>CM070773.1:96930168-98276225 GCA_036346955.1 Dipus sagitta
AGGTAGGGTCTCACTCTAGCACAGGCTGACCTGGAATTCACTATGTAGTCTCAGGGTGGCCTTGAACTCACGGTGATCCTCCTACCCCTGTTATGACCAGATCACGGAGTCCCCAAAGACCACCAAGAGAGTTGGACACGTATGCAACAGCAAAGAGCTTTATTTTGGGCTTAAGCTCGGGCTCCAGACTTTACCAACGCACGCAGTGGGTCCGTCCAAGAGCCGGGAATGGCGTCTGGGAGGAGGTTTTATTAGGTTCAAACAAAGAAAAGGGGAATTTCCAATGTAGTAGTTACATGATTGATTGACACTCAGCAAGAGCATATATGTTGCAAGCTGGTTGGTTACATAGTAGCTGAGGTACGTTAAGCAATTATCTATAGTCACAAGAGCCATAGGAATGTATAACATCTACTTGGTTCTTTTTGATTGGCCCATTACAGGGATTATTTTGGGTACTGAGCAGTTTATGGTTGTTTTTCCCAATAACTGCAAAGTGCTGTGTCAGTAATTTGGACCCTGCAGGGAAACAGAAACTTAGGCCTATTAATATTTTTAAAGCCTGTCATGGCATTACTTTGGTTTGGGCTCTTCACCTCTGCTTCCCAAGTGCTGGGATTAAAAGTGTGCGCCTCCATACCTGGCTTTGTTTAATTTTTTTTTTTTTTTTTTTTTTTTTTTTTTTTTTTTTTTGGTTTTTCAAGATAGGGTCTTACTCTAGCTCAGGCTGACCTGGAATTCACTATGGAGTCTCAGGGTGGCCTCGAACTCACAGTGATCCTCCTACCTCTGCCTCCCAAGTGCTGGGATTAAAGGCGTGCGCCACCACGCCCGGTTTTGTTTAATTTTTGAATTTTAGTTTTTTGGTCTCACTATGTAGCCCACATTAGCCTGAAAGTTTGACTTTTTAAAAATTTTGGTGAAGTACAATTTATTGATATCTTTCTTTTGTGTATTGTGCTTTTTAAAAATTTATTATTATTATTATTTTATTTTTTGAGGTAGAGTGTCACTGTAGCCTAGGCTGACCTTGGAGGATGTTATGGAAATTTTCTTTAGTGTTGAGCTCTCAACCACCTCATCTCTCTCTTCCAGTTGCAGGATATATACCAAAAAAAGGTATATTTTGTAGCTGCAGGAATGAAAGTTCCAGGGCTGGGTGTACTGGTGCACGCCTTTAATCCCAACACTTGGGAGGCAGAGGTAGGAGGATTGCCATGTGCTTGAGGCCACCCTGAGTCTACATAGTGAATTCTAGGTCAAGCTGGGCTAGAATGAGACCCTACCTTGAAAGACAAAAAAAAAAGAGGGGGGAGCTGGAGAGATGATGCAATGGTTAAGGTGCTTGCCTGAGAAGCCTAAGGACCCAGGTTTGATTCCCCAGGACCCACATAAGCCAGATGTATAAGGTGGCACATGCATCTGGAGTTCGTTTGCAATGGCTGGAGGCCCTGGCATGACCACTATCTCTCTCACTTTATCTGCTTCTTTCTCTTTCTCTTTCAAGTAAATAAATAAATAAAATATTTTTTTGAAAAAGAAAAAGAAAACCAAAGAAAAAAGAATGAAAGTTCAAGAAAGTACAATGAAATGATTGAAGAGCAAGACAGAGCAGCAGGGCTAGGTTGGTTGGGGGGATGTGTATACGAGATGAGAAGAAGAGTCCGAAAGGGAAGTGAATTGGATTTATCCTGAGATTTTCTGATGGTTAATCTTTGCTGTCAACTTGACTGGATTTAGAATCACCAAGGAGACATACATTTGGGCATGTCTGTGAAGGTGTTTCAGGAGAGGACAGAAGACCCACTCTGAATGTGGTAGCACCACCCCAAGGGTGGGGAGCCAGTCTGAACAAAGAGGAAAAAAGGAGAAGCCAGCTGAGCATTAGCATTCCTCTTGCTGCGCTTCCTCACTGTGATGCATGGTGGCCCGCTGTTGCCCCCCCCACCCGCCCCCAGCCATGCTTTCCTGCCATGATGGGCTTTGCACGCTCATAAACCATGGGCCAAAAGAAATCCTCTTAAGTTGCTTTTGTCAGATATTTTTGTCCCAGTAACAAGAAAAGTTGTCCCGTCCAGCAGGACTCAGTTATTCGGTGAGCGCGAGGGGGACCAGGCCTGTGTAAAGATGGGTGAGAAAGAAGGAACGAGACCAAGCAAAGAGTTGTCAAGGTCTCTTTATTTATTTTTTACACAGTGGTTATATAGGGGAAGAAAAGGGGGGAGTAAGCTGCCTGACGTGACTTAGGGCCGGAATTGTTAGGAAACTAAGAGGAGGTGAAACTGGGTGTTTATCTAATCTTAGGGAACCTAGAGGAGATGTATCCGGGTGTTTTCCTAATCTTGCCTTAATGGCTTGACATCCTGATCATAAACTGGCCTTTTGCAAATGTGGCCTGTGCAGACCACATTCCTAACTGCAAGCTGGATGGACCAGCTTTCTGGTGAATGAGTCAACTTAAGAACAGGCCCAAGCAAAATGGAGAGGCTTTTGCTTTATGGCTCCCAACATCTCCTCCCTTCTTTTATACAAAAGAGGGGGGAGGCCCGCTTTTCAGCGGTGGGCTTTAACCAACAAAAGGTCACAGTGTTCCTGTAATGGTCATTTTCACAAGCTACAGTTTCGGTCTCGGTCTCCAACATTTTTCTCCCTTTTTTGTATTATTGATTCCAATGGACCAGGATACCCTGGTGGGCTTATAACCGACTGGGGGAGCAGGGACCTGATTCCTCCCGTGGGCCTTGAACTACCCACAATTTGGGCCCTTGGTACCTTTTGGGGAGGGGAGGCAGGGCCGACATTGCGATGACATGTACTATGGTACCAACCTCCTTGCAAATCAGGTGTTACTCTCAGGGAATCCAGAAATGGTCAGATTGGGGACCTTCCCTTGCGGTGCTTTGCCTCGCACCCATGTCGGTGCCCATACTGTACTCACTGAGGTGAGTCAGTATGCATAGGTCGGTGCCTAAGCAGCTCCTTTGTAGGAGGGAATCATATATGCGAGTTTAAGGAGTAAAGGAAGGAAAGGACCCATGAACCGGATAACTGAGCAAGGAAAATGCCCAAAACACCCAAAGATTTGAGAACACTGTTTTGTTTTATCATTTGAGCAATTTGCCAAACCAGGAGGAATGATGCTCTGTGGCCAGGACTGAGAAATCTAATTTAGGAGCGCCCTGAGGGGCACCTAGGGGATGTTTTCCAATAGGTGTCACTGGTGGTCTCACAACCCCAGGCTTTACAAAAGAAGTCCAAGTCAAACCCACATGTCCTAGCAAGAGCACGGTTTCGATGATTCCCAGGGCAGACATAGAATCCTTTAGACAAGGCAAGGGCAGCCCTCCTTACAGTAGTGCTGCATCCTGGGTCTGTGCTAGAGTCCTGTAACTCGAGTGCTTTAAGTTGTGGGATGAAGGAATCAGGTGTTCCCAATCAGCTCCTAGTGCTAACTTGCAGACGTCCACTTCCAAAGTCAGCCAGGGGATGTCTGAGAAACCATAGAGTGGGCCCAGTTCATATCACCGACTTCACTGAGCATGGTCCAGGTGAAATTCATGGGTCGATAGTCAGTGGTGATCAATCCAGATGCCAGGAGCAAGAGGCCAACGAAAGCAGGGGCAGCCATAGTCCTGAAAAGGAAAGGACAAATCCTCAGGGGGGCGGGGAGCCTTCCCTGGGAGAGGGTGAATTTTTAAGGGGTGAGGGTGGTGTCCATTGATGAACTAGACGTTCTGGGAGCCAACGAGGCCCATATGATTGCAAATTGGACAGTAAGTGCTGGAGGCAGGAGAAAAGCAGGTTTTGGTCACAGGCAGCTAAAAGAATGTCATCCATGTAATGAAGAATGTAGACAGAGGGAAAAGTCTCCCTGAGGGGGTCAATGGCCATGGCCACAAACTTTTGACAGAGGGTGGGGCTGTTAGCCATACCTTGGGGTAAAACCTTCCATTGAAAGCGAGGCATAGGGCCACGAAAATTTACTTGTGGGACACTGAAGGCAAAGCAGGGCCTATCCTCAGGGTGTAGAGGGATGGTAAAAAAGCAATCCTTTAGATCAATAACTATTTTGAAGGAACCATAGGGAATGGCCACCGGGGAAGGGAGTCCTGGTTGGAGTGCCCCCATGGGGACCATGGCTTTATTAACAGCTCTCAGGTCCTGTAGCAATTGCCATTTGCCAGATTTTTTCCGAATGACAAAAATAGGGGAGTTCCAGGGGGAGGTAGAAGGCTTGACGTGGCCAGCGGCAAGTTGTTCCTGCACTAACAACATTGCAGCCTCTGTTTTCTCATGTGAAAGCGGCCATTGGTCAATCCATACAGGGCTTTGGGTTTTCCAAGTAATTTTATCAGCATGGGGTGCAGGGATGGCAACGGCCGCTAGGGAAAAGAAGACTCAGGGGCATACCCAAGGCCAGAGCGATCGAGTTTCTGGGGAGGAGAAATGGGCTCTGTTATGCCTTGTAAATTTTTTCCAAGTCCTTTCCCTGGAATAAAACCCTGACTAAGCATTTGGGAAGTGACAACACTATTGGGGCTACAAAGAACCATATTCATTTGTGAAAGAAGCAGAGAGCTGTTTAGGAGCGGTGCATTCACGAGAGAAGTGTCCAGGTTGTTTACAATTATAACATGTTTTCGTACCCTGAGTGAGACCAGCAGAACGGAGAGCAGCTCCAATTGCTAAGCCCATGGCGTGGGAGGAGCCCACGCCCGCACATAACTTGATATAATCAGATATGGTCTCCCGCTTGTGAGAGCGGAGAATAGACTGACAAGCAGGATTAGCATTCTCAAAGGCCAGGTGTTTGATAAAGGGGCTGTTGGTTTCCCCAACACCAAAAAGGCACTCAGCAGTTTCATTAAGTCTACTAATAAAGTCACTGTAAGGCTCTTTTGGACCCTGTCTAATATTAGCCAGGGAGGCGGTGGCGGCCCCTTTAGGAGGGAGGCGCCACCTGCCTGTTGTATTTGGGCTAAAAGTCCAGGGGGGTAGCGTGCTTGCCGTTTGTTGCAATCGTAGGGATGTTCCCCCAACAATTTTTGTTTTGTCCAATTTTTAGAAACAGCCTTTTGTAAATTATGGCGAGCAAAGTCAGAGCAGTTTTCATTAAATTCAGTGCACCATAACAGGAAAAGCAAGAAGGCCAGTATTGCGGGTGTGTGGGTCTGCTTCTGTTTTGCACCTACGGCTGTCAGAGGAAGGATTAGAAAAGGCAGCAAGTTCTTTTGTGACAGAATCAAGTTCCTGGAGAAGCTGCAGCTGAAGTTTTTTTATCCTGAAGTGCCCTACAGAGGTCAGAGACAGAAGCTAATGTGGCAGATTGTAGCTCTATGAAGGGAGAGTGAGCGAGAGGTTTTGAGGGAGATATCAGAAGTAGCGCGAGAAAGAGGTTTGAGAAATTCTTCTGCAGACAACAGAATTTTGGTAGAATGAGAGCCATGCATAAGGCTATTGATAACATTCCAATAAGTGAAAGCATGGTGAGGGACAGCGTCAGGACCCTCCTTATGTAACAACTCATTAAGTTCTCAACTTACTTTTGCCCAAGTATACGGGTGAATACTAGGACCATTAATAACAATCCATGGACAAACATCAGAAATAAACATAAAAAACTGTGACAATTCCTTTTTTGATACTCTAATTCCTCTTTCCCTGAGAGAGGCCTTAATATCCTTAATAAAGAGTGCCTCTTTAGAAATAGAATGACCCATCTTTGATGTGACGGATGAAGCTACTCACCAGAGATCCGTCACTTCATGAGCGGTGAGGACGTTCTCAAATCGAAGCCGCAATCGGCGATGATGTCCCGGGACGCTGAAATGTATGGTCCGTCCGGCGAATGGTCCGTACCTCGAGCCCCACACGTTGGGCGCCACTTGTCCCGTCCAGCAGGACTCAGTTATTCGGGGAGCGCGAGGGGGACCAGGCCTGTGTAAAGATGGGTGAGAAAGAAGGAACGAGACCAAGCAAAGAGTTGTCAAGGTCTCTTTATTTATTTTTTACACAGTGGTTATATAGGGGAAGAAAAGGGGGGAGTAAGCTGCCTGACGTGACTTAGGGCCGGAATTGTTAGGAAACTAAGAGGAGGTGAAACTGGGTGTTTATCTAATCTTAGGGAACCTAGAGGAGATGTATCCGGGTGTTTTCCTAATCTTGCCTTAATGGCTTGACATCCTGATCATAAACTGGCCTTTTGCAAATGTGGCCTGTGCAGACCACATTCCTAACTGCAAGCTGGATGGACCAGCTTTCTGGTGAATGAGTCAACTTAAGAACAGGCCCAAGCAAAATGGAGAGGCTTTTGCTTTATGGCTCCCAACAAAAAGTAACCAATAATAGAGTCCCTTGGAGGGGAAACACTAGCCCTGACCCCTTTTCTCCTTTAGACAGTATTTTTCTTATCCTACCCAGGACCTCAGGGGCGCCTCTTATTTCAGGTCTCTAAAAGCAGTAAGTGAACTAGAGTCACTGGTCTCTCTCTTTCACAGACAAAGGTGGCGGGCCTGTCACTTCTGAAGAGCAGATCTTAGGAAAAGAGCTTGGCTCTTCTAGTCCCCCAGTCTTACAACAGCATCTTGGCTAGATCTGGAAAATGAGAGATAAGAACACCCTGTTTCTTATCTATAAAACACTGGCTCTCTGGATGTAGATTTAATTTAGATTACCATCTCCTAGAATCATGTCAAACAGTGCTGCACTGCAGAGAACAAAACAGAAACTGTAGCATCAGAAAGACAGAAGTACAGTTTTCAGCTCTGCCACTTGCCAGCCATTATGACTAAGTCGTTTAGCTTCTCTTAGCCTCGGTTTCCTCATGCAGATGAAAGCAGCCGCCTAGGAGGAAGAGCCAGATGGTGTGATAAGCTCCACAGCACTGTGAAGCTGCAGTTGTGCCGACTTGTGCAGTTCAATGCCTGGCACAGATAATGCCCCGTACCGAATGAATGTTTAGGCATCTAACAGAGTACGGCCGGGTATTTCTTTGTCCAGGGAGATGTTTGGTAAGGTTTCTGGCTGACAGCCAATGACACTCTAACCTGGCATGGTCAGAAAAGTAATCGCTACATCATCTCCAGAGATAGTGATGCACTAACCTAATGTTCCTGCGGGGTATTGCATCTATGCCACAGGCTAGAAGGGGCTCATGTGAAATGCAGCTTTCCACAGTATAGACCCCACCCACTGAAGAGCTTAATATAGTGCTTCTCAAAGTGGCAGGTTCCCACAACAGAACTCAGATCACAAGTTCCAGTGACTAATTCAGGATGATGGCACCCACAGACTCTGTTCAGATTTCTACTCTACAGAAATGTTCAGCTCTGGGGGCACCCTTTGCTTAGAAAACAAGGTGAGTGGCATCTTCCAGAGAGCACAACTTGTCTGAATTGGCTTGGACTATTCACAGACTTTCCTCAAGATTCATATTTTATTTATTTGTTTTGCAAGGGGAGAGAAAACCAGGACCTTTACCACTGTGTTTTTTTTTTTTTTGTTTTGTTTTTGTAATTTTTTTATGAGAGCAACAGACAGAGAGAGAGAGAGAGAGAAAATTGGCATACCAGGGCCTCCAGCCACTGCAATTGAACTCCAGACATGTGCACCACCTTGTGCACATGTGCAACCTTGCATGCTTGCATCACCTGAACTCTATCACTTCATGCATCTGGCTTTACATGGGTAGTGGGGAACTGAACCCTAGTTGGCAGGCTTTGTAAGCAAGTGCCTTTAACCACTAAGCCACCTCTCTAGCCCTCCTTAGAATTCTAGAATTGAAGTGCAACTATACTCATGAACTCACAATGTCTGTCATTACTTGCACAAGATTTGGCCCTTCAACATTCTGTCATGGATGGTGGAGGGGCTCATGAGACACCCCCATCATCCTGAACAGCTATTGACAGTTAATGGTTGCTGAAGGAGGGGGAGACCTATTCTTCAGTGGGGTAACCACTGATAAATTGCCTGCACTTCGATCAACAACCCCTCACCTATGTTCTGCAAATAACCTAATTAAACTCAGTGGCTCATCAAAAAAAAGTCATCAAAGTAGAAGTGGGACTAAATTGAAAAGTGTTTCAGAGCGAGGGATGAGGGACAAAAGAAGGCAATGAGGATGATTATGAAATAATAAGAAATTAAAAGCTGGCCATGGTGGCACATGCTTTTAATCCCACCACTTGGGATTCAAGGCCACCTTGAGACTACACAGTGAATTCCAGGTCAGCCTGGGCCAGAGTGAGACCCTATCTCAAAAAACCAAAACAAAAAGAAAAAAAAGATTCTAGAATTTAATGTAGGTGATTCCTTTCTCAGTTTGTGCTCTTAAACAAGACAGACTTTTTTTTTTTTTTTTAATTTTTCAAGGTAGGGTTTCACTGTAGCCCAGGATGACCTGGAATTAACTATGTAGTCTCAGGCTGGCCTTGAACTCACAGTGATCCTCCTACCTCAGCCTCCCAAATGCTGGGATTAAAGATGTGAGCTACCACACATGGCTTTGGTTTTTTAAATATTTTATATTCTATTTTTTTATTTGAGAGAGAGAGAGAATGGGCATGCCAGGGCCTCCAGCTGTTGCAAATGAACTCCAGACACATGTGCCACCTTATGCATCTGGCTTACATAGGTCCTGGGGAGTTGAACTTGGGTCCTTAGGCTTCACAGGCAAGCACCTTAACATCTCTCCAGTCCTCTTTTTCTTTTTATTATTTTTATTTATTTGAGAAAGAAAGAGGCAGATAGTGAATATGGATGTACCAGGGCCTCCTGTCACTATAAACTAATTCCAAATGCATGTACCACTTTGGCTATCTGGCTTCATGTGGGTAATGTGGTCCCAAACCTGGGTCGACAGGCTTTGGAAATAAGCACCTTTACTGCTGAACCATCTCTTCAGCCCCATAATTTCTTTTTTTCTTTTGCTTAAATCTAATAGAATTCTACTACATTAAACCATCATCCTAACAGCATTATCAAGCATGTGTTTCAACAGAATTCTAATTTGTTAAAATATTTTTCTCTTCTTTCTTTCTTCCTTTCTTTCTTTTTCTTTTCTTTTTTTCTGTTTTTGAATTGGGTCTCACTGTAGCCTACGTTGACCTGGAACTCATTCTGTAGCCCAGGATGATCTCGAACTAACAGCAATCCTTCTACCTCATCCTCCCAAGTACTGGGATTATAGGCATGAGCCACCACGCCCAGTTTTCAAATCAGTACTTTTCTTTTGTTGTTGTTATTGGCAGGGTCTTGCTGTAGCCCAAACCGACCTTGAACTCATCATGATCCTCCTACCTCTGCCTCCTAAGTGCTGGGACTAAAGGCATGAGCCACTACGCTTGGCTGATACTGTATTTTTTTTTTTTTTTGCATGTGGGTAGCATGTGTGTGTGGTATCTGCACATGTGTGTGCAGATGTGTATACTCTGTTTTTGCACATGCAGAGGCCAGAAGTGTTTTCCTCCAGTTCATCCACGTGTTTCCTTGAGACAGTCTCTCACTGAACCTAGCACAGCTGTTTGTGGTCAGACTGGCTAACCAGTGAGCCCCAGCAATTCTCAGGTGTCCACTTCACACAGGACTGGCCATGCCTAGGTGTTTACATGGGTGCTGAGAAATCAAACTCAGGGTAAATCAGGCCCTCGTGCTTGTATGGCAAATGCTCTTAGCTACCATACCATCTCCCTAGTCCCTAGATACTGCATTTAAAAAAGAATATCTATTGAAGGGAGAGATGGAGAGAGAGATGGAGAATGGGCACAAAAAGCCCACCTGCCACAGCAAACGAACTCCAGATATATGCGCCACTTTGTGCATCTGGCATTATGTGAGCACTGGGGAATTGAACCCAGGTCATCAAACTTTGCAAGAAAGCACTTTTAACCACTGAGCCATCTCTCTAGCCTGATATTACATTTTTATTGCATGGCTCTGGTTTTTTTTTGTTTGTTTGTTATTTACTATTCATCAAATATTTATCAAGTGCTTGTTTTATGCCTAGTGCAAGAAAACTTTCTGAGGACAGCTTAAAGTTTATGGGAAACAGATAAAGAGACGATAGCCATACATATTACTTATCACAATCCTCAAGCTGTTTCATGAACCATATACTTTGGAACTCCCAAGAGGCACATGATTATTAAAATCCTCACAGTAGGGACTGGAAGATAGCTCAGCAGTTAAAGGTGCTTGCTTGAAAAGCCAGCCAGCAGGCCTGAGTTCCCTAGTACCCACTTATGCCAGAAGCATCAGCCTATGCTCCCAGCATGTCTATAAAAATGGGAGGTGGGGTCAGGTGAATCTGAAGCACATTTGCAGTGGCCAGAGACCCTGTCTCTCAGATAGTGGAGCCCAGACACCTGAACATGGTCCTCTAACCTCCATAAATGCACACCACACACATACATGTATTACACATGCAAATATATATATATATATATATATATATATATATATATATATATATATATATATATTTAATCCGCAAGGGGGCTGGAGAGATTGCTTAGCAGCTAAGGCACTTGTTGGCAAAGCCAAAGGATCCAGCTTGGATTACATTTTAAACTAGAGGCCTTCAAAAAAGTCTTATATGCACTATGTTTGGCAAAGATTAATTTCTTGAATGTGTATTGGAAGCCAACACTGTGTTAAACCTTGTGTTCAACCAATACTCATTTCAGTTTCTTCAAAGATATGAAAAAAAATATTTTTACTGAGACTAGGTATGATGGTGCACACCTTTAATCCCAACACTCAGGAAGCAGAGGTAGGAGGATCACTGTGAGCTCAAGGCCACCCTGAGACTACCTACTGAATTCTGAATTCCAGGTCAGCCTGGGCTAGAGTGAGACCCTACCTTGAAAAAACAAAAACAACAACAACAACAACAAAATATTTGTTTATCCATTTGAGAGAGAGAAAGAGGCAGAGAGAGAAGGGGCATACCAGGACATCTAGCCACTGCAAACAAACTCCAGACGCATTCACCACCTTCTGAATCTGGCTTTATGTGGGTACTGGGGAATTGAACCTGGGTCCCTTAGCCTTATAGGCCTTAACCACTAAGCCACTCCAGCACATACCCCCCAAATTTGTTTTCAGCAGGGTATGCTGGCACACGCCGTTAATCCTAGCACTCAGGAGGCAGAAGTAGGAGTATTGCTGTGATTTCGAGGTCACCCTGAAACTACATAGTGAACTCCAGATTAGCCTGGGCTAGATAGAGTGAGACACTACTTTGAACAGCCAAAACAAAAAAAAAAAAAAAAAAGGAAAAATTTTTCTCAGTTTCTTCAAGGATTTAAAAACAATTTTCTCCCTTAAAGGATTTAACTATACCTTTGTCATTTCAAGCCTTCCCCACATATTGTCTGGAATACTCTCACTGTTCTCTGGACAGCTTTACATTTTTTTACACAGCAGCCATCAGTTTAAATGTCACTTCTTTAGGAAGTATTCCTTAATCTCTTAGGCTTCAGCAGGGGCTTTTGTTATGTGACCCCATGTGATAGTCACTAATATAGCTGTCCCCTTCAAGAAAGGGCCCTGAGGAGAAGGTCAATTGGCAGCATCTGGCTGTTAACTCCTTGAGTTCCACTTCAGCTTCTGAGGGGCTTATGCTGTGTTCCGCTGGCCTGGTCAATAACCAGGACTGTGATACAAAGACTTGGCCATTTCTGTCCAGTGTGGGGCTCTTATGTGCTTGCTACCTTTGCTCCAGAGCAAAGTCCCCAGTGGACTGGCAAAGACCAACCAATCTGTATTATAGATCTCTTTTAAAAACAAGTATTTATTTATTTATTTGAGAGAGAGAAAGAAGAAAGACATAGAGAGCAGGGCGTGGTGTCGCATGCCTTTAGTCCCAGCACTTGGGAGGCAGAGGTAAGAGAATTGCTGTGTTTGAGGCCAGCCTCAGACTACTTAGTGAATTTCAGGTCAGCCTGGGCTAGAGCAAGACCCTACCTCAAAAAAAAAAAAAAAACAATAAAAAAAGGTGAAGGGGCCTGGAGGGATGGTTTAGCAGTTAAGGTGTTTGCTTGCAAAGCCAAAGGACCTAGGTTCAATTCCCCAGGACCCACATTAGCCAGATGTACAAGGTGGCGCATGCACCTGGAGTTTCTTTGCAGTGGCTAGAGGCCCTGGAGCACCCATTCTCTCTGTCTCTCTGTCAAATAAATAAATAACGTGAAAGGGCTGGAAGGATGGCTTAGCAGTTAAGGCACTTGCCTACAAAGCCTAAGGACCCAAGGTTCAATTCCCTAGAACCCATGTAAGCCAGATGCACATGGTGGCACATGCAACTGGAGTTCATTTGCAGTGGCTAGATACCCTGGTGTGCTCATTCTCTGTCTATCTACCTCTCTCTCACACATAAATAAATAAATAAATAAACATATTTATTTATTTGAGAGCGACAGACAGAGAGAGAAAGAGGCAGAGAGATATATATATAGAGAGAATGGGTGGGCCAGGGCCTCCAGTCACTGCAAACAGACTCCAGATGGGTGCGCCCCCTTGTGCATCTGGCTAACGTGGGTCCTGGGGAATCGAGCCTTGAACCGGGGTCCTTAGGCTTCACAGGCAAGCGCTTAACCACTAAGCCATCTCTCCAGCCCGATAAACATTTTTTTAATGTGAAATAGAATTCCAGCCTAAGGAATGCAGAGAGCAGTCGGAGCTCTGCCTGGGGGCCCTGGGGTGTGCTTGCTTATGGTGCTGGTGGTGATATTTCTCTCTGCTTGGACCTGTGAAAGGGGACCAGCTTCTTCCACATCATGGAACTTCCCCTCGATTGGTAAGCTTCAAATAAACCTTTCCTCCTATAAACTGTGTCTGGTTCGGAAGTTCATCCCAGCAATGTGAAGCTGACTGCAGCACTGTCTCACTCTTTCTGTCTGTCTTTCTCAAATAACTAAATAAATTAATAATAATAATAATAATAATAATAAAGAGTTCAACTTTGGACATGCAATACTTGAGATGCCCATGGGACATCCATCCACAAACACTGTTAATAGAAAGTTGACTGTATTATAGTTCTGGAGTCCAAATGGAAGTGTGGAAAAGCCGGGTGTGGTGGCGTACGCCTTTAATCCCAGCACTTGGGAGACAGAGGTAGGAGGATTGCCGTGAGTTCGAGGCCACCCTGAGACTACATAGTTAATTCCAGGTCAGCCGGAGCCAGAGTGAGACCCTACCTTGAAAAACAAAAACAAACAAACAAAAAAAAAAATGGAAGTGTGGGATGGAGATACCATTTGGGAGTCCTCATTTCATAGACAGGAAGAAATGAGGTCACCCAGAAAAGGTCATATATATATGCAAAGAGGAATAAGGCATTGACTAGGAAACTCTAACGTATAAAGTTCTGCTAGAGGATGAGGTTAGCAAATGAGATTTAGGTCAGGGAAAATGGTATCATAGAAACCGTGAGAGAGTTTTCTTTGTTTTATGACACACAGAGAGAGAACTAGAGCCTTATCACTGCAAATGAACTCCAGAAGCATGAGTCACTTTGTGCATCTGGCTTTATGTGAGTACTAGAGAGTCAAATACAGGGTATCATGCTTTGCATGCAAGCCCATTTAACCACTGAGCCAACTCTCCAGCTCCTTGGTTTTTCAAGGTAGGGTCTCACTCTAGCCCAGGCTGACCTGGAATTCACTATGTAGTCTCAGGGTAGCCTCAAACTCAAGGCAGTCCTCTTACCTCTGCCTCCCAAGTGCTGGGATTAAAGGTGTGCACCACCACGTCTGGCTTGTTTTATTTTTTAATATTTTATTTATTTATTTGTTTGAGAGAGAAAGAGAAAGAGGCAGAGAGAGAGAGAGAAAAGGTGTGCCAGGGTCTCTAGCCACTTCAAAGAAACTCCAGACGCATGTACCACCTTGTGCATCTGGTTTTACGTGGGTCCTGGGGAATCAAAGCTGGGTCCTGTAGCATGACATCTGTTACAAAGCAGGCTCATAACTCCAAGATCCAGCCTCAAGAACTATCAGGCCACCTGGGTGGATAATTAGTCCTTACCTTCCCCCCATTCTTTACTTCCAAAGACGTCCCCCATTCCGCACCCTCTATATCTGTACTTCTTCCCACACTCAAAAGCAGTACTTCCATCCTAGCAGAGCTACTGTCCTTCCAATAAAGTCTGTGCTGTTAAGAAAAAAAAAAAAAACCCTGGGTCCTTTGGCTTTGCAGACAAGTACCTTAACCACTAAGCTATCTCTTCGGCCCTTTGTTTTTTTTTTTTAAGACAGGGTCTCCCTATGCAGCTTAGTCTGAACATGGCATAGGATGATGGCTTTCTCCTTAAGGGGAGGAAGTAAACAGTCTGTCAGTATATCAGGAGAGTTCTGTTCTCTCCCCTTTGTGAGAACCATTCTGGGGAGAATGGTGTTTCTCTGTATCCTTCTGGAACCTAGAAGATGAGTAGTTCACTGTTGTCTTGGTTATCTCCCTTACCCCAGCTAAACTTCTTTTCTTTTTTTTTTTTTTTTTTTTTGAGGTAGGGTCTCATTCTGGCCCAGGCTGACTTGAAATTCACTATGTAGTCTTAGGGTAGTCTCGAACTCACGGCAATACTCCTACCTGTGCCAACCCAGTGCTGGGATTAAAGGTGTACACCACCACGCCCGGCTCCATCTAAGCTTTTGAAATGGGTAATTGGGGGAAAATAATTTATTTCAGGATCACACTGCATCCTTAGCCAGAAATTTACACCTTATTTCTATTCAAGTACATCTGATAACTGGGCAAAAATACATTTTAGGGAAACCAAACCCTTACTCCTGTAGCATGCCGTCAGTTGCACAAAAGCTAATTATATTCCTGAAGTGTGTTTGGCCCAGATGAGTCTTGTTCTGACTTTCCATCACATTGAACTTTGGAGCTTTTTCAAGTTTATGGAGTTGAGATGGGAACCATTATGAAAAGCTAATGTGAATGTTCTGTTTACTCATGGCTTTTATATAATTTATTCATGTTCTTTTATGCTAGCAAAATTATTCCCATGTTATTTTAGTATTTCTAATTAACCAAAGTGAACATCATTGATGAGTGGCAGAGCTTCTCAGCTGAAGGATGTCTTTATGCTGAAATCAGCACGACTCAGTCAGCAAAGGAACGACTCCAAGCTTATTCTGTGCTGATGAGCAACTTTTTAAATCTTACCTGCTCTTTAGCTTTTGATTTTGGATGGAAAGAGATAGTAACTTAACTTCTAAAAAAATCATATTTTGATTCACTTATCAAGTACTTTTTCAGACATCACTAGTTTTTGTTGACTCTCATCTCCCCATCTAACTGCCCTCCCTCCCTGCTTAAGAGACAGTAACTTTTCTAGGTTTGAATATGCCTTCAACCAATATACTTTATATTTTATTTTAGTTTAGTTTAGTTTAGTTTAGTTTAGTTTTTGGTTTTTTGAGGTAGGGTCTCACTCTAGCCCAGGCTGACCTGGAATTCACTATGGAGTCTCAGGGTAGCCTCGAACTCACGGCGATCCTCCTACCTCTGCCTCCCGAGTGCTGGGATTAAAGGCGTGCGCCACCACGCCTGGCTATATTTTAAAACACTGATGCTCATAGGACTGCTGGCATAAAAATATGTGCCATGGTAGTGTAGCTCAGTGACAGAGTGAGTATATGCTGAGCCTGCTGAGGCCCTGGGCTCAGGCCAGCAGCAGCAGCAGCAACAACAAATATAGCAATAACTGTAAACTAAAAATCAACCAAACAGCAACAAGGACAAAACCCAGGTGCATTTGATATAGCTGCAAAGTTAGTGGCTGCCTAGAGATGATCTAGTAAGGAGTCCTGATGGTCCCATGGCCAGCCCTCCATTCACCAGTTAAGCAACATGTCAAAAGGACATCTGTGTGGGTTATAGTGGTAGACTTATGGTTCAAACTTAAGAAGTATTACTAATTCATCATTTACTTACAGATGGGGTGTGAAGTGAACAAAATGGTTTAGAGACCCAGAGAAGAAAAGAAGATGCATTCTTTAGTTGTAAACAGTATAACAGCCAAAAAGAAGGTATTAACATATTTAATTCAGAATCCAGATACACTTTTCATTCTAAATCATGTATTTATGATGAATATGCTACTTGTCTATTTTTCCTTCTTCAGATTTCTTATTTTAGCCAAAGAAGAATAAGTTTACTAAAAATATGTGATCATCCTAGACTTGATTGGATGTCTAATGCTGTTTTCCCCGTAACACTACTTCTCTATGCTATTTGGACTGAAGGTACTGATCAGTTACTTCCTTTTTTTTGAATAAATTTTATTTGTTTATTTGCAAGCAAAGAGAGATAGAGAAAAGAGAGACAGACAGAGACAGTTATTTCTTAAAAAAAAAAATTGCCAGGAATGGTGGTGCATGCCTTTAATCCCAGCACTCAGGAGACAGAGGTGGGAGGATTGCCATGATTTCAAAGCCACCCTGAGTGTACATAGTGAATTCCAGACCAGCCTGGGCTAGAGTGAGTCCCTACCCCGAAAAACCAAAAAAAAAAAAAAAAAAAAAAAAAAAAAAAAAAGAAAGAAAAGAAAAGAAAACGGAGGGGGGGACTGGAGAGATGGCTTAGTGGTTAAGGTGCTTGCCTGCAAAGCCAAAGGTCCTAGGTTTGATTCTCCAGGACCCACATAAGCCAGATGCACAGGGTGGCAAATGCATCTGGAGCTCATTTGCAATGGCTAGAGGCCCTAGTGTGCCCATTCTCTCTCTCAAATCAATAAATTTAAAACATTTTAAATTTATTTATTTATTTGCAAGCAGAGAGACAAAGAGGGCTTTATATGGATACTGGGGAATTGAACCTGGGTCTTGGCTTGCAGGCAAGCACCTTAACCACTAAGCCATCTCTCCAGTCCCCCATTAGTTATTTCAGATGATGTCTGCCAATAGTCTAGATACCTGTTCTTTTCTTTAAACCCTTCTCCCCCAAAATTTTAGCTTTCATTAGTTCAAGATCACTAAATGGGGTGAATGAGACAAAATATGGTGTGGGATTTTAGAATGGTATAAAAGTTAAAACTTAAGCACTCAGGAGGCTGAGGTAGGAGGATCACCATGAGTTCAGGGCCAGTCTGGGCTGCAGAGTGAGTTTCAGGTCATCCTGGGATGGAGTGAGACCCTGCCTCAAAAAACCAAAACAGCCAGGCATGGTAGCATATGCCTTTAATCCCAGCACTCAGGAGGCAGAGGTAGGAGGATTGCCATGAGTTCAAGGCCACCCTGAGACTATAGTGAATTCCAAGTCAGCCTGGGCTACAGTGAGACCCTACCTTGAAAAACAAAAACAAAAACAAAAATATCTTGGACTGGGGAGATGACTTTGTGCAAAGCTTGCCAACCTGGCTTTAATTCCCTAGTGCCCACATAAAGCCAGATGCACAAAGTGTCACATGTATCTGGAGTTTGTTTGCAGTGTCAGGAGGCTCTGGCGCATCTGTTCTCTCTCTTTTCTCTCCTCACAAATAAATAAAAACATTTTTTAAAAGTAAAACAAACTCATGGATCGCCATGAATTCAAGGCCACCCTGAGACTACATAGTGAATTCCAGGTCAGCCTGGACTAGAGTGAGACACCACCTTGAAAAAAAAATAAAGTTGACCTAATATATGAAGTGTTAGCAGAAATTGGGGAACATATGCAAGAGTAGATTCTAAGGTGTCAGACCTTACTGGGAAGAATTGTGAAGAATGCATTGATACACTTACTACATATTGTAATAAATTTGTATTTTATTTATTTATTTGAGAGAGAAAGAGACAGATAGAGAAGGTGAGAATTGGCACTCCAGGGCCTCTAGCCACTGCAAATAAACTCCAGACGTATGTGCCACCTTGTGCATCTGGCTTTCCATGGGTACTGGGGAGGTGAACCTGGGTCATTTGACTTTGCAGGCAAGTGCCTTAACTGCTAAGCAATCTCCCCAGCCTCAGATTCTATATTTAATGTATTAATTTGCATAGATTGAGGTAGCTCTAATAGTTTAGTGGGCTGCTTGAAATTTTGACTTAGTGTTGACATTTTCTTTCTGTAGAATGTTTCTTTTTAATTTGTGTTTCTGTTTTGGATCTTTAAACAATCTTATTTATTTTTAAGCAGAGAGAGTGTGTATGTGAAAGAGAAAAATGAATGAGTATGGGTGTGCCAGGGCCTCTTACCACTGTGAATGAATTCCAAATGCTTGCACCACTTTCTTCATCTTTTACATGGGTATATGGGAATTGAACTGGGGCAACTCCCTCTATAGCCCAGGTTGGCCTCCAGCTCACAATGATCCTCTGACCTCAGCCTCCTGAGTGCTGAGATTAAAGGTGTATGCCACCACACCTGGCTTATATTTCTTATATTTTTAAATATTTATTTATTTTACTTGTTTGAGAGAGAGAGAGAGAGAGAGAAAGAGAAAGAGGCAGATAGATTGAGAGAGAGGGAGAGAGAGAATGGGTGTGCCAGGGCCTTTAGCCACTGAAAACAAACTCCAGATGCATGTGCCACCTTGTGCATCTGGCTTACATGGGTCCTGGGGAGTCGAACCTGGGTCCTTTGACTTCACAGGCAAATGCCTTAACCACTAAGCCATATCTCCAGACCCCTATTTTTAAAATTTTATTTATTTATGAGCAAGAGGGAGAGAAAGAGGCAGACACAGAGAGAGAAAAAAATGGGCACACCATGGCCTTTAGCTACTGCAAACAAACTCTAACTGTATGTGCCAGCTTGTGCATCTGGCTTTATATGAGTACTGGGGAATTGAACCCAGGTCCTTCAGCTTTGCAGGCAAGTATCTTAACCACCGATCCATTTCTCCAGCCCAATTTCTTATTTTTTAAGTTATAACACAAAGCAACGGCTTTCACTGTGGCATATTTGTACATATATGTCATTTTACTTTGTTCTTACTCATTCCTGCCCCACGTGTCACCCCTCATCCCTTTCCCCTCTCCTGTTGGTCCCCTACCTCCCTCCAACGGCCTCCTCTTCTACTTTCCTGTCGTATGTGAACCTTTACTCTTTCTTTATTGCTGACATATGTTTAATGAAGATGACATACCAACACTTTACTGGCCTGAAGTAAAGGAAGGAATCTAAAAACTTAAAGACAGAAGAAATAGAAGAGCTGGAATGGGCTTATCATGTACAAACTGCATTAAGTCTCCACTGTAGCTCCCAAGGAGGTCTGGAAAACCCTGATGTCACTGAGAGACTGAGAAATCTATCAGGAAGAAGTGAAATACTAAAGCATTGAGAAACATATAAGAAAGATCTAGAGTTGTTTTCCTTTGTGGAAAAGGTGACCAGGCAGAGTCTGCTATTGAAATGAATTCCCATTTTACTAAAAATAATGTGATTCTAAGTAGAAGAGCTCAAGTGGTTGCACTTAACCATGGAACACAAGGCAAGTAGGGATGTTATCAGTAGGTAAGAATGTTTTGACTGTGTCTTAGTTCACTTGGAGTGCTATAACAAAATACCATAGACTGGGTAGCGTAACAAACATTATTCACATTTCTGTGTAGTGGGAAGTCTAAGATTAAGGTGCCAGCAGATTTAGTGTCTGGCTAGGGGTCACTTTCTGGTTCATAAACTGTGGTCTTCATACTGTGCTCTTATGTGAGAAAGAAAATGTGAGAAGGCTACCTATGTTCTCCACTGTAAGGGAACTAATCTCACCTGTGAGAACTGCATTCTTGTGACCTAATTGCTTTCTAAAGGCCCTACCTCCTAATACCATAACACTGTGGGTTAGGGTTTCAATATATGAATTTTGCAGGGGATAAGAGCAATCCGTTTGTAGCAGACCCATATGCAAATTTGATTTTAGCTAATTGGTTTTAATGTCCCTTGGAGTGAAGTAGATGAGAAACCTGTTCTGGTGGCCCCAAAAACTGACTTAATTTTCCACAATGGCAAATCATGGCATCTTACTCAGTTTAGACTTGAGTTAGGACATAAACGTCAGAGTCCTTTCCTTGAATGGGAGGTTGTTTTTCTTGAGAAGTGATCCTGCAGTACCACTGCAAGAATGCATCTTAAATCTTCCTCTAGGCCTTCTCTAAAGGAAAGGAACTTTGGCTATTTACTTGGGGCCTGTGAGCAAGAAGAAAGGGACCAACCAGACCTGTAAGGTATTGACAGTCACGCCTCTGAACCAGAGAGCCAAAATGACACTGTGGCTCACAATGGGAGAGATTTGTGGTGGGTGATAGACCTTTGCCTAAGTTAAGATAGCACTAGTTTACACAGTTTTCCCCTTTGAAATAAATATGTTTATGAGTATTACTGTGGCACAAAGGTCTAAAGCCTATCAAAATATTAAACCAGAAGCAATATTGTATTCTTATGGAAGTGGTAGATAATACCATCACCAAAGACTTCAAATAAGCTGGGATGCTGGTACCTATTGTGTCCATATTGAATATGCCTGTTTGTCCTTTGCAGAAGTTGGATGAATCTTGGGAAATAACTCACATTATCAGGTTAGGAAAAAAAATCATTATTTTATATAACTTCACAGTGCTTTTCTGTTCTTTCCTCTTTTTTCTTTTATTTTCTTTCCTTTTACCTTTTTCCCTTCCTCTCTCCCTCCCTCTTTTCTCTTCTTTCCTTTTCCTTCCTTCCTTCTTTTCTTTCTTCCTTTTTGGCAGAGTCCCATTCTAATCCAGGCTGACCTGAAACTCAGTCTGTAGCCCAGGCTGGGCTCAAGTTCATGTTGATCCCCCTACCTCAGCTTCCCCTCAGTGCTGGGATTAAAGGTGTGTGCCACCACATCCTGCTTTTTAAAAAATGTTTAATTTTTTTCTTTTCTTTTCTTGTGTGTGTGTGTATGCTCACACATATGCACATGGGCATACAAGGGTCTCTTGCTCCTGCAAAGGAACACCTGTCCAACTTTACATGGGTGGCTGGGGAATTGAACCCTGGCTGGCAGGCTTTGTAGGCAAGCACCTTTTTAAAAAATTATTTAATTTTTTTAATAAACTTCAGATACATGTGCCATCTTGTGAATCTGGCTTTACATGGGTACTAGGGAATTGAACCTGGGCCCATAGGCTTTGAAGGCAAGTGCCTTAACTGCTAAACCATCTCTCCAGCCCCAAGCAAACACTTTTAACCACTGAGCCATCTCCCCAACACCCCCTCCTATCTTGATAGGTTGAAACATTTGTATGGAGGTTCAAATGTGTGTAGAAAGGTGCACATAGAAACCAAAAAGATGGACTGTGCAATTACCAATTTAATTCTCCTCAGGTCTAAAATATTCTCCTTTGCCCTACTATTATCATTATTATTATTGGTTTTCCAAGGTAGGGTGTCACTTTAGCTCAAGCTGACCTGGAATTCACTATGTAGTCTCAGAGTGGCCCCAAACTCACAGCAATCCTCCTACCTCAGCCTCTTGGGGATTAAAGGCATTTGCCACCACATCCAGCCCTATTATTATTATTATTATTGTTTGTGTGTGTGTATGGCATATGCATATGTGTGTAGATGCATGCACCCCATGCCACCACATCCAGCCCTATTATTATTATTATTATTGTTTGTGTGTGTGTATGGCATATGCATATGTGTGTAGATGCATGCACCCCATGCCACCACATCCAGCCCTATTATTATTATTATTATTATTGTTTGTGTGTGTGTATGGCATATGCATATGTGTGTAGATGCATGCACCCCATGCCACCACATCCAGCCCTATTATTATTATATTATTGTTTGTGTGTGTGTATGGCATATGCATATGTGTGTAGATGCATGCACCCATGTGCACGTGTGTGGAGGCCAGAGGAAGATGTCAGGTGCCCTCCTCTATCACTTTTCTGCCTCATTTCCCTGAAACAGTCTCTTATTGAACTTGGGGTTCCCTGTTAGAATGGCTGGCCAGGGAACACCAACAATCCTCCAGCCTCTGCATCCCTCAGCTCTGGGAGTACAGACATGCACAGACATGCCCGGATTTTAATGTAGGTGCTAGGGATCAAACTCAGTCCTCATGCTTACACAGCAAGAACTTTTACCCTCTGAACCATCTCCCCAGCTCCTGTCCTTTCTTTCTTTCTTTCTTTCCTTTTCTTTTTTTTTTTTTTAAGTATTTTGGGCTACAGAGATGGCTTGACACTTGCCTGAGAAGCCTAAGGATCCAGGTTTGATTTCCCAGAACCCACCTGTGGTGGTTTGACTCGGGTGTCCCCCATAAACTTAGGTGTTCTGAATGCTAGGTTCCCAGGTGATGGAGATTTGAGAATTAAGGCCTCCTGGAGGCAGTATATTGTTGGGGGCAGGATTATGGGTGCCAGTTCCCCCTTGCCAGTGTTTGGCACACTCTCCTGTTCCTGTTGTCTACTTTTTGTGGGTCAGGGGGTGATGTCCACCCTCTGCTCATGCCATAGTTTTCCCCTGCCATTGTGAAGCTTCCCCTCAAGCCTGTAAGCCAAATTAAACCTCTTTTTTCCACAAGCTGCTCTTGGTTGGGTGATTTCTACCAGCCAGGCGAACCTGACTGCAACAACACCTAAGCACAAGGTGGCACATGCGTATGGAGGTCGTTTGCGGTGGCTAGAAACCCTAGCGTGCCCATTCTTTCCCTCCCTCTCTCTTTCTCTCAGATAAATTGTAAAATACTTTTTAAAAAATTTAAAATAGCTGGGCCTGGTGGCACATGTCTTTAATCTCAGCACTCAGGAAGTGGAGGTAGGAGAATTGTTGTGAGTTTAAGGCCAGCTTGAGACTGCATAGTGAATTCCAGTTCAGCCTGGGCTACAGTGAGAATCTACTTCCAAAAACCAAAATAAATTAAATAAATTAAAAATGAAGCATTTTATTTATTTATTTACAAAGAGAGAGAGAGAGAGAGAGAGAGAGAGAGAGAGAGAAACAAAGAGAATGAGTGTGCCAGGACCTCTAGCCACTGCAAACAAACCCCAGATGCACACACCACTTTGTGCATCTGGTTTTACATGGGTACTGGGGAATCGAACCCGGGTCCTTAGGCTTTGCAGACAAGCACCTTAACCTTAACTACTGAGCCATCTCTCCAGCCCTCTTGCCCTGTTTTTTGTTCTTGTTCTTTTTCTTTGCTTTTTTTTTTTTTTTTTTTTTTTTTTAGGTAAGGTCTTGCTCCAGCTCAGGCTGACCTGGAATTCACACTGTAGTCTCAGGGTGACCTCTCTAACTCATGGTGATCCTCCTACCTCTGCCTTCCAAGCACTGAGATTAAAGGCATGTGCCACCACACCTGGCTTCCTGCCCTGTTTTTTGACACTGAATATGTACACTAACCATTTCTACTTTTTCATCTGTATTGATATTTATTAGTCATTATCAATATAGCTCAGTAGGGACACTGAAAGGTGCTAGGAAAGATACTTCATTTCCTGGGTCCAGTGAGCTGGGTTTTAGCATCGTGAAGGAGCCCTGGCAATGCTTACCTCAACAGCCGTCATGAACCAACCTTCACCTTACTTCCCTTTTCTGTACCATTACCAAGCTGCTCCCACCGCACAGCGACAACTAAGTAGTATACTTAGCACATTTTCCTGCGACCCAGTGGATGACTCCTACAGATCACATACAGATTGCCACAGGGTTTGGCAGGTTTCTCTGCCATCTGGTGAGCCAGTCCTATGAACCCCACTCTGGTCTGCAGCCTTAGGCACCTACAGGCCTCGTGCTCCTGTGGTAGCTATACTCTCTCCAAAAGCCCTGAATCTTAGCTCAGGAGCGATACTCTTTGAAAACCTTTGTTCTTTCCTTGTTCAATCTTTCTTTAGATCAGCTAATTTTTTTTTCTTCCTCTGAACAGATTTATTGAACATATAAAGCTCTATATACAAAGTGACCTGGACCTGCTCCTTCAAAACATGATCCTTTAGCCACGCATGAAGACAACACCTGCAATTCCTGAACACAGGAGGCTGAGGCAGAAGGACCAACATTGGAGGCCAGCCTGGACTACCCAGTAAGTTTCAGGCAACACTAGACAGTGAGACTGTCTCAAAAAAGCAAAACAGAGCCAGGTGTGGTGGCACACGCCTTTAATCCCAGCACTCAGGAGGCAGAGGTAGAGGGATCACCGTGAATCTGAGGCCAGCCTGAGACTACATGATGAATTCCAGGGGACGAGACCCTACCTTGAGACTCCCCCCGCCAAAGAAAAGCAAAACAACAAATGACCAAACTATGACCCACAGCTGGCTTCTGTGTGCTTATTGGACCCTAACTGATGCTTGGAATGTAATTTATCAGTCTTAGTCTCTCTTCTCTCTGTGTGTGTGTGTGTGTGTTTATGTGTATGAGTACAGGTGTGTGTGTGTGAGGAGATCGGAGGATAACGTCAGATGTCAGTCCTTGCCTTCCACCTTGATTGAGGCAGTGTCTCTTGTCCACTGCTGCATTTTCCAGGCCAGCTGCTCCATGAGTTTCAAAGAGGCTTCTCCTATGTTCACCTCCCTCTCACCCTTGGTGTTCTGGGAGTCACAGGTGTGAGCTACTGCATCTAAGAATGCTGGGAATGGGAACTCAGGTACTCACGCATGTGTGGCAAGTGCTTTATCCACTGAGCCATGTCCCTGGCCTAGTCTTAGTCTTTACCAACATCATTATTACGGTTTATTTATTTATTTGTGTATGTGTGGGCATGGGCACATGTGAATCACAGTACAAGTATGAAAGCCGGAGGACAACTTCAAGGTGTTTGTGCTTCTTCCTCCTTCCTTGAGACAGTCTTTTTTTTTGTCTTTTTTTTTTTAAGGTAAGATTTGACTCTAGTCCAGGCTGACTTGGAATTCACATTTAGTCTCAGAGTGGCCTCGAACTCATGGTGATCCTCCTACCTCTGCCTCCTGAGTGCTGGGATTAAAGGTGTGCACCACAACTCCCAGCAGAGACAGAATCTTTTCTCACTGCAAAGGAATGCCAGACAATCTTCATGAGCTTTAGATTTTCCTGGTTTCACTCCCATTGTCTGGGTACATCTCTGCTTTACATGGGTGCTGGGAAGGATGGAATTCATGTCAACAGTCCTTGCAAGCAAGCACTTTAAACCAGATCCATCTTCCAGCCCCTAGCCTGAGTATTTTTTTAAGGCAAGCCCAACAGACTGGCTTTTTTTTTTTTCAATGAGAGAGAGGGAGAGAGAATTGGCATGCCAGGGGCTCCAGCCACTGTAATCAAACTCCAGATGCATGCACCACCTTGTGCATCTGGCTTATGTAGGGTTTGGGGAGTCAAACATGGGTCCTTAGACTTCACAGGCAAGTGCCTTAACCACTAAGCCATCTCTCCAGCCCCCCCCCCCGCATTTCTCCGTTTTTTTTTTTTTCCCTTTGAGGTAGGGTCTCACTCTAGCTCAGGCTGACCTGGATGTCACTATGTAGTCTCAGGGTGGCCTCAAACTCATGGTGATCCTCCTACCTCTGCCTCCCATGTGCTGGGATAAAAGGCATGGGCCACCATGCCCAGCTTTCTCCTTTTTTTTTTTTTTTTTTAATTCATTTAGGAGAGAGAGAGACAGACAGACAGATTGACTATGGGGATCCAGGGCCTCCAGCCACTGCAAATAAACTCCAGACACATGCATCACTTCGTGCATCTGGCTTTACAGGGGTATTGGGGAATTAAATCTGGGTTTTGCAAACAAATGCCTTTAACCACTGAACCATCTCCTCAGCTCATATGTGCCCATTTCTTTTCCTCCCATTCAATCTTATTCATTCATTCATTTTATTTTAAATACTTTATTTTATTTATTTGAGAGAGAGAGAGAGAGAGAGAGAGAGGCAGATAGAGTGGGAGAGAATGGGCATGCCAGGACCTCCAGCCACTGCAAACGAACTCGAGATGCATGCATAACCTTGTGCGTCTGACTTTACATGGGTGTTGGGGAGTTGAATCTGGGTCCTTTGGCTTTTCACACAAGTGCCTTAACCACTAAACTATCCCTGAAGCACCTCACCCATTCATTTTTTAAAATAGGTCTCACTGTGTAGTCTAGACTGGTTTCAAACTCATAGCAATTCTCTTGTCTCAGCCTCCCAACCGCCCACAGGTATATACCACAACACCCAGCTTCACCTAGTTAATCCTTTAAAAGTGTGTGTGGGCTGGAGAGATGGCTTAGCTGTTAAGGTGCTTGCCAGCAAAGCCAAAGGATCCAGGTTCAATTCCTCAGTACTCAAGTAAAGCCAGATGCACAAGCATGGCTATCAGGCTTTAATAAGAAAGTGCCTTTAACCACTGAGTCATCTCTCCAGATCCCACTTTTATTTTAATCTTATTTATTTATTTATTTGCAAGCACAGAGAGAGAGAGAGGAGAGAGATAAAAAGAATGGATGTGCCAAGGCCTCCAGCCACTGCAAATGAACCCCAGATGCATGTGCCACTTTGTGCATCTGCTTTATGTGGGCACTAGGGAGTCGAACCTGGGTTGTTAGGCTTTGCAGGCAAGTGCCTTAACTGCTGAGTAATCTTTCCAGCCCCCCCCCCCATTTTTTTGAGACAAGGTCTCTTACCGTTTTGCCGCTGGGTGTGCAATAGTCTAGATGGGCATGAGCTCCCAGTTCTCTTGGCTGTGTCTTCCATTGCCATAGGTGCACTGGGATTACAGACCACTTTGCATCTAGCTTTTCATGGGTGCTGAAGAACTGAACTCAAGATGGCAGGCTTAAGTGCCTTTAACCCTTTAGCCCAGCCCCTAATCTTTTTTTTTTTTTTTTTTTTATGGTAAGGTCTCACTCTAGTCCAGGCTGACCTGAAATTCACTATGTATTCTCAGGCTGACCTCACACTCAAAATCATAGTGATCCTCCTACCTCTGCCTCCCAAGTGCTGGCTTACAGTTTTGAGGGGAGGTTTCATCATGGTGAGAAAGCATAAGAAGAGCAGACAGCCAGGCGAGCATCACATCTCCACAGTGTCAGGAAGGAAATAGTCTCAATACTGGCTTTGGAGCTGGGTTATATTACTCCAGTGCCTGTCCCTAGTGACACGCCTCCTCCAGCAAGGCTCCACCTCCCAAAAGTCCCTTAACTTTCCCAAATTGCCACCAGCTGGGGGCCAGGTATTAATTGAGCCTAGGAGGAACATTTCATTCAACTGACCACATTGACTATTGTAGGCAAGAGACAATAAGAAGCCAGTGCCCCTGGTTTTTCCTGGACCAACAGTTAATTTTGAGTTTTTGCCTTTGTTCATTTGTAGTGGCTAGAGGCCCTCGTGCACCCATTATCTCTCTCTGTCTGCCTCTCTCTCTCTCTCAAAATAAATAAATAAATGAAATGCTTTGTTTGAAAAAAATGGGGGTCCAACCCCAGGCATGGTAGAGCACACCTTTAATCCCAGCATTTGGAAGGCAGAGGTAGGAGGATCACCATGAGTTCAAGGTTACCCTGAGACTCCATAGTGAATTCCAGGTCAGCCTGGGCTAGAGTGAGACCCTATCACCAAAAAACAAAACAATTAAAAAAAGGGTCCTGCCACCCCCCACCTTTTCCTCCATTCCCATCTTTATTAGCTTTTCCATCTCTCAGTGTACATACGGCTGTGTCTCTAGTCTAAGGAGGAAAGAGAAACTGGAACTTGGCCTTTTTGAAAAGAAGCGCCTGCTGTGCCACAAGGACGCTTAGCTAACAGTTTCTAGCAGTTAGCTTCACTGAGGCTTGCCTCTGTGTATGAGCTGAGGAAGTGCTTGTTTTAGGGAGGCTCTGACCAATGGCTGCACAGGACCTTATCAATTTTGCTTACTGTAGAATTCCTTGAATGAATGGACAATCTTTTTTCTGGCACTCTTGGTAAGGTGGCATAGACCCTGTCGGGTTGGCATTATGTTCTGACCATTCTTGCCTGCTTACTCCCAATTCTTCCTTTTCACCTTTATGCTATTGCTCACTAAGAAAGCTCTTGTTTTCCTGATTTTGTCCTGATGTCTGCTCCCTGAAGAGCCACTCTGTGACAATTGGTAACAGAACTGGTCCCAAAAGAGCAGGAAATAAGATAAAGACAGGCTCATTCTCCACCCTGCTGGTAATGAGGACTCAACATTTGGTTATAAGGAAGCTCTAGACATAACAGCTCTTTTGCTAGAACTTTTTATAGTGATGAGGTAGAATGGAAGGCATGTAGAAGGGAGTAAACTGGCCAGTACAAAGGAATGTATGGGGTTCATGATGCTTAAAAGGACCGTGGGGGCTGGAGAGATGGCTTAGCAGTTAAGGTACTTGCCTGCAAAGCCTAAGGACTTCAGGTCCCATGTAATCCAGACACACAAAGTGATGCAAGCATGCAAGGTCGCACATGCGCACAAGGTGGTGCCTGCATCTGGAGTTCAATTGCAGTGGCTGGAGGCCCTGGAACTCCAATCCTCTCTCTCTCACACTCTCTCTCGCATTAAAAAAGGAGGGGGGCTGGAGGGATGGCTTAGCGGTTAAGGTGTTTTCCTGCAAAGCCTAAGGACCCAGGTTCTATTCCCTAGGACCCACATTAGCCAGATGCACAAGGGGGCACACACGTCTGAAGTTCATTTGCAGTGGCTGGAGGCCCTGGAGCACCCATTCTCTCTCCCTCTTTCTCTGTCAAATAAATAATTTTTTTTTGAAAAAGGGTTCTCATCAGGCGTGGTGGCACATGCCTTTAATCCCAGCACTCGGGAGGCAGAGGTAGGAGGATTGCCATGAATTCGAGGCCACCCTGAGACTACATAGTGAATCCCAGGTCAGCCTGAGCTAGAGTGAGACCCTACCTTGAAAAACAAAACAAAAAAAAAAAAAACAAAACAAAAACAAACAAACAAAAAAAGGGTTCTCACTTACTTTGGTAGCACATATATTTGGAACAATGCAAAGAAGATTAGCTTGTCCCCTATGCAAGGACGACACACAAATTCGTTGGGCTTGCCTCAAAACAAAAAAAAGGACCATGGAAGCAGGATAGCTGCTATAAGTAGTAGTATAGAGGCTCTCCAGGCAAATAACAAAAGCAGAAGGCAACTAGCAAATAATTTAAACTGGATATGAGAGTCAGAGGGTCTCATTGGTGGCTTGCAAAGGTGACTTCATATCGCGTGGAAACAGGCCGAACAAGCTGAAGATGGAGCACAGGCCTTGATAGAGTGCCTGACTGAATAGCCAACCAAAGCAGACTGCTTCCCCAAATCAAGCCTGTTTGGGAAAACCCATAACCCTACAGTGTGGGAGAGATAGGGGTATCTTGATATTCTTGATTTGTCTCCCCAATTTTCTACAAACATCTGAGCCTGCAGAGTTGGCCCATGTTTCCCTATTAAGCACTAGTGGCTGAGCATGGGGGCACACACCTTTAATCCTAGTATTTGGGAGGCAGAGGTAGGAGGATCACTGTGAGTTCAAGGCCAGCCTCAGACTACAGAGTGAATTCCAGGTCCGCCTAGGCTAAAGTGAGACCCTACCTCAAAAAAAAAAAATTTTAAAAAAGGAGAGAGGGGGCTAGAGGGATGGCTTAGCAGTTAAGGCATTTGCCTGCAAAGTCAAAGGATCCAGGTTTGATTCCCCAGGACCCATGTTAGCCATATGCACAAGGGGCACACACATGTGGAGTTTGTGTGCAGTGGCTAGAGGCCCTGGAGTGCCCATCCCCCCTTTCTCTGTCAAATAAATAAAAATAAAATATATTTTTTACAAAAAGAAGAGAGAGAGACAGAGAGATAATGGGCATGCCAGGGCCTCTAGCTACCACAAACTCCAGTGCCACCTTGTGCATCTGGCTTATGTGGGTACTGGGGAATCAAACCTGGTCTTTAGGCTTTGAAGGCAAGTGCCGTAACTGCTAAGCCATCACTCCAACCCGACTTATATGTTTTAATACTTAATCCCCAGTTGATGGTACTGTTTAGGAAGGTTGTATAACCTTTGGAGGTAGAGTCTTGCTGGAGGGAATGTGTCACTGGAGGCAGGCCTTGAGGTATTTTAGCCTGGCCATACTTGTTCTCAGCGTCTCTCCCTCTTCCCTGCTTGTGTGCAGGGTGTGATACCAACTTCCTGCTCCTGCCATGCTTCCCTGCCATGATGGACCCTACTGTCTGGAATTGTAAACTGAAATAAACCATTTCCTTCCATAAGCTACTTCTGGTTGGGTATTTTTCCACAGAAATGAGAAAGCAACTGTGGTAGTTTGAATGGATGTCCCCCAATAGATTCAGGAGCATATTAAAGGTTCTTGGATTTTCAGATGCCTGGCTGGAAGAGGTGTCACTATGGGCAGATCCTGGGGTCCAGCCCTAAGGTGTATTTGGAGGCGGATCTGAAATTCCACTCTAAAGATATGCAAAGTGCTTGAACTCTGCCTCAGGTTCCTGGAGTGTGCTTGCTTGTGCTGGTGGTGGTATTTCTCTCTGTATGGACCTGTGAAAGGGGGCCAGCTTCTTTCACCATTGTGGAACTTCCCCTGTATTTGTAAGCTTCAATAAATCCCTTCCTCCAATAAGCTGTGTCATTTGGAAGCTCATCCCAGCAATGTGAAGATGACTGTGACAATAACTGATACAGAAAATTGGTAATGATCACCTGTGAGTTTGAGCCCATCCTGAGACTACATAGTGAATTCCAGGTCAGCCTGGGCTACAGTGAAACCCTACCTCAAAAAAACAAAAAATCTCACAGTGCCTGGCACCACTTACACAAAAACAGTATAAAGGAGGAAAAGATGATGATATCAAAATAAAAGAGAAACTGATTAAAAGGGACAGGGGATATGATGGAGAGTGGAGTTGTGAAGGGGAAAGTGAGGGGGAGAGGGAATTATCTTGGTTTAATGTCTATAATCATGGAAGTTGTCAATAAGAAAAAAGAGAAAATGTCTAAAGTCTCAAATCAGTCTGTTAACTGTGAGCCCTGTAAAATCAAAACACAAATTACATACTTTCAACATATAACATTTCCATTCCAAAGGAGAACAAAGGGGGCCAGTGATCCTCCTGCCTCCCAAGTGCTGGGATTAAAGGTGTGCACCACCAGGCATAGCTTGAGACTTTAGACTTTTGAATCATGTTGAGACAGGTTAAAAACTAGGAAACTTTTAAAGTTAGACTGACTTTGTATCATTATATGGTCATGAGTGTATGGAGGTCAGGGGCAGAATGTAAAATGCCCCTTATAGACTCATGTGTTTCATTACTTACTCCCCAGTTGGTGATGCTATTTGGGAAGGTTTTGGAACTTTTGGGAGATGGAGCCTTGCAAGTGGAATGTGTCACTGGGGATGAGTCTTGAGGTGTTATAGCCCAGCCCCACTTGCTCTACCTCCTCCCTACTAATGTGACAATGCAACACTAGTTTTCTGCTCCTGCCATGCTTCCCTCGCCTTGATTATCTCTATCTTTAAAAAAAATTTTTTTAACAGAGAGACAGAGAAAATGAGGCAAAGAGAGAGGGAGAGAGAGAGAAAGAGAGAGAGAGAATGGGCACACCAGGGCCTTTCAGCTGCTGTGAATGAACTCCAGATGCATGCACCCCCTTGAGGCACGTGTGTGACATTGCATGCTTGCGTCACTTTGCATCTGGCTTACATGGGGCCTGGGAATTTGAACATGCATTCTTAGACTTCCTAAGCAAGCACCTTAGCCACTAAGCAATCTCTCCAGCCCATCTCTACCTTTTGGAACTATAAGCTGAAACAAACCCTTTTCTTCCCTAAGTTGCTTCCAGACAGTTATTTTTTCCCAGCAACAAGAAAGTAACTGATACAGAAAGGAATACACTATAACTCAAAGACACTACTAGACTTAGCTGGCATATACTGGTCAGGGGAGTATCAATGAATCTGAAATCTGTGAGGGCTTAATCAAGGAAGTGAAAACATATGACCAAATAAGGGAATGTGTTAACTTAATGATGCTCTTTTACAAAAAAAAAAAAAAAAAAAAAAAAAAAAAAACATTTTATTTACTTATTTGAGAGAGGGCATGCCAGAGCCTCTAGCCACAGTAAATGAACTCCAGATGCATGTACCACCTTGTGCATCTGCCTTATATGGCTACTGGGGAATCGAACCTGGGTCCTTAGGCTTCACCAGCAAGTGTCTTAACCACTAAGCCATCTCTTCAGCCCAATGATGCACTTTGTAGCTATAGGATTTCTTCTCTTTTCTTTCTTTCTCCTCTCTTTCTCTCTTTCTTTCCTTCCTTCCTTCTTTCTTTCTTTCTCTCCTCCTTTTTGAGATAGGGTATCACATAGCCCGGGTTGACCTTGAATTCATTATGGAGTAAAGTTTTGAATGTGTGATTCTTTGGCCTCTACCTCCAGAAGTGCTAGGATTGTGTGTGTTCCATCACATTCTACTTTTACCTACAAGATTTCAACACAGGCAAAGACTCATGGGGATCAAGCTCACTGCAGAGGCCTAGGAAAATTTACCCCTATACTGAGCAGGGATGAAATTCTTGGTTTGTTATGTTAGACAATGAAAGAATGGGTTGAAAACTCCAGGAAATAGGCAGGTATATATTAGGTGAGGCTCAAAAACCCACCAGAATGTTACATTTTGCCAAAAGGATCAGAGAACATATCATTCACCTACCATTGTATATTCTGGGATAGGGGGCCCAGAATCACTAAGAAGTTAGTGTGTCTTTCTTTTGTAAGCCAGATGTGATGATAGCAGAAGCTGTCACAAATTTGGATCTGTTAGAAAATGGGTGATGAGCTGGGTGTTGTGGTGCACGCCTTTAATCCCAGCATTTGGGAAGCAGAGGTAGGAGGATTGCTAAGGAGTTCAAGGCCAGCCCGAGAATACATAGTGAATTCCAGGTCAGCCTAGGCTAGAGTGAAACCTTACCTCAAAAGACTTAAAAAATTAAATTAAAAAAATAAAATGGTTGATGAGGTCCCCCAAATAGTAAAGTTCATGTGGCAACACTTAACTGACAGAAGTTGAATCATAGTGGCTAGAAGTTTGGTATGACAGTTAAGGGCATTGTTATAGAAATTATGGAGAAGTTGATCAAAAGAAACAAGAATGAATGAGCAGGAGGTTGGGATAAATAATTTCAAGTAAAAGCAATCTTGGCCAGGCAAAATGGTGCATGTCTTTAATGCCAGCACATGGAAGGCAGAGGTAGGAGGAGCACCGTGAGTTTGAGGCCAGCTTGAGAATACATAGTGAATTCCAGGTCAGCCTGGGCTAGAGTGAGACTCTACTTCGAAAAACAAAACAAAACAAAAGTAATCTTAAATTGGGAATAGTGGCATATGCCTTTAGTCCCAGCACTTGGGAGGCAGAGGTAGAAGGATTGCCATGAGTTTGAGGCCAGCCTAGGCCTACAGAGTGAGTTCCAGATCAGCCCAGGCTAGAGTGAAACAAAGGGAAAAAGAATAATGATCTTTTGCCTAATTTCTAGACCTGAGCTAGTTTTCAGGTCTGGAAACTATAGATTGAAAGGTGGCTGAATTTCCAGGGGAAAGATCCCTGAAATATCATAGTAAGCATATGTGATAATGATTCCCCTATTAAATATTTTCCAAAGGAACCTATAGTCATTTACTTGAATAGTTATATGCTGAGGAAAGGGTGAATACCTATATATTTGGCAAACTTTTGGACATGGTGTTTGAATGGATATTGACAGCCAGAGGCCTGACATGCGATCATGATCCTCATGTTGGAATGGAGGCACTTGAAGATCAGGTAATAAATGAAGTCCTGGATAAAATCTGGATAAGAGCTGGAAAGATGGCTTAGTGGTTAATATGCTTGCCTGCAAAGCCAAAGGACCTAGGTTCAATTCCCCAGGACCCACATAAGGCAGATGTTCATGGTGGCACATGCATCTGGAGTTTGTTTGCAGTGTCTGGAGGCCCTGGTACATCCATTCTTTCTCTCTCTCTTTCTGCCCCCTCCTTTCTCTCTCTATCTCAAACAAATAAATAAAAATAAAATATTTTTTTAAAATCTGGATTACAGTGGAACAGTTGGAGATAGAAATCCAGTCATTTCCCTGGTCCTCAAATGTACAAGTGAGGGTTATATGTTTTGCAGGTGAAATAATCCCTATATTGGGTTTCTGGCTCATAGGATAAATGTTATCATATTAGAAGCCTCTGGAAATGTCTCAACCCTGCACATCTTCTGAGTATGGGTAGGAGCTATGAAAGAGATTAAGGTCACTTTTAAGATCAAAAGGATGCAAAGGAAGTAGAAGGTACAGATGCTCTTGCAACTATTTAACTTGTCTGCATGGCTCCTTCAGACTCTAGAGAAAGTGTAAGAGATGCCTGTAGAGCTGGGGAGTTGGCTCCATGGGTAAAGTGCTTGCCTCAGAAGCATGAAGACTTGTTTGGATCCTTGATACCCACATAAAATACCAGCATGATGGCACATGCTCATAATCCCAGTGGGAGGTAGAGTCAGGTGGATCCCTACTGCACATCTGTGAACCCTAGGTTCATCAAAAGACCCTGTCTCAAAAAATAATATGGGACTGGAGAGATCACTTTGTGGTTAAGGCACTTGCCTGCAAAGCCAAAGGATCCAGGTTTGATTTCCCAGTACCCATGTAAGCCAGGTGCACAAGGTGGCGCATGCATCTGTAGTTCATTTGTAGTGGTTAGAGGCTCTGATGCATACATTCTCCCTCTCTCTGTCTGCCCCTTTCTCTCTCTCTCTCTCAAATAAACAAATAAATAAAAGTAATGAGTACAGTGATTAAATATACACCTGACATCAACCTCTGGGATCCACACATGCATGCATTTGCATACACACATAGGAACACACATGTACATGCACATACCATACACACATACATGCTGGAAAAAAGGCGCTTGCAGATTACAGAAGCTCAGCCAAGTGGCAACTCAACTTGCCAGTCCAGTGCCATACCAGACATACTATCATTACTAGAGTTAGATTAATAGAGGCTTAAGTACATAGCATGTGGCCACTCAGTTAACAAGTGCATTCTTCTCTATCCTAACCAAAAAAGAGGACCAGAAAGATTAAGTTCACACAGAACATAGTTACTGTATTGGGGATTTCTCCTGAGAGACAATGTAAGTTGGCAAGCTAGAGATCCAGGAGACAGCAGGAGAATCCGGAGAGCAGAGGGAATCATTGTATTGATGATATCGAGCTGGTTGGACAAAATAACAAAAGCTTACTAACATTAAGATACTGGAAAGACACATGCTTCACAAGGTGAGAGATTAACTCTGCATCAAATTAGAGACCTATCCTTTTGGTAACATGAATGTGGATTCAGTGTCAAGACAAGCCAGGGTATCCTATCTAAAGTAGAGGATAAAATTGCTACCTCTTACATTCCCTTACACCTACAAAGAAGTATGGTAACTATAGACCCCTTTGCATTCTGAAGGTAACAGAGTATTTCTACACACATAGGAATATTATTTTGTCCCATATGCTTAGGTAGCAGGATGTGGGGCTTAGAGCAGGAAGGAGTTCTGAAGCTGGTTCAACTATCAGTTAAGTTTGTGGGAGCAATGCACCTGGTTATTGAGTGGTTAGGGAGGTGAAAATACCTACAGATTCCTGTGAAGTAGCCCAGGCTCAAGCCATTGGATCAGGAGTCTAGATTTTTATATTATACATTAGTGACCAGCTGAAAGGACCGATCAGGGAAGACAGTGGGAAAACAGACAAAATGAGTTGGCCAGGTTATGCTAACCCGCCTTTGTCACGGGCATGATGTCATTGGCCAGAACTGGCATGATAGGGACTTGAAATACGATACTACTAGCATAAATGGAGATTACATATGGGCCCAACAGCAGATACCTCCACTTACAAAGGTTAGTCTTGAACATTCACTTTGTTGGCAACCAAGATAAAGAGCCGAGCCCCTAATTATACACTGTTCCTCAAAGACCAACTGATCTCTGGTGGAAAACTATCAGCTCATTTCATCCTAGAGGGACCAGGGGCCTGTTTTCAAAGGATATATCTATATATATTTATATCTCTATATATTTCCTAATTGCAGACACAAACAGCCTAGTACCCACTACCCAGTGCCCAGTACCCAGGACTAGTACCTGGGTTCTCAGGCATGGCATTCCTCATGGAACAGCATCCAATCAGCTAGGGGACACTCTTCAAAGTTGAAGGTACATGGATCATCTGGGATGGCCATGGACTCTTCTGGTCATGCCACATAATACACTATCCAGAAGTTGCTAGCTTCACAAAACACTGGAAAGGCCTTCCACAGGACATTAGTGGTGCTCAGCTCAGAGAAGACATCCTGACAGGATGAGTGCTATTCTTTAGATACCAGGAGTGCATGCATGTGTGTGTGCATGCGTGCGTGTGTGTGTGTGTGTGATCAAGGTAGGGTCTCACTCTAACCTAGGCTGACCTGGAACTCACTCTGTAGCCCTAGGCCGCCCTCAAACTCACAGCCCATCAGCCTCCAGAGTGCTGGATTAAAGGCATGTGCCACCACATCCAGCCACCTTTGATGATAATGAGTATGAATTAAATGAAGGATCTCTATATAGTGTTGTGTCTTGAATAGAAAGAAAATAGGAACATAGATCTAGAAGCCAATGGGTAGAAGCAGGAATGGTCTTACTTATATAATTCCTATCAAACTTCTGGGAATTTTGTGCTTCCTGCTCCCTTAACTCTAGGCTTTGGGATGGTAAGTCTTAGTCCAGTGAACCCTAAGTTATAGGTGCTTCCCAGGAACCACATGCTCCCTGCGCACAAGGACTGGCAAATGAGAAGAGAAGTTAGCACACTGACAGAAGTCACTGACGTATAAGCAGGAGACAATATTCCTTTTGCACAGTGGGAGTGGAGAGCAATGCAAGCAGAACCCAGCAGCCCTACCTGAGTGATTTTTTGCCATACTCTATGTGCATACAGACACCTGAAACATGACCTGGAAAGGTATGGATGCCTATGACTCAGGACCCTAAGGACTGAGGATTTGCGTCACAGTACTAAGAAAGTTAAAAAAAAGAAAAAAAAAACCTGTTAAAATGGAAGCTTAGGGATGAGAGGAATTCAGCATGACTCATGGAGAAAGACGATTGTGAGTACTAGCTGTGGGTTCTAAGACTATCTGTAGTGACGGAGGATATAATGTGCCCCACTAACCTGAGGTTTTGCCTCAGGAAGAGTACCCCAAAAGATCTGTTCCTGGATTCTACATGGGGAAGTAAATCTGTAAGTTTCAAAGAGTGAGCATTCCAGAAAATGCTCTTCTCAGATCTCTAGCAGGGACCACGTTCAGCCATTGTGCTCCAAACCTCATCCCTGACTTCACCTGTAGCTGCTGCCATAGGTGACGGAAGGTGTGAGGGTACTAAGATGGGCCCATTCTTATATTCGTGTATTCGGAGATACAGGACTTCTTTGATGGGTAAATTCAGTCCTGCAGAACTTTCTTATAACCACACCATGGATCTAAGACCCTTCCAAGCAACTCTCCTTCCGCTGCCTTTTCTTTTTCTTTCTTTTTTATTGGATATGGACATATTTAGTATGTAAGCAACTATGTAGGTATTATCCTTTCCTTCCTCCCTGCCCCTTTTCTGAAGAGGCCTTCCTCGTTGGGGATGCAGGTCAATCCCATGGGGACTGTGGGTCATACATTATGGGGAGGGGAGGCAATGTCTCTGAAAAATGTCCCAACTTGTGGCCCTAACAATCTCTCTGCCCCCTTTTCTGCAAAATTCCCTGAGCCATGCTGGGAGCATTTTAAGTCCACTTTAGTGAGGGGCACTTAGGAGCTTCTGGATCTCTGGTTTGGTAGGTGTTGAGTGTCCTCAGTATCTTTCTCCATCACCCTTGTGCTGATATCAGATTCACTAAGAAATCAGCACTCTTGCTCATTTCCCCAATTCCTCTGTGGTTTCAGCTGGGGCCAGGGTGGAGTGCATGGAGTCGTTTATCTCCTCAGGTCCCACTCCCGTCTGAAAAAGAGAAGCAGAATCTCCAGTGGAGAATGAACTCAGCACTGGTTAAATGGGATAACCATTATTAATTTAGAGAGAATTAAAAGGGTGTAGACCTTCTTATAGTCCAAGGTTAGTGGGAGCTTGACAATGGAAAGCAGAATTATTATCTGCATATGATTCTGACTTGTTTCCCAGTTCCAAATATGGTTTCCTTTCCACTGAGCAAATCTGTTAGCCAATCCAAGAGCAATTGGTTAGCCACCATGGCTGTGTGCCACTAATGCACTTGTGTGAGCATCATGTCAGGTTGTTTCCTTCTGAGTCACTTAGACTTTGAGTTTCTCAGACAAATGTTGGCCACTTTCCCCGGGTAGTTCATGTAGTGCCTTCTAGCACTAGATGGGCTAATTGTCTGGGGACTGGCTCTCCACCAGATTCCAGCCAGGTCTCTCCCTGGTCCATGCAGACAGTGTATGGTGTCTTCAGCAGTAGGACCTTACCATTAACTTCTGGCAGGTAATCAAATGTTCTGACAGAAGTCTATCTTGTTTGTTTTGGGAAATGTACTAGGTCTCTCTGACCAATAGCTCATTGTGGGTGCAGACCACATCCTGGTATAGGGAATTACAGGCCAGTGTCAAGGGAAAAGAAAAAGAAAAAGACAGAGAAGAAAGAGAAACAGGAGAAATTTGAGGTTAGGTTTCATCTCACCCTCTCTAGGGCCCTTCGATTCAGGTGCTCCCCCTAAAAGCCTCTTGAGGGTTCCACCTTTTAGTCTGACTTCCAGGATATAGGATTCTATGGTACCAGTTCAATTTGGGTTCAGTTTTGTGTCCCCCCCACACACACACCTGACCCTTCCCCTTCCCCCAAGCCCTAGCCTCCCTATTGTCCAAGTCTCGAGATGCTATTCAGGTATATCAGCAACTTGGGCTGATCCAGGTTAGGAACTGCAGATGAGTGAGAGCATGTGACAGTTGTCTTTCTGTGATTGTGTGAGATCACTTAGAATCATCTGTTCCAAGTTCAACCATTTTTCTACAAATTTCAAGGTGTCATTTTTTCTTACTGCTGAGTAGAATTCCATTATGTAGATATACCACATCTTGGTTATTCATTCATACAATGATGGGCATCTGGACTGATTCCAGTTCTTAGCTATTATGAGTTGAGCAGCTATAAACATGGTTGCACAAATACCTCTGAATTGAGATGTGGAGCTTTTAGGGTAAATGCCCAGTAAGGGAATAACAGGGTCTGTTGGTAACCTTTTCATCCTTCTCAGGAGTCTCCATATTGATTTCCATAGTGGTTGTACCAGCTTACATTCCCACCAACAGTGAATGAGTGTTCCTATTTTTCCACATGCTCACCAACATTTATTTTCATTTGATATTTTAATGTTTGCCATCCTTACTGGGTAAGATGGAATTTCATACTTGTTTTAATTTGTATTTCCCTAATGGTTAGGGATGTTGAACATTGTCTTAAGTGTGTGTTAGCCATTTGTGATTCTTCCTCTGAGAACTCCCTGTTTAGTTCTCTTCCCCACTTTTGGGGTGGGTTGTTTGATTTTTTTGTTTAGTTTTTTGAATTCTTATAGATTCTAGATATTAGGCTTCTGTCAGTGGTATAGCTGGCAAAGGTTTTCTCCCATTCAGTGGGTAATCTATTGGCTCTGCTTATGGTATGTTTGTGCAAAAGTTTTTTTAGCTTCATGAGATTGGTTGAGTGCTTATTTAATTTCCTGGGCTACTGGGGTTTTGTTCAGGAAGTCTTTTCCCAGTCCTATATTGTGGAGCGTGCCTCCTATTTTTTCTTCTAGTAGTTGAGGAGTTTCAGGTCTTATATTGAGGTTTTTAATCCATTTGGACTAGATATTTGTGTATGGAGAAATGAGTGGGTCTAATTTCATTTTTCTACCATATGGTCATCCAATTTGTCCAGCACCATTTATTAAAGATGTTGTCTTTTCTCCAGTTTACATTATTGGCACCTTTGTCAAAGATCAAGTACCTGTAGTTTCTTGACCTAAGGTCTGGGTCTTCAATTCTGTTCCATTGTTTATGTTTATGTCTATGGCCTATGTTTGTGTTTTTATTCCAGTACCATGCTGTTTTTGTTACTATTGCTTTGTAATATAGCTTTAGATCAGGTATGGTGATACTGGCAGAGGTTATTTTTTGCTGATGATATAGTTGGATATCCAAGGCCTTCTGCCATTCTATATGAATTTTGAGATCATTTTTTCAATCTCTGTGAAGAATGATGCTGGTATTTGAATTGGTATTGCATTAAATCTGTATATTGCTTTTGGTAGAATTGCCATTTTCACAATATTAATTCTACCTATCCAGGAGCATGGGAGGACTTTCCATCTTCTCAAGTCCTCTTCTATTTCTTTCTTAAGTGTTTTTATGTTTTCACTATATAGTTCTTTCACATCCTTGGTTAGTGTTATTCCAAGGTATTTAATTTTTTGTTGTTGTTGCTATTGAAAATGGGACAGCCTCACTGATTTCTTTCTCTGTATATTTGTCCTTTGCATATAGATAAGCTACTCATTTTGTGCATTGATTTTGTATCCTGCCACTTTGCTGAAGTAATGTATCACATTTAGAAGTTTTGAGATGGAGACTTTCGGGTCACTTATACATAGGATCATGTCATCTGCACATAGGGATAACTTGAATTCTTCCTTTCCAATTTGAATCCCTTTTATTCTTTCTCCTGTCTTATTCTTTGGGCTAGTACTTCTAATACTATGTTGAAGACCAGTGGTGAGAGTGGCCACCCCTGTCTTGTTCCTAATCTCAGTGGGAACTTCTTGAGTTTTTCCTCATTAAGTATTAGTTGGGCTTTAGGAGCTTTATATATAGCCTTTATTGTGTTGAGATATAAACACTCCAAGCCTATTCTTCCCAGTGATTTGATCATGAAGTGGTGTTTTGTCAAAAGTCTTCTCTCCATCAATTGAGCTGATCATGTGGTTCTTTTTTTTTTTTTTTTTCTTTTTTGATTTTGATCATCTGGTTTTTATGGTTAAGTTTATTTATGTGGTGTATTATGTTGGCTGATTTCCATATGTTAAACCATTCCTGCATCCCTGGGATGAAGCCTACTTGATCAAGGTAGATAATGCTTTTGATGTGTTGTTGAGTTCAGTTTCAAGGATTTTGTTCAGGATCTTTGCATCAAAGTTCAGGGATATAGGCCTATAGTTTTCTTTCCTTTGTTGTATCTCTGTCTGGTTTAGGTATTAGGGTGATGCTAGCTTCATAAAGGGAGTTTGGGAAGATTCCCTCCGATTATGTTAAAAAGTGTGAGAAAAATTGCTTTCAGTTCTTCAATGAAAATTTAATAGAATTTAGCTAAGAAGCCATATGGTTTAGTTTTGGTAGGTGGTATGTGTCTAGAAATTCATCCATTTCTTCCAGATTATTCAATTTTGTGGAGTAGAGGTTTTGGAAGTATGAGCTGATGATTCTTCAATTTTATTGACGTCTCTTGTGATCTCTTCTTTTTCATTTCTTATTTTGTTAATTTGAGACTTTTTTTTTTTTTCTTGATCAATTTGGCCAGGGGTTTGTTGATCTTGTTTATTTTTTCAAAGAACCAGTTCTTTGTTTCATTGATCTTTTAGAAATTGTTTTATTAGTTTCCAATTCATTAATTTCTGCTCTAACCTTGATTATTTCTTTCTGTCTGGAGGTCTTTGGCTTGGATTCTTCTTGTTTTTCCAGCACCTTTAGGTAGACAGTCAGGTTATTGATTTGGGATCTCTCTATCTTTGTAATGAAGGCATTTAGGGCTACAAATTTTCCCCTTAGGATTTCCTTCATTGTTTCCAAAAAGTTTTGGTTTTTCTTAGCATTCAATTTTAGGAATTTTACAGTTTCTTTTTTGATTTTTTCTTCAACCCATTCATTGTTCAAGAGTGTGTTGTTTAGGCTCCAGGAGGTGATGGAGTTCTTGATGTGTCTCTTGTTGTTAATTTCTAGCTTTAAAGCATTGTGATCTAACATGATACAGGAAGTTACTTCAATTTTCCCAACTTTATGAAGGTATGCTTCATGGCCTAATATGTGGTCAATTTTGGAGAAGGTTCTGTGGGTTGCTGAGAAGAATGTGTATTCTGTAGAGTTGGGGTGGAAAGTTTGTAGATGTCTGTTAGGTCTAGTTGATCTATGATGTTGTTGAGCTTTATTATTTCCCTGTTGATTTTCTGCTTGGATGATCTGTCTATTGATGATAGTGGAGTATTGAAGTCCCCAACTATGATGGTGTTTATTTCTGTTTTATTGTCAAGTAGATTTTGTTTTATAAACTGTGTTTGGCACATTTATGATTGTGATGTGCTCATGTTGGATCATTCCCTTGATGAGTAAGAAGTGGCCTTCTTTGTCCTTTCTGATTATTTTTGGATTGAAGTCTATTTTATCAGATATGAATATAGCAATACCTGCTTAGTTTTTATTTCCATTTGCTTGGAATATCATTTTCCATTCCTTCACCCTGAGGAGGTGTCTATCTTTAGTGGGGAGGTGGGTTTCTTGAAGACAGCAGATAGAAGGGTCCAGTTTTTTTAATCCATCCTGATAACCTCTGTCTTTTGATGGATGAGTTAAGACCATTAATATTTAAGGTTATTACTGTGAGGTTTGAATTAATCCCTGACATGATGAGGTATTCTATGGGGTTTGGTGCCTACTTGTGTTATGTACTGTTTTGAGGCTGGTTTATTTTGGTTATTGTGATCTTCTTCTTGTTGGCCCTTGAGATTGATTGTTTGACTGTTCTGTGTGGAGTATTCCCTCAAGTATTCTCTGTAGGCTTGGCTTTGTGTTCATATAACCATAGAGCTGACTTTTTTAATGGAAAGTTTTCCTTTCACCATATATTATGAAGGATACTTTTGCTGGGTAGAGTAGCTTGGGTTGGAAGCCATAGTTTTCCAGACTTTGAAGTGTTCCATTCCAGGCCTTTCTAGCTTTCAGGGTTTCCATTGGGAAATCTGATGTAATTCTGATGGGATTGCTTTTGTATGTTGTGAGTTGTTCCTCTCTTGCTGCTTTTAACACTCTCTCTTTGTTTTCATTGTTAATAGTTTTAACTATCATGTGGCTTGGAGAGTTTCTTCTTTGGTCCTGTCTGTTTGATGTTCTGTGGGCTTCTTGTATCTGGATGGACCTCTCTTTTGAAAGACTCAGAAAATTTTCTTCAATAATTTTGTTGAAAATGGTCTTTATGCCTCTGGCCTGGATTTCTTCTCCTTTTGGTAAACCCATAATCAGGATGTTTGTTCATTTCATGGTATCCCACAGTTCCCTTGTATTCTGTTCACTTGATTTTTTGAACTTAGCAAAGTTTTTGGCCTCCCAATCAATTTCTTCTGTCTTGTCTTCCAGGTCAGAGGTTCTGTCTTCCACATAAGTAACTCTGTTGGTGAGGGGTTATAGAGAGGTTTTTTATAATTTCTATTTGATTTTTGTTTTTTGTTGTATTATTTTGCATCATGTCCATCTCTTTTTTAGGTACAATTCTAGTGCTTATTTTCTTGATGCTTCCTGGAGTTCATCCCTGCATTTGGTCAAGTCTTCATTAAGCTTAATCAACTGGTTGTTGAGAGCTTCCATTTCTTGACTTATCTTCAATTTACTAATATCTCTTTGGAGGATTCTAACATTTTCTTCAATCAAGTTAAACCTACTGTCAAAAGCTGAATGCAAGCCGGGCATGGTGGCATACACCTTTAATCCCAGCACTTGGGAGGCAGAGGTAGGAGGATCACTGTGAGTTCGAGGCCACCCTGAGATTACATAGTAAATTCTAGGTCAGCCTGAGCTAGAGTGAAACCCTACCTCAAAAAAAAAAAAAAAAAAAACTCAATGCTGTAAGACATGATTCTGTTCAATTTCATTGATACTATTATTGGTTCTTTGATGGTTTGCTACTTGTACAGCAATTTTTTTGATCAGGTTCTCATTGGTTGTTGTGTTTTCATTTTGGGAGTGAATTTCTGGTGTTTCTCTATGATTTCACTGGAGGCTTCCATTGTAGTTCTAGGAATCCTTGGTGGAGATCCCTCCGTTTTCTGACTTTCATTGGCTTTTTTTGCATTGTTGTCTACCCATTTTAGGAAGACTCTTTATGTTATTGAGGAGGAATCACATTTTTGTCCTTTTTCCCATGTACCCTCTGACTCAGGTGAACAGGGATCTTGGTACCCAGTGGCCAGTCAGAATACCAGAGCAAAAGGCCTGATTCCACAGCTCACACAGGGACTAGGCCTCCTCAGGCAAGGTAGAATAGGACCTACTAGGACCAGGGGACTGGGAGGAGCCAGGGAACAGGGATCTGGTCTACTTACTCTGTGCCATGCCCTCTAGCACATAGACCAGCTCAGGGAACTTGGGTCAGGGAACTGGGAGAAACCAGGAAGGAGGGGTCTGGCCTACTCACTCCACACTGCTGGGCCCACCCACACACTGTCTGCACAGGGAACCCAGACCAGGGAGGTGGAAGGAGCCTGGAACAGGGATCTGGCCTACTCACTCCAGACCACTGCACCTGCCTGCACACTGTCCAAGCAGGGAACTCAGACAGTTGCTTTTTTTTTTTTATCTGCATTGACAGCAGGGGGTTGTAGCCTACAACTTCTGGTTTGCTGAGATGAACTTCCAGACCAGGCACAGTTATGGAGGAAGGGATTTATTAAAGCTTACAGATCCAGGGGAAGTTCCATAATGGCTCAAGAAGCTGGCCTGCTTTCATAGGACCAAACACAGAGAGTGAGAGAGGTGCACAAGCCTAAAAACCAAAAACCACACAGCACAGCACAGCACAGCACAGCACAGCACAGCACAGCACAGCACAGCACAGCACACTTCAGGAACTCCAGCTAGGCATACTTTGCATATCTTTAGATTAAAATCTCAAACCCACCACTATACGTTAGGGTTGGACCCTAAGATCCACCAACTGACACTACCTCCAGCCAGATGGCTGCAGATCCAAACTACAAACTAATAAAACACTGAATATGTTGGGGTTCATCTATTCCAACTACCACAAGGGGCATAGCCTACTCACTCCAGACCACTGCACCTGCCCGCACACTGCCCATGCAGGGAACTGAGACTGTTGCTTTCTTTTATCTGCATTTACAGCAAGGGGTTTTCACAGGTTTCCCTCGCTCCTAGTTTTCTTCCCATTTTCATATAAATTTCGTGCATATTTAATCCTGTCCTGACTAATATATGCCCCAAATACTCATCAAAGGGAGACTGAATAAACATGTGCTACATTTATATGATGGATTACCCCCTAAGATAAGAATAGAACACAGGCCAGAGAGATGGCTTAGAGGTTAAGGTGCTTGCCTGTGAAGCCTAAGGACCCAGGTTTGATTCCCTAGTATCCATGTAAGCCAGATGCACAAGGTGGCACATGTGTCTCGAGTTCATTTGCAGTGGTTGGAGACCCAGGTGAGCCCATTCTCTCTCTATCTTCCTCTTTCTCTCTTCTCTCTCAAATAAATAAATAAGAATAAAATATTTTTTAAAAACAGAACTCAGAACAAACTGCCACAGAATGACTCAAATAATGCTCATAAGCATACTTAGTGAAAAGAAAACAGATAGAAAAAGATTCATACCATATGATTCCATTTAAACAAATAAAGAGTACCTTTGGGGGTGTGGGTATTATTATTATTTTTTGGGGGGGGGTTTCAAGATAAGGTCTCACTCTAGCCCAGGCTAGTCTTGAATTCACAGTGGTACTACCACCTCAGCAAATGCTTTGAATTAAAGGCATGTGCCAGCACACTCGATTTGGGGGTGTGGCTATTCACTGAAAAAGGATATGAGGGAACTTTTTGGAGTGACAGCATGTTCTACATTGTGACCCATGTGCTATACTTCTTGGTGTACATATACCAAAAAATTATCAGGCTTTACATGTAAGATTTGTACATTTTGTTGCATGTTTGATGCATGATGTACTAATAAAGTATAGGAAAATAATAAAAGAGATTTATTATTTCTATGTAACTAGTTGTTGACAGATATGGAGGGCACCAAGTAGGCTTGATTTGACTGTTCAACATTGCTGTCATAAATCTAGTTATTTCCCATCTTTCCCATAAGCCTTTTGGTGTATCAGCTTCAACTGAAGTTCAGCTTACTTTTATTTTCGCCACATCACCAACAACATTTTTCCTTTGTCAAGATGCTAAGAAAACTATTTTTGGGCTAGAGATACGACGGCTCAGTAATTAAAGGCACTTGTTTGCAAGGGCCTGACAGCCTAGGTTCAATTCCCCAGTACCCACATAAAGCCGATGCATTAAGTGGCACATGCACCTGAAGTTCATTAAAGTAGCAAGAGGCCCTGGCACTCCCATACTCTTTCTCTCTTTCTCTTTCTCTTTCTCTTTCTCTGTCTGTGTCGTTTTCTCTTTCTCTATCTCTCTCAAATAAATAAAAACTATTTTCACAAGCTCTCTTAAAAGTCAGAACATTTCCTAAAATTTGCTAGCAGATCACTTATCTCATTGGTCCTAGTGGTTATATTCACTTCTGAACCAGTCCCTTTGACCAGGAAAGTTTCATACACTAATTGATCCATAGTTGCCTATCCCTGAATAAGTTACTTTAGAGTAAGATATAAAATTACTTCAATTGATTAGGGAAGTTCAGCAAATGCCTAGAACTACATTTCTCTAGCTTTATGGCTCCTCCACAACTGACAAACACAAAGTTTACAATAAATATGGCAGAGGGTGGTGGGAGGGGAATATGATAATGGTATATTGTTTATATTTATGGAATTTGTCAATAAATCTTAAAGAAACATTTTAATATTTTATTTATTTATTTATTTATTTGAGAGAGATAGAAAGAGGCAGGTAGAGCTGAAGAGATGGCTTAGTGGCTAAGGCGTCTACTTGCAAAGCCAAAGGACCCAGGTTCAATTCCCCAGGACCTATCTAAGCCAGATGCACAAGGTGGTACATGCGTCTGGAATTCATTTGCAGTTGCTGGAGGCCCTGGCATACCCATTCTTTCTCTCTCTCTCTCTCTCCCTGTCTCTCTCAAGTAAATAAATAAATAAACAAAATAATTTTTTTTTTAAAAAAAGAAAGAGGTAGATAGAGAGAATGGGCATGCCAGGGCCTCCAACCACTGCGAATGAACACCAGATGCATGAGTCATCTTGTACATCTGGCTTACGTGGGTACTGGGGAATTGGGCCTGGTTCTTAGGCCTCTCAGGCAAGTGCCTCAATCCAAAAGGGCTTAGCAGTTAACGTGCTTGCCTGTGAAACCTAAGGACACAGGTTTGAATCCCCAGTACCCACATAAGCCAGATGTACAAAGTGGTGCATGTGTCTGGAGTTCATTTGTAGTGACTGGTGGCCCGTGGTGCACTGGCTCGCTCGCTCGCTCTCTCTCTCTCTCTCTCTCTCAAATAAATAAATAAAATATTTTAAAAGTTTTTTTATAAAGAAGGCCTGGTGTGGTGGCACATGCTTTTAATCCCAGCACTCAGGGGGTAGAGGTAGGAGGATTGCCAAGAGTTCAAGGCCACCCTGAGACTACATAGTGAATTCCAGGTCAACCTGGGCTACAGTGAGACCTTACCTTACCTTGAAAAAAAAAAAGATACTATTGGGTGGCAGATTCAATCAATTTAATAGTCTTTTAACCATGGTCTTGCCTTTCTATTTCATATCTACTCAAAGAGAGCCCAGGTGCCAATCTTCTACTTTTTTTTTTTTTTTCAAGATAGGGTCTCACTCTAGGCCAGGGTGACCTGGGATTCACTGTTGTCTCATGCTGGCCTTGAATTACAGTGATCTTCTTACCACTGCCTCCCTAGTGCTGGGATTAAAGGCATGTGCCACCATATCTGGTTCAGTTTACATTTTTAAATGGAAGCCAGAATAAATTCCACTATTAAATAAATAATGTAGAGCTGCATACAGTTTGCTTGTCAGAGGATACCTAAATCCTAATCTCTAAGCCTCATTCTATCCTTCACCCCCATCCCATTATTGATTTTCATTCCATCATGAGGGCTGATTATATTTCAAGTAAGTGCCTTTAACCGCTGAGCCATCTTCCCAGCCCTTGCCTATAATATTTCACAAGTGTGATTTTAGCCTTCCCTCTTCTCTCCACACTCCCTTGCTCTCCTGGCCCCTTCCTTCTCCTTTTCTCCTCCTCCTCTTCCTCCTCTTCTTCCTCTCTCTTTGTTTTGATATTGGGGATCAAACCCGGAGCTAGGAGCTCAATCCCCAATTCTACAAGTGCGATTTTCAAGATTAGTTTCTAAGGTTGACTCAAAAATTTCCAGACATCTTACGATGCTATGTGTTCTTCCGAGTTACTTGTTTTTCACCCTGGATATTGAAATGTTGTTAAAGAAATATCTTCAGATTCCCGTGGTCTCTTTAAAATGGGTTGATTCTCTCCCCAGAGAAGGCTCAAACAGGCTAACACAGGTCCAGAGCCACTGTTAGTTCATATAATCCCATCATGAGAATTAGTCAAAGGCACCATTTGCCTTATGACTAGATGTCTGTGTCATGAACCAGCCACAGGCTTTTATAACTTCCTTAGACAGTCTCTGTAGCTTAGCATTCGTCCTCTGCCTCCAAACACTTACCTGGTGACTCTTCCTATATACATCTTCAGGTGCTTGTCCAAGTTATCAAAAAATTGAAAACAAAGCCGGGCGTGGTGGTGCACACCTTTAATCCCAGCACTCGGGAGGCAGAGGTAGGAGGATCGCCGTGAGTTCGAGGCCACCCTGAGACTCCATAGTGAATTCCAGGTCAGCCTGGGCTAGATAGAGTGAGACCCTACCTTGAAAAACCAAAAAAAAAAAAAAAAAAATTGAAACATGGACTCAGAGGAGGGTAAATTATGAATTATGAGATTTATTTTAGGGAGAGTTAGGATTAAGAGAAAAGGCAGGCAGGAAAGCCCAAGGCAAAAGAAATTCTCCCCCTTCCCAGTCTGGCTGGGAAGAGGGAGGGGAGACAGAAAATTTCCTCACATTGGGAAAGGTCTCTCTTTAGGAAAGAAGCCTCTGGCTGGGGGTGGAGGGAAAGCTTAGAAAGCAAAGCTAGAGATGGCTTCGTGGTTAAGGCACTTGCTTGCAAAGCCTAAGGAACCAGGTTCAATTCCTCAGTACTCACATAAACCAGATGCACAAGGTGGTGCATGCTCTAGAGTCCATTTGCAGTGGCTAGAGGCCCTAGCATGCCCATTCTCTCTCTCCTGAAATAAAATAAATAATTTTTTTAAAAAGAAAGCAAAGCAGGAAAGTGCCCAGGAAGAAATTCTAGCCAGGCATGCCTTTAATCCCAGCACTTGGAAGGCAGAGGTAGGAGGATCGCTATGAGTTTGAGACTACCCTGAGAATATACAATGTAGTCTGGTACAGGTCAACCTGGGCTAGAGTGAGACCTTACCTCAAAAAATTTAAAAAAAATTTTTTTTAAGAGAAATTCTCCCTCTTTCCAGCCAGGCTGGAAGCAGGAGGGGAGACCTGGAAAAGCCACCTCACATAGGGGCTAAGAAGCAGAGGAGGGGTAAAAAAAAAGGGGTTAAACACATTGTTTTCAGACCCACTTATTGAATCTAGTGTCCAGTTAGAATGAGCCTTATCATCAGTCTCAGGTGTGTGAGGGACCTGATTGATTGGTGGGCTCTGGGCTGACTCAGGAAGGACCAGCCCACAGGTGTCAAGGCCAAGAAAAGTTGAAGAAGCTGGAAACTGACATTGGAGTTGTTGCTTGTAGCCATCTTGGATGAGACTGGATCAGACACTGGTTCTAGTCTTGCCTTAGCAGGCAAGGTGGCATCCATGTTTACGTAGGCTGGTCCTTAGTTAACTATCTTCCAGAAGGCTACCTTGTTCTCCATCTCTATCATCATCTTGCTCAAAGTAACCTAAGTACATTCAGATGCAAGTTGGCATTTTAAAGCTTTTTGTTTGTTTGTTTTATTGAGGTAGGGTCTCACTGTAGCCCAGGCTGACCTGGAATTCACTATGTAGTCTCAGGGTAGCCTCAAACTCATGGTGATCCTCCTACCTCTGCCTCCTGAGTGCTGGGATTAAAGGCGTGCACCACCAGGCCAGGCTATTTTAAAGCTTTTTTTTTTTAAAAAAAAAAAACAGTATCTTTAGATTTTTTTTTTCTCACTAATTCTCAGCACAAGCTTGTGTTCCCATCAGTCCAGTGTACTTGCTATTCCCAACACATCTTGCATATTCCCAAATGATTTATGTGCCATGTTATTGCCATCTGTATTTATGTGTTTGTTTAATGTCTTTTTGGAAATACATTATAAATACAGGCCTTATTTAAAGTATTAGAACAACCCTGGTTGCTCGTTTACTGGGGTCTTAGTATGCGTGTGTTTGCAGGTACTGAGGGATATGTAGGGTGAAACAGAACAGGCCATGGCAGCAGCGGAGGAGTAGGATGGAACCCTCACTCCCAGACCCAAACCACAAGCAGAACCTTTTGGGAGCTACCTTCCAATGTCATATATGTCTGGAGACTCCACTGGAAGCTAGGGCCAATGTGTATGACCACCTGTATCATTAGCCTTGTCTTCATTAGTGGCTGGAGACCGTGAAACGACTGGCAAGAGTGCCCCGTGTGTAAAGCTAGCATCAGCAGAGAGAAGGCTGTTCCTTTTATGGGACAGAGAGCCAAAGGTCCTAGAATTCCAGATTGAAAACTCCACCTATCCCCCTAGGGCCAGAGACCAACTCTAGAGAGGGGGGTTGGTGGGAGGGGGTGTGTGCCAGCCATTTGGTGTCACTAGGGCCTTTTATTTCTGTTTAATATTTCTGCTTTTTCCCTTTGTTTTTTTTTCTTCACCACCATCTTCCATACCCATGAACCTTTACACAGGGGTGCAGAGGTGGATCTGAGGACAGGGTCACCAGACTCCAGCTGCAAGGTTCCCTCTTCCTGTTTCTCACCAGCTTTTTTTTTTTTTTTTTTTCTGGCTGCTGAGTATTTGAGCTGTGTCTCTTTTCTACCGATTTCCAGCCAGAGGAGAATGAGTATTTGGGGTCTCTGATGCCTCATCATTTCTTCTGGATCTCCCTCCCCTTCCAGGATCCATTTATTTCTGTTGGCTAAGGCCAACCCTGCCACTCTTTAGGACTGGGGGTTGAGACAGGTTCCCAATAGATTTGAATGTCTCTCCTTTCTCCTCTCCCTTTAAATAAATTGTCCATATCAGCCAGGTATGGTGGCTCACGCCTTTAATCCCAGCACTCGGGAGGCAGAAGTAGGTGGATTGCTGTGAGTTCAAGGCCACCCTGAGACTACGTAGTGAATTCCAGGTAAGCCTGGGCTAGAGCAAGACCTTACCTCAAGAAAACAAACCAAAAAATTGATATTGAATTCAAGTTAGAAGAGGCGAGTCTGGTCTCAAAATGGAGGTAAAACCACAGCCCTGTCCCCCAGCCTGACTGGGGGCAGGGGTAGAAGGACCATGATCCAAAAGAACCAGAGCAGTTGAGGAAGCTGTTTATTGGTGGTCTAAACTTTGAAACTACAGATAACAGTTTGAGAGAACATGTTGAGAAATGGGGCACACTCACAGATTGTGTGGTCATGAGAGACCCCCCAAAAAGCTTTCCAGAGGCTTTGGTTCTGTGACTTACTCGTGTGTTGACCAGATGGATGCAGCAATGTGTGCTCAGCCACACAAGGTTGATGGATTCTGTGAAGCCTGGTGCCCATTTAACAGTGAAAAGTATGGCAAAATTGAAGCCATAGAAGTGATGGAAGGCAGGCAGAGTGGAAAAAAAAAAAGGAGTTGCTTTTGTAACTTTCAAAGATCATGATACAGTTGATAAAATTGTTGTTCAGAAATATCACACTTAATGGCCATAATTGTGAAGTGAAAATGGCCCTTTGTAAGCAAGAGATGCAGTCAGCTGGCTCACAGAGAGGTCTAGGGGTGGACCTGGCAGCTTTATGGGTTGTGGTGGAAATTTTGGAGGTGGTAGCAGCAGAATGAGTTATGGTGGATATAATGGATTTGGAGGTGATGGTGGCAACTACGGTGGTGGTCCTGGTTATAGTAGTAGAGGAGGCTATGGTCGTGGTGGACCAGGATATGGAAACCAAGGTGGTGGATATGGCGGTAGAAGAGGATATGATGGTTACAATGAATAAGGAAATTTTGGTAGTGGTAACTATGCTGGAGGTGGGAACTATATGATTTTGGAAATTATAGTGGACAATAACAGTCCAAGTATGGACCCGTGAAGGGGGCAGTGTTGATGGAAGAAGTTCTGGCAGGCCCCATGGTGGTGGTTGTGGATCTGGTAGATGTGGTGGATACAGTAGCAGAAGGATTTTTTTTATTTTTTTATTTTTCGAGGTATGGTCTCACTCTATTCCAGGCTGACCTGGAATTCACTGTGTAGTCTCAGGGTGGCCTTGAACTCATGGCGATCCTCCTACCAGAAGGTTTTTTAAAAGCAGAAAAGGGCTACCATTCTTAGCAGGAGAGAGAGCGAGGAGTTGTCAGGAAAGCTGCAGGTTACTTTGAGACGGCCATCCCAAATGCATTAGAGGAACTATAAAAATCTGCCACAGAAGGAGCGATGATCTATAGTCAGAAAAGTTACTGCAACTTAAACAGGAAATACCTTCTTGTTCAGAACTGTTATAGCCACAGTTTGCAAAAAGTGCAGCTATTGATAAAACGCAATGTATTGTCAATTAGATGTGCATTCCTGAGGTCTTCGTCTGTTGTAGATTTGTCTTTTTCTTTCATGACATCAAGTATATTGCCCTGTAAATTGTGGTAGTGGTACCAGGAATAAAAAATTAAGAAATTTTGAACTTTTCAAAAAAATTGTTCATATCAAAAGCAGATTATTCATTCATTAACAAAGGAAACATTTACTTAGGATCTATTATGTGCAAGCTGGATTTGATCCCCAGCACTAAATTAAAAATGCAAATAAAAGGCTCCAAGAGACCTTTCTAATCTTTATTTTCCACTTTTATAGCCAGACAATTTTTTTTTACTGGTCCATAAAAATCTTTTGTACTTTCCAGCTTTTGTGTTTTTGCCAAAATTGTTCAATCCAATCAAAATTCTCTCTGGGCCTATGTGGTTCTACTCGTTCTCTAAGAACTGGTTGATATACAACTATCTCAGAGCTTCTCTGAGTGTGTGGGAGGAGGGAGTGGTGCATCAGGGCCTCTCACTGCTACAAATAAACACCAGACACTTGTGCCACTTTTTTCATCCAGCTTATGTAGGTGGCTTGGGAATTGAACCCAGGCAGGCAGGCTTGGCAAGCAAATGCTTTTCTGAGTCATCTTTCCAGACCTAAAATATCTTAAGACAGACTACCTGGCGACACTTGGGAATGCCTGATATCCTTTTAAAATATATACGCAGAGGGGAAAAAAACAAGTTATAAGAGTATAATGTGATACCATGTAATTAAACAAAAATATACAGGATCTGGACATAGTGGTGCACACCTTTAATCCCAGCACTCAGGAGGCAGTGGTAGCAGGATTGCTATGAGTTTGAGGCCAGCCTGAGACTACAGAGTGAGCTCCAGGTCAGCCTGAGCTAGAATGAGACCCCACTTCAAAAAAAAAAAAAAAAAAGCATACAAAACCATCTTGTACACACACGATTTATGACTCCAAGCTCAGGATATATTTGCTCCTGATGATGTTATATAGAGATGGGTAAAATGTACTTGAGATATAGTATGTAATAATGATTAATTCTGAGTGCTGAGAATATGGGTGTATCTACACTGTTCTTTGTACTTTGCTGTATCATTGTCCTCAAAATTAAAAAAGCATCAAATTAAATCAAACTTATGCTCATAAGAATCAAACTTAACTCTTACTATAAGTACCATTTTGTTCAATCCCAATGTCCATGTATATGATTATCAGCAAGTTTCAAACTAAAGTATTCTTTCCTCCTTATTGTCCATTGTCACTTTTTATAGAATGAAATGTTCTTCAAGCAGCTTCTATATGAAGGCACCATGGAAGGTGTTAGAGATAGTCCCTTACACCAAAGTGGATTCTCACCTTACAAATCTAATAGTTTAGTTAAGGAGATAAACATTAGAGGAATACTCACACTCTCTCCCTGCAAATACATTCTGAGAGGGCAAGAATGGGTATTCTGGAGCCTAGAATTGTGGTACCAGATTCAAGGGGGTATAGAGATTATGCTACTTTATAGTAATCAATCCAATTATACTTATGGAAATATTGATTATTTCTATTTTTTTTTTGCAAATTACAGGTAAGCTTCTTTTTACAAATGATTTGAGTCATAATTTGCAGCATACAAGTAGCAAGAGTGATTCACATTCCATTCTAATTTATAGCCTGTGCTCTTTTACTCTGAGGTTACAGCAAACCAAAGTACTTTGGCTCCAGTTCGTCTCCAATAATTTATTCTCCTCTTCCTTTTTCTTTATACTACATTGTACAGCTCATTCATTTTGCAGGTGAACTTAGCTATAGGCACTCTTTTACTGCAGTTCTTGGAACATTTTCAAGTTGTGATGAGTTTGTCAGCAAATTCTGTAATTTTAGCAAAAGACTCTGGTGCTGTTTATGGAGAAGAGAATGAAGTTGAAGTTCTTTTTTTTTTTTTTTTTTTTTTTTTTTTTTGGTTTTTCGAGGTAGGGTCTCACTCTAGCCCAGACTGACCTGGAATTCACTATGCAGTCTCAGGGTGGACTCAAACTCTCTGCAATCCTCCTACCTCTGCCTCCTGAGTGCTGGGATTAAAGGCATGCTCCACCATGCCAGGCGAATTTGTCATTCCTTAACTCCCCCCCCCCCCCACGGTAGGGTCTTGGTCTAGCTCCGGCTGACCTGGAATTCACTGTGTAGTCTCAGGCTGGCCTCGAACTCATGGCAATTTTCCTACCTCTGCCTCCTGAGTGCTGGGATTAAAGGCATGCGTCACCACACAAGGCTTAAATATTTTATTATTATTTATTTTGAGAAAGAGGCAAAGAGAGAGAGAGGGAGAGAGAATGGGCGCACAGGGCCTTCAGCCGCTGTGAATGAACTTCAGATGTGTACGCCTCCTTGTGCGCATGTGCAACACTGCCAGCTTGCGTCACTGTGCATCTGGCTTCATGGGACCTGGAGATTTTAACATGAGTTCTTAGGCTTTGCAGACAAACGCCTTAACTGCTAAACCATATCTCTCCAGCCTGAATTTGTCATTCCTGAGCCCCCACTAGTGTACCTGTTGGAAAACTCAGGGCAGAAAATAGACAAGATTTTTGCTGTCAAAAAGTTTACAAGGAGTCGGGCATGGTGGCACACACCTTTAATCCCAGCACTCGGGAGGCAGATAGGAGGATCACCGTGAGTTCGAGGCCAGCCTGAGACTCCACAGTGAATTCCAGGTCAGCCTAGGCTAGAGTAAGACCCTACCTTGAAAAACAACAACAACAAAGTTTACAAAGGCAGTCAAACTCAACAAACATGTGTGCAATTTATGATAATCTAGAGGCACACATAAGAACAGGTAAGCAAAACAAGAAAAAGCTAATTTAGACAGGGGCTGGATATCAAAGAATTCTATAGCGCGCGCGCGCGCGCGCACACACACACACACACACTTTTTTTAATCTCCCCACCCCCATCCCATTTGGATGCAAAGTGCACCCTTCGGAAAAACCCCAGAGGGTGCTGCAGCCTAGCGGTGAGCTCTTGGCGCCCCATTGTTCGGACAGGCTGGTGGGCTTTCATCCAGGTTCTCAGGCGGGCCGGGCGCCGCCGAGATCCTACGCTGTAGAGGGGAGTTGTCGTCACTTGAACTTTGACTTTTTCCCTTCCTAGTTTCTTCCTTCCTAGCATCTTTCTGCCAGATCCCCCTCTGCAGCTGACAGTCGCCTGTCAAATCAGTCTACCACCGGAGCCTGGAGTTTTTTTTTCTTTTTCTTTCCTTTTGTTTTGTTTTGTTTTTGTTCTCTCTTGCTTGTGCCTCTTAAGCTCGTGGAGATGGCTCGCGGCCCGGTCTTTTCACTTGGCCCCCACCGTGGCTTCTTCTCTGGCTGGCGCGAGGGCAGGTGGGCTGGAGGCCCAGGGGGGGCGCCGACTCTTCTAGTCCCTGGGCTGCGGGCGGCCGGCGCCGGCGCCGGGGCTGCGGTACGGAGCTGACGGGGTCGGGAGCGCGCCCGCGGCCCGCGCCTCCTCGCGCCCGCGCCTCCCCGCGCCCGCGCCCGCGCCCGCGGCGGCCGGGACAGCGCGCGTCGCCTCCGGTCCCTCAGGCCAACCCCCGCCGGCGGCCCAAGCGGCGCGCGCACGGGTCCGGCCCCGGCTCCCCGACTCGGGCCAGCGCGCTCGTGGGTTCGCTCGCCCCGCCCCTGCACCCCCCGCCCCACCTCCACCACCGGCGCCGCCGCTGGGCGCTTGCGCGGGGCGCGTGGCCGTGGCCGGGGTCTCCGCCGCAGCCCGAGCAGCTGTCTCCGCCTCAGTCAGTCAGTCAGTCAGTCCCCAGCAATGGCGGAAGGAGGTGAGCGAGAGGAGCTGCTCTCGCCGCCGCCCGTCTCCCCGGCCAAGCGCCTGTGCCCGTGGCCCAGCCCGCAGGCTCACCTCCCGCGCGGTTCGCCCGGGACGGCCGGCGGAGGGGTGGGGGGCGTCGGCAGCAGCTGCCTGGCCCCCGAGGCCCGCCCCCACCTGCAACCGGAGTCCCTTCTGGACTGCGCCGCCAAGACGGTGGCGGAGAAGTGGGCGTACGAGCGGGTGGAGGAGCGCTTCGAGCGGATCCCGGAGCCGGTGCAGCGCCGCATCGTCTACTGGTCCTTCCCACGGAATGAGCGGGAGATCTGCATGTACTCCAGCTTCCAGTACCGGAACGGCCCGGGCGCCGGGCCGGCTGGCGGCGCGGCGGGGGCTTCGTCGGCCGACGAGGGGTCGCCGCCGCCGCCCACAACACCCGGGGCCGCCGCTCCGGCCGGCTCCGCCCCCGGGGCCACGGGGCCCGGAGCGTCCCCCGGGCTGGTCACTGGGGCCGGCGCGGTGAACGGCGGCGGCGGCGGCGAGGGGCTGCCCTTCCGCCGGGGCATCCGTCTGCTGGACAGCGGCTCCGTGGAGAACGTGCTGCAAGTCGGTAGGTGCTCGCCGGGACCCTCTCTGGTCCCAGGCCTCCTCTTCTGCAGGTGCCTCCCCTTGATCCGAGCCCTGGGTCGAGACCCGTGGCTTTCTGCCCAACTTCTGTGCCCCTGCCGAAGGACAGACAAGTCACGTAAAAAACTTTTCTCAGCGTTTCATTCAAGTCCTTTACTGCCCACCCCAACCTCCCGCCCCACTGGCCCCTCTACCCCCATTTCTTTTTGTTTGAAGAGCGAATAGCTCTCTCTCGCTCTCTCGCGTGTTTTTTTTTTTTATGTGTGTGTGTGTGTGTTGTTGGTTTTTTTGTTTGTTTGTTTGTTTGTTTTTTACTGTTCCATCCTATTCCCTACGCTCAAAGCAAAAGGATGGGGAGGTGTGTGTGTGTGTCTGTTTGGATGTAATAATTTTGTAAATGCATTTTTTTAATTTAAGTTTAGAGGAGAGAGGATTGTTAGTGAATCTGGAGCAAGCGGTCTTCGAGGAGTGTTTGAGGGACCGGCTGTCACGGCCATTCTCTAGTCTTAGCATAGTGAATCTGGGTGTAATTAACTTTCACAATGGGAAAGAAAGACCACAAGATGCTATGCATTTCAGATAATTTTAATTGTTTGCTTTAATATTTTCCCCCTGGACCAGTGATGCTTGGAAATCTAGGCTACAGACTAACAATAACGGAAGATGGAAAAGTGACAGCTTCTTTGCTCCACACCCCCATCCATGGGAAAAAAAAACACACACAATCTGGAGTGGGGGTGGGGTCTGTCTTCCTTGTCATACTGGGGTAAATCAAAAGCTGGTCACGTTGGATTTTTCAAATGCTTTTCATTTAACAACTCTTCATATTTGCTTTGTTTTATTTTTCTGTTTATACAAAAATGAAAAATGATTTTTTTCTTTTACTCCTCTTGAGCTTCTAACCAGTTTGTTAATCTTATTAAATATATAAATACAGTTTACCTGATTTGTAGAATGGTTACGGAGGAAGAAAAATGACGAAAATTGTTTAACATTGACTTGCTGTATGGAAGATTATTTTTTTTAACCTTTTTGGATTGTTACAGCATTCTGGGAGTACATATCCTTATGTATTTTATTGTACATCATATGCTTATATTTATTAAAGAAAATACTGATTTTTTTTTTTTTTTTTTTTTTTTGCAAGGAGTTGAAAGGAGGTTGTTTCACAAGCTCAGGCACACACATAGAAACCCAAACATCTAGCTCTCCTCTCTGGTAAAACCAACATATTTGGAATTCTTTTCCTTTGAAAACTAGTACATCACAGTGTTTTATATGGAGCAGTCTGCCTGTAGTTATTGAGAATCAGTATATCCTGTATTTCTTATAGCATATCATAATTTGTTGTGCAAATGCAAGATGCAAATTTATCCTGCGCCAGAATATAGGGACAGTGGGTTGAGAAAGTTGTGCTTACTCGAAAGAGGTTAGTCCTTTGTGTGTTGTGTATATTTTAGAAATAATGAGTTGATCTATTTTATTAAGGTATACCACTTTAGTACTAAAATATTAAAATATGAAAATTAACATAGGTTATTTTATTAATCTATATGCTTTAATTTTCTATGAACTTACATAAGCTAGCTTTAAAAGAATTTAAGAGATCATCTTATAGTAAAAGATAAATTTGAAAAAATTTCAAATTTGAAGGGGCAAATGAAGGAAAAGAGTTTTAAAGAGGTTATCTATTTACGTTTTCTTTCTTTTCAGGGATGGAAATTTAACCTAGGGCATACAATTTAAGCCCTCTACCACAGAGCTATATCCCCAGGCTCAAAAGGCCTTTTTTTTTTTTTTTTTTGGTTTTTCAAGGTAGGATCTTGCTCTACCCCAGGCTGACCTGGAATTCACTATGTAGTCTCAGGCCTCAAACTCACAGCGATCCTCCTACCTCTGCCTCCCAAGTGCTGGGATTAAAGGCGTGCGCCACCACACCGGGCTGAGGCATCTATTTTTAAAGTGATTATAAAATATCAGGTTCCAAGTGAAACCAGATTTGTGGATGATCCAGATCATACTTAAATCAGATATTCTTTTATAATATGGTAGTTGGTATGCTTCTGGGGTATTGGGCTCTTTAATGATACTTACAGGAACACAGAAAACATTTTCTGATTCACCTTGGATTTCCAGGATGAAGAAAGGGGAATAAATTAATGACTTTAAGTAATACTATTTGAGAAGCATGAGCTGTGTAATCTTTTAGTTTTCTGACCTTTAACTTGTGCTAGTCGGTGTGAAAGGGAAGGATATCCCATTTCTGTATCATTTGAATTAGGTCTTTTAGCATCAATCACCTTGTAATGTGTAAATCTACAGACTCATTCCTCTTCTCCTAAACTTAATTTTATATAAGCATTGCCAAGAGATGAGTGAGGGATTTCTTTGCATATAGCATGATAGTCATCTTGTTCTTTATAACCTCACTTTCAATTCAGATTAACTACTAAGTGGTGCTAAGAATTCCATATATTCCCTTCTTGCTTCCCAGCCATATGTACTCTTAAAATTAAGAGGTTGGTGAAGGTGCCTGGTATGGTGGCTCACGGCTTTAATCCCAGCACTTGGGAGGCAGAGGTAGGAGGATTGCCATGAATTTGAGGTCACCCAGAGACTGCATAGTGAATTCTAGGTCAGTCTGGGCTAGAGTGAGACCCCACCTCAAAAAACCATATACCCCAACAAGGAGGGTCCCTGTGGAGGGGGGAGGACAGGGAGGAGGCTAACAATGGTACCAACTTGACTGTATTCACTGAGTACAAAAAAAAAAAGTTGTTGAAAGTAGAAAAAAAGGAAATTCAGGATATTTTTATAGTAACATCCATTTATTTAGTTGATTAATTAATTGTGGTCTTTTTTTTTTTTTTTTTTTGGTTTTTCGAGGTAGGGTCTCACTCTAGCCCAGGCTGACCTGAAATTCACTCTGTATTCTCAGGGTGGCCTCGAACTCATGGTAATCCTCCTACCTCTGCCACCATGCCCGGCTCTGTGGTCTTTTTTTTTTTTTTAAGTGTGTGGGCTCAATATGGTTGTGCAGGCCTTTATTTATTTATTTATTTATTTATTTATTTATTTATTTGACGGAGAAAGAAAGAGAGAATGGGCACGCCAGGGCCTCCAGACACTGCAAATGAACTCCAGATGTGTGCACCCTCTTGTGCATCTGGCTTACATGGATCCTGGGGAATCGATCCTGGGTCCTTTGGCTTTGCAGGCAACTGTCTTAAACGCTAAGCCATCTCTCTAGCCCTATGTTGTCATTTCTATATAGGGAAGAGGTTATAAGCTAAGTGGGTACTTGACTCCAAGAATTTCTAAAACTTGCTTTTGAAAAAAAAAATTTTTCACCTAAGGACCCATCTTTGACTCTTCAGATCCCACATAAGCCAGAGACACACAAGGTGACGCAAGCATGCAAGGTCGCACATGTGCACAACGTGGCACACGCATCTGGAGTTTGAGTACAGTAGTTGGAGGCCCTGGAACACCAAGTCTCTCTCTCTCTCTCACACACACATACACACATTAAAAAGAAAAAAGCCAGTCTGTTGGGCTTGCCTCAAAAAAAAAAAAAAAAAAAAAGTAAAAAAGTGACAGGTTGCAGAGATGGCTCAGTGAGGCTTGCTGCACAAGCATGAGGACCTGATTTCAGATCCCTGGAACCTGTGTAAAAGTCAGGCATGGCAGGGGCCACCTTTAATCCCTGCCCCAAGGAAGCAGAAACTGGAGGTTCCCTAGGCAAGCTAGCTATCTAGATGAAGTGATGAGTTCTAGGTTTAATGTGAGACTCATGCTCTGATTACAGGACCCTGAGAAATCAAGATATAGCTGAGCTGGAAGTGTCCTCTCTGCCAACCAGCTATAGTATTATGCAGCCTACTGGGGGAGAAAAGTCATCAGCAGTCTTAACTAGCAATGGACCCTGCAAGCTACACAACTGGCCAGCCAGCAAGATGTGCCCACTAGTGCAATAGGGGCATGTATGTTATGGGAGCAACCAACTGATCTCCGAATGGATATGAGGCCCACTCCGTGGGAGAGTATCCATGCCTGGTAGTGAAAACCTAGTCAAAAGCCTATGGAGGCTGGGCATGGTGGCACACATATTTATTCCCAACACTCAGGAGGCAGACGTAGGAGGTGCTGTCTGAGTTCCAGGCCAGTGAATTCCGGGTTAGCCTGGGCTAGAGCAAGACTCTCTCTCAAAAACAAACAAAAAAGCCTATGGGGCGGGGGCTGGAAAGATGGATTAGGGGTTGAGTGCTTGCCTGTGAAGCCTAAGGACCCTGGTTCGAGGCTCGATTACCCAGGTCTGAGGCTTGATTCTCTAGGTCTCACATAAGCCAGATGCACAAGGTGGCGTATGCATCTGGAGTTCATTTGTAGTAGCTGGAGGCCCTGGTGCTCCCATTCTCTATCTATCTGCCTCTTTCTCTGTCTGTCGCTCTCAAATGAATAAATAAACAAAAATTTTTTTTAAAGTCCTATGGATGGGAAAGGTCATAGGCCCTGAGGGGGAAGTCATTACTGTTTGTTTAGTTATTTATTTTTGGTTTTTCCAGGTAGGGTCTCACTCTAGCTCAGGCTGACCTGGAATTTACTATGTAGTCTCAGGGTGGCCTCAAACTCTCTGCAGTCCTCCTACCTCTGCCTCCCAAGTGCTGGGATTAAAGGCGTGCACCACCATACCCAGCTGTTTGTTTATTTTTTGCTAAATGGAATGTACCCATCAAATTGTCCTCTAAATATTTATGTTTATCTCCATATATTAGTGCTTCTCTCATTTTTGGTCAGAAAAGCTTCTTTTTGCAGATGGTGGTGACTACTGGGGAGATTCAAAAATCTGCAAAGGGCTCCAGAGATGGTTTAGCGGTTAAGGTATTTTCCTGCAAAACCTAAGGACCTAAGTTCAATTCCCTTGTATCCACAGGGAGCCAGATGCACAAAGTGGCTCATGCATCTAGAGTTTGTTTGCAATGGCTGGAGGCCCTGGCATGCCCATTCATGCTGTCTGTCTCTCTTCTCTTTCCAATAAATAAATAAAAATATTTTAAAAAAATAATCAGCAAAGTGATGAGAATAGGTGACTATTAAGTGCTCAGTACTAGATGAGACACCTATATCACCCCCTCCAAGGCTCAGGGAATATTGTGGAAGAAGGATCAGAAAGAATGAAACAGCTAAAGGATGGGAGGAGTATTTGGAAGGCTGTCTTCTAGACATGAAGTGGCTGTAGCATTCATGACCTCATAGTGGCTGTCATTACCTGCACAAGACCTGCACACTGTTGGGATCTGTCAATATTCTGTCATGAGTGCGTGTGGTGGTGGTGGGGGGACAAGGGGGAGAGAGAGGTGAAAGAGGTGAAAGAGTTACATATGTGTAACTGTACACATATGAACATACATGCATACCACATGCACAAAAATAATGAAAAATAAAAAAGTTGATAATATCTAGTGCTGACAAGGATGTGGAGAAACTGGAATGCTCTGAGATTGCTAGTGGGAATACAAAATAATATAAACTTTTGGAAAACAATTTTTTATAGTCAACTTATTTTTAAAAAAAGCCAGATTTAGCAATCCTGCCTAGAGGTATTTACCTGAGATAAATGAAGTCATTTGTTCATGTAAAGATCTGTACTTGAATATTCGTAGCAGCTTTATTCATTATAGCCTTAAACTGCAGACAATCCAAATGCTTACCAAATGGGTGAACAAAAGAATTTTTTTGTATTCATACTGTGAAATAATATTTAACAATAAAATAACAAATTGATAGCCAGTAACATGAACAAATCTCAAAGCATTATGCTAAACAAACAAAACCAGTCACAAAAACCTGAATGCAATACAATTATATGAATGTGAAATTCTAGAAATTCCAAGCTATTATGACATCATAGATTGGTGGTGTAAGGGAAGAGCAGAAATGAGTTTGAGGGAACTTTGTTGGGGTGAAGGAAATATTCTACATCATAATGTGGTCACATGATGATGTTCGCTTTTCAGAATTGATCAAACTGAGTGCCAAAGTTGGTAAAGTTTTTAAAAAATATTTTAATTTAGCCGGGCGTGGTGGTGCACACCTTTAATCCCACCACTCGGGAGGCAGAGGTAGGAGGAGCACTGAGTTCGAGGCCACTTTGAGACTACATAGTTAATTCCAGGTCAGCCTGAGCCAGAGTGAGACCCTATCCCAAACAACCAAAATAATAATAATAATAATTTGGCGTTTTTTTTTTCTCCAAGGTAGAGTTTCGCTCTAGCCCAGGTTGACCTAGAATTCACTATATAGTCTCAGGATAGCCTCGAACTCACGGCGATCCTCCTACCTCTGTCTCCCAAGTGCTGGGATTATAGGCATGGCCACTACACCTAAAAAAATATTTTTATTTATTTATCTGTACACAGAAAAAGAGAAGAGAGACAGAGAGGGAGAGAGAGAGAATGGCTGTGCTGTGGCTTCTAGTTTTTGCAGAGGAACTCCAGATACATGTTCCACTTTGTACATCTGGCTTTATGTGGATACCAGAGAATCAAACCCAGGTTGATATGGCTTTGCAAGCAAGCTTCTTAACTGCTGAGCTATCTCTCCAGCCCTTAAGTTGGTAAATTTTGTTGATAAATTATACCTCAAAAATTTGACTTTAAAGAGAAGAATTCTGTTTTTTGTTTTGTTTTTGAAGTAGGTTCTTGGTCTAGCCCAGGCTGACCTGGAATTCACTATGTAGTGTCAGGCTGGCCTCAAACTCACAGCAATCCTCCTACCTCTGCACCACCACGCCTGGCTAAAGAGAAGAATTCTGGATCTCTTTGCTGCCATTTGTGAGTGATAAAGACCATCCTTAGTAGAGACAACCAGTCTTTGGGAAGGACACTGAGGACTCCTTTGCAGGATTTCAGTCACACCAGTGTAGAAGTAAATCTCCTTGGAAAGAAAATGAGAGACTCTAATGGACAGATGGTGGAGAAAAAGAAAGGAACTGGACACTATTCATGTCATCTGCAGCCATGTGTAGATAGGATTAAAGATGAGCTGGGCATGGTGGCACACACCTTTAATTCTAGCGCCCAGGAGGCAGAGAGTAGGAGGATTGCTGTGAGTTGGAGGCCAACCTGAGACTACAGAGTAGTACCAGGTCAGCCTGAGCTACAGTGAGACCCTACCTCGACAGAAAAAGAAAAAGATGACATACTGGACATGCTGTTAAAGGAAAAGGACTTTGTATGCTCACTTTCCTATTCAGATCATTCTTCTGGAGAATGAGTCTCTTGTTGAAATTTAAATTTGTTATATGGAAAATATATCCACAGTGTTTTGATGAAGCTAGGCACTGCTTGTTTGATATCAGGCCCAGAAGGATGAGTCAATCCTTGAAGGAAACAACACTGAATTTGTTTCTAATGCAGCAATCCAGCAAGGCACAACAGTTAGGAATAAGGATGTCTGAGTTAAGAATGTAGCTCAATGGCATGTGCAAGCTTTTTCCTCCCCCCTATAATAACAGAAATATTTGGAAGGTATTGATGTCTCTGAAAAAGCCTCAGATCAGCAGGTTAAGGAATGCTAAGAATTGTCTCACTACAGAAACAAGACCTTGGGTTATAACCTCAGTTTGTTAGTTTTGTGATGGAGTAAAAGACCTCTGTTGGATTAGGAAAAAGACAACAGAAAAAATATTGGTTTCCATTGGCTTCATGTATTAAAATCACCTGGGAGGATCCTAAAAATGTCCAAGGATACACACCAAGCTAATTAAGTTAGAATTTATTGAGGACCAAACTTAAAAAAACAAAAAAGACTTCCCAAATAGTGTATGTGTGGTGTGTGTTGTTTTGTAGTACTAGAGATTGAAGCTAGGACTTCACACATGAAGGCAAGGTGCTCTACCACTGAGCTATATCTCTAGCCCTTCTCAGCCAAGACCGAGAACACTGCTCTTGAAAAATGGGTACCTTTATTATTAGTGTGATCACTGATTCTAAATGCATTGTCAACAATTAGAACAAGTAAATATTACAACACAAATGGCATGGAGCATATCAACTTTCTACTTATTAATGGATCTCAAAGAGAATTATCCTCTTTACCACATAAAGAATGTTTATGGCTGTCATTTGAAAGTCATTCCAAAATATATAAATTGTCATTGTCTCTACCATCAAAAGACCCTAGTATTAATGTTATTCACGCTATAAATTTTGTCATGCTTGCTTGCTCATTCATTTCTGTTTCTTTTTAATTCATGTGCCCTTTGCTCTGTTTTCCACTCTTAGTATTTTATTTATTTAAAAGAGAGAGAGAGAGAGAGAGGCAGAGAAGAGAGAGAGAGAGAATGGGTGTACCAGGGCCTGTAGTCACTGCAAACGAACTCCAGCTGCATGCACTATCTTGTGCACCTGGCTTTACATGGGTACTGGAGGCAGAGTAGGAAGTGATTTATTGGGGAAATGGAAACTACTGGATATATTGCTCTATTTTAATATAATCACAACTGTTAGAAATACTAGAATGATGCCCAGTATTATAATAAAGATTGAGTACATTATATACTATTACAAGTTTGATTAACCTTTTATGAAATTTCTTCTGTATTGACATCCCATGCACCCTGTGATACCCTTGTACACTCCTGATTCAAAAGGACAATATTAACAAGAAGGAAGATGACAGAAATATCAGATAAGAGTCCTTTGTTCCTCAAAATAAATTTTATAGATCTCTGTCTTTACACTAGCTTTGTTATTTTCCAGATAATCCTTTTTCTTTTTTTAAATTGTTGCTTCTTTTAGGTATAAATATATGATAATCAGTTAAACAACTTTTTGTCTTCCCATTCATCTTATGTTGTGTGAGCACATATATTGTTTCTTTGAAAGCCTTTGTAATAATTGTGTTTTTCCTTATTCATTCATTGTCTTATTGAAGCCTGTAATATCAATAGATGTAACTCTAGCCAGCCTATTTTTATTTTGCTTAAATATAGCAGCACTTGTTAAACTGACCTGACTGGCATGCATCATCGATATAACATTGATATTATTAGAAATAAGAATCCTTCTTACATTATGGCTCACTATCATGAAAAACTCTGCTTTCAGTCAATATTATATTATTCTTTACTATCTTGTATATTGTGTAGGTAATCTGTGTGTATGTTTGTATATGAAATTCAGGCTACTTAACTGTAAGTGTGCTTCATAGATTGTTTTGAGGATTAAAGTTGTTGATATGAAATCACTTAGGATGAAGCCCAGTACATATTAAATGTGAAGTATTCGCTGTTATTATCATTACTTTTACAAAAATTGAGTGTTCTGTCTTTGTTCCTTTCTCTTCCTAACCTTCACCCTGTCCCTTAAGCTTTACAGTCTGACATGAGCTCTCGTTCATTAAATTAAAACTGATCCTTTAAAGGTTACCAGTGACCTCATGATTTCCACAGTATCCTTTTTCCAAATTTCTGTAGTCTACTGCTTCTTCCTTTCCTCTTTTCTTTTCTTTTCTTTTCTTTTCTTTTCTTTTCTTTCTTTCTTCTTTTTTTTTTTAAATTTTCAAGGTAGGGTCAGCCCATGCTGACCTGGAATTCACTATGTAGTCTCAGGGCGGTCTTGAACTCATGGCAGTCCTCCTACCACTGTCTCCCAAGTGCTGGGATTAAAGGCATGCACCACCACACCTGGCTCCTGTTTTTTCTTGGGGGGGGGGCAAGCCCAAAAGACTGGCCTTTTTTTTTCTATGAGAGAGAAAATTGGCATGCCAGGGCCTCCAGCCACTGCAATTGAACTCCAGAAGCATGTGTGACCTTGTGTGCTTGTGTCACTTTGTGCATCTGGCTTACATGGGACCTGGAGAGTCAAACATGAGTCCTTAGGCTTTGCAGGCAGGTGCCTTAACCTCTAAGCCATCTCTTCAGCTCTAAAAAAAAAAAAAACCTTTTATTGACAGTTTACCTAAGTATAGACAATAAGCCATGAGCTCCTTCCTTTTGAATCTTCTTCCTTAGATTTTTGTTTTACTTTACTATTCTGTTTTTCTTCCTGCCTTCCTTGCCTATTTTTTAAATTATTATATTTATTAAGGGTAGAACCCAATCAAGGAAAGTCACCCACATGGCCAGATATCCCACGTGGAAGACCTGGAAAAACTGTGGAAAGAAAAAAGAGAAAAGAAAGTTCAAGGAGCTCCTGCCATTTGGGGAGGGGAGCTGGAGGTGGTAAAGGAACCCATGTGGAGAGTAAAGCTTAGGGGGCTCTCCCAGTTGGACCTGGGCCAAGCCAACCTAGGCCCAGCTGAGGGAAAAACTAACCCCTAGCTGGAAGTTCCCAAGTGGTCAGAGAGCCTCAGATGTATCGTTTAAATTTTTTTAAATATATGTTTATTTATCTATTTTCAAGGAGGGAGAGAGGGAGAGAACGTGAGAGAGATGGGTGTGTCAGGACCTCCAGCCACTGCATATGAACTCCAGATGCATGCACCATTTTGTGCCTCTGGCTTTACATGGGTACTGGGGAATCAAATCCTAGTCATTAGGCTTTGCAGACAAGTGCCTTAACCACTGAATCATCTGTCAGCCCTTAAAAATATTAAAATTTTTTTTATTCCATTTATTTATTTTAGAGAGAGAGAGGCAGAAACAGAGAGAATGGATGCACCATGACCTCTAGCCACTGCAAATGAACTCCAGATGCATGCAGCACCTTGTGCATCTGGCTTATGTGGGTACTGGGGAATTGAACCTGGGTCCTTAGGCTTCATAGGCAACCGCCTTAACCACTAAGGCATCTCTCCAACCCTAAAAATATTTTTATTTACTTATTTTGCAAGCAGAGAAAGAGAGAGAGAGAGACAGCGAGAAGAGAGACAGAAGGAATGGATGTGCCAGTACCTCCAGACGCATGTGCCGCTTTGTGCACCTGGCTTTACATGGGTACTGGAATTGATCCCCGGTCTTTAGGCTTTGCAGGCAAATGCCTTAACCATTGAGCCATCTCTCCCGCCCCAGGTGTATCTTTTAACAATGTAGTTTATTTCTATACCTTCAACCACTGTTTTTAAAGCATAAGCTGACATGCTACATATATAGTGGTTTAAAATTTGTTTAAAGCAACTGTACTCACATCTTCAAATGAGTTCTTAAAGGAATTACAGCTTTTGCAGCAGATAAATTTCTGAGGTATTTTGGAGATTGAGCTAGAGCCCAGAGCACCATCAACTTGACCAGATACTTCCTCCTTTTGAAACCCTGTAGCACCTCCAAATAATTTTAATGTTAAGACTTTCAGTTTGTCTTAGTGTCCTCATCTGTAAAGATCCTAGGGGTTGTGAGATTTTAAATAAGCTACTGTATGTGAAATACTTTATAAATGTCACTGTGTAAGTATATGGCAAAATTGAAAGCAGTAAACAACTTTGCCCCCTTTTATCAAAAGCAGCTGGTACAACTCAGGCGAGAAGGCATGGGGAGTGTCATCAGACTCCTGCCCGAGATCTCAGACACCCCCTGTGCCAGCTGTATACAATAGCACAATACAATAGGTCTTGTGACCTCATAGTGAGATGGAGTATATAGAGGACAAAAGAGCAAGGAATAGTGAGCTCCATCGAAGTGGCTTCTTTTGCTCTGTAAATAAGCCCTCATCCCAAGACTTAGAGAACAGCATCTGCAGGGCAAGCCCCACTGAAGTGATGCTCTGGTCCTGTAAGCCTAGACAGGGACAAGGAGCTTCTGGAAGCGGCCACAGGGAGGTTATCATTCAGGATGTGATGAGACTTCTTGGTGTTGTAGCTGCTCTGGGGTCCCCATGCTCTGTAAGTAATCCCTCATCCAGCAGCTGAGGGAGGTGCATCTGAGGAGTAATCTTTTTTTTAAAAAAATATTTAATTTATTTTTTTGAGAGAGAAAGAAGCAGATAGTGAGAAAATGGACACACCAGGGCCTCTAACACTGCAAATGAACTCCAGATGCATGTACTACCTTGTACATCCGGTTTATGTGGGTCCTGGGAAATTGAGGCTGGGTTCCTTGGTTTTGCAGGCAAGTGCCTTAAATACTCAGCAACCCCTGAGGAGTAATCTTGACACAGGAAACCCCAACAAAGTGGCTGGCTGTAAAAAATATATTTTATTTTCACTTATTTATTTGAGAGATAGAAAGAGAGAATGGGTGCACTAGGATCTCTAGCCATTGCAAACGAGCTCCAGATGCATGCGCCACCTTGTGCATTTGGCTTATGTGGGTCCTGGGGAACTGAGGCTGGGTTCCTTGGCTTTGTAGGCAAGCAACTTAACCACTAAGCCATCTCTCCAGCCCCTGAGGAGTAATCTTGACACATGAAGCCCCATCAAAGTGGCTGTTTTTTAAAAAATATTTTTATTTATTTATTTGAGAGAGAGAGAGAGAAAGAGGCAGAGAATAGGCTCACCAAGGTCTCTAGCCATTGCAAACAAACTCCAGAAGCATGCACCACCTTGTGCATCTGGCTTATGTGGGTCCTGGGGAATTGAACCTTTGTCCTTTGGCTTTGTAGGCAAGTGCCTTAACTGCTAAGCCATCTCTCCAGCCCCAAAGTGGCTGTTTTGAGGGCTCCACATTCCTATAAATAACCCCTTTCCATGCTCTGTGACCCCCCAAAAACTCATTGCTTCACCAAACTGAAATTGGCTCAATCGTACTTTGGTCTACCATCTGAGCCCTATTTGGGGTGAAGACATGTGCTTGCATCTCCCCAGGGGAATAGCTTTTTTTTTTTTTTTAATTTTTTTTGTTTATTTATTTATTTGAGAGCGACAGAGAGAAGGAGGCAGAGAGAGAGAGAGAGAATGGGCGCGCCAGAGCTTGCAGCCTCTGCAAACGAACTCCAGATGTGTGTGCCCCCTTGTGCATCTGGCTAACGTGGGTCCTGGGGAACTGAGCCTCGAACCGGGGTCCTTAGGCTTCACAGGCAAGTGCTTAACCGCTAAGCCATCTCTCCAGCCCGGGAATAGCTTTTTATGACAGCATATAAAAGGAAAACACACACGCACGCACATACATTTTTATTCAAGGAGAGAGGATGAATGAATGAATATGGGTGTTCCAGGGCCTCCTGCCACTGCAAACAAACTCCAGATGCATGTACCACTTTGTGCATCTGGCTTTACATGGGTACTGGAGAACTGAACCCAGGCCTGCAGGCTTTGCAAACAATCACTTTTAACCAACGAACCTTCTCCCCAGCCTAAATATATATTTTTGATTCTTCCTCTTGAATCAAGATTGCACATACACAATATATTTGCTATTTCTATATTTCTTTTTTGTTTTATTTTGGTTTCTTTCCTTTCTTTCTTTTTTTTTTTTTTGAGGAAGGGTCTCAATCTAGCCCAGTCTGACCTGGTACTCATTCTGTAGTCCCAGGCTGGCCTTGAGCTCACTGAGATTCTCCTACCTCTGCCTCCCAAGTACTGAGATTAAAGGCCTGCACCACCATACCCAACTATTTCTTTAAAAACAAAACAAACCTCAGGGGGGCGGGCGGGGGCCAGGGTCTCTTGCCATTGCAAATGAATGCTAGATGCATGTACAACTTTTTTTGGTTCTGTCTTTATGTGGGTGCTAGGGAATTGAACCTGGGCCTACAGGCTGTTGAGCTATCTTCCCAGTCCCAATCATAGCTATTTCTTTATTGAATCGTTCGTTTGTTTGTTTTTTTGAGGTAGGATCTCACTCTATCTCAGGGTGACCTGGAACTCACTATGTAGTCTCAGGGTGGCCTAGAATTCATGGTGATCCTCTTACCTCTGCCTCCCGAGTACTGGAATTAAAGGTGTGTGCTACCACACCTGGGTCTTTATTGAATCTTCCTATGGAATCAGGCTTTTGGGGTTGTGTTCCCTGGGAAATAAACACTGAGGTGGAAATTTGCTTGCAAAAGGCGTACTGAGGAGTGCTTTCAGGACACTGAGCACTTGCAAAGGACTGAGGGAAGAAATATTTGCAGTCAAACAGATTGAATTAGTGCAGTGGCAGATTTTGGTCAGTCCTATGGGGAATTCAGGAGCTAGTCACTGCCAGTTGTCTGGAATTGGATGTGGACTGACCTGAGGGGGAAGGGCCATAACATTGGGTGGTGCTCTTTTCTTTATGTGCTAGAAATGGAGATGAATACTGCAGCTCTCATCAAGGAAGGACTTGCTGCCCAGCTGCAGGAAGCGCTTTCATTAGACAATTTCCAGCTGTTAGCTGGTTCAGGGTCTGTCTCAGCACAGAGATCAGTTTCACCTGCTGTTGCACTCTTCCAGGGCCTGCTTGCAGATGTCTGAGCCAGGTAATGAATAAAGGTCTAACTATGCAGTTATTTCAACTTAACATGGGATTCTTTGACAGGCAATACTTGCTCCAGAAAGTCATACTTGGTTGGTTGAGCTTTTTTTTTTTTTTTTTTTTTTTTTTTTTTTTTTTTTTTTGGTTTTTGCGAGGTAGGGTCTCACTCTAGTTCAGGCTGACCTGGAATTCACTATGTCATCTCAGGGTGGCCTCGAACTCACGGCAATCCTCCTACCTCTGCCTCCCAAGTGCTGGGATTAAAGGCGTGCGCCACCACACCCGGCTTTGGTTGAGCTTTTATCAGACTGGTGCTTTATTTTTACTTCTTCCTCTTCTCCCCTTGTTTCTGCTGCCTTTTCTTTCCACGTGTTGCTCCCTCGTGAATATCTTGCGGCCTGATAATACTTTTATGATATCAGTTCCATCTTGTCTGCTTTCTGACAACCCACCCAGTGATACTTTGAGGGTAGCTTATGGGGAGGACATAGCTTTGAGCTGCCAGGAGCCAACTTTCCTGGTAGTGAGGATCTGGGCAGTTACATTCCCTGTGAAACCTGTACTCATTTCGTATGGTAAATTCATTCTACGTGGGAATAGCTTCTCCAGGATTCTATCTAGTCTGTTTCCTGGGAAAATATAAAAGAAAGATTAGTTGTGCAACTTCTGCTACTTCAGATAGTCTCATCAAACTTACTGTTGTATATTTTAGATTTTTAGAATGTGCTGGTTTAGGTGGTTTACTTAAGGGTGGAGGGTGATTGTCTTCACAAGGGGTCTGGATCTCCTTACCATGTCCTTACTTAGGCCTGTATTATCTACTAGTAAAGTTAGTAAGGGGAGCATCAAGGGATGTCCCAGTGGTAACCTCAATGCTAAATGTTGCCTACCTACTCCTGTATACTACTCTTAGTGTTGGTAAATCTGCTGTGTTTTATAAAATCCATCTTTTGTTAAGATAGCACTTTTGTGTGGCCATAAAATCTGATCTATTGATCTACTTTATAGATTTTAAAGACCAAATACAGTGTCACTTAATTTGCTTCATTAAATATTTTTATAATTGAGAACTTTAAAATATGAACATTCTGTAATTTGATCATTTTCCAATCCCTTTATCCTTTTTCATCCCTCTTCCCTGCTCCCCATTCATTAAGTTTTTTTGGTATGTTATTGTAGTACTAAATGAAGAGTCTTGTAAATTTTTTTACCTCATGTATTTTTTTCTTGCAAATATTAATATAACACTAATGTATTTGGCAATAAACGAATTTTCTCAACCAAGTCTTTTTTATTTTTTTAAATTATTTTATTTAGTTATTTGAGAAACAGAGAAAGAAGGGGGGGAGAGAATGGGCATGCCAGGGCCTCTAGCCACTGTAAACAAACTTCAGACGCATACGCCACCTTGTGCATCTGGCTTATGTGGGTCCTGGAGAATAGAACCTGGGTCCTTTGGCTTTTCAAGCAAGCACCTTAACTGCTAAGCCATCTCTCCAGCCCTCAACCAAATCTTTGTTTTCATATTTATATGCAGTTTTATGTAGAATTTCATTTAGTAGTGAATGTTTTTCAGCACCTTAATCCCTATTACCTATTTGCGTTGATATTAGAATTGACTTTGAGAAGTTAGATTTTACTTTGCTGCAGTTATATAGCCATACAATAAATATGTCAACTAAGACCATCAGGACAAGTAGACATTGCTGAGGTATTTTTATTAAGGAAGCTACCTTTTCTCTGCTTTGACTTCAAGGCTGCCTAATGAGGCCTTATAGTCACTGAAAAGACTTTTTTTTTTTTTTAACAAGGGGCTCTTAAAGCAGGCTTCCCCTATATCAACACCTTTTGTGGAATGTATTTCATACATAATACAACTCACCCATTTAGAGTGTGCAGCTGAATAATTTTTAGTGTATTTATAGATATGGGCAGCCTTCATGACAGCCAGTGTCAATTACCTTGAAAGAAACCTTATATTCTTTCTCTATTACTCTCCAGTCCTATTCCCACCAATCCTAAGCAACCACTTATCTACTTTCTGATTAGATTGGCCTACTCTAGACATTCTTTTAAAAGGAATCTTATGTGTTGCCTTTTGTGATTGGAGCCTTTAATTTTAGTATTTTCAAGGTTCATCTCTGTTGTACATCAGTACTTTATTCCCTTTTATTGGTGAATAATGTTTCATCACATAGATTTAGCACAATAATCCAATCATTTGTCCATTCATTAGTTTCTTACTGGGTTGTTTTCGTTTTTGTAGCGTGGTGGTACTGATGATTGGATTGATCTAGGGCAACTCATGCTAGGCACACACTTTAACACTGAGCTATATCCCAGCCTTCTTTTGACCTTTATTTTGTCCATATATGTGTGTGTGTGTGTGTGTGTGTGTGTATGTGCGCGCGCATGCATAATTGCACATGTGTGGTATAGGAGAACTTCAGTTGTTCTTGTCTATTATTCAACCACATAGTTCCTTGATGGGGTCTCCCTTAACCGGGAGCTGCTGTTTTCTGTCAGCAAGCCCTAGTGATCCTCTGGTCTTGTCCCCATGCCCACCACAGACAGTGGTTACAGATGTGCCTGACCACACCCATATTTTTATATTTTCATTTATTTACAGGCAGAGATAAAAGAGAGAGAATATGTGGGTGTGCCAGGGCCTCCAGCCACAGCAAATGAACTCCAGATACATTCGCTACTGTGCATCTGGCTTTACATAGGAACTGGGGAATTGAACCTGGGTCATTAAGGCTTTGTAGGAAAGTGCCTTACTACTGAGCCAATTCTCTAGCCCCCCTTCCCTAGCTTTTTGTATGGTTCTGGGGAAATTAAACTTGAGTGGTTTGGCCCTCCCAGATCCTCATACTTAAGTGGCAGGTGCTCTTACCACTGAGCAACCTCCTTAGTCCTCTTTTGACTTCTTTTTTAAATATTATTTATTTATTTATTTATTTTAGAGAAAGGAGACAGAGAGAGAGAGAGAGAGAGAGAGAAAGAGAGAGAGAGAATGGGCATGCCAGAGCCTCCAGCAGATGAACTCCAGATGCATGTGCCACCTTGTGCATCTGGCTTATGTGGGTCCTGGAGAATCGAACCTCAGTCCTTAGGCTTTGTAGGCAAGCATGCCTTAACCACTAAGCAATCTCTCCAGTCCAACTTCTTCTTTATTTTAATAATATTTTATTTATTTATTTGTTAGAGTGAGAGAATGGCACACCAGAGCCTCTAGCCACTGCAAACGAACTCCAGACACATGCACCACCATGTGCATCTGGCTTCCGCGGGTTCTGGGGAATTGACCTGAGTCCTTAGGATGTGCAGGCAAGCATCTTAACTGCTAAGTCATCTCTCCAGCCCTTATTTATTTATCTATTTATTTACTTATTTGGTTTTTTGAGGTAGGGTCTCATTCTAGCCCAGGCTGACCTGGAATTCATTAAGTAGTCTTAGGCTAGCCTCAAACTCACAGCAATCCTTCTACCTCTGCCTCCCAAGTGCTGGGATTAAAGGTGTGTATGTGCCACCATGCCTGGCTGCCATTTATTTTTATTTATTTATTTATTTTGGTTTTTCAAGGTAGGGTTTAACTCTAGCCCAGGCTGACCTAGAATTCACTCTGTATTTTCACGGTGGCCTCAAACTCACAACAATTCTCCTACCTCTGCCTACCAAGTGCTGGGAATAAAGGCATGTGCAACCACACCTGGCATTGTGTGTGTGTTTTTGTTTTGTTTGCTTGTTTTTGTTTTTTGAGGTAGGGTCTCACTCTAGCCCAGGCTGACCTGGAATTCACTTTGTAGTTAGGCTGGCTTTGTACTCACGGCCATCCTCCCACCTCACTCTCCTGAGTACTAGCATTAAAGGCATGAACCACCATACTCAGCTGTCATTGTTATGTCTTCTTTTTTTTTTTTTTTGGATGTGTATGGCTATGCATGTGGGTGCACATGTGTGTACAGGTATGCATGCATGTATGTGTTGGCCAGAGGTTGACGTTGAGTCTTCTTCAATCACTCTTCACTTTATTTACTAAGGTAAGGTCTCTAATTAGAACCCAGAGCTCACATATTTGGCTAGTCTTAATAGTCAGTTTTCCCCACCACCTCTGCTCTCTGCACATGTGCGTAAGGCACACACATTTGCACACACATGGCATACATCATACACCACACTACATATAGTCTATATACAAACACACAGATATAAAAAAAAACAAAAACGTCCTGCTCTAATAAATTACCACTTAGTGCTACCCAAATAACTGTTGGTTTTGTTTTGTTTTGTTTTGGCTTTTGGTTTTCCGAGGTAGAGTCTCACTCTAGCCCAGACTGACCTGAAATTCATTATGTAGTCCCAGGGTACCCTTGAACTCATGGTAATCCTCCTACCTCTGCCTCGCAAGTGCTGAGATTAAAGGCGTGCACCACCACACCCGGCTTAGGTCAGTTTTTCTGTTCTGTGCTACTAATCAAATCCTAGGGCCTAGTGCATGCTAAGCAAGCATTCATCTCTAACAGTGAACAACACAGATTTAACCTTACAGTTCTGAAAGTCAGAAGTCTGATAAGGATCTTTCTAGGCTAAAAATAAAATTATAGGGTGAGCTGTGGTTCCATTGAGTTTCTTTAGGAAATTCTCTTCTCATGCCCTTTTCTAGCTTTTAAAAGCCATCTGCATTCCTTGGATCATGTCCCCCTTCTTCCTTTTTTTTTTAAAAAAAATATTTTTATTTATTTATTAGAGACAGAGAGTGGGAGGGAGAGAGAGAATGGATATGCCAGGACGTCCAGCCAGTGCAAACAAACTCCAGACACATGAGCCACCTTGTGCATCTGGCTTTACATGGGCACTGGGGAATCAAACCTAGGTCTTTGGCTTTGCAGACAAGTGCCTTAACTGCTAAGCCAGTTCTCCAGCCCTGTGACGACTTTTTTGTTTGTTTTTTTGAAGCAGGGTCTCACTCTAGCCCAGGCTAGCCTTGAACTCATGGCGATCCTCCTACCTTTGCCTCCCAAACTCTGGGATTAAAGGTATATGCCACCATGACCAGCTGCAACAACTTTTTTTTTTCTTTTCAAATTTTTTTTTTTTATTAACAACTTCCATGATTATAAAAAATGTCCCATGGTAATACCCTCCCTCCCCCCACTTTCCCCTTTGAAACTCCATTCTCCATCATATCCCCTCCCCTCTACTCTCTTTTATTTTGATGTGCTACAACTTTTTGTTCTGTTTTTTCGAGGTAGGGTCTCGCCGTAGCCCAGGCTGACCTGCGACAACTTTTAACAGTTAGAAACATAAAATGAGTAAAGACAAGGATTTAACATATTTAAGAAGGTTTTTTTTTTCTTTTTCAGTATCATAGTTGGTTTTCTCTTCTATTATTTTCTATATTGTTCATTATTTTCCGCATAGATTTGGGGAATTTAAGCAATAATCTAACAAAAGAGCTAATTGTAAAGTGTCATGAATGATATTGACTCTCTTTCTTCTTTTCTTTAGACCCTGAACTCTTACCTATTATCTTTTCTTCCTTCTGATTTTTCTTTTTGAAAAATTAAGTAAACCCAAGAGAAGCAAGAGCTTTTAGAAGAAGCAAGACAGAAGGAAACAGCATGGCAGCAGCCTGAAAGGGGGAATTGCAGCCCAGCATAAGTGTTAAAGCTCAACTGGGGTGAGAAGAGAACATGTTAGAGCCTGAAAGGATTAAGGATGACTTAAAGAGGAGAGAGCGGAGCACAGAAGCATGGGGTGTTAGAATTTAGATGGAGTAAAGAGGCCAAAGCTGGAGGGGGCAGCTGTAGGTGTAGCCTGAGCTGAATGAGAAAAGTATCCTTAAGGAAGGGGCTGTATTGGCAATGGGAGACTGGTTACTTGTAAGTGGAGATTAAGTAAAGCAATAAAGGATAACAGATAATAGGCCCTAGGGGAAAACATAATACTGTTGTTTTGCTAAATGGATGTGACTTCTAAACTGTCTTCTAAATATTTTGTGTTCATACTCACAGGTTAGTGCTTTCAGCCTTGGCAGGAAAAAAAAAAAAAAAAAAAAAAAAAAACCTTGCTACAGGTAGCTACAGTTAAAGCAAAGTCTCATAACTGGTCAAAGTGCTGAAAGTAAGGGACTGCTGAATGCTAAGCTCTATATAGGACATCGAAATCATCTCCCAAGCTCAGGAATCATCACAGAAGTGGGAGCAGAAAGAATGTAAGAGCTGGAAGGTAGAGAGGAAAGCTATGGAACTTTCTCACCTGGACATTCTACTCCTAAACTGAGAAGCTGTGGTTCCCTGCATAAAATAGTCAACATTCCATCATGAACAGGAGAGGGTCTCTTGAGTCCCCCAATCCTCCTGAAGACCTGCTAGTGGGGTCAGTATTTGCTGGGGGAGGGATAGTCATTCTTCAATGATGTAACCATTAGTATTAGTATGGGGGGGGAGAGGAATTCAGTGGGAGTGGGAGAATGACAAGAAAGGAGAAGTATATATGATAAAATTATAGTATGTATATATATATATGTATGAAATTATCAAAGAACATTTTTTTAAAAATATTTATTTGATAGAGAGAGAGAAAATGGGTACACCAGGACCTCTAGCCACTGCAAACAAATTTTAGACACATGTGCCTCCTTGTGAATCTGGCTTACATGGGTACTGAATTGAACCTGGGTCCTTAGGCTTCACAGGCAAGCACCTTAACCGCTAAGCCATATCTCCAGCCCTCAAAGAACATTTTTAAAAATTAATTTTAAAAAAGAATTCCTGTAGCCGGGTGTGGTGGCGCATGCCTTTAATCCCAGCACTTGGGAGGCAGAGGTAGGAGAATTGCCAAGAGTTCAAGGCCACCCTGAGACTACATAGTGAATTCCAGGTCAGCCTGGGCTAGAATGAGACCCTACCTTGAAAAACCAAAAAAAAAAAAAAGAAGAAGAAGAAGAAGGAAAGAAAGAATTGCAGCCAGTGTGATGGCTCACACCTGGAATCCCAACACTTGGGAGGCTGAGGTAGAAAAATCACCCCAAGTTGAGGCTGTATACAGAAATCCTTAAACATCAAAACAAGAATTTACATTTAATGCTCAGCCTGCCTTATTAAGAATTTTAGTACTTGGGCTGGAGAAATGGCTCAGCCGTTATAGGTGCTTGTTTGCAGAGCCTTATGGACAGGGTTCAATTCCCAAGTACCACATAAAGCTAGTTGCACAAAGTGAAACATGCATCTGGAGTTCATTTGCAGAGGCGGGAGGCCCTGGTAAACTCATATTCTCTGTGTCTGCCTCTCTTGTCTTTTTCTATCTCCAAAATAAGTAAAAAAAAATTTTTTGAAAAATAAAAAAGAATTTTAGTTCTCAATGAAGCAAGAAAATTTGGAATTCGAAAATGAAAGGAGTAGTTTATTACCAGGGAGCCATCAGAACCAGATGTGTTACACAATATAAGGACTGAGAAAATTAAGGGACTAAGGAGATGGCTTAATGGATAAAGCATTTGCTTTGCAAGTGTGAAGACCAGAATTTGGACCCAGGACCCATGTAAATGCCAGATGGGCATGCATGGTGGCCCACCCAGTACTTGAGAGACAAAGACAGGGTAAGTGGCTAGCTAGACTATCCAAATAGGCAAACTCTGGGTTCATTTGAGAGACCCTGCCTAAGTAAAGTGGAGAGCGATTGAGAAAGACATCCAGCATTCACTTCTGGCCTCTATAGGCATGCACATGCACATATACATACACAAACACATTAATCTGTATACATGAGCTCCCATATATATGAATATACATACATGCACATACACCACACACACATGCAAAAAAAGTGTTGAGAAAATTGGTCTGAAAGATAATGGGCAGTGCCTTGATTCATATGTAGCAGTTAATATAAAGCTTTTGAGTGGCATAGATTTAACTTCTGTACAACATACACCTGTTGCTTTAAGAGAAAATATGCACATGTCATTTTAATGTGAACACTGAATTTCAGCTTTTAAAAATTCATAGTATACAAGTCTAAGGCAAGTTTATTAGTGCCAAGTGCTTTTATATTGATGAATAAAATTAAATTGAGACAATTATAAAGGAAAGCAACTATAATTACTGACCAAGAAACCACTTTATCTGTATCTACATCAAACTTCGCACAAAGAATGATCCTTTTGTTGCATAATCTGGAACTCCTGTGAATTTTACCTTTCAGCATTTTGTTGTTGTTGTTTTGTTTTGTTTGTTTTTTGAGGTAGAGTCTCACTCTATCCCAGGCTGGCCTGGAATTCACTATGTAGTCTCAGGGTGGCCTTGAACTCATGGTGCTCCTCCTACTTCTGTCTCCCAGGTACTGGGATTAAATGTGTGTGCCACCACGCCCAGCTGAATTTTACCTTTCAGTAGAAACTATCATGGCTTTGTTTGCCATAGTCCCTCTTTAATAGCCAGTAAGTGAGCTGTCACCATACCAGTAAGCCAGAGAGTGTGTTGTAAAAAACTACAGTCCATGGGGCTAGAGAAATGGCTTAGCGGTTAAGCGCTTGCCTGTGAAGCCTAAGGACCCTGGTTCGAGGCTTGATTCCCCAGGACCCACGTTAGCCAGATGCACAAGAGGGCGCATGCATCTGGAGTTCTTTTGCAGTGGCTGGAGGCCCTGGCGCGCCCAATTTCTCTCTCTCTCTCTCTCTCTCTCTCTCTTCTCTCTGTGTCTGTCGATCTCAAATAAATAAAAAAAGTGAACAAAAAACTACAGTCCAGCACAGCACTGGTGTATAAGACTATGAATGCAGGTATTTTGGGTTTGCATGTATGTTTGTGGTATGTATGTATATGGACACATTGTGTATGGGTGCACGTGTGTATAGTTGCAGGTTCCTCCTACCTTGAAGGGCAACTTGGGGGTCTTCAGGTACACCATCCACCTATATTATGAGGTGGGCTCTCTCATTGGCCTGAAACTCACTGATTAGGCTAGATTGACCAGTCAGTGAGCTCTAAGGATCTGTCTCTGCCTCCCCACAGCACTGAGGTTATGAGCCCTTGACACCACACCCTGCATTTACAGTGGGTACTAGGGATCAAACTCAGGTCCTCCTGCTTGTCAGGTAAGTACTTTAGTGACTAAACCATCTCCTCTGAGTGAACTTTTATTGTAGATGTTGGTTTTTTGAGGTAGGCTCTTGCTCTAGCCTAGGCTGACCTGGAATTCACTATGTAGTCTCAGGCTGGCCTCGAACTCGTGGCGTTCCTCCTACCTCAGCCTCCTGAGTGCTGAGATTAAAGGTCTATGCCACCATGTCCAGCAGATTGAGAGAATGGGCACACCTGGGCCTCTAGTCCCTGCTAACGAACTCCAGATACATGTGCCACCTTGTGCAACTGGCTTTATGTGGGTATTGGGGAAACGAACTTGGGTCCTTCGGCTTTGCAGGCAAGTACCTTAATCAAGTACCTAATTATTGTAGATTTTGAAGCATATTTTATTAAGTGTATACTTGCTAGTCTTTTTATTTTTAACTTGCCACAATATTTGATTTCCTGGAGCAGTACTATTATGGCAGATGTACTTCTCTTCAAACTTAATAGAGCAATGAAAATGTGCTATGGTTTACATATCTGTTTACTTTTGCTCCAGTGTGCTTTTTGGTTTGAGGTAGCTTTGAACTTTGGGTTGAGGTGGTGTGGTAGTTTGAATGGATGTCCCCCAATAGAATCAGGAGTTTCTTAAAGCTCATAACATAGATCTCTAGCCACTTGGCTGGAGGAGGTGTCACTGTGGGCAGATTCTGGGGTCTAGCCCTAAGGTGTTAGTGGGGGTGGATCTGAATTCAAGCAGAGTGCTTGAGCTCTGTCTGGTGTTTTGGAATATGGGAGTGGTGCTTGCTTTTGGGTGGTGGTGGCTTCTTTCTCTTTGTGGATCTGTGTAAAGGAGACTAGCTTCTTCCACAGTTATGGAACTTCCCCTGGATCTATAAGCATCAAATAAATCCTGTTCCTCCTATAAACTATGCCTGGTTTGGAGGTTCATCCCTGCTACATGACGCTGACTACAACAGGTGGATAGGAATAGTATCAACCTGTTTCAAGAGAAAATTGAACTAATTATGTCTGAGAAGGTCTGTCTGGAAATTTATAGGGTGCTCCAGAGAGATAGACTAAATTATCTTGATCTGATAGTTTTCCTGCTTAATAGTGTGCTTTGGCCAGATCAGTATTCCATTTGCAGAGTTTTTCCAGGTCATAGTTTTGATTTTTTTTTTCTAAATTACCACATGATTTTTCTGAAAGTGAACACATTTTTAATCTTGTTAATTAGTTGTTATAAATCACATTGTTATTCTTTCTGATACAAATGTTTTTAAGTTTACTTTTATTTTTTTAGAGAGTGAGAGAGACAGACAAAGAGAGAGAGAGAGAGAATTGGCATGCCAGGGCCTCAGCCATTGCAATTGACTCAAGACACTTGCACCACCTAGTGGACATGTGTGACCTTGAGCTTGCCTCACCTTTGTGCATCTGGCTTATGTGGAATCTGGAGAGTTAAACATGGGTCCTTGGGCTTCGCAGGCAAGCGCCTTAAGTGCTAAGCCATCTCCCCAGCCCATGATACAAAATTTTGTTTATTTTTATTTATTTATTTGAGAAAGACAGAGAGAAAGAGGCAGATAGAGAGAACGGGCATGCCAGGGCCTCCAGCCACTGCAAATGAACTCCAGATGCATGTACCCCCTTGTGCATCTGGCTAATGTGGGTCCTGGGGAATCGAGCCTCAAACCAGGGTCCTTAGGCTCCACCGGCAAGCACTTAACTGCTAAGCCATCTCTTCAGCCCCTGTGATACAAATTTTAATATTAGAACTATCTCAAAATAATTGCAAATTTTAGTTGGGCTTACAGTGCCTTCTAATCATGTAGTCTAAAAGTAATAAAGTCAGATGATAATGAGATATTGCAGTAGTAACTGATTTTTTTGACAAGTGATTGTAAAGTCTTAAAATTTGCATAACTTTTCTTATAATTATAGCTATGCAATCTTTGTAAAGATATTCTAAAGTATAAGTAGACAGGGAGTGCCATTTAGTCACTTTCTAGATATATTGTCATTCGACTATTAAAAATGTTCAAGGTCATTAGCTTATAATTTGATGTGTTAAATTTCTTTTTTTAAATTATTTTTTGTTTATTTTTATTTACTTATTCGAGAGTAACAGACAGAGAGAAAGAGGCAGATAGAGAGGGAGAATGGGCACACCAGGGCCTCCAGCCACTACAGACAAACTCCAGATACGTGCACCCCTTTGTGCATCTGGCTAACATGGGTCCTGGGGAATTGAGCCTCGAACCAGGGTCCTTAGGCTTCACAGGCAAGCGCTTAACTGCTAAGCCGTCTCTCTAGCCCTTAAATTTCTTTTTGAGACAGGTCTTTACTATATAGCCCAGGTTGGTGTGTTACTTGTAATCTATCTGCCTCAACCTCTTAAGTGCTAAGATTGTAGGTATATACCACCATAACTGGCTTTTATGGTACTTTTGCTTTAGTAGTGGGCTTAAACAAAGCCTCAATAGTATACCCAAGGTGGAAATTTGATACATATAATCTTAATTGTGATGATTCAGGCACAGTGGTGCATGCCTATAACCCCAGCACTTGGGAGATACAGGCACAAGAATCAGGTCAAGATCAGCCTCACAACATAAGGAATTTGAGGCTAGTCTGGGCTATATAAGACTTTGTCTCAAAACAAAACAAAACAAAACAAAAAAAAACCTAGACTAAAAAATAGAGTGGCCAGGCATGGTGGCACATGCCTTTAATCCCACACTCCGGAGGCAGAGGTAGGAGGATCACTGTGAATTCGAGGCCACCCCGAGACTAAATAGTGAATTCCAGATCAGCCTGAGCTAGAGTGAGACCCTGCCTTGGAAAACCAAAATAAATAAATAAAATAAAAATATAAAAACTGGGCATGGTGGTGAATACCTTTAACCTCAGCAATGGGAGGCAGAGATAGGAGGATATCATGAGTTTGAGGCCACCCTGAGACTATATGGTGAATCCCAGGTCAGCCTGGGCTAGAGTGAGACCTTACCTAAGGGAAAAACAACAACAACAACAACAACAAAAACACACTTTATATTGAAAGCTTCCAAAAATATAAACAATACAACATAATGTTTTAATATTTGTCTAATTTAAGTGACCAGTGCATGAATAGAAGGAAATGTTAGTACTTGTCCTGTTTTAAAACTGAATACTAGTCGACTTCTCATTCATGGTACAAAATACCTGATTAAAACTAGTTTAAGAGGAAAGGTTTATTTCAGCTTATAGTTCCAGGTTCACTTTTTTTTTTGTTTGTTTGTTTGCTTGTTTTTAAAAATAACCACAATTAAGTCACTTTAGCCCTTGAATCAGATTACTCTTTCAGTTGTTTCTCAGGTCAGTCTGTTTACTCCATGTGGTGTAATATTTTCTTCCTCTTTACCTTCCTCCCTCCTTCGCTCACTCCCTTCCTGTTTCTTCTGGTTTATCCATCTCATACTTGTTGCCTAGGCTGAGCTGGCCTGGAACTCACTATGTAGCATGTGTTGGTCTCAAACTTGAAGCAGTCCTCTTGTCTCAGCCTCCTAAATTCTGGGATTAAAAGTGTGAGTGACCATACCAGGCTATCATGTAATGTTTTCCAAGGTGCTTAGCAGCACTCTGTACCTTATAGAGTACTCAATACATTTTGTTTAATGTTGCTGACAAGACCTACATTGCTACAATATAGGATAGGTATTTCCATTTACAAATAAAAGAAGTGACATTTAGGGATATTAGCTAATTTAACTAGTAAATCAAAGGAACATAATTTGTATCCAGACCTGAATTTAAAATTTTTTTTGATGTATGTGTGTGAGAGTGGGCACGCCATGGTCAGAGGACAACTTTGGGTGTTGGTCCTTAACTTCCACCTTGTTTGAGGCAGGGTCTCTTATTCACTGCTGTGTTCACCAGGCTAGCTGGGCCATGAGCTTCTAGGTAATTCTGTCTTCACAACTCTCTTCTCACCATAGGCATGCTGTGATTACAGATGCTCACACTATCGCATCAGCTTTATGTGGGTTCTGGGGATCCGATTTAGGTACACACCCTCACAGGGCAGTGCTCAACCCAAGAACCTGAATTTTTTTTTATAAGAACACCAAATACAGAAACAGAAAACAGTAAAGTTCTATACTATATAACATTTAACAGTGGTTAATATAACTTTCTATGTGGTAAATTAGTAAGTTACTTGTAACAATATTAGTAACATGCATAAGTTAAGCCTATTTTTATGATGTTTTAAAATTTTATTTTTATTTTTATTTATTTGAGAGTGACAGAGAGAGAGAGAGAAGAGAGAGAGAGAGAGGGAGAGGCAGAAAGAGAATGGACATGCCAGGGCTTCCAGCCACTGCAAACAAACTCCAGATGTGTGTGCCCCCTTGTGCATCTGGCTAACGTGGGTCCTGGGGAATCATGCCTCGAACTGGGGTCCTTAGGCTTCACAGGCAAGCACTTAACTGCTAAGCCATCTCTCCAGCCCAAAATTTTATTTTTTGATTTATTTGTATGTATGTGTGTATGAGTGAATCAAGCTGTTGCAGTCAGGTTCATATTGTTGGTAGAAATCACCCAACCAAGAGCAGCTTGTAGGAAAAAAGAGGTTTATTTTGGCTTACAGGCTCGAGGGAGAAGCTCCATCATGGCAGGGAAAACATGGCATGAGCAGAGGGTGGACATCACCCCCTGGCCCACATAGCAACAGGAGAGTGTGCCAAACATTGGCATGGGGAAACTGGCTATAACACCCATAAGCCCACCTCCAACAACACACTGCCTCCAGGAGTCGTTAATTCCCAAATCTCCATCAGCTGGGAACCTAGCATTCAGAACACCTGAGTTTATGGGGGACACTTGAATCAAACCACCACATTCTGCCCCTGGCCCCCATGAACTGATAACCATCCATGATTTAAAATGCAGTACATTCATCCAACTTTAAAAGTCCCCAGTTTTTATCAATTCAATGATGTTCATATATCCCCATAGTCCAAGGTCTTTTAACTGAGGCATAATACCAACAAAATCCCCCCAATCCATAATGGCACAGAATAAACATTCACACTGCAAAAGATGGCATTGGGCATCATTGGGCAAAGAAATATTCAACCAATACAAGATTTAAAGCAACCAGGGAAAACATCAAACTCTGTAGCTTCAATTCCAACAACTCCAAGTCAATGATAAATCTCCAAGTCCAATCATTCTAACCAGTAACAAGTCTCTAGCATTCCAGTTCTGCCCCTCCAGCTAGGCTACTCACAGTCCTAGAAAACTTCATTGGGGCCAGCAGCTTTCCTTAGCAGCCATCTCGTGGTCCCTGCAGCTCTACTGGGTCTCCACTGCAATCCATGGTTCATCCTCATGGCTCAATTGGGTCTCCATGCAGGCATCCAGCAAACCTGCTTCACACTGCCCATGGCCATTTCCAAAACACAAGACTGTGTTGCAAACTCAATGACCCTCTCTTTCCTGCATTTCTTATACTCCATAATATCAGATAGGGTGCCAATTTGTTATTCCAGGGGGTAATAAGCAGACTTTGAAGTGCAGGACACTCCTTGAGCACTCAGGCCGCCCTTCAAGAGTTTACATTCTTCCTGTTGCCCCAGTGCAGGTCAGCTGGCCCAATCTCAAAGGTTGTAATATCTCAATTGTTGCTGAATAGGCAGCAGCTCACCCAAAGATTTTTCTTTCTGTGCCATATCTCTCTGCTCACACCAGTTCATTTCTATGCAAAGCAACCCTGCACAACTTCTCAGGATACGGACATAACAGCAAGCTTCTCACACAAACTGCTAGCCCAGTCCAAGCAAAGCTCTTTCTTGCCTTCATAAGCCAAACCTCACAGTCCACAGTTCTTACTGCATTCTGGTCTTTCAACTCTGACCAGAATAGTCCATTAAGCTGTACTTACAGCACCTGCATGGCATCTCTTAGGCCAAGGTTTCAAATCCTTCCATACTCCTCTTGAAAATCAGCTCCAAAAGGCCAAAGCCACACAGTCAGGTGTCTAGCAGCAACCCCACTACTCAGTACCACTTTATTGTTGCAGTCAGGTTCACATTGCTGGTAGAAATCACCCAACCAAGAGCAGCTTGTGGGAAAAAAGAGGTTTATTTTGGCTTACAGGCTCGAGGGGAAGCTCCATGGTGGAGGGAAAACGATGGCATGAGCAGAGGGTGGACATCACCCCCTAGCCCACCTAAGGTGGACTGTAGCAACAGGAGAGTGTGTCAAACACTGGCATGGGGAAACTGGTTATAACATCCATAAGCCCACCCCCAACAATACACTGCCTCCAGGAGTCGTTAATTCCCAAATCTCCATCAGCTGAGAACCTAGCATTCAGAATACCTAAGTTTATGGGGGGACACCTGAATCAAACCACCACACAGGGTCTCTTGCCACTGCAAATGAACATCAGGTGCTTGTGCCACTTTTTGTGTTCAGCTTATGTAAGTGACTTAGGAATTGAACCTGGGATGACAAGTTTTACAAACAAGTGCACTTAATTGCTAGGCCATATTTCCAGCCCCTTATATGACTCATAAGAGATGAAATAATTCCAAGACAGATAGGATTTAGTGCAAATGTGCAGTGATCACACTTACATTTTCCATGTGCTATATCACTTGACTGTGAGCACAACATACTATGAATCCTATACTTCTTTTTTCAGTATTATCTCCAAATGAATTATTTTTTTACTTTTTTAGAGTCAATCTTATTTGCATATGTTGCTGAACTAGAATAAAAGAAGGTGTGTCTTTCTAGAATGCTAATTCCATATGGTCTTCTATTACACTGATTTATACCATTGTGAAATTTAAATTTTTATAGAGTATTGTAGACTGAGAACTTCTATTTAGCTATTTAAGAAAGTAACTGCCATTTTATTGAACTAAAATCAGAAAGGAACATTATTGACACTTATTGAGGACCTTTTATGTGCCAGATAGGCCAAATTTGTTGTCTAAATCATCACAACTCTATAAAGATGAGCATTATTTATATTTTATGGATGCAAAAAATTTCATCAAAAGTTCAATATCTTGGGGCCCCAGCAAGGTGGTGCACATCTTTAATCCTAGCCCTTGTAAGGCTGAGATAGGAGGATTGCTATGAGTTCGAGGCCAGTCTATGCTAGAATGAGACTCTACCCCAAAACAAACAAACAAAAAAAGTTTAGTATTAGGCTGGAGAAATGGCTCAGTCGGTAAAGGCACTTGCTTGCAAAGCCTGAATGGCCCAGGTTTGATTCCCCAATATCCTTGTAAAGCCAGATTCTACAAAGTGGTACATGCATCTGGAGTTTGCAGTGGCTAGAGGCCCCAGCATGCCCATTTCCCCTCTCTCTTTGCTTGAAAATAAATAGAATTTTAAATTTTGAGCTAGGGCCAGTTGTGGTGGTGCACACCTTTAATCCCAGCACTCAGGAGGCAGAGGTAGGAGCATTACTGTGAGTTTGAGGCCAGCCTGAGACTACATAATGAATTCCAGGTTAGTCTGGGCTAGAGCAAGACTCTACCTCAAAAAAAAGACACCCCAATAAAAGTGTGGGCAGGCCTAGAGAGATGACTTGGCGGTTAAGGCACTTGCCTGCGAAGCGTAGGAGCTCATGTTTGACTCTCTAGGTCCCATGTAAGCCAGACACACAAGGTGATGCAAGTGCACAAGTTTGTACATGTGCACAAGATGGCACATGTGTCTGGAGTTTAATTGCAGTGATTGGAGGCCCTGGCATGCCAATTCTCTCTCTCATTTGCTCTTCTTTGCTGTCTCTGATAAAAAAAAAAAAAAAAAACTTAAAAAAAGATTTAAAAAACGTGTGGGCAAAAGGAGTGAACAGACACATCACAAAAAATTATATGAATAACTAGTAAACACAAAAAGCACTCAGCATAATTAGTTATTAGAGACTCCAATGTAAAGTAATGTTTTAATAATATTACTACAATCCCATAAGAATGGCTAAAATTAAAAAGCCAACTGTTAATAAGCAGTCAAAAGTCTCAGGCATAAGCCAGGCGTGGTGGCGCACACCTTTATTCCCAGCACTCAGGAGGCAGAGGTAGGAAAATCGCTGTGAGTTCGAGGCTACCCTGAGACTACGTAGTGAATTCCAGGTCAGCCTGGGCTAGAGTGAGACCCTACCTCAAAAAACAAAAAACAACAACAAAAAAGCCTCCGACATAGATTGTTATTAGCAATATAAAATAGTATAGCCACTCTGGAAAAAAGTCTAACCATGCACTTATCTTACATCCCAGTTGGGAAACTACTTACCTTATAACCCAGTATTCATTTAAATTAAATGAAAGTGTATTTCAATAATGTAAATAGGAAATTATGTATGAAAATGTTCATTGTAGCATTAGTTATAATAGCCCTAAACTGGAAGCAGTCTAGTTGTGATTGAATAAGAGAATGGTTGAACAAACTGGCATGGTCACACAGTGGACTACTACTATTCAGCATTAAAAAGGAAAAGCTACAAATACATACAAACAACATTCAAAATATACTGAGTGAAAAAAAAGCTTTACTCAAAAAAGTTCATATATGATTTTATTATATAAAGTTCTAGAAGAAGCAAAAGTGATGGTTTAAAAATCAGGACAATACTTATCTCTGGAAGGGATTAATTAGTAAGGACATGAGGAAACTTTCTAGGATAAGTTCTGTGTCTTGTCTTTTATTTCACTTTTCGTATTGCTCGTTGAATAGCGTATAAGTATAACTGATTTTGTTTATTGAGCCTTGTAACTTTGCTGAACATATTATTGCTAATAGCTTTTGTTTGTTTCCTTAGGATTTTCTATATATAAAACGGTTTAATCTATCAACAAAGACTATTGTTTTATATCTTTCCATCTGGATGTCTATTATTTCTTTTGTTTGATTAATGCCCTTTCTTTTTTTAGAAAACTTTTTATTGACAACTTCTATGAAGATAAACAATATATCATGTTCATAATCCCCTTCTATCATCTTCCCTTTTCTCCTCCCAACCACCCCCCTGCACTGATTCTCTTCTTTTTTCCAACTGGTCTCTCTTCTATCTTGATGTCATCATTTTTTTCCCTCCTATTATGCAGGTCTTGTATAGATAGCATCAGCCATTGTGAGATCATGAATATCAAGGCCACTTTGTGTCTGGAAATCAGTATTTTTTTTTTCTTCGAAGTAGGGTTTCACTCTAGCCCAGGCTGACCTGGAATTTATTATGTAGTCTCAGGGTGGCATCGAACTCATAGCGATCCTCCTGCCTCTGCTTTCCAAGTGCTGGGATTAAAGACGTGTGCCACCATGCCGGCAGGAAGACAGAATTGTAAGCACTCCTCTCCTCCCTTGGCTCTTATATTCTTTCCACCATCTCTTCCACAATGGTTCCTGAGCCTTGGAGGGTGTGATAGAGATGTCTCGTTTAGTTTCTAAACACTCTACTGTCACTTCTCACCACTTTGGTGGGTTTTGAGACAGAGAGAAACGAGAGAGAGAAAGAGAGTGAATGTATGGGTATGCCAGGGCCTTCTGCCACTGAAAACAAACTTCAGATGCATGCACCACTTTGTGCATCTGGTTTTACGTGGGTATTAGGGAATTGAACCCAGGCTATCAGGCTTGCATAACAAACGCCTTTAACCACTGAGCCATTTCTCCAGCCCTGATTGCCCGTTTCTTTCTTTCTTTTTTTCAAAGTTAGGGTCTCATTCTAGCCCAGGCTGGCCTAGATTTCACTATGTAGTCTCAGGGTGGCCTTGAACTCAAGGCAATCTTCTTACCTCTGCCTCCCGAGTGCTGGGATTAAAGACATGCATCACCATGCCCAACTTTTGATTGCCCTTTCTTGGTCACATTTGCATTCTGTTCCTAGACTAACCAACCGTTGTGTAATTAACTGCTGTTTGGATGTGTTCATTCACCTGTCATTTTAGCCTATTAAATTCAGTATGTCTAAGACTGAGATCATCTTTTTCACTAAAGTTCTCCTCTAGAGTCCCCTATATTGGAAATGCCATCACATTCAACTAATAGTTTAGTCAAAAAACTGAGAATTATCATTAAAAATGTTTTACTTATTTATTAATTTGCAAACAGAGAGAGAGAGAAATGGTGCTCCAGGGCATCTGGTCACTGCAAATGAACTCCATATACATGCGCTACATTGTGCATTTGGTTTTACATGAGTACTAGGGAATCAAACCCAGGTTGTTAGGCTTTACAGGCAAGTACCTTAATTGCTGAACCATCTCTGCAGCCCGAGAATTATCTTTGAATCCTCCATTTTTCTTACTTGCCATATAACCCATCACTAAGGGCAGGCTGGCCTCGAACTCACAGGGATCCACCTACCTCTGCCTCCCATAGTGCTGGGAATAAAGATGTATATCATCATACCCAGCTCCAAATCATCTCTTGAATCAGTCTAACACTTATTTCTTTGCTACCACAAACCTTGGCCAAACTGACATTATTTCTTGTCAGGGTTATTGCTTTTGCACAAGTGGTTCTTCTAGAAACCATTCTTGTCTTTTTCCTGTCTATTTGTTACGCTTCTGTCAGGGTGATTTTTCTAAAAAGACAAGTGTAAGCATGTCACTGCCCTACGTAAAACCTGAGAGATTCCTGTTCAAATTCAGCATGACTTGAGCCTGATTGCTTTTCATTTCTGTGTAGAAATCAAACTATGGTCTTGTGTATAAGTCACTGCAGGTAATAGCCTCTCCTCCCTCGACATTGTTACCATGGGCTTCTTTTGCCTTCTTGAATCAGCAGGGATCATACAACAGTGTATTCTCAGTACACAGTAGGCAGCAGTTGAAAAAATAAAAATTACATGCCAAGATAGAGATGGATATGTTTATTAACTTCATTGTGGTAATGTTTTTTTGTGGTAATGGTTTTATGTATGTATGTCAAAATTTCTGTTAAACTTAACACTTATCAAAATTTAACAAGTTGTATACTTCCTGAACCATTAGGCTAGGTCTCCTTGATAGAATCCATTATAATTATCCATAACTACATAATGTTAATTTGATATAGTCTCTTCCCCTATGCTATAAATTCATAAGGATAGAAACTATGCCTTTCTTGTTTCACTTATGTGACCTTGGAATGTATCATGAGCAATATTTATTGACAGAATTAACAATTTTTTAATGTTTTTGTGTATGAAGGAGTGTATGTATGTGTATGTGTTCATTTGAGAGTGTGTGTGGAGGCCAGACATCAATGTTGGGCATCTTCTTCAATCTCTCTCCACCTCATTTTTAGAGACAGGATTTCTCACTTAATGTGGAGGTCACCAGTTTGGCTAGATTAGCTAGCCAGCAAGCCCCAGGGATCCTTTTGTCTCTGCCTCCCCATCACTGGGATTCTAAGCGCCCACTGCCACACCTGGCTTTGGGTGCTGGGGATCTGCACTCAGGTCTTCATTCTTGCACAGCAAGCACTTTACCAACGGAACCATTGCTCCAACCCTCTCATTTACTTATTCTGCAAATGTTTATTGAGCCAGGTGCTGTTCTAGGCTTGGAAGGTACACCAGTGATTAAAACAGGTTTTTTCCACCTCTGCCCTCATAGAACTTATATTTAATAGTTAGGGCACAATTAGATTATCAGATGGTACTAAATGCTGTGGAGAAAAAAATAAAGCAGAGAAAGGGAACAAGTGGTATGGAGGCATGTGGAGAATTTATCTAATTGCCCCCTAGAGACACATGGGCCTTAGAACATGGACAATGCAGTAGTAACCTGGAATGCTGGACTCCTTGGAGCAACTGGGCACGAAAGGCATTGGTATTATATCTGAGCATCTTAAAGCAACTAGTGAAGCTATGCGAGTTGAACAAGGGGAGGATCGGGTATTCTGCTAGGATCACTCAGAACCCTTGGTTCCTATTGTTTATGCTACAAATGGTGATGTGGCATTTTAGGTGATCTTATCCAGGTTTATATAGAGCTCTGGGTCTTTCTCTTAATTATTGCTGACAGAGTTACCAGATATTGATGATGGGCAAAATCCTATGGGACTAACAACTTCAATCTTGGGAAACTCACAGTCTTGATAAGACTTTCCTTCCTCCTTTTTCTCCTTTCTTTTCCACTCCTTCCCTCTCTCTCCTCCCCCTCCCTTCCTTTCTTTTTCTTTTTCTTTTTTTTCTTTTTTTCTTTTTTCTTTCTTTTTTTGGTTTCTCGAGGTAGGGTCTCACTCTATCTAGCCCAGGCTGACCTGGAATTCACTATGTAGTCTCAGGGTGGCCTCCAACTCATAGTGATCCTCCTACCTCTGCCTCCTGAGTGCTGGGATTAAAGGCGTGCACCACCACACCTGGCTCTTTTCTTATCAATTCTTAAATTTTTGTTTGTTTGTTTGTTTGTTTATTTATTTGCAAGCAGAGAGAAATAGAAGAGAGAGAATGGGTGCACCAGGCCTCCAGCTGCTGCAAACGAACTCTAAATACATGTGCCACTGTGCATCTGACTTTACATGAGTACAGAGGAATCAAACTTGGGTTGTTAGGCTTTGCAGGCAGAACCTTAACTGCTGAGCCATCTCTCCAATCCTTCTTTTTTAAAAATATTTCTATCTATTTATTTGCAAGAACAGAGAGACAGACAGACAGATAGAAAGAAAATGGGCATGCCAGGGTTGCTAGTCACTGCAAATGAACTCCAGATGCATGCACCCCTTTGTGCATCTGGCTTTATGCAGGTACTGGGGAATTGGACTTGGGTCGTTAGGATTTGCAGGCAAGCGCCTTAACCACTGAACCATCGCTCCAGCCCTCTCAGCCCTTCTTATCAATTTTTTTTTGTCTTGTTTTTTTCGAGGCAGGTTTTCACTCTAGTCCAGGCTGACCTGGAATTCATTATGTAGTCTCAGGGTGGCCTCGAACTCACAGTGATCCTCCTACCTCTGCCTCCCAAGTGTTGGGATTAAAGGCGTGCACCACCACACCCAGCTTCAATTTTTGAGATACAGTTTTGGAATGTAATCCTGGCTGGTTTAATTATTCACTGTTTAATTCAGTCTGGCATTGAACCTTGTCCACTTTTTAAAAAATACTTTTTAATATTTATTTATTTGAGAGAGAGAATGGGCACATCAGTGCTTTTAGCCACTGCAAATAAATTGCAGATTCATGCACCACATTGTGCATCTGGCTTTATGTGGGTACTGGGGTATTAAATTGACTTTGCCAGTAAGTGCCTTAACCACTAAGCCGTCTCTCCATCCATTTTTTGTTTTTGGGGTATTTTTTTTATGTGGTGTATTGTTGTTTGGTGTTTTATTTTTTTGTTTTGTTTTTAGGGTCTCACTCTACCCAGCTGACTGACTGAAATCACGTCGGATGGCCTTGAACTCATGGTATCCTCTACTCTGCCTCCCAGGCTGGATTAAGTATGTGCCACCTCGCCGATGTCTCAGCCCTTCAAAAATCTTTTAAAACTTTTTAGTGTCTGCCTAGTGTGGATTCACTATGTAGTTCGTGTCTCATCCTCCTACCTCTGCCTCCCAAGTGCTGGGATTAAAGGTATGTGCCACCTCGCCCGATGTCTCCAGCCCTTTCAAAAAATCTTTTTAAAAAAATTTTTTAAGTGTCTTGCTCTAGTCCAGGTTGACCTGAAATTCACTATGTAGTCTCGCTGGCCTCAAACTCTCAGCAATCCTCCTACCTCTGCCTCCTGAGTGCTGGGATTAAAGGCTTGCACCACTATGCCTGGCCTCCTTTTTTTTAATTTTTAAAAAATATTTTATGGGCTGGAGAGATGGCTTATCAGTTAAGGTGCTTGCCTGCGAAGCCTAAGGACCCAGGTTCAATTCTCCAGGACCCACATAAGCCAGCTGCACAAGGTGGCACATGTGTCTGGAGTTCCTTTGCAATGGCTGGAGTCCCTCTTTCTCTCTCTCAAATAAATAAATTATTTTTTAAATATATGTTTTTTATTTATTTATGAGAGAGAGAAAGAAGCAGAGAGAGAGAATGAGAATGGGTGTACCAGGGCCTTTAGCCCCTGCAAATGAACTCCAGATGCATGTGCCACCTTGTGCATCTGGCTTTATGTGGGTACTGGGTAATTGAACCTTGGTCCTTAGGCTTTGCAAGCAAGCACCTTAGCCCCTGAGCCATCTTTCCAGTCCCTGAACAAGGTCAGTAAGATTATTTCAATAATGACCTCACTGATGTCTAGTTTTCTCAGTGCTCCATCTGACCCAGGGTAAATCCTTCAGGCACACAATGCAGTGTACTCTTTTAGGGCAAGGGATGTAGCTCAGTTGTAAGTGCTTGCCTACCATGCATGAATTCCTGAGATGGATCCCAGGACTTAACATGGGTATTGTGGTACACACCTCTAATCCTAGAACTCAGAAAGTGAAAGCAAGAAGATCCGAAGTTTAAGGTTGTCCTCATGTACATAGGGAGTTCAAGACTAGCCTGCACTGCATGATACCCTGTCTCAAAAAAAGGGGAGGGGACTGGAGAGATGGCTTAGTGGTTAAGTGTACTTCCTGTGCAAGCATGGGGCCTGAGAATTCAAAACTCCAAAACCTATGTAAGCAGATGGATTTGGCTATGCATATCCTAGTTCTGTAGGGAGCAGACACTAGAGAATTTCTGGGGCTTTTGAAAGGCAAGCTCTTTTGCAAGGAAAATCAGGCAGGTAAGTGATAGAGGGAGATAACTGAGTTCTATTTTGGCTGCTATGGGTGAGTGTACAGGATGCTGCATTAGCACGTACACACATGCATATACCAAACATGCTGCTCATACATGTGCACATGTGTGCATGTGCACACACATACACATACATACACACATAGTTTTAAACGCTCTGCTGTTAGAAGAGGAACTTCATCTCAAGGAAATAAGGCATAAGAGCAATAGAGGAGGGCACCTGATATTCTCCTCTGGTCTCTGCATTCATGCTTACAGGGCTTGCATATCTCCATTCATACATGCATCACACACACACACACACTCCCTCTCCATGGGCTGGGGAGATAGCTCAGTCAGTAAAGTGCTTGTCTCATAAGCATGAGACCTGCATTTGAATCCCAGCACCCACATACAGAATAGTGCTGATCTGGGTTATCAAGCTGATAAAGAAACCATGACTGTCTCATTTGTGGGCCCAAATAAAATTGATGGACCTTAATTTTCAGTAGCATCTGTTAGTCTAACCATGTGGTTTTAGTCAACAATGCCTACAAGTCTAGGTGTAGAAAAGATGAATGGTTCTAGGGGTATTTTTTTTTTTTTTTTGGTCAAATAAAGGTAGTTGAGTAACAGGTTTTTAGTTAAGAATAATTTCAATGATGAGCTATAGAATTAAACCTAGATCATAATAATTTTATTTATCATTAAGTGATTACTGTCGGCTAGTGGAGGGGTAAAGATTAGAGAAAATTAGTGGAATGATTAATAGACTAAAGGCCCAAATGAGTTTAAAAACAGCTGTAATGGGATAAATGAGTGAGCACTCTAGAAGGGAAGGGGTGAGAAGAGTGAGATATGTGACTAGTGATTTCAAGGGTGAAACTCGTTATGCTAAGGTCAAAGGTATGTGGCCAAGGAAACAGATAGCTGAAATGAAATATGAGAAAAAACTATAGGAAAGCCAAAAAACTTAGAGGTTTTTGACCTGTATATTCACATGACTAAAGACAACCAGTTTAATGCCATTGCCTTCTAGTATAATACAAGGTTGTGGGACAGTAAGACCACATTGGATTAATTGGAGGGACCAATCCATGGATAAAACCAGCAATTATTTGTGTGACAGATATGTTGTAGTACCTACTTCATATCCACTATTTTGTAACTGGTATAAAGCAAATACAGACAAATGCCATTCTGAGTTATTTTAAACATATAGCAAAGTTGTAACGATAGAAAAGAGATGGCAACACCAAATGTGGAGCAACTAAACCTCTTAAATTTTTTGTTGGAAATACTACAAGCCACTTTGGAAAGAGGTTTGGAAATTTTTTATAAAACTACATATATCCCTACTTATGACCCAACACTTCCATTTCTGTGTATTTACCAAGAAAAATGAACACATGTTTACAAAAACTATTATAGTGGCAGAAAACTGGAAACATTAGTAGCATTTTAAATATCATTAGGAGAGTAACTCAATGAATGTATATTCATTCAATTCTAATTCTTTTTTTAAGATATTTTATTTATTTATTTGAGAGAGGCAGACAGAGGGAGGAAGAATGGGCACACTAGGACCTCTAGCCACTGCAAACGAACTCCAGACACATGTGCCACCTTGTGCATCTGGCTTACACGGGTACTGGGGAATCGAACCTGGATCCTTAGGCTTCACAGGCATGTGCCTTAACTGCTAAGCCATCTCTCCAGCCCCCAATTCTAATGCTAATAAATTCAAGTAGAAAGGAACCAAGTATGTATTTACATACCCATATTACAACCTGGAGGAAGCACAATTTTTTTTTTTTCATTTTCTGAGGTAGGGTCTCACTGTAACAAAAGCTGACCTGGAATTCACTATGTAGTCTCAGGGTGGCTTTGAACTCATGGTTATCCTCCTACCTCTGCCTGCCAAATGCTGTGATTAAAGGCATATGCCTCCCTGCTTGGCTTCAAAAAAAATTTTTTTTTGAGGTAGGCTGACCTACAATTCACTATGTAGTCTCAGACTGGCCTCAAACTCACAGAAATCCTCCTATCTCTGCCTCACAAATTCTGGGATTTTTTTTTTTTTTGAGTGAAAAATATTTTAAGGAAGAGAACATCCTTAAAAGAATAATATGCTGGGCGTGGTGGCACATGCCTTTAATCCCAGCACTTGGGAGGCAGAGGTAGGAGGATTGCAGTGAGTTCAAGGCCGCCCTGAGACTATATAGTGAATTCCAGGTCAGCCTGGGCTAGAGAGAGACCCTACCTCAAAAAAACAAAAATAATAACAATAAAATAATTTACTTCATATGAAGCTTAGAACAGGCAAACCTTTAGTGAAAACCCAATCAGAGCAGTGGGTGTTGTGAAGCAGGTGAGAGAGAGGGCGAGGGATGTGTGGAAAGTGGCATAAAGGAGTTTTCTGAGATGATACTGTTATCTTTTTGAAATACTATTAGGTTCACTTGTTTGTGTTTTCACTTAGTTCTGTAATTTTCCTCATTCTTAGTTCATTTGGGTGGCCATACCAAAAAAAAAAAAAAAAAAAAAAGACCAGATGGCTTAAGCAATACTCATTTATTTTTCCTAGTTGTGTAGGCTGGGAAGTCTTAACAACAAGGAACTAGTAGATTGGGTATATGCCCTATTGTTTCAATTAGGGCCATTTTCTCACTATGTCCTAACATAGCAGAAAAGGCAAGGGAGCGTTCTTTATTCTAAGGGCACTAATTCCATTCTTGAGGGTTTTACTCTGGACTGATCACCTCTCAAAGGCCCCATCTCCTAATTCTGGCATATTGGTATTACAATTTCAATTTAAGAATCTTGGGGAAAACATTCAGTTAATAACAACTCCCAAGGTCTTGTTGATGTTAACATTTTCTGATTATATAGTGTACAACAGAGAGATGTCATTGTTAGTATCCATTCTCCCATTTCTTTATCATTAGAGGTTACTAGTCTCACTGTTTTATTCTTCCTTTGCTTCAGATACATATGTGTATTATATTTCCCAATTCTTTTTAAAAAATATTTTTTATTTATTTGCAAGCAGAGAGAGAAGGGGGGGATGAATGGGTGTGCCAGGGCCTCCAGCCACTATAAACTCCAGATGCATGCACCACTTTGTGCATCTGGCTTTAGGTGGGTACTGGGGAATTGAACCTGGGTTGTTAGACTTTCAGGCAAGCACCTTAACCCCTGAGCCATCTCTCCACCCCCAATAATTTTTTTACACAAAATAGCATGCTTTACCTACTTTACACCTTGCTCTTTTCACTAACCAATAAATATATCTTTGAAATCACTACATAGCAGTTGAGATTTTTTTTAGCTTTTAAAATTGAGAACTTTAATACATGAACATACTATAATTTGATTGTATTCCTGTCCCATTACCCTTTTTTATTCCCCTCACCCAACCCATTCTACTGAGCACCCTCCTTTTCCTCCTGTTTGACACTGAGGAGACTCAATGCTCATCAAAGCTGAAAGTAAGAGGATATTGAGAGCTCAACACTAAATGAGACATCTATGTCATGCCCCCCAAGGCTTGAGAACATTGCAGAAGAGAGGTTGGAAAGAATGTAAGAGTCATAAGGTGAGAAGAATACTTTGGAGCACTGTCCTCCAGACATGAACTGACTGGTGCATTCATGGTCTCTCAGTGGTTTTCGTTACTCCCAGAAAACCTGCACAGTTCTGAGACTACCAACATTTTGACATGAAAGACAGAGGACAAAAGGAATGAGATATTAGAACAGTTGAAATTTTTAATAGCTGCATAGTACCTCTTTGCATGTATTTATATTATATACTTTATCCATCCAATCTCCTGTGTGTGAGTATTTTGGTATCATTGCAGGATACATTCTTTATTTTTATTTTTTGAGGCAGGGTCTCACTGTAGTCCAGGCTAACCTGTAACTAATTCTTGTAGCCCAGGCTGACCTCAAGCAAACAGTGATCCTTCTACCCAGCCTCCTGAGTGCTGGGATTATAGGTGTGTGCTACCATGTTGGACTTAAGATAAATTCTTTTAAGTGGGTAGTGGGATTGCTAGGTCAAAGGATAAAATTGCATATGTAGCTTTGTTAGACATTGTTAAATTTCTGTCTAGAAAAGTTGTACCAGTTTACATTCCTTATTTCCACATAGATTTATCAAGATGATGAGTTGTCACACTTTTTAATTTTTACCAATATAGTGGGTGAAAAATGGTAGCTCAAAATAAATTTACTAGCTGGGTGTGGTGGCACACGCTTTAACCCCAGCACTTGGGAGGCAGAGGTAGGAGGAACTCCATAAGTTTGAGGCTACCCTGAGATTAAAGCGTGAATTCCAGGTCAGCCTGGCCTAGAATGAAACCCTACCTCGAAAAACCAATAAATAAATAAATTTACTTTGTTCTCACTCTCTCTCTCCCTCTCTCCCTCCCTCCCTCCCTCCCTCTCCCTCTCCCTCTCTGTCTCTCTGAGACTTTTTAGCCCTGACTAGGCTAGTACTCACTAAGTAGACTGGGCTAGCTTTGAACTTTCAGCAATGATTCCTATCTTTGGTCCCTATCTCCAAAGTGCTTGGGTTATGGTATATAACAGTACATCTGCTGTTTTAGGGGGCAGGGGTTGGGCAGGGCACATTTTCTTACTATCAGTGAAGTTGAATATCTCATATGCTTAGGGATCATTTAAAAATTGAATGCCTTTAATCCCAGCACTTGGGAGACAGAGGTAGGAGGATCACCATGAGTTTGAAGACACCCTGAGACCGTATAGCGAATCCCAGGTCAGCTTGGGCTAATATGATACCCTAACTCAAAACAAAACAAAACAAGAAAATTGAATGCATGGGTCAGGATTTAACCAAGACTAAAGATGTATGAAAAAGTCATATATAAACCTTCTTCATTAGTTAATTCTCAAAAATATAATTTTAAAAAAGAGTATGAGGGCTAGAGAAATGGCTTAGTGGTTAAGACACTTGCCTGCAAAGCCTAAGGACCCAGATTCAATTCCCAGGACCCACATAAGCCAGATGCGCAAGGTAGCACATGGGTCTGGAGTTCATTTGAAGTAGCTAGAGATCCTGGCATGCCCATTCTCTCTCTATCTGCCTCTCTCTCTCTCTCTCTCTCTCAAATAAATAATTTTAAATCTCATTTAAAAAATAAAATTTAAAAAAAGAGTTTGAACAGAAGTGCCCTGTATTAGTGGATAATGCTGCTCCCAGAAACCACAGGTTATTTGTAAGAAAATCCCAGTGCTAGGAGAAGGATACTTTCCAGTGAGTTGTTGGTCAGGGAGCCTCCTGAGGCTCCCAAAACAATATAGGCTATTACCAAGGCTCTTGGTTGCCCACCAGAAAACTAGATGGTAAGATCCTCATGTTGAAGACACCACATACTTCAGTTGCAGAACAACGAGAAATCAAGCTGGAACTGTGCTCGAAGTCTCCCTTCTGGCTAGCTATCACAGTGTTGGAAAATGCTGTGCAGCCTGCTGGTGGAGAAAAGTTATCAATTGTCTTACCCAGTAGTGGACCCTCTGAGCTACACAACCAACCAGTGAGGCAAGATATGCCTGTTGGTGCAAAAGTGATATGAATGCTATAAGAGTAACCAACTGCTCTGTGATTGGATTTGAGACTTCCTCCATGGGAGGGTATTCATGCCTGGTACTGAAAACCTAGTCAAAAGCCTATGACTTACTGCTGAAGATTCCACATGCTTGGGCTGCAAGGTCACTGAGATCTTCCTGGTATTGAGCTGAAAACCTCCTCCCTATAAATCAGCTTACAGAAAGCTAGAAAAAGATATGCTGCATGTAGCTCTATGGGAGAGAGAGAGAAGTCATCAGTGGAGATAAACAAGAGTGGATGCTGCAAGCCTTAACTTTGGCCAGCCAGGCCAAAGGAGCCAATGGGTGCAATAGTGGCATGTCTCTTATGGGGGAAACCAACCACTCTCTAATTGGACTAGAGGCCCGTGCCATGGGAGGGAATACATGTCTGATACTGAAAACTTATGATGGGAGAGGTCATGAGCCCTAGGCGTGTAACGCTTGCTGGTGTCTGACCAAATGCATATAGTATGCTCACCAAACTGGCTGGTTAGCACATCTCTTAATGTTCATACCCATATATTAATACTACTCTTACTTTTGGTTAGAGAAGCTTCTCTTTTCAGATGGCAGTGACCTCTGGGATGACTCGAAAGGCTAGTGCTGAGAAGTGAGAGAGGAGTGTTCAGCACTGAAACATCTCTATCACACCTTGAAGGCTCAGGGTCCATTGCAGAAAAGGTGGTGGAAAGAATGTAAGAGCCAAAGGAAGGGTAGGACTCCTTACAATGCCCTCTTCCAGACACAGACCTTGCAGTGCCTGACACTACCTACACAAGACCATCATAATAGAAAAAAAAGATGATGACATCAAAATAAGAGAGAAACTGATTGACAGGGGGAGGGGATATGATGAAGAGTGGAGTTGGGAAGGGGAAAGTGAGGGGGGAGGAAGAGAATTATCATGGTTTATTGTCTATAATTATGGAAGTTGTCAATAAACTTTTTTTTAAAGCCTATGATTGGGAAAGTCAAAGACTCTAGGAAGGAAGCAACTACTTTTTTTTTCTTTTCAAAATGGATATGTGCCCATCACATTATTGTCTAAATATTTAAGTTCATGTTCCTAGATTAGTGCTGCTCTCACTTTTGGTCAGACAAGCTTCTTTTGCCAGTTGGCCGTGACTACTGGAGAGCCTGAAACTTTGTCAAAGTGCTGAGGATAATTGACTGTTGAATGTGCAGTACTAAATGAGACATCTGTATCACCCTCTCCAAGGTTCAGGAAGCACTAAATAAGACAGGTGGAAAGAATGTAAGAGTCAAAAGATGGGGAGGAGTTTTTTGAAATGCTATCTTGTGGACATGAAATGGCCATTCATTATGATCAAAATACTGTGTGTGTGTGTTTATATATTTTTGCTTTTATATCTTTTAAAAAAATAAATTGTTCATATTATTTCCCCATTATTTTCCCTCTCTCTCTCTCCATATATATATATATATATATACATATATATATATATATATATATTTATACACATACATATATATGTGTATATATATATATATATATATATATATATACACATAATTGTTATTTTTTTGGTTTTTCAAGGTAGGGTCTCCCTCTAGCCCAGGATGACCTGAAATTCACTATGTAGTTTCAAGGTGGTCTCCAACTCTGTGATCCTCCTACCTCTGCCTCCCAAGTGCTAGGATTAAAGGTGTGTACCACCACACCCAGCTTTTTCCTCTCAGTATTTATTATTATTATTACATTTATTTATCTGCAAGCAGAGAGAGATAGGGAGATGGAGGAGAGAGAGAGAATGGGCACACCAGGGCCTCTAGCCACTGGAGAATCAAACCTGGGTCCTTAGACTTTGCAAGCAAGCACCTTAACCACTAAGCCATCCCTTCAGCCCCTCAATATTTTAAAAGGACTTAATTTTATAATAGCTCTTCAATTACTTGGGTTTTTCCTTCTCTCTCAATTTTTAGAAGTTTTTAATTGGCCTTTGGAATGAGTGATGTTTAGGGCCATGCAATGCTTTTCTTTTCATTTTTTTAAAAGGATTTTTGAAATTTTTATTTATTTGCAAGAAGAGAGAGATAGAGAATGGGTATGCTAGGGCCTCCAGCCAGTACAAATGAACTCCAGATACATGTGCCACCTTGTGCATCTAGCTTATGTGGGTACTAGGGAATCAAACCTGGGTCCTTAGTCTTCACAGGCAAGTACATTAACCGCTAAGCCATCTCTCCAGCCCCTCTTTTCATTTTAGTCAAACTTAACAGTCTTGTAATTCACCTGTATTTCGAATCATAGCTAGAAAGTTTTCTCCTGTATCCAGATTATAAAGAAAGCTATCTATGTTTTCTTCTAGTTCTTGTATAGTTTCATTTTTTTAAAAATTATTTTATTTATTTGGTTTTTCCTTTTTATTTTTTAGATCTCCCCCTTAAGCAGCTGTGAATTTTTTGGTATAAATTAAGGAAAAAAATATTGATGCAAATATTATGGGCAAGTACTATATGAAAGCATTTGTATTTGGTTAAAATTTCAGTGTATACCTTTGGGACATGAAGGGCTAGTGAATATTAGCTACCCAAGGGAGGCTATTGCTATGTGTAGTTTCACTCCTTTTAGAAAAACTTCCTGATGCTCTAGAACATGCATGTTTGGATCTCACAAAAGCCTGAATACGTCTTAGATTGGTTATATATTAAGGGAAAATAGCCCACAGCATGGTGCCAGACAAGTGTAGAGCCCAACCAATTTGATCCTTAAGCAGGGAGGGAAAAAATCTATTCATCATTAAGAGGTTAAACTGTAAAAATGCTGCAATTATTTCAGCCTAAACTGGTTTATTGCTATTTTTTTTTCAATAAAACTTCTCTTTAAATTGTGAGGCATGAAGACAGTTTTCATTTTGATGACCTTTCCTGAATTGTGTTTTTCTTCCAGGCCTCCCACCCCACCCTACCCATAGCCCACTCTGTTTGCTGTTCAAATCTGAATCATAATGTGCATCTGGAGGGATCCTGAGTCATGTGACTGACTGAAGTATCTCTTGTCATTTATTAACAGTCTTTGAATGTCTAATTTTGACATAGCATTTGGTTATATCATCAAGAAACTTGTTCCTACTCTTGATGCCTTTCAAGATTGTGCATATGTAACATTATTTTTTTATCTTTTTCATTTATACACACATTTTTGTTGTGTTTTGTTTTTTAAATTACAAAATGGAACAAAGAATGACAGCCACATTGGGCCTTGACAGAAATCCTTTCATTTGAAGAACCACTCATATAATGAATGATTTTTTTCAAGTGAATATTCATATATTTCTCTGACTCTTAATTTGTATGAAGTGACAGCCTGCAAACCATTTTGTTTGATTATAATCCTTTCACCTTCATTATCTTTTATGTCTATTTAAACTTTGGACTTGCCATGTCCATGTTGACCCTCCCCCACATCTCTCTGTTTGTATTTTCTTTCATTGCAATTTCCCTCTTTTCTCTTCTGTGGGCATTCACAGATTGTTTTTGGAGTTCATTAAAAAGGGAGTGTGTTGTCTGGGTAGAAAATTACATTTGCATGCTTGAGAGGGGCCTAAGGGTTTTTGTGATGTTTGGCAAGGATCCTGATTTTTTTTTTTTAAGGGAAGGGGGAGGGAAAAAAAAAAAGGGAGAAATGAGATTGGATTTTTAGAAAAGAGAATAAGTACGAAATATTGAGGTGATTTCTCCTATCCCCATTTTTTCCTCTCTATATTATATGTCTGGGGTTTTCTTTTCCGGTATGTATAAACCACTTGGCTAGCAATGGAACAAATTAGAGGCCTTTCTTACAACTGTTTTTGAATGTACAATTGAGTTCTGCAAAATAGAAATCTTTCCTGATGGCAGTTGTATGTTTATAAGTGAAGGTGGTAAGTTGCTATTTCTCTCTTTCCATCTCCTTCCCTATCCTTTCCCTCTTCTCCCCTTCCTTACTCTCCCTTCTCTTACGTTTCCCTCTCCTCCCTTTCTTTCCCCACTCCTCTCCTCCTCTCCCCTCTTCTTCCTTTCTTCTCTCCCCCCTCTTCTTTTCCCTCTCTCTCTTTTCCCCTTTCTCCCTCTCTTTCTTTGTGGCTAATTAGAGGAGGAAAGAGATTTTATGTATGTTTCTTAACTTACTTAAATTATGAAATCTCATCTACTGGGGGTATTCACATAGAAGATTAACCATTGAATTAGAATTTCCCACTTAAAAAATTTAGACTTGGAGGCTGGAGAGATGGCTTAGCAATTAAGGCTCTTGCCGGCAAAACCTAATGACCTGAGTTTGATTCCTCAGTACCACAAACTGTCACATGCGTCTGAAAATTTTTGCAGTGGCTAGAGACCCTTGTGTGCCCATATACTTTCTCTCTCTCTCTCCCCCTTCCTCTCTCATCTGTATCTCTCTGCTTGCAAATAAATAAATGAAATATTATTTTTTAATTTAGACTTGGGCCAGGTATGGTGGTGCATGCCTTTAATCCTAACACTTGAGAGGCAGAGGTAGGAGGATTGCCGTGAATTTGAGGCCACCCTGACTACATAGTAAAATCCAGATTAGCCTGAGCTAGGACGAGTCCCTACCTCAGAAAAAAAAAAATTAGATTTGGGGGCTAGGGATGTAGCTTATTATAGAGTACTTGCCTAACATGTGTAAGGGCCTGGGATTTGATCTCCATTGTTCAAAAATACTATGTTTTAGAGAATTTTTTGCACTTTTTGAAGTTGATAATATTCATCAATTATTAAAGATGATATTTATTATCTAGAGAATGTCACTTATGCTCACTGGAGCCAGAGAAAACTATAGGACATTAATAATAAAAACTGTAAGGTGAGATGGTGTAGCTCATGCCTGTAATCCTAATATTCAGAAGACTGAGATAGGAAGATCACAAGTTCAAAGCCAGCTTGAGATACTGACCCAAAAATAGAAAGAAAATATTTCTCAATTGTGAAAATAAAAGAATTCCACTAGATTCATAGTGGAAATATGGGTATGAAAGGAAAATCATGTAGTAGACAGGGAAATGGCTAGTTACTTTGACTATGCTGTAAGCGATAGTCATAGGAAAGTAATTTTTTATTGACAACTTCTATAATTATAGACAATAAACCATGGTAATTCCACCCCCCCACACTTTCCCCTTTGCAACTCCACTCTCCATCATAACCTTTCTTCATCTCAGTCTCTCTTTTATTTTGATGTCATCATCTTTTCCTCCTATTATGATGGTCTTTGTGTAGGTAGTGTCAGGCACTGCAAGGTCATGGATATCCAGGCCATTTTGTGTCTGGAAGAGCGCATTGTAAGGAGTCCTACCCATCCTTTGGTTCCTTTTTTTAATGCATTTTTAATTTTATTTATTTATTTATTTGAGAGAGATACAGAAATAGGCAGAGAGAGAGAATGGGCATGCCAGGGCCTCCAGCCACTGCAAACGAACTCCAGATGTGTGCGCCTCCTTGTGCATCTGGCTTATGTGGGTCCTGGGGAGTCGAACCTGGGTCCTTTGGCTTTGCAGGCAAGTGCCACTAAGATATCTGTCTAGCCCCATCCTTTGGTTCTTACATTCTTTCCACCAACCTCTTCCACAATGGGAAAGTAATTTAATTTATCCCAGAGCTAGCCAAAGGAGTTAAGGAATCTTTAACAACAACAAAGATAACTTTTTGTTGTTTTTTTGAGGTAGGGTCTCATTCTAGCTCAAGCTGTCCTGAAGTTCACTATGTCGTCTCACAGTAGCCTCAAACTCTTAGAGATCCTCCTACCTCTGCCTCCCAAGTGCTGGGATTAAAGGTGTATGCCACCATGCCCGGCTAAGAAAAAGTTTTTTTTAATGTATTTGCACATGTGTATGCATGCACACCAGGGCCTCTTGTCACTGCAAATGAATGCCAGGCACTTGTACCACTTTTTGTATCTGGCATACATGGGTGGCTCGGTAATTAAATTCCAGGCTGGCAGGCTTTGCAAGCAAGCACTTTTAACCACTGGGGGAGGCTATTGCTATGTGTGTTTCCCCTTTTAAAAAAAAACCCTGATGCTCTAAACATGCATGTTGGATCTCACAAAAGCCGAAACGTTTTGTTTGGTTAAATTTTAAAGGGGAAAAAATAGCCCACAGCATGGTGCCAGAAAAGGTAGACCCCAAACCCAAATTTGATCCTTTAAAGCGGGGGGAAAAAATCTATTCATCATTAAGATTTAAACTGTAAAAATGCTGCAATTATTTCGCCTAAACGGGTTTAGGGCTTTTTTTTTTCAAAAAACTTCTCTTTAAATTGTGAGGCTGAAGCAGTTTCATTTTGAGCCCTTTCCCTAAAATTTGTTTTTCTTCCAGGCCCCCCCACCCCACCCTACCCTACCCCCACTCTTTTGCTTTTCAAATCTGAATCAAAATGGCTCGGGAGGGACCCGGAGTCTGTGACGACTGAAGTATCTCTTGTCATTTATTAACAGTCTTTGAATGTCTAATTTTGACATAGCATTTGGTTATATCATCAAGAAACTTGTTCCTACTCTTGATGCCTTTCAAGATTGTGCATATGTAACATTATTTTTTTATCTTTTTCATTTATACACACATTTTTGTTGTGTTTTGTTTTTTAAATTACAAAATGGAACAAAGAATGACAGCCACATTGGGCCTTGACAGAAATCCTTTCATTTGAAGAACCACTCATATAATGAATGATTTTTTTCAAGTGAATATTCATATATTTCTCTGACTCTTAATTTGTATGAAGTGACAGCCTGCAAACCATTTTGTTTGATTATAATCCTTTCACCTTCATTATCTTTTATGTCTATTTAAACTTTGGACTTGCCATGTCCATGTTGACCCTCCCCCACATCTCTCTGTTTGTATTTTCTTTCATTGCAATTTCCCTCTTTTCTCTTCTGTGGGCATTCACAGATTGTTTTTGGAGTTCATTAAAAAGGGAGTGTGTTGTCTGGGTAGAAAATTACATTTGCATGCTTGAGAGGGGCCTAAGGGTTTTTGTGATGTTTGGCAAGGATCCTGATTTTTTTTTTTTTTAAGGGAAGGGGGAGGGAAAAAAAAAAAGGGAGAAATGAGATTGGATTTTTAGAAAAGAGAATAAGTACGAAATATTGAGGTGATTTCTCCTATCCCCATTTTTTCCTCTCTATATTATATGTCTGGGGTTTTCTTTTCCGGTATGTATAAACCACTTGGCTAGCAATGGAACAAATTAGAGGCCTTTCTTACAACTGTTTTTGAATGTACAATTGAGTTCTGCAAAATAGAAATCTTTCCTGATGGCAGTTGTACGTTTATAAGTGAAGGTGGTAAGTTGCTATTTCTCTCTTTCCATCTCCTTCCCTATCCTTTCCCTCTTCTCCCCTTCCTTACCCTCCCTTCTCTTACGTTTCCCTCTCCTCCCTTTCTTTCCCCACTCCTCTCCTCCTCTCCCCTCTTCTTCCTTTCTTCTCTCCCCCCTCTTCTTTTCCCTCTCTCTCTTTTCCCCTTTCTCCCTCTCTTTCTTTGTGGCTAATTAGAGGAGGAAAGAGATTTTATGTATGTTTCTTAACTTACTTAAATTATGAAATTTCATCTACTGGGGGTATTCACATAGAAGATTAACCATTGAATTAGAATTTCCCACTTAAAAAATTTAGACTTGGAGGCTGGAGAGATGGCTTAGCAATTAAGGCTCTTGCCGGCAAAACCTAATGACCTGAGTTTGATTCCTCAGTACCACAAACTGTCACATGCGTCTGAAAATTTTTGCAGTGGCTAGAGACCCTTGTGTGCCCATATACTTTCTCTCTCTCTCTCCCCCTTCCTCTCTCATCTGTATCTCTCTGCTTGCAAATAAATAAATGAAATATTATTTTTTAATTTAGACTTGGGCCAGGTATGGTGGTGCATGCCTTTAATCCTAACACTTGAGAGGCAGAGGTAGGAGGATTGCCGTGAATTTGAGGCCACCCTGCCTACATAGTAAATTCCAGATTAGCCTGAGCTAGGACGAGTCCCTACCTCAGAAAAAAAAAAATTAGATTTGGGGGCTAGGGATGTAGCTTATTATAGAGTACTTGCCTAACATGTGTAAGGGCCTGGGATTTGATCTCCATTGTTCAAAAATACTATGTTTTAGAGAATTTTTAGCACTTTTTGAAGTTGATAATATTAATCAATTATTAAAGATGATATTTATTATCTAGAAAATGTCACTTATGCTCACTGGAGCCAGAGAAAACTATAGGACATTAATAATAAAAACTGTAAGGTGAGATGGTGTAGCTCATGCCTGTAATCCTAATATTCAGAAGACTGAGATAGGAAGATCACAAGTTCAAAGCCAGCTTGAGATACTGACCCAAAAATAGAAAGAGAAAATATTTCTCAATTGTGAAAATAAAAGAATTCCACTAGATTCATAGTGGAAATATGGGTATGAAAGGAAAATCATATAGTAGACAGGGAAATGGCTAGTTACTTTGACTATGCTGTAAGCGATAGTCATAGGAAAGTAATTAATTTTTTATTGACAACTTCTATAATTATAGACAATAAACCATGGTAATTCCACCCCCCCCCCACACTTTCCCCTTTGCAACTCCACTCTCCATCATAACCTTTCTTCGTCTCAGTCTCTCTTTTATTTTGATGTCATCATCTTTTCCTCCTATTCTGATGGTCTTTGTGTAGGTAGTGTCAGGCACTGCAAGGTCATGGATATCCAGGCCATTTTGTGTCTGGAAGAGCGCATTGTAAGGAGTCCTACCCATCCTTTGGTTCCTTTTTTTAATGCATTTTTAAATTTATTTATTTATTTATTTGAGAGAGATACAGAAATAGGCAGAGAGAGAGAATGGGCATGCCAGGGCCTCCAGCCACTGCAAACGAACTCCAGATGTGTGTGCCTCCTTGTGCACCCTGGCTTATGTGGGTCCTGGGGAGTCGAACCTGGGTCCTTTGGCTTTGCAGGCAAGTGCCACTAAGCTATCTGTCTAGCCCCATCCTTTGGTTCTTACATTCTTTCCACCACCTCTTCCACAATGGGAAAGTAATTTAATTTATCCCAGATCTAGCCAAAGGAGTTAAGGAATCTTTAACAACAACAAAGATAACTTTTTGTTGTTTTTTTGAGGTAGGGTCTCATTCTAGCTCAAGCTGTCCTGAAGTTCACTATGTCGTCTCACAGTAGCCTCAAACTCTTGGAGATCCTCCTACCTCTGCCTCCCAAGTGCTGGGATTAAAGGTGTATGCCACCATGCCCAGCTAAAAAAAGTTTTTTTTAATGTATTTGCACATGTGTATGCATGCACACCAGGGCCTCTTGTCACTGCAAATGAATGCCAGGCACTTGTACCACTTTTTGTATCTGGCATACATGGGTGGCTCGGTAATTAAATTCCAGGCTGGCAGGCTTTGCAAGCAAGCACTTTTAACCACTGAGGCATCTTCCTAGGCCCAAAGAATCTTTTGTCTTTTCTTTTTTTCATTTTTCAAGGTAGGGTCTCACTCTAGCCCAGGTTGGCCTAGAATTCACTATGTAGTCTCAGAGTAGCCTTGAATTCAAGGTGATCCTACTACCTCTGCCTCTTTCTCTCTTTCTCTAAAATAAATAAATAAAATAAAAAATATTAAAACATTTATTTGAGAGAAAGAGAATGGGCACACGAGGGCCTCCTGCCACTGCAAATGAACTACAAATACATGTGCCAGTTTTGCATCTGGCTTTATGTGGGTATTAGGGAATCAAACTCTGGTGGTCAGGCCTTGTAAGCAGGTCTTTTAACTGCGTATATCTGTTGTTTAGTTCTTCTTATTGCTTGCTGAATAGTAGTTCATTATAAGCACATACCCACAAATTTCTTGTCCTATTAAAGGATGTTTTGGATTGTTTTCAGCTTTTAGCAACTATAAAAAAGTTGTTATACTGATAAGTTTTCATGTTAATATAAGTTTTCATTTCTTTAGGGTGAAATCCCAGGAGTGGGATTGCTGGGTAATATGGTAAGTGCATATCAAACTTTATAAAAGCTGCCAAATGTTTTTGAAAGTGCCTTTATCATTTTGCAACCATGCCAGCAATGCACACAAGTCCCAGTTGTTCATATCCTCACTACTTGGTATTATAAATATTTTTTATTTGATTTATTCTCATAGATATAGAGTGGTATCTTACCACAGTTTTAATTTGCATTTTCCTAAGGAGTAATGGTGTTGAAAATCTTTATATGTGCTTATTTGCTACGGGTATATATATTCTTTGGAGAGGTATCCAAATCTTGTGTCAATTTTTAAATTGGGTTGTTTTCTTATTTTGAGTTTTTATTTGTTTATTTACTTTTAAAAAATATTTTTATTTATTTATTTGGGAGAGAGTTAGGAGAGAGAGAGAGAGAGAATGGGCATGCCAGGGCCTCCAGCCACTGCAAACTCCAGATTCATGCGCCACCTTGTGCATCTGGCTTACATGGGCCCTGAGGAATCGAACATAGGCTCTTTGGCTTTGTAGGCAAGGGCCTTAACTGCTAAGTCATCTCCCCAGCCCTATTTATTTACTTTTAATATTTTATTTATTTATTTATTTGAGAGAGAGAAAGAGAGAGAGAGAATGGATGCACCAGAGCCTCCAGCCACTGCAAATGAACTCCAGACTCATGTGCTACCTTGTTCATCTGGCTTTACTTGGGTACTAGGGAACTGAACCTGGGTCCCTTGGCTTTTCAGGCAAGTGCCTTAACCTCTAAGCCATCTCTGTAGCCCCTATTTATTTATTTATATTTATTTTGAGTTTTAAGAGCTCATTATAGCTGGGTGTAGTAGCACATGCCTTTAATCACATTTTACCTTTAGACTATGATTCTTCTTTCTCCTTTCTTTCTTTCTTTCTTTCTTTATTTATTTATTTTGAGACAGGGTCTCATTGTGTATCCCTAGCTGACCTGGAACTCACTACAGACTAAGTTGGCTTTGACCTTCTAGCAGGCCTCCTGCCTCTACCTCTCAAGTACTGAGATTTCAGGCATGAGCCCTCACAATGAGTGTGATTTACTTTGACTGAATTTGAATATAACATGCAAGATTTAGGTTGAGGTTTATTTATTTTTGCTTGTAGATGTTCAGTGTTTAGTATTACATGTCCAGTCATATATGTTGAGAGGACTATCCTCTGTCGATTAAATTATATTTGTATCTTTTTGAACTCAGTTGGTCAAACCTGTGTAGATATATCTCTAGACTATCCTGTTTCATTGTTTTGTTGTTCTTCATTATTACCTCAATGTCTCTTTTTCCTAACAACCTCCTTACATATTGACAATACACCATGATCACTATTACCTCCCACCGTCCTCCTTTTCTACCCCTCTCTATATTTACTCTATTGAATTCCTTTCTTTTTAACTAGTCTCTCTTCTATTTTGATGTCATCATTTTCCCTCACCTATTATGCAGGTCTTATGTTGGTAGCATTAGTCACAGTAAGTTCATGAATATCAAGGCTACTTTGTATCTGGAAGGCAGTATTGTAAGCACTCTTCCCCTTCCTTTGGCTCTTACATTCTTTCTGCCACCTCTTCCGCATGGTCCCTGAGCTTTGGAGGATGTGATAGAGATGTCTCAGTTCTGAACATAGCACTGTTACTCCTCAGCACTTTGGTAAGTTTTGAATCTTCCCAGAGGTCACCACCATCTGAAAAGAGAAGCTTCTCTAGCCAAATGTGAAAGTATCAGTAATATAGAGGAATAAGCATAAGTATTTAGAGGGTAGTTTGTTGTACTTTATAATAATTCATAAAATCAGTGTGAGCCTGGTATTGTAGCTGAACCATAGAATATCTCCTTAGCATGTTCAAGGTCTTCTGTTTGATTCTTAGCACCATTAATAATAATCAAAAGAAGTATGATTCCTTTAACTATTCTTTTCTATCAGAATTGTTTTAATTATCCTAGGTTCTTTGACTTTCCATATAAATTTATTTCATTTATTTTGTTATTTTATTTTTTGAGTCAGGGTTTTATGTAGCCCAGGTTGGCCTGGAACTTGCTTCCTAATGGAGGTTGGTCTTAAACTCCTATCTCTCTACCTTTCAAGTGCTGGGATTTCAGGCATTTGTCATCACACCCAGTTCTATGTAAATTTTAGAATTAGCTTGTCTGTATTGCAAGAAAAAACAGTCTAAGATTTTGATTGATTTTGATTTTCATTAGGCTGTATATTAGTTTTAGGAAAATTGAAATATTTGCTATACTAAATCTTTAATCTATGAACATAGTAAGTATCCCTATTTATTTAGGTCTTTCTGAATTTCTTTCATCTCTATTTTATAGTTTTTAAAACCATTTATTTATTTTTGCAAGCAGAAAGAGATAGAAGAGAGAGAAAGAAAAAAGATGGGCAGCCGGGTGTGGTGGCACACGCCTTTAATCCCAGCACTTGGGAGGCAGAGGTGGGAGGATCATTGAGAGTTCGAGGCCACCCTGAGACTACATAGTTAATTCCAGGTCAGCCTGGACCAGAGTGAGACCCTACCTCGAAAAACCAAAAAGAAAAAGAAAAAAAAAGATGAGCATATCACAGCCTCCAACCACTACAAATGAACTCTAGATGCATGTGCCACTATGTACATATGGCTTTACTTGGGTACTGGGGAATTGAACCCAGGTCACTGGTCTTTTCAGGCAAGTGCCTCAGCCACTAAGCCATCTCTCCATCCCTGTTTTGCAGTTTTTAACATGTAGGTCCTCTACATATTTTGTTAGACATATGCCTAAATAGTTTGTGTGCGTGTGTGTGTCACTGTATATGGAACCCAGGGTTTTCCACGTGCTATGCATATACCCAACCACTGAACTATATGCCCATGTCCTCATCCCATTTTCTTGTTTTTTCATTTTTTGTTTTGAGACAAAATCTTACTTTATAGCCCAGGCTGGCCTAGAATGCTCTAAGTAGCCCAAACTGGCCATAAACTCATGGCAGTCTTCCTGCCTCAGCCTCCCTGTTGCTGGAATTACAAGAGTGAGCCACCATACTCATCAGTATTTTTATTGCTTATTTATTTATTTTCTCTATGCAACTTTATATTTCCTTTCTTCTGCTTAATTTGTGCTCACTTTGTTCCTTTTCAAATTATTTAACATGGAAGCTTAAATTATTAAACTGAGGTTTAAAAAAAACATAAGAATTGGTGGCTAGAGAGATGGCTCAGTGGTTAAAACATAGTCTGGGTTCAATTCCCCACTATCCATGTAAAGCCCAACGCACTGAAGCGGCATATGCATCTGAAGTTTGTAGTAGCAAGATGCTCTGCCACACCCATTCTTTCCTCTCTGTGTGTCTATCTATCTCTCTCCCCTTCCCTCTCTGCCTAAAATATCTGAAAATTAGAAAAAATAAATATATAAGCATTTACTAAGCAAGAGAAAGAGAGAGAATGGGTATGCCAGTGCCTCAAGATGCTGCAAACAAACTCCAGATGCATGTACCACTTTGTACATCTGGCTTACATGGGTCCTGGACCAGGGTCCTTTGGCTTTTCAGGCAATTGCCTTAACCACTAAGCCATCTCTCCATCCCTCTATTATTGATTTCTAATGTAACACGATTATTATCAGAAAACAACTATTTTAAATTTTATTTTGTAATCCAGGACATGAACTATGTATATATGTGTGATGTATGTCTATTGTTGACTGGTGTTCTATCAGTGTCATTACATTCCACTGGTTGATGATGGTGTTCTGTTGTATATGTCACTGTATATTTTCCTGTAAAAATTCTGTTCATTTCTCTGTAAAAATTCTGCTTTTTGCTGGCTGTGGTAGCACATGCCTTTAATCCCAGCACTTGGGAGGCAGAAGTAGGAGGATTACTGGTGATTTCGAGGCCATCCTGAGACTACATAGTGAATTCCAGGTCAGCCTGGGCTAGAGTGAGACCCTACCTTGAGAACCACCCCCCCCCAAAAAAAGAATCTGTTTTTACTGATAGAAGAATGTAGAATTCTCTAATAATAACTGAATATTTGTCTAGTTTATCTCATTTTCTTCTTCACATATTTTGAAGCACTGTCATTGCACATGTGAATGTGAATACACATGTAGAATTCTTTTTCCTGGTAAGTTGATCCTTTTACTATTATATAATATTCTTATGTATATGCTTAAACCCATCTACTCTGTCTCCTGTTGCTGTATTCGTACCAATTTTGCTTGTTTTCATAGTGTGTGTGTGTGTGTGTGTGTGTGTGTACATATATCATTATATTTAAAGTGAGTTTTTTGTAGTAGTTTATTTTTATAAATCTTATGGGCCATAGTGGTAGTTTCTGTTGTAGCAAACTGTCTTATCTGGTTAGGTTCAGACCTCAAGTTCCACCTTGGCTTCCATAGACATTAACTCTAATGTCAGTTCTCTTTTCTAAGCCAGTTTATATGCCACTCAGTATTAGTGTTAGTTCAGTTCTCAAAGTCTTTGATATGCTGAATCAGAGCTTGGGTTGCCTTTTTGAAGTTTATTTGTTTATTTATTCCAACTTAAGCTGAGCCCAGGAGTTCATGCAAAAGAGAATGGGATTGCTGAGGGGTTTTAATTGTTTTTTTTTTAAATGCTTTAATTTATCTAGTACCTTCTGGTCTTCTCAGGCTTCCTTTTCTGTTCTCTTACCAGAAACTTAGGGCACTAGTTACCCCTTTCTGCATATATTTCCATACATGGGTCCACATAGCAGGAAAAGAAAAAGACAGTGGGAATTGCCCCTACCCTGCTATAACCACAGCTTTACTGAACATAGGAAAGTCTCCATCTTTCAGGTTTTGGCTTCTGAGGCCTCCTGTTGCCACAGATGTCACAGCCTCTTCTACTTTCATAACTGATGGATTGTCTGGCGGTTGGAGTATAACAGAATGGAGAAAACAAAGAAGAAAATGTGGGAGATTTTTCTACTCTGAGCATTCAAAATTCCCTTTCCTACTGCTTAAGAGGGTTTTCTTGGATCTCTCCCAGTACTCACTGCTGGTTTTGCTTTGCTTTGTTTGTTGTTGTTTTTATGTGTTGAATTCAGGCTGAGGACACTAGAAGGTAAAAGGATTGGGCTGTAGAGGTGGCTTAGCAGTTAAAGTGCTTGCTGCAAAGCCTAAGGACCCATGTTCAACTTTCCAGATCCCATGGTAGCCAGACACACAAAAGGTGAGGCAAACACAAGGCCTCACATGCCCACTAGGTGGTGCAAGTGTCTGGAGTTCAGTTTCAGTGGCTGAGGCCCTAGCACGCCAGTTCTGCCTCTCCTCTCCTCTCTCTCACTTGCTCTCTCTAAAATTAAAAAAAAAAAATTAAGGATAAATTAACTGCTACATCAGTGTACTTTGAGTTTTGGTCTCCTTTTCCAATCTTTTTCTTTTGTTGGTGCATAGATATGGAGAACTGTTATATATCACACACATTTTTATTCTCTTTGCTCGCAAATAAATATATATATATATATTTTTTAGAGAAAGTGAGAGAGACAGAGAGAGAATTGGCACACCAGGGCCTCAGCCATTGCAATCGAACTCCAGACACTTGGTCACCTACTGGGCGTATGCAACCTTGCACTTGCCTCATCCTTGTGCGTCTGACTTTTGTGGGATCTAGAGAGTAGAACATGGGTCCTTAGGCTTCACAAGAAAGCGCCTTAACTGCTAAGCTGTCTCTCCAACCCCCATAAATAAATATTTTTAAAAACATATTTCTGGCTGGGCGTGTTAGCACACGCCTTTAATCCCAGCACTCTAGGAGGCAGAGGTAGGAGGATCACCATGAGTTCAAGGTCACCCTGAGACTACACAGTAAATTCCAGGTCAGCTTGGGCTACAGTGAGACCCTACCTCGAAAAACCAAAAAACAAACAAAGAAACAAAAAACATATTTCTATTTGTCTTAGAGTGCTTCCTTTACAATATAAACTAATCCAGATTTTTAAAAATGGCACTTACCAGTATGTTAAAAAAGGAGATAGAAAGGGAAGAGAAAGAAAGGGAGGAGGTGCCGGGCGTGGTGGCGCACGCCTTTAATCCCAGCACTCGGGAGGCAGAGGTAAGAGGATCGCCGTGAGTTCAAGGCCACCCTGAGACGACAGAGTGAATTCCAGGCCAGCCTGGACTAGTGTGAGACCCTACCTCAAAAAAACAAAAAATAAAAAAAAAAAAAAAAAAGAAAGGGAGGAGGGATTTTATTAGGTTGGTATTGTATATATGTAAGTAGAAAGATTGAGATGGGGAGGGGATATGATGGAGAATGGAATTTCAAAGGGGAAAGGGGAGAGGGTAATACCATGGGATATTTTTTATAATCATGGAAAATATTAATAAAAATTGAGAAAATAAAAAAAAATGGCACTTACATGTTTAGACCTGGAATACCAAGAACTCTTATTTCTTTCCTCCTCCTCCTCCTCCTCCTCCTCCTCCTCCTCCCCCTCCCCCTCCCCCTCCCCCTCCCCCTCCCCCTCCCCCTCCCCCTCCCCCTCCCCCTCCCCCTCCCCCTCCCCCTCCCCCCTCCCCCTCCCCCTCCCCCTCCCCCTCCCCCTCCCCCTCCCCCTCCCCCTCCCCCTCCCCCTCCCCCTCCTCCTCCTCCTCCTCCTCCTCCTCCTCCTCGTGTGCACGTATGACTATGTTACTCGTGTGTCAAAAAGTTGGTGATACCCAAGTGTGAGGTGCCATATTCCTCTTCATATGGCCTGTTATCCTTCTACTGTCTTATTTATATAACTGTCAGAGTGTCATTCTATGAGATTAAAAGTAGAAACTATAATATCTCTTAACTCCTCCTCTCTTAACTGGCCAAACTACTATGTTTAGTTGGCTAAAGCAAGTTGCAAGGTTATCCAAAGGAGGGAAAAGATTCCCCCTTTTTAAAAACTTTTAAATTGGGCTAGAGAGATAGTTTAGTGGTTAAGGTGCTGGCTTGCTAAGTCTAAGGACCCATGTTTGCCTCCCCAGATCCCACATAAGCCAGACACACAAGGTGAAAAAGGCACAAGGTCATACGTGCACACAAGGTGGTGCATGCGTCTGGAGTTTGTTTGCAGTGGCTGGAGGCCCTGGCATGCCAGTTCCCTCTCTCACTCTCTCTCTTTTTTTTTTATTTTTTATTTTTACAATTTGCAGTGTATGGGTGTGGTGTGCATGTGGAGGCCAGAGGGTAACTTTGGGTGTCATCCTCAGGTATGCTACCCACCACTTTTGGAGACAGGACCTCTCATTGGCCAGAGCCCACCAATTAGGCTAGACTGGCTGGCCAGCAAGTTCTAAGAAGCCACCTGTCTCCACCTCCCCAGTGCTAGGATTACAAGTGCATCTCACCATGCCTGGCATTTACATGAGTACTGGGGGTCAAACCCAAGTCCTCATGCTTACAAAGCAAGCATTTTACCCTCTGAACTATCTCCCTACCTAGATTGCCTATTCATGGGAAGAGTGGCATAGTCAGATGGAAATCAGGGATGTCTCTACTCTTACTGTTAAAAATAATCCAACATAAACCGGGGGTGGTGGCGCATGCCTTTAATCCCAGCACTAGGGAGGCAGAGGTAGGAGGATCGCAGTGAGTTCAAGGCCACCCTGAGTCTACATAGTAAATTCTAGGTCAGCCAGGGCTAGAGTGAGACCCTATCTCGAAAAAAACAAAAATAATAATAATAATCCAACAGGGCTGGAGACATGGCTCAGTGGTTAAGGTGCTTGCTTGCAATGCCTGGTGGCCCAGGTTCAATTCCCTAGTACCCACATAAAGCCAAATGTACAAAGTGGTGTATAAATCTAGAGTTCATTTGCAGCAGCAAGAGGCCCTGGCACATCCATTCTTTCCCTGTGTGTCTTTCCTACTCTATCTTTCTCTGTGTTTAAAAGTAAAAACATAGGCCAGGTATGGTGGCACACACCTTTAATCCCAGCATTTGGGAGGCAGAGGTAGGAGGATTGCTGTGAGTTTGAGGCCACCCTGAGACTACATAGTGAATTCCAGGTCAGCCTGGGCTAGAGTGAGACCCTATCTCAAAAAAAACAAAAAATTAAAACATAATAAGACTATGAGCCAGGTGTGGTGGCACACACCTTTAATCCCAGCACTTGGGAGACAGAGGTAGGAGGATAGCTGTGAGTTTGAGGCCAGCCATTTTTAAATGAATAAATAAATATTTTATTTATTCATTTATTTGAGAGAGAAGGAGAAAATATGAATGAGCACGCCAGGGCCTCTAGCCACTGCAAATGAACTCTAGATGCATGTGCCACCTTGTGCATCTGGCTTTACATGGGTACTGGGGAATCAAACCCTGGTTATTAATTTTGCAAGCAAGCACTACAGATGGATTTTTATTTTTTAATTTTTTTTTTCATTTTTTAAGGCAAGCCCAACAAACTGGCCTTCTTTTTATGAGAGCAAGAGCATGTGCATGAGAGAAAGGGGAGGGGTTGGTGTACCAGGGCCTCCAGCCACTATAATTAAACTCCAGATGTGTGCACCACCTTGTGTGCATGTGCGACCTTGTACATGTGTCACCTTATGCGTCTGGCTTATATGGGATCTGGGAAGTCGAACATGGGTGCTTTGGCTCCAAAGGCAAGTACCTTAGCAACTAAGCCATCTCTCCAGCCCTATTTATTGTTGTTTTTTTAATTTTTATTTATTTATTTGAGAGTGACAGACAGAGAGAGAGACAGAGGCAGATAGAGAGAGAGAATGGGCGTGCCAGGGCTTCCAGCCACTGCAAACGAACTTCAGACACATGCGCCCCTTTGTGCATCTGGCTAACGTGGGTCCTGGGGAATTGAACCTCAAACCAGGGTCCTTAGGCTTCACAGGCAAGCGCTTAACCGCTAAGCCATCTCTCCAGCCCCCTTGTTTTTTTTTTTGAGATAGGATCTCATCTAGCCCAGAATGGTACCAAGTCACTATGTGCCCACAGATTCCTGCTCATCCTGCTTCCACATTCGAAGTGCTAGAAATACAGGCATGAACCTTCACACCCCGTTTGGATTAAAATAAAATTTTTTTATCTGTTTGAGCCAGGCATGGTGTCACATGCTTTTAATCCCAGCACTTGAAAGGCAGAGGTAGGAGGATTGCTGTGAGTTCAAGGCCAGCCTGGAAGTACAGAGTGAGTTCCAAGTCACTCTGAGCTAGAGTGATACCCTACCTTGGAAAAAAAATATGTCCTAAGCAATGATAATTTGAGGGGCTAAAATGTGATAGAAGACAGAAGCCCAGCGAGATGAACCTAACATTTGGGAACATTCCAAGTAATTACTGTGTACAACAAAATCAGTAGCTTAGACCAAGAAACTGAATAGAGCTTTTTGTGTATTTTTGCATGGTGTATGTGTGTGTGTTTTCATACATGGGCATGTGGGCATGCATATGCCACAGCATGTGTGGAGGTCAGTGGACAACTTCTAGATGTCAGTCCTCACCTTCCACCTGAGGTTGTCATCTAACCTTTGCACATGCACACACAAGCATATGTGCACATATGCATAAGACATAAAGAATATTTATGTTTTTTCTAGGAAAATGTATACAAGTCAAGATAATCATATTAAACAAATTAAACCAGCTTCTAAAAGTTAAATATATTTTTCTCTCATTTGTGATCCCTGTATTTTATGTAGATATATAAAATGTGTTATGTAGGACATGAAAGTCATTAATTGTGACAGATTATCATTACAGAAGCAAGGTGGGAAATATTGTGGAGCAGATGGAAATTCTCTGTATTTTCAGATTTCTCTCTAAATCTAAAGGTATTCTAAAATTAAAGGCTTTTTTTTTTTTTTTTTTTTTTTTTTTTGGTTTTTCAAGGTAGGGTCTCACTCTAGTCCAGGCTGACCTGCAATTCACAATGTAATCTCAGGGTGGTCTCAAACTCATGGCGATCCTCCTACCTCTGCCTCCTGAGTGGTGGGATTAAAGGTGTGCACCACCACGCCCTGCAAAGGCTTATTTTTTTTAATTGCCTAGCCACTGGTTTCAGTTGTTCCCTTGTTTTCCCTGCCCCCCAAATTGGGTTTAATTGCATGAGGAAAATTTAATTTACAATTAAAGATTAGTTTGGCTGCTTGGTAGAAAATGAATCAGTGTCAACTTCAGTAAAAGTAAGAATGAAAGTTGGTTAAGCAGTAGATATTAGAAGATCAAGGCTTGACAGTGGCAGTAGAAAAAAAACTAAAAGGAATAAAATAGCATTTTTGAAAGTAGAATCAACATGATGTGATTGAAGGACTAGAGAGATGAGTGCAAACTTACTCCTGGATTTCTGGGTTGAGGAATTTGATAAATGATGATGCCATTCACCAAGGTGGAGAAGACTAGGGGAAGGATATAGAGGGGAGCTATGCCAGCAAGCATAGAAGAAGGCACCTGATACAGATGTTTTAGGTATAATGTGCCCATGTAGCATCCCATGTGACATCACATAGGCACTTAAACATAAGGGTTTCCCTCTCTCTCTCTCTCTCTCTCTCAGAAATACACTTGGTACCTGAGGCTGAATAACCAGTACCAGGACATCCTGTGCTGTACAATGAGACTTTGCATACATACATACATACATATATACATACAATGTGGATTTTAAGTTTAGGAAAGTATCTTAACCTATAAATAATTATTTTGGAATAGTCAGCATGTAATATGGGATTTTAGCATAAAGCATAAAATTTTGGTGGTGGGGAGAGAGCGCAGAGGTTAAAGGCATTTGTTTGCAAAGCATACACACCCAAGTTTGATCCTTCCCAACATTCCATGTAAAGCCAGATGCAAAGTGTCCCTTGTGCCTGTGACAATGAGAACTAGAGCCAGGAGAATCCGAAGCTTGCAGGCCAGCTAGACTGGCATTTCTTTGCACATCCAAGAGACTGTCTCAAAGAAAGTGGAAGAAGAGCACAGACCCCTTGTGGTTGTCCTCTGACCTACACACATGTGCACTCATAGGCACTTGTACACACCCACCCACATGGGGGGGGGGGTACAAATAAGTCTTTTAAAAAGATTAGGGGCTGGAGTGATGGCTTAGCAGTTAAGGTACTTGCCTGCAAAGACATAAAGACCCAGATTCGAGTCCCCAGAACCCATATAAGCATATGGTAATGTATGTGTCTGGAGTTTGTTTGCAATAGCTAGAGGCCCTGGTGTGCCCATTTCTCTCTCTCTCTCTCTCTCTCTCTTTAATAAATACAAATAAAATATTTTAAGAAAAAAGAAGCCAGGCGTGGTGGTGCACGCCTTTAATCCCAGCACTCGGGAGGCAGAGGTAGGAAGATTACTGGGTTTGAGGCCAGACTGGGACTAGAGAGTAAGTTCCAAGTCAGCCTGGACTAGAGTGAGACCCTGCCTCAAAAAACCAAACAAAAACAAAAACAAATGTAAAATTCTAGAGCTGGAGAGATGGCTTAGCTGTTAAGGCATTTGCCTGCAAAGTCAAAGGATCCTGGTTCAATTCTCCAGGACCCACGTAAGCCAGATGCACGGGGTGTGTGTGTATCTGGAGTTCGTTTACAGTGGCTGAGGCCCTGGTGCTCCCCCTTCCACCTCTTTCTCTCTGTCTCAATTAAATAAATAAGATATTTTTTAAACAGGGCTGGAGAGATGGCTTAGCGGTTAAGTGCTTGCCTGTGAAGCCTAAGGACCCTGGTTCAAGGCTCGACTCCCTAGGACCTACATTAGCCAGATGCACAAGGGGGCGCACGCATCTGGAGTTCATTTGCAGTGGCTGGAAACCCTGGCGTGCCCATTCTCTCTCTCTCTATCTGCCTTCTTTCCCTCTCTCTCTCTCTCCTTCTCTCTCTCTCTCTTTCTCTGTCACTCTCAAATAAATAAATAAATAAATTTTAAAAAATAAAAAAAAAGAAAAAGAAAGTGGTTCAGATGAAACCATAGAAAAAAAATGTTTTTAAACAGTGCTTTTTACAAAACCTACTGGCCTGAATTCAGTTCCCCAGCACCCATGTAAAGCCAGATGCATAGTGGTAATGCATTCAGCACGTGAGCGCACGCACACACACACAACTGACACACACACAACTGAATAAATAAATGTTTAAAAATGGTACCTGTGTCTCAACTTTAAATAAAGAAAGGTAAAATTTATGGCACAGTTATAAAACACTGCAGCATATGTACTTCATCACAAGACTTCTGCTGTTGTAATTCCACTTTGGTTTTATTTTGATTTAAAAAGAAGTATAATGTTTCAGAGCCAGGTGTGGTGGCGCATGCCTTTAATCCCAGCACTCAAAAGACAGAGGTAAAAGGATCGCCTGAGTTCGAGGCCACCCTGAGACAATACAGTGAATTCCAAGTCAGCCTGGGCTAGAGTGATACCCTACCTCAAAAACAAACAAACAAAAAAAAAGCATAATGTTTCTTCATAGTGACAAAGGGTAAGAGAAAGTGCTGTTCTGTTGTGTTTTCTTTCTTCCCATGCTGGCACGCTAGGTGAGCGCTCTGCTCCCAGTGGCTCTTCTGCAGATGTCTCATAAAGGCTGTTGTTATCTGGTTGTCCTAGCTCAGATTTTGCTTGCTTCCCAGCACCTTTCAGCATCTTGCTTAAAAAAAAAAAAAAAAAATGACCAATAGGAAAGGGAGTGATTCTGTTTACATAATCACTATTTTCCTAGGCTTACCCTCTGCTGCTTTTTCCAGCCTGGATGGAAATTCTGTCTTGAATTCTTCTCTGCCACTTCCTGTTCTTTGAAGGCTGGCACTGTTATAAAAACTAATTGGCATCAAACACAAAAGATTATTCATTAACTTTTCTGTAAGACCCACAGCTCCTTCCAATTCCAAGTCTAATATTTTTAAAGGACCCATCTCTTTCTTTCTTCTGAATAAGGATTTTAATAATACACTTGAATAGAATATGCACATTTTAAAAACAATTTTTATATGCCATTTTTAGTTTAAAAGTTATTTAATCGTAGAAATAATGATATAAATGGCACTTTGATTTCCCCAACTAAGCCCCAAAGTCTTTTTAACTTGTGTCAGAAGCTGTTTCATTTATAATTTGTGATAGCTAAACTCTTGTTTTTAGGACTCAAGGTTTTATTTCCCATGACTTGCTCTAGTATTGCATAGAGATAAGAAGTACGAAGTCCCAATAATTTAACTATGATAACAGCATAGAGTCAGACTGTGTGAGGCAGAAGAGATTGCAGAGATAAAGATAGTAAAATGCAGCCAGGGTGTGACGGCGCACACCTTTAATCCTGCATTTAGGAGGCAGAGATAGGAGGATCACTGTGAGTTTGAGGCCACCCTGAGACTACAGAGTGAATTCCAGATCAGCCTGAGTGAAACCCTACCTTGAAAAAACAAAAACAAAAAAATTATAAAAATGCTTCAAACTACTTATTTTATGGAGAAGACAGAGAGCCTGGGAAACTAAATGACTTCTCTTTTACTGGCATCTTCTTACCTCAAATCAGTGAAATCTATGTATTTTCTTATTTATTAACTTTTATTACATAAATCTATATGATTCTACCTGGTGTTTTGCTGTTTAGATGAACTGTCTATTAGGACATTTGCACATGTTGATTCTTCTGCTGAAAATGTCTAATAACCTCCTTAGTCTCTATCTGAAATTCACTGTGTCAACCCCAGCACCCTTGGATATAGCTGGTCCCCCAGTCTCTGTGTCATTCATATAAGTTGAATATAACTTTCATTTTGCTTGTTAGTTGCTAATTGTACTGTATTTCAGTTTGTTCATTTATAAAATAATAACAATGATAGTAACTGCTACACAATTGTTATGAAGATAAACTAAGTTAATAATTTGGAAATTTTTGTCATTAATAAATTGTGATTTTAAAAATATTTTTATTTATTCATTTGCAAGCAGATAAGAGATAGAAGAGAGACAGACAGACAGACAGAGAGAATGGGCCTGCCACTGCCAACAGCCTCCAGGTGCATGTATCACCCTGTGCATCTGGTTTTACATGGGGACTGAGGAATCGAACTTGGGTCGTTAGGCTTTGCAGGAAAGCACCTTAACTGTTGAGCCATCTTTCCAGCCCAAATTGTAAAATGTAATATGATGTGTGTGTGCATGTGTATGTGTGGAAATCAGAGGGTAATCTCAAGGTGTGAGTCCTCTCCTTCTACCATCTTTGAAGCAAGGTCTCTTGTTTTGCCCTTACATGCACTAGACTAGGTGACCTGTGAGCTTTGGGGTTCCCCTGGCTCTGCCTCCCATTGCCACAGGAACATTGGGGTCACAGATGAGTTGCTCCACTTTGGGTCCAGCTTTACATGGATACTGGAGAGGATCCAACTAAGCTTGGCAGACTTGCAAGCATTTTAAACTGCTGAGCCATCTCCCCAAGCCCTGATTTATGATTTGACAGATTCTTTTCTTCCTCAATGGTCATCAGCTGACCTAGATTAGGAGTAATATATATTATTCATCTTTGTAAGCATTATTTACTTTTTATTGAGCTCTTGGCTTAAAATCATTCTAAGTTCACATGCAATTTTAAGAAAAAATACAAAGAGATCTCACTTTCCCAATTTCTTCCTGTGGTAACACATTTATCTACAATGGAATGTCACTACCTGGACATTGATAGTGATAGAGTTAAAATACAACTCATTTCTATTACCCCAAGAACCTGTCTTGTTTTCCTTTTAGAGCCACACTTTTTAAACCCATATCCTTCTCTTCATCAATCCTTATGAGACAGGATAGAAAGGAGAGAAAAATGGGAGAGGAAAGGAGTCTCTCACTAGCTGAGAGCCAAGAATTCCAGCACGATTAACATTTGCTATAAAGGTTGTCTACATGGAGGTGGTGAAACAGATGTTTCAAATAAAAAAGTTAAGATAATAATGAATCATGCTTAAGGCTTAAGTATAAATGACTTTTGAGTATAGTCTTCTCCCTAGCTGTAAATCTGCAGTTTCCCAGGAATCTCATAAGAACTCCCCCTCTCCATTTATAGTAAAAAACATGACTTCTGCCAAGCATGGTGGCTTACACCTTTAATCTCAGCACTCAGGAGGCAGAGGTAAGAGGATTGTCATGAGTTCGAGGCCAGCCTAAGACTACATAGTGAATTCCAGGTCAGCCTGGGCTAGAGTGAGACCTTACTTCCAAAAAAAAAAAAGCTGGACGTGGTGGCACACGCCTTTAATCCTAGCGCTCAGGAGGCAGAGGTAGGAGGATTGCAGTAAGTTCGAGGCCACCCTGAGACTCCATAGTGAATTCCAGGTCAGCCTGGGCTAGAGTGAGACCCTACCTCGAAAAACCAGAAAAAATAAAAAGATATGTCTTAACCCCTTGTGACCCATGGTTTTACCTTATCGTTATGCAGTCCTAACCAAGGCACTTCTGGAGCCACCCTATATTCTCATTTATCAAAAAGGTGGTAGAAAACTGGGCAGATGACTCAGTGGATAAAGCACTTGATGCATAACTATGAGTCCCCAAGTTCAGATCCCAAGACCCATGTAAAAAATTGGACACTGGGGCTGGAGAGATGGCTTAGCAGTTAAGGCGCTTGCCTGCAAAGCCCAAGGACCCATGCTTGACTCTCCAAATCCCACGTTAGCCAGACACACTAACGGTGAGGCAAGTACAAGGTTGCACATGCCAACTAAGTGGCGCAAGCATCTGGAGTTCGATTTCAGTGGTTGAGGACCTAGCGTACCAATTCTTTCTCTCTCCCTCTCCCTCTCTCTCTTTCAAATAAAATAAAGTTAGGCACTGTAGTGAGCATTTATAATTCCAGCATACCTATGGAAAGATGGAAGATGGAGACAGGAGAGTCTCCCAGACGTTTGTAGGCTAGCTAGCCCGGCAAAGACAGCAGTAAACAAGGACAGACCCTGCCTCAAGCAAGGTGGAAGGTTAAGACTGACACCTGAGGTTATCCTCTGACCTCCACATATGCTTGCACACACAACTTTCTCAGCAACTCTTGCAGGTGTTACCTGAGAGCAATATATATAGCTACTGCTAAGACACTTAAGACACTCAACTCTCTTTTGAGAAGCCTACATTCATGGGTGTGTCTTTCCCTTTCCTTGAATGCCTCCTTTTCTATTAACCTCTGTGCTTAAAACTATGTTTTTTTCTTGGGCCAGTCATGTTGGCACATACCTTTAATTCCAGGCTGAGGTAAAGGACTGCTGTGAGTTAAAGGCCAGCCTGAGACTGCATAGTGAATTCCACGTCAGCCTAGGCTAGTGGAAGACCCTGTCTCAAAAAAAAAAAAAACATTTTTTTTCTTCTTGGGTCTGGGGGTATATGGGTCAGTGGTAAGGTAGTTGCTTAGTAAACAAAAGGCTGTGAGTTCGATACCCAGTACCACCAAAAAAAAAAAAAAAAAAAATCCTCTTATCACTAAACCCCAATTTGCTTCTAACTGGCTCATCCTAAAATTCTTTTCTCCAGCAAAGTCAAGACCATCTTGACTCAGGCTGCTATAGATGACATAATGGAGCTGTGTTTCTGGACCTCCTGCCCTACTGCTGCTGACAACTCCTAGAAACCACTAATCTATTCTCCATTCCAATAATTTTGTAATTTCAGAAATGTTATATAAATAATATGTATTTTTTTCCTGCAGGGCTAGGATTGGAACATTGGGCCTTGTGCAAGCCAAGAATGCTTTACAGTTTAAATATCAAGAAGTTGGGCTGGAGAGATGGCTTAGTGGTTAAGGCTCTTGCCTGCAAAGCCTAATGACCCAGATTCAGTTTCCCAGTATACATGTATGCCAGATGCACACAAGGTGGCGCATGTGTCTGGAGTTCTTTGCAGTGGCTAGAGGCCCTTTGTACCCATCCTCCCTCCTCTCTCTCTCTCTCTCTCTCTCTCTCTCATAAATAAAATAAAATAAATATCAAGAGGCTACATGCTAAAGTCTTGATCCTCAGCTACTAAGAGATGTTTAGATTGTGTGGGTATTAACTTCCTCTGTGGGTTAATCTATTGATGAATTCTTACTCAGTGGGCTAGTACGAGGTAGGGTCTGTTTCACAAAAGTAAGTCACTTGGAGATGCCTTTGTAGGGTATATGTCATCCCTGACCTTTTTCTGTCTTTCTCCTTCCTGGCCACCATAAGCTGAGCAACTTTCCTCTACCATTCCCTTCCACCATTATGTTTTACCTTACTACATATATACCTAGAAACAGCAGAGCTAAATAACTATGGACCATAATCTCTGAAACCATGAGCCAAAATAAATTCTTCCTCCTTTAAGTTATTTTCTCAGGTATGTGTCCTAGAAATATAAAGATAACACAAGAAATTGGCACTGAGAGGTGGGGTCATTCCTGTTCCTGACCATGTAGTTCAGAAGGCTTTGGAAATGGTTGGTGTGACGAATTTGGAAAAGTTAGGAAAGGCTTAGAATGCTGTAAGGGTAAATTAATGGGAAATTCTGGTGGGAGCTCAAAAGACAGAAATGCAGATGGTAACGGCTGGATCCTTTTTTTTGTTTGTTTGTTTGGTTGGTTGGTTTGTTTTGTTTTTCGGGTAGAGTCTCACTCTAGCCCAGACTGACCTGGAATTCACTATGTAGTCCCAGGGTGGCCTCGAACTCATGGTGATCCTCCTACCTCTGCCTCCCGAGTGCTGGAATTAAAGGCGTGTGCCACCATGCCCTGGCTTAAAGGCTGGATTCTTGATGTTTTAGAAAGAAATGAAAGAACTCTATTAAGAACTAGACAGAGGCCATTACTGCCACATTCTGACAAAAATCTTTTCCACATTTTCCATGCTCTTAGACTTTGTGGGAAGCCGGATTTAAAGTGATAGACTAGGGCTAGAAAGATGGCTTAGCAGTTACGGCACTTGCCTGCGAAGCCTAAGGGCCCAAGCTTGATTCCTCAATACCCATGTTAGCCAGGTGCACAAGGTGGCGCTTGTGTCTGGAGTTTGTTTGCAGTGGTTAGAGGGCCTGGTGCATCCATTATCTCCAGCCACTGCAAACGAACTCCAGATGTGTGCACCCCCTTGTACATCTGGCTAACATGGGTCCTGAGGAATCAAGCCTCGAACCAGGGTCCTTAGGCTTCACAGGCAAGCATTTAACCACTAAGCCATCTCTCCAGCCCCACATCCGCTGTCTCTATCTGCCTCTTTCTCTCTCTCTCAAACAAATAAAAAACTTTTGTTGTTGTTTTTTGAGGTAGGGTCTTGGTGTAACCTAGGCAGACCTGTAATTTACTATGTAGTCTCAGGCTGGCCTCCAACTCACAGAGTTCCTCTTACCTCTGCCTTCGAGTGCTGGGATGAAAAGTGTGTACCACCATGCCCCGCTCTAAATAAAATATTTTTTAAAATGGGCTGGAAAGATATCTTAGCAGTTAAGGATTTTGCCTGTGAAGCCTAGGGATCCAGATTCTAGTCCCCAATACCCACCCACATAAAGCCAGATGCACAAGGTGGTACATGTGTCTGGAGTTCATTTACAGTGGCTAGAGGCTCTGGCATGCCCATTCTTTCTCCGTCTCCACCCTCCCCCACCTCTCCCTCTCTCTCTTAAATAAATAATTTTTTTAAGTGACAGACTAGGCTGAGTGTGGTGGTGCACCCTTAATCTCAGCACTTGGGAGGCAGAAGTAGGACTACAGAGTGAGTTCCAGGTTAGCTTGAGCTAGAGTGAGACTCTACCTTGAAAACACTTAAAAGAAAGTGACAGACTAGGGCTGGAGAGATGGCTCAGTGGGTAAGGGTGCTTGCTTACAAAGCCAGACAGCCTGGGTTTGATTCCCCAGTACACATATAAAGCCAGATGTACAAAGTGGCACATGCATCTGGAGTTTGTTTCTAGTGGCAGGAGGCCATGGTGTGCCCATATTATTTCTTTGTCTCTCTCTCTCTCTCCCAAATACATAAATACATACATAGTTTTAAAAAAATAAAAGTGACAGACTAATCTGGTAGAAGAAATTCCAAGACACCACATCATTCAGCCTGGCCTGGCTGTTGTTGACTGCTTTTAGTGAGATTTAATCAACAAGATGGATTGGAAAAGCTTTACAGTTTGGTCAGGAAAGGAGTATGTTTGAACTTGGTAGCAAGGATGCAGTGGTTGTTGAAGAGATTACTGTCCTTAAAGAGAAGCCAAATTTCTCATCAAGATAATAGGAAAGATGCCTTGAGAACATCTCAGAAATTAGTTCTACACCACACATCACAAGATCAAGGATGTGAAGATGCAAATTCATTTGAAAGATATTACTTTGAGAACTCTAGGATGACTTACGCACAATGATTTCCCAGGTTTGGCTGTCCAGGCACTCAGAAGCTACAGCAGCGGTGGTCCAAAGTTATCCAGAACGCTCAGTTTGGCAACAGACCTTGCCATCATCCACATGATGTGGTTCTGCAGGCATGTGGGCATGTAAGAGTTATAGAGTCACAGAGGCTTTTACAAAAACTTCAAAGGAAGGCCTGGAGGCCATATGTGATAGGGTTGGAGTCCTTGCAGGCAGCCCCTGAGGAGGCAATGCATGAAGCTGTGAGACTGAAGTCTAAGCTGCTGTGGAGACAACAGGTTAGAGTTTAAGGGAACATGGGACAGCTGCTGAGGAAAGCCACAGGGAGTAAACAAAGCCAGCTCAGAAGAGAGTCCATGTGGGATACAAACAGGAAAGCCCTAAGGGCAAGGCTTATTCAAGCCCTTTGGAGCTCACAGCCCACCACCACATACCCTAGATGCTAGACATGGAATGGAACTGCAAGATTTAGTGTTTACCTGCTGAGTTTTGGCCTTTTTTTGGTCTGATCCATCCTTGCTATTCTCCTTTTTAAATTTTACTTATTTATTTGGCTTTTCAAGGTAGAGTCTCACTCTAGCCATACTGACCTGGAATTCACTATGTAGCCTCAGGCTGGCCTCGAACTCACAGCGACCCTCCTACCTCAGCCTCCTGAGTGCTGGGATTAAAAGCATGTGCCACCATGCCCAGCTCCTATTTCTTTCTATTTAGAATTAGAATGTTTATGTTTTGGAAGTGTGTAACTAACTTGTAACAGTAGCTCATAGATAAGAGTTTGCATTGAGTCTCATTGAACTTCGAGTTTTAGCAGTAAACTGTTTAGACTTTGGGAATCTTGAAGGTGGACTGAATGCCATTTTGCATTATGAGATGACCGTGAGCATTTGGGACCAAAAGCATAATGTTATACTTTGAATATGAAATGACTCCCCCAAAAGGTTCATGTGTTGAAGATGTGGCCCCAGCTTGTGACACTGTTTTGGAAAGCTGCAGAACTTTAGGGAATTGGATCAAACTAGAGGAAATAGGTACTGGGACAATGTCCTTTAAGATTATACCTTGTCCCCTTTTGCCTTCTCTTTTTTCTGTCTGTCATGTCTCCTCCTCCACATGCTTCTGCTGCCATTATGGTCTACCTTATCATAGTCCAGAATCAGTGGAGCCAGGGACTATGGAAATTTACAAAACTCAGCCAAAATAAATCCTTACCCCTGTAAGTTGTTTATGTAATGTATTTTTGGTATTTTATCACAGTGATTCAAACAGGCAGTGGGCTATTAGGAGGTAGGGGCTGGTTGGAAAAAGCAGATGATCTGAGATATGCCTTGGAAGGGTATACTTTGTTCTTGCCCTCTATTCTCTTTACCATGAGGTAAGCAACTTTCCTCCACCACACGTGGGCTGAAAAGCCATGGAGTCTAGTGACCACTGACTGAAACTTCTGAAACTGTGACCCAAAATAATCCTCCCTCTATTAACTTATTTTCTCCAGTATTTCATCACAGCAATGAAAAGCTGACTAACACACAAACTCTACAACAGTGTAATTCTGTGGAGATGCTAAGAGTCAGAAACATCTATAACCTTAGTGCTGGGTAATCATGAGTTTAAGGCCTGTTACATAGTGAGATCCTATCTCAAAAACAAAAATATTGCTGAACAGTATCCTATGGTATGGATGTATACTACAACTTAATTGTTCATCTATTGAAGGGTATCTGAATTTTTTTTTTCCTGGTTTGTGGAGGTAGGGTCTTGCTCTACCCAGGCTGACCTGGAATTAGTCTCAGGCTGGCCTCAAACTCACATTGGTCCTACCTCAGCTTCCTGAGTGCTTGGATTAAGGGTGTTCACCACCACACCCAGCTAATTTTTTGAATGTTTTTATTTATTTATTTGGAAGCAGAGAGAGATAGAGAGAATGGGTACACCAGGGCTTCCAGCCACTGCAAATGGACTCCAGATGCATGTTCCTGACTTTATGTGGGTACTGGGGAATCAAACTCTGATCGTAAGTCTCTCCAGGCCAGTGCCTTAACTGCTGACCCATCTCACCAGCCTCTAAATGTTTTGTTAACACACAAAAGTCACTTTTTTTTAATATGCCAGAAACAAAAATATGAAATTTAAAATTCAAAGCATAACACTGTTTATCTGAGCATCAAAATATAGGAAGGAAGGAAAAAAGGGAGAGAGGGAAAGAAAGAGAGAAAGCAAAAAGAAAACAATATCCAAGGTTATCCTGTGGCCGCTACACGGACACATGTGCACATGTACCCACACACATACAAACATGTATATATTCACACCACACATATATGCACACATTATTTTAAAAGAGAAATGAAATATTGTTACATGCTACAAAAAAGATGGACCTTGAAAATGTTATTAAGTGAAATACACAAAGGCCACATATATAATTCTATTTATATAAAATGTTAAGAACAGGGCTGGAGAGATGGCTTAGAGGTTAAGCGCTTGCCTGTGAAGCCTAAGGACCCTGCTTCGAGGCTCGATTCTCCAGGACCCACCTTAGCCAGATGCACAAGGGGGCACATGCATCTAGAGTTCATTTGCAGTGGCTGGAGGCCCTGGCGCACCCATTCTTTCTCTCCCTATCTGCCTCTTTATCTCTCTCTGTCCGTCGCTTTCAAATAAATAAATAAATAAAAATAAACAAAAAATTTAAATGTTAGGAACAGACAAATCCGTAGAATCAGAAATGACTACTGCTAAATAGTGAAGTTTATATGATATGAACTTTTTATCTCAATAAAGGACCCAGGTTCGATTCCCCAGAACATACATAAGACAGATGCACAAAGTGGTGCATGCTGGACTTTGTTTGCAGTGGCTGGAGGTTCTGGCATGCCCATTCTCTTTATCTGCCTCTCTCTCATAAACAAACAAATAAATAAAGATTTTAAAACATTGTTAAATGGGAACTGGAGAGATGGTTCAGCAGTTAAGGTGCTTGCTTGTAAAGCCTAAGGACCCAGAAACTCACTATATTAACAACTACAAAAGCAAAAGCCATGTGAAAGCTTAGTAGATTCAGAAAAGACATTTGAGAAAATCTAACATCTATTCTTTATTTAGATTTCAATCTCAAAAAAAAAAAGGGCCAAAACTCACCAAATCTCTGGGAATAAAACTTCCTCTACCTATTAAAGAGCATCTACAAAAAAAAAAAAAAAAAAAAATGTACCCAGTGATGAAACCTGAATCTTTTCTCCTCAAAATCAAGACAAGGATTTCTACCCTCAGCTTCTATCCAATAGTATATGGATGTTCTATCCAGTGTGAGTGAAGGGGAGGAGGAAAGGAAGAAAGGAGGGAGAGAGAGAGAGAGAGAGAGAGAATCTAGGTGCTACTCTGCCTCCATTTCCCCAGGTGGCACACGGGTACAAAGAATAAGGTCTATATTGGGTGGGAATAGGAATGACTCTGGTTTAAAAGCCTCCTGAATCACAGGAGCCAGTATCTCTTATAGGCATAGTGGCCAGAGTCCCTACGTGGGTCATGATAAGAAAAAGTGTTACTCTGAGATTTGGATTCTAATGAGGTATTTATGGTTCTCCAAGTTCTTACAAGTTAGAAATCATTTTTAGCTTAGGAACATAATTGACAACTTACCTTTACCAGATTTTCAGGAGAATGTAGCTAAATATTTTATCAAATAGTTAAAATCAACTGGGCATGGTGGTGCACACCTTTAATCCCAGAACTTGGGAGGCAGAGGTAGGAGGATTGCCATGAGTTTGAGGCCACTCAGAATTCGTCGTGAATTCCAGGTCAGCCTGGGCTAGAGTGAGACCCTACCTCGAAAAACAAACAAACAAACAAACAAAAAAACTCTAAATCTTGGGAAAAAAAGTGTGTGCCACCATGCATGGCCCACCTTATTTTTGAAAAAACCTTTTTATTGATAGCTTCCATAAGTATAGACAATAAACTTTTATAATTTCCACCCCCCTCAAATCCACCCTTCATTGAATCACCTCTCCCTTCCAATTAGTCTCTCTTCTATTTTAAAAATATTATTTATTCGCAAGTAGAGAGAGGTAGATAAAAGACAGACAGAGAGAATGGGTTCGCCAGAGCCTCTAGCCACTGTAAATAATTTCCAGATGCCTGCGCTACTTTGTACATCTGGCTTTACATGCGTACTGGGAAATTGAACCCTGGTCGTTAGGCTTTGTAGGCAAGTGCCTTAACCAGTGAGGCATATCTTCAGCGCTTTCTTCTATTTTTTAAGATATTTTATTTATTTAATTATTTGAAAGAGAGAGAGAAGCATACACACATATAGATACATAGAGAGAGAGAGAATGAATGGGTATACCAGGGCCTCTTTGCCACTACAGACGAACTCCATGTACATATGCCACCTTATGCATCTGGGTGCATTTGGCTTTACATGGGTACTGGGGAATTGAACCTGGGTCCTTTGGCTTTTCTGACAAGCATCTTAACCACTAAGCCGTCTCTCCAGCCTGTCCTCTCTTCTATTTTGATATCATTTTTTTCCACCTATTATAAAGGTCTTGTTTAGGTAGTATCAGGCATTGGAAGGTCATGAAAATCAAGGCCATTTTGTGTCTGGAAGATAGCATTGTAAGCACTCCTGCCCGTTCCTTTGGCTCATACATTCTTTCTGCCCCCCTCTTGAACAATGGATCCTGAGCCACCTTATTTTTTGAGAGCTTGCTTTGGGCGTTCTAGCAGGGTAGCGCAGCTATGTACCCTTGACTGAAGACTAGTCCTTCTCTATTCAGGGAAGGTCATCCTAGTCTTATTTGACTGAGCATGCAGCTTTGGGAGGGATGCACATGGAGTGGTAAGGGAGGAAGGGAACACCTGCCTAGCCAGCCAGATCAGCCGAGTCAATCCTGGCAATCAATGAGGTGACAGATGTTGCAGCCAGATTGCCCTCACATCCCACCTTATTTTATCAAACAAGGCTTCTCACTGAACATGGAGCTCAAAAATTCAGCTACATTAGCTGGCCAGCAAGTCTCAGGGATTCTTCTGTTTCTACCTCCTGAGAATTAGCATTATAGGTGCATGCTGCTGCACCTAACATTAAATTTTTTCCACTTTAACATTTCATACACATATATAATGTATTTTGATCCTATTACTTTCAATTATTCTCTCTTATCCCCTTCTCATTAACACCTTTCTTCCCCATTAATCCCCATCTTATCTTTTAAAAAAATATTATTTATTTATTTATTCATTTATTTGACAGAGAAAGAGAGAGAGAGAATGGTTGTGCCAGGTCCTCCAGCCACTGCAAACGAACTCCAGACGCATGCGCCCCCTTGTGCATCTGGCTAACGTGGGTCCTGGGGAATCGAACCTGGGTCCTTTGGCTTTGCAGGCAAATGCCTTAACTGCTAAGCCATCCCTCCAGCCCTTGCTTTTGTTGTTGTTCTTGCTGCTGTTGCTGTTGTTTGTTTTTGAGGTAAGGTCTCACTCTAGCCCAGGCTGACCTGGAATTCACTATGTGGTTTCAGGGTGGCCTCAAATTCCCAGCGAGCTTCCTACCTTGGCCTAGTGCTGGGATTAAAGGTGTGCTCCACCACACCTGGCTTACTTTTAACTTTTAAATCCACTGAGTTAAATTAGGGTTGCTTGCATGACCATGGGTAAAAGGTTATTTACCATGGAATGGGCAACTTAACAGTGGCTACACCTCTGATGAACCTGACTCGCCCTCCCCCAGCAACTATTAGCTGTCATTAGCTCCTCTGGGAGATCTAGGGATCTCAAGTATGCTTCCCCCATTGTCTGTGAGGTATTGACAGGCTCACTCTTGTGCAGAAAACCACAGCTGCTATGAGTTCATGAGTGTAACGGCCATGTTGTATCCAGAAGACAGCATTTTTTAGGCCCCCTCCCCATTTCCTGACCTTTCATTCTTTCTATTCCCTCTTCAGCAAGATTCCTTGAAATTTTGAAGGTATAGTTTAGAAGTTCTATTTGAGGCTGAGCACACAGCAGTCACCTTTTTTGGCAATTTTACCAGCTATGCATTGTTGAGCTAACCACTGTCTAGTATAGTAAGAAATTTCTATGATGGAAGCTTCAAGTAATACGAATCTATGGGAACAAATACAGATATTTACAAGGAAGTTTGACATGCAGTTTGATATGTACTTAGCATAACCACAGTAGTAGTTCCCCACTAAGTCCTATGTCCTTAGCCAGAGGTTTTCTGACTAGGTTTACAGTATCAGACATGAAATCAATCCTCAAATCAAATCAGAAAACAGTTGGTTAATCCCATAACATTTGTGCCACTATAGCACTAGTAGGCATATCTTACCTGGCAGGTTGGTTGTAGAATACACAGGGCCCATAGCTGGGTAGGGCTGTTGATAACTTTTCTCCCCAAGCAGCTTGCATAACACCTTCTGGTAAAAAGAAAGCTAGCTGGCAGGGAGGAAGCTTCCAGCTCAGTTCCAGTTTAGTTTCTCTATGTCCTTTAACTGAAATGTGTGGAGGACTTACCATCCAGTTTTGGTGGGCAACCAAGAGCAGTAGCAATTGCCTATATTGTTTGAGGGGCCTCTGTGGCCTCCCTGATCAACAACTCATTGGGAGGTATCTCATCCCTGGCACTGGCATTTATGATCTATAGTTTCTGAGAGCAGCTTTATCCACTCATGTAGGGGAGCTTTGCTCAAACACTTAAAAAAAAAAAAAAAATATATATATATATATATATATATATATAATTTTTTTGTTGTTTTTACAAGGTAGGGTCTTGCTTTAGCCTAGGCTAACCTGGAATTCACTATGTAGTCTCAGGCTGGCCTTGAACTCATAGCAATCCTCTGGCTTTCCAAGTGCTGGGATTAAAAGTGTGCACCACCACACCAGGCCCGTGTGTGTGTGTGTGTGTGTGTGTATTAATTGGCCTATCAAGTAGTAGGCTCCATATGGGTCTTTCACATATGCTTGGATTCATCCATTCATCACCCCTTCTGTCTTTCATCTGCATGCCCCATCCCTGCTTAAACCTTCCTCTCCCACAATTACCCTCCTCAAGTAGCATGTCCCATGTATTTTGCTATTTCCCCATAAAACCTCCCCCTGCGGCCTCTTTTAAACTTCTTGGCCTCTATAATCACTCTGGCTTATAAAAATATTAATTTTCATGTCATCCTTGCACAGGGGGGCATGCCAGTCTCTGTATCACTCCAATTTTAGTATGTGTGCTGCTATAGTGACCACACACTTGGCTTTTTACATGGGTGCTGGGGATCTGAACACAGCTCTTCATGCTTATACAACAACCATATTACCAACTGAGCCATCTCCCCAACCCCTCAGTGAAATGTTTTTTGACTTTTTGTTTTTTTGAGGTAGGGTCTCATTCTGGCACAGGCTGACCTGGAATTTACTATGTAGTCTCAGGGTGGCCTGGTACTCTTGACGATCCTCCTACCTCTGCCTCCCAAGTGCTGGAATTAAAGGTGTGTGCCACCACACCTGGCTAAAATCTTCATTTAGTTATTTGTGGTGCTAGGGATTATACCCAGGCCCTTGTATATGACAGGTAAGTGCTCTGCCACAGAGCTACATCCCCAGCAAGAGTTAACTCTTGAAAGGTGAGTAGGAAAGAAGGAGATAGGTAGCTAAGGCATCACTACTTCACAGTCAACCAGAGAAATATTACAGAATGCTACAAAGACAGTAGACTGAGGGGTAGTTATATTAGTTTTATTTTACTTCTATAAGTTAGCCTGAGCTAGCATGAGACCCTACCTCAGAAAACAACAACAAAAAAAGGTGGAGAGCAATTGAGGAAGACGTCTTGCTTATACACACACACACACGTGCACATGAACACTTACCTACACATACATAACAACTTAAATATCACATCTGCTTGGAAGTCTCCTAAACCCTAGTCCCCAAGCCTTCACTACCTATCCCTATTCTATGGTCTTGCACCATGTATTGCTTGCTGATTGTTGTCATTGAGATTTATTCCTTCAATTATATTTACTTGTCTGTTTCTCCCACTAGACACTGTTCTTTCTCATCTTCATATCCCTAGACTTCAATCTAGTATGTAGCACATATTAAGGCCTTATATAATGTCTGGTGAATAACTTTATCTCTTAAAGTTGCTATTGGAATATCATATTCATCCTAAGGTTTAAAAATCAAGTTTTTGGGCTAGAGAGATGGCTCAGTTGATAGGATTGTAGAGTAATACAATCTTGATTCAAAAGAATTACTGACACTAGAGATTTTTCCTAGGAAGAACTCCACCTCAAATCCTCAAATGATGCTGCAGATGCATTTAGAACCCTGAGTGACAGCTTAATGAGAACACCTACCTTCTATCTGATCAGTTTTTGTATGGAATCGGGTTTTGTACAATGTATAAAACATGGTTTTGTTGCTGGGCGTGCTGGCGCACGTCTTTAATCCCAGCACTTGGGAGGCAGAAGTAGGAGGATCATCATGAGTTTGAGGCCATCTTGAGACTACGTAGTGAAATCCAGGTCAGCCTGAGCTACAGTGAGACCCTACCTCAGAAAACCAAAAAATAAAAAATAAAAAATGATTTTGCTTCAGTTTCTAAACTGAGTGAAAAGGATTGTCCTAATTGGGTTAGTTTTGTCATTCTTGCTACTCCACACAGGTCAAGGTCAAGTTGCAAGATGGAACAAAAGAATGGAGCCAGGGGGTAATATGAGGCCTCTACCAAAATGCTATAAATGTTAGGAATGTCATTCTTACCCATGTATGAAACCTTTAAATACAGAATGTTATGAGGCATTTGCATTTATCTCCATTTTAAAGAGGCCATTTTGGAAATAAAATGTCATGGAGTTTAGAAAAGATGAAGTTTAAGATCATCTGAAATTTTATTTTGATGACCATAAAGAATTTGATTATAATTCATATGATGCTTAATGAATAGGCATTTTTCTTTAGACCAGTTAAGGTTAGGATCTGTCTGAAATGAAAAATTCTTTAGATATAGGAATAAGGAAGTCAGCTAGAGATATAGTCAAACACTTAATTAGCATTTTTTAGTACACTCATATGGCAGACAGTATTCTAAGTACATTACATGTACATATATGAAATCCATAAACTCATTTAATTACAATTCCAGAACATCCTGTGACTTAATTCAGTATACAAAGTATTAGAAAAAATAGGCAGGAAATCTTTTCCCCCCAGGAAAATGGTGCCTGTAAGTTTTGTTTTGTTTTAGACAGGGTCTCACTATGTAGTACAGACTGACCTCCTACATCTGCTTTCTGAGTTCTGGGAGTGAAGGTGTACACCATAATATTTAGCTTTGGCTTGAATTTTTGTTTTGTTTTGGTTTTTCGAGGTAGGGTTTCACTGTAGCTCAGGCTCTCCTGGAATTCACTATGTAGTCTCAGTTGCTTGAATTTTTAATACTTGAAAATCTGAATCATATCTCTCTGCTTCCTCGCTGTGGATTGAAAATGACCAGCTGTTCCATGCAACTGCCACCATACCTTCACCATAATGGACAGTGTAACCTCAACCTATAAGCTAGAATAAACCCTTCCATACATAGGCTGCCTTTGAGAGGTATTTGTTGCAGCAATAAGTAACTAGTATGGAAAATTGGTATCATATGGAGCCATTACTGTGATAAACTGGACTATGTGGTACTTATACCTTTGAAACTAGATTGTAGGAGGAATATAGAAGAAAAGCCCTTGAATCTTGTAAGCAGCTTAATGGACCATTCTGGTGGGAATTTAGGAGATAAGAATGCTGAGAGAAAGGTTGACAGTGGACGCCTAACTCATAAGATTTCAGAAAGGACAAGGATTCTGTCAGGAACTGGGTGAGGAGCTAGTCATGTGACATTCTGGCAAAGAACCTAGCTGCATTTTGCCTGTGTCTTTAGAACTTGAGCCCATGTAAAGCCACATATGCAAAGTGGCACATGCATCTGGAATTTGTTCTCAGTGGAAAGACGCCCTGGCACACCCATACTTTCTCTATCAAATAAATAAAATTTTAAATTAAAAAAAGAGATGAGGGCTGGAGAGATGGCTTAGTGGTTAAGCGCTTGCCTGTGAAGCCTAAGGACCCCGGTTTGAGATTCAATTCCCCAGGACCCACGTAAGCCAGTTGCACAAGGGGCACACGCATCTGGAGTTCGTTTGCAGTGGCTGGAGGCCATGGTGCACCCATCCTCTCTCTGTCTGTCTGTTGCTCTCAAATAAATAAATAAATAAAAATAAACAAAAAAGAGATGAAGGCCTGGAGAGATTGCTTAGTGGTTAAGGCACTTGCCTGCAATGCTTTATGACCCAGGTTTGATTCCCCAATACCCCCATAAAGCCAGATGTACAAAGTGGTACATACAATGGCTAGAAATACTGGTGCACCCATTCTTTCTCCTCTCTACCTCCCCCTCCTTGCAAATAAATAAAACATTTCTAAAAAAAAAAAGTTAAGGGGGCGCTGGAGATATAGCTTAGTGGTTATGGTGCTTGCCTGAAAGCCTAAGGACCCAGGTTCAATTCCCCAGTACCCGCATAAGCCAGATGCACAAGATGGTTCATGCATCTGGAGTTTGTTTGCAATACCTGGAGGTCCTGGTGTGCCCATTCTCTATCTGCTTATCTCTCTCTCAAATAAGTAAATAAATAATATATTTTTAAAAAAATTTATAAAGAGAAGGCTGGAGAGATGGCTTAGTGGTTAAGGTGCCTGCAAAGCCAAAGGACCCAGGTTCAATTCCCCAGGATCCATGTTAGCCAGATGAACAAGATGGTGCATGCATCTGGAGTTTGTTTGAAGCAGCTAAAGGCTCTAATGTGCCTATTCTTTCTTTCTCTCTATCTGTCTCTCTCAAATAAAAAAAAAAAAAGTTAAGCAACTGATGGGAGGAAAGCTTAAAAAAACTAAAAAGGGCTGAAGAGATGGCTCAGTAGATAAGGCATTTGCCTGCAGTGCCTAACCACCCAGGTTTGATTCTCCAGTACCCACATTAAGCCAGAAGCATAAGGTGGTACATGTGTCTGGAGTTTGTTTGCAGCAGCTGGAGGCCCTGGCGCTCCCATTCTCTGTCTATCTGTCTGTTTCTCTCTCTCTCTCTCTCTCTCTCTCTCTCTCTCTCTTCTCTCTCTCTCGTTGCACATAAATTAATTTTTTTTTTTTTTTTTTTTTTTGGTTTTTCGAGGTAGGGTCTCACTCTAGCCCAGGCTGACCTGGAATTCACTATGGAGTCTCAGGGTGGCCTCGAACTCATGGCAATCCTCCTACCTGTGCCTCCCGAGTGCTGGGATTAAAGGCGTGCGCCACCACGCCCGGCTATAAATTAATTTTTTTAAAAAAGGGTAGGCAAGGTTAGAGGGATGGCTTAGCAGTTAAAGCATTTGCCTGCAAAGTCAAAGGACCCAGGTTCAATTCCCCAGGACCTATGTAAGTTGCACAAGGTGGCACATGCATCTGGAGTTCATTTACAGCTGTTGAAGGCCCTGGCATGCCCACTCTCTTTATCATCCCCCTTTCTCTTGCTCTCAAATAAATAAAATAATTTAAAAAAAAAAAAAAAGGTAGACAGCTTTCCTGAAGTTAACACCTAAGCTTGTCCTCTGGCCTCCACATACACATGCCAAAAACAATTAAATCATTAAAGAAAAATCTTACTTTTTATTTTATTATTATTATATTTTATTTATTTATTTATTTATTTGGTTTTCTGAGGTAGGGTCTTACTCTAGCTCAGGCTGACCTAGAATTCACTGTGTAGTCTCTGGGTGGCCTTGAATTCATGGCAATCCTCCTACCTCTGTCTCCCAAGTGCTGGGATTAAAGGCGTGCACCACCACACCCAGCTAAGAATATTTTGGTGAACTCTATATGTGAATGCCTGAACTTGGGAGGTCTTGTTGTTCTTTAACTCTAGTTGCTGACACAGATGGAGAGCAGACTACTAAAGCTGATGCTGAGAAGGGCCATGACTGTTCTGCAGTGTTAATACAAGGAAAACCTCTTGATTTGCCAGGAGAGTCTGGGAGGGGAGCAGATGGTAGCAAGAAGGGCCCTTCAGCTTACTCAGCTGCTCTGAGGAGCTTAGGGTGACCTCTCTAATACAAACAAATCTAGTAGCTCTCAGAGTAATGGGGCAGCATCATTTGTATTCTCGAATAACAATACTGCTCCTCACTTTATCTTTCACACCCTTGCCCAGTGTATGGGCGCCATCTGCTTCTTGTCAGTTTATATAGGTCCTGACCCTGGCTAGTTGGGATTATTGAATGATATCTCTGGGAAATGTGTTCGTTACAAATTACTTTCATATAAGATTGAGATGGGGAGGGGATATGATGGAGAATGGAATTTCAAAGGGGAAAGGGGGGAGGGTAATACCATGGGGTTTTTTTTGTTATCATGGAAAATATTAATAAAAATGGAGAAAAAATAAATAAAATAAAATGTAAAAAAAAAACAAATTACTTTCATATGAATCTGATAGGCAGATAAGTATTATGCCAATTTGTATAATTAAGAAACTGAGGCAAAGAGAAATTGAAGGATATTGGAATACAACTCAAGCATTCTCATTCCTAATCTTTATATTTTCATGTTAAGGCTATAGAACTATGCCAGTGCTCTTGTTTAGGCATTAGCCAAAAAACTTTTGAGTAAAGCTTTCTAAAAATGAAGTTAATTATTTTATAAATGTAACTTCTAGGGGCTGGAGAGATGGCTTAGCGGTTAAGCGCTTGCCTGTGAAGCCTAAGGACCCCGGTTCAAGGTTCGATTCCCCAGGACTCATGTTAGCCAGATGCACAAGGGGGCGCACACATCTGGAGTTCATTTGCAGTGGCTGGAGGCCCTGGCGCACCCATTCTCTCTCTCTCTCTCTCTTTCTCTCTCTCTCTCTGTCACTCTCTGTCGCTCTCAAATAAATAAGTAAAAATAAACAAAAAAATTATAAGTGTAACTACTGGTTTTAAGACTTCTCATGGTTATTCTTTTGTTAGGTGTCAGGTAAGATTTTACATAGTCTCACACACACATGTGTACAGATTATGTGTTTACATATACATGTTATATTTCAACTGACTATAAGGAAAATTATTCTTTCTGGTAAGCCACAGCTCTCCTTTTTCCTGCCAGACTGAAACAACACTCATTTTCATGCATTAGCACCTGCCTGGAGGCCTGGTGAATCAAAAGAGCAGTGAGCAAAGTGGTTTTAATTGCCCAGGCTTTGCTAGAGCTTTTCTTACACTCAGAAACACAAAAGACTTTGAATGGTATCAGAGGGCTATCCTGAGAAGTGCTTTCCTTTACAACTCTAAGCAGATGACTCCTTCACTGTGGGGAGACATTGTTTTGTACAGATGAGTTCATGAGCTCATCTCCAGTCCTACTGTGAGAGCGTCACAGACCACTTGATAGTTGTAGCTGCTGTGAACAGTTGACTAGGAAGCCTGGCAAATGTCAGTTTACTGACTTGTTATTAAAGCAGGATTCCATCTTTGTAGAATTACACTTGTTAAATACTTTCACAAAGTTTTGTATATATAATATAAAATGAATAATGTCATATTCACTATATTATAGTGGGTAACAGTACAGGTTGTGGAACCAGACTGCTTGTACTCAAACAAGCTATGTGATCTTAGACACGTTCCTGTATTTCTCTGAGCCTCAGTTTTCTTATCTAAAAGGAAAAAGAGAAAAAAAAATTACCTGTTGAGAGAATGTAACTTGCTAATATATGGAAAGAATTCAGATATTATTGTCTAATATGTAGTAAATGTTAGCTAATAAAATTATTCATATTTGGGCAGAGATATGGCTTGGCAGTTAAGCAGCTTGCCTGCAAAGCCTAAGGAACCAGGTTCAATTCCCCAGTACCCATGTAAGCCAAGGTGTCACATGTGTCTGCAGTAGCTACAGGACCTGGCTCACCCATTCTCTTTCACCTGCCCCCTCCCTCTCTGAAATAACATTTTTATTTATTTATTTATGTGTGAGAGAGAAATAGGTAGGGACAGAGAGAGAGAGAGAGAGAGAGAGAGAGAGAATAGGTGTGCCAAGGCCTCCAGCCACTGCAAATGAACTTCAGATGCATGCACCCCCTTGTGCATTTGGCTTATGTGGGTCCTTTGGCTTTGCAGGCAAGTGCCTGAACCTCTAAGCCACATTTCCAGCCCTCTCTCTCAAATAAATAATAATTATAATTATTATTATTATTTTGGTTTTTCAAGGTAGGGTCTCACTCTAGCCCAGGCAGAACTGGCATTCACTATGTAACTCTCCATGTGGCCTCTAACTCAGTGATCCTCCTACCCCGACCTCCCCAAGTGCTGGAACTAAAGGTGTGTGCCACACAACATATTTTACATTTTTATTTATTTTACTTTTGGTTTTTTGAAGTAGGGTCTCACTCTCTAGTCCAGACTAGCCTGGAACTCACAGCGATCCTCCTACCTCTGCCTCCTGAGTACTGGGATTAAAGTTGTGCCTGGCTTTATTTTACATCTTTAAAAGCAGCCAGGTGGGACTCACTGCTCAAGCTAGAGTATTTAAGTTTGATCCCCAGAGCCCACATTAAAAAAAAAAAAATGGAATCGGGCTGGGGAGATGGCTCAGCAGTTAAAGGTTGCAATACCTGCTGACTAGAGTTCAGTTCCCTAGGACCTATGTAATTCCAATTGTACAAAGTGGCACATACATCTGCAGTCCATTTGCAGTAGCAGTAGGCCCTGATGTGCCTATTATAATTCTCTTTCTTTCTCTCTATGCTTACAAATAAACAAATTTTTAAACTTAAAAAAAAGCCATTGTGGACTTCTGTATTTCCAGAATACTGACAGTGATGGCAGGATAGGAAGCAGAGATAAGAGGATTTCCCACAAGCTCATGGGAAGCTCAGCAAAGAAATAGTGAAATATAAGCTGGAGAGTTGGCTCAGCAGTTAAGGCACTTGCCTGCGAAGCCTAAGGACCCCAGTTCAATTCCCCAGTACCTACATGTTGCAGTCAGGTTCATATTGCTGGCAGAAATCACCCCACCAAGAGAAGCTTTTGAGAAAAAAAAAAGAGCTTATTTTGGCTTACAGACTCGAGAGGATGCTCCAGGATAGCAGGAAAAATGATGGCATGAGCAGAGGGTAGCTATTACGCCCTGGACAATGTAAGGTGGACAATACCAACAGGAGAGTGTGCCAAACACTGGCATGGGGAAACTGGCTATAACATCCATAGCCTGCCCCCAACAATATACTGCCTCCAAGAAGTATTAATTCCCAAATCTTCATCAGCTGGGAATCTAGCATGCAGAACACCTAAGTTTATGGGGCATGCCTGAATTAAACCACCACATTCCGCCCCGCCCCCATAAATAATAATCATACATGATATAAAATGCAATGTATTCATCCAACTTTAAAAGTCCCCATAGTTTGTATCAATCCCAATGATATTCAAACATCCCCATAGTCCAAGGTCTTTTAACTGAGCCATATACCAAAAAATCCCCCTCAAAACCCATAATGGCACAGAATAAACATTCACGCTGCAAAAGATGGCATTGGGCATAGCAAAGAACTATTGAACTAATACAAGATTTAAACAGGGCAAACATCAAACTCTGTAGCTCCAAGTTCAACAACTCTATTCAGTGACAAGTCTCCATGTCCAATAATTCTAATCAGCAACAAGTCTCTGGAGTTCCAATCCTTCCCCTCCAGCTAGGCTACTCACAGTCCTGGAAAACTTCATCTGGGGCCAGCAGCTTTCCTCAGCTGCCATCTCATGGTTCCACAATTTCCACTGGGTCTCCACTGCAATCCACGGTGCATCCTCACAGCTCCATTGGGTTTCTCTGCAAGCATCCAGCAAACCTGCTTCACACTGCCCATGGCCATTTCCAAAACACAAGACCATGCTGCAAATTCAATGACCTTCTCTCCTGCATTTCTTATACTCCACAATACCAGGTAGGGTGCCAATTTGTAATAAAGGAGACTTTGAAGAACAGGACTCTCCTTGAGCACTTAAGCCACTTCAAAAGAGGCTACATTCTTCCTGTTGCCCCATTAAAGGTCAGCTGGCCCAATCTCAAAGGTTGTAATCTCTCAATTGTTGCTGAATAGGCAACAGTTCACCCAAAGATTTTTCTTTCTGTGCCATATCTCTCTGCTCATACCAGTTCATTTCTATGCAAAGCAACCCTGCATAACTTCTCAGGATACAGGCATAACAGCAAGCTTCTCACACAAACTGCTAGCCCAGTCCAAGCAAAGCTCTTTCTTGCCCACATAAGCCAAACCTCACAGTCCATAGTTATAACTACATTTAGGTCTTTCAATTCTGACCAGAATAGTGTATTAAGCTGTACTTACGATACTGCAAGGCGTCTCTTAGACCAAGGTTTCAAATCCTTCCACACTCTTCTTAAAAATCAGCTCCAAAAGGCCAAAGCCACACAGATGTCTAACAGCAATCCCACTCCTCGGTACCACTTTACTGTTGCAATCAGGTTGGCATTGCTGGTAGAAATCCCCCAACCAAGAGCAGATTGTGGGGAAAAAGAGGCTTATTTTGGCTTACAGGCTTGAGGGGAAGCTCCACAATGGCAGGGGAAAACAATGGCATGGCATCACTCCCTGGCCCACATAAGGTGGACAACAGGAATATGAGAGTGTGCCAAACACTGGCAAGTGGACACTGGCTATAACACTCATAAGCCCGCCCCCAACAGCACATTTCCTCCAGGAGGCATTAATTCCCAAACCTCCATCAGCTGGGAACCTAGCATTCAGAACACCTAAGTTTATGGAGGACATCTGATACAAACCACAGCAGGGAAAATGATGGCATGAGCAGAGGGTGGACATCACCCCCTGGCCAACATAAGGTGGACAACAGCAACAGTACAGTGTGCCAAACACTGGCAAGGGGAAGCTGGCTATAACACCCATACGCCCACCCCCAACAATACACTGCCTCCAGGAGGCATTAATTCCCAAATCTCCATCAGTTGTGAACCTAGCATTCAGAACATCTAAGTTTATGGGGCACACCTGAATCAAACCACCACCCCACATAAGCCAGCTGCATAAAATGGTACATGCATCAGGAGTTTGTTTGCAGTGGCTGGAGGCCCTGGTATGCCCATTCTCTCTCTCTCTGCCTCTCTTGCTCTTGCTCTCCAATAAATAAATAAATAAGTAAAAATCTTCGCCAGATATATATCTGATAGAGGATTAATATCTAGGATATACAAAGAACTCAAGAAGTTAAATAATAAGGAATCAAACAAGCCAATCAAAAAATGGGCTATGGAGCTAAATAGAGAATTCTCGAAGGAAGAAATACGAATGGCATATAAGCATCTAAAAAAATGTTCTACATCACTAGTCATCAGGGAAATGCAGATTAAAACTACATTGAGATTCCATCTCACTCCTGTCAGATTGGCTACCATCATGAAAACAAATGATCATAAATGTTGGCGGGGATGTGGAAAAAGAGGAACCCTTCTACACTGTTGGTGGGAATGCAATCTGGTCCAGCCATTGTGGAAATCAGTGTGGAGGTTCCTAAAACAGCTAAAAATTGATCTACCATATGACCCAGCTATAGCACTCCTAGGCATATATCCTAAAGACTCATCTCATTTCCTTAGAAGTACATGCTCAACCATGTTTATTGCTGCTCAATTTATAATATCTGGGAAATGGAACCAGCCTAGATGCCCCTCAACTGATGAGTGGATAATGAAGATATGGCACATTTATACAATGGAGTTCTACCCAGCGGTAAAGAAAAATGAAGTTATGAAATTTTCAGAAAAGTGGATGGATCTGGAAAGGATTATATTAAGTGAGGTAACCCAGGCCCAGAAAGCCAAGCGCCACATGTTCTCCCTCATATGTGGATCTTAGCTACAGATGATTGGGCTTCTGTGCGAGAAGGAAAAAACTCACTAGCAGAGGCCAGTAAGTTAAAAAGGAGATAGAAAGGGAAGAGAAAGGAAGGGAGGAGGGCATTTATTAGGTTGGTATTATATATATGTAAGTAGAAAGATTGAGATGGGGAGGGGATATGATGGAGAATGGAATTTCAAAGGGGAAAGTGGGGGGGTACTACCATAGGATATTTTTTATAATCATGGAAAATATTAATAAAAATTGAGAAAATAAAAATAAAAAAATGAAAAAAAATAAATAAATAAAAACTAAAATAGTTTTTTTTATTTTTTTTATTTTTTTATTTTTTGGTTTTTCGAGGTAGGGTCTTACTCTAGCCCAGGCTGACCTGGAATTCACTATGGAGTCTCAGGGTGGCCTCGAACTCACGGCGATCCTCCTACCTCTGCCTCCCGAGTGCTGGGATTAAAGGCATGCACCACCACGCCCGGCTTTTTAAAATAGTTTTTTAAAAAAAAAAAGAAAGAAAGAAAGAAAAGAAAAAGTAGAACAAGAACTCAGGAACCCTGCCTCAAATAAGGTGGACAGGCAAAGATCAAACAAGAAATTTGTCCTCGGACCACATGTGCTGTGGTGTGTACATGCCCCCCCACAATAATATGTAATATTATATAATATAAATAATAATATAAAAAGTTTAAAACTAATATTTATGTATTTTTCGAGGCAAGCCCAACACACTGGCCTCTTTTTAATGTGAGAGAGCAAGAGTGAGAGAGACAGAATTGGCATGCCAGGGCCTCTCCAGTCACAGCAATTGAACTCCAGGTGTGTGCACCACCTTGTGTGCTTGTACAACCTTGCATGCTTATGTGGGACCCAGAGAGTTGAACATGGGTCCTTAGGTTTTGCAGGCAAGTGCCTTAACTGCTAAGCCATCTCTCCAGCCCTTTGTTTGTTTGTTTGAGAGACAGAGAGTATGGACACACCAAACCTTCTTGCCACTGCAAAAAAAAGCTCTAGACACATGCACCACATTGTGCACCTGGCTTTACATAGGTACTAGGGAATTGAACCCAGGCCAGCAGACTTTGAAATCAAGTGCCTTTAACTGCTGAGCCCTCTAATTTTTTTTTTTTTTTTTTCGGTTTTTCAGTTTTTCAAGGTAGGGTTTCACTCTACCTCACACTGACCTGGAATTCACTGTGTTGTCTCTGAGTGGCCTCAAACTCACAGACATCCTCCTACCTCTGCTTCCCAAGTGCTGGGATTAAAGGAATGTACCACCACATCCAGCCCAGTTTTTGTTTTAAAAAACAGCTAGTTGTGGTGGCACATGCCTCTATAATCCAAGCATCTGGGAAACTGACAGTTTTTGTTTTGTTTTGGTTTGGTTTGGTTTTTCAAGGTAGGGTTTCACTCTAGTTCAGGCTGTCCTGGAATTCACTATGAAGTCTCAGGGTGGCCTCGAACTCATGGTGATCCACCCACCTCTGCCTTCCAAGTGCTGGAATTAAAGGCATATGCCACCACACCCAGCTGAATTATGGAAAATCTTAATGAATCAAGATCATTAACATGGGCTAGAGAGGTGGCTTATCAGTTAAGGTGCTTGCCTGTGAAGCCTAAGGACCCAGGTTTGACTCCCCAGTGCCCACGTAAGCCAGATGCACAAGGTGGCACATGTGTCTGGAGTTTGTTTGCAGTGGCTGGAGGCCCTGGCATGCCCATTCTTCTCTGTCTGCCTCTGCCTCTCTCTCTCCCCCCCTTCTCCTCAAATAAATAAATAAATTTTTTTTTCGTTTTTTTTTTTTGAGGTAGTGTCTTGCTGTAGCTCAGACTGACCTGGAATTCACTATGTAGTCTCAGGATGGCCTTGAACTCATGGTGATCCTCCTACCTCTGCCTCCTGAGTGCTGGGATTAAAAGCGTGCACCACCACGCCCACCTCTAAAAATTTTTTTTTTTAAAGATCATTAACTAGCCGGGTTAATGTGCTTACAAGGAGTTTACAATCTAAAGGAAAAGACAAACATGAAAACTAGTAATTATATTGATAATCCATTACTATAACAGAGATATGACTGATGAAAAATGAGAGCTCCAGAGGAAGCACTTAACTAGTTGTCCAAAGAGATCAGGGAAGACTTCAGTGTAGCTATCATTTGAGCCAACAAGTAAGAATGAGAAGGGGACAAGAAGATCATGCTTGGTATAGGGAACACTCAATATAAAAGCATAAAGCTGAGATGCACAAGGTGGCACATGTGTCTGGAGCTCTTTTGCAGTGGCGAGAGGCCCTGTGTACCCATTCTCTCTCTCTCTCTCTAAATATATATATATATATATACACATATATATATATATATAGAGAGAGAGAGAGAGAGATCACTCTCTGTCTCTCTTAAATAAATAAAAATGAAATATTTTTTAAAAAAGAAAGAACAGAATTTCCGGTTAAGGTGGCAGCATAGGAACCACAACAAAGCAGCCTAGGAGAGAAAAAGCTGCCCCCCCCCCAAAAAAAAAAACAGAAAAATACACTCTTCTACTAAAAAGTGAGGGGTATGAGAAATTACCAACAGCAGCAGAGAAGCAGGAGAGATCCAGAGCATCTAGAGCCCACATAGGCAGGCAGAAGCAGCTCCAGCAGCGGCAGCAGGTCCACAGATGCAAGGCTCGGCTTGAGCCACAAGAAAGGCCAAGTGAAGAGATTTTCCAGTCACACCGGAGCTACTCACAAACTCAAGAAATGTGAAGGGAGGACCGCAGGGACCAACGGAGGACTAGATCATGAGGTAGAGCATCATGTGGACCAGTGGGAGAACTAAAGCCACCACCTACAGCCTCCCCTCCCCCATTTCCAGCGCAAGCACCAGCAAGCACCAGAGACCTGGGGAAGGGAGCTCACAGCACCCAGAACCCATGACCAGAGCAGTGATCCAGCAACCCAGCCAGCCTACTTGAACCCACAGGGCACCAAAGAGGGACCACAGCTGAGACCAAAATCATCCCAAAAGGTAACTGGGATTACACCAGGTCAGTACCCACCAAATAAGCCTGGTATATAGGCTTGAATTGGAAGTGCTAATTGCACCTTCCATATCAGGATAAATTATATGTTAATTCTGATGGTTGGTTGGATTTGCCATTCTTAAATAAGCTATATTTTGGGCTTGTTATTAGTTACTTCCTAATTTATAGTAGCTTTGTTTCCTCTTCTATTCTACATTAGGGAAGGGTCTCCCTTGGTCACAAGCTGACTTGGAACCCTCAACAGACCAGAAATCTTAATCTCCTAGGTGACAGGATTACGGGTGTGGGGCAACACACACCCTAAGGGATTGAGACTTTGTTAGAGGATCTGGTTGTCATAATACCTACCCTTGCATAAATACTCTGTGCTCTTTTTCATTGAATGCGTACATTGTATAGTTAAATTTTAGAGCCTGCCTATATTTTGTTCCACTCAGCCTACTTGAATACTCTTATAGCAGGCAAAGCGAACCTCTAGGGTCACTTTGTAGATATTCTGAGAGTCTTAAGAGCCACACCTAGCACATTAAGCTCCTACCCTAAAGATATATAACATCACATTGACTGATACATCTAATAATACTGTAGCTAACTAGGAAATCCAAGCATTAAATTAATCCAAGATGCAAAAATATGTACATTATAACACAAGAAACACCAAAAATCAAGACAATATAAATCCACCAAAAAGTATTAATGCATCAGAAATGGTCTCCAGTGAGAATGAGTTAGAGGAAATACCTGAGGAAGATTTGTAAAGAATGATTATAAATATGCTCAAAGAAGTCAAAGAGGAAGTCAAAGGAATCAAAGAAGACACAGGACGCCAATTTAATGAAATAAAGAGGTCAATGTAAGACATAAATAAGGAAATAGAAATAATAAAGAAAAACCAGTTAGAACTACTAGCAAGGAAGAACACAGTCAATGAAATAAAAAACTCTGTAGAAAATCTCACCAGTAGAATGCATGAAGGAGAGGACAGAATATCTAGACCAGAAGACCAGGTGGCAGATCTAATACAGTCCAACAAAGAGAAAGATAAGCTAATAGAAAAGTATGAATGGGAATTTCAGGATATTCAGGACACTATGAAAAGATTAAACATAAGAATTCAGGGTATAGGAGAAGGAGAAGAATTTCACTCCAAAGGCATAGTAGGCATTTTCAACAAAATCATAGAAGAAAACTTCCCCCAAATTGGGAAAGAGGTGCCAGTGCAGATACAGGAATCCTTTAGAACACCAGACAGACAAAACATGGAAAGAACCTCTCCTTGCCATATAATGATTAAACTACCAAAGATACAAACCAAAGAAAATGTGTTGAAAGCAGTTAGACAGAAAAATCAAGTTACATACAAAGGCAAGCCCATCAGGATTACAGCAAATTACTCATCACAAATTTTAAAAGCCAGAAGGGCTTGGAGTGATGTATTCCAAGTTCTGAAAGATAACAACTGTCAACCAAGGTTACTTTATCCTGCAAAGTTGTCCGTTGAAATAGATGGAGAAATAAGGACATTCCACAACAAAAGAAGACTAAAGGAATATTTGAAGACAAAACCAGCTCTACAGAAAATACTTGAAAGAATCCTCCATGCTGAAGAGAAAGAAAAGCACACATATAAGGAACCTGGAAAAAACAAACCATACTCATATACTACTTAATACAAGAGAGCAAAGGTAAAACTGGAAGAACTACAGAAAAAAAGCAAAAATAAATACACACCTTTCAATAATATCTCTTAATATCAACGGTCTCAATGCCCCAAGCAAAAGACACAGATTTGCAGACTGGGTTAAACAGCAGGATCCTTCAAGTTGTTATCTCCAAGAAACTCACCTTTCTACAAAGGATGGACACTATCTTAGGGTGAAAGCTTGGAAAACAGTATTTCAAGCAAATGGGCCTAGAAAACAAGCAGAGGTTGCTATCCTAACATCTGACAAGGTAGACTTCAGTCCAACGTTATTTAGGAAAGATAAGGAAGGTCACTTTATATTGATTAAAGACACATTCCAGCAGGAGGACATTACAATCCTAAACATATATGCACCTAACATGGGGACTCCCAACTTCATCAAACAAATGCTACTAGAACTAAGGCCACAGATAACACCAAACATGTGGTAGTGGGTGACGCTATCATCAATTGACAGGTCATCCCAGCAAAAAATAAACAGAGAGGCATCTGGATTAAATAAGGTCATAGAACACATGAACCTAACAGATATATACAGGGCATTTCATCCAAATGCTGCAGAATACACATTCTTTTCAACAGCACATGGAACATTCTCTAAAATAGACCATATATTAGGACACAAACCAAATCTTAATAAATACAGGAAAATTGAAATAATTCCTTACATTCTATCTGACCACAATGAAATCAAACAACAAATCAATAGCAAGAAAAGCTATAGAGCATTTACAAAATCATGGAAATTAAACAATACACTACTAAATGATGAATGGGTCAATGAAGAAACCAAGAAAGAAATCAAAAAATTTATAGAATCAGATGATAATGAGAACACAACATACCAAAACCTTTGGGACACAATGAAGGCAGTCCTAAGAGGGAAATTTATAGCTTTAAGTGCCTATATTAAGAAATTAGAAAGATCTCAAGTAAACGACCTAATGCTTCACCTTAAAGCCTTGGATAAATATGAACAAGGCAAACCGAAAATCAGTAGATGGGAAGAAATAATAAAGATTAGGGCAGAAATTAATGAAATAGAAACCAAAAAAACAATCCAAACAATCAATGAAACAAAGAGTTCATTCTTTGAAAGGATAAACAAGATTGATAAACCCTTAGCAAATCTGACCAAAAGAGAGAAGAGATACAAATTAATAAAATTAGAGATGAAAAGGCAACATCACAACAGATACCAGAGAAATTAAAAAAATCATAGGGACATACTATAAAAACATATTCACTAAGTATGAAAATCTGAAAGAAATGGATGATTTCCTTGATTTACATGACCTATCTAAATTAAATCAAGATGAGATTAATCGCTTAAATAGGCCTATAACAAGTATGGAGATCCATGCAGTTATCAAAAATCTCCTAACTAAAAAAAGCCCAGGCCCAGATGGATTCACTGCTGAATTTTACCACACCTTCAGAGAAGAACTAACACCATTGCTTCTTAAGCTTTTCCATAAAATAGAAAAAGAAGGAATCCTACCAAACTCCTTCTAGGAAGCCAGCATACCCTGATACCCTGATACCCTGATACCCTGATACCAAAACCAGGCAAAGATAGCACAAAAAAAGAAAATTACAGACCAATATTCCTCATGAATGTAGAAGCAAAAATTCTCAACAGAATATTAGCAAACAGAATACAAGAATATATCAGAAAGATCATTCACCCCAACCAAGTAGGCTTTATCCCAGAGATGCAGGGATGGTTCAACATACGTAAATCGATAAAAGTAATACATTATATAAATGGACTGAAGGACAAAAATCACATGATCATCTCATTAGATGCAGAGAAAGTATTTGACAAAATCCAACATCCCTTCCTGATAAAAGTCCTACAAGACTGGGAATAGAAGGAACATATCCCAACATTATAAAGGCTACTTATGACAAGCCTACAGCCAACATATTACTAAATGGGGAAAAACTGGAAGCTTTTCCACTAAAATCGGGAACAAGCCAAGGATGTCCACTGTCCCCACTTTAATATAGTACTGGAAGTCTTAGCCATAGCAATAAGGCAAGAGACACACATAAAAGGGATACAAATTGGAAAGGAAGAGATCAAGTTATCATTATCTGCAGATGACATGATTCTATACATAAAGGAACGTAAAGACTCTACCAGCAAACTGTTAGAGCTGATAAACACCTATAGCCATGTGGCAGGATACAAAATAAACACACAGAAATCAGTAGCCTTCCTATATGCTAACAACAAACACACAGAGGACGAAATCAGAGAATCACTCCCATTCACAATTACATGAAAAAAATAAATAAATAAAGTACCTTGGAATAAACCTAACTAAGGAAGTGAAGGATCTCTACAATGCAAACTTTAAAAACATTCAAGCAAGAAATTGCAGAAGAAATGGAAAGACATCCATTGTTCTTGGATCAGAAGAATCAATATTGTGAAAATGGCAATTTACCAAAAGCAATCTATACATTTAATGCAATCCCCATCAAAATTCCAATGGCATTCTTCACAGAAATAGAAAAAACAATCCAAAAATTCATTTGGAATCACAAAAACATCTTGAATATCTAAAACAATTTTGAGCAACAAAAATAAGGCTGGTGGTATCACCATACCTAATTTTAACCTATACTACAGAGCCATAGTAACAAAAGCAGCATGGTACTGGCATAAAAGCAGACATGTAGATCAATGGAACAGAATAGAGGACCCAGATGTAAGTCCGGGTAGCTATAGCTACCTGATATTCGACAAAAGTGCCAAAAATACTCATTGGAGAAAAGACAGCCTCTTCAGCAAATGGTGCTGGGAAAACTGGATATGTATCTGTAGAAGGATGAAAGTAGATCCTTCTCTCTCTCCATGCACAAGAATTAAGTCCAAATGGATTAAAGACCTTAATATCAGACCTGAAACTCTGAAACTGCTAGAAGAAAAAGTAGGGGAAACGCTTCAACATATTGGTCTTGGCAAAGACTTTCTGAATATAACCCTGATAACTCAGACAATAAAGCCACAGATTAACTGCTGGGACCTCATGAAATTACAAAGATTTCGTATGGCAAAGGACACTGTGAATAAAGCAAAGAGGCAACCTACAGAACGGGAAAAAAAAATCTTTGCCAACTATACATCTGATAGAGAATTAATACAAAGAACTCAAAAAATTAAGTAATAAGAAGTCAAACAAGCCAATTAAAAAATGGGTTATGGGGCTGGAGAGATGGCTTAGCAGTTAAGCGCTTGCCTGTGAAGCCTAAGGACCCCGGTTCGACACTCGATTCCCCAGGACCCACGTTAGCCAGATGCACAAGGGGGCGCACGCATCTGGAGTTCCGTTTGCAGTGGCTGGAAGCCCTGACATGCCCATTCTCTCTCTCGCTCTCTATCTGCCTCTTTCTCTCTGTCTGTCACTCTCAAATAAATAAATAAAAATGTGCAAAAAATTTTAAAAAAAACGGGCTATGGAACTAAATAGAGAGTTCTCAAAAGAAGAAATACAAATGGCATATAAGCATCTAAAAAATGTTCTACATCCCTAGTCATCAGGGAAATGCAGATTAAAACTTCATTGAGATTCCATCTCACTCCTGTCTCCATAAATGCTGGCGAGGATGTGGAAAAAGAGGAGCCCTTCTGCACTGTTGGTGGGAATGCAATCTGGTCCAGCCATTGTGAAAATCAGTGTGGAGGTTCCTAAGACAACTAAAAATTGATCTACCATATGACCCAGCTGTAGAACTCCTAGGCATGTATCCTAATGACTCATCTCATTACCTTAGAGATACTTGTTGAACCATGTTTATTGCTGCTCAATTCACAATAGCTGGGAAATGGAACCAGCCTAGATGTCCCTCAACTGATGAGTGGATAATGAAGATATGGCACATTTATACAATGGAGTTCTACTCAGCAGTAAAGAAAAATGAAGTTATGAAATTTGCAAGAAAATGGATAGATATGGAAAGGATTGTACTAAGTGAGGTAACCCAGGCCCAGAAAGCTAAGCGTCGCATGTTCTCTCTCATATGTGGATCCTAGCTACAGATGATTGGACTTCTGTGTGAGTAGGAAGAAAACTCAGTAGCAAAGGCCAGTAAGCTAGAAAAGAGATATAAAGTGAAGAGAAGGGAAGGGAGGGGTTTTCTTAATAAGATAGTATTGTATATATGTAAGTAGAAGAATAAATTAATGGGGGTGAAAAGGCCCAAGTGAGGTCAGGGGAAAAGATTGAGTAAAGGAAAGGTGGAGGGAGGGCTAATCAAAATCTAAGAGGATGCAAATAAATCATATGGAATCCTCTGGGTTTGGACAATGGAACACTCAGGAGCCATAAATAGTTGTCAGAAAATTTTCAGTGCCAGGGATGGGATACCTCCAGTGAGTTGTTGGCCAGGGAGGTTCCTGATGCCCCCAAAACATTATAGGCCATTGCCAAGGCCCTTGGTTTTCCACCAGGAATAGATGGTAAGATCCTATTGCTGAAGACTCCACATACTTGGATGGCAAGGCCACTGAGAAATTCTTCTGGGACTGAGCTGATAACCTCCTCCATGTAGACCAGCTGACAGAAAGCTGGAAGAAGCCATTCTAAATGTAGTTCAATGGGAGAGAGATATCACCAGTGAAGATACGCAACAGTGGATACTGCAAGCCTTATAATTGGCCAGCCAGGCCAAATGAGCCAACGGGTGCAATAGTGGCACATCTGTCATGGTGGAAACCAACTGCCCTCCAATTGAACTGGAGGCCCACTCCATGGGGGGGGAATACATCCCTGATACTGAAAACTTAAAACAGGGGCAGTCATGAGCCTTAGGGGTGTAACATCTGCTGCTGTCTGGCTAAATGTATATACTATGCTTATCAAACTGCCCAGTAAGCACTTCTCTTAATATTTATACCCTTATATTAATGCTACTCTCACTTTGGGTAGAGAATCTTCTCTTTTCAGATGGCAGTGACCTTGGGAAGACTCAGAAGGTATCATAGTGCTGGAAAGAAGTGACTGGAGTACTGAGTAACATCTCGATCACACCTTCCAAGGCTCAGGGTCTAATGCGGAAGAGGTGGTGGAAAGAATGTAAGAGCCAAAGGAAGGGTAGGACTCCTTACGACGTGCTCCCTCCAGACATAAAATGGCCTGGATATCCATGACCTCATAGTGCCTGACACTACCTACACAAGACCATCATAAGAGGAGGAAAAGATCATGACATCAAAATGGAAGAGAGACTGATTGAGATGGGGAGGGGATATGATGGAGAATGGAATTTCAAAGGGGAAAGTGGTGGGAGGGAGGGTAGTAACATGGGATATTTTTTATAATCATGGAAAATGTTAATAAAAATTAAGAATAAAATAAAATAAAATAAAATAATTTAAAAATAATAATAAAAATAAAAAAGTAAAACTCAGGCTGCTGTATGTTTTACTAAATTAGTAAATTACTGATGAACATATTTATAGCAGACATGTTTGCAATGAGAAACTTATTCTGTGTAGCTTTATTCTCAAAAATAATTGTTTTTAAAAATGTGTCTAGGATGGAGGATTGGCTTAGCAGTTAAGGCCTTTTCCTGCAAAGCCTAAGGACCCAGGTTTGATTCCTCAGTATCCACGTAAGCCAGATGCACAAGGGGGGGGGGTGGCTGTGCATGCATCTGGAGTTAGTTTGCAGTGGTTAGAAGCCCTAGCATGCTCATTCTTACTCCCTCTCTCTCTCAATTAAATTTTAAATTTTTTTTAATGTTTTTAGAACTGAGTATGGTAGCTCATACCTAATTTCAGCACTCAGTATGCTGAGGCAGGAGGATCTCAAATTCAAAACTAGCCTGAACGACATAGTGAGATCTTAGAAAAAGTCATAAAGCAAGGAGTAAAAACATTTGAAATTGACTTTCAGATATATATTTAAGAGAGAGAGATTATATATATATATATATATATATTTAAGAGAGAGAGAGAAAGAAGCAGATAGAGAATGGGCACACCAGGGCCTTCACCTGTTGCAAACAAACTTCAGATGCATGCATCACCTTGTGCATCTGGCTTACATGGCTCCTGGGGAATCAAACTCAGGTCCTTTAGCTTTGCAGGCAACTGCCTTAACCACTAAGCTACCTCTCCCGCCCAACTTTTCAGTTTTATTGTAATGTATATAAAGGTAAAGAAACCCCCAGCAAGAATACTTCCAGAGACCCACTCAAAATTTTCTGAGGCCCTTTAGAGAGGCTTAGCCCTGGAGCTTGAGCTCTATAGCATAACAGGTGATGGAGCTCAGGCATTTATCCAGCTCAAGTGAGCATGCTCCCAGGAACACCATCAGTCTTAGATAAAGCTTCTAGGGTGCTATGTTGATTAGCTTTTAAAAAATATTTGGGGGGCTGGAGAGATGGCTTAGCGGTTAAGCGCTTGCCTGTGAAGCATAAGGACCACAGTCAAGGCTTAATTCCCCAGGACCCACGTTAGCCAGATGTATAAGGTGGCGCATGTGTCTGGAGTTCGTTTGCAGTGGCTGAAGGCCCTGGCACACCCATACTCTCTCTCTCTCTCTCTCTCTCTCTCTCTCTCTCTCTCCATGTGTCTTGCTCTCTCTCAAATACACACACACACACTCTAGCAGACAGATTCAGGTTCACTGAGATGAACTTCCAGACCAGGCACAGTTATGGAGGAAGGGATTTATTGAAGCTTATGGATCCAGGGGAAGTTCCATAAATGGCAAGAAGAAGCTGGCCTGCCTTCACAGGACCAAGCAGAGAGAGAGAAGCACAAGCCTAAACGCCAAAAGCCACAGCACACTTCAGGAACTCCAGCTAGGCACACTTTGCATATCTTTAGATTGAAATCTGAAACCCACCACCACACCTTAAGATCCACCCAGTGACACTGCCTCCAGCCAGGTGGCTGCAGATGCAAACTACAAACAATAGAGAACTGAATATATTGGGGGCCATCTATTCAAACTAACACACACACACACACATATAATATTTGGGGGAGCTGGGCGTGGTGCCACACACCTTTAATCCTAGCACTCGGGAGGCAGAGGTAGGAGGATTGCCATGAGTTCAAGGATACCCTGAGAATACAGAGTGAATTCCAGATCAGCCTGGGCTAGAATGAGACCCTACCTCAGAAAAAAAAAAGAAAAGAAAATATTTGGGGGGGGTTGGAGAAATGGCTTAGCGATTAAGGCACCTGCCAGCAAAGCCTAAGGACCCATGTTCAACTCCCCAGGTCCCATGTAAGCCAGATGCACAAGGTGATGCATGTGCAAGGTTGTCCATGCACCCACTGTAGCACACATGTCTGGAGTTCGAGTGCAGTAGCTGGAGGCCCTGGTGCACCAGTTCTCTCTCTCATTAAAAAATAAAAGATTTGGGGACTAAAAAGACGGCTTAGTGGTTAAGGCACTTGCCTGAGAAGCCTAAGGACTTATGTTAGACTCTCCATATCCCATGTAACCCAGATGCACAAGGTGACACAGGCACACAAGGTTGCAAATGCACATGAAATGGCAAATACATCTGGAGTTCGATTGCAGTGGCTGGCAACCCTGATGCACCAATTCTCTCTCTCTCTCTCTCTCACACACACACACACACACACAAATATATTTAAAAAAATTTTTGAGCCAGGCATGATGGCACATACCTTTTTTTAAAAAGTATTTTATTGTATTTATTTATTTGACAGAGAAAGAGGGAGAGAGAGAATGAGCACTCCAGACCCTCCAGCCACTGCAAACGAACTCCAGATGCATGTGCCCCCTTGTGCATCTGGCCAACGTGGGTCCTGGGGATCGAACCTGGGTCCTTTGGCTTTGCAGGCAAACGCCTTAACTGCTAAGCCAACCCTCCAGCCCGGCACATACCTTTAATCCCAGTACTTGGGAGACAGGTAGGAGAATCGCTGTGAGTTTGAGGCCAGCCTGAGACTACATGGTGAATTCCATGTCAGCCTGGGCTACATCAAGACTGTACCTCAAAATATACATATATATTGGGGGCTGGAGAGATGGCTTAGCAGTTAAGGTGCTTGCCTGCAATGCCTAGTTATCCAGATTTGATTGCCCAGTACCCACATAAAAGCAAATTCATAAGGTTGTACATGTGTCTGGAGTTTGTTTGCAGTGGCTGGAGGCCCTGGCGCACGCATCTCTCTCTCTTTCTCTCTCTCTCTCTCTCTCTCTCTCTCTCTCTCTCTGCTACCTCTCTAACAAGTAAATAATTTTTTTTTGTTTTGGTTTTTTGAGGTAGGGTCTCACTCTAGCCCAGGCTGACCTGGAATTCACTATGGAGTCTCAAGGTGGCCTCAAACTCATGGCAATCCTCCTACCTCTGCCTCCCGAGTGCTGGGATTAAAGGCATGTGCCACCATGCCCAGCATAATTTTTTTTTAATTGCAGAAAGTTTCCTCGTTGTCTTAACATTGACCTACTATGGAGACAGCTGGAATCTAAATTGATATTTGACATTTTGACTCTAATTCTAGCTTAACCTAGAAGGTTTAGATCATTACTAATGGTATAAAAATTAAACTGGTGAAGTATGTATGTTTGTATTCATTTTTTAAATATGAGAGAAAGAGTAGGACCTCTAGCCACTGCAAACAAACTCCACACACATGTGCCACCTAATTCGTCTGGCTTACATGGGTCCTGGGGAATTAAACCTGGGTCTTTAGGCTTTGAAAGCAAGCACCTTAAGTGCTAAGCCATCTCTCCAGCCCTGTATTTATCTTTTAGACTCAGGCTTGAAGCCTAAACTTGTCCACATTGACAACTCTATCTTGTTTGACATTTTAATGTAGCTCTTCTATGAAGGAAGTGTTTTCATCAGAATTTGTCATTTCTCAAGAATGTACTAAATACTCCTGAGTGGCCTGAGGGAAAATAAGAACATAATTTATTTATTTCTTTTTTTTTTTTTCTATGAGAGAGAGAGGGGGAGGGAGGGAGAGAAATGGCATGCCAGAGCCTCCAGCCACTGCATTTGAACTCCAGATGCATGTGCCACCTAGTGCGCATGTGTTACCCTGTGCACTTGCATCATCTTGTGCGCCTGGCTTACATGGAACCTGGGCAGTGGAATATGGGTCCTTAGGCTTCGCAGGCAAATGCCTTAACCACCAAGCCATCTCTCCAGCTCTTTTTTTTTTTTTTTTATGAATATGTGAGGGCCTCCTAGCCACCGCAAACAAACTGCAGACACATGTGCCACCTTGTGCATCTGGCTTTACATGAATACTGTGGAGTTGAACCTGGGTCCTTTGGCTTTGCTGGCAGGCGCCTTAACTGCTAACCCATATCTCACTTTCTTGCCACCTAGTTTTCAACTGCTATGAAACTTGGTCATAGGGGACGTAGTTTCTGATTCCTTTGATATGGAGACCCATCAATAAAAGCTACATAAAACAATAATAATAAATTTATAGGACCTTTCACAGTTTTAGAAAATACTCTTGAGAGATATGATAAGAATTATAATCACTTTACTGAGAAGGAAGCTGAGGCTCAAAGTTGTAACCTGAATGACCCAGTAAATAACACATCTGGCTGCCTTATAGCTACTATAATGTGCTGTCAGCTATCTTACTATGCTGACCATGCCTTCTGAGAGAACTGCAACCTGAAGTTTCCTTCCATAGTGCTTAGGTGGAAGTTTCATACTCTATGCATACTTAGTCCTATTTGAATGTAACTTGTTGGGCTGGGGAGATGGCTTAGAGTTAAGGGTGCTTGATTGTAACTTGTTGATTTTGTTCTAAACAAGTGGCAGCAAATATTTTTATTTATTTATGAGAGAGCATATGGGTGTGCCAGGACATCTTGCCACTGCAAATGAATTTCAGACACAGGTTCCACTTTGCACATCTGGTTTTTAGATGGGTACTGGGGAATTGAATCTGGATAGGTAGGCTTTTCAAGTAAGTGCCTTAACCATTAGCCATCTCCCCAGGCTTGTTATTTTTAATTTTTGCTAACAAAAGGGCTCCATTATATTTAAAAATATATACCTAGGGCTGGGGAAATGGCTTAGCAGTTAAGGTGTTTGCCTGCAAAGCCTAAGGACCCCGGTTGCATTCCCCAGGGGCCACATAAGCCAGATGCACAAGGGGCACATGTGTCTGGAGTTCATTTGCAGTGGCTGCAAGCTCTGGCATGCCCATTCTCTCTTTCTCTCTATCTACCTCTTTCTCTCTCTCAAATAAATAAATAAATAAAATATTTAAATAGATAGATAGAGTGGCATTGCTTATTATTATTATTATTATTATTATTATTACTGCTGAGACAAAACACCTCACCAGAAGTAGCTTATGGAAGGAAAGGGTTTATTTCAGTTTTGAGAAGTTTCATCAGGGTGTGGAGCAGAAAGCCAGATGTCACATCTTGTCATATCAGCAGGGAGGAAGCAACAAGAATGAGCTAGCTACCACTAGCAAGCAGGGCTGGACTGTAAAATCCCAAGGCCCACCTCCAGTGACACATCTCCAGCAAGGCTGTGCCTCCCAAGGATCCATCACATAGGGAGTAAGTATGAGGCTTAAACACATGAGGCTGTGGGGGACATTTCACACTCAAACCACCACACCTGAAAACTGAACTTAGTAAATTTATCTTACTTAAATTAACCATAATTGTTTGAAACTTGAACTTTGGACATTTTCTGTTTTGTTTTTTATTGTTGTTGCTGTTATTTCTCTTAGGTTACAGTGATAGATCTAAAACTTTTATATTCACCTTTTTATTATTTTGCAAAAATTCTTCCAACAAGTAAAGATTATTTAAAATTGTTTCCTGTTCACATTGTACAGTCTAATCTGACAGAAAAGCCTGAAATTAGCCTCAGCTTGGTTCTTTTCTCTATATAATGGTTTGCTACTTACATGTTTGTGACTCTTTTTTTAAGGATAAGGACAATGTTGCTGCATTTTTTAGAGGTAATGTAATATAATGAAAAGAAAATGAACCAGGCGTGGTGGTAGACACCTTTAATCCCAGCACTGAGGAGGCAGAGGTAGGAGGATCATTGTGAGTTCAAGGCCACCCTAAGATTACATAGTGAATTCCAGGTCAGCCTGGGCTAGAGTGAAACCCTACCTTGAAAAACCAAAAATAGGAAATGAACTATGATATCAGTTAGAGCTGGTTCTAAACCCTAGGTCTGTCACTTAGTAGGATCTAAATAAATTAAGCTTTCTAAACCTGCATTTATACATCTTTAAAATAAGGAAAATAACACTGACTTCCTATGGTTTTGTAATGAGATGTTAAATACACACACAGTACACTTGTGATATGCAGTAGGTGTCTACCAAATATTTGATATTCTTCTTTCACTATCTTTTAAAGTTTTATTTATTTATTTATTTATTTAAGAGATAAAGAGGCAGATAGAAGGAGAGAATGGGCACACCAGGGCCTTCAGGCACTGCAAAATAACTCCAGATGCATGTGTCACCTTGTGCATCTGAGGTAGTAGGGAATTGAATCTGGGTACTTAGGCTTTGCAGGCAAGCACCTTAGCCTCTAAGCCATTTCTCCAGTCCCTGTAAGGATAGTAAGCATCCTTAGTCCTTATAGTGGTTTGAATCAGATGTCCCCCATAAACTGATTTGTTTTGAATGCTTGGTCTCCAGCTGGTGGCAATTTGGGAAGTAGAGCCTTGCTAGAGGAGGTGTGTTGTTGAGGGTGGGCTTTAGGGTTTTATAGCCAGCTCCCCCTTGCTAGAGTTTGACTCACTATCCTGCTGCTGTTGTCTATCTGATGTTGGCAAGAAGGTGATGACCCTCTTCTGTTCTTCCATCTTTACCCTGCCATCAATTTCCCCTTGAGACAGTAAACCAAAATGAACCCATTCCTTCCATCAGCTGCTTTAGTTGAGTATTTTGTCCCAACAACAAGAACATAATCGCAACAGCCTTACATTTAAAAGTCTCCATAAGCTTTTTTTTTTAATTTTTTTTTGTTTTTTTTTATTTTTTATTTATTTGAGAGTGACAGACAGAGAGAGGAAGTGGCAGAGGGAGAGAATGGGCGCGCCAGGGTCTCCAGCCACTGCAAACGAACTCCAGACGCGTGCGCCCCCTTGTGCATCTGGCTAACGTGGGTTCTGGGGAATCGAGCCTCGAACTAGGGTCCTTAGGCTTCACAGGCAAGCGCTTAACCACTAAGCCATCTCTCCAGCCCTCCATAAGCTTTTGTTGAATGACTGAAGTAAGTAGATGAATGCATGTTCTTGTTTAAAAAGGCTCATTGACAGTGCACGAGGGGGCACACACATCTGGAGTTTGTTTGCAGTGGCTGCAAGGCCCTGGTGCACCCATATTCTCATTTTCTCTCTCTCTCTCTCTCTCTCTCTCTCTCTGTCTCTCTCAAATAAATAAATAAAAATAAATATTGTAGAAAGGCTCATTGAGGGGGCTAGAGAGATGGCTCAGCAGTTAAATGCTTTCCTGCAATACCTAATGACCTGGATTCATTCTCCAGTACCCACATAAAGCCAGATGCACAAGGTGGCACATGCATCTGGAGTTTGTAGTGGCTAGAGGCCCTAGTGTGCCCATTCTCTGTATCTGCCTCTTTTCTCTCTCTCAAATAAAATTTAAAAAAAAAAAAAAGACTCATTTAGAGCTGGAGCAATGGCTTAGCGGATAAGGCACTAGCCTGTGAAGGTTAAGAACTCCTGTTTAAATCTCCAGATCCCATGTAAGCCAGACAGTGACGCAAATGCACAATGTTGCACATGCACTCAAGGGATGCATGTGTCTGGAGTTCATTCGCAGCACTGAAGGCCCTGGCATGCCCATTCTCTCTCTCTCTCCCTCTTTCTCTCTCTCCCAAAATAAATAAATTAAAAGACTCATTTAGCTGGATGTGGTGGCACATGCCTTTAATCCCAGCACTAGGAAGTAGAGGTAGAAGGATCACCCTGAGACTACATAGTGAATCCCAGGCTAGCCTAGATAGAATGAGACCCTACCTTGAAAAAAAAAAAAAAAACCAAAGACTCGTTTAAAGTAAAGAATAAGCAAATAATATTATAGAATGGATTTGCTATTTAATTCAATTTAGTTGTAAACTAAAGATGCATTCTTGCCTCTGTAGGTGTGTGTGTCTGTGTGCATGCATGTACATCTGTTTGTGTGTGTAGGCCAGAGATTGACATTAGGTATCTTTCCTAAGTGCTCTCCACCTTACTTACTGAAGCAGGGTCTCCCACCTGAACCCAGAGCTTGCTGATTTAGCTTGTCTAGCTAGTCAGCTTGCCCTGAGAATCTTCTGTCTCCACCACCTGCATACAGTTGTCAGGCCCATGGGGATTTTGTGTATGTGGTGGCTATCCAAACCCTAGTCCTCATACTTTCATGGCAAGCACTTTATTTACTGAGCCATCTCCCTGCCCCTTAAGATGCATTTTTTTTCTACATTTCAAAGTTACTGGTGCTATGTGCCTAGTTAGTAGAAATGCAATATCACATAGTTACATTGCCCAAGTTCTCCCATAACTGAAAAGGTTTCTTGCCTTTTAGATATTCCTTATGGTCACCATTTTTTGAATTGTATGTGCTTTCTGTTGTTGTTTTGATGTTTCGAGGTAAAGTCTCACTCTAGGCCAGGCTGACCTAGATTCACTATATAGTCTTAGGGTGGCCTCGAACTCACAGCCGTCCTCCTACCTCTGCCTCCCAAGTGTTAGGATTAAAGGTGTGTGCCATCATGCCCTGCAAATTGTGTGTTTGTTTATTTATTTATTTTTATTGTTTTGGTTTTTCAAGGTAGGGTTTCACTGTAGCCAAGGCTGACCTGGAATTCACTATGAAGTCTCAGGGTGGCCTTGAACTCATGGCAATCCTCCTACCTCTGCCTCCCAAGTGCTGGGATTAAAGGCATGTGCCAATACACCCTGTTATTTTTATTTTTTTAATTGTATGTTTTTAAGGAAGAAATGTTGTCCTTAACTTTACTTGTTCTTCCTCATGGAATTCTTTTGTTTTCTTTTTCATTTATAGCACTTACCTTTCTCTAGACTATACTTGGTCTTATTTGTGGACTTCAACCTTGAACTCAAATCAACTACAGGGGTGCCCAATTTTGTTGAGTTTCTTTATTAACCATCTTGAGACTGTGATGAAATCTATGAACTATCATTCTCCCAGAGAAATGTACATATGTACTAAAGTTGTTGGGGTTTTTTGTTTGTTTTATCTGTTTTTCCAGGTAGGGTCTCACTCTAGCCTAGGCTGACCTGGAATTCACTATGTAGTCTCAGGGTGGTCTTGAACTCACGGTGATCCTCCTACTTCTGCCTCCTGAGTGCTGGGATTAAAGGCGTGCGCCACCGCACCCGGCCAGTTTTTATATTAGTTCAAGAAAATCATGGGTTCTAGGACAAGGACATTTTTTTCTAGGTTTTATATTTCTTCAGAATAATACCTGAGTTTTATTGACCAACCTTTGTGTCTGAGGCAGAGCATATATAGAAGATACTTAGTAAGTTGTGAATTGATTATTAATCCTTTGTTTCCTACCACAGTATCTCTAAGCAGGATGTTTTTTTCTTTGCTTCCTTAGGCTTCCATCTGAGTGGCACAGTAACTGAGCCAGCCACAGCTTCTGAACCAACAGTGACTTACAAAGTTGCAATCAGTTTTGATCGATGCAAAATCACTTCAGTGACATGTGGCTGTGGAAATAAGGACATATTCTACTGTGCTCATGTGGTAGCACTCTCACTCTACAGGATCCGCAAACCAGACCAAGTCAAACTGCGTCTTCCTATCTCAGAAACCCTTTTCCAGATGAATAGGGACCAGCTACAGAAGTTTATTCAGTATTTAATTACAGCACACCACACTGAAGTTCTTCCTACTGCACAAAAACTGGCAGATGAGATTCTGTCCTCCAACTCAGAAATCAACCAAGTGAATGGTAATTATACAACATTTTCCTTGCTAAAAATGGCCTTGTTCTCAACCACTGTTACCAAAGCAACCCTCTTCCCTCTACTGTGTTGCATTATTGCATTTTAAGAGGTTGGAACTTTTCTACAATTGTACCAATTTAATCTAAATCAATTCATTCTACCCAAACTACTGTGTGTTTAACTCTTAGTTTCTTAGAGTAATTCAGTTCTACTCCATAGAAGTATTGGCATGGGGTGTTGTCTGTTTCTCAGCTTTGTTGACAGATATACAGCTGTAATCACTATTTAATAATTCATCTATTTTTACTCTTAATTTCATACAGTTTTCATAATTTAAAATACAAATTTAGGTCTGAAAATATAACTCAGTGGTAGCTAGCATGTGCAAGGCCCTGGCACTGAATCCCTAGCACTAAAGGAAAGGGGAAAGAAAGTAGAATTTAGTTAACTGGAAAGAAATGCTACATACATACATTTATATAGATATCTATGTGACAAAAGACAAGTTCACTGTGATTTTTGGTTTTTGTTTTTGTTTTTTGTTTTTCAAGGTAGGGTATTGCTGTAGCCAAGACAGACCTGGAATTCACTATGTAGTCTCAGACTGGCCTTGAACTCATGACGATTCTCCTACCGTGCCCTGCCTCACTGTGATATTAACAATGGTAATATTTGGCTGATAGTATTTTAGTGTAATTTCTAGTATGTATTATTTTTATAATTCATCTGATGTTTAAAAATGAAAGAGCCAGGCTGGGCATGGTGGCACTCGCCCTTAATCCCGCACTTGGGGGCCAGAGGTAGGTGGATCACCGTGAGTTTGAGGCCACTCTGAGACTACATAGTGAATTCCAGGTCAGCCTAGATTAGAGTGAGACCCTACCTTGAAAAAAAAAAAAAAAAAGAGCCAGGCTGGAGAGATGACTCAGCAGTTAAAGATACTTGCTAAGCCTGATGGCCTGGATTCAATTCCCCAGAATCTAACCTCAGTACCTATGTAAAGCCAGATACACAAAGTGCCACATGCATCTGGAGTTCATTTGCTATGGCAGGAGGCCCCAGTGCACCCATAATCATTCTTTCTGTCTGCCTCTTTCTCTGTTTCCCTCTCAAATGAATGTAAGTAAAAATATTTCAATATCTTATTTACTTATTTGCAAGCAGAGAAAGAGAGAGAATGGGTGTGTCAGGGCCTTCAGCCACCACAAACAAACTCCAGATGCATACACCTCTTTGTGCATCTGGATTTATGTGGGTACTGGGGAATCAAACCCAAGAAAAATGTTTTTTAAGGCTGGGAAGATTGCTTAGCAATTAAGGCACTTGCCTGAAAACCCTAAAGACCCATATTTGACTCTCCAGGTCCCACGTAAGCCAGACACACAAATTGACGCAAGTGTGCAAGGTCACACATGCGCACAAGGTGGTGCATGCATCTGGAATTCAGTTATAGTAGCTGGAGGTCCTGGCATACCAATTCTCTCTCACTCTCACTCTCACTCTCTTGCATTAAAAAAAAAAAAAGCCGGGCTGGAGAGATGGCTTAGCGGTTAAGCACTTGCCTGTGAAGCCTAAGGACCCCGGTTCGAGGCTCGACTCTCCAGGACCCACGTTAGCCAGATGCACAAGGGGGCGCACGCGTCTGGAGTTCGTTTGCAGTGGCTGGAGGCCCTGGCACGCCCATTCTCTCTCCCTCTCTCTATCTGCCTCTTTCTCTCTCTGTCTGTCACTCTCAAATAAAAATAAAAATAACAAAAAAAAAAAAAGCCAGTCTGTTGGGCTTGCCTCATTAAAAAAAAAAAAAAAAATGTTTTTTTAAAAATGACAGAGCCCAGCTAGGCGTGGTGGTGCACGCCTTTAATCCCAGCATTCGGGAGGCAAAGAGCCAGGTCAGCCTGGGCCAGAGTGAGACCCCACCTCGAAAAACAAACAAAAAAAGAGCCAAATGAGGTGAGTGATGCCTGTAGTCCCAGCACTGTGAAGTAGAAGCAAAAAGATCAGGAGCTCAAGCTCATCAACAGCTTCATAATAAATTTGAAGCCAACATGGGGTATATGAGACCCTGTCTAAAAAAAGAAAGAAAGAAAGAAAGAAAGAAAGAAAGAAAGAAAGAAAGAAAGAAAGAAAGAAAGAAAGAAAGAAAAGAAAGAAAAGAAAGAAAAGAAAGAAAAGAAAGAAAAGAAAGAAAAGAAAAGAAAGAAAGGAAGGAAGGAAGAAAGATTGGTTCTTCTGACCTCATAGCTCCTTCAGGACAGGTCTCATACAGCCTCATGAGGCAAAAGCCAGTTTGTCAATGTTTTATAGATCATAGAAACTTGGATATTATCCTACTAGTAATAGTAGACCACTGGAGGTATTTAAGTCAGAAATGGTATATTTTTTCTCACTTACCTAGTTTTGTACTTCAACCCACACAATGATTTGACTCATAATTATTTATAAAGATATCTTTTCCATTTTATCACTATTTCTCCTATAATCCTGAGGAAAAATTTAGACTATCATATTAAAGTGTAATTTGCATTGAAATTAGCACTAGTAGAAGATAAGTCATTTCATTATAATTTCTTTTCTGGAAAAAGCTAAAATATCCAAACCAGTAAACCTATACAGGGATATTTTAATTTAATTTAAAATCAAAACATTTTCAATAAAAGAAAAAAGTGAAAAGAAAGAAAAAATAAAACTAAAAATTCCTCTGTGAAGCCTCTTGCCAATTCCTGTTCTTCTCAGATAACTTTGATTGTCTTAACAATCACACTAAACCCTTATAGTATGTTAGTCAACTTTGGTCTTGGTTATCTAGTTAAAGTGATATGTGGTCCTGTTAATTCATTCCTAAACAATGCCTCCTCCTCTACTATCTGACCTTCATAGATTTATTTCTCCAGTCCAGATCCTCTGGGCTTTACATTCTGAATATAGCTAACTATTCTATATCACAGTAGCATCCCAAGATCAGCATGCCCAAATGTGAATTTGTAGTCTTGTTTTCTCAAACTTGCTTATCCTCCTGTAGTCAACATCACAACAATTAGAACAACCTCTAGACAATATTTTGTGGTGCTGGACATTGTGGTGCACATCCATCATTCCAGTACCTGGGAGGCTGAGGCAGAAGGATCCTGACTTCAAATCAAGCCTGGGCTACTTTGTGAAATTGAGACAGCTTACCCATATAGCAAGACCCCCCACCTTGGAAGGAAGGAAGGAAGGTAAGGAGAGAGGGAAGAAAGGAAGGAAGGGAAATAAAAGAAAAAAGAAGTGAAAAGAAAGAAAAAATAAACCAAAAATTCCTCTGTGGAGCCAATTCCTGTTCTTCTCAGATAACTTTGATTGTCTTAACAATCACACCAAACCCTTAATAGTATGTTAGTTAGATACCCAAATATTAAATTACTCCATTTTGCTACAACCACCCAGCAAAAGACCAGTAAACATTTATAGTATATATACCTTCTTTTTCCTCCTATCAAATAAGCAAATTTTAAGTGAGATTTTACTGTTAGTAAGCTTCAAGGCTTTGTCATATTTTAGCTCTATTCTAGCAGGTTTCTATAGAAGGCACATTAAGTATTTTTTTAATATGCCTTATTTCTTCAATAACTGCTGTGACTACTACCATATAGACCCAAAGTGTTTTCTACTTTTCTTTATATCCCCTCAAATCCTTAGAGGAAGTATCATTCCACACTTTCAGTTCATTGATTAAGGCCAGCTCTCTCCTGCTTTTCATCTCCTAATTGAATCATCTCTGAATGAAAATTGGTATTCAAACCATCTCTACCCTCTGCTGCTAGAAACCTATAGCTGTTCTTTCCTATCCCCACCTTTAGACCCATGTCTATGTCCAGCCCTTGGCTTAATCTAGTTTATCTCAGTTCTAGCTCTAAATTCCAGAGTCCTTAGAGGTGAAACATAGACCCTAACTAATGGCTTTGTATATTACTATTTGAGAGCCATTGCATTGTTTAGCATTCTTGTCATCCTCAGCATAGGAAAATGCATTATTCTAACCAATCCCATATTCTGTGTAGAATGGTCTGAAAAAAGGATAGTATTTGACTGCCTTCCAACATATCATCCATCTGCTTACAATCAAGGCTCTTAAAACCAGCTGACGGATCACAGCAGTATGGCACTAGAGCCCATAGATTTGTACTGAAGAACATAGGCTTTACAGAGACCAGCATGCAGATCTTGGCTTACATACTTTCCATGAATTAAGCTTAATTTCTTCATTTTTTAAAACATTTTGCTGATTTATTCAAGAGGGAGAGGGATGAAGATAAGAGAGAGAGATAATGGACGCAACAGAGCTTTTAGCCACTGCAAATGAGCTCCAGATACACGTGCCACCTTGCATATCTATCTGGTTTATATGGGTACTGGCAAATTGAACCTGTATTCTTAGGCTTTGCAGGCAAGTGCCTTAACCACTAAACTATCTCTCCAGCCCAATTTCTTCATTTTTAAAATTTATTTATTTATTTATTTGCAAGCAGAAGGAGATAGAGAGGAGAGAGAAAGAATGAATATGGGTGTGCCAGGGCCTTCAGCCACTGCAAACGAACTCCAGATGCATGTGCCACATTGTGCATCTGGCTTTACATGGGTACTGGGGAATCAAACCAGGTTCATTAAGCTTTTCCAGCAAGTACCTTAACTACTGAGCTATCTCTCCAGCCCCCCTCTTTTTTATTTGTTAGGAGAGAAAGAATGGTATTCCAGGGCCTCTTGCCACTGCAAATGAAGTCTAAACACATATGCCACTTTGTGCTTCTAGTTTTATGTGGTACTGGGGAATTGAACCCAGGTCAGTAAGCTCAGCAAGCAAGTGCCTTTAACTGCTGAGCATCTTCACAAACCAGTTTTTTATTATTATTATTTTAAAGCTGGATAATACCATCTAATAGAGTTGTTAGGAAAGTTCCTTGGAATTATAGAACAAGTGCTTGTTGACCACCACTATGTGCTAGACACTTTTCTGTGTGTTACAGATAAAGCAGCCAACAAAACTTTCTGCCTTTAATGAGCATATATTACTAGTGGGCATATGTATAAAATGTACTTAGCCTCTGGCATGTAGGAAACACTCAGAAAATGGTTGTTATTAATAATTAAGGATAGAGTTTGCTTTGCCACTTTAGGGATACAAAAGAAGTATAGGATATAGTACTCCTCATCCTCTTCCATGCCCGAACTTGAAACTAGGTGGTCATGAGACATATTTGTCCATTCTATAAATATTAACTCAGTACCATAATGAATCAAGGACTGTGAAATACAAATCTGAATTCTTATCCTCTAAAAATGTTAATTTAGGGGTGGCTAAATTGTCTTCATCAAGATAGTCCAGTAGATAAAATACTTGCCACTCAAGTCTGGGTACCCAAGTTCAGATCTCACCTAAAAGCTAGAAGCCATGGCAGGCTTTTATATTCCAGCATGTTAATGGTAGGATGTGAGGCAGAGACAGGAGAATTTCTTAAGAACTCATGGAGCAGCTAGCCTGGCCAACACAACAGTGAACAATGCCTTAAAGCAGAAGGCGAGGCTCAACACCCAAATGTTGTCCTCTAACCTCCACATATGTGTGTGACACACATGCACCCACACTCGACACATGAACACACACACACCAAAAAAATATGTTTAATTTAGTTAGGAATACATGAGAAGTACATAAGTCTAATAGAAAACAAAATGCAACAAAAGTATTAATAAAGTGTTATGAAGAGTGTTATTACCTTATTAGCTGAGTGTATAAGCTAGACATATTTTTGGTAAGTAGCAGCAGAGTAGATGGTTGATTTGGTGAAGGCATAAAAAGAGTCTATCCTGCCAGTTGAACTAAGCAGTACCTAAACCTTAGTAGTATTTCCATTTCTTATTGTGATCCTGACTCTAGAGCTGAGACAATATTGACAATGAAACTGGTTTTTTTTGGGGGGGGAGGGGTGCTAAGAGCAGTTGAGAGATAATAGAACTGAAATAAAGAGGAAAATATAATAAAGCTATAAGAAAATATGATTGAGTTCTTCCTGGAGTATTGTAAGTGTAGGGAGAACAAGCCTGGAAATGAGAAATACAGCCAGAACATGTAAGTCCTTGAATGCCGTACTGAGGCAAGAATAGTGCATCACTAAAGACTTCTGAACAAGGAAGTGATATGATTAAAATTGTTTGGAATAAAATATAAATGGCAGATCATAGTGTTAATGATTATTTGTAGAATGAGAATTCATGAACTATCCTAATTGAGAAAAGATGCTCTTAAAAAAAAAACTCAGCAGAAGAGTGGCTTTGCTATACAAATCCACACTTCACATAAACAGGGCTCTGACATAGGGAAACAAGAAAGGTAGACTGACTAAAACACGATATAAATTTATCACCTATTACATAACTGCACCCACAGAATGTTTAATTATGATCAGTCTTCTGTCACTTGAAGGCAAGTTTCTAAAATCTTGTCACAGGACTGTGTCTATAAGATAGTGAAAGCTGGGCGTGGTGACACACACCTTTGATTCCAGCTCTCAGGAGGCAGAGGTAGGAGGATCATTTTGTGAGTTTGAGGCCAGCCTGAGATTACATATTTTCTGAGATTGTCTCATGTAGCCCAGGCTGGTCACAGACTTACTGTGTAGCTGAGGCTGGCCTTGAACTTCTGATCCTCCTGCTTCCATCTCCCAAGTGTCAGGATTACAGGTCTGTGCCACTATGCCTGGTTAAAAATATAATTTTTTTAAAGTATTTTATTTGCTTATTTGAGAGAGAGAGGCAGATAGAGAGAGAATGGGCACACCAGAGCCTCCAGCCACTGCAAATGAACTCCAGACATGTACCACCTTATGTATCTGGCTTATGCAGGTACTGGGGAATTGAACCTGGGTTCTTGGGCTTTTCAGGGCTGGAGAGATTGCTTAGTGGTTAAGGCACTTGCCTTATATATATATATATATTTCTCATAAGAAAGGCAAGCCCAACAGACTGGCCTTTCTTATGAGAGAGCAAGAGAGAAAGCGAATTGGCATGTCAGGGCCTCCAGCCACTGTGAGTAAACTCCAGATATGTGTGCACCTTGTGTGTATATGCAGTCTTGCACATGCATCACCTTGTATGTCTGGCTTATATGGGATCTGGGGAGTCAAACATGGGTCCTTAGGTTTTGCAGGCAAGTGCCTTAACTGCTAAGCCATTTCTCCAGCCCTAAAAATATAATTTTATGGTCTAAGAAAATACTTTTAGTTTTTAAATAATAGGTATACATGAATATAGATTTGAACTTCACAAAAAAAGCAAGAAGAAGAAAACTACCTTCAGGAGTGGAGGGGAGAATCATTATTTTCCTCTTGTGTTTTAAACATAAAGAGAGAAAAACAAACTCAGTTTTCCCTACACAAGACCGAATGCTTCTGTGTTTAAATATGTGGGGATTGTCCCACACTCAAGAGGCAACCATTTCTACTGAAGACACCAACTGGATGTTCTAATCCAGTTCATTTCTGACATGTTGAAGGCTCAGTCCCCAAGACTGTTCCCCACTCCTGCCCCACTTCAGATGCCAATCACAAGCCCTAGGTTGTTTCACTTGTTCTTCTGACTGGCTGACTAACTGACTGACTATCTATAAATCAGGGCTCCCATAATATCCTCCTCAAGTTCATTTACTCTCTGGAGTAGCTCATAGAATCAGGGAAACATTTCACTTACACTTAGGATACAGCTGAGAAGAAGCATAGGACAGCCAGGCATGGTGGCACACACCTTTAATCCCAGTACTTTGGAGGCAGAGGTAGGAGGATCGCCATGAGTTCAAGGCCACCCTGAGACTCCATAGTGAATTCCAGGTCAGCCTGGACTAGAGTGAAACCCTACCTCGAAAAACCAAAACAAAAAAGAAGCAGCAACAGCATAGGAAAGCATAGGACATGTGTGAAGAAGGCCCATGCTTCCATGCTGTCTCTGGGTATGCCACTCTTGAGGAACCTCTCTGTGTTCTGCCATCTGGAAGCTCTACAAACAGTTCTTGTGTAGTTGTCATTACATAGACATGATTGATAAAATCATTGGTCATTGGTGATCAACTTCACTTTCAGCACTCTTCCCCTCCACTGAGAGTCATAAGCCATGTGGGACTATAAGTCCCACTCTTTAATCCTGTCATGGCGAGTAGAGCCACTCCTGAAACTGTCTAGAGGCTACCTGTCATCAGTCGATCATTAGCATACAAAAAGACACTAATCACTTTGAAAATTCCAAAGATTTTAGGAGTTGTATATCATGAGCTAGGACAAACATATATATTCAAGAATATTACATGTGTAATTCCTTCTAGGCTTTTCCCCCAGAGAGTATTCATAGACTGGAAGAGAATACAACTGTGACTTACATGAACATGAAACTAGCATTAGTATTACATTTCTTTTGTTTTTAAGTTTTTTATTTATGTATTTGTTTGCAAGCAGAGAGAGAAAGAAATAGAATGGGCATGCCAGGGCCTCTAGCCTCTGCAAATGAGCTCCAGATGCGTGCGTCAGTTTATGCATCTGGCTTTACATGTAGAACCCAGGTTGTTAGGCTTTGCAGGCAGGCTCCTTAACTGCTCAGCCATCTCTTCATCCCAGTCTTACATTTCTTAAGTCCCACACAGGGGCTGAAGACATGGCTTACTGGTTAAGTCCCACACAGTTGACCAAGCTTTATTAGAGCACAGTAACCTATCTGTATTAGAATGTGCTCACAGAGTGCCACTCCAGTTGAGTACATAGCGTGTGAATTCAGGGCATTCATTCCACTTTCCCATTGCTCACAGGTGCCCCTGACCCCACAGCCGGGGCCAGTGCTGATGACGAGAACTGTTGGCATTTGGATGAAGAACAGGTGAAGGAACAAGTGAAGCTCTTTCTCTCCCAGGGGGGTTACTATGGCTCTGGAAAGCAGCTCAATTCAATGTTGGCCAAGGTAAAATAGTAAACCATTTTGTTTCTTTTAAACATTAAATAAACTAGGCTCACCACGCTTCTGTCTTCAGGGACCTAGCTCACTTGACCTAGCTCTACTGAATGCTTAACACCTGCCTTGCAGGAGGGATAAGCAGAGCCCACGTGAGCAAGTACACCACAAAGCCCAACTATGTCTCTGCTCTGGAAATGAGTTAACATTTCCGCAAGGACATCATCTTCTCTCTGCTTGGAAGCCAAGGCTGCCTCAGGCTAGAATTTCCCCAGTATTCCTAAAAATGCTTAGTTATTTTGAAACTGAGGGCTCTTATCAACTTTCCTTTCCTTCCCAACACAGTTAGTGAAATTTAACTTATACACCATAATGTTTACCCACTTAAGGTGTAAAATTTTGACTGGAGATGTAGTTCAGTGGTAGAATGTTTGCCTAGCATGTTGGATCCCTAGCACCAAAAAGAAACAAAAACCTCTAAGTACACAGTTCAGTATTTTTTTATATTGACAGATATACATTGCCATTACCATGATTAACATTTTCTTGCATCAAGAAGAAACATCTGGGGCTGGAGGGATGTCTTAGCAGTTAAGGCGCTTGCCTGCAAAGCCAAAGGACCTAGGTTTGATTCCCCAGGACCCACATAAGCCAGATGCACAAGGTGACGCATGCGTCTGGAGTTCATTGGCAGTGACTGGAGCCCTGGCGCATCCATTCATTCTCTCTCTCTCCCTTCCTCTCCCTCTCCCTCTTTCTCTGTGTCAAATAAATAAATAAAAATAACATATATTTTAAAAAAAGAAACATCTGGCCGGGCGTGGTGATGCACGCCTTTAATCCCAGCACTCGGGAGGCAGAGGTAGGAGAATCACTGTGAGCTCGAGACCACCCTGAGACTCCATAGTGAATTCCAGGTCAGCCTGAGCTAGAGTGAGACCCTACCTTGAAAAAACAAACAAACAAACAAAAAAAGAAACATCTGGCTGGAGAAGATAGCTTAGCAGTTAAAGGTACTTATTTACAAAGCCTGCTGACCTGGGTTCAATTCTCCAGTACCCACATAAACCTAGATGCACACAAAGTGGTGCATATGTCGGGAGTTCAGCTGCAACAGCAGGAAACCCTGGTGTGCCCATTCTCATTCTCTCTCTCTCTCTCTCCCTTTCTAGCTCTCTCTTTTTCTCCTTCTCTCAAATAAATAAATAAATAAATAAATAATTCTAATCTTAATTACTAATCTTAGATCACACATTATATTTCATACAATACTATATATGGTAAGATATAAAAAGGGTTTTGCCTAATTTAAACATGTAAGTAAAATCATTATCTATGTGTATGTATGTATGTGTATGTATGTATATGTATACGTGTGTGTATATATATATATATATATATATATGTATATATATATATATAGAATAGTCCTTTGTGACTGGATTCTTTCGCTTAGCTTCATGTTGTCAAGGTTTATCTGTGTTATAGCATGAGTCAATACTTCATTTCTTTCTTGTTGAGTGATAATCTATTATATCTACATTTTATTTATCCTTTGTTAGTAGATACTTGGATTCCTTTCATCTGTTGGTTACTGTGAATAATGTTGCTATTAACATTCTTGTACAAGTTCTATGTAGACAATTTTCCAAAGCAGCTTTCTCATTTTATAGTCCCACCAATAGTATATTGATTCTGGTTTCTTTACATCTGGATCAATATTTGTTATTATCTTTTTTATTCTAGCCATCCTAGTGGCTTTGAAACCATATCTCATTAGGCACAACATGCTTTCTTGGCACATGCAGAGATCTTGCTTACAGAGCAAGAGGCTTTTGGCTCTTTGGTTTCATTGTACTAAAGTATGTCATCTTCTCACCCTACTCCCTTTTCTTCCTTTTTTATGTTATACACTCACCAATCTCTTGCCCTTTCCCCTCTCACATGCCAGGTTCGAGAGATGCTGCGGATGAGAGATTCCAATGGAGCCAGAATGCTGACACTTATAACTGAGCAATTTATGGCTGACCCACGACTCACACTCTGGAGGCAGCAAGGAACAAGCATGACAGATAAGTGCAGGCAGCTCTGGGATGAGCTAGGTAAGTTCTCATCTATCAAGTGCTATGTCCTTGCAGCTTGCCCTCTAGCACCAGTGTTAGTGAGTGTTTGCCATCAATGATCACATAAGTCTTGCTATGTCTAACAGATGGAAGATTTTAGTTTCTACAGAGTCTACCTAGAGTAACTTCAGTCTCACTTTTATTGCTTCTACAGCATTATGCTTTGCTATTGATCTTAGGTTTTGTTCCACGTGTTATCTACATGGTAAGCCTTTGCTGAAAGAAAACCTCTTCACTTGGTTTCTGTTACATGACACTAAATACTCAGCCTCAGGGACTGGGGATGTAGCTCAATTGGTAGGTATTTGCTTAGCATGCACAAAGCCCTATATTTGATCCCAGTACAACATAAAACTAGGCACAGTGGCACACACTTTTAATCCTAGCACTTGGGAGGCAGAGGCAGGAGGATCAGAAATTCAAGATCATCCTCACCTACAAAGTAACTTTGTGACCAGCTTGTGCTACATGAGACTTTGTCTTTAAAAAAGGGGGGGCAGGCGTGGTGGCGCATGCCTTTAATCCCAGAACTTGGGAGGCAGAGGTAGGAGGATCGCTATGAGTTCAAGGCCACCCTGAGACTACATAGTGAACTCCAGGTCAGCCTGAGCTAGAGTGAGAACCTACCTCAAAAACAAGGGGGGGGGTGCTGGAGAGATGGCTTAGCAGTTAAGGTGCTTGCCTGTGAAGCCTAAGGATCCAGATTCGATTCTCCAGGATCCATGTAAGCCAGATGCACAGGTGGCACATGCATCTGGAGTTCATTTGCAGTGGCTGGGGCCCCTGGCATGTCTATTCTCTTCCTAACCCCCCATCTCAAATAAATAAATAAGTACAAAATAAACATTAAAAAAATTTTTTTTAAGGCTGGAGAGATGACTTTGTGGTTGAGGTGCTTGATTGCTAAGCCTAAGGACCCAGGTTCAATTCCCCAGGACCCACATAAGCCAGATACACAAGGTGGTACATGCATCTGGAGTTCATTTGCAGTGGCTAGAGGTCCTGGTATGTCACACCCCACCCCCCCTCCACTTCTCTCTCTCAAATAAATAAATATATATATTTTTTTAATTAGTGGAGGTCCTGGTACACCCATTCTTATTCTCTCTCTCAAATAAATTAATAAAATATTTAAAAAATAAAACTAAACCTTACTTCACTTTTGTTGCTTTCTTTGAGTCTCCTCTTCTGTATCGCTCCTAGCCATACCTCTTAAACAAAGGCAGTTTACAACACTTAAAGACTTTGGCCTCTGGTTTCCTTTCTATGTACTCAAGAACCTCATGCACTAGAGCTTACTTGTTTGATGATCTCAATCTTATCTTTCTCTTCACTGAGTCCTTGTCCCATATTCTCATTGACCATTCCACTGAGAAATCCAAAGTGATCTCATGCTTTCTATTAAAGAAAAAAAAAGGACTTTTAAGCCAGGCGTGGTGTCGCATGCCTTTAATCCCAGCACTTGGGAGGCAGAGGTAGGAGGATCATCGTAAGTTTGAGGCCACCCTGAGACTACATAGTGAATTCCAGGTCAGCCTGGGCTACAGTGAGACCCTACCTTGAAAAAAACAAAAACAAACAAAAAAAGACATGTCTTTTAGCCAGGTATGGTGGCTCACGCCTTTAATCCCAGCACTTTCGAGGCAGAGGTAGGAGGATTGCCTTGAGTTCAAGGCCACCCTAAGACTATGTAGTGAATTCCAGGTCAGCCTGGGCTAGAGTAAGATTGTACCTCAACCCCCCCCCCCAAGAAAAGATTTTTTAAATATTTTATTTATTTACTTACTTGAATAAGAGAAAGAGGCAGATAGAGATTGGGCACACCAGGGCTTCTAGCCACTACAAATGAACTCTTGACGGCTGTGCCACCTTAAACATCTGGCCTACATGGGTTCTGGGGAATTGAACCTGGGTCCTTAGGCTTCATAGGCAGGTACCTTAACTGCTAAACCATCTCTCCAGCCCTTTAAAAAAAAAAAAAAAGGACTTTATGACTCTGGCATTAGTACCGCCATTCTTACCTCACCAAATTAATTGTGGAGCGCTCACTTTTCTTGCATTCCCTACATCCCTACATTGTCAACTTTATTTGATTCCTTGGCCTTTAAAACACAATTCAATGTCCGTTTTCATTTTTCATTTCCCATCATCACTATTGTAGCTGAAAGCCTTAGGTATTCCTGATTAGATAAGAACTGTGACTTGGTGAATGGCCTCTCTGTTCTAAATTTCTCAAGGTAATATGTGGTCATCATTTCTGTTTCTCCTTCCCTTACTTGAAGGCTAATTTTACAGTGCTAATACTTTTAGCTCCTGTCCCAGTTTCCAGAATCTTCCATTCCCTGAAACCACAATCCAACCACAGCCCCATTTTGGGGTTATACTGAAAAAATTCTAACCAGGTGTGGTGGCACATGCCTTTAATCCCAGTACTCTGGAGGCTGAGGTAGGCAGATAGCTGTGAGTTAGAGACCAGCCTGGAACTACAGAGTGAGTTCCAGGTCAACCTGGGCTAAAGTGAAAGCCTACCTCAAAAAGAAAGAAAGAAGGAAGGAAGGAAGGGAGGGAGGGAGGGAGGGAGGGAGGGAGGAAGGAAGGAAAGAGAAAAATTCTAATATAGTATATTCTAAAAGTTTTCACCCTATTTCTTCTACTTCCTCAACTCCATAAACAAACTTCCAACTCCTACAAAATAACACAAGAAAATACTACAGCTTGAGATTTCACTGAATTCTGCTGAACTGAAACATGTGTTTTATAGCCTTAGTGTTGAAAGTTTCAGACATGTGGCTTCATGACTGAGACTGTACTTGGTTATTTAGGTGCCGGTTTTAGGTTTGAGTGGTGAAGCTTCTTTATATCATTGGCATTCTTATTAATAACAAGTAAGTACTTTACTAAATGTTGTGTGTTAATTTTTGTGTGAAAGATTATACTCCTGTTGCTTTGATTCTCTTATAATAACCCTATGAGTTATTTGTGTCAAAGGCTTGGGAAATGGCTCAGTGAGTAAAAGCACTTGCTAGGCAAGCATGAAGACCTGAGTTCAATCTGCAGCACCCACATGAAAAGCTGGGCATGGCCATACATGCTTGTAACTCTAGTTCTGAGGAGAGCACAAATGAGGATCCCGGGGACTTGCTAGTCAGCCATTGTAACTGAAAAATGACATGCGCTCCAGATTCAGAGAGAGACACTGTCACAAGAAAAGAAAGTGGAAGAGTGATAGACGTTCTCCTCTGGCTTCTGCATGTGAGGTGCATGAATCTGCGTGCCCATGCATGCACACGTGCACACACACACATACATATATCACATAAACACGCTCACACATGCACACACACCACATATACACAATAAAAAGAAGAAAAGAACTGGGTGTGGTGGTACACACCTTTAATCCCAGCACTTGGGAGGCAGAGGTAGGAGGATCACTGTGAGTTTGAGGCCACCCTGAGACTACATTATGAACTCCAGGTCAGCTTGGGCTAGAGCAAGACCCTACCTCAAAAAAAAAAAAAAAAGAAGAAGAAGAAGAGGGGAAGGGGAGGTGGAGGAAAGACAAAAAAAAGGAAGGAAAAGACAGACCTGGTTATTTCTGAATACAGACTCATGTTCTGAAGGACAAGACTTTTACACTATAAATCAGTAAGTTTATACTTTATGATCAACCAGTTGTTTCCAGGGTTATAGATTATACGACACAAAACCTGGCAACTTGAAAACTGCTTCTAAACTCTTTCCTCAGAAGACATTATAGACATGAACTCCTTTCCATGGTAACACGTGAGCATCCCCACAGTTTTAGATGAGAAAACTGAGCTCAGAAAAGTTGTGTTTTCTCATACTAGTAAATGGTGGCTCTAACACTGGACCCTATTTTGTCTCTAGGTCAAACATCCCTCATAACATCTCTCTCAGTCCTATCTTGTTATTCCTTTTTTGTATTCCAAAAGTGCATGCTGCTTAAGAATTTGAAATTAGCCTTCTTCAGAGAGTCATTTTCATCTGAGGCCTTTCATGTCTTAGAGTAATTTCTGGGTTGTGATGTGGACTTGGGCTTGGCCTCTTGGACAAGGCAGATAAGAGGAAGTAAGCTCCCAGTGCTTTAGAAGCTCTTTTATCTATTTTCTTTTTTTCTATTTTGTTAAGAAAAGCTCTCGTTTCTCACATTTCCTTATCTAGGAAAATGGTTGTAAGACCTATTTACCTGGGGAGGGCAGGGGTTGTAGGAAGTACAAGCATAGTGAAGAGAAATAAGCTCAGTACTTTCAGTTTCTGAGCTAGAGAAAATGAAAGCAACCAGACACAAATATCCCACAGCACCTACTTTCCCACCAACATTCCTTAAGTGATTATATCCATTCCTATGATTTTAAGCATATACAGATGCAGCTAAGTCACAAGTTTATGTCTCTTGTTTGAGGGTGTATCTCAGTAGTACAGTGCTTCCCAAGTGTGTATAGGTCCTGGTTTTGGTCCCCAGCATTGCAAACAAAAACAAAATCAAACTTATATATCTAGCCTTAACCTTTTGTTTGAGCCCCAGGCTATGTGTAGGTACCATCCACTTCTAGGAAACATTTCGAACTTACATATGTCTATTATAAATTGCTTACTGTTTCTGTCATCAAATCCAATTTTCCTTTAATCCCAAAACTTGGGAGGCAGAGGTAGGAGGATTGCTGTGAGTTCGAGGCCAGCCTGAGACTACATAGTGAATTTCAGGTCAGCCTGAGCTAGAGTGAGACCCTACCCCCCCAAAAAAAAAAATTAAAAATCAGGGCTAGAGAAATGACTCAGTGGTTAAGGCACTTGCCTGCAAAGCCTAATGACCTGAGTTTGATTCTCCAGTACCCATATAAAGCCAGATGCAGAAAGTGGTACATGAATCTGGAATTCATTTGTAGTGGCTGTAGGCCCAGGCATGCCAATCTCTCTGTCTCTTTTCTCTCTATCTTTGCTTACAAGTAAATAAATATTTTTTTAAAAATTTTAAGCCATGCATGGTGGTGCACACCTTTAATCTCAGCACTCAGGAGGCAGATGTGGGAGATTCGCCATGAATTTGAGACTACACAGTGGATTCCAGGTCAGCCTGGGCTAGAACAAGATCCTACCTTAAAAAAAAAAAAAATCAAAAGCTAGGCATGGTGGTGAGCACTTATAATCCTACTGCTAGGGAGGCAGAAACTATAAAATCCCTGGTGCAGCCAACCAGTGTAGCCTAATTAGCCAATAAAAGACCCTACTTCCAAGAAGGTGAGTAGTTCTGATGCCTGAGAAATGGTGACTAGGGTTCTCTTTTGGCATCCACATGCCCACATACCTACAAACATACAATATGTGTCTAGTTGATCACAAAGAAAATCTTAGACTCATCCTTGGTTCCCCATTTTTTTTATTAAAATTAGTTATTTATTCTTTATTTATTTTGAGAGAGAGAAAATGGGCACTCCAGGGCATCTTGCCACTGCAAGTGAACTCCGGACATATGCACCACTTTGTGCATCTGGCTTTATGTGGGCACTGGGGAATTGAACCTGGGCCAACAGACTTTGCAAGCAAGTGCCTTTAGCTATTAAGCAATCTCTCCAGCCCAGTTCCCTGCTTGCTTGCTTGCTCTTTCCTTCCTTCCTTCCTCCTTTCTTTCCTTCCTTTCCTTCCTTTCTTCCTTCCTTCCTTCCTTCTTTCCTTCCTTCCTACTCTTTCTTTAAGAGAATGGCAGAGAGACAGAGAGAATGGGCGCACCAGGGCCTCTAACCACTGCAAACGAATTCCAGACATATGTGCCATCTTGTGCATCTGGCTTACGTGGGTCCCGAGAAATCAAACCTGGGTTCTTAGGTTTCACTAGCAAGTGCCTTAACTGCTAAGCCATCTCTCTAGCCCCTTATTTTCTATTAGGAGTCCAAACCAAGACTTATTGATCATCAGAATTATAATATGGAATAAGATAATGCTATACTAAATGTTTAATATAATACCTAACTTTATAAAATTAATGATAGCTCTTATATATGTTATATATGTAAAGTATAATAATTATAGGTTTTAAAATTTCATAATAGCTATCATTGTCAAGAGTTTTAAACACTTTTGGGGGGCAGTATTTTCATGGCAGGGTCTTATGCTAGCCCAGGCTGACCTGGAACTCACTCTGTAGTTCTGGGCTGGCCTCAAGCTCATAGTGATCCTCTTGCCTCTGCTTCCCAAGTGCTAGGATTAAGGCATGCACCACCACACCTGGCTATCTGAACACTTATTTTTAAATATTTACTCATTTATTTGCAAGCAGAGAGAGAAAATGAATGGACGCACCAGGACCTCTAGCCACTGCAAACTCCAGCCACATGCCATTTTGTGTATCTGGGTTTACATAGATACTGGGGAATTGAACCTGGGCTGTCAGGCTTTACAAGCAAGTGCCTTTAATCACTGAGCCATCTCTCCAACCTTTCAACACTTTCTCTAGGTTACAGAAAAATATTCTTTTGAATACTGATCATTCTGTGAGTGCTGTTATTATATGTAGGCAACTAGAGAAAATTGCTTCTCTTTCTTAGAGATGTGACAATTTCTATTTTTGAAACAATTCATAGGGACCTAATTAATGAGACAGAAAACATTTGTAATTTATAGGTCATAGTATTTATATTCACTTTCTAGGGATCTTCTAAATAATGGAATGATTAGCCGGGCGTGGTGGCGCACGCCTTTAATCCCAGCACTCGGGAGGCAGAGGTAGGAGGATCGCCATGAGTTCAAGGCCACCCTGAGATGACAGAGTTAATTCCAGGTCAGCCTGGACCAGAGTGAGACCCTACCTCAAAAAAAAAAAAAACAAAAAAAAAATAATAATGGAATGATTAGGAAATAGGAACTCCTAGATGACTATAACATTAGCAATCCGTTTCTTCCTCAGCCTACCCACTCTATTTTCCATGCCTGTTATCCTATTGGTTTTGCCTTAGATCATCAGAGTTCTTATAGTAGCTAAATTATAAGGTCCACTTTTTGGTCTTTTCTATTTTCTATTTTCTGGGTTTTGTTGTTGTTGCTGTTGTTATTTCGAAGTAGGGTCTTGCTCTAGCCCAGGCTGACCTAGAATTCACTCTATAGTTTCAGGGTGGCCTCAAAGTCATAAAGCCAGATGCACAACATGGTGTATGTATCTAGAGTTCATTTGCAATAGCAAGAACCCCATCACACCCATTCTCATTTTCTTTCTTTCTTTCTCTCTCTCTCTCCCTTTCCCTGCATATAAATAAAATCACTTCATTTATGTTTACTGCTAACTGGAAATTGAAAAATTATCTACCACAGCCACATGGCCAACCCTGAAAAAAGAAGCAGTTTTTGAGAGTGAGTTGGTCAAAAAAATAGTACCCAGTGGTTTTTTGGAATATGTAATACTCTACTACAATAACAGTGGAAGTTGAAGAAAATAATATCTAAACACATTGCAAATTGATCAGCAGTTTCAAACTCCAAATCCCAATCATTTTCCATAGGAAAAGGAAATATTAAAACTTTGCCCTGAAATAATAATATACTAGACTCTTTATAAATGTTATTCCATGTAATTCTCATACTATCCCTACAAAGTAGGTATGTTTGTGTTCTTAGTTTTATACTTAAGGGCTCTGAAGGTCAGTCAGTCCACCTAGACAAACTATGACACTTTTTCTGAGTACCTTCCTTCCAGCCCTGTTTTATTTATTTATTTATATATATATATATATATATATATTTTTTTTTTTTTTTTTTTTTTTTTTGGTTTTTCGAGGTAGGGTCTCACTCTAGCTCAGGCTGACCTGGAAATCACTATGGAGTCTCAGGGTGGCCTCAAACTCATGGCAATCCTCCTACCTCTGCCTCCCGAGTGTTGGGATTAAAGGCGTGCGCCACCATGCCCGGCTTCAGCCCTGTTCTTGTAGTAAATGCCTTTCCTCTATGCCACTATTATATCTGAATATATCTTTATATTAACATAGTATATTCAGATGGCTTGCTTAGTTATCTGTCTCCACCACTAGATAGCTCCTCACAGTTAAAAACAGTGTCTTACCCCAGCCAAGCAGGTGTGGGGTTCTGTAGGAGGCAGTGCCTGAGCTTTTCTTTGGGGAAGGGCAGGAATGAATGTTTTGGGGATAGGAAGGAAGCAGAAAAAGGAAATGGAAGTGTGAGTGGGTGTCAGATTGTGTCAGAAATTCACCATCACCCTTCCCACATTTCAGCAAGTGACGGGTGCTTGATGTCGTTTATTCACGACTGCAGTGTGCATACACTTTTTTCTTCCACCTTTTCTAAGCTCACACTAAAAGGACTCATCAAATCTCGCTCAGATAGCTCAGGATTGTATTTCCTTTGCTTATTGCCCTGTGCTCTTGGGTTCTATAGTATTTCTATAATTATGAATAGTGTTGCCCTATAATCTATCAGATAGACTTATATGTATGGAAAATTTTGAACAATTTTTTAAGAGGTGTATCCTGTTTGCAAAGCACAATAAAGTTGCATCTTATAGAATTATAGGCAAGGAAGCTAACAGTAAACTGTATTTAATAAATCATACTCATACTCTGCTCATTTGAATTTGGAAAAAGTCTAGCATATTCAGTAGTTTCAGGGACTTCATTTTAACTTAAAAAGTTCTGATATATTTAATCTATAAATTTTAAACTGATGTAATAGAATTTAGGAAAACTATAAGAAATATTTTGTTAATGTATATATTCCTGTGTAAAACACATGACTTCTCCTGTGTATATTTTTAAAAATTAAAGAAATGCACATTTAAAAGAACAGGGTCTTATTCACCAGTTGTTACAGTTACTTTTGTATTACTATAATCACAATACTTGATAACTTAAAGGAGGAAAGACTAATTTGGACTCATGGTTTCAGAAGGTTTAGTCTGTTGTGACTGGAAAGGCATAGTAGAGCATCTCACTTCATGGTGGCAAGAGCCTGTGCCAGAGGCTGTTCATATCACAATGGACCAAGAAGCAGAGAGCCATGCAGGAACCAGAGACCAGGCTATAACTTCAAAGGGCCACCCCTAGTAATCTACTTCCACCAACTAGGTCCCACCTCCCAAAATTTCCAGAACCTCTCACAACAGTAGGGAACTAAGTATTCAAAACATGATCTTGGGGCTGGAGAGATGGCTTAGTGGTTAAGACACATGCCTGCAAAGCCTAAGGACCCAGGTTTGATTCTCCAGGTTCCACGTAAGCCAGATGCACATGGTGGCACATGCATCTGGAATTTGTTTGCACTGACTAGAGGCATCTGGAGTTCGTTTGCAGTGGCTAGAGGCCCTGCTGTGCCCATTCTCTCCCTATCTATCTATCTATCTATCTATCTATCTATCTATCTCTTTCTCTCTCTGTCTGTCCCTTTCAAATAAATAGATAAAAATAAACAAAATTAAAAATAAAATCTTTAAAAAAAAAACAAAACACAAGCTTGTGGGGAGGGGCACTTCAGATTCAACCTATAACATCAGTACAGGCCTTTTGTGAATAGAAGTTTCTCAATAGACACTTAGTAGGCAACATATTTAATCTCAGTATTCAAGCTTAAATCAGTCTTACTTATCATCACAAGCACAGGTCCAGATATCAAGACAGTCACTCTACTTCAAGGAAGTGTTGAGATTGAATAATCAGTCAATTATGAAAAAAAAGTCTATATAGAAACAGAAAAGCTGATGGGCTTGTGAGTTTGTTGGTGTTTGGAGTTTTTGTAGGGTCTTTTGTTGATGTTGCATTGGGGTGGTAGTTTTGGTGTTAAGAATTGAACTGAGGACCCATGCATGCTAAGCATGCATTCTGCCACCAAGGTGCATCTCTAAATGCTGCTTTGGAAATCTTCTCTTCACCCCGCAATTAAACACACATATCAAAGGAGAGATATTAAGAATGTGGATTGCTTTATCTTTTAGGGGCCTTGTGGGTGTGCATAATTTTAAATCCGCACTGCAAACTGGAGGAGAAATCCTGTTGGCTACAGCAACTAAAGAAGTGGAGTGACTTGGATGTCTGTCCCCTAGAAGATGGAAATTACGGCCATGAACTGCCCAATATCACCAATGCACTTTCCCAGAATGCCAATCATAGCTCAGGTGAGCCAAGTATCCTTTTTGGCTAGTTTTCTTTTGCCTAGAACTTCAGAAAGTGGGAGGCTAAAGTATGGAGGACAATGATGGCCTTCAAAATTATGATCTTAAATAAGAGAAGCCTATATTTTTGTTAATCTTAAAATGCTAAATCTTAAATAGAACTAAGCTTTTGTCACTGATATTAGGGATGCTATCTTCTTCCACATGTAGAGTGTCTTTGCAGTAGCCAGCATAAAGTTCTAGAGTTCTCTGCATGATTCCTCTCTAGCCTTCAGGTTCTCCATGTCTAGTGGATCTGGAACTCCATTTGGGTCATTTGGGCAGCTTAGAAGACCTACTTTCAATCCTCCACCCATGCTTATACAAGAAACCCTAACTAAACTCATTGAGTCACAAAAAAGTTTAAAAGACATGAAAGTAGAAGGGGACTAGTTGAGAAGAGGAATGGGTTCAGAGTGGGAGGGGGGCAAGAGAGGGTAATGAAGTGAATATGATCTAAATGCATTATATACATGTATTAAATTGCCTAATTTAAAAAACCCACTTCAAAGGGGATTCAAAACAGCAACTACGCAAGGCATGATAGTGCATGCCTTTAGTCCCAGCACTCAGGAGGCAGAAGGAGGAGGATCATCATGAGTTTGAGGCCAGCCTGAGACTACATAGTGAATTCCAGGTCAGCCTGGGCTACAGCAAGACCCTACCTTAAAAGCAGAAAGAAAGAAAGAAAGAAAGAAAGAAAGAAGAGAGAGAGAGAGAGAGAGAGAGAGAGAGAGAGGGAGGGAGGGAGGGAAGAAGGAAGGAAGGAAGAAGAAGGAAGGAAAGAAGGAAGGAAAGAAGGAAGGAACGAAGGAAGGAACGAAGGATCACTACTTTTGGCTCAAGAGGGCTTATAATTCACTGTGCAGCCAAGGATGACCTTGAACTTCTGGTGCTCTTGTCTCTACCACACAAATGCTGTGGTTACAAGCATACATCACCATACTTGGTTTTATGTAGTCCCAGGAACTGAAACCAGGGCTTCATACATGCTAGCCTAGCACTCTATTAACTGAACTACATCTTCAGCAGCCTCTCCCTGCAAAAAAAATAATCTTGACCATCTCTTTTCATAGTGTTTCTCTTTCTGTTTTCTTCAAATGTTTATACAGCAGATCTTTGGGTAGATCATCCTCCCAAGTTATGGCCAGGGCTTCCGCCTCATTTTAAGACAAATCCAAGTACAGTCATACTGTGCCCTCTGCCTTCAAGCCCACTGTTCCACATTGACCACTTGGTATCAAGCATTTACATCAGTGTCATTCCTTCTAACTCAGGCTATTTGATATTGACAACTGTTCTATAGTTCATTGACAGTCTTTATTGGTAGGTGATTTTATCAGACATTGATTTTATACTTAGTCCCTTTTCTTCTAAGTAATAACTATTGACATTTTTAACTTCAAGGAGAAAACCTAAATAATTGTTTTTGCTTGGTTCTCTTCTACTGTACCATCATTAGTTGTCAATGTATTTTAAGATAACTAAGGTAATGAGCCATGAAAATGCTACAATTTTGTCATTTCATTAAGCTTCCCAAGTTCCCCCAAATGAAAATACTCTACAAAGGGAGGGAAGGGGAAAAATCATTCACAGAATGGTGTATGTTCACCATCTCTAATTATTCTGCTTTCTGATTCTCCCTTGAGTTCATTCAGTCAGGTTTTTATTCTCACCATTTCTGAGACAGGTGTGTCTGTCATAGTGACTGGTCATTAATACCATCCATTGCTAAATATTGTGTCAGATCTTTTGTTTTGTTTTGTTTTTTCAAGGTATGGTCTTGCTCTAGCCCAGACTGACCTGGAATTCACTCTGTAGTCTCAGGGTAGCCTTGAACTCAGGGTGATCCTCCTACCTCTGCCACCCAAGTGCTGGGATTAAAAATATGCACCACCATGCCTGGCCCTCAGTCAGAATCTTTAATTAACCTTTTGGCAATATTTGACACATTGACCATTCCCTGAGGCATCTTCAACATTTGATTGATGACCACTTTCTTTTGGTTCTCATTACTGCTTCCTCCCACATCTGCTTTACTGCCCCCCCAAATTCCTAGCCTAAAAATGTTTTAAATGCCCAGCACTCAGTTACTAATGCACTTCTCTTTCTATACTACTTTGGTGATTGCATTATTTTAATAAATATGTATGTGTTTGACTCTCATGGGTGTATCTTTCCCAAACCTTTCCTCTGAGCTCCAGTCTTGTATATTTAGTACCTTTTTTTGTGTTGTTTCTGTGTTTAATGTGAGGTGTGTGTGTGTAGTGTATGCACAGTATGTTCCCAAATGGCACACCATGCACTCACCTGGGTGGCTAGAGTGGAATGTTAGGAGTCCAGCTCCATCACTTCTCTACCCTATTGCAATTACGTTTGTGCTGCTGGGACAAAGCACCCAACCAAAAGCAGCTGATGGGAAAAGTGGTTTTATTTTAGGTTATAGTCATGAGGGAAAGCTCCATAATGGCAAGGAAAAGATGGTAGAGCAGAGGCTAGGCATCACCTCCTGGCCAACATCAGGAAGACAACAGTAGCAGGAGAGTGAGCCAAGTTCTAGCAAAGGGAAGCTGGCTATAGCACCCCTAATCCCACCCCCAACAACACACCTCCTCCAGCAAGGCTCCACCTCCCAAACTGCCATCAGCTGTGAACCAAGCATTCAAAACACATGAGTTTATGAGGGACAGCCAATTCAAACCTCCACATGCCTGTTCTTACTTGAGCTAAAGTTTCTTACTGATCCTGAAGCTTGTGGTTTTTTGTGAGCTCCAACAATTCTCTGATCTCTGCCCCCCTATGGAACTGGAGTTGCAGGCATGCATGACCACACCCAACTTTTTATGTGGATCCTGGGGTTCAAACTCCAGTGTGTCCAAACTCTCTTGTGTCCTCAGGCCTTCATGCTTGCACAGCAAGTGCTGTCAACACTACTTGAGCCATCTATCCTTTTTTGGTATATCTGCTTATATATTAATTTCCTGCTCCTCCCTTCTTTCTTCTTGTTGGTTTTTTTGAGGCAGAATGAGGTTTTTTTGAGGCAAGCCTCATATCCTTGATTCTTCTGCCTCTGAGTCCCAAGCTGGAATTCCAGGACAGCTTAGAATCATTCCTGATTTTTCTCTCTCACCTTTGATCTAAACTGCAAGTAAGGTCATCTAGTAGCAGTCAATCTCATCTATGAACAAATCTTACTGCATTTATCTCCAGAATGTACCCAGAGTCCAGGTACTTCTCATCTCTACTGCTTATCACTCTGGTCCACTAAATTCTCACTGACAAATTACAGTGGCCACCTAATAGCTTGCTGATTCCAGTCCCACCACAATGGCCTCCTTGCTATTCTCAAACATTCTCAAAATATATTACCACCTCAGGGAACTGGAGAGATGGCTTAGTGGTTAAGGTGTTTGCCTGCAAAGCCAAAGGACCTTGGTTCGATTCCCCAGGACCCATGTAAGCCAGCTGCACAAGGGGCATATGTGTCTGGAGTTCGTCTGCAGTGGCTGGAGGTCCTGACATGCCCATTCTCTCTCCCTCTTTCTCTCTCTCTTTCTCTCTCAAAGAAATAAATAAAAATAAAGTTTTAAAAAATATATACATTACCACCTCAGAACTTAGTGCTTCTTCCACCTTGAATATTCTTGAGTTGTCCCTTAGTTTCTGCACATCTGTATTCAACTGTTACCCCCCCCCCACTTTTTTCTTGCATTCCTGGCTCAAGTTATCCTCCTCCTTCAGCTTGCTGAGTAGCTAGGACTACAGGCACATATCAAAGCACCCAATTGTACAAGTATTATCTTATTAGAGACTATAAAACATCTAACATCAGCTTGCCTTTCTCCCTGACTGTTTTAGTCTTTTAGATAGTATTTAGAACCTTATGATAAATCTCCCCACTTGAATATAAAGATCAGGTCAATAAAGACAGAGATTTGTACATCCTGAGCACCTATAGCAGTATCTGCTATATATTAGGCATAATTATTTGATGATTCGGCAAATTACAAAACAGTGGGATCCCAGTCCCCACTATGTACTAAGCAGACCATGGCAAGTTCCCAGGTCATTGGGATGAAGGCCGAAACTCCAGCCAGTTGAAGCATCATTGTGCTCTCATCCCAAATATTTTTTTCCCTTTTTTATAACCTTTGCCCAGCATCTCTTAGTTAATAATGTATGCTCTGGGACTGGAGAGATGGCTTAACGGTTAAGGCACTTGCTTGCCAAGCCAAAGGACCCAGGTTCGATTCCCCAGGATCCATGTAAGCCAGATGTACAAGGTGGTGCATGCGTCTGGAGTTCATTTGCAGTGGCTGAATGCTCTGGCATGCCCAATCTCTCACTCGCTATATCTGCCTCTGCCTCCTTCTCTCTCTCTCTCTCTCTCTCTCTCTCTCTCTCTCTAGTAAATAAATAAAAATTTTAAAATATTTTTAAAAATAATAATGTATGCTCTGAGGGATGAAATTTAAACAGATCTATGAAATAAAATTTTTTTTAATGTGCTCAACTGAGGAACAACATGAAGACTCGATTTCAAGAAGTGCTATCAGTGCTACTCTAATAACACCCTTAAACATCTGAGCCCACACCCAGTGGGATGTTAAATTGTAAAAAGATTACCAGATTCCAAGGACTTTTCTTAAGTGAATGAATATGTTGGTTGTTTTTTGTTTTTTGTTTTTTTTTTTATGTTCAGTCTGAATCCTCTGACTCTTCCTGTTCTTCTCATATAAATTAGTACATGCACACCTAATTTGGGTATCTCTGAACATATCTGTGTATTTCACTTCATGATCCCAAGTAGTTTTAACTTCCATTAATCTAGCTAAGTCGGCGGGGCATGGTGGTGCACGCCTTTAATCCCAGCACTCAGGAGGCAGAGGTAAGAGGATGGTTGTAAATTTAAAGCAGCGTGGAACTACAGAGTGAGTTCCTGGTCAGCCTGGGCTAGACTGAGACCCTACCTCGAAAAACAAAAAAAAAAAAAAAAAAAAAAAAAAAAAAAAACTTGCAAAACATCAATTAAATGCTTTCTATGGTTTTTTCATTTTCCTGGGCTAGACTGAGACCCTACCTCGAAAAACAAAAACAAAAACAAAAACAAAACAAAAAAAAAACTTGCAAAACATCAATTAAATGCTTTCTATGGTTTTTTCATTTTCTTGACTGCCATTTCCACAAATCCACTTAATCCTTAGTTTATGAAGATCTTCTGTGTGATCACATGTTCTTTCCTTAAGAACTGAGCTTATGGAGCCAGGCATGGGGACACATACCTGTGACTCCAGCATTTGGGAAGTAGAGACAGGAAGGTATAAGTTCAAGACTAGCCTCAGCAACATAAGGAGTCTGAGACACTGTTTCAAACACCCCTGCCCAAAATAAAAATTGAACTGAAGAAGAGTTTACAAGCCATTTAAGAAGGTAGGGCTAACCTATGTGGGGAATTCCAGATGAAGAACCAGTCTGGAGTCCCATAAGGGACTTTGCCCCACTGGGCCTCTGCTAACACATTTGAAAAAATGGGGGAAATATAATATTGTGAGATTGAATAAGATAAGACAGTCTGGGTTCAAGTTGTATTGAGTAATGAGTCTGGCATTGTTCTGAACCTTTTTACATATTATCAACAATGTTAACTAATAGCAGGTTATTTATTTGAATAGTCTCAGCAATCTAGAAGATGGTAGAAGAAGGTGGTTTTAAAAAAGAGAGAGAGAGCCAGGTATGATGGCACACACCTTTAATCCCAGCACTCACGAGACAGAGGTAGGAGGATCACTGGGAGTTCGAAGCTAGCCTGGGACTACAAAGTGAGTGCCAGGTCAGCCAGGGATAGAGTGAGACCCTATCTCGAAAAAAAAAAAAAAAGGAAAACTAGCCAGGCATGGTGGCGCACGCCTTTAATCCCAGCACTCGGGAGGCAGAGGTAGGAGGATCACCTTGAGTTCGAGGCCACCCTGAGACTCCATAGTGAATTCCAGGTCAGCCTGGACTAGAGTGAGACCCTACCTCGAAAAACCAAAAAACAAAAAAAAAAAAAAGGAAAACTAAAAAGAAAGGCTGGAGAGATGTCTCATCAGTGAGAGTGCTTGCTGTGCAAGCATGAGGATCTGAGTTTAATCCCCAGCACCCATGTAAAACCTGGGCATTGTCCCTCATGTCTATAACCCCTGTGCTGAGGTGGAGAGTAAACTAGAATATCACTAGAGTTCCCTGGTCAGCCAGTCTAACCAAAAAATGGGGAGCACCAGGTTCTGTGAGAAACTCTGTCTCAGGGAAATAAGGCAGAAGAGTGATAGATGAGGATAGCAATGTCTCCTGGTCCCTCATGCACATAGGAGTGCACACGTGTGCATACATTCCCCCCTACATACACACACTGCGTACATACACCAAAAAATAAATAAAATAACTAAAGATAATTTTTTATAAAAAAAAAAAAAAGAGCCATCTAGTTGGATATGGTGGTACACGCCTTTAATCCCAGCACTTGGGAGGCAGCGGTAGGAGGATCACTGTGAGTTCAAGGCCAGCCTAAGACTACATAGTGAATACCAGGTCAGCTTGGGCTAGAGAGAGACCCTACCTCAAACAACCAAAAAAAAAAAAAAAAGAGTCAGGTGTGGTGGCACTTACCAGCCTGGGACTACAGAGTGAGCTCCAGGTCAGCCTGGGCTAGAATGAGACCCTGCGTAAAAAAAAAAAAAAAAAAAAAAAAAAGAAGAAAGGAGTTTACTTTATCTATACATATTGATATCTCTGTGCCCTTTTCCTGAAGAGAGATATAGCAGTGCAAAAACAAGTCAGTCTTTTGCCAGCATCAAACTATAAGCCAACATGTATCAGCTTTGAAAATGAATTTCATAGTAGCTCTTTGTCTGATAAAGGTCATGCTACAAATGAAACAAGTAATGGATTACTTAGGGAAATTACCTAGCTGCTTCTTTCTTTCTGTAACTTCTGTAGAAATCAGTTTATATCCTCATTATTGAGCAACTGAGCACACTGCCTTTATGAGTTTTCATGTAGCTCTGAATCCCAGTAGAAATTAGTATTCTTCAGAAACAGGACAGCGTTCGGGTGAAGGGCACAGATAAAATACACTCAAAAGAGAGTGAACATAACACATCGATGATTGCTGTCAAACACACCTATCAACTTCCACCCTCCAGAAGACCCAGGGGTTAGGACTTCAGATTATCTAACACCATGCTGATTCATCTCTTCCTCAGACTCCTTATCCCGACCAAGACGAACAGTGTTCACTAGAGCCATCGAAGGCCGTGAATTACACTGGCAGGATAGCCACCTACAGCGAATAATCAGCAGTGATTTATATACAGCTCCTGCGTGCCAGCGGGAAAACGAGCGACTACTCTTTAATTCCCATGGTCAGCCGCTGTGGCTTGGTAAGTCTCGCCCTCTAAGAATCCAAAGCCCAATCTTATTTCATGCCAGACCCAAGTGAGACATGTGCATAAGGGCCAGAAATACCAACTATAATTTAGGGTCTTCAGAGCTTATTTGGAACCTTTACTATCAACTCAGGTTATTTATTTAAAGCCTAAGATATTTGCATATATGCTTAGCTAAGGTAAACTAATCTCAAATAGGAAATTCATATCCTATCTCTTAAATTTTAGGAAGATAAAGGAGTTAATACATATCAAAGAGTATTAACAAATGATGCCATTAGGCATCATTTCATTATATATAAATAAAAATAAAATCTTGGAGCTGGGTGTAATGGTGTATGCCTTTTATCCCAGCACTAGGGAGGCAGAGGTAGGAGGATCACCAGTGAGTTCAAAGGCCACCCTGAGATGATTACATGGTAAATTCCAGGTCAGCCTGGGCTAGAGTGAAACTCTACCTCGAAAAAAATAAATAAATAAAATCTTGGGCTGGATAGATGGCTTAGTGGTTAAGGTACTTGTCTGCAAAGCTAAAGGACCCAGGTTCAATTCCCTAGGACCCACATGAGCCAGATGCAATAGGTGGTGCATGCTTCTGGAGCTCATTTGCAGCGGCTGAAGGCCTTGATGCACTCATTCTCTCTATATATCTGCCTCCCTCTCTCTCTCTCCCTCCCTCCCTCCCTCCCTCCCTCCCTCCCTCCCTCCCTCCCTCTCTCTCTCTCAAGTATAAATAAAATATAAAATAAAATCTAGGAAGATGGCTAAGTGGTTGAAAGTCTACCATCCCAGGTTCTATTCCCCAATACCCACATAAAACCAGATGTATAAAGTAGCACATGCATCCAGAGTTTGTCTGCAGCAGCAAGGGGAACTGATATATCCTCTCTCTCTCTCTCTCTCTCTCTCCCTGAGAAGTTCTAGTTGAGGATTTTAAGAGAGGGACAGGAGCTGGTCGTGGTGGCACATGCCATTAATCCCAGCACTTGGAAGACAGAAGTAGGAAGATCACTATGAGTTTGAGGCCACCCTGAGAATGAATACAGAGTGAATTCCAGGTCAGCCTGGGCTACAGTGAGATCCTACCTCGAAAAAACAAAACAAAAGAGGACAGGAATATACGCAGATTTAGAAAGAATTTGAGAAAGACAAAAATAAGAAATAAGGGGGACTAGAGAGATGGCACTTGCCTGCAAAAGCCTAAGGACCCAGATTTGATTCCCCAAGACCCATGTTAAGCCAGATGCACAAGGTGGCACATGCATTTGAGTTCGTTTGCAGTGGCTGGAGGAGCTGGCATGCCCATTCTCTCTCTCTCTCTCACTCTTTCCCTCCCTCCGTCCCTCGCTTCCTCTCTCTCTCTCTCTCTCTCAAATAAATAAATAAATAATTTAAAAAATATTTTTTAAAAAAATCCTCAACCAAGGTGGCCCATGCCTTTAATCCCAGCACTTGGGAGGCAGAGGTAGGAAGAACACTGTGAGTTTGAGGTCAGCCTAGAACTACAGAGTCAGCCTGGGCTAGAGTGAGACCTACCTCAAAAACAAACAAAGCCTCAACCAAACTCACTATAGGTCACCACCCTAAAGACCCATCTAGTCATCTATCTTCCTCTAGGGCTTCATGAATGCTAGGCAAACTTCTGCCATCAAGCTATATCCCCAGTCTTGATCCAATACTATTAAAACCTAAACCTAACAAGCTGGGCTTGAGAGATGGCTTAGCAGTTAAGGCACTTGCCTGTGAAGCCCAAGAACCCTTGTTCGAATCTCCAGGTCCCACATATAGCCAGACACAAAAGTGCCACAAGCATGCAATGTCGTACATACGCACAAGGGGGCACACACATTTGGAGTTTGTTCGCAGTGGCTGAAAGGCCTTGGTGTGCCCATTCTCTCTCTTTCTCTGCCTCTTTCAGCCTCTCTCTGTCAAAAATAAAAATAAATAAACTTTAAAAAAAACCTAACAAGCATGTGAAAATAGAAATATAAGTGCTTGCAGCCTTTCTAAAGGATAATCCAGCAACAACAATCAAAAGCCTTTCAAATGCATTCATACTATTTGGTCAAACCATTCTACAAATTAGAATTTATCTCAGGGTATAATTAAGAATATGCATACAGCTAAGGGGTTCTATGAGCACAGTTATAATGTGTGGATGTGAAAATTGGGAACCACCTAAATATCCAACAACAATGTGAAGTTGATTAATCCAGTAATTTAATTAATTCAGTGAAATGATTTATAATCATTTTTTTAATTTTTTTTGGTTTATTTTTACTTATTTATTTGAGAGAGACAGACAGAGAGGGAGAGGAGGAGAGAAAGAGATGGGGGAATGGGCACACCAGGGCTTCCAGCCCCTGCAAAGGAACTCCAGATGCGTGCACCCCCTTGTGCATCTGGCTAACGTGGGTCCTGGGGAATCAAGCCTCAAACCAGGTCCTTAGGCTTCACAGGCAAGCGCTTAACCACTAAACCATCTCTCCAGCCCTGATTTATAATCATTTTTGCATGTGTATGTGTTTATGGTGTGTGTGTGTTCATATGTGGGTGGGAGAGAGTGTGTGTGAGTGTGCATGTATGTGTGAACTCATACATGTGGAGGTCAGAGGACAACCTGAGGTATCATCCTTAGGCATGAAGTCTACCTTTTTTTGAGAAAGGGTCTGTCATTAGTCTGGAGCATACTGACTAAGCTGGACTAGCTAGACAGTGAGCTCCAGGGGTCCTCCTGCCTCCACCTCTCCAGCACTGGGATTACAGGCCCAGCATCTACCTTGTCCAGCATACTACCTGGCTGGACTGATAAGTGACTTTATTAATCATTTGGTAATGAAGCTGGGCATGGTGGCACATGCATGTAATTCCAGTACTTGGGAGGTAGACGCAAGAGGATCAGGAGTTCAAGACCAGTTTCAGCTATATAGTGTATTCAAGGACAGCCTGGGCTATATGAGACCCTGCCTCAAAATAAGTCATTTGGTAATTAGGCTTTTGCCTTTAAGCAGCTAATTGCTGCCTCCCTCCACTGGATTCCTGTAACACATGTTCACAGAAACATACTACATTCTGTCAGCCTGGTTTGGTGACTTTCTACATTGTATCACAACACTTTGAGGGAGATAGCGCAGCAAGTAAGAGCACTTGACACACAAGTATGCATGTCTCAAAAGGCCTGAGACTCCCTAAGTTCAATTTTCCAGCATCCACATAAGTAGCTGGGAATGGCCACACACATCTGTAAGCCAAGTCTTAAGGGGAGCAGAGACTGGATACTCACTGGGGCTCACAAAAACAGCAAGTTCCAAGATCAGTGAGAGACCCCCCATCTCAAGAAAACATGTTAGTAAAAACTTCCGATGTTCTCTTGCCTCCTGCGCGCACACACACAGGGCACATGCTTCTGCAATGCAGGTGCATGCACATACTGCACACACACAAAGTTCCTGTTTAGATACTCCAATTGAATTTGAGAAACTGGGAATACAAACTACCATTGTCAAGCACGAACTTTCCTAAGTAAAACAAACTGAGGTTCTCTAATTTTATGTATTATTATTAAATATGTAGTAATGATATCTAATTTTTAAAATGTGGTACTATAATAAACTGGTTCTGAATCATCTTGTTTCATAAGCAAAACATATCATGACGTCCTAATTGTATTTAGATTTGAATAAAGTATTAACTTGGATTTTTTAAAATGTAAGATTTTCTAGCCAAGCGTGGTGGTGCATGCCTTTAATCCCAGCACTCAGGAGGCAGAGGTAGGGGGATTACCGTGAGTTCGAGGCCACCATGAGAATACAGAGTGAATTCCAGGTCAGCCTGGGCTAGAGGGAGACCCTACCTCGAAAAACCAAAAAAAAAGGTAAGATTTTATGATTTGAAATTTTAATTCAACCAAAATATTTTCTTCTTATGTGATAGAACATGTGCCTACTGCTTGTGCTCGAGTTGATGCCCTGCGATCTCATGGTTATCCAAAAGAGGCCCTCAGACTCACAGTGGCCATTATTAATACTCTGAGGTTGCAGCAGCAGCGGCAGCTGGAAATCTACAAGCATCAGAAGAAAGGTATAATGATTAGGAATCTTCTAACCCTTTTAGACTGACAAAATCCTCAGAAGTTATAAAGACCCAGCATCTGATTTTCATTCAGAGAATTCCGTGTAATCCTCAGTAGGATCCTGAGTAGAAATGCCTCACTTTATTCTTATGAATCTCAGCTTTGTTGAGTGTAGAATAGAAACAACTGCTTGCCTACCTCCCTCATGCTGCAAATGAGAGGCCTGTTAAGACCCTTTTTAAGCTGTAAATCTGTATCCACATATGCACTACCAGCAGGCAATCTAAATTCAGACCACATAATATTACAGCTGGGTGGTAAATTTGTGATCAGACTGTCAACCACAGATATAACCTTGACCCTCAGGGTCAAGGCCTGCCTGAGACTAATAGGAAACCAATACAGAGGAAAAGAGCAATGTGCCTCTCTCACTGTCTGATACTTTGAATCTGCTCATTTCCAGAATTGCTGCAGAGAGGAACAACAACAATCACAAACCTGGAGGGCTGGGTGGGCCACCCCCTGGATCCCATTGGCTGCCTGTTTCTCACTCTGACGGAGGCCTGCCGCCTGAATGATGACAGCTATATGGAAGTGTCAGGTATAAGGATCAGCCTGGAACAAGACAGCACCCTTGGCAGCTGCATCCTATCTGCTAAAGTCTGTTCTGCCTTTCCTGCAGCCATTTCCATCTTATCCAAACTGGGTGTGCCTGAAAGGTTTCCACAGGCTTCTACTCTTTCCAGCTTTCCTTTTTCACCCTATAGTCCGGCCTTCTCCTACTTTCCCATTTTACCTTGCCAGCTTCCTTATTCTTCTCATTTCTCTACCATGAACGCTTAAGCAGTTCCAGGGGGGAATAAAAAAGGTGAAAAGAATCTTAGCAGTGGGAGTCAGAACTCCAGAGCAGTCTGAAAATGAGAGAGAACTTCCATTAAGAGTGTATGGCACTGGGCATGGTGGCACATGCCTTTAATCCCAGCACTTGGGAGGCTGAGGTAGGAGGATTGCTGTGAGTTCAGGGCCAGCCTGGAACTACAAAGTGAGTTCCTGGTCAGCCTGGCATAGAGTGAGACCCTACCTTGAACACTCAAGAGGCTGAGGCAGAAGGATTGGTACAAGTTTGAGGCTAGCCTGGACTACACTGTCTCCAAAAAAAAAAAAAAAAAAGGGTCCATCCCTTGAAATATGTCACATAATACCATGACTGGAATTTCATTGTGGTCTCCCATCCTTGTGATCTCCAGCAAAAGAATTTAGATGAGATAGTGTTATAGTAGAGAAGATAGTTTAAGTTTATTACAAAGTAAAGTGGAGCTCTCTCCCAAGAATAAGTGTGGCCAGTGCCCATGGGGACCATTTCAGAGCAGAACATTCTCGCAGGTCTCACTGGATAATGACCAGAGAAACCATATGTCAACCTACATTTTAGGTAGGCTTTATACTATTTCTAAAGCTTGTGGAACAAGCTTCTTGAAGGGCATTTTTCTGTCCCAAGTGATTAGCTCTTAAAAGAGGGGACAATAGAAACTAGGAAGATGGCTCAGAAGGTAATAATGCTTGCTTGCTGCACAAGATGAGGGCCTGAGAGAGCTGATTTGTGCTGAGTTTAATTCCCCAGCACCCAAATAAATAGCTGGGTGTGACCACTTCTAATTCCAGTCTTGTAGGAAGCAGAAACCAGAAAATCGCTGGGACTCATTGGTCAGCTACCCTAACCAAAAACTGCAGCCCTACAGTTTTGTGAGAGACTCCATCTCAAGGAAATATGTGGATGAGCAATGGAGAACACCTCATGTTCTCTGTCCTTCACACATGTGCACAAAAGGACATATTGCACCATACCACACCACACACACATGCGTGCAAAAAAGGGGGGGTTGGAGGGATAGCTTAGCAGTTAAGGCGCTTGCCTGCAAAGCCAAAGGACCCAGGTTTGATTCCCCAGGACCCACGTAAGCCAGGTGCACAAGGGGCGCATGCATCTGGAGTTCGTTTGCAGTGGCTGGAGGGTCTGGCGCACCCATTCTCTCTCTTTCTGTCTCTTCCCCCCCCCTTTCTCTGTCAAATAAATTAATAATAAAATATTTTTAAAAGGGGGTGTGGGAATGGCATGTCCTTATTCTTTACCGAAGAACCTCCAGCTAGATAGTAGTGTTATGATCTTTTGAACAATTTAGAATGTCATATCTTTACCCAGTGCCAGATATATGACTCAGGTCCTATTCTTTTTTTAATATTTATTTGTTTATATGCTTGAGTGAGTATGAGCACACCAGGGTCTCTTGCCACTGCAAATGAACTTCAGATGCTTACATTACTTTGTACGTCTGGCTTTATGTGGCTACTGGGGAATCGAACCCAGACCAGTAGGTTTTGCAAGCAAGTGTCTTTCATCACTAAGCCATTTCCCTAGCTTGATCTTATACTTTTGACCAGTAATCAAAGTCCTACTGTGCCCTGTAGTTATATGCTGCTGATTATAAAGGAGAGATCTACCCCAATCACTTTTCAGGCCTGCAGGTATCTATCTACCTACCTAATAGTATTCACTGAACATTCTCCCACATGAGGAATAGCCTAATAGTCCCAAAATAGCCAGGATGTGGAATTTACCTACACTAAACATTACAAACTTAAGTGTTTAGTGCACTGTATTATAATTTGTCTATAAATTAATATCTCTTGCTAGACTATAAGCTACTTGAAAGCAGAAATTATGACAATTTTCTTGTGATCTTAGCAGTACCTGACATTTAGGAGTCTTCCATAAAAACTTGTTCTTTTCTGGCTTTTCACCCCTCCTTCTGGGCTGAGATGGGGGAGACCCCTACTCCCTTGTGGGCTCTTTATGCCCTCCTGCACTACACATGGCAGGAGCTCTCTGTGCTTTCCTCTCTTTCCTTCTCAATATAATAAAGCCTCTCTAAGTCCTTGGGAGAGGGAACCTTGGGCTGGAGAGATCGCTTAGTGGTTAAGGCTTGCCTGTGAAGCCAAAGGACCCAGGTTCAATTCCCCAGAACCCATCTAAAGCCAGATGAACAAGGTGGTACATGTGTATGGAGTTTGTTTGCAGTGGCTAGAGGACCTGGTACATCCATTCTCTCTATCTGCCTCTTTCTCTCTCTGTCAAATAAATGAATAAATAAAATATTTTTAACTTGTTAAAGAAAAAAAGAGGGCTGGAGAGATGGCTTAGCAGTTAAGGCATTTGCCTGCTAAGCCAAAGGATCTCAGTTTGATTCTCTAATACCCACATAAGCCAGATGCACAAGAGGGCACATGCATCTGGAGTTCATTTGTAGTGACTAGAGGCCCTGGCATGCCCATTCTCTCTGTCTCTCTGTCTCTGTCTCTCTCTCTCTGCCTCTTTTTCTCTCTAAAATAAATAAGTAAAATATTTTAAAAAGAAAAAAGAAGCCAGGTGTGGTGGCACATGCCTTTAATCCTAGCACTCAGGAGGCAGAGATAGGAGGATTGCCATGAGTTCAAGGCCACTCTGAGACTACAGAGTAAATTCCAGGTCAGCCTGAGCTAGAGTGAGACCCTACCTTGAAACCCCCCCCCCCAAAAAAAAGGAAAGGAAAGGAAAGAAAAGAAAAGAAAGGAGAAAAAGAAATCAAGACCTTTTTATGAGAGAGAGAGAATTGGTGCACCAGGGCCTCCAGCCACTGTACTTGAACTCCAAACATGTGTGCCACCTTGTGCGAACGTGTGACCTTGTACGTTTGCATCATCTTGTATGTCTGGCTTATATGGGACCTGGAGAGTTGAACATGGGTCCTTAGGCTTTGCAGGCAAGCACCTTAACCACTAAGCAATCTCTCTAGCCTTTTTTTTTGTTTTTTGTTTTTTGTTTTTTGTTTTTTGTTTTTGAGATGGTATCTCACTCTATTGCCCAGACTGCTGGTCTTAAACATGAACTACTGGGGCTCAAGCAATCCTCCCACTGTAGCATACTGAGAAGCTGAGACTACAGGCATTTGCCACCATGTCCAGCTAAGATTTCACGTTTAAGGGCCAGTACACTCTTCCTTGAAATTGTGAACCCAGTGGTGAAGCATATAAAATAATAGTAACATCGAAGTTGCAGGCATTACTCAAGTAAGAGTAATTGAATGGATTCAAGTTGGTCTGGGTAGAACTCTAAGGGTAAGTGCTAAGACAAGACTTCCTTTATTTTCCCTCTAATCCCTACAAAGGGAGTCAACACCTTTAGTCTGTTTCATCTACACAGTAATACTTAAAGCTTAAAAAAAATTATAGTTTGAGCCAGGCATGACGACGCACACCTTTAATCCCAGCACTTGGGAGACAGAGGTAGGAGGATCACCATGAATTCAAGGCCACCTGAGACTGCATAGTGAATTCCAGGTCAGCCTGGGCTGGAGTGAGACCCTAAAAAAAAAAAAAAAAACCCAAAAAATAAAACTTATAGGTTGAGCCAGGCATGGTGGCACACACTTTTAATCCTAGTGCTCAGGAGGCAGAAGTAGGATCACAGTGAGTTTGAGACCAGCCTGAGACTACAGAGTGAATTCCAGGTCAGCCTAGGATAAAATGAGACCCTACCTTAAAAAAAAAAAAAATTATAGTTTAAGAGATAGGAGAATTACCATGAGTTCGAGGCCACCCTGAGACTACATAGTGAATTCCAGGTCAGCCTGGGCTAGAGTGAAACCCAACCTCAAAAAAGTAAAACAAAACAAAAAATTTATAGTTTGAACCCATGTGGTGGCACACACCTTTAATCCCAGCACTTAGGAGGCAGATAGGAGGATCGCTGTGAATCTAAGGTCAACCTGGAGCTAAAGAATTCCAGGTGACCCTGAGCTAGAGTAAGATCTTACCTTGAAAACAACAACAAAATTTTAGTTTGAAAATCCTGAAGTGGAACTTGTTTTATTTATGTACTTATTATTAAGTACATATTATTTCTTCCATATGTCCAGTCCTGGAAGATACTTAGAGCAATAAGATGGTCTCATCCCTTTATGATACTCACACTAAGGAGGAGACATATGCAAAAACAATTATGAGATTACATAATGTGCTAGCAAAAGATAAGATGTTATGTTTTTCTATCTGCCATTGCCAATTTACTTAACTATAAAGGAGGCAGGAATCTTTATGGTTCTGTATAACCTTTTATGTGCTTTTTCCTTACTGCTCTGAAATTCTGATTCAACTTCTGTGATACCTATGGAACAAGTGATACCCCAAAGTGGGAGGGATAATAGAGGGACAGAAGAATCCACTATAGGCCTGTCTAAAGAAGCCGGTGCCCTGTTGCCCTTAGATATGAATGAAAGCAGACTCCCTGTGTACCAGCACGTGCCTGTGGCTACAGGCTGCTCAAACAGCAGTGAGTCCTACCTGTCATTGGCCCTAGAAGTTGCTCTTATGGGCATGGGTCAACAGAGGGTGATGCCTGAAGGCCTCTATGCACAGGACAAGGTGTGCCGCAACGAGGAGCAACTCCTAAGCCAACTCCAGGAGCTGCAGCTGGATGACGAGCTAGTGCAGACATTACGGAAACAGTGCATCCTATTGCTTGAAGGTAAGTAGAAGAAAGGGCTATGGTATTGGTATCTTTGGCTGTGACTCTGAGCTCCCCTCTCAGTACAAGTACAGGAACACTTATGACATTAAAGTGTAATGATGAGCCAGGCGTAGTGTCGTTCACTTTTAATCCTAGCAGAGGTAGGATTACCGTGAGTTTGAGGCCAGCCAGGACTACATAGAGAATTCTAGGTCAGCCTGCGCTAGAGTGAGACGCTACCTTGAAAAACAAAAATAAATAAATAACACATAATAAAGGTTCCCATAGATAACAAGCAAGCAAACATGGGACCCTGGAATCTTATCTAGGCTGGTGAATGAAAGCATTCAAAAAAATAAATAAATAAATAAATAACAACTGACTGGCTTGTCTTCTTCCTTCAGGGGGCCCTTTCAGCGGTCTAGGAGAAGTCATCCACAGAGAGAGTGTGCCCATGCATACCTTTGCCAAGTATTTGTTCTCAGCTCTGCTGCCTCATGATCCAGACTTGTCCTATAAATTAGCCTTACGTGCTATGAGGTAAGTAGCCCATGTCCACCCTCGTTGCTTCCACCAAAGCAGAGTTCTCCAGTGCTTTCTTTGCTTATCCTACTTTCTTCTCTTTCCTTCTTTGTCTGTTTTCTACCACTAAGCTTGTCTTTCAATGGTTCATGTATTTTCATATGATCTAAGATTGCTTTTCTTTTTATTTATTTGAGAGAGAGGAGGAGAGAGAATCAGCACACCAGGGCCTCTATCCACTGCAAATGAACTCTAGACGCATGTGCCACCTTGTGCGTCTGGGTTACATGGGTAGTGGGGAATCAAACCTGGGTCCTTTGGCTTCACAGGCAAGCGCTTTAACTGCTAAGCCATCTCTCCAGCCCTTTTTAAAATATTTTTTTATTTATTTGCAAATACGGAGAGATAGAAGTGAGACAGAGAGAACAGATGCACCAGGGCCTTCAGCCACTGCAAATGGACTTCAAATGCATGCACCACTTTGTGCATCTGAGTTAAATGGGTACAGGAAAATCAAACACAGGTTGTTAGGCTTTGTAGGCAAGCACTTTAATAGTGGAACCATCTTTCCAGCCCTGATCTAAGATTTCTACGTGGGATTCTTTGTTGGTGACCCACTTGGCTCCCTGGCCACTCATGGTGAATTATATGATGAAGCCCCTGAGAAATCAATAGGTATGATGCTTCTAAAACTTGAGCCTCCCTATTCTAGAGCCAATTAGGTAGCCTGAGAAAGGATTTTTAAGCTCTTCTGTAACTCAGCTTAATCATGGTTCCCAGGTAAAAATTCTCAGAGGAATCTCAGAAAAAAAGAGATGACTATGTGTATCCCAAGACCTTGAAACAAGGAACTATGTGAATTGCATTTCCAAAGTAGAATAAGATCCTTGGTTTAGGCAGGTGGACCTCTGAAATGTTGCAGACCATACAAAAGAAGAATTTTATTTATTTAAAAACAGCCAGGCGTGGTGGCACAGGCCTTTAATCCCAGCACTCGGGAGGCAGAGGGAGAAGGATCAACCATGAGTTTGAGGCTACCCTGAGACTACATAGTGAATTCCAGGTCAGCCTGGGCCAGAGTGAAACCCTACCTCAAAATAAGAATAAAAATAATAATTAAATTCCTTGGCATATATTTCTTATGGTTTTTAAAAACAAACCTGTTGCTCTGTCCTTGTCTTTCAATTCCACTTATGGGGCTGGAGAGATGGTTCAGCAGTTAAGGTATTTGCCTGCAAAGCCTAATAGCCCAAGTTAGATTCTCCAGTGCCCACATAAATACAGATGCATGGAGTGGTACATGGATCTAGAGTTCATTTGTGTTAGCTAGACGCCCTGCCATGCCCATATTCTCCCTCCCTCCCTCTCTCTCTCTCTATCTCTCTACCTCTGTGTTCTCTCTGTGTGTTCTCTCTCTCTCTATCTTTATCTCTCTACCTCCGTGTTCTCTCTGTGTGCTCTCTCTCTCTCTCTCTCTCTCTCTTCCTCTGCTTGCAAATAAATATTTTTTTAAAGGGCTGGAGAGAGGGCTTAGCAGTTAAGGCACTTTCCTGCAAAGCCTAAGGACCCAAGTTCTATTCTGCAGTACCCACATAAGCCAGATGCACAAGATGGCTCTTGCATCTGGAGTTTGTTTGCAGTGGCTAGAGGCCCTGGAATGCCCATTCATTCTCTCTCTGTCTCTACATATTTATCTATCTGCCTCTTTTTCTCAAAAATAAATATTTTTAAAAATTCAAAACTTGTGGTGGGAACTATTCAGTTTGAGTATTCCCAGTACCCAAACATTCACCTGACACTGAAATAATTTCATAGGTTTAAAATCCTATGTTAGTCCTTTCCTAACCAATTCTTCCCCAGTATAGACCATGGTTCTCTAAAGAAGCTTGGAGTAGCTAGTGTCTACAGAATAACTAATGGCTCTTTCTGCATTCTCTAGGTTACCTGTTCTAGAAAATTCGTCTTCTGTAGGCGACACTTCTCACCCTCATCATATGGTGTCTGTAGTGCCCAGCCGTTATCCTCGTTGGTTCACGCTTGGACATTTGGAATCACAGCAGTGTGAACTGGCCTCCACCATGCTTACTGCTGCCAAAGGTAAGTATAGACATTAAACTCTAGAACCTCTACTATCCCTGCTATGCCTACCCACCCATAGCCTGTCAAAGTCTTGGCCTGCCTGCCTCCTGAAGAAGAGAAGCAATTTGTTCTGTCTTGACCAGATCTTTATGTTGACTTCTAATAAGAAGGAGCACCTGGGTCCCAACCAAAACTTTGCCCTAGTTACTAAATGTAACACTCTGAAATATAGAGCCAAGTGATTTTTTTGTTTTGTTTGGGGATTTTTTTTTTGTTGTTGTTGTTTGTTTGTTTTTCAAGGTAGGGTCTCACTCTAACCCAGGCTGACCTGGAATTCACTATGTAGTCTTAAGGTGGCCTCGAACTCACAGCAAGCCTCCTACATCTGCCTCCTGAGTGCTGGAATTAAAGGCATGTGCCACCACGCCCAGCCCAAGTGATTTTTAAGTACACTTTGAAATGTAACTTTCCATACAATAAAGTCAGATTACTTTTCCAAGCCTCAGTTTCCTCAAGGGTCATTGGAAAAGTAGTGAAGAACAACTAGAGCTATAAATCTCCATTCAGTATTGTTGCAGTTAGGTTTGCATTGCCAGCAGAAATCACCTGACCAAGAGCAGCTTGTGGGGGAAAAAAGGGTTATTTTTGCTTACAAACACGAGGGAAAGCTCCATGATGGCAGGGGGGAAACGATGGCATGAGCAGAGAGTGGACATCACCTCCTCAGCAGCGTAAGGCAGACAACAGCAACAGGACAGCATGCCAAACAGTAGCAAGGGGAAACCGGTTATAACACCCATAAGCCCGCCCCCAACAATACCCTGCCTCCAGGAGATGTTAATTGCCAAATCTCCATCAGCTGGGAACCTAGCATTCAGAACACCTAAGTTTATGGGGGACACCTGAATCAAACTACCACCAGTATCAAAGTTTGTGATTATTCCAGTGTCCTTGGTCAATAGGTAGCAAGTCCAGAGTGACTGGCTCTTTAAACTTACATAGTCTCTGTTGATTATGTAGGCTTCATCACAAAGAAGTGAAAAGAAGCACTTAGATGAAGAGCTGTAATGAAATACTTGTTACCATGGGCTCTTCATTATTTTGTACCAGGAAATGACATGATTTTTAAAGTGTTTTTATTTATTTATGTGAGAGAGAAAGAAAAAAAAATTGGTGCTCCAGGGCCTCCAGCCACTGCACACCCATATTCATTCATTTTGACTCTCTCTGCCACACATAAATAAATAAACAAAACGGGAAAGATTCACATAAGCCAAAATAAAAATTATCAACAAGCCAATAAAAAATTAAAGGATTTGAGTTCACATTTTATAGAAAAAGAGATACAAATGACTTCTATAATTTTTTTTGTTTGTTTTTTGAGGTAGGGTCTCACTCTAGCCCAGGCTGACCTGGAATTCACTCTGTAGTCTCAGGATGGCCTCAAACTCACAGTGATCCTCCTACCTCTGCCTCCTGAGTGTTGGGATTAAAGGTGTGTGCCACCACACCCGGCTCGACCTCTATAATTTAATTATTTTTTTTATTTTAAGAGAGGGTCTCCTAACAGTACTCAATATGTAGCTTAGGCCGGTATCAAACTCATAATCCTCCCTCCTCAGTCTCCTACATGCTGAGATTACAGCTATGTGTCACCGTGCCCAGCTGCAAATGACTTTTACAAAATTAAATGGCTAGTGTCATTTGAGAACTACAAAACACTTGCTCTGAGATGTGATTTTTTTGTAACCAGGCTTACTAGCAAAATCAGGAAATTTGGTAACAAACACCCATGTGGGGTGTGATGGCAGCCTGGCATGGAGCATCAGATTCCAAGCAGCATACGAGGATGACTGCACATCCAAGAATGCAGTGAGCAGTGAGCACAGACATAAGAAACCTGAAGAAAACTGGACTAAAGCACAACTTGCTTAAAACCAATAGTAAAACAAAAATCTTTGAGCTAGTGATATAGCATAATGATACAGTGCTTGTCTAAGTTCAGTCTCCAGCACTACCACAAAGAAAGAAAAAGAGAGGGAGGGGAGGAAGAGAGGAAAGGAGAGAGGGAGAAAGGAGGGGAGGGGAGGGAAAAGGAAGAGAAGGGAAGGAAAAAGGCAATATAAGTCATCAAATAGTTGAAGAAAAAAATCTTTGATTTAAAAGGGGTCTCCTCTGGTCTGAAATTCATGATATAGCCCAGGCTGGCCTTATACTCTTTTTAAAATGTTTATTTATTTATTTGCAAGCAGAGAGACAGAAAGAATGGGTGCTCCAGGGCTCCAGCCACAGCAAAGGAACTCCGTATGCATGCGCCATTTGTGCATCTGGCTTTATGTGGGTACTAGGGAATGGAATCCAGGTCCTTAGACTTTGCAGGCAAGTGCCTTAACCACTGAGCTATCTCTCCAGCCCTGGCCTTTATACTCGTGATCCTCCTGCCATAACCTCCCAAGTGCTGGAATTGCAGGTTTGTGCTACCATAGAACCAGCAGAAGAAAACAGTAACAAACTGGAGGAATACTTTTAGGTTAAGCACCTCAATAAATAAATAAATAACATGGGGATTGGGACAGTGGCTCAGCGGTTAAAGACACTTGTTGCAGTGCTTGCCAGTTCTGGGTTCAGTTCCCTAGTATCCACATAAAGCCAACTGCACAATGTGGAGCATGTCTGGAATTCTCTTACAGAGGCAACAGGCCCTCATGTGCCAATATTCTCTGTGTCTTTCTCTGTCTCAAATAAATAAATAAATTTTGTTTGTTCGTTTTTCTGGTTTTTCGAGGTAGGGTCTTGCTGTAGCTCAGGCTGTAGTCTCAAGGTGGCCTTGAACTCATGGAAATCCTCTTACCTCTGCCTCCCAAGTTCTGGGATTAAAGGCATGCGCCACCACACCCATCTTATAAATAAAAATTTTAAATGAATATACATAACAGGAGCTGGAGAAGATGGCTTAGTGAATAAATCACTTGCTGTACAAGGGTTAGGACTGGAGATCCCCAGCAATCTCACAAATGCCAGGTGGTCATGGTGGCCTGCCTGTAATGCCAGCGCTCGTGAAGCAGAGACAAGGGATCCCCTGGCCAAGCCCAATAGATAGACTAGCCATATTGGCAAGCTGTGGGTTCAAGTGAGAAGCCTTGCTTCAGTAAGTGAAGTGGAGAGTTATTGAGGAAGACATCTGGCATTAACCTGTATCCACACACACATGTACACCATAACAAATAACTAAAATGATTTTAAAATATATAACTAAATAAATAAATTGTAAAAGTACTTTTAAGGCTACATATGATGATGAACACCTTTAATCTCCACCCTGGGGATGCAGAGGTAGGAGGATTACTATAAGTTCAACCCTAGCCTGGTACTACAGAGTTGAGTTCCAGGTTACCCTGGACAAGAGTGAGACCCCCATCTCTAATAAACCAAAACAAAATTAAAATAATAAAAGTACTTTTAGGGTTGGGTATGTACTAAATGGTAGAGTGCTTGCCTAGCATACACAAAGCCCTAGGTTCAAGCCCCAGGACTGCCATTTAAGAAAAAAAAAAGTACTTGAAAAAAATTGTATGCTTGACACAATACCACATACCTATAATCCTAACACGTAATAAGTGGAGAAAGGAAAATCCAAAGATCAAGGCCAGCCTGGGTCACCATAGCTAAGACCCTGTGTCAAAAAAGAAAAACAAGGGCTGGAAAGATGGCTTAGCGATTAAGCGCTTGCCTGTGAAGCCTAAGGACTCCGGTTCAAGGCTCGTTTCCCCAGAACCCACGTTAGCCAGATGCACAAGGGGACACATGCGTCTGAAGTCTGTTTGCAGTTGCCGGAGGCCCTGGTGCACTCATTCTCTGTGTGTGTGTGTGTCTGCCTCTTTCTCTCTCTCTCAAATAAATAAATAAAATATTTTTTAAAAAATGAATCCCTCACTGTTGGGTTTTCATCTTGATTTTGAACTCACAGTTTAAGGATTACTTTGAGTATCAGAAGAGACTTTAGACCTTGGATTTTTAAACAGTATTGACGTAACTATGGAGATTTTTGAGTTGGAACTTAATGCATTGTTCATTATAAAATGGTTATGAAACTATGGGACTAAGGAAGGAAAGTTAAAGCTTTAAAAGTGTTATGTTTGGGGGCTGGAGATATGGCTTAGTGGTTAAGCACTTGCCTGTGAAGCCTAAGGACCCTGGTTCAAGGCTCAATCCTCCAGGGTCCACATAAGCCAGATGCACAAGGTGGCACATGCATCTGGAGTTCATTTGCAGTGGCTCGAGGCCCTGGCACACCCATTCCCTATCTGCCTCTTTCTGTCTCTCTCTCTGTCTGTTGTTCTCAAATAAATAAATAAACAAAAAAATTTTAAATGTTATGTTTGGGCATGGTGGTGTGTGTCTTTAATCCCAGCACTCAGGAGGCAGAGGTAGGAAGATTACTGAAAGTTCAAGGCTAGCCTGAACAGTTAGTGTAGGCTAGAGTTGAGACCCTTCCTTGAAAAAAAAAACAAAAATCAAGGGTGTTGTGTTTGGGTGTCAAGTTGACAGGTGGTGAACTTCTTATAGTTTAAATTAATAGGCTACTTACCAGGAGCCAGATTCACCTGAAAATGAAATTCTGGGCATACTTGTTAAGGGTTCCCAAGATAAAGTTTGCCTCTGCTCAAGCCTGTGCAGAATTATCTTGGTAGTTTGATTGAGGTGGGAAGGCTCATTTTAACTGTGAGTGGGCCCATTTTGTAGGCTTTAGTTCTGAGCTGTAGAAAAGAAAGCTGGCTAAGCACCAGCATTCATCTCTCTGCTTCCTCACTGGGGAATCAATGTGACCAGCTGCTCAAAGCTTCTGCTGCCATGACTTTCCCACCATGGTGAACTCTAACCTTGAAAGATAGGTTGAAACAAGCCCTTCCCTCATTAAGTTGATTCTCCTGATGTGTTTAGTTACAGCATTGAGAATATAATCACTTGGTTAGTTTATTTCAGTGCATTATGATTATGATTATTAACAATTGTGAGTGGGACTTTTTCCTTGATTTTTTTTTCTTCCATGTGTTTGTTATTGATCTATATGATGATTACTAATTTGTGTGTGTTAATTTTGTCTCTTGCAACTTTGGTGAAAGTATTTATCAGTTCTTAGAGTTTTCTTGTGGATTGTTACCGTCTCTTATGTCTCTTATTCTGATACGGAATTATACAACTTTCTTGTAAGGATACTTTGATTTCTTCCCTTTTAGTTGTTTTTCTTCTTTTACAGTGCTAAGGGTCTTAGTACTATATTAGGTAAGAACAGAATATATGACACCATTTTCTTCTCCCGATTTAAGTGAAAATGTTTTAGCTTTCTCCAATTAATATTAGATTGGCTGTAGGCTTTTTCATATATAACTCTTATGTTGAGATATGGTTCTTCCAATCCTAGTCCCTTCAGGACTTTTTTTATGAAGTGATGTAGGAATTGGTCAAAACCTTTTCTGCATCCAGAGATTATCAAATGATGTCTGTCCTTGAGTCCATTTGTATAATGACATTTATTGATTTGTGTATGTTGAATCATGTCTGTGAGCTTATGGAATGAATCAAGCTTGATTATTAAAAAAAAATTCCCAGGGCTGGAGAGATGGCTTAGCAGTTCAGGCGCTTGACTGCAAAGCCTAAGGGCCCATATTCGACTCTCCAGATCCATATAAGCCAGACACTCAAAGGTGAGGCAAGCGCAAGGTCACACATGCCCACTAGGTGGTACAAGCATCTGGAGTTCAAGTACAGTGGTTAAGGCCCTGGTACACCAGTTCTCTCTCTCTCTTTTTAAAAAAATAAAGAATCCGGGCTGGAGAGATGGCTTAGTGGTTAAGCGCTTGTCTGTGAAGCCTAAGGACCCCAGTTCGAGGCTTGATTCCCCAGGGCCCACATCAGCCAGATGCACAAGGGAGCTCATGTGTCTGGAGTTTGTTTGCAGTGGCTGGAGGCCCTGGCACACCCATTCTCTCTCTATCTGCCTCTTTCTCTCTGTCTGTTGCTCTCAAATAAATAAATAAAAATGAACAAAAAAAAATAAAGAATCCCATAACAATGAAATATCTTTTCAAAAACAAAGATGAAAGTCAGGCATAGTGGCTCATGCCTGTAATCTCAGCATTTAGCTGAGATAGAAGGATCATCATGAGTTTGGGACTACCCTGGGCTATAGAGTAAGTTCCAGGATAGACTGAGCTATGGTGAAACCCTGTCTCAAAAAAATAAGTAAAGCCAGGTGTCATGGCACACACCTTTAATCCAGCACTCAGGAGGCAGAGGTAGGAGGATCTCTGTGAGTTCAAAGACAGCCTGAGACTACATAGTGAATTCCAGGATAGCCTGGGTTAGAACTAGACCCTGTTTCAAGGGAAATACCAAAAATAAATAAATAAATAAAATTAAAATAAAATTAAATTAAAAATTAAAGTAAATATAAGGTCAGGTGTGGTGGTGTACATCTTTAATCCCAGCACTTGGGAGGCAAAGGTAGGAGGACTACTGTGAGTTCAAGGCCACCCTGAGACTACATAGTGAATTGCAGGTCAGCCTGAGCTAAAGTGAAACCCTACCTCAAAAACTCAAACTAAATAAATAAGTCAATAGGGCCTGGTGCTCAGTGATTAAGGTGCTTGCCTGCAGTGCCTGATGACCCAGGTTTTGATTCTCCAGTATCCATATAAAGCCAGATGCACAAAGTGGAGCATGTATGTGGAGTCCATTTAAAATGGCTAGAGGGGGCTGGAGGGATGGCTTAATGGTTAAGGTGTTTGCCTGCAAAGCCAAAGGACCCAGGTTTGATTCCCCAGGACCCACATTAGCCAGATGCACAAGGTGGTGCATGTGTCTGGAGTTCGTTTGCAGTAGCTGAAGGCCCTGGCACACCCATTCTCTCTCTCTATTTCTCTCTCTCTCAATCTCTCCCTCCCTTTCTTCCTCCCTCTTTCTCTCTGTCAAATAACTAAATAAAAATAAAATATCTAAAATGGCTAGAGACCCTGGTGTGCTACCCCCACCCCGCTTGCAAATAAATAAAAATATTTTAATTTTTATAACTTTTTTTATTTTAGAAAGAAAGAGAGAATTAGTGCACTAGGGCCTCAGCCACTGCAGTTGAACTCCAGATGCTTGCACTACCTAGTGGGCATGTGCAACCTTGTGCTTGCCTCACCTTTGTGCTTGGGGCTTACATGGGATCTGGAGTGTCAAACATGGTTAGACTTTGCAGGCAAGCACCTTAACCACCAAGCCATCTCTTTGGCCCAATAAATATACTTTAAAAGGCTATGTGTGGTTGTGCATGCCTTTAATCCCAGCACTGGGAGGCAGAGATAGAAGAATCATCTTGAGTTCAAGGCCACCCTGAGGCTACCTAGTGAATTCCAGGTCAGTTTGGACTAAAGCAAGACACTACCTTGAAAAACCAAAACAACAAAAAAAAATTAAATTAAATTAAATTAAATAAGTGAAGGAGGCCGGGTGTGGTGGCACACACCTTTAATCTCATCACTCGGGAGGCAGAGGTAGGAGAATCGCTGTGAGTTCGAGGTCACCTTGAGACCTCATAGTGAATTCCAGGTCAGCCTGAGCTACAGTGAGACCCTACCTCGAAAAACCAAATAAATAAATAATGAAATAAGTGAAGGGCTGGAGAGATGGGTTAGTGGTTAAAGCATTTGCCTGCAAAGCCTAAGGACCCAGCTTCCATTCCCCAGTAGCCACATAAAGTCAGATGCACAAGGTGGCACATGTATATAGAATATATTTGCAGTAGCTAGAGGAACTGGCACATCCCACCCCCTCCCTCTCCCTTTCTCCTTAAAAATAAATATAGATTTTTTTAATTGGGCTGGAGAGATGGCTTAGTGGTTAAGGGGCTTGCCTGCAAAGCCAAACGACTCAGGTTTGATTTCCCAATACCCACATAAAGCTCATGCACAAGGTGGCACCTGCATCTGGAGTTCATTTACAGCAGCTGAAGACCTTGGTACACCCATTCTCTCTCTCTATGTCTGTCTGCCTCTTTTTCTCTTAAATAAATAAAAATATTTTTAAAAATTAAAAGTAAATGTTATGAATTAAATAGTTTTTCAGGTTTTTAATTTTAAAAATTAAATCCTCCAAATATTTTTAAATATTTTATTTTTATTTATTTATTTATTTGAGAGAGTAAAAGAGTCAAAAAGAGAATGGGCATGCCAGGGCCTCCAGCCACTGCAAACAAACTCCAGACACATGTGCCACCTTGTACATCTGGCTTTATGTGGATCATGGAAAATCAAACCGGGGTCCTTTGGCTCTGCAGGCAAGTGCCTTAACCACTAGTCTATCTCCAGCCCAAATCCCCCAAACATTTTGAAACTAAACCACATACTTCTATATAACTCATAGGCTAAAAGGAAAAAAATCACAAGAAATTAGAAAGTATTTTCAGGGCTCAACAGTCAAGGTGCTTGCTTGCCAAACCTGACATCCTGGGTTTGATTCCCTAGTACCCACCTAAAGCCAGATGCACAAAGTGGCACAAACCTCGTGGTATTCATCTGCAGTGGCTAAATGACCTGGTTCACCTATTCTCTCTCTGTGTCTCTTTCTCTGCTTGCAAATAAATAAATAAATAATATTTTTTTAAGCTGGGCATGGTGGCTCATGCCTTTAATCCCAGCACTTAAGAGGCAGAGGTAAGAGGAGTGCCATGAGTTTGAGGCTACCCTGAAACTACATAGTGAATTCCAAATCAGCCTGGGCTAGAGCAAGACCCAACGTTGAAAAACCAAGAAGTATATGTGTGTGCATGCATGCGTGCATACATGTGTGTATGTGTGTTTTAAAAGAAAGTATGGGGCTGGAGAGATGGCTTAGCAGGTAAGGCTAACTTGCCAACAAAGCCAAAAGAGCCAAGTTCAATTCCTGAGTACCCATGTAAAGCTGGATGCACAAGGTGGCACATGCATCTGGAGTTCATTTGCAGTGGCTAGAGGTCCTGGCATGCCCATTCTTTCTTTCTCTCTCTCTCTAATAAATTAATATTTTTAAAACAAAAAGATGGGCTGGAGAGATGGCTTAGCAGTTAAGGCACTTGCCTGCAAAGCCTAAGGACCAAGGTTCAATTCCCCAGTACCCACGTAAACCAGATGCACAAGGTGGAGCATGCATCTGGAGTTCATTTGCAGTGGATAGAGGCCCTGGTGCACCTGTTCTCCCTTTCTCTCTCTCTCTCTCTCTCTCTCTCTCTCTCTCTCTCTCTCTCTTCTCAAATAAATAAGTAAAGTTCAAGCCAGGCATGGTGGCGCATGCCTTTAATCCCAGCACTCGGGAGGCAGAGGTAGGAGGATTGCCGTGAGTTCAAGGCCACCCTGAGACTCCATGGTGAATTCCAGGTCAGCCTGGGCTAGAGTGAGACCCTACCTCGAAAAACCAAAAAATAAAAAATAAAAAAATAAAGTTCAGAAAATAAATGAAAATATGGTATACACACACACACACAATGAGGTACTATTCAGTCATAAGAAGAAAATCCTGTCATGTATGAACTGGAAACTATTGTGTTACGTGAAAGAAGCCAAGCACAGAAAGACTAATACTGAGTAATCTCACTCATATGTGTAATCCTGAAAAGCTAATCATGCCGGGCATGATGGTGCACACCTTTAATCCCAGCACTTAGTAAGCAGAGGTGGTAGGATCACTGTGAGTTTGAGGCCACCCTGAGACTCCATAGTGAATTCCAGGTCAGCCTGAGCTAGACTGAGACCCTACCTCAGGAAAAAAAAAAAAAAAAAAAAAAAGCTAATCCCATAAAATAAGAAAGGGACCAGGCATGGTAGCACAGGCCTCTAATCCCAGCACTCAGGAGGTAGAGGTAGGAGGATTGCTGTGAGTTCAAGCCCACCCTGAAACTACATAATGAAATCCAGGTGAGCCCAGGCTAGAGAGAAACCCTATCTCAAAAAAACCAAAGAAATAAAAACAAAAGCCAGATATGTATGGAAGCCAAGCATGAAGGCTACTTCTTTAAACCTAGGAGTCAGGAGGCTGAGGAAGAAGGATTGTTATGAGTTCAAGGCCAGCCTAAGCTACAGAGTGAGTTCCAGGTCAGCCTGGGCTAGAGTGAGACTCTGCCTCAAAAAAAAAAAAAAAAAAAAAAAAGAACAGATTATCTCTTTATTTAGTTTTAATATTTTTATTTATTTATTTGTAAGCAGAGAGATAGGAGAGAAAGAGAATAAGTACATCAGGACCTCCAGTCACTGCAAACAAAGTCCAGATGCATGTGCCACTGTGTATCTGGCTTTATGTGGGTGCTGGGAATCAAACTCGGGTCATCAGAGCACATATGGCACATGCAAGTGCCATAACCACTGAGCCATCCCTCCAGCCCAAGAATAAATTATCTTTAAAGATGATAGAAGAATAAATTGGGCATGGTGGCACATGCCTATAATTGTAGCACTTGGGAAGTAGAGGCAGGAGGATCAGGAGTTCAAGGCCAGCCTTGCAACATAGCAAGTTCAAGGTCAGCCTAGACCAAATGAGACTTCAAAAAACAAAACAATGCCAGGCATGGTGGCACACACCTTTAATCCCAGCACTCGGTACGCAGAGGTAGGAGGGTTGCAGAGAGTTGGAGGCCACCCTGAAATTGCATAGTGAATTCCAGGTCAGCCTGGGCTATAGTGAGGCCCTACCTTGAAAAAACAAAAATAAATAAATAAGTAAATCATAAGTTAAGGATGTAGCTCAATGGTGGTAGAGTGCTTGCAACAGAATCATACATGAGTTATGCACAGATTATTTTAAATATCATAGCAACCCTAAAGATTATTGTTTTCATTTTTTTAATTTTTTAAATTTTATTTTATTTATTTAAGAGAGAAAGAAGCAGATATAGATAGATAGATAGATAGATAGATAGATAGATAGATAGATAGATAAGATAGATAGATGGATGATAGAGAATGGGTGCATCAGGGAAAGCCCAATAGACTAGCCTTTTTTATGAGAGAGAGAGAGAGAAAGAGAATTGGCACACCAGGCCCTCCAGCCCCTGCAATCTAACTCCAGATGTTTGTGCCCCCTTGTGCACATGTTCAACATTGCACACTGTGTCACTGTGCATCTGGTTTATGTGGGACCTAGAGAATAGAACATGAGTCCTTAGGCTTTGCAGGCAAGTGCCTTAACCACTATGCCATCTCTCCAGTCTCCTATTTTCATTTTTATAGATGAAGCAACAATTGCTTAATGGATAAACCAGTTCAATTCCCAGTTTATTTTATTCTGAAAACTAAATATGATGACTTATTTTTCAATGTGTTTTTATTTTTTATTTTAGACAGAAAGAGAGAGAACTGGTGTGCCAGGGCCTCAGCCACTGAAATTAAACTCCAGATGCTTGTGTCACCTAGTGGTTATGTGCAACCTTGTGCTTGTCTCATCTTTGTGCATCTGGCTAATGTGGAATCTGGAGAGTCAAACATGGGTCCTTAGGCTTTGCAGGCAAGCGCCTTAACCACTAAGCCATCTCTCCAGCCCTGATGACCTGTTTTTTAAAGTGTTTTCTTTGCAAGCAGATTGAGATGATTGAGAGAGGGAGAGAAGGAATGAGGAAGGGTGAGGGAGAGAGATGGAAGGAAGGATGGCCATGCTAGGGCCTCCAGCTGCTACAAACAAACTCTAGATGCATGCACCACTCCTTGCATCTGACTTGACGTAGGTACTGGGGAGCCAAACCCAGGTTGTTAGGCTTTGCAGGTAAGCACCTTAACCACTGAGGCATCTCTCCAGCCCAGGAACCATTTTGTTCTGTTTCACATATTTACCCTTTATAAGAGATACACCTGTCTTTTCTTTTTTTTAATATTTTATTTATTTTCAAACAGAAAGAGAGAATATGGGTTTCTCAAGGCCTGCAGCCACTGCAAATGAACTCAAGACACATGCCCCACTTTGTGCATCTGACTTTATGTGGGTACTGAGGAATCAAACCTGGGTCATTCAGCTTTTCAGGCAAGCACCTTAACCACTGAGCCATCTCTCCAGCCCTTCACCTATCTTTTCTATGCCACATTGCCTTAATCTAACAGCCTCTGTTCATATGGTGGTTATGTTCCTTAACAGTATACAACTATTTTGTATAGAATCCTTGCTTAGTGAATAGGAAGCCATGGTACAGCTGTTTTTTGCTCCAGTGAGCTGTAGTGGGAAGCAAATAATGAGACTGGCATGCCTTTTGTTGTTGTTTTGCAATATATTGTTTCCTGCCTCCTGTATAAGTAATTCTTGAAATGTAAGTGCTAAGAAAGGTAGCCTGGCATGGTGGCTCATGCCTATAGTATCAGTAATCAGGAGGCTCAGTAGAAAAAAAAATCACTGTGAATTCAAGGCCAGCCTGGGCTCAGAGTAAGTTCCAGGTTAGCCTGAGCTAGAGTGAGACCCTACTTTCAAAAGATATGGAGGGGACTGGGGAGATGGCTCCGAGGTTGAAGGTGTTTGCTTGAAAAACCTGCTCGCCCAGGTTCAGTTCCCAGCCACCCATATAAAGCCATATTAGCATTTGTTTGCAAGAGACCATGGCATGCCCCCCCCACACACACTCTCACAAATAAAATAAAACACTTTAAAAAAAAGCTGTTTGGCAGGATGGAGAAATGGCTTAGCAGTTTGCTTGTTGGCAAAGCCAAAGGATCGAGGTTTGATTCCCCAGTACCCACATAAAGCCAGATGCATAAGGTGGCATGTGCATCTGGAGTTCACTTACAGTGGCTAGAGGCCCTGGCATGTCTATTACCTCTCCCTCTTTCTATCTCTCAGTCTCTCTGAAAGAAAGAAGGAAGGAAGGGACAGAGGGAAGAAGGAGAAGGGAAGGGAGAGGAGAGAGGGGAAAGGGGGGAAGGGGAAAGGAAGGAAAGGGAAGGGAAAGAGGGGAGGGAAGGGGAAGGGAGGGAAGAGAAAGGGAAGGATGGGAGGGAGGGGGAGGGAAGAGAGGGAGGAAGGGAGAAAGGGAAGGAAGGAAGGAAAGAGGAAGGAAGGAAAGAAAACTTTTTAAAGTTGTTGTTTGGGGGCTGGAGTGATGGCTTATGATTTAAGGTACTTGCTCACAAAGCCTAACAACCAGAGTTCCACTCCTCAGTACCCACTAACACCAGATGCAGAAGGTGGCACATGCGTCTGTAGTTCATTTGCATTGGCTAGAGACCCTGACATGCCCATTCACTCTCTCTTCTTTCTATCTCTCTCTGTTTGCAAATAAATAAATAAAAATATTTTAAGTTGTTTGTAACTGGGCAGAACTCAGGAGGCAGAGGTAGGAGGATTGCTGTGAGTTTGAGGGCAGCCTGAGACTACATAGTGAATTCCAGGTCAGTCTGGCCTAGGGTGAGACCCTACCTCGAAAAACAAAAAGAAAAAAAAACTAAAATAAAAAGTTGTAGGGTAGTAATGTAGCTCAGTTGGTAGAGTGCTTGCCTAGCATGCAGGAAACCCTAGCTTAGATCTCTAGGACCTCATAAAATCAAGTGTGGGGTACATACCTATAAATCCAGTGTGTAGAATGTAGAGGTAGGAAGAGCAAGAGTTCAAGGTTATCTTTGGCTACATTTCACAGAGAGTTGGAGTCCAGCCTGGGATACTTGAAACCCTCTGTCAAAAATAACTTTTTTGAAGGCCGGGTGTGGTGATGCACGCCTTTAATCCCAGCACTCAGGAGGCAGAGGTGGGAGGATCGCCGTGAGTTCGAGGCCACCCTGAGACTCCATAGTGAATTCCAGGTCAGCCTGGGCTAGAGTGAGACCCTACCTCGAAAAACCAAAAAAAATAAAAATAAAAAAAATAACTTTTTTGAAAGCCGGGCATGGTGGCACACACCTTTAATCCCAGCACTTGGGAGGCAGAGATGGGAGGATCACCATGAGTTTGAGGCCACCCTGAGACTACATAGTGAATTCTAGGTCAGCCTGGACTAGAGTAAAACCTTACCTCGGGGGGAAAAAAAATTGAGCCAGACATGATGGTAAACACCTAAACCCTAGCACTTGGGAGGCAAAAGGTAGGAGGATCGCTGTGAGTTTGAGGCCAGCGTGGAGCTACAGAGTTCAAGGTTAGCTAGGCTAGGGTGAGACCCTACCTAGAAAACAACCAAAAAAAGAAAAAGGAGAAAACAATAATTTTTAATTGTTTCTGGTATTCAAGAACCTGAGAAGATAGTGGGTCTCTGGTAGAGACAGATCAAAAGATGGAAAGAAGTGAATTCTTGTGGGTGCCTGGAGCATAAGAACCACCAGTGGTTCAGGAGAGAGAGCTTGACTGTCAGGCAGGACAGTAATGTTCAGAAGCATTCGATAAATCGACAGCACAGTTCAACTAGTGCCTGTTGCAGTCAGTTTATTGTCCAGGGAAACTAAAACAGACCTGTCTCTGCCTCTTTCAATGCCTATAGGAGACACTCTGAGGCTGCGAACTATTCTAGAAGCAATACAGAAGCACATCCATTCTTCCTCCCTCATCTTCAAACTGGCCCAAGATGCTTTCAAGATTGCTACTCCCACAGACAGTAGTACAGACAGCACTCTGCTCAATGTTGCCCTGGAGCTGGGGTTACAGGTATGGGAAGAAGTGGGATGTCCCAACTTTAGGTATCTGCTCTGTGACAACTGGCAAAAGATTCCTGAACATCTGAGAATGGGCCAATGATTCTTTCTGCCCCAGAATACAAATCCCAGACTAGACAAAAGTAAAGACTCTATAAATGGGGCTCTATTTTTAAGTTGAGGCCAGAAGCAAAGTAGCTTTAGGCTGTGTAGCATCCCTATCTTCTACCTCCCCATTCCACCAAGTCAGCCAAGGTATGATAAGAGTTTTATTATCACGGGGCATTAGAAAAGCCTAGTATCTACCTAGAGGGATATACCTGTTGGTAGAGGGTTTGCCCAGCATGTATGAAGCCCAGGGTTTGATTCCTAGCACCACATAAACCAGATGTGGTAGGCACATGTTTGTAATCCCATCACTTAGGAGGTAGAAGCAGGAGGATCAGAAGCTCAAGGTCATAGTTTAAAGCAAACCCTGTCTCAAAAAAAATGCTACATAAATGAATAGCAAAAGAAGGCAGGAGAACATCACAACTGTGGGCCTCTTTTGTGCCCAGGTGATGCGGATGACCTTATCAACCCTAAACTGGAGACGCAGGGAGATGGTGCGATGGTTGGTGACCTGTGCTACAGAAGTGGGTGAGTCTCCCACCTCCCTCTAACCCCAGGCAAGTTTCTAGGCCCCATTCTTGATAGAGGATGATGGATCTTTAGAGCTGTCATACTCGTATTTCTGATAGCCTAGGAAAGGATGAGGCTGCTGGTAGGAGAAGATGGCCTCTTTAGCCAACCCAAGCTCTGCCCTCACTGTTTGGACCAAATTCTGATGTCAGTGCACTCTGACTCTCTGCTCAGAGATGTGTCTAAGAAAATGAATTTTCAGACACCCACATTCATGTGCTCCCTTTGTGGTTAGTAGGCCCAGTGGTTTGATCCCAGTTTCTCTCTATGCTTCTGAAAAACCCCAGGCAACTTGGAGGTTTGAGACCCCTTCTAGAGCCCAAAGTCTCAGCTCTCCCCAGAGGCCCTACTTGCACTAGAACCCCCAATAGACCTGTGACCCCTGCCTTGGGACAGACAAACCACAGGTTCTGCTGCTCTATCCTTGTGAGGGGCTGAGAGTACTGCAGAGACCTTCAACCCTGACCTGGGGAAGGAAGGGCTGGGAAGAGACCCCAAACAGGGTCTGGCTATCTGGGATGCTCCCCTTGCCCTGGTTTGCCTCAGATCTTCTCAAGGCTGCTGAGGAGGAGGGAGAATTCGACTCTGCAGGCCAAGTTCAGACCCCAAATGGTAATCTGGGCAGACCTGGATCAGGACCTGGATGGCCACTGCTGAGCTCAGGCTCTCCCTGACAGGTGTGCGGGCCCTGGTGAGCATCTTGCAGAGCTGGTACACACTCTTCACCCCCACCGAGGCTACTAGTATTGTAGCTGCCACGGCCGTATCCCACACCACTATCCTGCGCCTCAGTCTTGACTACCCACAGCGGGAGGAACTGGCCAGCTGTGCTCGCACGCTAGCCCTGCAGTGTGCTATGAAGGATCCACAGAGCTGTGCCTTGTCAGCCCTCACGCTCTGTGAGAAAGACCACATTGCCTTTGAAGCAGCCTATCAGATTGCCATTGATGCCGCTGCTGGTGGTATGACCCATTCACAGCTGTTCACCATTGCCCGCTACATGGAGCTCCGTGGCTACCCGCTCCGTGCCTTCAAGCTGGCCTCACTGGCCATGAGCCATCTTAACCTGGCCTACAATCAGGATACTCACCCAGCCATCAATGATGTGCTCTGGGCTTGTGCCCTTAGCCACTCTCTGGGCAAGAATGAACTGGCAGCACTCATCCCCCTGGTAGTGAAAAGTGTGCACTGTGCCACAGTGCTCTCAGACATCCTGCGGCGTTGCACTGTGACGGCACCTGGCCTGGCTGGCATTCCAGGCCGCCGCAGCTCTGGAAAACTCATGTCCACTGACAAAGCTCCATTGCGTCAGCTACTGGACGCCACCATCAATGCCTATATCAACACTACACACTCACGCCTGACACACATCAGTCCCCGCCACTATGGTGAGTTCATTGAGTTTCTGAGCAAAGCTCGGGAGACCTTCCTGCTGCCCCAGGATGGTCACTTGCAGTTTGCCCAATTCATTGATAACCTCAAACAGATTTACAAAGGCAAGAAGAAGCTGATGCTGCTGGTTCGGGAGCGCTTTGGCTGAGAAGGCAGATAGCTTGCTGCCAGGGCAGCCTGGGCTCCCAGGTACTATGAATTCAGGCCAAGGACTGAAGCATTCATCCACCCTGAGAGGACTCTAAGCACCTGTGGCTTAGGCCGAAGACCACAGACCTAAGGATGGAAGAGGCAACTCTACCAACATACCTGCCTTGGCAAGCTTCTCACTATAACCCACTGTTCCTGGAGAAGCTAGGCCCTGCAGATCGATCAGAAGTCCCCACAACATGCCACCTCACGCCCCTATATCCTGCGTGTCCTGGCCACTGGCCCCTCACCCTTGGCAAACACAGAACACTGTTCCGTCTCAGGGATAGCTTAACCAGAGAAACAGAAGCATTTATGGTACTGTAAATATTATAGTATATGTGTTGCCTATTATTGTAAAATTGTAACTATTTGTAATTCTGATTCTGATTTGTTGGGCACTTGAAGTAGCTGAGGGTGGGAGGATAGGCTTGTTTTCTAAGGAGACTCACAATCATTTCTCAGGTTTCCCTTGCAGAGTGTGCGCTATTGGTAGTGGATGAGTAGGGGGCAGCAGGGAAGAAACAAGGGACAGTTGAAATAAGTCCTGAGTCCTGTCTGTGCAGAGACTCCAGCTACAGACAGGGCATCAGTAGTCAAGTGGTCGGTGAGGGGCAGAGGTCAAGTCTGGGCTTAGAAATCTTGCCTCACAAAGCTGAGGACTCTGAAGCTCCTGTCCTTGCCTCACAGCCTCTCCAGAAGCCTGATGAACACCAGAGTAACATGCAGGGAGAAGATGAAGGTCTAGGAAGCCACTGAGCTCATAATATACATACATCTGCTCTTATCACCTTTATGTTAGAGAGAATCTGGGTTCAAGTCCATGTGTATGTGTGTATATCTGTATAGCTAGGAACATTGGTCTGTGTGCATAGATGTATGTATGCATGCCTGTGTATCAGTTGTGTCCATTACATACCATATGTGTAGGTTTCTGTGTGTTCACTGTTTCATTTGTGTATGTGTAATGATGCCTATCTGTGTAGTATATTCATGTCTACATATTTAGTGCATGTGTACCTAGCTACATGTTACTACCTGTGTGTGATCTATGTCTAAGAGAATGCCTGCTAACCATAGATCTGTGTCTTTCTATGTGTAACTAAGTTGTTTCTATATGTATGTATGTGTATTCACGTTTGAGGATCCACATGAATGTATGCCTTCTTTCTGCCAGTTCTCTCTTCCTCCATTCCTTTTTATTTAAGTCTCACTAACTAACCATATGTTCCCCTTCTCTGCCTCCTTTCTCTCAACAAACAAGCTTTTAAGCACCAGTGTCCCTCTGCTGTAAGATTAGCTGCTTTAGCCCCCATTTTTCTTACCCATACTTGCTCCCTCCTCCCCCGACTTTCTACCTCAGACTTCCTCTGCCTACTTCGTGGTAATCCCAGTGGTTGCTGATTTAGAGGCTGAGACTGGTATTCCTCTGGCCTTACCCTTCCTGATTTCTATCCCTAGTAAACAACCCTTGTCTTAGCCTTTGCTGACTTGCACAGTGTATCATGTTCCTGCTACCTTCATTACCCCTATGCGTAGCCTGGAATTCCAATAGGAAGAAGCAAGGGCATTCAAAAGAGTCAGTTGGATACCAGTGTCTTGGGTGTTTACTGTTTCATGTCTTAGTTCCTGAGTCGGGTGGGATTTGATAGGGAAGGAGTGGTATAGCTAGAAAAAACTAAGGACCTTTCTGTCTGCTTTCTGTATGGAACACTGTCTTTTTTTTTTTTTTTAATTCCAAACTGACCAGTAAGTTGTATTTGCTGTTTGTGGCTACTAAAGTGTTGCTGTCCAGCCAAGGGCCCCTACAATGTCTCAGCCCAATGGGTTGGTAAAAAAAAAAAAAGAGAAGCCACTCCCGTTTCTGTATCACAATTGCCCTTTTTTAGCAAGTGTGTGAACTCAGTGCTTTTCTATAAATAAATCACAGATCACAGAAAAGATCATTTTTCTAAATGCAGAAATTGTGTTCTCTCAGTAAATGAGGCCCTTCTCTTCCTTTTGCGTTGTTCTAGTTGGGACAAGGAGCTTGTTGAGCCTAAAGGGAAGTGTAGAATGATGGATGAATTTATCACATCAGACCCCTCCAGTGCTCAAAGGCACTGTAGAGCCTTATCTTGGTACCATGATGAGCAGGATCCCAAAATACTGGGAAAATCAGCAGGTATGTTCAGAAAACAATGCAGAGTAAACCTAAGTGCCAGATGGCCCTCTGGTTTCAGAGCCCTCTTACCTTGGGGATAGACTAGCCTAAGGCTCCAATCCTAAACAATTTAGCTCTGGGTCTTTGCATCCTTCCTACCCTTAGCTCCTAGATTCCATCTTCCCGTCCTCCACGCTGAAGTGTGAGGGTGCTTCTGTGCCCTCTTTGATATATCCTCTTCCTCCTCTCCTCAGACACAAAGCCTTATTTTTATTTTGTAAGGACCCCATTTCTTCCTTCTTTTCTTTCTTTTTCTTTTGTTTTTTTGCAGCAGGATTTCACTCTAGCCCAGGCTGACCTGGAATTCACAATGTAGTCACAGGATGATCTCGAACTCACAGAGACCCTCCCACCTCTGCCTCCCAAGTGCTGGGATTAAAGGTGTGCACCACCACACCCTGCAAAGGGACCCCATTTCTTTGTAAAGGCCACAGCCCCAACTGCTAGGGAAGCTCTACCCAACCCCATGGCACTTAGGGGCTTGAAGAGCTGAGAGCATGATGGCAATGTGAACCTGACATCCATGCCTGTTCAGTGATCCCTGAGCTCAGGGACTTATAGGAGAGGATGCAGAGGAGGCCCAGAGAAGGAGCAAGGTCTTAAGAAGGAATTGAGGAGCTGGAAATATGGCTTAGTGGTTAAGGCATTTGCCTGCAAAGCCAAAGAACTCAGGTTTGATTCCCCAGTACCCACATAAAGCCAGATTCACAAGGTAGCACCAGTGTCTGGATTTCATTTGCAGTGGCTAGAGGCCCTGGCACACCCATTCCCTCTCTCTGGAAGGGAGGAGGGAGGGAAGAAGGAAACTGAGGATAAGAAAAGATATATTTCACAAACAAAACAACACAACAGAATCCAACTCTGTAACTTTTATTCTCCTGGAAATAACTTGTGTTAGTGGTACTTGAGAGAAAAGGTGTGCACTTAATTCTGTCGCAGTAGACGTGAATGTTTATGCACAGCATCCACAAAGGCACCTACATGTTCTGGGTCCATGTCAGGGTAAAGTCCATGGCCAAGGTTGGCAATATAGCGCTGTGGGCCAAAGTCATCCAGCATCTGTTGCACCAGCCGCCCTATCTCCTCCTGGGGGACCAAGAGGACACTGTCCATAGGGAAGGTCAGAAACCCTTTATTCTCCCTGTGTGTAATAGTGATACACATGGAAGTGTGCTTCCACACAGTGCTATTCATTCACTGATCCAACAGAACTTACTAATGCCTCATATGCACCAGGCACTAAGAAAATATAGATGAGCACTGGAGAGATGGCTTAGTGGTTATGGTACATGTCTGCAAAGCCTAAGGACCCAGATTCAATTCTCCAGGTCCCACATAAGCCAGATGCACATGGTGGCCCAAGTGCCTAGAGTTCACTTGCAATGGCTAGAGGCCCTGATGTGCCCATTCTCTCTCTCTCTCTCTCTCTCTCCCTCTCTCCCATCCTCCCTCCCTCCCTCCCCCCCCATCTCTAATAAGTAAATTGAAAAAAGAAAAAGAGCCGGGCATGGTGGTGCACGCCTTTAATCCCAGCACTCGGGAAGTTGAGGTAGGAGGATTGCTATGAATTTGAGGCCACCCTGAGACTACATAGTGAATTCCAGGTCAGCCTGGGCTAGAGTGAGACCCTACCTCGAAGAAAAAAAAAAAGGAAAAGAAAAAGAAAAATGAGAATGGGGTATGGTGGCATATGTCCATAATGTACCACATGGGAGGTGGAGGCAGAAGAATCAGGAGTTCAGGACCAGCCTGAGCTACATAGTGAGCTGAGACCAGCCTCATGAGAGCTACATGAGACCCTATCTATAAACAGACAAATGAACAAATAAAAACCCAACAGTTAATAAACTGCCAAAAAATTCAAAATTTAAAAAAAAAATTCCTGGGCTGGAGAGATAGCTTAGTGGTTAAGCGCTTGCCTGTGAGGCCTAAGGACCCCTGGTTCGAGGCTTGATTCCCCAGGACCCATGTTAGCCAGATGCACAAGGGGGCGCTTGCACTAGTTTGTTTGCAGTGGCTGGAGGCTCTGGCACACCCATTCTCTCTCTCTCTCTCTCTCTGTCACTCTCAAATAAATAAAAATAAACAAACAAAAAAAATTTTTAATTCCTGCTTTCTTAGAGTTGACATTGTGTATATAGAGGGGAGAGAAAAGAAGCATAATAAAGACACACACAGGACTGGAGAGATGGCTTAGCAGTTAAGGCACTTGCATGGGAAGCCTAAAGACCCAGGTTCTGTTCCCTAATACCTACATAAAGCCAGATGCACAGGTGGTGCATGAGTCTGGAGTTTGTTTGCAGTGGCTAAAGGCCGTCTCCTCTCCTCCCTCTCCTCTCTCAAATAAATGAATAATTTTAAAAAATATCTTTTTTGAGGTAGGGTTTCATTCTAGCCCAGGCTGACCTGGAATTCACTCTGTAATCTCAGGGTGGCCTCAAACTCACAGTGATCCTCCTACCTCTGCCTCCCAAGTGCTGGGATTAAAAGGTATGTACCACCATGGCTGGCTCCATTAAAAATAAGTTTTTAAAAGACCACACACACAATCACACAACCATAATCAGTGCACAAAGACTAACCTGTACACACATAGGGGCCCAATCATTACCTCAGATGCATACAAAGCACAAGGGTCCAGGTTGCCCTGCAAGGTCACCATCTTCCCCACACGCTCCCTGAAAGCACAGCCAGTGTCACATTCTGCATATTTGGTGACTGCACTCCCTCTCCCTCAACCTCTGGGGTCCACCCCTCCCTCACTCACCGAGCTTTCTTTGGGGTCACTGTCCAGTCAAGCCCAACCACCTCATAGCCAGCCTGGGCCAGCTCTTCTAAGGCAAAATGTCCATCCTTAGCAAATATAATCTGCAGGAAAGAGCAAAGTGCCTTGCTGGGCCACTCTTGGCTGCACTTCTGCTGCCCTCCAGTGGTCACTTCAGCTCATGTAGGAATTAACCCTGAAAGTTCTACAGACCACATTCATTCAACCTATCCCAATCCTCACCATGGGCACTGGTGCCAAGCCTGCTTCCTGAAGCCCAGCCTTCACTCGCTTGGCCACATCTCGGATGTAGGGCAGTGCAAACTTGCTGAAGAGCTCTGAGCCAAGATGCCCTGCGTGGGATTCAAAGAGCTGCAACGCCTGTAGTCAATGTTGGTGGAGAAAAATACATAACACAGGGGAATACTTCAGGCTTCACATACAGATTGTACCTTAATTCTCCCCAAGTGACTTTAAACCTTGATAATTCCTGAACCTGTAAACCTGGTTCCAGTCAAAAAGCTTTGCCTTCTGCAGATCCCAGCACTAGCTTTGGTCTTCAAACACTCAGAACATTAAGCTCCACCCACCCTACCCTTACCAGTATCAGGATGAGCTTAGCTACTCCAGCCAGATCACTGGAGGACAAGCTAATATCCCTGCCCTCTACAGTTTAGGAAACCATTGCCTTATAAACAAAACTGTTTAGCCTACTGATCCCTACGGACTCACCTGGGCACCAGCAGCCACTTGTCCTACTAAATATGGGACCAGAGCATCAGTGAGGATGCGAAGCAGCTTGTGACTGGCCTGAGGTCTTTGGTAGAGCCAACGTTTGGCCTGAGCCATGGTGCTTGAGCTGCCACCCTCAATCATGTATGTCATCAGAGTCCACTGCAGAAGGATACGAACATGTCACAGCACAGAAGCTTTCCCCTGTTTATACCAGACTTGCCAGAGAGCTCTCCTCATGCCTCAATCCCTGCAGTCCCACCTTACCGGGGCACCAGCAAAGCCGATCAGTGGCACACGCCCAGCTAGCTTTTGTCGGGTTAGCGTGATGGCCTGGAACACATAGCCCAACTCTGAGGCCACTGCTGCTGGATCCCGTAGACGCTCTAGGTCCCGCTCTTCTCTTAATGGTTCTGGAAAGCTGGGTCCCTTGCCAGGTATCATGGTCACCTCCATGCCCAATGCCTGAAGGGGGTATAAAACAATTGAGTCTATAACCTGAAACTGCAGAAGGACATGTTCTGTTGAGCCCATGCCAAGAGAAAAGAAATGAAAAGGAGAATAAATTTCAGACAAATTCCATCTCTTTAATTTTTCCTTTTGTCCAGTTAAAGATAAGTAATTATCCTGAATCCTGTCAGCACTATAGGATTCCCCAAGAGTTCTTTTTTTTTTTTTCTTTCATCATATTCCAGTATCAGGATTGAGTGTGTACCTGGGGTACAACAAGGATGTCCGAGAAGATAATGGCAGCATCCAGAGGGAAGCGCCGCAGGGGCTGTAGGGAATAGGAGGAAATGGGTTGCTAGGTGGCCCACTGAGGACATAGATTTCCCCCTACCCCCTCCGCCTTCTGTGGACTCCTCACCTGCAGAGTCAGCTCACAGCAGGCTTCAGGGGAGCGACAGGTGCTGAAAAAGTCCTGGGAAGCCCTGGTTTCCCTAAATTCTGCAGACAGGAGAGGCAACACAGGACTCAACCTTGAGGCCCTCCACAATCCTCACCTGCCCCTAGGAAACATTTCACCTTCTAAGAGTTTCAAGTTTTATCTAGACCTTGAACCCTGAACCTGACCCTGACCTGGTAAGTAGCGGCCTGCCTGCCGCATACACCAAACGGGAGTGTAGTCTGTTTCCTCTCCCCAGGCTGCTCGCAGGAACGTGTCATTCTTCAGCTCCGGAAAACTCTGCGCTCTGGCGATCAGGTGAAGGGTTAGAGTAGGTAAGTGTCAGTATGCCAAGCTGGGGTTTGGGAAAGGCATTGGTTCAGTCAGGCACCGCTATCTGCCTCCTCCAGGCCAGCTTGCAAACTGGCTCCCCACCCACTCCACCTCCTCTATCAGGTGGCGCACAAGACCAGAAGGGCTCCCGAGGGGCCTCTTCCCTACACATACCCCCAACTTTCCCAAACTAAAGAAACTGGAGGGGCCAGCACGGTGGTGCAAGCCTTTAATCCTAGCACTTGGGAGGCGGAGGTAGGGGGATCGCCATGAGTTCGAGGCCACCCTGAGAATACAGAATGAATTCCAGGTCAGTCTGGGCTAGAGTGAGACCCTACCTCAAAAAAACAAAAAGAAGAAAAAAAAGAAAGGAAAAGAAAAGAAACTGGAGAGGTTCGGGGCAAGTTGGGGGAACGGAAGACTACCTTAAATAAGGATAGTTTGTGGGAGGGAATCACTGGAATAAGGAACCTCAGGAATGGGGCCGCCAGTGGGCTGGTTCCGAGGCTGGGGAGAGCCCCAAGATGAGAATTAGTTAAAAAAAAAAAAAGGAAAAAAATCAGAGTTGATGATACCAGATGCTAGTTAGACGTTCGGGTCCATCCCCTAAAAGAATGCCTGGGGACAGCGGGGCGCGGTGGCGCGCGCCTTTAATTCCACCACTTGGGAGGCAGAAGTAGGAGGATCACCATGAATTCAAGGCTACTGAAACTACGCCAGTAAACTCCAGGTCAGCCTGGGCTAGAAGGAACTCTTACCTCGAAAAACCAAAAAAAGAAAAAAAGAAAAAAAGAAAGAAAAAAAAAGGCTGGGGGACTCGGTCCTGGGCATTGGGAATCCATGATTGGAAGATTCGGTAACCCAGCGCCTTGGGTTTGTCCTGGGAGACTGCCAGGAAAATAGGAGTGTAAGCACCGGTTCCTGAGTTGGAAGCCTGAGAACAAGAAAGCAAGCTAGCAACACTGCAAACGCAGCAGAGAACTCACCGCAACCCGTTGGCCTCCATGGTAAACTGTAACGGAGAGCACTGTCATCACTTTAATCCGAATCCCAGCCTGCCCCCCACCCCAGGCCCCGCCCCTTCCTGGGGAGAACCCAAGGTGTAGCCGTGTTGAAGGTCACGTGACCTCACGAGTGACAGCCCTTGGGGCTGTCCTTGATGCTGCCTGCAGGACCCAGACAAAATTTCACCGTAAACTACACTGTTGCGACGCCTCAAAGAAATCGCTTCTCTATACATCTTAAGATGGCGCGAGGGATTTGGTCTCATCTGACAGGCTTAGCCGAGCTCTGCCTCTCACTCTCCATGATTCTAACAATGTTATCCACCAAACACAGCTAAGGAGGCCACTAGTTTGTATATGGAACTGGAACTTTGTACACCTACATTACCTACTAAAAGCTAGGAGTGGTGGTAGGTGCAGAGGTTAGAATGCTAAGCAAGACAGACCCTGCCTTGAAGGAACTGCAGACTGCCAGTCTGACGGGGAAACAGAAATCGGTAATGACATTGAAGCGGATAGTTATCATTAGCGTCCTGGTATTGCGAGTAACGGGATCTATCTAGGATGACTCAAGCCTCCTGTCATTGACAAGGGGACTGGTCATTCTCCCAAATATTCTAGCCACGCTGCCCCTAGGATAGGTAGTCCAATTCATTTCAGAAGATTTCTCCTGGTTGTAATATTCACTGGGAGCTGGGAGGCAAATTAGGAGGCCGGGGCGCAGGGAAAAAAAAAAAAAAAGGATGTTGCAACGATCCACAAGATAGATAGCATGATGGCTTGGACAAAAGTAGCAACAGTGGAGACAAAAATCATAGTAGCGAACCAGATGTGGTGGAACTTGCCTGTAATCCCGTCAACTGGGAAAATGACTCGGGAGTATAACAAGTTCGAGACCAGCCTGGGTTTATTTAGTGCGACCCTGTCTCGGGGGAGGGGGGCGGAGAAGCAACGGGGATGGTGACAGGGAGCGTGGTCAGGGAGAAACCACTCACGTGGCGTCCGGTTGGATGGGGCGGGGCGCGAAGGGAGGTGACGACGTTGAGTATCAAGCGTTTGAGCCAGCACGGCAGACGCGCAGTGTGCATTTAGTCCAAAACCTACGGCGAAGGTTGGCCGGAGGCGGGGCCGGGCGTGGTGGGACGCTCTGCCTGGTCCGGGCCGCAGCTCCCGGCGGCCGCTGGGCTCCGGGTCTTCCTCCCGTGGGCTCCTTCGCCATGGCGAGCCCCGGCCCCGGCGCGGCGCTCGAGTCCCCGCGGCAGCTGCTGGGCCGCGTGCGCTTCCTGGCGGAGGCCGCACGGAGCCTCCGCGCGGGGCTGCCGTTGCCGGCGGCGCTGGCTTTCGTGCCGCGAGAGGTGCTCTACAAGCTGTACAAGGACCCCGCGGGACCGTCGCGCGTGTTGCTGCCGGTGTGGGAGGCAGAGGGCCTGGGACTGCGCGTGGGTGTCGCGGGCCCGGTCCCGGGGACGGGCTCCGTACCGCTCCGCGCCGCCCGCGACAGCATCGAGCTCCGGCGCGGCGCCTGCGTGCGCACCACCGGTGAGGAGCTGTGCAACGGCCACGGGCTCTGGGTGAAGCTGACCAAGGTGCGCCCCGGCCTGCTCGCTGCCACCCCCTTCCCTGGCCCACAGTGAGCGGGCATTGCTTTCGGTGCTCTTTGCCCTGGGGCTGGGCACGTCCCTGATGGCTGTCCCCGTGGGGCGCGTCCCTGCAGGAGCAGCTGACCGAACACCTAGGGGACTGCGGGCTGGACGAAGGCTGGCTGCTGGTGTGCCGCCCGGCGGAGGGCGGGGCCCGCCTGGTACCCATCGACACCCCCGACCACCTCCAACGGCAGCAGCAGCTCTTCGGCGTGGACTACCGGCCGGTGCTCAGGTCCTGCCATTGAAGGGAATGGGACTTGCTGTATAGATAGTCAGGGTTGGGAGCCGGGCGTGGTGGCGCACGCCTTTAATCCCAGCACTTGGGAGGCAGAGGTAGGAGGATCACCATGAGTTCAAGGCCACCCTGAGATGACAGAGTTAATTCCAGGTCAGCCTGGACCAGAGTGAGACCCTATCTCGAAAAACCAAAAAAAAAAAAAAGATAGTCAGGGTTGGGAAACCCAACCCAAGCCCAAAGTCTGGGTGGTGGAAAGAATTCAAGTGGAGGCGGGGTTAAGAGCAGGAAGTTGTGCCCACGCTCCCCCCTCCCCCGCCACAAACACACACACACACCCCGGGAACTTCAGGAAGGTTGGGGTTAGAACTCTGGAGAAGGCTTTGCATCCTGGAGATGGCCTCTCCTGCACCCCACTCATACCTCCTCAAACACCCCACTCTGCCCACAGATGGGAACAAGTGGTGGACCTGACATACTCACACCGCCTTGGGTCGAGGCCTCAGCCAGCAGAGGCTTACACAGAAGCTGTACAAAGGCTACTGTGAGTGAGCTGGAATGGGATGGGCAGGAGGGAGCCCACCCAGGCCCCGGGCCCAACCTAATTAGGGGTTTGGGATTGCTTAGCTATGTGCCCCCAACATGGACCTATGAGTGCGACGAGGACCTGATCCACTTCTTGTATGACCACCTGGGCAAAGAAGATGAGAACCTGGGTAGCGTGAAGCAGTATGTGGAGAGCATAGACGTTTCCTCCTACACGGTGGGTGCTGGGATTCCTCGTCTTCTGAAGCAAGATAGTATTCGTTACCCTCAAGGTTAGATCCAAAGCATCCATCTCCAAACTAGGTCCACAGACCACACGCAGTCCAGCTCTCCTTCTTAAAAGTCTTATAGAAATCCCCAGACACCCACCTACCCCTATATGTTGTCCTTTTAGGCCAACTTTGCTAAGCCCCTGGCCCAAAACACATACCCAGTATAAAAGTGACCCCACCTCTCCGTCCCTCCCTCAGGAGGAATTCAATGTGTCCTGCCTGACAGACAGCAATGCAGATACCTACTGGGAGAGCGATGGGTCCCAGTGCCAACACTGGGTACGGCTTACCATGAAGAAGGGCACTATTGTCAAGTGAGTTGGCTCTCGGTGGGACTGGGTAGGTGAGCCATATGCCTGGGAGTGCATAGAAACCCACCCAGGTCCATACTCTGATGCCTCAGGAAGCTGCTACTCACAGTGGACACCACAGATGACAACTTCATGCCTAAGCGGGTGGTAGTTTATGGGGGCGAAGGAGACAACCTGAAGAAGCTGAGTGACGTGAGCATTGACGAGTGAGCAAACTGGCCTGGTGGGGAAGGTGGGCATGACCTTAGCAACGAGGCCAAGCCCGGCTTGGATGCCTAAATTCTAGTGGGAACCCAGAAATCCATACAGCTGCGAGGACAGGGGTATCTAAAGTGCCTCACCCCTATCTCCTCAGAACCCTAATTGGAGATGTCTGTGTCTTGGAAGACATGACAGTCCACCTCCCAATCATCGAAATCCGCATCGTGGAGTGTCGAGGTGGGGCTCAAAGCTATAAAAGGGGGGGGGTCTCAAAGTGTAGATAAGGGCAAGCTGACAGTGTGTGGGGAGAGAGGGAGATAGATTTGGAATTAGGGTAAAAGTAATGGCTAGCTTTAGGATTTGAAGCTATGGCAGGTGTAATCAAGTGCAGAGTATAAGTGGGCCTTAAAGTCACAGAGGTGGTGGGGCTTACCTGGAAGAGAAACTGAATTGAGACAGTCATCCCAACACTGTACACGTAGACAGAGGAACCAGCAAATAATATGTAAATACCAGAGCCAGGTGATAGAATATCTCAAAGGTCTCAAGACTCTAGTGGTTAAGAATGACAAAATGCCAAGCATTAAAGAGCTGTTCCCATATCTAAGGGCCATGAAAGTAGCAGGTATAGTAAATGACCTCACTTTGTTCCCTTCCCCCAGATGATGGGATTGATGTTCGTCTTCGAGGCGTCAAGATCAAGTCATCTAGACAGCGTGAACTAGGCTTGAATGCGGACCTATTCCAGCCAGCCAGTCTAGTGCGATATCCACGCCTGGAAGGCACTGACCCAGAAGTACTGTACCGCAGAGCTGTCCTCCTGCAGAGGTGGTTATGGTCTGCAGGCCTCTCTTTCTCTCTGAGCTTTGGGACTTCACATAGAGGAGGCCCCAAGGTCTTGTAGTTGAAGCTGTTACGCTTCAAGGACCAGAGCAGCCCCGGGGCCCTCCCTTCTCTCCCTGTGTGTTGAAGAAGTGGGAGTCTTACACCCATGCCAAACGCTAGCTGCATTTATCTTTACCTACTATCCCAGATTTATCAAGATCCTAGACAGTGTTCTGCACCACTTGGTACCTGCATGGGACCACACTTTGGGCACCTTCAATGAGATTAAGGTGAGCCTGGTTCCCCCTTTCCGTTCATGTGCTTTTCAGTCTTCAGGAGAGAGCTCCTAAGACCTACTCTAGAGCTAGACCTCTACTGGTTCTGGAAGCCAGGAAGAAAGCCAGACAGAAATTGTCAATATTTTGAGCTTGGGGCTGTTTCCCAGGTGAGTGAGTGCAGGGAACAGGGAACGTAGAAGAGGGGGGAAGAGAAAACAGCATGGGCAAGACAGCTTGCATGAAATGCGCACACTGAATGCTACCAGCATCTCCATGTAATTTGAGAAAAGAATGTAGGAGAGTGTGACACAGGATGGACTGGGAGATGGTAGGCGGGAAGGAGCATCTGCTACCCATGCACCTTGAATGTCAAGCTATGAAGCAGGGACTTTGTCCCAAGTTAGTGGAGCAATTGAAAAGATTGTAAGACAATGTTAGCTGTTTGTTGTTTTTTGTAAATATCTTACTCATTTATTTACAAGGAGAGAGAGGGCTGGAGACGTGGCTTAGCAATTAAGGCATTTGCCTATGAAGCCAAAGGACCCAGGTTCTGTTCCTTAGAACCCACGTAAGCCAGTTGCGCAAGGTGGCACATGTGTCTGGAGTTCCTTTACAGTGGCTGACAGCCCTGGCATGGCCATTCTCTCCATCTGCCTCTTTATCTCTCTAACAAATAAAATAAAAAATTAAAATATTTTACAAGAAGAGAGAGAGAATGGGTGAGCCAGGGCCTCTAGCCACTGCAAACAAACTCAGGATGCATGCACCACTTTGTGCATCTGGCTTTATGTGGCTACTGGAGAAATGAACCCAAGTCATTAGGCTTTGCGTGCAAATGCCTTACCCACTGAGCCATCTCTCCACCCCTGTTTGTTGTTTTAAAAAGCTTCTAGGAGGGCTGGAAGGATGGCTTAGTGGTTAAGGCATTTGCCTACAAAACCAAAGGATCCTGGTTCAATTCCCCAGGACCCAGTAAGCTAGATGCACAAGGTGGTGCATGCATCTGGAGTTCGTTTGCAATGGTTGGAGGCCCTGCTACAGAAATCAAAAAAAAAAAAAAGGTTCTGGGAGAGCTTTTACACCCTCTTGTCTCCCTCACTGCAGGAGCTTTCTTAACATCCTCCTCTTTCCTTCTCTTAATTGAATAGTCTCTCTAAGCCTTTAAAAAAAGAAAGAAAGAGAAAGAACGAAAGAAAGAAAGGCACCTGGGGCCTGGGGAGGTAGATCAGTCAGTAAAGTATTTGCCTCTCAAAAAGGACCTGAGTTTGATCTCTCCAGTGCCTACGTTAAAATGTACCTGCAGGGCTGGAGAGATTGCTCAGCAGTTAAAGGCACTTTCTTGCAAAGCCTGATGGCCTGGGTTTGATGCTCCAGTACTTATGTAAATCCAGGTACAAAGTGGTATGTCTAAAGTTTGTTTTTAGTGGCAGGAGGCCCTGGCACACCTTTAATCCCAGCACTCTGTGGGAGCCTGAGGTAGGAGGATCGCTGTGAGTTCAAGGCCAGCCTGAGACTACATAGTGAATTCCACATCAGCCTGGACTAGGGCAAGACCTTACCTTCAAAAGTCAAAAGCCAAAAGCCAAAAGCCAAAAAAAAAGAAAAAAAGTAAAAGAAAGAAAAAAAAGCACCTGTAACTCCAGTGCTGGGCAGGCAGAAATAGGAAGATCCTTGGGGCTTGCTGGCCAGCCATTCTAGCTAATTGGTGAGCTCCAGGCCAATAAAAGACTGTCTCAAAGGAAGTGGACATTGGGCTGCGTAGATAGCTTAGTGATATAACACCTACCTCAAATGTGTGAAGTCCTAGGTTCAGTCCCCAGTACCACAAAATATAAAACAAAAACATCAGAGGAGGTGGACATTATTCCTGAGGATGACACCCAGGGTTGTCTTCTGGCCTTCACACCCTCATATACAAATGTGTACCTGCACACATACATGCACCCACACACAGATACACCTGCAGGGGAAGGAAGGAGTGGTCAATGTGTGTGGAGCTTGTTTTCTGTGGCCACAGGCCCTGGCACTCTCTCTCCCTCTGCTTAAAAATAAAAAACTTTTTTTCAAGTTAGGGTCTTGCTCTAGCCTAGGCTGACCTGAAATTCACTCTGTAGTCTCAGGGTGGCCTCAAATTCACAGCAATCCTCCTACCTCAACATCCCAAGTGCAGGGATGAAAAGAGTGCACCACCATGCCTATCCAGCCAAAATATAAAATTTTATATATACATATATAATATACATAAATATGTTTTAAGAAAGAAAGCCAGGCATAGAGGAACACACCTTTCATCCCAGCAATGAGGAAGCAGAGGTAGGAGGATCACTGTGAGTTTGAGACCAGCCTGGGACTACAGATTAAGTGCCAGATCAGCCTTGAGCTAGAGTGAGACCCTACCTTGAGAAAAACGAAAAAAAAAAAAAAAAGAAATAAAATAATGAAATGAAAAAAGTCCCTTAGGGCTGGAGAGATGGTTTAGCAGTTAAGGCACTTGCCTGGGAAGCCTATGGACCCAGGTTTGATTCCCCAGTACCCACATAAGCCAGATACACAAGGTGGCGCATGTGTCTGGAGTTCATTTGCAGTGGCTAGAGGCCCTGCTGTGCCTATTCTCTCTCTATCTGTCCCTCTCTCTTTCTCAAATAAATAAGTAAAGTACTTGTTCTATAATGTTGCTGGGCATGGTGGCACACACCTTTAATCCCAGCACTTGGGGGTCAGAGGTAGGAGGATCGCCGTGAGTTCAAGGCCACCCTGAGACTACATAGTGAATTCCAGGTCAGCCTGGGGTAGAGCAAGACCCTACCTCAAACCCCCCCCCAAAAAAAAAATCTCCTCCAAGCTTGGCATGGTGGCACATGCCTTTAATCCCAGCACTCAGGTGGCAGAGGTAGGAAGATGACTGTGGGTTCGAGGCCAGCCTGAGACTAGTTCATAGGGAATTCCAGGTCAGCCTGGGCTGCAGTGAGACTCTACCTTGAAAACCAAAAACAAGTTTCCTAGTGGCTGGACTAAGGAAGAGTCTAGAGGCAAGAACAGGATGGGCTAGGCTTGGCCTGAAATAGTCCAGGCATAAAGGAAGGTTCCAGGGATAGTCAGAAGCTGACTGCCCACTGATTATGCTCTGGTTGCCTTTCCTCACCAGCAAGTGAAACAGTTCCTATTGCTGTCGCGCCAGCGGCCCAGTCTGGTGACCCAGTGCCTGCGAGACTCAGAAAGCAGCAAGCCCAGCTTCATGCCACGCCTGTATATCAACCGCCGCCTTGCTATGGAACACCGGGCCTGTCCCTCTCGGGACCCTGCCTGCAAGAATGCAGTCTTCACTCAGGTCTGGACCACCTAGGTTAGACTGAGGGAGGGTCAGTAGAGGACCCGGGGTTGGGCCAAGAGGGACTTGGGCAAAGTCTAGGCGAGAATAGGGAGAGGTGTTAAAACAAACTTCTCTACAACTCCAACCCATCCCCATTTCCCCATGCCCCCAGGTTTACGAAGGCCTCAAGCCCTCTGACAAGTATGAAAAGCCCCTGGATTACAGGTACAGCATGAGGGTAAGGGACTTACCCAGAGCACACATACACCCACACACTGATCCTACCAGCCTTCCCCGTTTTACCATTGTAGTCATTTCTCTGGCTGGTCTCTTGGCTGGTAAATGTGCCTAAGGCCTGGCCCAGCATGAGGACAGAGATCCATCCTTCCTTACAGATGGCCCATGCGCTATGATCAGTGGTGGGAATGTAAATTCATTGCAGAAGGCATCATTGACCAAGGTAAGGCCTTGCAGGAGGATAACATGGGTCTGCTTGTTGCCCTAGTGGAGTGCTAGAGGCTTCTGGGATTACCAACTAATGAAGATAGGAAGCCTGCTTATTACTCCCTTATTGGGGGCTGGGCTCTTGGCTGCCCAGCTAAGGGGATCTGTCATTTCAGGGGGTGGTTTCCGGGATAGCCTGGCAGATATGTCAGAAGAGCTGTGCCCTAGCTCAGCCGACACCCCTGTGCCTCTGCCCTTCTTTGTGCGCACAGCCAACCAGGTAATCATCTCCCCACCTACCACTGAATTTCTACTATACTATCTCTGCAAACCCCTCAGATTCCAGCTCTGGGGGTGCAGTGGAGGGACTAAGTTTCCTGCGGCAGCCTCTGAACAGACAGAGAAAGGAAGAGCTCCTGTACATTGGGAGGGATCATGCTGGGGAACCAATAGAAGATTTCTGGAATGCTTGGGGTAGGAAAGTAGAGTCTGGCCCTTGCTGTGCTGATAGTTCTGTCTTCGTGGCAGGGCAATGGTACTGGTGAGGCACGGGACATGTATGTGCCCAACCCCTCTTGCCGAGACTTTGCCAAATATGAATGGATCGGACAGCTGATGGGGGCTGCTCTTCGGGGTAAAGAGTTCCTGGTGAGTTTTCTGGTTTGCATCCCCGTCAGACCAGCCTCCCCCCTGGATGAAAGGCCAGCAAACCTGGGCATCTCACAGTAAAAAGACAGTAATGTTTGTCACACAGGTCCTGGCTTTGCCTGGGTTCGTGTGGAAGCAGCTCTCTGGTGAGGAGGTGAGCTGGAGCAAGGACTTCCCAGCTGTGGACTCTGTGCTGGTGAGTAGTGCCTGGATCTAGTGTTTCCTCTGCCAGCTCCTTTTTTTTTTGTTTTGTTTTTTCGAGGTAGGGTTTCACTCTAGCCCAGGCTGATCTGGAATTCACTATGGAGCCTCAAGGTGGCCTCGAACTCACGGCGATCCTCCTACCTCTGCCTTCCGAGTGCTGGGACTAAAGGTGTGCACCACCACGCCCGGCTCCTTTTTCTTGTACTATGCACATGTTCCCTCACCAGTCCCATCACCTTCCATGGCTTCAACTACTATCTCTGGTAATACTTAATATCCTGGCCTCATGCTCCAGGCTTTCTCCGCAGCCTGAGGCCATATATGCATCCTGAACATGGCTCTCAAGATGGCACACTTGGGGCCTTGGGACCAGCGCACTCCTCATTCTTCTCCCCAGTCCACTGCCTTCTTGGGCTCCACGTTCAGAGTAGCACCACCATCCACCCTTCTCCATGCCAAAGGCCTTCTTTTTCTTTCTTTTTTGCCCCTCCCCCATCTCTGTGTGGTGTGAGCATTTGCATGTGAACTTGCCTGTCGTGACTGGAGTAGATATTCTACTCCATTGCTCTTCTGCCTGGTCTTATTTTGAGCCAGCGACTCTTTTCACTAATTCTGAAGCTTGCAGGACTCCAGCGATTTTCAGATCTCTGATGCCTGGCTCTTTACTCCCCTATGGAACTGGAGTTACAGGCACACATGGCCATGCCCAGCTATTCTTTCTATAGGATCTGGAGTTGAACTCTGGCCATCTCATGCTTGCTCAGGCAATGCACTTAACAGCTAAGCCATCTCTCCAGTGCCTCACCACCTTTTTTAAAAAATGTTTTATTTATTTAGATATTTGAGACAGAGAGGCAGATAGAAACAGAATGGGTGTACCAGGGCTTCTAGCCACTACATGCACCACCTTGTGCATCTGGCTTTGTGTGGGTACTGGGGAATTGAACCTGCATCCTTTGGCTTTGTAGGCAGGCGCCTCAACAGCTAAGCCATCTCTCCAGCCCCTTTTATTTATTTATTTATTTATTTATTTATTTATTTATTATTTTTTGTTTTTTCAAGGTAGGATCTCACTCTAGCCCAGGCTGACCTAGCATTCACTATGTAGTCTCAGGATGGCCTTGAACTTACCACAGTCCTATTACCTCTGATCCCCAATAATGAGATCAAAGGCATGAGCCACCATGCCCTGCTATTTATTTATTTTTAATATTTTATTTGTGGCTGGAGAGATGGCTTTGTGATTAAGGGATTTGCCTGCAAAGCCAAAGGACCCAGGTTTGATTCCCCAGGACCCACATAAGCCAGATACACAAAGTGACACATGTGTCTGGAGTTTGCAGCGGCTGAAGGCCCTGGTGTGCCCATTCTGTCCCTTTGCCTCTCTTAAATAAATAAAAAGTAAATATTTTATTTATTTGAAAGAAAGAAAGAGGCATAACTCCCGATCTTCCTGCTTTTACTTTCAGGAGGCTGAGATTATAGGCATGTTCCACCATGCCTGGCTTAGGCTCATCCTTCGCTCTTCCTCCTTCCACTGGAGAAGTGTGGCATTTGATCAGGTCTCTCTCTGGACTGTCTATTTCCCCCGTCTTACTATTCTTCCCATGGTTCAGGCCACCTTTCTTTCTGTCCCAACCATATATTATTTTTTCCATACTTCCATTCTCATCCATCTGTCACCAAGCTGCCAGAGAACTTTCTTGTATTATCCTTGTTTAAACTTTTTGTTTGTTTGTTTGTTTGTTTGTTTTTTGAGGTAGAGTCTTGCTCTAGCCCAGGCTGACCTGGAATGCACTATGTAGTCTCAAGGTAACCTTAACTCAAGGTGAATCCTCCTACCTCTGCCTCCCAAGTGCCGGGATTAAAGGCATGTACCACCACACCCAGTTGTTTAAGCTTTTGATGGCTTTTCTCTGGGCTAAGAACAGTGCAGACTCTATAAAGTCTACTTGGTTCACGTTCAGGCTCCAGCCAAACATTCCTTAGGCTTTTTTCAACTGTGTCCTGACTTCCTTGTGGCCTAGCCATCATTTGGGTCGCAGGCCAGATGCTGTCTCCTGCAGAGTGCCTTCCCTAGCCTCAAAGGCTGGTTAAGTGCCAGCCCCCATGTCAGCCCTCTCACTTCCTTCCCAGGCCTGCCTGTGGACTGTCTTGCCTGACCACCTCTCTGCTTCCCTGTGAATCTCTTGAGGAAAGACAGAGACAGTCTCCGCATTGAGAAGCTAATATCCCTGCCTCTCCCCAACCCTCAGGTGAAACTCCTGGAAGTGATGGAAGGAATGGACAAGGAGACCTTTGAATTCAAGTTTGGGAAAGAGCTAACATTCACCACTGTACTAAGTGACCAACAGGTGGTGGAGCTGATTCCTGGGGGCACAGGCATCGTGGTGGGATATGAGGACCGTTTTCGTTTCATCCAACTGGTGCAGAAGGCACGTCTAGAGGAGAGCAAGGAACAGGTAGTGCCAGCCTCCAGCCTGATAGGCCACCATTACCAGTCCTAGGAACTCTGCCCCCCACCATAACTGTGCCCCACATTCCTACTGCTCAGTGGATGCAGAAATGCCCCCTCCCGCCAGTGTAAGCTGAGGGGACTACCCTCTCTACCATCCAGGCCTTCTCCCTCTTCTCCAGGTGGCAGCGATGCAGGCAGGTCTGCTGAAGGTGGTGCCCCAGGCTGTCCTAGATTTGCTGACCTGGCAAGAGTTGGAGAAGAAGGTGTGTGGGGACCCAGAGGTCACTGTGGATGCTCTGCGTAAGCTCAGTGAGTTCCAGGTGATGGGACAGTTAACCTTAAGGATTGGGGCTTAAAGAATGGGCAGGGTGAAACTTAAGAATGAATTCTGATCTTGTCCCCTCCAGCTCGGTTTGAGGACTTTGAGCCATCTGACACCCGAGTACAGTATTTTTGGGAGGCCCTGAACAATTTCACCAATGGTCAGTAGATGGCAGAGTGATGTTTACATTTGGACAAGGACTATGGGATTAAAGAGGCAGAGTAGAAGTTATAGAACCTCCTTCACCAACAGAGCACAAGCTAATTTCTTTCTCCTCCACTCAGAGGACCGAAGCCGTTTCTTGCGCTTTGTCACAGGCCGCAGCCGCCTACCAGCACGGATCTACATTTACCCAGACAAATTAGGGTGAGTGAGTACAGACAAGAGGGCCTAAGGCCCCCCCACCCACATATGCCCCTACAGCTCACTACTTTGGCCCCTCAAAATCCCCAGGTATGAGACCACAGATGCGCTGCCCGAGTCTTCCACCTGCTCCAGCACCCTCTTCCTCCCGCACTATGCCAGGTGGGTTTTCCTAATCTCAAGCCTGCGTTGGGGGTAATGACATCCTCAGTGCGGGAGGACCTCTCACAGTGAAGTGTACCCCTGGGAATGGTGGGAGAACCTGACTGAACCACTCTCTCTTCCCTACAGTGCCAAGGTGTGTGAGGAGAAGCTGCGCTATGCTGCCTACAACTGTGTGGCTATCGACACCGACATGAGCCCCTGGGAAGAGTGAGGCAGTGAAGCATCCAACTGTCCTTCCCCAGACCAACACACCTTCCTGGTTTGGGTCTGTACCCCTGCAGGGAGGTGATGTGTTCAGAAACCCTCAGTGCAGTGGTCCTGCTCCTGGGCGCAGGCGGAGCAGGAGCTCTGAGTTGACACTGGTGGTCCAGCCCTACAGACCCACGAGCCCTACTGTGCTGGGGAGCGCTTCCCAAGGCGTGTAGCCTGTGCGCGAGGGAGCCTTCCACAAGCCCAGCACAAGCTGCCAGGCCAAAGCTACTTGAAGGGAGCCACCTAGCTCCCCACCCTATGAACTTTGATTTCATTTTTGGTTCCTCCTGTTTTCTCCTTTTGTGGCTTCAGCCATGGCTCAAAAATTGGAAAATTTTGTGGGATGATGTATATTCTTCCTTAAGCAAGGAACCAAGGTTAGAGTAATAGTCATCGTCTGTAGTTGCCTACCCCCAAAATGAAGCCACAGCTCCCTCCCTTGCCTACTGGTTGTTTTGGGTTTTTTTTTTTTTTCCTCCCCCTCTATACCAGAGCTGTGAGCTTTGACCTTCCTCTGAATCAGTCTCAACCAGCAAAGTGCCACCACCTTCTCTGGCTCAGAACCCACATTCACTCAACGTGCTGTCTTTGTCACCACCCCATGCTCACGTCTGCATCACCTCCTGCTGGACGTCTTTCACCCCCAAGATTTTGCACAGCTTAAGGACAATGATGTCCTCCCAAATTTCAATAGCTCCCCTTTACTCTAAAATAAAGCCTAGACTTTAAACTTGTTCCTAGGACTGTGCACACCCTCCCCGCCCCAGCCCTCGTTGAGGCCCCATGACACTCCTTCAACAGAAGGCCTTGCAGATGGAAAGATGAATAAATGGTTGAGTTCATTCCTTAAAATGTGTTTTCCAGATTCTGGGGTCTGTGTTTGTTGAGCTCCCTGCTAAACTCATGGAGGAGCACCTAGAGAATTTGCTATCCTACAAGAACCTTCTGTAACTCCTGCCCTGTTGGTAGCACAGTGGTGTGCTTAATGGGTGGGGCTTCTCAGTGACCAGAAAGGAAGACAGAAGGCTGGTTGTCACACTGTGGGGTGGGTGTGCTGATTCAGAGCTTGAAAGCCATCTCCTGAAGTCAATTAAGCAGAAGAATGCCACATCATAGGTTGAACCTTGGATGGAGATTTTGACACAGTGGGAGCAGCAACATCACTATTGCCCCTCCCCTCCGGCCCCCAGTTCCCACCCAGCTAAGGCTCTGAGATCTTTCTGGTATAGTTGCCACTGCCCCCAGCCCTCACCGCCAGGAGCCAGACAGCCCTCTAGAAATCCATGAGAGTAGTTGTCCTTAGTTTCCAGGTATAATGTGAGACAGGTCCCTCAACTCTTGCTTATCATGTCCTGTGCCCTCTTGGTATCACACTACCACTGCTGCCCATGAGAAGTTCCTTTCAGTTCCCTTTCTCTCTCTCTCTCTCCCTCCCTCCCTCCCTCCTTGCAAACAAATAAATATAAAAAGATTTTTAAAAAGAAAAAACTGGGCTGGAGAGATAGCTTAGCGGTTAAGCGCTTGCCTGTGAAGCCTAAGGACCCCGGTTCAAGGCTCGACTCCCCAGGACCCACGTTAGCCAGATGCACGAGGGGGCACACGTATCTGGAGTTCGTTTACAGTGGCTGGAGGCCTTGGCGCTCTCTCTCTCTCCCTCTGTCTCTCTGCCTCTTTCTCTCTCTGTCACTCAAATAAATAAATAAAAATAAAAAACTTTTTTATTTGAGAGAGAGACTGGGTGCACCAGAGCCTCCAGCCACTGTGAACGAACTCCAGACTCATGCACCACCTTGTGCATCTGGCTTACATGGGTCCTGGGTAATCGAACTTGGGTCCTGTGGCTTTGCAGGCAAGTGCCTCAATTGCTCAGCCATCTCTCCAGCCCCAACTTTGAACTCTTGTCTCTACCTCTCAAGTGCTAGTAGTATAAACATGAGCCAGCGCACCCAGTTTGTGCAATGTTGGTCATTGAACCCAGGGCTATGTTCATGCTAGGCAAGCACAGTACCAACTAAGCTACATCCCTAGCCCCACAGAGCAAGTACATTAAGGAATTACATAAACAACTTTTTGCCTGCTTGTTTGTTTGTTTTTTCAAGGTAGGGTCTCACTCTATCCCAGGCTGACCTGGAATTTACTATGTCGTCTCAGGGTGGCCTTGAATTCATGGTGATCCTCCTACCTCTGCCTCCCGAGTGCTGAGATTAAAGGTGTGGGCTACCATACTCAGCTCTATATAAACAACTTTATATATATATATAAACAACTTTTCTTTTTCTTTTATGTCTTTTTTTTTTTTTTCTGAAGTAGGGTTTCACTCTAGCCCAGAGTCTCAGGGTGGCCTCGAACTCACAGTGATCCTCCTACCTCTGCCTCCCAAGTGCTAGGATTAAAGGCGTGCGCCACCACGCCCAGCTATATAAACAACTTTTAAGAACATTTGTGTATGTGCTATAGTGCCAGAAAGGACAAGTGAACAGAACTGGGCATGGTGGCGTACACCTTTAATCCTAACCCTCGGGAGGCAGAGGTAGGAGGATTGCCGTGAGTTCAAAGCCACCATGAGATTACACAGTGAATTCCAGGTCAGCCAGGGGTAGAGTGAAACCCTACCTACCTCAAAAATCCAGGGGTCGGGGGAATATATATATATATATATATATATATATATATATATATATATATATATCTCCCAGGCGAAGGGTGTAGTATTGTACGCCTTTAATCCCAGCACTTGGGAGGCAGAGGTAAGAGGACAGCAATAAATTCAAGGCCACCATGAGACTACATAGTGAATTCCAGGTCAGCCTGGGCTAGAGTGAGATCCTACCTTGAAAAAAACAAAAAAAAAAAGAAGAAGAAAGAGAAAAAAAAAAAAAGAAAAGAAAAACATAACAAAGCCAGGAGTGGTGGTACATGTTTTTAATCCTAGCACTCAGGAGGCAGAGGTAGGAGGATTGCTATAGTTCAAGGCCAGCCTGTGACTACAGAGCAAGTTCTAGGTTAACTGGGGCTAGAGTGAGACCCTATCTCAAATCTAAAAGTTGGCTTGGAGAGATGGATTGGCAGTTAAAGCACTTGCTGGCAAAGCCAAAGAATCCAGATTCAATTCCCCAGGACCCACGTAAGCCAGATGTACAAGGTGGCACATGCATCTGAGTTTGTTTGCAGTGGCTGGAAGCCCTAGTGCCCGTTTTCTCTCTATCTTCCTCTTTCCTTCTTTCTTTCTTTCTTTCTTTCTTTCTTTCTTTCTTTTTCTTTCCCTCTCTCTCTCTCTCTCTCTCTCTCTCTCTCTCTCTCGTAAATAAATTACATAAAAAGAAATCCAAAAGAAAACAGCCTGGGGACTGGAGTTAAGGCATTTGCCTGCAAAGCCAAAGGACCCAGGTTCGATTCCCCAGGACCCACGTTAGCCAGATGCACAAGAGGCACGTGTGTCTGGAGTTGGTTTGCAGTGGATGGAGGCCCTGGTATGCGTATCCTCTCTCTCTGCCTCTCTCTCCCACTTTCTCTGTCAAATAAATAAAATAAAATTTTCTTTTAAAAAGAAAGAAAACAGCCTGGGATGCTTCTAAACAAAGGGGCCCAATGAAATGCTAAATTCATAGGCAGAGTATTTGACACAACAGCCCACTGAGAACCTTGTTGAGTCTTGTGCTATAATTTTAAAAAATGTTTTGTTTTTATTATTTATTTACTTGAGAGAGAGAGAGAATGTGTGTGTGCACTCAGGCATCCAGCCACTGCAAACTCCAAATGCATGCACCACCTTGTGCATCTGGCTTATGTGGGTCTTGGGAAATTGAACCTGGGTCCTTAGGCTTCGCAGGCAAGTGCCTTAACTGCTAAACCATCTTTCCAGCCCTTGTGCTATAATTTTTTTTGAGGTAGCTCCTCATGTAGCCCAGGCTAGCCTCAAATTCACTATATAGCAGAGGCTGGTTTTGAACTCTTGATTCTTTTACCTCCACCTCCCAAGTGTTGAGATAACAGGCATGTAGTACTATGCAAAGGCTCCTGTGTTATAATTTGATATTCTGAAAATGGTATGATATTTTAATTTTTATTGCCTTATTTGCTATATTTAGCCATTATTTTTCTTCTTTTTTAAAATTGGGAACTTTTTTGTTATATTTAATTTATTTTAGGGTTTTTTTTTTTTGAATTAAGGTCTTACTCTAGCCTAGGCTGACCTGGAATTCACTCTGTATTCTCAGGGTGGCCTCAAACTCACAGAAATCCTCCTATCACCACCTCCCAAGTGCTGGGATTAAAGGCGTGCTCCACCACACCCAGCTGTTATATTTATTTATATTTATTTATTTGAGAGAGAGGTAGTTGGAGAGAATGGGCATACTAGGGTCTCCAGCCACTGCAAAGTCCAGACACATGCACCACGCTGTGCATCTGGCTTACGTGGGTCCTGGGGACTCGAACATGAGTCCTTTGACTTTGCAGGCAAGCATCTTAACCACTAACTCATCTCCTCAGCCCTTTTTAAGCTCTTTTCTTTCAAAGCAGATTTTCCCTCTAGCACAGGCTGACCTGGAATTCACTATGTAGTCTGAGGGTGACCTTGAACTCATGGTGATCCTCCTATCTCTGCCTCCCAAGTGCTGGGATTAAAGGCATGCAACACCACGCCCCGCCCCTTTTTAAACATTTTACTGACAACTTCCGTAATTCCCTCCTACCACCTTCATTTTTCCCCTCCACTGAATCCCTTCTTTCCAATTAGTCTCTTCTATTTTGATGTTATCTTTTCCTCCTATTATGAGGGTCTTATGTAGATAGTATCAGGCACTGTGAGGACATGGATATCCAGGCCATTTTGTGTCTGGACAAGTGCACTGTAAGCAGTCCTACTCTTACCTTGGCTCCTCTTACATTCTTTTTTTTTTTTTTTTTTTTTTTTTTGGTTTTTTGAGGCAAGGTCTTTCTCTAGCCCAGACTGACTATGTAGTCTCAGGGTGGCCTCGAACTCCAGGTAATCCTCCTACCTCTGCTTCCCCGAGTGCTGGGATTAAAGGCGTGCGCCACCACGCCCAGCTTCCTCTTACACTCTTTCCACCACCTCTTCCACAATGGATTCTGAGCCTTGGAAGGTGTGATAGAGATGTCTCAGTGCTGAACACTCCTCTGTCACTTCTTCTCAGCACTGTAGTGAGTTTTGAGTCACCTCAATGGTAACCGCCACGTGCAAAGAAGCTTCTCTAACCAAAAGTGAGAGGAGCATTAAAATACAGGCATACACATAAGTGTTTAGAGAGCAATTTGGCAGGCAGAATATATCCATTTAGCCAGACAATAGTAGTCATTACTCCCCTAGGGTGAAAGTTATTCGTTTTTTCTGGTTTTCTCACTCTATCTAGCCCAGGCTAACCTGGAACTCTGCAGTCCCAGGCTGGCCTCAGACTCACAGTGATCCTCCTACCCCTGCCTCTCTAATACTGGGATTCAAGGTGTGCACCACCACCCCTGGCAGTACGTAATTTTAAAAAAATATTTCATTTTCATTTATTTATTCATTTGACAGAGAGATGGCAAGCAGGTAAGAGTGCATTTACTTGCTGCCCAAGCATGAGGGCCTGAGTTTAATCCCCAGACCCACGTAAAAAGCCAGGTGGAAGCCAGGCATGGTGGCAGACGCCTTTAATCCCAGCACTTGGGAGGCAGAGGTAAGAAGATCTCTGTGAGTTCAAGGCCACCCTGAGACTATACAGTGAATTCCAGGTCACCCTGGGCTAGAGTGAGACCCGACCTCGAAAACCAAAAAAAAAAAAAAAAAAAAAAAGAAAGAAATATGGTTAAGGATCACCAACATTCCCTTTAAAACAAAACAGATAGAGGAGATGGAGAGATGGCTCAACAGTTAAGGTGCTTGTCTGCAAAGCATAACAACCCAGGTGCAATTCCCTAGTATCCATGTTAAGCCAGATGCTTTTAAAGAAAAAATTATTTTTGGGCTGGAGAGATGGCTTAGTGGTTAAGCGCTTGCCTGTGAAGCCTAAGGACCCCGGTTCGAGGCTCAATTCCCTAGGACCCACGTTAGCCAGATGCACAAGGGGGCGCACAGCATCTCGAGTTCGTTTACAGAGGCTGGAAGCTCTGGCGCACCCATTCTCTCTCTCTCTCTCTCTCTCTCTCTCTCTGCCTCCTTCTCTCTGTCGCTCTCAAATAAATAAATGAACAAACAAAATAATTATTTTTAAAGTTGGGCGTAGGTGGCGCATGCCTTTAATTCCAGCACTAGGGAGGCAGAGGTAGGAGGATTGCCGTGAGTTCGAGGCCACCCTGAGATTCCATAGTGAATTTCAGGTCAGCCTGGGCTAGAGTGAAACCCTACCTCGAAAAAACAAAAAAAAAAAAATTATTTTAAAAGAGAGAGAGAATGGGTGCACCAGAGCCTCTTGCCACTGCAAACAAACTCCAGATGCATGCACCACTTTGTGCATCTGGCTTTACATGGGTACTGGGGAATAAAACCCAGGTCGTTAGGCTTTGCAGGCAAGTGCCTTAACCACTGAGCTATCTCTCCAGCCCACCAGATACTTTTTATATCAATTTAGAACATAGATGTCCAGATGCTTGCTTGACCTTTAAAGCCATTAAAAAATGGAAATTCTGTGTGCTTGCAAAAAATCTGAAGAGGGTGTTGTGGCACATGCCTTTAACCCCAGCACTTGGGAGGCAGAGGTAGGAGAATCGCCATGAATTCAAGGCCACCCTGAGACTACATAGTGAATTCCAGGCCAGCCTGAACTAGAGTGAGACCCTACCTCAAAAAAAAAAAAAAAAAATCTGAAGTCCTAATTAATGATTCCTGCCAGCTTTTTATATTAAACATTATAGCTTTATTTGCTTGCTAATTTATCATTAATCTTTAGCCAATCATTGAGTTTATATGCAAAATAGTCTCTAATCTCTGCAATATGGCTGCCAAAGTAGTTTCTTTTACATCTTTATCTTTCACTCAGCACTCTAAAACAACAATTTCTTACTCCACTGTCAAGTCCACAGCCAAGTGTAACAGATGAATATTATTATGTGGTCAGCAAATTCCCCAAAGAGCAGTCTCTAATAGACTGTGGGAACAATACTTGAGCCAAAGCCCAATTTTTGAAAATTTTCTCTTGTGTCTCACAGTTCAGAGAATTTGCCCTTCTGAACCTATCCCTCCCACATGTGTGTAGCATGCATTTGAGCATGAAGGCAAACATAAATACACCAAACACACACACAATTTCCTTTGGGGAAGAAATGAGAAGTAATCATGTGAACAGAAAACAAACAGCTTGTTTTTATAAGCATTTATTAAGTACTTCCTGTATACTTGATAAATTATGAGCATGAGGCCAGCCACAAGGGATAATAATATGGATTGACTTTAAGGAAACTTCTGGAAAAGAGATGTCAGCAGTCTGGACTCTAGGCCCAGTTTTCCCATCACCCAATGGGAGGTTAAGAGAAAATTCCAATTCATTTAATATTATTCTCTTAGCACATCTCAGGTTTTGTAGGGAGAAAGAAGTAAATAAGATACAGTTCTTATCCTAACAACGTGTTCTCAGTGTGACAGAGAAAATATGAAAAAGACATGAAGAGGACTGATATATTTATATTTCAAGATAGGGTCTTGCTGTAGCGCAGGCTGACCTGGAATTCACTATGTAGTGTCTGGGTGGCCTCGAACTCACTGAGATATCCTCCTACCTCTGCTTCCTGAGTACTGGGATTAATGTCATACGCCTGGCTCTGGACTGTCATATTTTATGGTGAGTGCTATGATGTAAGTACTAGAAGCAGTGGAAGCAAGGAGGAAGAAGTCCATAAGGCAGTAGGTTTTGTTGTTTTGAGACATGGCCTCACTCTCTAGCCCTAACCTCCTGAGTGCTGGGACTACAGGCATGAGCCACCACTCAACAGTTCTTAAAATACCCTCTGTCAACCTGTGGAAAACCCCAAGTCCTTTTCCTGGCATGTGCTAAGTCAAAATTAGTTTGTAATAACACTGATAGATATTTTTCTTTGTCATATTAATATTTGCACTGATATGGCCAGAAAAAATGGTGGGTGATTATTTAACATGAATCAAAGCAGTGGCACCAAACTGTCCTAACAGTCATTGTATTCTGCAGTGCCAAAAACTTACAAAAATAAATAAAATAAATAAAGCAAAGCCAGGTGTAGCAGCATAAGCCTGTAATCTCAGATACTCAGAAGTCAACATAGGAAAATCCCAAATTCAAGGTCTGCCTGGGCTTACAGAGTGAGTTCAAGAACAGCCTAAGCAACTTGTGAACAGAGTTCTGGGAAATAACTTAGTAGTAGAATATTTTCCTAACACAAATTTTATTTTTATTTATTTGTGTGTGTGTGTGTGTGTGTGAGAGAGAGAGAGAGAGAGAGAGAGAGAGAATATGGGCATGCCATGGCCTTCAGCCACTGCAAATGAACTCCAGACACACGCACCACCTTGTGCATCTGACTTACATGGGTCCTGAGGAATTGAACCTGGGTCTTTTGGCTTTGCAGGCAAGTGCCTTAACTACTAAGCCATCTCTCCAGCGCCCAGATAAAACGTTCTTGAAGTAAGAATATAGTAGAGTTTAGCCATATGTGGGTGGTGGCATACTCCTGTAATCCCAGCACTCAGGCTGAGGCAGGAGGATTGAAAGTTTGAGGTCATCTTGAGGTAAATAGTGAGTTCCAAGCCAGCTTGGGCAATAACCTTGTATTATAAATAAATATTATAGCCATATATATATGTGTGTGTGTGTGTGTGTGTAGTATAATTTTGGTTAGCCCTCCCCTACCTCTGCTCCTCCTCTACTCTATTCCCGTCCCCTATTTTTTTTTCTCATTTGACCCTTTTTCTTTCAAGGCAACGTCTGACTGTGGCTCATGGTGACCTGAAACTCACTCTGTAGCCCTATGCTGGCACTGTGATCCTCCTACCTCAGCCTCAAGAGTACTAGGACTTAAAGGCATGTGCTACCACACCTGACTCTTTTTTTCTCACTTAAGACAGGGTCTGGCTAGGTATCAAGGCTTTGCAGTCTTCCTACATTTGCCTCCTGAGGGCTGAGATTATAAGCATACAGTGCCATGGCCAGGCGTAGTAAGGATCTTAATGCCAATATGAGGGCTGGACTGTTGTGACCCCTGGGCTGCAGTCTGCATGGGGCTAGTGTTCTCCTGTGCTGCATATACAAATAAACCTCATGTAGGAAAACAATAAAAAATCAATATTGGGCTGGAGATGGTGGCGCATGCCTTTAATCCCAGCATCCGGAAGGTAGAGGTAGGAGGATCGCCATGAGTTCAAGGCCAGCCTGAGACTACAGAGTGAATTCTAGGTCAGCCTGGGTTAGATTGAGACTCTACTTCAAAAAAAAGAAAAACACAACAGCCAAAAAAAAAAAAAAAAAAAAAAAAAAAGAAATCTTTGATCTATTAAAAAAAAAAAAAAAGAAAAACATTCAGGTGTGGTGGTGCATGACTTTAATCCCAGCACTTGGGAGGCAGAGGTAGTAGGATCACCAGGAGTCTGAGGCCACCCTGAGACTACATAGTGAATTCCAGGTCAACCTGAGCTAGAGCAAGAGCCTACCTCAAGAAACCAAAAGAAAAAAAAAAAAAATCTTGGGCTAGAGAAATGGCTCAGTCAATTAAGGCCCTTGCCTGAAGAGCTTAACCACCTGGGTTTGATTCCCTAGTACCCATATAAAGCCAGATGCACAAAGTGTTGCATTCAACTGAAGTTCATTTGCAGTGGATAGAGGCCCTGGTGCACCTATTCTCTCTCTCTCTCTGTCTCTCTCTCTATCCTTGCAAATAAATAAATAAAATATTTTTTAAATTTTTTAAATTTTTATTTATTTATTTGAGAGCGACAGACAGAGAGAGAAAGAGACATAGATAGAGAGAGAATGGGCGCTCTAGGGCCTCCAGCACTGTATACGAACACCAGATGCATGTGCCACCTTGTGCATTTGGCTTATGTGGGTCTTGGGGAATCAAGCCTCGAACTGGGGTCCTTAGGCTTCACAAACAAGCACTTAACCTCTAAGCCATCTCTTCAGCCCTGAATGAAATATTTTTAAGTATATGTTATTTATTTATTTGAGAGAGAAAGAGGCAGAATGTGAGAGAGAATGGGTATGCCAGAGCCTCCAGCCACTGCAAATGAACTCCAGATGCATGCACTCCCTTGAGCATCTTGCTTACATGGGTCCTGGAGAATTGAACTGGGATCCTTTGGCTTTGCAGGCAAGCGCCTTAACCACTAAGCCATCTCTCCAGCCCTGAATAAAATATTTAAAAAAAATCAATCTCCCTGACTAAGCGGTTAAAGGCTCTTGCATGCAAAGCCTGATGGCATGGGTTCGATTCCCCAGTATCCACATAAAGTGAGATGCACAAAGTGGCATGTGTGTCTGAAGATCATTTGTAGTGGTAGGAGACCTTGGCATGCCCATACACACACACACACACACACTCTCTCTCTCTCTCTCTGTCTCTCTCTCGTAAATAAATTATACACACACACACACACACACACACACACATATATATATATTTACCTCCCGAGTGCTAGGATTAAAGGTGTGCGCCACCACACCTGGCTTTCCCATAGGTTTCTAATTCATTTGCAGCCTAAACGTTCATGGATCTGATTTCTCCACCGTAAGGGCTGGCAAGATGGCCCAGTGGTTAAGGGACACTTGCTTGAATTCTCCATTGACTTCCCACTGATTTTCTGACCACCTGTCACCATCCACTTAACCCTCAGCTTATTTTATTCTCAGTAGCCTCCTTGCTGTCTTTTGAACATGCATTCTCTCTTAAGGCTTTTGTGCTTGCTGGCTAGTCTGCTTGAAAAGCTCTTCCCCAAGACTCAACCCAACTTTTTTTTTTTTTCAAGGTAGGGTCTCACTCTAGCTCAGGCTGACTTGGATTTCACTATGTAGTCTCAGGGTAGTTTCGAACTCTAGCGATCCTCCTACCTCTGCCTCAGAGTGCTGGGATTAAAGGCGTGCACCACCACGCCCAACTCAACCCAACTCTTTCTCTTTAAACCACTGTTAAGTGTCAGCCTGGCATGCCCTTTCTATCTGCCTCTTTCTCTCAAATAAATAAAACAAATTAATTTAAAAAGAAAGAATGAAAGTTCCTTATCTTAGTATGAAGAACCGGAGCCTTGAAAGCTTGTGGACAGACCAGTCTTAGTCTAGCCAGGCTAATCCTAACCCTTACCCCCAAAGCGCCACCCTAGCCCTGCGCATGCGCGCACCTGCCCTCCGCCATCTATTGCTCGGCGCTCGTCCCTCCCTCGTCGGTCTGCCCAGCGCGTCTCATCGATCTGCTCGGTCATCGCGCGCCTGCGCCATTGGCCTGTCACTCCGAGGCGGCGTGGGGAGCTGTGGGAGCGGTGGCCACGCGCTGGGAGCTGAGGTAAAGCTGGGGCTTGTGCCCTGCCCGGCGGCTCTCCGGCCAGCCGAGCGGCGCGGTGGGTGCCGGAGACCCCTCTTCTTGTGAGAAACGCGCGCTCGCTGAGTGTGGCCGAGGTGGGCAGACCGGGGTGCTTGGGTGGCTCGCTGGGATCCGGCCATGGAGCCCAGTGTCCCGTTTAGAAAGGGGACGGAGCGTTCAGCCACCTGTGCTACGCGCGGAAAACTGAGTTTCGGGCAGGTTCTGCTCAAGTCACATTAAGTGAGCTCCAGACCCGAGACCTGGCCTCGCTGAAGCCGTGCTTGTGCGCTCTTCCCGCCCCGCCCTGAGTTCACTGTCTTGTTTTCATCCCACTTTGAGTTATTTGGACACTGGGCGATGAGATACGAGGAGTACACTGAGGTCCTGCCCTCGGGCAGCGCTCAGGGGTGATGGACCAGTTACGATCCGGGGGTCGGACTTGACCTCTTTGCAACTGGAGAAGACAGCTTGTGCTCTGATGGACGCGGCACTGAGATGCCCTCACCACCTGTAAAGCTTAGGAGGCCAGCGAGACCCACTGCCCTGATTACAGACTTTGATACTCATTTGACGGCCTGGTATTATGGTTAGGTTCAAAAATATTCTTGAATCTTTCGTTTGTTTTGTTTTTGTGAGATAGGGTTTCACTCTAACCAAGGCTGACTTGGAACTCGCCATGTAGGTTTTTGTTGTTGTTTGTTTGTTTTTTGTTTTTCGTGGTAGAGTCTCACTGTGGCTCAGGCTGACCTGGAATTCACTACGTAGTCTTAGGTGGCCTCGAACTCAAGGCAATCCTCCTATCTCTGCCTCCAGAGTGCTGGGATTAAAAGCGTGTGCCACCATGCCTGGCTCACCATGTAGTTTTATTTATTAGAGAGAGAGAGAATGGCAAACTCCAGATGCATGCACCACCTTGTGCATCTGGCTTACGTGGGCACTGAGGAATTGAACCTGTGTCCTTTGGCTTTGCCGACAAGTGGCTTAACCACTTAGCTCTCTCACCAGCCCTGTTCTTGAATCTTAAGTTGCATTTGTGTATGTAGGTACATATTGAGGCCAAAGGAGAGCTTTGGGTGTCCTTCCCCAGGCACTACCCTTTTTGAGACAGGGTCTCTCCCTGCCCTGAACTTCTCAAATAGATTAGGCTGGCCAGCTGACAAGCTCCAAGAATTAGCTTGTCTCTGTATCCCCAATGCAGGGATTACAAGCGTGAGCCACCAGGCCTGGCTTTTTGTTACTTGGGTTCTGGGAATGAAATTCAGGTCCTAATGCTTGCAAGGCAAGCACTTTACCAACTGAACCATTGCCCCAGACCTTAATGTGCATTTTTAAACTGAGAGATTCACTGGGAGCAGGAACTTCAGATCCTAGTGACCTGGTTTAAAAAATATTTTATTAATTTATTTGAGAGAGAGAGGGAGACACACTTGAGATAGACAGAGAGAGAGAGAGAAGAATGGTTGTGCCATGGCCTCCAGCCACTGCAAACAAATTCCAGACACAAGTGCCACCTTGTGCATCTGGCTTACATGGGTTCTGGGGAAACAAACCTGGGTCCTTAGGCTTCGTAGGCAAGCACCTTAACCAGTAAGCCATCTCTCCAGCCCCTCATCTGAGTTTTATATAAACCTTTTTGTACATATTTGAGCTTGACTCTTACATGGACTGTTGTGAAGTTCACAGATGTTCATTCCACAACTAATACCTGGCATCTGACTGGAAAGAGTGATGAAAATATACAGTTCCCTGCTTCAAGAAATCACTTCTTGTTTTTTGAGTTTTAAAATTTTTATTTATTTATTTGAGAGGGTGAGAGGCAGACAGAGAGAGAGAAAAAATAGGCATGCCAGGGCCTCCAGCCACTGCAAACGAATTCCAGATACATGCACAACCTTGTGCATCTGGCTTATGTGGGTCCTGGGGAATCAAACCGATGCCTTAACCACTAAGCCATCTCTCCAGCCCAGGAAATCACTTCTTAATAGACATTTAAGAATGTCAGTTTTAAGTAGTTTTTTTTTGTTTCTTTTTTTTAAGAGAAAAAGGCAGATCGAGAGAATGGAAATACCAGGGCCTCTAGCCACTGCAAATAAACTCCAGATGCATGCTCCACCATGTGCATCTGGCTTACCTGGGTACTGGGGAGTCAAACCTGGGTCCTCAGTCTTGACAGCCAAGCACCTTAACTGCTAAGCTAACTCTCCAGCCCTTAAGTAGATATTTAAATACATGTAGTGAAGCCTATAAAGGTTGGGGTACTCTGTACATAATATAGTAGGAACAGCTAGTGGCACGTAGTCCTTTCTGTCAGTGGGGTGGGAAATGTAAGGAGTGGCTTCATAGAGCTGATGATTTTTTTTTTTTTTAATTTATGAGAGAGTAAAAGAAAGCAGCAGATAGAAGGAATGGGTGCACCAGGGCCTTCAGCTACTGCAGACAAACTCCAGACATGTGTACCACCTTGTGCATCTGTCTTATGTGGGTCCTGGGGAGTCAAACATGGGTCCTTTGGCTTTGCAGGCAAATGCCTTAACTACTAAGCCATCTCTGCAGCCAGGTCTGATGATTCTTCAGCTGAGTCTTTCTTAACTTTATGGACAATCTTCATACATAAAAACAATATACCATAATCCCTTCCCAGCGTTCTCCCTTTCTCCCTCCTGAATCTCTCCTCTACTGAATCCCCCTTTCCCAACAAGTCTCCTATTTTGATGTCATCAATTTTTTTCTTCCTATTATGCAGGTCTTATGTAGGTAATATCAGCCACTGTGAGGTCATGAATACCATGGTGACTTTTTTTTTTTTTTTTTTTTTGAGGTAAGGTTTCACTCTAGTCCAGGGTGACCTGGAATTTACTATGTAGTCTCAGAGTAGCCTTGCACTCACGGTGATCCTCCCACTTCTGCCTCCCTGAGTACTGGGATTAAAGGCATGCGCCACTATGCCCAGCTTTGTTTTTGTTTATTTTTTTAAAGAACATTTTTATTTTAAAATTTTTTATTTATTTATTTATTTGAGAGTGACAGAGAGAGAAAGAGGCAGATAGATAGAGAACACTTCACTGTCATTTTTTTGGTCAGGATTTTGATGAGTTTTGAGTGTCCCCATTGGTCACTGCCTTTTGGAAAGAAAACTTTTTTTTTTTTCAAATTTTTTTTTTAATTAACAACTTCCATGATTATAAAAAATATCCCATGGTACCTTCAGTGAGTGTTGGCCAGGGAGGTCCCTGATGCCCCCAAAACATTATAGGCCATTGCCGAGGCCCTTGGTTTCCCACCAGGAATAGATGGTAAGACCCTATTGCTGAAGACTCCACATACTTGGGCGGCAAGGCCACTGAGAAATTCTGCTGGAACTGAGCTGATAACCTCCTCCATGTAAACCAGCTGAGAGAAAGCTGGAAGAAGCCATTCTACATGTAGTTCAATGGGAGAAGAGATACCACCAGTGAAGATACTCAACAGTGGACACTGCAAGCCTTATAATTGGCCAGCCAGGCCAAATGAGCCAACGGTGCAATAGTGGCACGTCTGTCATGGTAGAAACCAACTGCCCGCCAACTGGACTGGAGGCCCACTCCATGGGGGAGAATACATCCCTGATACTAAATACCTACAACAGGGGTAGTCATGCACCCTAGGGGTGTAACATCTGCTGATGTCTGGAAAAATGTATATACTATGCTTATCAAACTGCCCAGTAAGCACTTCTCTTAATATTTATACCCTTATATTAACGCTACTCTCACTTCTCTTTTCAGATGGCAGTGACCTTGGGATGACTCAGAAGGTATCGTAGTGCTGGAAAGAAGTGACTAGAGTACTGAGTAACATCTCGATCACACCTTCCAAGGAGGGAGGGTAGTACCATGGGATATTTTTTATAATCATGGAAAATGTTAATAAAAATTGAGAAAAGAAAAAAAAATCTCCCATGGTAATGACCTCCCTCCTCCCACTTTCCCTTTGAAACTCCATTCTCCATCATATGCCCTCCCCCTCTCAATCAGTCTCTCTTTTATTTTGATGTCATGATCTTTTCCTCCTATTATGATGGTCTTATGTAGGTAGTGTCAGGCACTGTGAAGTCATGGATATCCAGGCCATTTTGTGTCTGGGGGGAGGATGTTGTAAGGAGTCCTACCCTTCCTTTGGCTCTTACATTTTCTGCCACCTCTTCCGCATTAAACCCTGAGCCTTGGAAGGTGTGATCGAGATGTTACTCAGTACTCCAGTCACTTCTTTCCAGCACTATGATACCTTCTGAGTCGTCCCAAGGTCACTGCCATCTGAAAAGAGAAGATTCTCTACCCAAAGTGAGAGTAGCATTAATATAAGGGTATGAACATTAAGAGAAGTGCTTACTGGGCAGTTTGATAAGCATAGTATATACATTTAGCCAGACAGCAGCAGATGTTATACCCCTAGGGCTCATGACTACCCCTGTTTTAAGTTTTCAGCATCAGGGATGTATTCCCTCCCATGGAGCGGGCCTCCAGTCCAATTAGAGGGCATTTGGTTTCCACCATGACAGACATGCCACTATTGCACCTGTTGGCTCATTTGGCCTGGCTGGCCAAATATAAGGCTTGCAGTGTCCACTGTTGAGTATCTTCACTGGTGATTTCGCTTTCTCCCATTGAACTGTATGCAGAATGGCTTCTTCCAGCTTTCTGTCACCTGGTCTACATGGAGGAGGTTATCAGCTCAGTTCCAGCAGGATTTCTCAGTGGCCTTGCAGCCCAAGTATGTGGAGTCTTCAACAATAGGATCTTACCATCTATTCCTTGTGGGAAACCGAGGGCCTCGGCAATGGCCTATAATGTTTCTTTGTTTTGGTTTTGAGTTTTTGGTTTTTTGAGGTAGGGTCTCACTCTAGCCCAGGCTGACCTGGAATTCACTATGGAGTCTCGGGGTGGCCTTGAACTCACCGCAATCCTCCTACCTCTGCCTCCCGAGTGCTGGAATTAAAGGTGTGCGCCACCATGCCCGGCTGCCTATAATGTTTTGAGGGTATCAGGGACCTCCCTGGCCAACAACTCACTGGAAGGTATCCCATCCGTGCCACTCAAAATTTTCTAGCAACAATCTACGGCTCCTGAGTGTTCCATTGTCCAAAAAAGTAGGTTTCCATATGATTTATTTATATCCTCGTAGATTTTGATTAGCCCTGGAAAGAGAACTTGTTGTAACCAAAAGTGGGAGTAGCATTTATATATGGGCATAAACATAAATAACATGAACATAATAAATTCATTTAGCTAGACAATAGTAGTTTCACTTCCTAGGGCTTATGACCTCTCCAGTCATAGGCTTTTGATTAGGTTTTCAGTACCTAACATGAATTCCCTCCCATGGAGTGGGCCTCAAATCTATTCTGGGAGCAGTTGGTTCCCCCTATAACAGACATGCCACCATTGTACCAGTCGGCACATTTGACCTAGCTAACCAGCCATACCACTTGCAGAGTCCACTGCCAGTTAGGACCATTGATGACTTGTCTCCCCTAACAAGCTGCCTAGGGTCTTCCCAACATCAACTAGTCAACAGGGAGGGGTCTTCCAGCTCAGTTGAGCTAAGTCTTCTATTTGTTGACTGATTACTAGGCACAGGAGAAAGACAACCTAGGAAGCAAGAATAGCAGTGCCACTGGACATGATGGTGTGCACCTGAAGTACCAGCTACTCAAGGTGGGAGGTAGGAGGATCACTGGAGCCCAGGAGTCACCAGGTGTCTACACTGGGTTCAGCATCAGTATAGTAACGTGTAGATAGAAACCACCAGGTCACATGTACTAATCCATAGTGGGATCACACCTGTAAATAACCTCTACACTTCAGTCTGGGCAACATAGCAGCACATATATTTTTTTAATTTTTTTATTTTTTTATTTTTCAAGGTAGGCTTTCACTCTAGCCCATGTAGTTTCAGGTTGGCCTTGAACTCAGAGTGATCCTCCTACCTCTGTCTCCCGAGTGCTAGAATTACAGGCATATGCCACTACGCTTGGCAGCACATCCATTTTAAAAAAAGAGGGCTAGAGAGATGGCTTAGCTGTTAAGCACTTGCCTGTGAAGCCTAAGTAAGGACCCCGGTTCAAGGCTTGATTCCCCAGGACCCACATTAGCCAGATGCACAAGGGGGTGCATGCGTCTGGAGTTTGTTTGCAGTGGCTGTCGCTGGAGGCCCTGGTACGCCCATTCTCTCTCTATCTGCTTCTTTCTCTTTCTGTCTGTTATTCTCAAATAAATAAATAAAAATAAGCAAAAAAAATTTTTTTCTTAAATGAAAATTTTTTGAGAGAGAGAGAAAATGGTCATACTGGGGCCTCTTGCTGTTGCATACCAATTCCAGACACATATGCCACTTTGTGTATCTGGCTTTATGTGTGTACTAAAGAATCAAATCTGGGCTGGCAGGCTTTAAAAGCAAGTGCCTTTAACCACTAAGCCATTTCCGCAGCCCCAACACATACATCTTTAAAAAGAGCATATAGGGGGCTGGAGAGATGGCTTAGTGGTTGAGGCACTTGCCTGCAAAGCCTAAGGGCCTAGGTTCAGTTCTCCAGAACCCACATAAGCCAGATGCACATGGTGGCACGTGTGTCTGGAGTTTGTTTGCAGTGGCTGGAGGCCCTGGCGTGCCCATTCATATTCTTTCTCATAAATAAATGAATAGAAAATACTGATTTCTAAGCTGAGGAGATGGCTCACTTGGTAAAGTGGTCAGTATTCTACCCTGAGTTCACAAGTTCAATTCCTAGACCCATGTAAAAAGCCATGGGAAGTCTGGGCATGGTGGTGCACACCTTTTAATAGCACTCGAGAGGCAGTGGTAGGAGCATCACTGTGAGTTCGAGGTCACCCTGAAAATACATAGTGAATTTCAGATCAGCCTGGACTAAAGTAAGACCCTACCTCGGGGGAGAAGAAAAAGCATATAGGGGCTGAAGAGCTGGCTTAGCAATTAAGGCACTTGCTTATGAAGCCTAAGGACCCAGGTTCGACTCCCCAAGTACCCATGTAAGCCAGATGCACATGGTGGCACATGCATCTGGAGTTCTGTGTCTCTCTGTCTCAAATAAATAAATAAATAAATTTTTTTAAAAGAAAGAGTGCATAGGGAGGGAGGAAGGGCATTACCATGGGATATTGTTTACAATCATGGAAGTTGTTAATGAAAAAAATAAATTATAAAAAAGCGTATAGGCCAGAATTATAAAATAGTATGGTTCAATTGATACTGAAGGCTGTCCGGTCATATTAAACATGTGCTTGTGATAGGATGGACATTATTTTGTATGTTTTACATATAATCATGATTTTTTTTTTTCCTTTGTTGGGAATTGAATCTAGGGCCTCTACCTGCTAGACAAGTGAGCTCTTTATCTTTCAGTGAGCTCTTTTTTATTTAAATTTTTATTTATTTATTTGCAAGCAGAGAGACAGAATGGTTGCACCAGGGCCTTTAGTTGCCGCAAATGAACTCCAGATGGCCACCATGTGCCACCTAGTGCATCTGGCTTTACGTGGATCCTGGGGAATAGAACATAGGTCATTGATGCTTTTTTTTTTTTTTTTTGAGGTAAGGTCTCCCTCTAGTCCAGACTGACCTGTAATTTATTACGTAGTCTCAGGGTGGCGTCAAACTCATGATGATCCGCCTATCTCTTCCTAGTATTGAAGGCATACGCCACCACACCTGGCCTAATTTTTTTTTGGAGGCAGGGTCTTACTCTGGCTCAGGATGACTTAGAACTCACTTTGTAGCCCAGGCTAGCCTCAGAGTCACAGCAGTTCTCTTACTTCAGCCTCCTGAGAGTTGGGATTAAAGGTGTGTACCACCATGCCTAGCTTCATTTAATCTTAATAACAACTCAGTGAAGTAAGAATGATAATTGTCCCTATCTTACAAAATGAGGAAAAAAACAAGGCATAGAAAAGGTATATAGCTTGTTCTAGTTTACATATCTAATAATTGGTAGCACTAGAATTAACACCTTGGTAGTCCGGTACTAGGATACATGAACATGACCTCCAGGTGGCCTTCTAAAAACTGAGTATGCTGGGAGTACTGTTGGGTCCTTGGTCATACCTCCTGTGAGTTACAGAACTCAAACAGCTTTTTAACTTTTGTTTTTGTTTCTTGTTTGGTTTTCTGAAGTAGGGTCGCCCTAGCCCAGGCTGACCGGGAATTCAGTCTGTTGTCCCAGGCTGGTCTTGAACTCATAGCAACCTTCTACTTCTGCCTCCCAAAGGCTGGGATTAAATGGAATTAAAAACGCATGCACCACCATGCCCAGTAGGCCTTTGACTTTTTTAAAAAATCATTTTATTTATTTATTTATTAGATACAGAGGGACAGAGGGAGAGAGAGAAAGAGAATGGATACACCAGGGCCTCTAGCCTCTGCAGATGAACTCCAGACACATGTGCCATGATGTGCATCTGGCTAACATGGGACCTGGAGAATTGAACCTGGGTCCTTAGGCTTCACAGGCAAGTGCCTTAACTGCTAAACCATCTCTCCAGCCCTGGCCTTTTTTTTTTTTTTTTTTTTTTTTTTTTTTTTTTAGAGGTAGGGTCTTGCTCTAGCCCAGGCTAAACCTGGAATTCACTATGTAATCTCAGGGTGGCCTTGAACTCATGGTGATCCTCCTATCTCTGCCTCCCAAGTGCTGAGATTAAAGGCATGCACCACCACACCTGGCTAAAATTATTATTTTTTTATTTATTTGAGAGAGAGAATGGACGCACCAGGGCCTCTAGCCACTGCAAATGAATGAATGCATCTGGCTTTACCTGGATACTGAGGAATTGAACTTGGGTCGTTTTGTTTTGTTTTGTTTTGTTTTGTTTTGTTTTTTCGAGGTAGGGTCTCACCCTAACCCAGGAGGACCTGAAATTCACTCTGTAGTCTCAGGGTGGCCTCAAACTCATGGCAATCCTCCTACCTCTGCCTCCCGAGTGCTGGGATTAAAGGTGTGCCCCACCACGCTTGGCTTTTTTTTTTTTTTAAACATATTTTATTTATTTATTTGAGAGAAAGAGGCACAGAGAGAGGGAGAGAGAGAATGAGCACACCAGGGCCTCCAGCCACTGCAAACAAACTCCAGATGCATGCACCCCCTTGTGCATCTGGCTAATGTGGGGCCTGGAGAATTGAACCGGGATCCTTTGGCTTTGCAGGCAAACGCCTTAACCTCTAAGCCATCTCTCCAGCCCACACTTGGCTTTTTTTTAAATTATTATTTATTTGCAAGCAGAAAGGGAGGGAGAGAGAGAAAAAATAGACATTCCAAGGACTCTTGCAAACAAACTCCAGACACAGTTTGTGCAACTGGCTTTATTGTGGGTACTGGGTAATCAAAACCTGGCTATCAGGCTTTGCTTGCAAGCAGACGTCTTAACTGTTGAGTTATCTCTAAGCTCTGATGTTTTTTGGGGGGAGGGATAATATTTTATTTCTATTTTTTTATTTATGAGAGAGAATGGGTGTACCAGTGCCTCTAGCTGCTGCAAATGAACTCTAAACTCATGTGCCACCACATGCATCTGGCTTTCATGAGCCCTGGGAAATTCAACCTGGGTCCTTAGGCTTTGCAGGCAAGCACCTTAAATGCTAAGCCATCTCTCCAGCCCTGATGTGTGCATGTGTTTTTTAAAGGTTTGTTTATTTTTTTTTATTTACTTTTACATTTCTCCCTGTGTGTATGTATGGGTGTGCCAGGGTCACTTCCTGAGTGTACGTGGCTTTATATGGGTACTGGAGAATCAAACTTGGGCCAACAGGCGCCTTTACTGCTAAGCTATCTCCCCAGCCCTAGTGCTGTGTTGGATATACAAGTGGGTAGTCCAGACTGAGTATTATGGTAAATTTGCAACATCATTTAACAATTTGGTGTTGGAGTTTTCCCCCTGAACATTGTATTTAATACTTTTTGTTTGTTTGTTTGGTTTGGTTCTTTTCAAGATAGGGTCTCACTCTAGCCCAGGTTGACCTAGAATTCACTATGAAGTCTCAGGGTGGCCTCGAAGTCAAGGCAAGCCTCCTACCTCAGCCTCCCAATTGCTGGGGTTAAAAGTGTGACCACACCTGGTTCATTTAATACTTTTATTTTTTTAATTTTTAAATATTTGTTTGTTGGAGAGAGAGAGAATGAGAGAATGAGAATGGGACCTCCAGCCACTGCACACAATCTCCAGATGCATGCTCCACCATGTGCATCTGGCTTACGTGGGTCCTGGGTCCTTAGGCTTCATAGGCAAGTACCTTAACGGCAAAGCCATCTCTCCAGCCCCATTTAATACTTTTAATGAATGGTGACATAATTTTTTGTTAGTCAAAGAATACTCTCAGTTTTCATCAGAAAGGATTTATGACCTTCCACTGAACCTCTGTGGTAGCCAATGTATAGAGTTTTGTTGTTTTTGGTTTTTTGAGGTAGGGTCTTGCTAGCCCCAGCTGACCTGGAATTCATTTGGTAGTCTCGGGGTGGCCTTGAACTCACAGCATCTTCCTACCTCTGCCTCCTGGGATTAAAGGCATGCACCACCACACATGGCCAGAGTTTTCTTTTTTTTTCTTTAAATGTTTTCAAGGAATAAGAATTCACCTGTCGGGCTGGAGAGCTGGCTTAGTGGATACGGCATTTGCCAGAGAAGCCTGAGGACCCAGGTTTGATTCTCCAGATCCCATGTAAGCTAGATGCACATGGTGGCACATGCATCTGGAGTTCATTGGCAGTGGTTAGAGGCCCTGGCATGCCCATTCTCTCTCTTTCTCCCGCCCCTAATAAATAAATAAAAATATTTTTTTAAATAAAAAAGAATTCACCTGTCAAAAATCCAATTGGTAAACTCTTGCTTCAGAATCAGCTCTAGCATTACCTTCCTAAAAAAACCTTCCTTAGTGTCTTGGAAGACGTATGTATTCTTTTCACTCTATTCCTCCTGTATGGATACATCCCTTCCATGGCCCTATGAGAGTATTTTGTAATTTATTGAGTTTGTGTTCTCTCAATCAGAAACAACTTCAGGGAAAGGGTAGGGTTATTTATTTATTTATTTATATTCTCTGTTTTAACAAGGGTGGGACTGAAAGTCTGTGTAGATTAGAGAAGGTGACAAAGATGATATTTATAGTGCAACTAAATAATATTTCTTACTCAGACAGTTAAAATTGGAAGTAAGCATTTGACATAAGTATCAGTAACAAATAAAAATGAATCAGCCAGGCGTGGTGGCACACAGCTTTAAATCCCAGCACTTGGGCCGGGCGTGGTGGCGCACGCCTTTAATCCCAGCACTCGGGAGGCAGAGGTAGGAGGATTGCCGTGAGTTCGAGGCCACCCTGAGACTCCATAGTGAATTCCAGGTCAGCCTGGGCTAGAGTGAGACCCTACCTCGAAAAAAAAAAAAAAAAAAAGTCCCAGCACTTGGGAGGCAGAGGTAGGAGGATCGACATGAATTTGAGGCTACCCTTAGACTACATAGTGAATTCTAGGTCAGACTAGGCTAGAGTGAAACCCTACCTCAAAAAAAAAGTGTGGTGGCGCACGCCTATAGTCCCAGCACTTGGGAGGCAGTGGTAAGATCACAGTGAGTTCAAGACTACCCTGTGACTACATAGTAAATTCCAGGTCAGCCTGGGGAAGAGTGAGACTCTTATCTACCTTGAAAAACAAAACAAAAAAAAAAAAAAAAAAAAAGAATTAGTATTAGGTGTTCTTTGATTTTTGATACATTTTTTTCTGTAACTTTTTCACTCTGTGCTTACAGCTTATAAAGATGGAATTTCAAGCAGTGGTGATGGCTGTTGGTGGGGGATCTCGCATGACAGACTTGACTTCCAGCATTCCTAAACCTCTGCTTCCAGTTGGGAACAAACCTTTAATTTGGTACCCATTGAACCTGCTTGAGCGTGTTGGATTTGAAGGTAAGCTATGGCGAGAGATGCACTCGTAAAACTTGTAGTGTGTTTGATCCCAAAGATTTGTCAGCATTACGAGGATGAAAGAGGATGAATGATGGAAGGCTGGGACTTAAAGTTTGTTTGAGATTGGCTTCTTTAAGTTAGGGACATAGTAGTACTCTTGCTTCGTGGAGAATGTTGACATGAGTATGCTGAGAATTGTTGTTGTAGACTGGCTCTCCACAATGATCCCAAATGAGCCTTGTAACATTCACACAGAGGAGATGTGAAAGGTAAATGTCTAATCAGCAGTGCTTGCTGAGAATCTATTTATATTAAGCATGGGAGTAGAAAATTGAAATTATCCAGGCATGGTGGCACACACCTTTATTTAATCTGAGCACTCAGGAGGCAGAGGTAAGAGGATCACCTTGAGTTTGAGGCCATCCTGAGACTACATAGTGAATTCTAGGTCAGCCTGGGCTAGAGTGAAACCCTACCTTGAAAAACCAAAAGAAAGAAAAAGGGCTGGAGGGATGGCTTAGCAGTTAAGGCGTTTGTTTGCAAAGCCAAAGGACCTAAGTTCGATTCCCTAGGACCCACGTAAGCCAGGTGCACAAGGGGGCTCATGTGTCTAGAGTTTGTGCACGCCCATTTTCTCTCTCTCTGTTCCTCCCCCCTCCCTCCCTCTCTTTCTCTCTGTCCAATAAATAATTAAAAATAAGTAAATAAAAAAAAGTTAGGCCCTGACTTCCAGAATCTTAAAGTATAATGGAACAAGTCTCTCTACTTTTTTATTGATTGATTATTATTATTATTTTTTTTTTTTTGGGTTTTTCGAGGTAGGGTCTCACTCTAGCTCAGGCTGACCTGGAATTCACTATGTAGTCTTTGGGTGGCCTTGAACTCACAGCAATCCTCCTACCTCTGCCTCCTGAATGCTGGGATTAAAGGCGTGCACCACCACACCCAGTGATTTTTAGATTTTTTGGAAGTAGGGTTTCAATCTATCCCAGACTGACCTGGAATTCACTATGTAGCTTAGGGTGGCCTCAAACCCACAATGATCATGCTACCTCAGCCTCCCAAGTGTTGGGATTAAGGGTGTGTACCACCACACTGGAAGAAATACATTTTAGGGGCAGGAGAGATGGTTTAGCACTTAAGGTACTTGCTTGCAAAGCCTAAGGACCCAGGTTCAATTCCCCAGTACCCAAATAAGCCAGCACAAAGGTGATACATGCGTCTAGAGTTTGTTTGCAGTAACTGGAAGCCCAAGTGCACCCATTCTCTCTATCAGCACTCTCTCTCTTAAATACATAAAATATTTTATGCTGGGCATGGTGGCGCACGCCTTTAATCCCAGCGCTCAAGAGACAGAGGTAGGAGGATTGCCATGAGTTCGAGGCCACCCTGAGACTACATAGTGATTTCCAGGTCAGCCTGGGGTAGAGTGAGACCCTCCCTTGAAAAACCAAAATAAATAAATAAAGTATTTTAAAAAAAAAAATTTTTAGCTGGGCATGGTGGTGCACACCTTTAATTCCAGCATTCAGGAGGTTGGGGTAGGAGGATCACTGAGTTCGAGGCCACCCTGAAACTACATAGTGAATTCCAGGTCAGCCTGGGCTAGATCAAGACCCTGCCTCGAAAAAACAAAAGCAAAAAATAAAATAAATACCTTTTAAAGACCTGCCCAATACTGGCCCATTAACATTCTGTCATGGATGGTAGAGGCCGCCATGAGGTCCCCATCTCTCCCTGAGGAATTATTGGAAGTTAATAGTGGTTGTGGGAATGGGAGACATTTTCTTCAGTGATGTAGTGGCTAGTAAATTGTACATGCTCTGATAAATAACCCCCCAGCAATGCTCATGCAAGCGACCCTAATTAAAGCCAGTGGGTCACACACATACAAACACACAAAACATCACAATAGAAGACGGGGATGGTGAGATGGCTCAGTCATTAAAAGTTCTTGCTTTCAAAGCTGGCCAGCCAAGGTTCTGTTTGCCAGTACTCACATAGAGTTAGATGCACATAGTGGCACATGCTTCTGGAGTTCATTTGCAGCAACAAAAGACCCTGGTGCACCCATAATCTCTCTCAACCAAAATTAGTAAATAAATATAAACCATAAAAAAAATAATAAAGTTTGAAGCCAGTCGTGGTGGCGCACGCCTTTAATCCCAGCACTCGGGAGGCAGAGGTAGGAGGATCACTGTGAGTTCGAGGCCACCCTGAGAATACATAGTTAATTCCAGGTCAGCCTGAGCCAGAGTGAGACCCTACCTCAAAGAACTTAAAAATAAAGTTTGAGCGCAGGGGCTCCTATGGACGAGGTGGGTGACTTTCGCCAACCGCTCCTGGAAGACAGGAGAAGTGATGATCGCTCTATGGTGAGCCTGCGGGAGACCCTCTGAGGTGACGTTGTGGTGTCCACGGCCCTCAGCCCTGGGGATGCCGCTTGCCCACCTACCGTTACAGCTTCGGCACCTAAGGCTGCTTCCAGGTTGGACTGTGCTTATCCTCCTCAGATGACCTGTGACTTGTGTGCTCTGCCTCGCACTTGAGGCTGCAGAAACATACTGCTCAGCACTGCACAGCATGTATCCTCAGCCATAGGACTGAAAGTGAAGATGAGTCCTGGAACCTCCATGTCTCAATTCACAGCCCTTTCCTTTCTCCCAACTCTCCCCAGCCAACATTGCAGTTATTCTGGGAGCAGCCAGAGCACCCCTAATGACTGCAGGTTTATCTTCAGGGAACCCTCTCATACTGTCACCTTTGCTAGGGATATTAATAGTGCCAGGAGGTGGTGTCTTTGGTGTGGGTGCAGCTATGCCTCTGAACAACTAACATGTCAAACAGTAAGAAGTCCTGCACAGCCTCTGCCAAATGTGAACATCACCCTCACTCATCCTCTGTGGGGGTCTGGAGCACTCTGGTACCTGACACTTGACAGCACGTGCTGTGAGCACAGTCACAACTCTTCTGCTACCCACAGCGACCAGAGGACCTGGGTCCAGAGACTTCCCCCCAACCTCACCTTCATTTATGGAAAAGGTGTCCTGACCAACTCTGGGGCCAACATACCTCAAAACAATTCATACAGCCTGGAAGCATCTATGAGAATTTCCGAAACTGGCAGAAGAACAAGGCCTTGGTCTGAAATCACCTCCTGCAGACTTCTGATGTGGAAACAATCTCCTGCTTCCTCATCATTGTACCCTTGCTCGCTGGAATCCCAGCATGAAGGTGGAAGAAGGCTTGCGGAGGGGTTTGCGGGAATGGAAGCTCACAAATACCTCTGAGCAGATGAAGTACCATGAGATGGCCAACAGGATCATGGTTTGAACATGAGGAGAAGATAGACTTGGAAAACGTGAGTGGCTCCCAGTGCCAGCCTCCTGCAGTACCACCGAGGCAGGATCCTCCAAGGCCTCCAGCCCCTGAGGTCATCTAGAAGCTAGTGTAAGTGTACACCTCTGTGAAGAGTGGCCCTGACAACCTTCCTGCCTACTCCCAGCACCCAAACGCAAAGGACCCCCAGACTCCAAGACACCAGCGGAGGTCCTGCCTGAAGCTAACTATGAGGACTCGAATGTCACTCACTGGCTTCAGGAATGTTTGCTCTCTACAACAGGCGAGAACAGTGGACAGATGGAAAAGGACAAATCTGAGGAGCAGCAGGAAGAGGAAGTGTTGTACCCAGATCCAGGACTCCTCAGCTACCTGGATGAGCTGTGCTCCCAGCAGGACTTTTCTCAACAAAGTGAGCTGTGTCTATAGTCCCAGTGTTGTCCACGTGCTTAGAATGCCTTCTCAGCCACTCTGAATTCAGCTTCTTACCTCAGAAGCTGAGCTGTGTGGCTGTCTGTATGATAACCTTGCAGCTGTAAGGGCTGAGCTCCGTCCCTATCTTGGTATTGCTCTCTCTCTCTGTCACTTTCTCCCTACCTCTTCTTTCTTTCTTGCTTGCTCACTCTCGCTCTCTTTCTCTCTCATTCCTTCCTTTCTTCCTCTCTCCTTCCCTCCCTCCCTCCTTCCTTCTTCTTTCTCTCTCCTCTCCCTCTTCCCCTGCTATGTGTGTGTTTAACTGGTTATCATAATTTTACATCCACGTGGGTTGGGTTGGCCTTTTTTAGTTGATTTCCCTGGAGGTCTTAGTGGCTTTTGCCTCTACTTGCCAAGGACTGTCATGCATTCTTCCTCGTGTGTGTAGGTAGGTGCCATCATGAGCCCAGAATTTCTGGACAAAATGTTGTCCCCATACCCAGATGTAGATATTTGGAGCTAAACAAAGAGCTCAAAGAGGAGGGACTTTTTCTTGCCCTTGTAGGCAGGTGAAGAAGCAAAACAGAATATGGCAGGGAAACAAGTAGACACATAGACAAAAACACTAAGTAGGGGCTAGAGAGACATCTTAGCAGTTATGGCACTTGCCTGCAAAGGACCCTGGTTCAATTCCCCAGTACCCATATAAGCCAGACACTCTAGGTGGCACATGCATGTAAAGGTCATTTGTTGCAGCTAGAGGCCCTGGCACAACCATTCTCTCTCTTACCTGCCTTTCTCTCTCCCTCCCTCTCTCTCTTTGCCTTTTTCTCTTACACTCTCTCAAATAAGTAAATAAAAAATGTTTCAAGCTGGGAAAAAATAAAATAAAGTTTGCTGGATGTGATTAGCACATGCTTTTAGTCCCAGTACTCAAGAGGCAGACGTAGGAGGATCTCCGTGAGTTCAAGGCCAGTCTGGGACTACAGAGTGAGTTCCAGGTCAGTCTGGGCTAGAGTGAGAGTGTACCTTGAAAAACCAAAAAGAGATCAAAACGGAAGAAGGATTTGTTGAGGAAAAAGGGTGGTTCAATGTAAGGAGGAGAAGGAAGGGACACAAGGTAATAAGATGACATTATGATCAAAATACATTCTATTCATATTTTTAAAAGTTAAAAAATAAAGAGAAAAGAAAAAGAAAAACATCTTGGGGCTGGAAAGATGGTTCAATGGTTAAAGATGCTTGCTTGCAAAGCTTGAAGGCCTGGGTTCAGTTCTCCAGTACCCATATACATAAAGCCATATCCACAAGGTAGTGCATGCATCTAAAGTTGGTTTGCAGTGGCAGGAGGCCCTGGCACACCAATTCTTTTTCTCTCTGCTTGCAAATAAATAATAAAACTAAAATTAAGGAAAAAAAGCTGGGCTGGTGAGATGGCTCAGCATTTAAAGGCACTTGCTTGCAAAGCCTGGTGGCCTGGGTTCAATTCCCTAGTACCCACATAAAACCAGATGAATAAAGTGGTACATGCACCTGTAGTTTATTTGCAGTGGCAAGAAGCCCTGGTACATTCATGCATTATCATTCTCTCTCTCCCTTTCTCAAATAAATAAATTTTTAATAAAAATTTTAAATTTATTTTTATTTATTTGAGAGAGAGAGAGGCAGAGCCAGAAGAGAAAGGGTGCTCCAGAGCCTCCAGCCACTGCAAACAAACTCCAAACATATGTGCCACCTGTGTAACTGGCTTACCTGGGTCCTGGGGAATTGAACATGGGCCCTTAGTCTTCTCAAGCAGGCGCCTTAATTGCTAAGCCATCTCTCCAGACCCCCACCCATATATATGGGTTTGGGTTTTTTGTTGTTGTTGTTTTTTGGTTTTTGGAGATAGGGTTTCACTATAGTCCAGGCTGACCTGGAATTCACTATGTAATCTCAGGCTGGCCTTGAACTCACAGCAATCCTAATCCTTCTACCTCTGCCTCCTGAGTACTGGGATTAAAGGCATACACTACCATGCCCAGCTCCAAATATATATATATTTAAAACCAAAATAAGAAAAAGAAAGAAAGCAAACAGAAAAACAAAATATAGGAAGAGTAATGGGATTTGGTTGAAGATGGTAATTTAAGTATATATTTCACTAGTTGCTGAAAAAAACGTTTTAGAGATTATCTTTTTAGAGTCCAATTTTAGATGAAAGAGTATGTGTATGTACCGTAATAAGCTTTGTATTTAAAAATGTCTTTTTTTTTAAGGTTTAGAGAGACTTTATTTGTTTATTTTTGGTTTTTCAAGGTAGGGTCTCACTCTGGCTCAGGCTGACGTGGAATTCACTATGTAGTCTTAGGGTGGCCTTGAACTCACACTGATCCTCCTACTTCTCCCTCCTGAGTGCTGGGATTAAAGGTGTGCATCACCACACGTGGCTGAGAGACTTTATTATTAAGAGAAGGAAAGGGGGACTAGAGAGATGGTTTAACGGTTAAGGCACTTGCCTGCGAAGCTTAACGACTCGGGTTCAATTTCCCAGGACCCATGTAAGCCAGATGCACCAGGTGGTGCATGCATCTGGAGTTTGTTTGCAGTGGCTGGAGACCCTGGTGTACCCATTTTCATTCTCTCTGCCCATTTCCCCCCTCTCTCAAATAAATTAAAAAAAATTTTTTTTGAAGAGTGAATGAGGAGGAAGGTATAGAGAACGCCTGTCCATGAAAAGGTAGGGAGGGGGTAAAGGCCCCAAAATATCTTAGTTTTAAATTATTTATTTGTTTATTAGAGAGAAAGAGATAGAGAGAGAGAATGGACACTCCAGGGCTCAAACTTAAAATGATCCTCCTACCTTAGTCTCTCCTGATAAAAGGCATGAGTCACTACATTATAAGGTTCTAAATATTGAGAGACAGGCAGAGGGCGGGGGAGAGAAAGAGAATGGGCACTCCAGATCCTCTTGCTGATGCAGACAATTCCAGATGCTTGTACCACTTTGTTCATCTGGCTTTACATGGGTACTGGGGAATTGAACCTGGGCTGGTGGGCTTTGCAAGCAAGTACCTTCAGCCACTGAGCCGACTCCCCAGCCTGAGGGTTCTTATTTTCAAAGTGAGATTGTTGCAAGAATTAGTTGAGGAATGTACGTGAAACACATTGAAAAGGCTTAATAATGGCAGTTATTGTTTCGGTAGGGGTGGTGAGGTTGGTCTCAAACTCAGTATGTAGTCAGAAGTACTCCTGATCCTCGAGGCTGCCTTCACCTGCCATGTGCTGGGATTATAGGCACGTCCCACCTCATCCAGGAATTATTATTATACCTAGAAACAGACCACATCTAACTGAAATAGTGAAATTGTCCAAATGAATGATTTTTTGCATTTTGTCCTCTTTTCTTGCATCCTGTAGAAGTCATTGTGATTACAACCAAAGATATTCAAAAGGCTCTTTGTGCAGAATTCAAGATGAAAATGAAGCTAGATATTGTGTGCATTCCTGATGAGGCTGACATGGGAACTGCAGATTCTCTACGCTTCATATATCCAAAACTTACGGTAAAAAAAAAAAAAAACCTTTATTTTTTATTTTAAGAATATTTTTAGCTGGGCATGGTGTCACATGTCTCTAATCCAGTACTTTGGAGGCAGAGGTAGGAGGATAGCTGTGAGTTCGAGGCCACCCTGAGACTATAAAGTGAGTTCTAGGTCAGCCTGGGTTGCAGCAAGACCCTACCTCAAAAAACCAAAAACAAATGAAATACTTTTATTTACTTACTTGCAAGCAGAGACAGATCAAGAATGTATGTGCCAGGGCCTCTAGCTGCTGCAAACAAACTCCAGATGCATGCACTACTTTGTACATCTGGCTTTACATGGGTACTGGGGAATCGAACCCAGGTTGTTAGGTTTTGCACGCAAGTGCCTTAACCCATGAGCAATCTCTCCAGCCCCCTAAAAATTTATTTTTTGACCTTGTTACTGGATTATTAATAATACTTGTTTTTCAGAGCTTTAGTTTTCAAAACAAACCATCTATATAGCTGACGATGATCTTAAACACTCCTAACTCTCCTGCCTCCACTTCCAAGTACTGGAATTACAGACATGCACCATCACACTATTTAATATATATCTTTCTTTCTCTCTCTCTCTCTCTTTCTGAGGTAGGGTCTTATTTTAGCTAACTGTTTAGTCTCAGGGTGGCCTTGGAGACATGGTTTTACTGTGTAACCCAGTCTGGACTTGAACTATTAGCAATCCTCCTGCCTCAACCTGTTGAGTTCTGGAATTTTAGGTACGTTCCATCATACCCAGATATATTACTACTTCTTGGGTTTTTGTGTGTATGTGTTTTTTTTTGTTTTTTTTTTTGTTTGAAGTAGGGTCTCACTCTAACCCAGGCTGACCTGAAATTCACTATGTAGTCTCAGGGTGGCCTTGAACTCATGGCAGTCCTCCTACCTCTGCCTCCCAAATGCTGGGATTAAAGGCGTGTGTTGCCACACCTGGCAAGTTTTTTTGTTTTTTTTTTTAAATAATTTATTTGTTTGCAAGCAGAGAGAAAATGAGCATGCCAGGGCCTCTTGCTCTTGCAGATGAACTCCAGATGCATGCACCAATTTGTGCATCTGGCTTTCCATGGGCACTGGGAAATTGAACCCCGGCCAGCAAGTTCTGCAAGCAAGTGCAAGATACTGGTGAGGTATCTCTTCACCCCCTACTTCTAAATTTTTCTCTCTCTCTTTTTTTCTTTTTGAGGTAGGATCTTCCTCTAGCCCAGGCTGCTCTGAAATTCACTCTGTAGTCTCAGGTGGCCTCAAACTCTTAGTAATCCTCACCTCCTGACTGCTGGGATTAAATATGTGAGCCACCACACCCAGTTTATATCATAATTTTTATTAAATCAATTATAAAGTCTTTTCTTGTTTGTGTGTTTTTGTTTAATGAAGTAGGATCTTACTCTATCCAGGCTGTCCTGGAACTCACTCTGTACAGCCTGGCCTTGAACTTACAGCTAGTCTCCTACCTTAGCTTCCCAGGTGCTGGTATTAAAGGCATGTATGTGCCATCATGCCTGACATGAAGGTTTTTATTAGGCAAGCCATATGGTGTACTAATATTGTACTTCCCTTTCAAAAATCTACTATGTAATTTATAATTTAATATCAGTAAAATAAGATCTTTTAAAATAAACTGCAATAAATGTTTGATATATGTCTATTTATTTATTAGCCAGGCGTGGTGGCACATGCCGTTTTTAAAATTTTTTTATTTATTTATTTGAGAGTGACAGAGAGAGAAACAGGCTGCTAGAGAATGGGCACTCAAGGGCCTCCAGCCACTGCAAATGAACTCCAGATGCATGTGCCACCTTGTGCCTCTGGCTTACATGGGTCCTGGGGAATCAAGCCTTGAACCGGGGTCCTTAGGCTTCGCAGGCAAGCGCTTAACTGCTAAGCCATCTCTCCAGCCCATGTTTGGGCTTTTTTGATTGTTTTTGAGACAGTATCTTGCTTATTGTTATAGTCAGCTCCACAATGCTGGGATGAATATCTAACCAAACACAGTATATGGGAGGAAGGGATTTACTTCAGGCAGCTTATAGTTCCATCTGTGGGGAAGAAGCTGGCCCCCTTTCACAGATCAAAGCAAAGCGAAACCACCACCAGTTAGCAAACACCAAAAAGCAAAGCATCAGACACAAATACCACCAGAGCTCAAACCTTTGTGCATACCTTAGAGCTAGAATTCAGATCCTCCCCCAAACACACCTTTGTTTTTTTCTTTTGTTTTTTTTTTTTCAAGGCAGAGTTTCACTCTAGCTCAGGCTGACCTGGAATCCACTATGTAGTCTCAGGGTGGCCTTGAACTCATGGCGATTCTCGTACCACTGCCTCAAGAGTGCTGGGATTAAAGGCATGTGCCACCACGCCTGGCTCCTTTGTTTTTTGTTGTTTTTTTTTTGTTTGTTTGTTTGTTTGGTTTTGTTTTTTTGAGGTAGGGTCTTACTCTAGCTCAAGCTGACCTGGAACTCACTATGTATCTCAGGGTGGCCTTGAACTCACAGTGATCCTCCTACCTCTGTCTCCCAAGTGCTGGGACTAAGGTGTGCACCACCACACAGCTTGGGCTGGATTACATGATCTGCCCCCAGTGACACCTCCTCCAGCCAGGCAGCTGGTGATCCAAGTTATTTTAAAGTTGATTAGATTTCTGTGGTTTCTTTTAAATTTTATTTTATTTATTTATTTGCAAGCAGTGAGAGAGATAGAGAAAAGAAAGACTGGGCGCACCAGGGCCTCTAGCCACTGCAAACAAATTCCAGATGCATGTGCCCCCTTGTACACTTGGCTTACATGGGTCCTGGGGAATTGAACCTGGGTCCTTTGGCTTCACAGGCAAGTGCCTTAACCACTAAGCCAAGTCTGGAGAAAGGCAGAGAGAGAGAATGGGTGTGGCAGGGCCTCTAGCCACTGCAAATGAACTCCAGATGCATGCACACCCTTGTGCATCTGGCTTATGTGGGTCCTAGAGAACCAGGTTCCTTTGGCTTCGCAGGCAAATCCCTTAATAACTAAGCCATCTCTCCAGCCCTGAAACATGTTTAAAATATAACTTATTCCATGATAATTTGTTTCTTTTCCTGTGAGAGAGCCCTCCTGGGATTCATCCCTTCTGTTCCATCTTTTTTTGTTTGTTTGTGTGTTTCTTTGTTGTTTTTTCAAGGTAGGTTCTCACTGTAGCCCAGGCTGACCTGGAATTCACTATGTAGTCTTCTGGGTGGCTTCCAACTCATGGCAGTCCCTCCTACCTTTGCCTCCTGAGTGCTGGGATTAAAGGTGTGCACCACTACACCCAGCTCCATTCTTTTTTTTTTTTTTTTTTAACTTTATTTATTTACTTGAGAGAGAGAATGAAAAATCACATAGAGAATGGGTGCACCAGGGTTTCCATCCACTGCAAACAAACTCCAGACACATTTGCCATCTTGTGCATCAGGCTTACATGGGTATTGGGGAATTAAACCTGGGTCCTTAGGCTTCATAGGCAAGTGCCTTAATTGCTAAGCCATCTTTCCGGCCCTTCTTAAATACTTTTTTTTTTTTGTTTTGCTTTATTTATTTATTTATTTATTCATTTGAGAGAGAGAGAATGAAAATCACATAGAGAAAGAATTCTGTTCCATCTTCTGGTAATTGTTCTCTGGGTCTGCCACAGAGCCATCATCTAGAGACTTTGCTTCTTTTCTTTTGTGTGTTACATTCCTAGATTTCATTTTACTATTATTTGAAAGGAGTCCAACTCTTTTTAAATTTAAATATGTGTGTGTGTGTGTGTGTGTGTGTGTGTGTATCTATTTTTGTTTGTTTTATTTATTTGGTTTTTCGAGGCAGGGTATCACTGTTGCTCAGGCTGACCTGGAATTCATTATGTAGTCTCAGGGTGGCCTTGAACTCATGACAGTCCTCCTACCTCTGCCTCCCAAGTGCTGGGATTAAAGGCATGCACCACCACACCTGGCTTGTAATTTTTAAAAAATATTTTATGTATATATTTATTTGAGAGAGAGAAAGGAGCAGATAAAGAGGATGGGTGCGCCTGGGCCTCTAGCCACTGCAAATGAACTCCAGGCCCATGTGCTACCTTGTGCATCTGGCTTTACATGGGTACTAGGGAACTGAACCTGAGTCCTTAGACAAGCAAGTGGCTTTAACCACTGAGCTATTTCTTCAGCCCAGAATTGCTTTTTTTTTTTTTTTTTTTTTTTTCTGAGGTAGGGTCTCACTCTGGCCCAGGCTGACCTGGAATTCACTGTGTAGTCTCAGGGTGGCCTCAAACTCATGGCAATCCTCCTACCTCTGCCTCCTGAGTGCTGGGATTAAAGGCGTGCGCCACCACACCTGGCTCAGAATTGCTTTTTTAATACCAAGCTCAAACAAAAAAAAGACACACTTCTTTGATAGCTCCCTGTGCTACTAAGTGGTTATCTGTACCACCTGTAGCCCCACTGTCTTACTATGAATTAGGTGCTAAAGTCTCAGTAAATGCATTGAGTAACCAGTACATTAAAAGAATAATGTCTAGGGCTGGAGAGATGGCTTAGAGGTTAAGTGCTTGCCTGTGAAGCCTAAGGACCCCGGTTCAAGGCTCGATTCCCCAGGACCCACGTTAGCCAGATGCACAAGGGGGTGCACGCATCTGGAGTTCGTTTGCAGTGGCTGGCAGCCCTGGCGCGCCCATTCTCTCTCTCTCACTCTCAAATAAATAAATTAAAATGAACAAAAAAATTTTAAAAAAAGGATAATGTCTAGAAGAACAGCCAGATGGCCCATGTCTCAGTGAAAATTGTACCTTTTATTCTTCTGTTTTTTTGTTTGAGGCAAGCCCAACAGATTGGCCTCTTATTTTTTTTTTTTTTTAATGCAAGTGAGAGAATTGGCACACCAGGGTCTCAGCCATGACAATCAAACTCCAGATGGGTGCACTTCCTTGTGCACTTGTGTCACTTTGTGTGTCTGCTTATGTGGGACCTGGAGAGTTGAATGTGACTCCTTAGGCTTTTCAGGTAAGTGCCTTTACCTTAAAACTTCTCTCCAACCCCAAAATTGTATTTTTTTAACTCACTATTTTATTTTATTTTATTTTATTTTATTTATTAGAGAGAAAGAGAGAGAGATTAGGCGTGCCAGGGCCTCCAGCCACTGCAAACGAACTCCAGATGCTTGTGCTACCATGTGCATCTGGCTTACATGGGACCTGGAGAATCAATTTTGTGTCCTTAGGCTTCGCAGGCATGCGCCTTAACCGCTAAGTCATCTCTCCAGCCCCAAAATTGTATTTCTATAGAGTGCAGTAGTGAAGGGGTTAGAGACATAATAAGGAAAAGTGAGGAGAGTAGCAGGTGCCCTGTAGAGGAACATCAAGAAACATTGTGTGGATTTGCTTATTAGGAAAGCGTCATGAATGTGATTTGTGAATTGAGTCTTGCAGAAAGAGTAGGAATTTGCATTGCAGAGTTGGCTCAGCAGTTAAAGGCACTTGTTTGCAAAGCCTGCCAGTGGAAGGAGGTCCTGGCATGCCTATAATCATTCTGTCTTTCTCTCTGCCTGCCTCTTTGTGTCTGTCTGTCTCTTTCTCACACACAAATAAAGAAGAAAGTAAGAATTTGTAATAGTAGACATATAAGGAAAGGTAAACATTCTTAATGGGAATAGGATAGAATAAATCTTTAAAAAACATTTGTAGGGTCTGGAGGGACAGCTTGGTGGTTAAGGAGCTTGCCTGCAAAGCCAAAGAACCCAGACTCAATTCCCCAGGACCCATGTAAACAAGACGCACAGGTGGCACGTGCTTCTGGAGTTTGTTTGTCATGGTTGAAGGCCCTGGCGTGCCAATTCTCTCTATCTACCTTTCTTTTCTCTCTCTCTGTCAAGTAACTAAAATAAATTCTTAAAAATTAATTTAAAAAAGAAGAAGAATTGTGTGTGTGTGGGGGGGGGACATTTAAGAGTCTATATTTTACCAGGTGAGGAATTACTACAAAGCTGAAATATAAGAGGATGTTTTAAACTCTGTATTATGTGATCTGAAGACCTTACTTAGGGTAACCTTATACATCTAAACTTTTACATTATTTATTTATTTTCTTATTTATTTATTTTTAAAATTAATTTATTTGAATTAATTTTAAAAAATAAATAAATAGACAGAGAGAGAGAATGGGCACACCAGGGCCTTCAGCTGCTGCTAATGAACTCCAGACACATACGCCCCCTTGTGCATCTGGCTAATGTGGGTCCTGCGGAATGGAGCCTTGAACCAGGGTCCTTAGGCTTCACAGGCAAGCACTTAACCACTAAGCCATCTCTCCAGCCCTATTTATTTATTTTCATTGCTATTTATTTATTTGAGAAAGAGAGGCAGATATAGAGAGAGAATGTATGCACCAGGGCCTCTAGCCACTGCAAACAAATTCCAGATGCACGCACCACCTTGTGTATCTGGCTTATGTGGGTACTGGGGAACCAAACCTGGGTCCTTAGGCCTGGTAGGCAAGTGCCATCCCTCCAGCCCTATTTATTTATTTTCAAGCAGAGAGTGACAGAGCACATGAGAGAATGGGCATGCCAGGGCCTGCAGCCACTGTAAATGAATTCAAGATGCATGTGCCAATTTGTGCATTTGGCTTTATGTGGGTTCTGGGGAATTGAGCCCTGGTTGTTAGGCTTTATAGATAAGCACGTTAATTGCTAAGCCATCACTCTAGCCCTGTACTTTTACAAAGATCTATATTTCTCTGAACTATACTAAGAAAGGGCTGGGATAAAACTAGCTCAGTCATTAAAGTGTTTGCCATGCAAGTATGAGGACCTGAGTTCAATCCCCCAAACGCACATGAAAAAGCCAAGAGTCTTTGCACAAGTTTGTAATCCTCACACTGGGGAGGTAGAGACAGGTGGATCCCTGGGGCTCACTAGCCAGCCAATCTAGCCTAATTGGTGAGCTCCAGACCAATGAAAGAGGCCCTTCCTCAGAAAAGGTGATTAGCCATGACCTCACAGTGGCTGTCATTACTTGCACAAGACCTTCCTAATAATGGGCCCATCAACAGGTTTGTGTAGATGATAGAGAGCAAAACAACAAAAAGAACATTAAAGTAGAAGAGAGAATAGTAGGAAAGGAAGCTCAGTGATGTGGGATTGGAAAGGAGGAACAAAGGAAGTTGGTAGGAAGGGATTATGTAAATTTCAACTTTTATTTTTCCAATTTATTTTATTTGCTTGAGAGAGACAGAGAAAGGGAGAAAATGGGCCCGCCAGGTGTTTCAGCTGCTGCAAATGAACTCCAGATGCATGCTGCCCCCTTGTGCATCTGGCTTGCGTGGGTCCTGGGGAATTGAACCTGGGTCCTTTGGCTTTAGGGGCGAGTGCCCTAACCGCTAAGCCATCTGTTCAGCTCCATCAAAATTTTTATTTTAATAAAAAATGGTTGGCGGGGGAAGCCAGGCGAGGTGGTGCACACCTTTAATCCCAGCACTTGGGAGGCAGAGGTAGGAGGATTGCCGTGAGTTTGAGGCCACCTTGGGACTACATAGTGAATTCCAGGTCAGCCTGGGCTAGAGTGAAACCCTACCTCGAACCCCCCCCAAAAAAAAGTGGGGGCTGGAGAGATGGCTTAGCAGTTAAGGCGCTTACCTACAAATCCTAAGGACCTAGGTTTGACTTCCCAGAACCCACATAAGCCAGATGCACATGGTGGTGTATGGATCTGGGGTTCATTTGCAGTGGCTAGAGGCTCTGGTGTGCCCATCCTCTCTCTCTCTCTCTCTCTCTCTCTAATACATGAATAAATAAATAAATAAATAAATATTTTTTGAAAAAATAAATAAAATGAAATAGAATATGGGTATTCCTTAGGATAAGTATTCTGAGAGTAGATTACTGAAGTATATTTAAGGGCCTAAGTGTAGTAACTCTGTAAGAGTACTGTAGCCTGTGTTTAAAGCACTTATCTTATATTGCATGTTCTCACATTGCTTCCTTTAATTTAGAAATGTCAGAGTTGAGACTGGCTGGCCTCAGGCAAACCTCACTTACCCTGTGCCTCAGTTTCACAACCCAGAAAATAGGGATAGGTGTTAGAAGTCTAATTATTTAAATCCTTTGATCTAGCAAAAGTACTATTGTTACATGTCTTATGAAACAGCTAACATGCTACAACAAAGAAAAATTGATAAAATCCCCATTCTGAAGACAGCTTATTAGAAAGATTGAGCAAACATTCTATTTTTAGATGTTAAAAAGCTAAATGTAAGTTATTTTCATTTGAGTGTTTGATGTCCTTATCAAATTACAAATCTCTGTCAGTCTTTCCTGGAATCTTTCCTTTTGCCCAAGGTTTTGTTTTTGTCAGATTTTTATCTGTTTGGAAAGAATAAGTATAGTTTGTTCAAAGAAAGATCTGAGAACTTGGTCTCAGCTTGCCTAAAGATTAAGTGGTAACTTGCTTTCTTATGACTGCTTTGGTGGGCTGTGGTTGCCAGGAGGGCCTTAGTATATCCCTGATGATGCTTTCTTTGACATGGCTTGTGGTATAGTGAACACTCCAGGCATTATGACAGAAACAAGTTGGATGTAGATGGTTTTAAGTCATTTTATTATTGTTGCTTTTTTTTTTTCTCCCCTTGGTCAAATCTCAGTAGCGTTTTGCTTTTTAAAATTTTTTTATTTTTTATTGACAACTTCTATACTTAAAGACAATAAACCATTATACTTCCCTCCCCTTCCCCACTTTCCCTAAAGCTTTGCTTGATGGTACTAACTATATATTTCCACAAGCTTGATTTTTTTTATTTTTTATGTTTTGGTGCCTAGGACTGAACCCAGGGCTTTGTGCTTGCTAGGTTGCTAGGAAAGTGCTCATCCACTGAGCTAAATTCCCAGCCCCAAGCTTGAACTTTTTCTCATCTGACCATCTCAGCTTGCTGCTTGTTGGGATTTTGGTCTGTGTGCAGGGCTTCTATAGTCCTGTATTTCATTGAGTAGTCAGAAAACTTGCCAGCTCTGTGGTTAAGCTTGATTCCTGAGTCCAGGTTCTTCCTTTCTAAGTAGCCCTAACATTCACTATTTGCAGACCCTATAGTAGCCCTATAACCTCTTTTCACTGATTTTCTTATTATTCTGGTGCTTAGGGACAGAGACAGGGAGATCACTGCAGGTTTGAAGGCAGCCTGGTCTAGTGAGTTCTAGACCACCCAAGACTAAATGGAGGAAGGAGGGAGAAAGGGAAAGAAGGAGGAAAGGAATGTAGGTAGGTTGAAGGCTGGAAAAAGAATAAAAGTGCACCAAGGCCTCTTGACGCTGTAAACAAACTCCAAACTCATGTACCACTTTGTGCATCTGGCTTTGCTTGGGGTACTAGGGAATCAAACCTAGGTGATAGGCTTTGCAAGCAAGCTTCTTTAACTGCTGAGCCATTTCTCCAGCCTTCCTTTTCTTTCTTCTTTTTCTTTTCTACCTACCAAAGTGCTGGAATTACAGGTATAAGCCATCATGCCAGGCTGTTTGTTTTATGAGGCAGAGTCTAACTAATATAGCTCAGTCTGGCTTTGAATTTGCCATGTAGCCAAGGTTGACCCTGAACTCCTGTATCTACCTCCCAAGTCCTGGGATTACAGGTATGTGCCACCATACTTGGTTTTATGTAGTGTTGGGATAGAACACAGGGGTTTCATGCATGCTAGGCAGGCACTGTACCAGCTGAGCTTCATCCATAGCCCACTGATTAGATACTTACATGCTGAGGAATGGCAGCAGGAAAATATTAAAAGTTTTGGTTTTCCATAATTAAACCATTATATTTCCCTAAGAGCAGTAAAAACACTGCAATTTATAACATACAACATTCTCAAATCTGAGCAGGTGTTTCAGGCAGTATTCATTGGTATTGCATGGTATGACAACATGCCTAGTGCAAAGTGCTCATGTTGTGTGTTCAGAACCAAGGCTGCAGTAAAGTTAATGCAACATGGGTGAGACTGCTGCAAACACGTTGTTGTTTTTTCATTTCTTCACATCTATTGTAACAATTGTACAAATAGTGAATTTCAGTTCAGGAATATATGGTGCATTGATCATGTCCACCACCCTTGAAACCTCTTCCTGCTTCCCTTCAGCCCTTTCAGTGCTTCTACTTTGAAACCATCTTGTTCCCGTATGTGAAAACAGCATCTTCTGACTCTGTATTCATGACACTGACAGAACCTTACTCTTAACAGCTGGACACTGTGGCTTATGTACTATAATCTCTAACAGTCATTTATTGACTGGCACTTAGGCTGATTTCACATTGTAGTTACTGTGAAGTTCCTCAATAAACAGATGTTTACATCTGTTTCCTGATACACACCTAGAAATGGAATAACTGGATCATATGGTTGGAGGAACCCCCAGATTGTATTCCAAACAGGTTCTACCCACATACACCTTCAAATTCTCACATGTTCTGGTAATTTCATTGTTTTTATTTGTCTGATGACTAAAGAAAAAAGAATCATTCATAAACTTGTAGGCCAGGTGTGTCTAAGTATCTGACTTTCAGGTCCTTTGGATGAAAGATCTTTTTTGTTTTGTTTTGTTTTTTGTTTTTTCGAGGGGTGGGTTGTTACTGTAGCTCAGGCTGACCTGGAATTCACTCAGTAGTCTCAGGGTAGCCTTGAACTCATGGCGATACTCCTCCCTCTGCCTCCCAAGTGCTGGGATTAAAGACATGCACCACCACGCCCGGCTCTGAAATTTTTTGATGCATTAGACGTCTCCTGAGCTGGAGAGATGGCAAAGACTCTACTCCTCTTGCTTTGCGGTAGAACCTCTTAAACTTGATGCAGTGCGATTGTCGATCCTTGTATGTGGCTCCCCCACTTGTTGCACATACATTTACCAATACTGTGACAGATTGCTCCCCAGGTTAACATGTAGTAACCTTTCTCTAATACATTTTAAGACTGTTTGGTTAGTCTATCTCCTCCTGCTGGTTTTTGGATCCCAGTTGCTTGGAATTTTATTTTTCATCCTTCCAGTTTTATGTCCACAGGGGTGAGATGTGTCTCTTACAGTGTTTTGTTGGGTCTTTCCCATCAGCCAGTTTGTGTCCTCCTAATTATTTACATTTAGGGCTGCAAATGTTGTGTATCTTGTCCTGTCCTTTTTGCTGGTTTTCTTCTGGTAGTTGTGAGTGTACTTTGCTGTTCATTTACTCTTCTCTTGAATTGTTTACTATATTGGTGATTTGATGCTTTCCTCTATCTCTCAGGTAGATCTATATTTTCTTTGGAATTTATCACTTTTTAATTTTTAAAAAAATTTTTCAAGCTAGGGTCTCACTCCAGTCCAGGCTGACCTGGAACTCACTCTTTTGTTCTAGACTAGCCTTGAACTCAGAGATCCTACTACCTCTGCCTCCAAGGTGCTGGGATTAAAGGTGTGCACCACCACACCCAGTTTATTCACATGGTTTTGTTTTGTTTTTTTAAGTTTATTTGTTTGCAAGCAGAGAGAGAGAAGGAGGAGACAGACAGAGAGAGAATGGGCACCCCAGGGCCTGTAGCCACTGCAAACGAATTCTAGATGTATGTGCCCCTTGTGCATCTGGCTTATGTGGGTCTTGGGGAATGGAATCTGGGTCCTTTGGCTTTGCAGGCAAATGCCTTAACCACTAGCCGATCTCTCCAGCCCTGTTCACATGTTTTGTTTTGTTTTGGTTTTGGTTTTTCAAGATAGGGTCTCACTCTAGCCCAGGCTGATCTGAAATTCACTATGGAGTCTCAGGGTGGCCTCGAACTCACAGCAATCCTCCTACCTCTGCTTCCCAAGTGCTGGGATTAAACGCGTGTGCCACCATGCCCAGCCCTATTAACATGTTTTAATGATGGTGTTTGTCAAAGTTTTTCTCCTCTGGATGTAAGACACCCTTAAGCAACTTTTGCAGTTCTGTTCTAGTGGTCACAAAATCCATTAATTTATCTTTGTCATGGAAGGTCTTTATTTCTCCTTCAACTGTGAAGGACAGCCTTGCTAGATATAATAATTTTGGTTGGTAGTTACTTTTATTCAGAACCTGAAATACATCATTCCATGCCCTCCTGGCATTTAAGAGTTCCTTCTGAGAAATCTGATGTATTTGCCTTTAAACGTGATATGGTGCTTCTCTCTTGTGTACTGTAATATGTTTTTTTTTTATTGACAACTTCCATGATTATAAACAATATCCCATGGTAATTCCCTTCCTCCCCCCACTTTCCCCTTTGAAACTCCACTCTCATACCCTCTCCCCCTCTCAGTCTCTCTTTATTTTGATGTCATCATCTTTTGCTCCTTTTTTTTTTTTTGTCGGGGAGGTTCGAGGTAGGGTCTCACTCTGGTCCAGGCTGACCTGGAATTAACTATGTAGTATCAGGGTGGCCTCGAACTCATGGCAGTCCTCCTACCTCTCTCTCCTAAGTGCTGGGATTAAAGGCATGTGCCATCATGTCCCGCTTTTTGCTCCTATTATGATGGTCTTATGTAGGTAGTGTCAGGCATTGTGAGGTCATGGATATCCAGGCCATTTTGTGTCTGGAGGAGCACATTGTAAGGAGTCCTTCCTTTGGCTCTTACATTCTTTCTGCCACCTCTTCCACAATGGACCCTGAGCCTTGGAAGGTGTGATAGAGATATTTCAGTGCTGAGCACTCATCTGTTACTTCTCAGCACCATGGTGCCTTCTGAGTCATCCCAAGGTCACTGTCATCTGAAAAGGGAAGCTTCTGTAACCAAAAATCAGAGTAGCATAATATATGGGTATGAACATTATGCAAAAGTGCTTACTGGGCAGTTTGGTGAGCATAATATGTACATTTAGGCAGAGACCAGCAGATGTTACACCCCTAAGCATCATGACTTCCCCTGTCATAGATTTTCTATATCAGGCATGTATTCCCTCCCGTGGAACAGACATCCAGTCCAATTAGAGAGCAGTTGGTTTTCCCCATAACAGACATGCCACTATTGTACCTGTTGCTTTATTTTGCCTTGGTGGCCAAATTTAAGGCTTGCAGTGTCCACTGTTGTTTGTCTTCACTGGTGAATTCACCCTGTCCCATGGAGCTGCATGCAATGTAGGTTTTTTTCCAGCTTTCTATCAACTGGTCTGCATGGAGGAGGTTTTTAGCTCAGTTCCAGCAGGATTCCTCAGTGACCTTGCAGCCCAAGCACATGGGAGACTGCCACAAACACTTTGGATTCATTATTTATTTGATTTGGAATTAATTTTTTTTACAATTAAGATTTAAAAATTTTTTTTATTTATTTACTTATTAGAGACAATGGGATAATGGGCGCACCAGGCCCTCTAGCCACTGCAAACAAACTCCAGACACATGCACCACTATATGCATCTGGCTTATGTGGGACCTAGAAAATTGAATATGGGTCCTTAGGCTTCGTAGGCATGCGCCTTAACCACTAAGCCATCTCACCAGCCCTGAAATTAATTTTTTTGTGCACTCAGAAGCTTTCTACTATTGCCAACTTATTTATTTATTTATTATTATTTTATTATTATTATTTTCTTTTTCAAGGTAGGGTCTCACTATAGCCCAGACTGACTTGGAGTTCACTATGGAGTCTCGGGGTGGCCTCCAAGTCATGACTACCCTCCTACCTCTGCCTCCCAAGTATGTGCCACCACTCCTGGCTCTTTTTTATTTTATTTATGTTTTTTGAGTTTTTCCAGATAGGGCCTCACTGTAGTCCAGGCTGACCTGAAACTTATTCTGTAGTCCAGGCTGCCCTTGACCTCATGGGATTCTTCTACCTCTGCCTCCCCAGTGCTGAGATTAAAGGTGGGTGCCTCCACACCCCAGCCTGTTGCCAATCTTTTTTATAGTTTATTTATTAGTTTATTAGAGAGAGAGAAAAAAATGAAAATAGGGTGCATGAGGTCCTCTAGCCATTGCAAACAAACTTCAGACACGTGCCACCATGTGCATCTGGCTTACGTGGGTTCTGGAGAATCAAACCTGAGTCCTTACACCTGGCAGGCAAGCACCTTAACCACTAAGGCATCTCTCCAGCCCCAGATCTTTTACTTACTTATATTGGTTTTTGGGGGTAGAGTCTCACTCTAGCCCAGGCTGACCTTGGACTCACAGTAATCTTAACCTCTGCCTCCTGGATGCTAGGATTAAAGGCGTGAGCCACCAAGCCCGGCTGTTGCTAAATTTTTCACAAACCCCATATTCAATTACATGACCTAATAGAGTTGTGACCCATATTTCAGAATTTGGGATTTAGAGACTATTTCAGGGCTGGAGAGATGGCTCAGCAGATAAGGTGCTTGCCTGCAAAGCCTAAAGACCCAAGTTCCATTCCCAAGTACCCACGTAAGCTAGCTGCACAAGGTGTTATTCATGCATCTGGAGCTCGTTTGCAGTGGCTACAGGCCCTGGTGTGCCCATTCTTTCTCTCTATCTTCCTCTTTCTCTCTGTGTCAAATAAATAAATAGAATATTAAAAAGAAAAGGTTGGGCTCCAGAGTAAGACCCTGTTTCCAGAAAATAAAGAATGTAGCCAGCTATAGTTGCACAAACCACTGGGGAGACTGAGGTAGAAGAATTGCTATGAGTTTGAGGCCAACTTGGGCTAGAGCAAGACCCTGCTTAAAAAAGGGGGAGGACTTTTTTTTTTGTGGTGCATGCCTTTAATCCCAGCACTCAGGAGGCAGAGGTAGGAGGATCTCTGTGAATTCGAGGCCACCCTGAGACTACATAGTGAATTCCAGGTCAGCCTGGACTAGAGTGTAACACTACCGTGGAAAAAAAAAAGGGGAGCAGGCCTCTAGCCACTGCAAATGAATTACAGATGATGTACCACCATGTATATTTGCCTTACATGGGTTCTGGGGAATTGAACCTTGGGTCCTTAGGCTTTGCAGACATATGCCTTAACCTCTAAGCCTCCAGCCCTCTTAAGTAATTAAAAAAAAAAAAAAAAAAGCTAGTGATGTGGTTCATACAGCTTTGTGGAAGTGGTGAGTGGGTAAAAGCATGGTGGTTGGCCATGCCCTGACAGTTTTTTCCAGGGGAGTGTTTTTCTTTTGTAAGAAACTTTTTCTCTTGTAAGAAATTGTTTGTCAGATTGTGTTACTTATAATAATCTGCCACCGATCAGCTGCCAGGAAAAAAAAGAAGCTATTCCCAGCAGCTGTCTCTATCCACTACTACCATACACATTCATCTGATTTTCTGATTTAACTTGGCGGTGGGGGGGTTGTTCCCTCTAGTTTTGCTCAGTAGTTTTGGCTTAATTGAAAATGTTCTTGTAATGAGAGATTTCTGGGCTTTGCTGTGGCAGAGTAATTGGATTTTCTGAGCTTAATTTGTTTGCTTTAGTCAACACTAACTGGCAGCAGTTTATGTTTTGAATTCCTGGGTGTCTTGATTTCTTCCTAAATGCTCAAGTGCTGCCTTCCTTTGGAGACCTTGTATGTTTGTGTATTGCCAACAGGGTACGTTTATTATCCTTCAGAGCTGTGCTTTTTGCTCTTACCCCTACCCTGGCTTCTCTAGAAGAGCAAGCATAGGATGAGGCATAATGAAGACTGTTGGAATAGTGAGTAGGGAGGTCATGGAGGAAGACAGTTTCTGCACAAGAGGGTTACTGTTGGTATTAGAAAACAATTGATCCCTTCAAACACAAGGAGCTGAAGGTTAACATGTATTTTCAAAATGAAAACTGCAACATTGGTCATTTCTTTCTGTTCCAACTTTTATAAAATGTAAAGTAAAATAGTATTAGGAAGGTATAAAGATTTAATTTTCCTTTTAGCCTTTTTTCTTCTTCCAGGATTTCCAGCTTTTGAAATAAATTCATTGATGAGACAGCTAAGACATTCCTTTGAAAGTGGTAGGTGTTATAAATAGGATGAGAATGTATTGATTCTAGATGGTACATTCTCTGGGTCAAAATCAGGAAGAGAGACTGATGAATCAGCATCTTTGTGTTATGGGCTCTTCTGTGTCAGACTGATGCTTTTCTTTTTACACTGAGAACAGATGGTAACCACATGTTGAAGGGAGAGGGTCTGTTTCGATTGGACAAAAAGTCATCTAAAAACAGAAATGAGCCTACAGGCCTATTCACAATTATGCAAAACTTGTTCAGCATTTGCAGTACTGACAGATTTAAATACTTTTGCAGATATTGAATTAGAATAGCATTTGTTTCCAAGACAACTTTGTCACCACTTCAGAAACATCCACATCAAGGTCATTTTCTTTTTTATTTTTTTATTTTTATTTACTTTTGAGGGGTTCAGATGAAGGGGGGGAGTGGGGTATGCCAGGGCCTCCAGCCACTGCAAACAAACTTCAAACACATGTGCCACCTTGTGCATCTGGCTTATGTGGATCCTGGAGAATTGAACCTGGGTTCTTTAGCTTTGCAGGCAAGTGCCTTAATTACTAAGCCATCTCTCCGGCCTAAGGTTATTTTCTTTACTTGAGGCACACTCACTCAACCCTGCAACAGTCAACTTACAAAATCTATCATCTTTTTAAAGAAAATTAGGAAGGGGGCTGGAGAGATGGCTTACTGGTTAAGGCGCTTGCCTGTGACCTAGGTTCAATTCTCCAGGTCCCACATAAGCCAGATGCACATAGCAGCACATGCATCTGGAATTCGTTTGCAGTGGCTAGAGGCCCTGGAGTGCCCATTCTCACTCACTCTCTGTCTCTAATAAATTTTTTGAAAAAAAATCTTAAAAGAAAGAAAATTAGGAAAACTGAAGACATTTTTTTTCTTCCTTGGCACAATGACTTCATTTTGATGCAGTGGAACAACTTCAATACTGTTGTACTGACAATTATATGCATGGCTTTCATAGTGACCAGTAGTATCCCTACCTTTCTCAGCATTATAAGAAATAGAATTCTGCTTCAGCTAGGAGTGTAGCTCAGTAGTGTAGCTTTTGCTTAACATATGTGAGGCTGTATGTTCAGTCCCTGTATTGCATGTTAATGTTTGGTGGTTCCTGAATGTAAATTGTAGGTTTAGAGTTTTTCCCAAAAAGATGATACTTATAGAAAACTTTTTATTCTTGAGGTTGAGTCACTGGGCATATTCCCAGTCCTTAAGAGGCTGAGGAAGAAGAATCATGAGTTCAAAGCTACCATCAACTACATAGTAAGTTCAAGGCCAGTCTGGCTACATGAGATTTCTGTATCCAAAAAAAGAAAAAAAGGGACTGGGCGTGGTGGCACACGCCTTTATTCCCAGCACTCAGGAGGCAGAGGTAGGAGGTTAGTTTGAAGCCACCCTGAGGTTACATAATGAATTTCAGGTCATTCTGGGCTAGAGTAAGATCCTACCTCAAAAAAACAAAAAATAGGGCTGGAGAGATGGCTTAGCGGTTAAGGTGCTTGGCTGCAAAGCCAAAGGACCTTGGTTCAATTCCTCAGGACCCACATAAGCCAGATACGTAAGGCACATGTGTCTAGAGTTCATTTGCAATAGCTGGAGGCCCTGGAGCGCCCATTCTCTCTCTCTCTCTCTCTTTCTCTCTATGCCTCTCTCTCAAATAAATTAAATATTGAAAAATAAAAATAAAAAAATAGGGGCTGGAGAGATGGCTTAGCAGTTAAGCGCTTGCCTGTGAAGCCTAAGGACCCCGGTTGGAGGCTCAATTCCCCAGGACCCACGTTAGCCAGATGCACAAGGGGGCACACGCGTCTGGAGTTCGTTCACAGTGGCTGGAAGCCCTGGTGCGCCCATTCTCTATCTCTCTCTGCCTCTCTCTCTCTCTCTCTCTCTCTCTGTCACTCTCAAATAAATAAATAAAAATGAACAAAAAAAATTAAAGATAAATAAATAAAAAAGTAGCCAGGTGTGGTGAAGCATGCCTTTAATCCCAGCACTGGGAAAGCAGAGGTAGGAGGAGTACCATGAGTTCGAGGCCAACCTGAGGTTACATGGTGAATTCCAGGTCAGCATGGGCTAGAGTGAAACCCTACCTTGAAAAACAACAACAACAACAACAATAATAATAACAATAACAATGAAATTAAAGCCAGGTGTGTTGACACACATACCTTTAATCCCAGCACTTAGGAGGCAGAGGTAGGAGAATCGCCATGAGTTCAAGGCCACCCTGAGACTACACAGTGAATTCCAGGTCAGCCTGGGCAAGAGAAAGACCCTACCTTGGAAAAAAAAAAAAAAATAAATAAAATAAAATAAAATTTTAAAAAAAGGAAAAACAAACAAGAGTGCCTGTTGTGGTTTGAATGTAAAACACCCTCCGTAGACTGAATTGTTTGAATTATTTGGTCCACAGCTAATGGTGGTGTTTAGGAAAGTTTTGGAATTTTTAGGAGGTGGAGCCTTGCTGGAGGAAGTAGGTAACTAGGAACAATCCTTGAAGTTTTGAAGCTCATATCTACTTCCTGTTCCTATCTGCTTCCTAACTCTGGTGGGATATGTTCCCTCACCACTCACTGTTCTTTCATAAATTGCTTCTGGTGCATGCGTCTGGAGTTCACTTGTGCATCCATTCTTTCTCTCTCTCTGTTTCTCTCCCCCTCTTCAAATAAAGAAATGGATAAAAATAAAATATTAAAAAATTGCTTCTGGTTGGATATTTGTTCACAGCAACAAGAAAGTAATTGCTATAGAGCCTTGCGGGGTGTGGTGGCACATGGCTTTAATCTCCCAGCACTGGGGAGGCAGAGGTAGGAGGATTGCTATAAGTTTAAGGCCAGCCTGAGACTACATAGTGAACTCCAGGTCAGCCTGGGCTACAGATACCTTATGGAGGAGTGGGGAAGGGGGAGATATAGAGCCTTAAAGAGAAGAGTAAAAAAGATCCAAATTTTAATTTCCTCGGTTTTGTTTTTATTTTGTATTGTTTTGCCTTTAAACAATTTTATTGCTTTTTTTGTTTTTTCAATCCCTAACCATTGTGCAATCTCTCCACCCCTGAACTTTTTTGACAGAAAGAGGGAGAGAGAGAGAGAATGGGCGCACCAGGGCTCCAGACGTGTGCCCCACCTAGTGCATCTGGCTTATGTGGGTCCTGGGGAATCAAACCTAGGTCCTTTGGCTTTGCAGATAAACACTTTAACTGCTAAGCCATCCCTCCAGCCCCTGAACTTTTTTTAAAGTGTATTTTAATTTTATTTATTTATTTGAGAGAGAGAAAGAGGCAGATATACATATAGAGAGAATGGGCACAACATGTCCTCCAGCCATTGCAAATGAACTCCAGACACATATGCCACTTTGTGTATCTGGCTTTCCATGGGTAGTAAGGACTCAAGCCCAGGTCCTTAGGCTTTGCAAGCAAGCACCTTAACCACTGAGCAATCTCCAGCCTCAACTTGAACTTTAAAAAAATTTTTTTATTTTATTTTCATTTGTTTATTGGAGAGAGAAAGAGAAATAGGCATGTAACGAGAAAGAGAAAATGGGTGCCAGGGCTTCCACTCACTGTAAACCAACTTCAGACACATGCGCTCCCTTTTGCATCTGGTTTATGTGGGTCCTGGGGAATTGAACCCGAGTCCTTTGGCTTTGCAGGCAAGAGCCTTAATTGGTAAGCCATCTCTTCAGCACAACTTTGAACTTCTGATCTCCCTGCTTCTACCTCACAAGTTCTAGTATTACTGGCATGTTCCACCATGCCCAGTTTATGTAGTGCTGGGGATTGAACCCAGGGCTTTATGCATGCTAGGTAGACATTCAAACAGCAGAGCTACATCCCTAGCCTTCTATGACTATTTTGTTTTTGTTTTTGTTTTTCGAGGTAGGGTTTCACTCTAGCCCAGGCTGACCTGGAATTCATTATGTAATCTCAGGGTGGCCTCAAACTCATGGCAATCCTCCTACCTCTGCCTCCCAAATGCTGGGATTAAAGGCGTGTGCCACCACGCCCTGCCAGAGCAAATATTTTCTTAATTGATTTACTTGTTCATCAGTTTTTTGTATGTTTGTTTTGGTGGTAGAGATTGAACCTAGAGCCTGTCATATGATAAGCACTTGCCCTACACCAGGCTTCACCCTCAGAAGTTTATTCACTAATTACTAAATGCTTAGAGTATATCAATCATTGTGGTAATGGGGCTCACGTTTCATATCCATAGACTAGGACTGAGGTCAAAGTGCGTGCTATGCAAGCATGAGGATCACCAGCACTCATGTTAGAGCCAAGCACTGCAGCATGTGTTTATCAACCCAAAGCTACCAGTGCTAGAGAAGAGGAGACAGGAGGATCTCTGGGTTGCTTGTTAACTAGTTAGTTTAGCCAAATTGGTGAGCTTCAGATTCAGTGAAGACCTTGTATTAAAAGATAAGGTGACAAAAGATTGAGGAAGACACCCAACATTCATCTCTGGCTTCCACATGCTTTCCCACACATGTACATACACATGTACCAGCATATACACACACAATAAAGAAGTACAGACTTGAGCTGGAGAGATGGCTTAGCAGTTAAGGTGTTTGCCTATGAAGCCTAAGGACCTAGGTTTGATTCTCCAGTACCCACGTAAGCCAGTTGTGGTGCATGTGTCTGGAGTTTATTTGCAGTGGCTGGAGGCCCTGACATGCCCATTCTTTCTCTCTCTTTTTCTCTCTATCTCAAATAGTTAAATTGATTATTTTTTTAAAAAGTACAGGCTAATATCATTAATAATAACACATTTATATGGGGGCAGGGGAGATGGCTCAACAGTTTTAAAGGTACTTGCTTGCGAAGTCTGCCAGCCTGGCTTCTATTCCCTAGTGTCTGTGTAAAACCAGACACACAAAGTGGTACATGCATCTGGAGTTCGTTTTCAGCAATAAGAGGCTTTGGTATACACACACTCTCTCAAATAAATAATTTTTTAAGGGCCAAGTATGGTGGTGCATGTCTTTAATCCCAACATTTGGGAGGCAGAAGTAGGATTGCCATGAGTTCAAGGCCACCCTGAGACTACATAGTGAATTCCAGCTTGGCCTTTACTAGAGTGACACTTTCCCTTGAAATTTAATGGGGGCTGGGCTGGAGAGATGGCTTAGTGGTTAAGGTGCTTGCCTGCGAAGCATAAGGACCCATGTTTGACTTTCCAGGTCTCATGTAAGCCAGATGCACAAGGTGACGCAAGCGCGCAAGGTTGCACATGTGCACAAGGTAGCATGCCCATCTGGAGTTTGATTGCAGTGGCTGGAGGCCCTGGCGCACCAGTTCTCTCTCTCTCTTACACACACACACACACACACACACACACACACAAAGATTTAATGAATGCTTTGTGTGTGCTTGAGGTTGTATTGTAATAATTTGCTACCTAGAATATAAATTTAGCAAAGGATAAGTTTTTTAATTTATTATTTATTTGCAAGTAGAGTGAGAGAGAAAATGAGTATACCAGAACCTATTGCCACTGCAAATGTACTCTAGATGCATGCACCACTTTGTGCATCACGCGTTATGTGGGGAATTAAACCTGGGCTCTCAGGCTTTGCAAGCAAGCATGTTTAACTCTGAGCTATCTTTCCATCCCAGAGGAATTATATTATATTCACCTTATTTCCTAATACTGTAGCAAAATTACTGTTTTATAAAGGTTTTTTTGTTTGGTTGGTTGGTTTTTCGAGGTAGGGTCTCACTCTAACTCAGGCTGACCTGTAATTCACTATGGAGTCTCAGGGTGGCCTCAAACTCACGGCGATCCTCCTACCTCTGCCTTCCGAGTGCTGGGATTTAAAGGCGTGCGCCACCACGTCCAACTTATAAAGGTATTTTTATTCCAAAGTCATAGAAATAAACAGTGATAATTTTTAGACTATTCCTTAGAAATCTGTGTGCCAAAGGTGTCTCAGGACTGCACAGTAAGATTCACAAGGGGTAGCAGAAATTTCCAAACCTCCCCCATCACAGTTTCATTAAGACAGCGTTGTTGTTGTTTTGTTGTTGTTGTTGTTGTTGTTTTTGAGGTAGGGTCTCACTCTAGCTCAGGCTGACCTGGAATTCACTATGTAGTTTCAGGGTGGCCTCTAACTCACTGTGATCCTCCTACCTTTGCCTCCCAAGTGTTGGGATTAAAGGTGTGCGCCACCATACTTGGCTGGTATATATAGTTTTTATGTTTTTTAAAAATTATTTTATTTTTATTTATTTATTTAAAAGAGAGAGAAAAAACGGGGGGAGGCAGGGCCTCTAGCCACTGCAAACGAATTTCACATGCACGCATCACCTTGTGCATCTGCCTTATGTGGGTCCTGGGAAATCAAATCCAAGTCCTTTGGCTTTGTAGGCAAGCACCCTAACCGCTAAGCAATCTCTCCAGTCCCATTTTTTTAAGTTTTGAAAATTATCTAGTTTACACATTTCTAAGCTGCCATGTGTTTGTCTTATAAATGTTTTGTGTGAGCCCTTGTTGTTTGTGATATTGACTTTATCTTTCTTCATTTGACAGACAGATCTGCTTGTGCTGAGCTGTGATCTGATAACAGATATTGCTTTACATGAAGTTGTGGACCTGTTCAGAGCTTATGATGCATCACTTGCCATGTTAATGAGAAAAGGCCAAGATAGCTTAGAACCAGTTCCAGGTCAAAAGGGGAAAAAAAAAACAGGTAAGGAAGATTGGAGCTTGTTGGATTTTATAGTTATTATCATTTACAATTTCACTTAAGAAACATTTACAAGGAACTTGGTATGCATTGCAGGTACTGTGCTAGGAGGTCATGACATAAACTCAAATAAGACAGTCTCTAATGTTAACATGCTTATAGCTATTTTTTTTAAACTTTTTATTAAGAATCTCCATACAAGCTGGGCATAGTGGCACATGCCTTTAATCCCAGCACTTGGGAAGCAGAAATAGGAGGATAACCATGAATTCGAGGCCCCCCTGAGATTACGTAGTGAATTCCAGGTCAGCCTGGGCTAGAGTGGAACCCTACCTCGAAAAACCAAAAAAAAAGTAATCTCCATACAAACACAATATGTCATGATCATAATTTCCTCCCACCAACCTTCCTTTTCCTCCTCCCCTACACCCTTTCTCATAACTAGTCTCTCTTTTATTTTGATACCTTCTTTCCAACTAGTCTCTTTTATTTTGATACCATTTTTCCCCTCCTGTTATGCAGATCTTACATAAGTAGCATCAGCCACTGTGAAGTCATGAATGCTATGGTCACTTACATATTGCAAAACACTCCTGCCCTTCCTTTGGCTATTAAATTCTTTCTACCACCTCTTCCACAGTGGTCCCTGAGCCTTGAAGGGTGTGGTAGTGATATCTCATTTAATGCTGAACATGCTGCTGTCACTACCTTTCAATATATTATGAGTCTTGAGTCTTCCCCAGTGGTCACCACCATCTGAAAAGAGAAGCTTCTCTAACCAAAAGTGAGAGTATCATTAATGTATAGGCATAAACACAAATATTTAGAGGGCAGTTTGGTGAGCATAATATATCCATTTAGTCAGACAACAGCAATAGTTTCCCTCCAGAAGAATGGACTTTTTTTTTTTTTTTTCCTGGATATAGGCTTTTGACTAGGTTTTCAATACCAAGCATGGATTCTCTGCTGTGACACTCAAATCCAGTCAAAGAGCAGCTGGTTTTCCGCATAGCAGTTAGTTTCCCTCATAACAGCCATGTCACCATTTCACCATTTGCAAAAAAAGTTGGTACATTTAGCCTAGCTGGCCAGCCATGAAGCTTGCAAGGTCCACTGCTGGTTAAGGCCATTAATTACTTTTCTTCTCCAACAGGCTGCATAGGTCTTTCCAGCATCCTCACAGCTAGTCAACAGGCAGGAGGCTTCCAGTTCAGCTCCAGCTTGATTTCTCAGTGACCTGAAGCCTAAGAATGTGGAGTCTTCAGCCATAGGGTCTAATCATTTAGTTCTGGTGGACAACCAAGAGCCTTGGCAATGGTCTATAATGTTTTAGGGGCATCAGGCCTCCCTGACCAACAACTCACTGGAAGGTATCCCATCCCTGGTACTGAAATTTTCTTGTAACAATCTATAGTTTCTGGCCAGCATTATCTACCCTCAAAGGGTACCCTTAATTGCTGAGCCATCTCTCTAGCTCTTGTTTGATCTTTTTTTTTTTTATTGACAACTTCCATAATTGTAAACAATTTTTTTTTTTCCAAGTGGGGTCTCACTCTGGCTCAGGCTAACCTAGAACTCGCTATGTAGTCTCAGGGTGGCATCAAACTCACAGCAATCCTCCTACCTCTGCCTCCCAAGTGCTGGGATTAAAAGCGTGCACCACCACGCCCAGCTGATTACAAATTTTGGGGCTGGAGAGTTGGCTCAGTGTAATTGGCAATTTTCATACAACTTTCAACTATTATCTATAATATTGTTTGTATATGGAAATATAAATTTAAAATTATTTGCATTCTATTTAAGACTCAAGTAATTAAATGCGTATGCACCTGTCCCTCAGGATCTGTAGGTAGTTAGTTCTAGGCGCTTACTTACAAAGACTGACAGCTGGGTTTGATTCTTCAGTACTCACATAAAGCCAGATGGTGCATTTATTTGGAGTTTGTTTGCAGTGACAAGAGACCCTGGCACACCCATATCACCCCCACTTGAAAATAAATAATTTTTTAAAAAAATGTATTTAAGAGCTGGGCATGGTGGCACATGCCTTTAATCCCAGCACTCAGGAGACAGAGAGGTAGGATGATCACTGAGAGTTCCAGATCAGCCTGGACTATAGTGAGACCCTACCTCGAAAAACCAAAAAAAAAAAAAAAGAGAGAGAGAGAGAGAGAGAGAGAAATGCAAACAAAAAATGTATTTAAACTTTGATTACAAGTTTTGGGGGTGGGGAGATGGCTGAGTGGGCAAAGTGCTGCTTTGCATGCTTGAGGACTTGAGTTTGGATCCCCACAGAAAGCACAGCATCCATCTTGAGCCTTCCCATGGAAGAAAGAAGTGGGGGTAGTTTAAGAATAAGAGAGAAAGTGCCAGGCAGTGAGAAATAGGTAGTAAGGAGAATTATACCCATGGTTGCCTTGAGTTTAGAGAAGTAAAACAGGTAGTAGGCCTAGAGTTTAGAGGAGATACCCACATGGTAGATCTAGTATGTAAGGGAAATACACACATGGTAGATTCAGAGACCAAAGGAAAAAAAATGAGAAATTATCCCAGTATAAAGCAAATGCAAGTAGAAAAGTTACCCAGACCAAGAAATAGTACTCTGCTCTCTTGTCTGTGTGCGGGGGAAGCCAGACTCATGAATATCCTAGCAGAGATCACAGGACAGGAAGCAGAGACAGAGTTCAGAGAGCATGGACAAGCGTTTATAAATTGATTTAAAATGGATTCTTAGCTGAGCATGGTGGCGCACGCCTTTAATCCCAGCACTTGGAAGGCAGAGGTAGGAGGATCACCATGAGTTCGAGGCTACCCTGAGATTACATAGTGGCTTTCTGGTCAGCCTGGGCTAGAGGGAGACCCTCCCTTGAAAAAGAAAATAAATCCTTATTTATTTATTTTATTTGAGAGAGAGCAAGAGAATGGGTGTGCCAGGGCCTTCAGCCACTGCAAATGAACTCCAGACTCATGCACCACCTTGTGCATCTGGCTTAGGTGGGTCCTGGGGGATCAAACGTGGGTCCTTTGGCTTTGTAGGCAGGTGTCTTAACTGCTAAGCCATCCCTTCAGCCTGAAAATGGATTCTTATGTCAAACTCACAGCTCTCCTCCTACCTCTGCCCCTGAGTGCTGGGATTAAAGGCATGTGCCACTACGCCCAGCTGGTTTGTAGATTTAAAGGGCAGATCCTGAAGGCCAGCCCATCTGGGTAGTGTGCTAGACTATGGGCCAGTAGGGGGCACTGCAGCTGTAATGGATGAATTTTGAGCAGATATAATTTCCATTCCTGCCAAGGCTGGGTGGCATCTTTTGGTTCCCTCTTTGGTCTTCTGTCCCAAACTGAAACTGCCTAAAAGAAGCTAGCTTTCTCCTGAGTGCCCTACAAGATGTCAGCTAAATTATTAGTAATCTATTAGTTTTTAAAAATTGCCACAAATTTAACAGTTTGAAAACAGCACTGTGAGTCAGGTATCCAGACACTGTTTTAGCTGTCCTCTCACTGAGAGTAAGACCTCAGTCGAAATTGTGCATGATGGTGCAGAGGTAGGAGGAGGGTTGCAGTGAGTTCAAGGCCCCCTAAGATTGCATAATAAGTTACAGGTCAGCCTGGGCTAGAGCAAGACCCTACCTCAGAAAGCCAAAAAAAAAAAAAAAAAAAAAAAAAAGACTACAGTCAGGTTGCCAACTAGGTAAATGGGATCTCATCTGAAAGCTCAACTGGGAAAAGATTAGTTACCAACTTCACTTGGTTTTTGACAGAATTAGAATTCCTAAGGATATTGGAATGAGAGCATCTGTTCCTAGCCAGCTGTTGGCCAGAGGCTGCTCTCATTATCATTTGGAACTCTTAACATAAGAACTTGCTTCATCAAAGTCAGCAAGGGAAAGAATCATCTAGAAAGATAGAAGCCAGAATCTTATGCAACGTAACCATAATAATAATAATCTCATCACTTTTACTTTGGAATATTTGTTAGAAGAAAATTGCTAGAACAACCTACATTCAAAGATAGGGAATACATAAGGGGCCAAATACAGGGGACACAACTATTACTCTTTTTTAAAAAATTATTTTTTACTATTAAAAAAATTATTTATTTATTTATTTGACAGAAAGAGAGAGAGAGAAGCCAATAGAGAGAAAGAGTGGGCTAACCATGGCCTCCAGCCACTGCAAACAAAGCCCAGACACATGTACCACCTTGCACATCTGGCTTACATGGGTCTTAGGAAATCAAATATGGGTTCACAGGCAAGCTCCTTAACCGATGAAGCCATCTCTCCAGCCATGTTTTGTTTTTGTTTTTGTTTTTGTTTTTTTCTGAGGTAGGGTCTCGCTCTAGTCAAGGCTGACCTGGAATTTACTATGTAGTGTCAGGGTGGTCTTGAACTCACCACGATCCTCCTACCTCTATCTCCTGAGTGCTGGGATTAAAGGTGTGTGCCACCACGCCTGGCTCATGTAGTCTTTTTTAAAAATATTATTATCTTTTTTTATTTATTTGAGAGAGAAAGAAGTAGATAGAGAGAGGATGGGCACACCAGGGCCTTTAGCCGCTGCAAACGAACTCCAGATGCATGTGCCACCTTGTGCATCTGGCTGACCTGGGGCCATTGTCTTGACAGGCAAGTGCCTTAACCACTAAGGCATCTCTCCATCCCTCATGTAGTCTTTCTTAAGTATATTGGTCAGGGTTCTCTAGAGTAACAAACCAATCAACGAATATATATCATAAAGGGAATTTATTAGATTGACTTACAACATATGATGGGCAGTCCAACAATAATTGATGCAAGCTAGAGAATCTGAGAATCTGGTAGCTGCTCAGTCCATGAGGCTAGATGTTTCAGTATTCCCAGTCTGGCTCTGAAAACCTGGATGATTCCCTGGAGAGCTGTTGGTCTTCAGTCTGTGTTGGAAGGCTGTAGAATCTGGGTTCCTATATCCTCAAAGATGGCATCAATAAGGTAGCAACAGCAGCAGGTAAAAAGGGCGGACAGGCCATAATGCACACTTATTTTCTGGAACTATTTATTTATTATTTATTTGTGTGTGTCTGTGTATTATGATGATGGTGTGTGTATATGGGTGCACATGTGCCATGCATGGTATACATGTGAAGGTCAGAGGACAACCACAGGATGTTGGTCCTTACCTTCCACCTACAGGGTCCTTGTTGTATTGCCACTGTGAAGGCCAGGCTAGCTGGCCCACGAACTTTGGGATTCTCCTGACTGACCCCATAGCCATAGGCACATTGGAATTACAGAAGCCTGCACCACCTTCTGAACTGCAGGCAGCAGGGGTGTGGAGCAAGCACTGTTAGCCACTAAGCCATTCCCACAGCAGAATCTCCTTACATATAGGCTTCCACTAGAACTTCTGCCCACTCTCAGGAAGATCTCTCCCCTCAGTTAATCCTTCCTGAAGATGCTCTTAGACTTGCCTAAGAGGCATGTCTTATATTTAATTTTGTTTGTTTGTTTTTGTCTCTTTTTTGGTTTTTCGAGGTAGAGTCTCGCTCTATCCCAGGCTGACATGGAATTCACTCTGTAGTCTCAGGGTGGCTTCAAACTCACAGTGATCCTCCTACCTTTGCCTCCCAAGTGCTGGGATTAAAGGTGTGCGCCACCACGGCTGGCGGTGGCAGCTGCTGCTGCTGCTTCTTTTTTAAAATATGTTTTATTTATTTAAGAGAGAGAGAGAGAATGGGCATGCCAGGGCCTCCAGCCACTGCAAATGAACTCCAGATATATGCACCCCCTTGTGCATCTGGCTTACATGGGTCCTGGAGAGTCAAACCAGGATGCTTTGGTTTTGCAGACAAACACCTTAACCGCTAAGCTAACTCTCCAGCCCCCTAATTTTGTTTGTTTGTTTTGGAAGGATGAGTTAAAGGTAGGGTCTTCCTCTAGCCAAGGTTGACCTGGAACTTACTCTGTGTAGCCCCAGTTTGGCCTCAAACTTGTACTTGATTCTTGATCTAATCAAGTTCACAATATAAATTGACCATCACATTTGGATAGACATTTTGAAATTACCTGATCTGTTCCCAAGTAGAATTCACTTTGGTAAAGTATAAGAGGAAGAAACCTTTCCAGGTTTCTATCTCATTCTAAGATCAGTTACTATGGTAGCTACAATACAAGGAGGAAAGCCTGAGAGAGAAAAAAAATATGGCTAACATGCAACTTAGCTGACCAGAAATTATTGCTCCCAGGACATTCAAGTGATTCAAGGTTTTTGTGAGTCTAAGGACTTGGATAGGGTAAGCAGCACAAATCAGATCCAAAAATAACATCTCTGTATTTCTTTGTTAAGTGACTGGCTCATAACTCTGTTATATTCTTATTTCCATGTAATGGGTGGGTGGATGATATATGTCAGAGCTGCTATGTGGCATTTGAAATGCTCTTTGAAATTTTAGTTTCAAATTTTATTTGCTTTTCTTTTGGATTTCATTAATTTGGGTTATGGGAAAGGAGAGTATAATTTTTCCCTATTCAGATTCACACATTGCTTAAGATAGTATGAGCAGATACCATCTGATTGATGGGCTTGAATACTTCAGTCTTCAGAATTTCATGTAATACAGTTGGATAAACAGGCAGCTACAGCTAACAGTAAAGCATTTTCAGTTGTACATTAGCCATTGTTTGTGAGAGATAGCTAGCCAGGCATGGTGGCACTTACCTGTAATATAATCCCATCTCTTCTGAAGGCTGAAAGCTGAGGCGGGATGATAGGATGATCATGAATACAAGTCTAACCAAGGTTACATATTAAGACCCTATCTTGCTGAGCGTGGTGGTACACACCTTTAATCCCAGCGCAGAGGTGGGAGGATTGTCGTGAGTTTGAGACCACCCTGAGACTACATAGTGAATTCCAGGTCATCCTGGGCTAGAGGGAAACCCTGTCTCAAAAAAAAGAGATAAACTGAGCCAGATGTGGTGGTACACACCTGCAATCCAAGTAGTTGGGAGGCTGAAGCAGGAGGACTGAGTATTAAAGGCCAGTTTTGGACTACATAATGTGCTCAGAGACAGCCTATTGTAATCTCCAAAAACAAACCAGTAGACAAATTAATCTTCTCAGATAACACTATATCTATATTTTCAGTTTCTTTTTTGTAAGATGTTAAAAGCAGTGTTTTAATTGCTATATCAAATGAGAATGTGTATTTTGTTTCATTTTTAACATTTTAATGATTTAGTTAGTAATACTATTATAAATTCTTTATAAATATTAACTCATCTATTTAGTTCCCATAACATACATGTGAAGTAAACATTATTGTCCCCATTTTACAGATTAAACTGAGGAAAAGAAGGGTTCTTTAAAGGTGTACTTACATATAAGCTACTACATGACTAAGCTGAGATTTCATGCCCAGGTGATCTGGCTTTAGAAGCTTTGTTCTCTAGTCATTATGTTATCTGCTTCTATGTAAACATGTCTCTTTAAGGTCTAAACACTGTGTAGTTGTTAATAGCATATATTATTAAGCGCCTAACACTGTACTACATGTTATAGGAAATATAAAATACAAATTTAGCCAGGCGTGGTGGCATATGCGTTTAATCTCAGCACTTGGGAGGCAGAGGTAGGAGGATTGCTGTGAGTTCGAGGCCACCCTGAGATTACATAGTGAATTCCAGGTCAGCCTGAGCTAGAGCGAGACCCTATCTTGAAAAACCAAAAAATAAATAAATAAAAATTTTAAAAAAAACCCAAAAATCATAAACTTGCCTTGGAGGCATTTATAATCTGGTTGGGGAAAAGAAATAGCACAACAAAGAGCAATAACATGGTAACATGTAACATAACTATCTACCAGAGAAATTCTGTTAAATTCTGTGTGTTGGGCTGGAGAAGTGGGCTGGAGAGGTGGCTCAGTGGTTAAAGGCACTTGCTTGCAAAGCCTGACGGCCTGTGTTCAGTTCCCCAGTACCACGTAAAGCCAGATGCACAAAGTGGCGCATGTGTCTGGAGTTCAATTAACTCTTTGTCTGCCTCTTTTTCTCTCAAATAGCTTGTTTTAATGCTCCATTGATAGCACAAAAATTCTTGCATAGCAAACTTATAATCAGTGCCAACTGAATTTGGATAACCTTAAATAATATCTTCCACATTGAGCAGACTTAGCTTATCATAACCTAGGTTATTATCTTCAGAGAGAGAATTCCGTGCTGTACTTTCTTTACCATATAGTAGATTTGACTAAACAGTTTGTCCCTCTTTTTTATTTCCTTTATTTTATTGCTGGGGAGCAAACTGAGGGCCTCATGCATACTAGACAACTGCTCTAGTTACCCAAGCTTCCTTAACTTCTTAGGCTAACCTTGAATTTGTTCTACCTCGGCCTCCCAGGTACTAGCTACAGATGCACACTACAATGCCTGTTTTATTTATTTATTTTGAGAGAGAGAGAAGGGGGGGGGCAGGTAGAGAAAAAGGGCCTTCAACTGCTGCAAACTAACTCCACATGTATATATCACCTTGTGTATCTGGTTTAAGAGGGTCCTGGGGGATTGAACCTAGGACTTTTAACTTTGCCTTAACTACTAAGCCATCTCTCCAACCCAAGTTAACTTTTTTATTTTTGGAATAGTTTTGTATTTATAGACTGGTTATAAGAATAGCACAGTGAGGGGCTGGAGAGATGGCTTAGCGGTTAAGGTGCTTGCCTACAAAGCCAAAGGACCCCGGTTCAATTCCCCAGGACCCACATAAGCCAGATGCAGAAGGAGGCCATATGCATCTGGAGTTCGTTTGCAGTGGCTGGAGGCCCTGGTGCACCCATTCTCTCTCTGTCTCTCTCTCTCTCAAATAAATAAATAAAAATAAAATATTAAAAAAAGAATAGCACAGTGGACCTTTGTATCCTATACCTAGATTTCCCATCATTCTCCCTGTCCTTACAATATATATTCAGTATATATAGTATGCATAGGCAATATATTATTTGTAAAACTATATTATTTTTGGAACTATTTGAAAATAACTTGAGACTGATTTCCCCTTTACCTTTAGTAATACATACATACATATACATATACATATACATATACATATATATATATACACATACACACACACACACACTTAACATCCCACCCTGAAAAAGAATAGTCTCCTAAAACAGAAAATTATATTATACAGTCTATATGCCTTCCTCAAACGTTACCAGCTAATAATATCCTTTAGATCAGCCTTACTCTGCTGGGCGTGGTGGTACACACCTTTAATCCCAGCACAGAGGTGGGAGGATTGTCGTGAGTTTGAGACCACCCTGAGACTACATAGTGAATTCCAGGTCATCCTGGGCTAGAGGGAAACCCTGTCTCAAAAAAAGAGATAAACTGAGCCAGATGTGGTGGTACACACCTGCAATCCAAGTAGTTGGGAGGCTGAAGCAGGAGGACTGAGTATTAAAGGCCAGTTTTGGACTACATAATGTGCTCAGAGACAGCCTATTGTAATCTCCAAAAACAAACCAGTAGACAAATTAATCTTCTCAGATAACACTATATCTATATTTTCAGTTTCTTTTTTGTAAGATGTTAAAAGCAGTGTTTTAATTGCTATATCAAATGAGAATGTGTATTTTGTTTCATTTTTAACATTTTAATGATTTAGTTAGTAATACTATTATAAATTCTTTATAAATATTAACTCATCTATTTAGTTCCCATAACATACATGTGAAGTAAACATTATTGTCCCCATTTTACAGATTAAACTGAGGAAAAGAAGGGTTCTTTAAAGGTGTACTTACATATAAGCTACTACATGACTAAGCTGAGATTTCATGCCCAGGTGATCTGGCTTTAGAAGCTTTGTTCTCTAGTCATTATGTTATCTGCTTCTATGTAAACATGTCTCTTTAAGGTCTAAACACTGTGTAGTTGTTAATAGCATATATTATTAAGCGCCCTAACACTGTACTACATGTTATAGGAAATATAAAATACAAATTTAGCCAGGCGTGGTGGCATATGCGTTTAATCTCAGCACTTGGGAGGCAGAGGTAGGAGGATTGCTGTGAGTTCGAGGCCACCCTGAGATTACATAGTGAATTCCAGGTCAGCCTGAGCTAGAGCGAGACCCTATCTTGAAAAACCAAAAAATAAATAAATAAAAATTTTAAAAAAAACCCAAAAATCATAAACTTGCCTTGGAGGCATTTATAATCTGGTTGGGGAAAAGAAATAGCACAACAAAGAGCAATAACATGGTAACATGTAACATAACTATCTACCAGAGAAATTCTGTTAAATTCTGTGTGTTGGGCTGGAGAAGTGGGCTGGAGAGGTGGCTCAGTGGTTAAAGGCACTTGCTTGCAAAGCCTGACGGCCTGTGTTCAGTTCCCCAGTACCACGTAAAGCCAGATGCACAAAGTGGCGCATGTGTCTGGAGTTCAATTAACTCTTTGTCTGCCTCTTTTTCTCTCAAATAGCTTGTTTTAATGCTCCATTGATAGCACAAAAATTCTTGCATAGCAAACTTATAATCAGTGCCAACTGAATTTGGATAACCTTAAATAATATCTTCCACATTGAGCAGACTTAGCTTATCATAACCTAGGTTATTATCTTCAGAGAGAGAATTCCGTGCTGTACTTTCTTTACCATATAGTAGATTTGACTAAACAGTTTGTCCCTCTTTTTTATTTCCTTTATTTTATTGCTGGGGAGCAAACTGAGGGCCTCATGCATACTAGACAACTGCTCTAGTTACCCAAGCTTCCTTAACTTCTTAGGCTAACCTTGAATTTGTTCTACCTCGGCCTCCCAGGTACTAGCTACAGATGCACACTACAATGCTGTTTTATTTATTTATTTTGAGAGAGAGAGAAGGGGGGGGGCAGGTAGAGAAAAAGGGCCTTCAACTGCTGCAAACTAACTCCACATGTATATATCACCTTGTGTATCTGGTTTAAGAGGGTCCTGGGGGATTGAACCTAGGACTTTTAACTTTGCCTTAACTACTAAGCCATCTCTCCAACCCAAGTTAACTTTTTTATTTTTGGAATAATTTTGTATTTATAGACTGGTTATAAGAATAGCACAGTGAGGGGCTGGAGAGATGGCTTAGCGGTTAAGGTGCTTGCCTACAAAGCCAAAGGACCCCGGTTCAATTCCCCAGGACCCACATAAGCCAGATGCAGAAGGGGGCCATATGCATCTGGAGTTCGTTTGCAGTGGCTGGAGGCCCTGGTGCACCCCTTCTCTCTCTGTCTCTCTCTCTCTCAAATAAATAAATAAAAATAAAATATTAAAAAAAGAATAGCACAGTGGACCTTTGTATCCTATACCTAGATTTCCCATCATTCTCCCTGTCCTTACAATATATATTCAGTATATATAGTATGCATAGGCAATATATTATTTGTAAAACTATATTATTTTTGGAACTATTTGAAAATAACTTGAGACTGATTTCCCCTTTACCTTTAAGTACATACATACATATACATATACATATACATATACATATACATATACATATATATATATACACATACACACACACACACACGTAACATCCCACCCTGAAAAAGAATAGTCTCCTAAAACAGAAAATTATATTATACAGTCTATATGCCTTCCTCAAACGTTACCAGCTAATAATATCCTTTAGATCATTATAAAATATTTTGGGTGGGCGTGGTGGTGCACACCTTTAATCCCAGCACTCAGAAGGCCAAGGTAGGATCATTGTGAGTTCGAGACCAGTCTGAGACTAGAGTGAATTCCAGGTTACCCTGGGCTAGAGTGAGACACTACCTTGAAAAAAATTTTTTTTGACTCTGTTTTAAACATTGTAGTATGTGCTATGCTAACATTCGTTATGACTCTTCTATCACCATCCTATATGTGGTTCTAAGAGCAATGTGAGTCGGTACCCTGTCCCCTGATTTAGCATGCAACCGGGAGAAATGGCTTTATTTGATTTTCTTTCTTTTGTACGATTCAGTGGAGCAGCGTGACTTCATTGGAGTGGACAGCACAGGAAAAAGATTGCTCTTTATGGCTAATGAAGCAGACTTGGATGAAGAGCTGATCATTAAGGGATCCATCCTGCAGAAGTAAGCTCTGGGGATTGTCTTCTTGGCAGTTCTCCTTGTCTTAAAACAAAATAAAACCACCCACCATGGGAAAGAGGAATGAAAGCTAGATTATACTGTGTGAAATTGACAAAAGTATGTGAATGCTTTCCCCATGAGACAGGCCTTTACTGCTCGAGCTTAGCTTTCCCTGAGCCTTTTCTTACCAAGGTAGAACCAAATCCTGCATAAGAGTAGGGCAAAACAGCTCTGAGGAGAACAAGACTGTCTTTATGGTACTATTTTAAAACCTTCTTTTTAAAAATGTGGTAAACCGGGTGTGGTGGTATATGCCTTTAATCCCAGCACTTGGGAGGCAGAGGTAGGAGGATTGTTGTGAGTTCGAGGCCACCCTGAGACTACATAGTGAATTCCAGGTCAGCCTGGACTACAGTGAAACCCTACCTCAAAAAACCAAATAATAATAATTATAAAAGTGGTAAAAAAAAGAAAAAACACATAGCCTAGAACTTTCATATACTAGCCAAGCAATGTACCACTGAGCTATGTCCTCAGCTCCTCATAACATAAAACTTTCTATCTTAACTATTGTTAAATGGTATTCTTGTAGTAATGTAGTCACTTTTTTTATTATACCTTTTATGTACCTATTTGAGAAAATGAGAATGGGCATGTCAGGACTGTGAACAAACTCCAGATGTATGTGCCACTTTGCACTTCTGGCTTTACATGGGTACTGGGGAATCAATCCCAGGCTAGCAGATTTTACAAGCAGATGACTAACTGGCCAGAACTTTTCTATCTTGAAAATGTGAAACTAGTCACGTGTGGTGGTGGTTTATGCCTTTAATCCCAGCAATTGGGAGGCAGAGATAGGAGGATCATTGTGAGTTCAAGGCCAGCCTGGGACTACAGAGTGAGTGCTGAGTCAGTCTGGGCTAGAGTGAGACCCTACCTTGAAAAAAAAAAATAAGATAAAATATAAAACTTATCTCACTAAACAGAATTCCCAAATTTGCCCTCTCCATAGTCCCTTGGCAAACACAATTCTCGTATGTTATCTATGATTTTTTTTTTTTTTTTTTTGAGGTAGGGTCTCACTTTAGCCGAGGCTGACCTGAAATCACTATGTAGTCTCAGGGTGGCCTTGGCCTTGAACTCAAGGTGATCTTCTTACTTCTGCCTTCTAAGTGCTGGGATTAAAGGTGTGTGCCACCATGCCAGTTTACCTGTAAAAATTTGAGAGTGATTCTTTTTAGCACATGTAAATATTTCATCAAATTCAAAAAACATGCAGAACACCATAATTATCACATCCCAGTCCCTTGAATATATCCCTTCTACTTCTGTATAGAATAAGATTGCCCAGTTTCTTCTTGTTTTTGTCGACTTTTTCCTCCTCAGAGGGCTGGAGATTATATATATATATATGATGGGTGTCTGTTTTTTTTTTTTTTATGGAGAGCACTAGAGAGAGAGAGAGAGAGAGAGAAAATTGGCATGCCAGGACCTCAGCCACTGAAATAATGCCAGATGCTTCCGCCACCTAGTGGCCATGTGTGACCTTCCACTTGCCTCACTTTTGTGCATCTGGCTTATTTATTTTATTTATTTATTTATGAGAGAAAGAGAATGGGCGTGCCAGGGTCTCTAGCCATGGCAAACAAACTCCAAACACATGTACCACCTTGTGGGATCTGGAGAGTCAAACATGGGTCCTTAGGCTTTACAGGCAAGCACCTTAACCGCTAAGCCATCTCTCCAGCCCGGGTGTCTACTTTTGTTGTATTAAAAAGAAGGTGAGCTGGAGAGATGGCTCAGCAATTAAGGTGCTTGCTTGCAAAGCCAATCAACCTACATTCAATTCCCTAGTATTCATGTAAAGCCAGACACACAAAGTGGCATATGCATCTGGAATTCATTTGCAGCAGCAAGAGGCCCTGGTGTGCCCATTCTCGCTCTGTGTCTCTGTATGCAAATTAACAAAGAAGAACCAGGCATGGTGGCACAACCTTTAATCTCAGCACTTGGAAGGCAGAAGTAGGAGGATCACCATGGTTTGAGGCCAGCCTGGGGCTACAGAGTGAGGTCCAGGTCAGCCTGGGTTAGAGTGAGACCCTACCTCAAAAAACAAACCAAAAAAAAAAAAAATTGGATGAGGTTTGAAGATGTAGCTCAGTTGGTAAAGTTTGCCTAGTATGCACAAAGCCCTTGGTTTTATCTTTTTTTTTTTTTTTTTTTTTTTTTTTTGCTTTTTTTTTTGCTCACTGTGATCCTCCTACCTCTGCATCCCAAGTGCTGGGATTAAAGGCATGCATCACCATGCCTGGCTTTGTTTTTATCTTGGTACTGCTTAAAACCAAGTATGATGGTATATGCCTATGATACCAGCAGTTGGGAAGCAGTCGTCCTCAGCTACATAACAGGTTTGAGGCCAGCCTGGGATACATGAGATCCTGTCTCAGGGGAGAAAAAGAAAAAAGAAAAGAAAACCTGAATAGTAATGCAGACTTTGGTTCAATAGGCAAAGTCCTTTGATAGGACTTAGCAACTTCATGATAAATAATTCTTTATTTTTTTCAATTTTATTTATTTATTTATTTATTTATTTATTTGATACACCAGGGCCTCTAGCCACTACAAACGAATTCTAGACACATGTGCTCCCATCTTGTGTATCTGGCTTACGTGAGTCCTGGGGAATTGAACCTGGGTCCTTTGGCTTTGAAGGCAAGCATCATAACTGTTAAGCCATCCCTCCAGCCCAATAATCCTTTATTTTGAAAGTAAATTCTGGATCTGTCACTTTAACAACCTTCATGTTCACCTGCTTATCATGAAGAACGGAAGAGCAGGTAACCAATTATAATCTTAGAGTCTAAGCTTTCCAAAAGAATCTTCTCACCTTTTTTCTTTTTTTTTCAAAAAGATATTTTATAGGCTGGGCATCGTAGTGCATGCCTTTTTTTTATTATTATTTAGAAAAAAAAAGCCAGCGTGGTGGCTCACACCTTTAATCCCAGCACTGGAGAGGCAGAGGTATTAGGATTGCCATGTGTTCGAGGGCCTTCTGCCACTGCAAATAAACTCCAGTTGCTTGGGCTACTTTGTGCATCTGGCTTTACGTGGGTACTGAGGAATCAAAGTTGGGTCTTCAGGCCTTGCAAGTAAGTGCCTTTAATTTCTGAGTCATTTCTCCACCCACCCCCCCTTTTTCCCAAGGTAGTGTCTCTAGCCCAGGCTGACCTGGAACTCACTATGTAGTCTCAGGGTGGCCTCAAACTCACAGTGATCCTCCTACCTCTGCCTCCCAAGTGCTGGGATTAAAGGCCTGCGCCACCATACCCGGCCTCCTATGTTTGTTTGTTTATTTTTTTCTTTTGAGAGAGAGTTTCATATAGCCAAAGCTGAAATCTGCTCTCTTATGGCTGCCTAGAGGTACAGAAAATTCTCTGATATCATGGTTACCAAAGGTCTTATCTAGACTGGATGTTTTCATATTCTTAGGGTCTTATTCAGAGAATTAAAAAGTACACACAAATTGGAAAGGGCAAGAAGTTTAATTTAAAGAGATAGGACAGGATACACTTGATTGGAGCAGAAGGCTGCTTGAGCTTTAGTGCCCAAGAGCTTCAGTTATTGTTTAGGGCTTCTTTTTATGGGGTCCAGGAGGAGTTGATTGGTAAGGGATAAAGCATGGATGGTTTTCTGTTTTGATGGACAGCTTTAAGTTATGTCTCTGTTCACCGTGCATGCCCTTTCCCATGATGCATCTGATTTCAGTCATATGCATGAAAAGTCATATGTAGGCATAAGATGGCACATAGGGGATTTCCCCCCAAAAGTTCACTCAGCAGTTTGCCTTTCTCTTCATGCATCCCAAACCAGTTCAGGCTGGATCAGCCCCCTGCCTCTAATAGTTCCCAGATATGTTGGGGGCATGTTTGGAAATGAGAATTGTTAGGGAGAAGCAGTATTGTTCAGAGCAGCTCAATGTAGGTGGGGATGGGGGTCTCAAGTTGCTAAGTACCTAGTTAGGAAAGAGGTGTATAGCTTAGACAAATGGAGTCCTAGGTTGCAAAGCTATCACTTCACTTACCTGCCTCATTGTCAGCCATTGCTGCAGCCACTTCTTTTTAGCAGCTAGAGTTTTAAGTGCCTTAGTCAGAGTTTGTCCTGAAAGATTCTCAAATGCTTCCAAATTAAGGTAGGAACCATTAAACATTATTTTGTGTTTTTCTTTCCAACCAGTACAAGATTATCAAAATATTTTTCCCTCTCCTATCAGTTTGTTCTTGTGGTTTCAAAAGTTTCCTCTGATCAAGAGGGTGTGGCAGAGCAGTTCACATTGTGGTGGCCAGGAAACAGGGAGAAAAGGCTTACACAGCATTTTTTTTGTTGTTTGGTTTTTGAAACGGGTCTCACTTTGTAGTCCAGGCAGGCCTTGAACTCTTGATCTTCCTACCTCTACTTCTCAAATGGACTACCACACCTGGTTTACATGGTGCTGAGAATTGAACTCAGGTTTTCATGTGTGATAAATAAGCACTCTATCAACTTAGCTACATCCCCAGCCCTTCTCCTTTATCTTCTGAGAAATAATGGGAACAGCTACTGGTTAATAAACAATAGAGGCTAATGCTTTAATAAAATAAGGGCCGGCCATGAGGTGCACACCTTTAATCCTAGCACTCAAGACACAGAGGTAGAATTCCTATGAGTTTGAGGCCAGCCTAGAACTACAGAGAATTTTAGGTCAGTCTGGGCTAAAACCCTACCTTCGAAAAACAAAACACAAAAAGCTGAAACCATGAGTAGGTGAAATAGTACACAGCTATAGCATATCCCTCTGTAGGAATGGAACCCCCTCACCAGCAGCTTAGGTACAATAAACCAAGGACACTTAACAGACTCTGGAGAAAGAAATTTTCTAACACAAACTGTATGGTATCTTTGCTTAAACTCTTCTCTCTTATCCTTCTTACATCATTCCCTGAAGCCATAGGATAGCTATGCTTGTAGTATCTGACTTCTGACATGCACATTTCTCTCTCTCTCTTTCTTTCTTTTTTTTTTTTTTTTTTTTTTTTGAGACAAGGCCTTGCTTCTTGCTGTGTAGCTCTAGGTGGCCTATAACAGCTCAGGCTGGCCTCAAACTCATGACAATCCCCCTACGTCAGCCTCCTGAGTGCTTGTGTTTTGGATTATAGGCTTTTGCTACCACACTTGGCTTTGACATTTCATTTTTGGCATGTGTGTGGTGTGTGCACGTCTATGTGTAGATGTGACACCCTGTGGCATGTGCAGAGGTCTCCGTTGCTCGCCCATTGATTCTTTGAGCCTGAGTTTTTTTTCATTTTCTGACTGATTTCATTTCTGACTAATTCTGTACATGTGGTAGGTTGAGCATTCTAAACCATCTTTGGTATAGATGCTGCCAGGTTCTAAAACTTTTCTTCATGTTCAAGTAAACATTAAACTAGGCCATTTCACAGGCCAAGCAATTCTCTGTTCTCTGCTGCCCACAGGACTGGGGTTACAGATTGCCACACCCAGCTATTTACATGAGTTCTAAGGAATCAAATTCAACAGTCTCTGGCACTCAGACTTTCACAGGAAGCACTCTTAACTTCTGAGTCATCTCTCCAGCCCCCACATTTCTTTTAATGCCTCTATCCTTTTACTTTCACCATTCTTAGTACTCCTTCACTCAAAAAGGACTGCTTTTCTTTCAAGACTCAAATATCACTTTTTTTGTTGTTGTTGTTTTTCGAGGTAGGGTCTCATTCTAGCCCAGGCTGACCTGGAATTTACTATGTCTCAGGGTGGCCTTGAATTCATGGTGATCCTCCTGCCTCTGCCTCCCAAGTGTCTACTTTTTTTTAATGTACTTTCCAGGTAGGGTCTCACTCTAGCCCAAGCTCACCTGGAACTCACACTGTAGTTCCAGGTTGGCCTCAAACTTTACATCAGTCTTCCTAAACAAAAAACAAGATGGGCATGGTGGTACACACCTTTAATCCCAGCACTCAGGAGGCAGAGGTAGGAGAATTACCATGAGTTTGAGGTCATCCTGAGACTACATAGTAAATTCCAGGTCAGCCTGGACCAGAGCAAAACCTTACCTTGAAACAATAACAAAAAATAGATATTGGGACTAGAAAGATGGCTCAGTGGCCAAAGACATTTGTTTGCAAAGCCTGACGACCCAGGTTCATTTCTTCAGTACCCACGTAAAGTCAGATGCAGAAAGTGGTGTGTGCATCTGGAGTTTGTTTGCAGTGGCAAAAAAAAAACCTGGTGCACCCATTCTTTCTGTCTTTTACTGTCTGTCTGTCTGTCTCTGTGTGTCTGTCTCTCTCTCCTTGCAAATAAATTAATATTTTAAAATTTAAAAAAAGATAAGGGGGCTGGAGAGATGGCCTAGTGGTTAAGTCACTTGCCTGCAAAGCCAAAGGATCTAGGTTTGACTCCCCAGGACCCACATAAGCCAGATGCAACAAATGGTGGCACACACGTCTCAAGTTTTACAGTAGCAAGAGGCCCTGGCACACCCATTCTTTCTCTATCTGCCTTTCTCTCTCAAATAAATAAATAAAAATAAAAATAGTGTTGTTTTTTTTTTAATTAGATAAAATACCCAAGTTGGGAAAGCTGGATGTTGTGGCAGGCATTTGTTATGCCAGCCTAAGGGGTAGGAGTGGGGAGGTGGAGACAGGTGAATATGCTGGAAGCTCCCTGGCCAACGAAACTGGAAGAATACAGCAGTGAATAATTTGAGAACCTGTTTTAAAGGAGCTGGAAGTTGACAATTGATCAGCACCCTAAACTTGTCCTCCAACCTTCATGATACATACCATGGCACATGCCCACCCACACTCCCACACATGAAGACCTAAATATCACCCACACAACAAACAAACAAAATTTTATTTTATTTTATTTTAGAGAAAGGGAGAGAGAATTGGCGCACCAGGGCCTCAGCCACTGAAATCGAACTCCAGGTGCTTGTGCCACCTAGTGGGCATAAGCAACCTTGCGTTTGCCTCACCTTTGTGTGTGTGGCTTACATAGGATCTGGAGAGTTGAACATGGATCCTTAAGCTTCACAGGCAAGTGCCTGAACTGCTAAGCCATCTCTCCAGCCCCCCTATTTATTTATTTTTTTTCTTTTCTCAATTTTTATTAACATTTTCCATGATTATAAAAAATATCCCATGGTAATACCCTCCCTCCCCCACTTTCCCCTTTGAAATTCCATTCTCCATCATATCCCCTCCCCATCTCAATCAGTCTCTTTTATTTTGATGTCATGATCTTTTCCTCCTCTTATGATGGTCTTGTGTAGGTAGTGTCAGGCACTATGAGGTCATGGATATCCAGGCCATTTTATGTCTGGAGGGAGGACGTTGTAAGGAGTCCTACCCTTCCTTTGGCTCTTACATTCTTTCCACCACCTCTTCCGCATTAGACCCTGAGCCTTGGAAGGTGTGATCGAGATGTTACTCAGTACTCCAGTCACTTCTTTCCAGCACTATGATACCTTCTGAGTCATCCCAAGGTCACTGCCATCTGAAAAGAGAAGATTCTCTACCCAAAGTGAGAGTATCGTTAATATAAGGGTATAAATATTAAGAGAAGTGCGTACTGGGCAGTTTGATAAGCATAGTATATACATTTATCCAGACATCAGCAGATGTTACACCCCCTAGGGCTCATGACTACCCCTGTTTTAAGTTTTCAGTATCAGGGATGTATTCCCCCCCCCCCATGGAGTGGGCTTCCAGTCCAATTGGAGGGCAGTTGGTTTCCACCATGACAGACGTGCCACTATTGCACCCGTTGGCTCATTTGGCCTGGCTGGCCAATTAGGCCTGCAGTGTCCTGTTTATTTATTTTTGAGATAGGGTCTCACTCTAGCCCAAGCTGACTTGGAACTCATACTGTAGTTCCAGGCTGGCCTTGAACTCACAGCCATCCTCCTACCTCTGCCTCTGGAGTGATGGGATTAAAGGCGAGTACCATGATACTCAGCACAAACAAAACTTTAAAATGAAGACCGATGGGCTGGGTAGATGACTCAGAAGTTAAAGATGCTTGCTTGCAAAGCCTGCCAGTCTGGATTCAGTTCCCCAGTACCCACATAAAGCCAGATGCACAAAGTGGAGCATGTGTCTGGAGTTCTGTCTCTGTCTTTGTCTCTGTCTGTGTTAAATAAATGAAAATACAAAGATATTTTAAAATTAAAAAGAAGCCATGCTGGGTGTGGTACACGCCTTCAATCCCAGCACTCAGGAGGCAGAGGTAGGAGGATTGCTGTGATTTCGAGGCAACTCTGGAACTACGTAGTGAATTCCAGGTCAGCCTGGACTAGAGTGAGACCCAACCCCAGAAAACAAAAAAAAAAGAAGAAGAAGAAGCTGGACATGGTGGCTCATGTCTTTAATCCCAGCGCTCATGAGGCAGAGGTAAGAGGATCACCAAGAGTTCGGGGCCAGCCTGAGACTACACAGTGAATTCCTAATTAGCCTGGGCTAGAGCAAGACCCTAACTCCAAAAACCAAAAAAGTGGAAGAAGGCCAAGTTTGGTGGCTCATACCTGTAATCCCAGCACTCTGGAGGTAGAGGCAGAAGGAGCTGCTGCAAACTCAAGGCCAGCCTGGGCTACATAGGAAATTCCAGATCAGCCAACCCTACACTGTGAAAAAAGCTGAGCAAGGTGGCTTGCACTTTAATCCCAACACTTGGGAAGCTAAGAAGGGAGGCTCACCATGAGTTTTAGGCCAGCCTGGACTAGAGTGAGACCTTGCCTAAAAATACCAGAAAAAAAAGAAAAAGATTTATGGGAAGGTGTTTGTGATAGAATAGAAGGTGGATTATCAGTGATTTGATTTCTCATCAAGTTTCTTTGGAAGCCCAGAAGTCCAAGAGTATGAGGTAGGGGTTCTAGGAAGGGGTTTTATGCATTTATATGGTAAGATTAAAAATGCGCCCACTATCCTGATCTCCCCAGGCTAGGGTGTAGACAGCATGGTTCTGAGCCTTCTCAACTTCCAAATCCCTACTACCTGATGGTGGAGCCTACATGACCTGATTATGAACCACTTACTTCCTGTTCTTTTACAGGTACCCTAGAATACGTTTCCATACAGGCCTCGTGGATGCTCATCTCTACTGCTTGAAGAAGTATGTTGTGGATTTCCTAATGGAAAACAGGTAAGAAAGAGGGAGGTAGAATGAAGCATACAGCTTGGGGCTTTTTAATTGCTTGTTTTGTCATTTTTCTTTAATGTTTTTATTGTTTGGTTTTTTTGTTTGTTTGTTTGTTTCTCTAGGTAGGGTCTCACTCTGGTCTAGGCTGACCTGGAATTAACTGTATAGACTCAGGGTGGCCTCGAACTCACGACAATCCTCCTACCTCTGCCTCCCGAATGCTGGGATAAAAGGCGTGTGCCACCACGTCCAGCTCTTATTGTGTTTTTTTTTAAATTTATTTATTTATTTATTTATTTATTTATTTATTTGAGAGAGAGAGAGAGAGAGGAAGAGGCAGAGAGAAAGAGAGAATGGGCACACCAGGGCCTCCAGCCACTGCAAACAAACTACAGATTCATGCGCCCCCTTGTGCATCTGGTTTACTTGAGTCCTGGGGAATCAAACCCCGGTCCTTAGGCTTCACAGGCAAATGCCTTAACCACTAAGCCATTTTCCCAGCCCTTTATTGTTGTTTTATGATAAGTCTACAGTTTTTAGTTTTTAATGTGACTTAGTTAATAGTCTTGAGCTCTTTTTTTCTGAAGGGCTGGGGCTAGAACTTAGGGCTTTGTGCATGCTAGGCTAGTGTTACCACTGAGCTATACCTTCTTAATTTTGGATGTCTTTTTTGTTCTGGGCACACAAAGGCCTCTAGCCACTGCATATGAACTCCAGATGCATCTGTGCATCTGGCTTATGTGGGTTCTGGGGAATTGAACTTGGGTCCTTAGGCTTGGCAGGCAAGTGCCTTAAACACTAAGCCATCTCTCCATCACCTAGATATTATTTTATATAAAATATCACACTTGGTTCTCACTTTTGTTTCAGAAATAAATGGTATTATCTACATAGTATTACTCTACCTATACCAAAGAGTCCCTGCTTATATTTTCAAGACCTGCAAATAATCAGTAAAATATCTTTATAAAACTTACAGCAGGAGCCAGGCATAGTGCTCTATGCCTTTAATCCCAGCACTCAGGAGTCAGAGGTAGGAGGATTGTTGTGAGTTCAAAGCCAACCTGGGACTAGAGTGAGTTCCAGGTTAGCATGGGCTATAGTGAGGCCCTATCTTGAAAAAAAGAAGAAAAAAAAAATTACAATAGGGGCTGGGGAGATAACTCAGCAGGTCAAGGCCCTTGTAAAGCCTGCCAACCCAAGTTCAATTCTCCAGCACCCTTGTAAAGCAAATTGCAACAGCAATAGACCCTGTGTCACAGAAAATGGAGTATAGATACTTGTCTGACCTCCACATGCACAGGATGGCACTTGAGTGCCCACACAAATGCACACACTAAATAAATAATAAACAAATAAAAATTTAAAAACTTAAGAGTTGGAGAGATGGCTTAGTGGTTAAGGTGTTTGCCTGCAAAGCCAAAGGATCCCGGTTTGATTCTCCAGGACCCATGTAAGCCAGATGCACAAGGGGGCGCATGCATCTGGAGTTCGTTTGCAGTGGCTGGATGCCCTTGCGTGCCCATTCTCTCCCTCTTTCTCTCTCTCAAATAAATAAACTAAATATATATTAAAAATTTAAAACTTACAATAGTCCATGATACTCTTTCTGTGCAGTTCCAGGCTTTTATCCTCTGATTTTACAACAGTAACTTCCCTAGGTGCTTACCGTTAGTTGAGCCATCTTAGCAAAGGGCCAGGGATATGCCTTTTAAGAGTATGGCAAAAAACAAAACCAACCCAGGCATGGTAGCACACATCTTTAATTCCAGCACTTGAGAGGCAAAGGTAGGAGGATCACTGTGGGTTTGAGTTCGAGGAGGCCACCTTGAGACTACATAGTGAATTCCAGGTCAGCCTGGGCTAGAGTGAAACCATACTTCAAAAAACCAAAGAGAAGAGCTGGAGAGATGGCTTAGCGGTTAAGGCATTTGCCTGCAAAGCTGAAGGACCTCGGCTCAATTCCCCAGGACCCACATAAGCCAGATGCAAAGAGGGCGCGTGCGTCTGGGGTTTTTTGTAGTGGCTGGAGGTCCTGGCACGCCCATTCTCTCTCTGCCTCTTTCTCTCTCGTGCTGGAAATAAATAAAAAATAAAGTAAAAAAAGGGCGGGGAGAGAGTATCACCTATTTTTCTTTTTTTCTTTTTTTTTTTGTTTTTTGTTTTTCGAGGTAGGGTTTCACTCTAGCCCAGGCTGACCTGGAATTCACTATGGAGTCTCAGGGTGGCCTCGAACTCACAGCGATCCTCCTACCTCTGCCTCTCGAGTGCTGGAATTAAAGGCGTGCACCACCACACCCGGCTCGAGTATCACCTATTAATAGTCCAAAAAAGTAAGTCTCCCTCCAGCTGTTGGAAAGAAACCCTCCTCTTTCAGTGAATTGTAATGAAGGCAAAGAAATAAAATTTGCCACTTTTCCTTATTTTGCTTTGAGAACAGACTCTTAGCCCTTAAATACTTTCCAGAGAGACTGGTAGATCATAGAACTTGAGTTTCCAGAAAAAACCTCCTTGGAAGTTGATTTCAAGGAGGTGTATATATATAATTTATTTATTTGAGAGCGAGAATGGGTGTTCCAGGGCCTCCAGCCACACAGATGAACTCCAGGTACATGTGCCACCTTGTGCATCTGGCTTACATAGGTACTGGGCAATTGAAGCCTAAGGGCCCCGGTTCGATTCTCCAGGTCCCATGGGACCTCGGGGCAGGCTTATGGGTATTATAGCCAGTTTCCCCTTGCCAGTGTTTGGCACATTCTTATCTTAGTGTTGTCCACCTTATGTTGGCCAAGGGGTGATGATGTCCACCCTCTGCTCATGGCATCATTTTCTCCTGCCATCATGGAGCTTCCCCTTGAGCCTGTAAGCCAAGATTACCCCCCACCCCGCAAGCTGCTCCTGGTCAGGTGATTTCTGCCAGCAACGCAGACCTGACTGCAACACCACGTAAGCCAGATGCACAAGGTGGCACATGCGTCTAGAGTTTGTTTGCACTGGCTAGAGGCCTTGGTGCGCCCATTCTCTTTCTCTCAAATAAATAAGTAAATTAAAAATTAAGATAAAAGAATAGGAACAACATCCAGGCGTGGTGGGGCACGCCTGTAATCCTAGCTCATGGGAGGACAGCCGTGAGTTCGAGGCCACCCTGAGACTACATAGTAAATTCGAAATCAACCTGGACTAGAGCAAGATCCTACCTCGAAGAAAAAAAATATATAGGAACAACAGCCAGGCATGGTGGTACACACCTTTGCGGGAGACAGGTAGGAGGGTTGCTATGAGTGTGAGGCCACCCTAAGACTACAGAGTGAATTCCAGATCAGCTTGGGCCTAGAGCAAGACCCTATCTCAAAAAAAAAAAAAAAAAAAAAAGGAACAACAGGAGCTTGACAGGTTAGTGCACACCTTCAATCCCAGCCCTCTGGAGGTTGAGGTAGGAAAATTGCTATGAGTTCCAGGACAGCCTAAGCTATAGAATGAGTTCCAGGTCAGCCTGAGCTAGAATAAGACCCTGCTTCAAAAAAATGAAATAAAGAAGAATAGGAAGAGCTATTTTCCCTTGATGGGTCCTGAATAAGTTTCTGCCTTGAGCAGCACTGGCAAACTAGAAAGCAGGCACCATAGCAGCAGCTTCCCTCAGAGCAACTTGGACAAGGGTCTTAGTTTTTTTTGTTTCTGTTTTTCAAATTTTTGAGAGTGAGAGAGAGAGAGAATGAGTGCACCAGAGCCTTCAGCCACTGCAAATGAATTCCAAATGCGTGTACCACCTTGTACATCTGACCTACTTGGGTCCTGGGGAATCAAACCTGGCAGGCAAGCCTGGTGTACAGAACCAGTATAAGGATAGCCTTTGCAATTTAATGAGATGCTATCTCAAAATAAAAGTAAAAAGAGAAAAAAAAAAGTAAAAAGAGGGATGGAAATATGCCTCAGTGGTAGGGCACATGCCTATTATGCATGAGTCCCTGGGTTCAGTCCCCCACGACATGCTCCCTCAGAGAAAAGCAAACTCAGGCTGGAGAGACAGCTTAGCAGTTAAAATGTTTGCCTGCAAAGCCTAAGGACCCATGTTCAACTCCCCAGATCCCATGTAAGCCAAACACACAAAGTGATGCATATGGGCACAAAATGGCTCATGCATTTGGAGTTCGAATACAGTGGCTGGAGGCCCTGGCAACCCAATTCTTTCTTGCTCACTCTTTCATTAAAAAAAAAAAAAAGCCAGGTGTGGTGGCGCACGCCTTTAATCCCAGCACTCGGGAGGCAGAGGTAGGAGGATCGCCTGTGAGTTTGAGGTCACCCTGAGACTACAGAGTTAATTCCAGGTTAGCCTGGGATAGAGTGAGACCCCACCTCGAAAAACAAAAAAAAAAAGAAAGGAAGGGAAGGAAGGAAGGAAGGAAGGAAAAATCAGCCTAGGTTAGATTGAAACCCTACCTTGAGGGGGAGAAAAAATGCCAGTCTGTTGGGCTTGCCTCAAAAAAAGAAAAGAGCCAGGCATGGCAGTGCACGCCTTTAATCCCAGCACTTGGGAGGCAGAGGTAGGAGGATCTTCATGAGTTCGAAGCGACCCTGAGACTCCATAGTGAATTCTAGGTCAGCCTGGGCTAGAGTGAGACCCTACCTCGAAAAACCAAAAAAAAAAAAAACAGAAAGAAAAGAAAAGAAAAAAGGTAACTACATCCTTGGCTGATGAATATATATATATATATATATATATATAATGAATATTAAAGGGAAAGAGGATTTTTCCTCTGTGCCCAATATGATCTTTCTTACTCTTACAGGAAAGGCAATGTTTATAATAAACCCGTGTTATTATGGGGTATCGGTATAGTATGTAGAATATGTGTGTGTGTGTGGTGTATGCACATGTGTGTAGATGCAGATGTTCCATGTGCAGATGTCCAGAGGCCAGAGGTGGATGACAGGTGACTTCCTTTATCTGCCCACATGGAAGTTCAGCCTAAGCTTTATAATAGATTGTTTCCACAATCTTTTTTTTTCAAGGTAGTATCTCACTCTAGCTCAGGGTGACCTGGAATTCACTCTGTAGTCTCAGGATGGCCTCTAACTCACAGTGATCTTCCTACCTCAGCCTCCTGAGTGCTGGGATTAAAGGCATGAACCACCATGCCTGGCATTTTTTTGAGGTAGGGTCTTACTCTGTAGTCCAGGCTGACCTGGAATTCACTATGTAGTCTCAGGGTGGCCTCAAATTCCCGTCAGTCCACCTACCTCTGCCTCCCAAGTGCTGGCATTAAAGGCTTGTGCCACCATGCCCAGCCAGCAAGTCATTATTTTTTATTTATTTTTATTTATTTCAGACAACTGTTTCACTGTGTTGCCTAATCTGGTATTGAATTGATGGGTTCATGTGATCCACCTGCCTCAGCTTCCTGAGTAGCTGGAACTCTAGGCATGCACCATCACACCAAGTAAATTATTCTGATGTAATTTCACTTGCAAGCTTTTGTTTGTTTGTTTGTTTGTTTGTTTGTTGGGGGTACAGTCTTGCTCTAGCCCAGGCTAACCTAGAACTCACTATATAGTCTCAGGCTGGCCTCAAACTCACAGAGATCCTCCTATCACAGCCTCCCGAGTGCTAGGATTAAAGGAGTGTGCCACCATGCCTGGCTTATCTGCAAGTATTATATGCATTTCTAAAGTCTTTAATGTGTATCTCCTTTAAAAATTTTTCATTACCGGGCTGGAGAGATGGCTTGGTGGTTAAGGCACTTGCCTGTGAAGCCTAAGCACCCCAGTTTGATTCCCCAGTACCCATGTAAGCCAGCTACACAAGGCGGTCCATGTATCTGGAGTTGGTTTTTGTTTGCAGAGGCTGGAGGCCCTGGCGTGCCCACTCTTTCTCTCTGTACTCTATCTACCTCTTTCTCTCTCTCAAATAAGTAAAATATTTTTTAAAATTTATTTATTTATTTATTTGCATGCAGAGAGAAAGATAGAAGAGGGGCAAAGAGAGAGAGAGAATGGGCATGCCAGGGCCTCTAGCTACTACAAATGAACTCCAGATGCATGTGCCCTTGTGCATCTGGCTTACATGTGGAATCGAACCTGGGTCCTTTGGCTTCACAGGCAAACGCCTTAACAACTAAGCCATTTCTCCAGCCCTAAAATATTTTTTAAATGTTATTTCAGCTGGGCATGGCAGCGTATGCCTTTAATCCCAGCACTTGGAAGGCAGAAGTAGGAGGATCACTGTGAGTTCGAGGCCACCATGAGACTACATAGTAAATTTCAGGTCAGCCTGGGCTAGAGCGAGACCCTACCTTGAAAGAAAAAAAAAAAAAAGATTCAAGAAAAAATGTGTTTCATTACCATTTGTCACACATCTTCCCCCCACCCCACAAAAAAAACAACAGTGATTTCCTAGTGTTATTAAATAGGATTGTGAGTGCTGGGCATGGTGGCGCACGCCTTTAATCCCAGCACTCGGAAGGCAGAGGTGGGAGGATCTCTGTGAGTTTGAGGCCACCCTGAGAATACAGAGTGAATTCCAGGTCAGCCTGGGATAGACCCTTTAAAAAAAAAAAAAGAAAAGAAAGGATTGTGGGCCAGAGGTTGTGCACAGCGGGCACGGAAAGGTAGCGAGACAGGAGAAGATAAACTATCCCTCACACTTCAACCAAGCCAAAGCTGAATCCACAAAGGAATGGGGAGATAAGCAATAGTGCTGCTTCCATGCTGTTCCTGATAATCAGCGCCAGGGTGTAGGAGACAGACCCTGAGGATGCTCAACATCTACCAAAGCAGAGATCCAGAGGTTAAGAGCTCATCACTGAAATAGGCTTAAAACTCACCCACCACAGCTCAGGGAATTTTGCGAAAGAGGGGGCAGAAAGATTGTTAGAGCCACAGGTTGAGACATCATGCCCAGAGGCGTTCCTTCACCCCCAAAATAACTAACTACTCCTCCCACAATGCATATAAACTATAACCCCATAGGGAATACCTGCAACTCCACTGAGGAGCATCCCCAGTGGAATAGGGGCAGGGACGAGGGAAAAGCGAGTACCAACACATGATGTAAAAAATACGAAACATCTTGTTAATAATGATGATGATAATAATAATAACGAACTTTAGCCGGGCGTGGTGGCACACGCCTTTAATCCCAGCACTCAGGAGGCAGAGGTAGGAGAATTGTCATGAGTTTGAGGCCACCTGAGATTACATAGTGAATTCCAGGTTAGCCTTGGCTAGAGTGAAACCCTACCTGGAAAAACAAAATCATCATCATCATCATCCAGGCATGCTGGCACACCTTTAATCCCAGCACTTGGGAGGCAGAGGTAGGAGGATCACTGTGAGTTTGAGGCTACCCTGAGACTACATAGTGAATTCCAGGTCAGCCTAAGCTAGAGTGAGCCCCTACCTCAGGAAAAAAAAAAATTGTGGAGCCAGGCGTGGTAGTGCAGACCTTTAATCCCAACACTCAGGAGAAGGATTGCCATGCATTTGAGGCCACCTTGAGACTCCATAGTGAATTCCAGGTCAGCCTAGGCTAGAAAGACCCTACCTGGAAGAAAAAGAAAAACAAACAAACAAACAAAAAAAAAACTCTCTACCTCACTTTCAAGATTAATCTTCTTGGCTAGGAACATTGTCTAACACTTGGAATTCAGCACTCAGCCAGCAGAGACAGGAGAATCAGGAGACTGAGGCTAGTAGTACTTTACCACTGAGCCACACCCATCTTGAATGGGGCGGGGGGCTGAAACAGAAGGGTCCCCTCAATGCTTTTTAGCTTAGTTTAGGCTATCTCAGCCAAAAAAAAAAAAAAAAAAAAAGGAAGATGGCCTGGATAGATGGCTCTGTGGTTAAAGGTTCTTGCTTGCAAAGCCTACCAGCCTGGATTCAATTCCCTACATGTAGAGCCAGATACACAAAGTGGTGTATACATCTTGAGTTTGCAGTAGCACATGGCCCTGGCATGCCCATTTCTCTCTCTGCTTACAAATAAATAAATAAATACTGCCGGGCTCCGCCAGCGGGGGCAGGTAGTGCCAAGGGAAGGACCAGGCCTGCTGGTTCCTCCCAAGGGGTTGAGGAGGAGATGAGCGTCCGAGGACTCAGACCTCTCCTGGCCACCGGAGAAAAACCACACTGAGTCGGGAGTCTTGTCGAAGCAGGAATTCGATTTATTGCTATGAGCAGTTGCCTATATAATGTTGGGGACGAAGGTGGGGATTTTAGGACGGTGGGGAAAGGTAAGGGCCAATAGTAAGCTGTGACTATTGAAATGATAATTCTAAATCCCATGCGGAAGTGGCAGGCAAGAAGCCATTAGGCGTCTTGCTGAGTCACTTCTGGCCAGAGGCAGATCACCAAACTTTAGCTAGGCTCAGGAAGTTCCACTAGGCCTCACACCTGGGCCTTTCAGAGCCCAACAAAATACTTCTTTTTTATGCTCTTTTGTTGTTGTTGTTGTTGTTTCGTTTTGTTTTTCAAGGTAGGGTTTCACTCTAGCCCAGGCTGACCTGGAATTCTCTATGGAGTCCCAGGGTGTCCTCAAACTCAGCAATCCTCCTACCTCTGTCTCCCAAATACTGGGATTAAAGGCATGCATCACAACGCCTGACTAAATAAATACCGGTTTTTTTTTTTTTTTTTTTTTAGGAAAGAATAAAAGGTTAGCCAGTGCCAGACCACTGTATCCAGCTAGTAGCCTTTTAAGACCAAGGTCAGGATGTTCACTTCTTATCATATCTTTAAACTGCCTCCTCTCGGACTAGGAGGCAGGAATGGTTAAGTGTATCTTCCACTGCACCACTAAGACAACTGTATTATGTAGGAATTGACCTAATACTGAGTGCCAGCAGAAATGGCTAGACCTGGCAGTATTGCTTGTCTCCTCTCTTCAGATCACTGATCCCCTTGAGCATCTGCTGGTGGGGCCATGTGTCAAGGCTTGTTTGCTTGCCTGTTGCAGTAACAGTTCTGTTTGGCCTGTAATGTAAATAGCATGGTCATGAAATCTTCCAGCTGTCTAGGCTTTGTCACTTCTTCAAAAGGAACTGACTTGTTTTCTAGCAGAAAGGGCCAAAGAATATTTGCTACCCACAATGGTGTGGAGCATTGAGAAGGGAGAGAAAGAGCTCAGTGTAAGTGTTGTTTCATTCTTTGTATTCATATGGAAATTTTTAATCTCTGTCAAAGGATCAAGAGAAAAAACATCACATTGAAATTCATTGCAACAACTCCCAGCTTACACAAAAATTTTCAGATGTTTGATTTGATCCTTTTAAAAGAATAAAAACCATGAACTGTGTAGCTCCAGGGTTCATAATTTTCCTTTAATCCTCCTCAGCCTCTGCTTCTGTCTTGCCTTCTTTCCTACTCTGTACCTGTGTGGTCCCACATCTGCATGCTGAGCTTCTGTTTAGTGGGGGAGCTGGAGTAAAGAGAGGGAAATAAGCATCAGGTTTATAGTGCTGCCCATACTGTAACCCATTCCTGCTTGGTTTGTCAGTCCAGACTTCTTAGACCACCTACCAAAGGACACTTCCACAGTCTGGCCCTCCTGCCTGCCTGATCAGCTTCATCTCCCTCCACCTTCAATTTGAAAAGATACCACTGTGGCTGCCCATTAAATTAATAATTCCTTGAGGTCAGAAACAAAGCATAGCGCATGACTGACATATAATAGATGCTTAATAAGAGCTAATTAAATTAATTAGTGATTAAAAAAATTTTTTTCTCGAGGTAGGGTCTCATTCTAGGCCAGGCTGACCTGGAATTCACTATGTAGTCTCAGGGTGGCCTCAGGAGGATCCTCGTACCTCTGCCTCCCAAGTGCTGGGATTAAAGGCATGTACCACCACATCCAGCTGTGATTTAAATTTTTAATAAGATCATGGTGTAAGAAATAAAATTGAAAAATTTACATTAGTCTCACTTATCTGCTATCATTTCCTTTGCTAAGTAAAAATGAAAAGCATATTCACAAAGTAAAGATCAGGTCCCTTCTTCAACCCTGTTAAAGATGCTTATTCAGAACGCCGGGCATGGTGGCACATGCCTTTAATCCCAGCACTCGGGAGGCAGAGGTAGGAGGATTGCCATGAGTTCGAGGCCACCCTGAGACTCCATAGTGAATTCCAGGTCAGCCTGGGCTAGAGTGACACCCTACCTCGAAAAAACCAAAAAAAAAAAAAAAAAAAAAAGATTCTTCTTCAGGGCTAGAGAGATGGCTCAGAGGTTAAGGCATTTGCCTGTAAAGCCTAATGACCCAGGTTTGATTTCCCAGTATCCATGTAAAGCCAGATACACAAGGCACATGCATCTGGAGTTCATTTGCAGTAGCTAGAGGCCCTGGCAGGACCATCCTTTATCTCTATCTTGCTCTGTCTCTGTCTCTCTTCTATTTCTCTCTGCTTGCAAATAAATAAGTAGAAATATTTTTTTAAAAATGATTCCTCTTCATACCACCATCCTGCTTTGATACATACCAGAAAGCAGTGTGCTTATTGGGATCAAAGAAGACCAAATGAAGGAGAGTGCCAAAGTTCACCACGGTTGTTTACTGTTCTTTTGTAGATGATTCAAAAATAGAACGCATTTTCATTTTCCTGTCTGGGAGTTCTTCTACATTTATCTTTTTTTTTTGTTTGTTTGTTTGTTTTGTTTTTTGTTTTTTTTTTTTTGTTTTTTGTTGTTGTTTTTTCCAAGATAGTTTCACTCTTGTTCAGGCTGACCTGGAATTCACTATGTAGTCTCAGGGTAGCCTCAAACTCACAGCAATCCTCCTACCTCTGCTGGGATTAAAGGCATTCATTACCATGCCCGGCCTGCATTTATCTTTGATCTCAACTTCTGTGAGTGCTGACCTAGACCAATATGATTATATCAAAGTAAATTGAAGTTAACTTTGTTGTGGGACTTTTAAAATATTTATTTATTTATTTATTTATTTATTTATTTATTTATTGGAGAGAGAGAAACAGGTAGAGAGAAAGAGAATGGGAACACTACAAATTAACTCCAAATGCATGTACCACCTTGTACATTTGGTTTATGTGGGATCTGGAGAGTCAAAACTGGGTCCTTTGGTTTTTCAGGCAAGTGCCTCAACCACTAAGCCATCTAGAGAGAAAAAAACAGAATGGGTACGCCAGGGCCGCTGCAAACTCCAGACGCGTGGATCCAGGCATGGTGGCTCAAATCTGTAATCTTAGCATTCAGGAGACTAGTTAAAGGCCAGTCTGGACTACAGTATGAAGCTGGGTCAAAATAAATAAAAAACATTTCAAAAATGTTTTTATTTATTTATTTGAGAGAGAAAAAGCAGCTAGTGGTTCTGGCCCATTCTTATTATTGCTCTCTCTCTCTCTCTCTCTCTCTCTCTCTAATAAATATATTTAAAAAAAAATAAAGAAAAAGAGGCCCAGTGTGATGGTGCACGCCTTTAATCCCAGCACTTGGGAGGCAGAGGTAGGCGGATCACCATGAGTTTGAGCCTACCCTGGGTCTACATAGTGAATTCCAAGTCAGTGTAGGCTAGAGTGAGACCCTACCTTGAAAAATGAAAAACAAAAGCAAGAAAAAGAAAGTTCAAGGTAGCCTGGAATAATAAGACCCTGTCTCAATAAAACAAGGGTATTCTGGGGCTGGAGAAATGGCTCAGTGGGTAAAGTACTTACTGCACAAGCATGAATACGTGAGTTCAGATCCCTAAAGCCCACATGAAGCTGGCTGCTGTAGCAGGTGTCTGTAATCCCAGTGCACCTCTATGGTAAGATGGGAGACAGAGGCAGGAGAATCCCCTAAAAACTCACAGGCCAACTAGCCTTGCATATACAGCAGTGAACAGCAAGAGAAAACTTAGAACAAAGTAGAAAGCAAAGATTGACACCCAATGTTGTCCTCTGGCCTCACACACACTCCATGACACACACATACCTGCACTCCACACATGAACAAACACACCATAAAAAACATGATGCTGAGTATAGTGGTGCACGCCTTTAATTGCAGCACTTGGGAGACAGAGGTAGGACAATTGCCATGAGTTCGAGGCCACCCTAAGACTACATAGTGAATTCCAGGTCAGCTGGGACTAGAGTGAAACCCTACTTCGGAAAACCAAAATAAATAAATAAAAAATAAAATAGCTGGGTGTGGTGGCACATGCCTTTAATCCCAGCACTCAGGAGGCAGAGGTAGGAGGATTGCCGTGAGTTTGAGGCCACCCTGAGACTCCATAGTGAGTGAGACCCTACCTCGAAAAACCAAAAAATAGAAAATAAAACCATGAACTGTTGCCAACAAAGGAGAGCACCATATTATATAACACTTATATACATGATGTATGTTTATATTATATATACATGTATGTATGTATATACACACACACCATGTAGATGGGACTTTATGAAAGACAGTTTTCTGTCTTGACCAAGAGAATACTCATATTCAGTACACTTCCCGAATTTCTAGTCTTAGCTTATAAAGAGAATTCTGATCTTTCTTTGCCTTTTCCTTAGATGCAAAGAGTTTCTGATCCCAATGGGATCCAATCAGGTTCCTCAGTTTTTCATATTCCATCACTCCTTCTTTCTAGGTCAATCACTTCTATCCGGAGTGAACTGATTCCATACCTAGTAAGAAAACAGTTTTCCACAGCTTCCCCACGACAAGGGCGAGAAGAAAAAGAGGAGGATCTAAAGAAAAAGGAGCTGAAGTCCTTAGGTTGGTGCTTGGGTTAGTGCAATAAAGGGGGCAGGGGTAGAAGCACCTTTAGAGAGTGACTGGGCAGCTTAAGCCATCCCAAGGTGCCTTTTAAAAAATATATTTATTTATTTATTTATTTGAGAGATACAGAGAATGGGCACACCAGGGCCTCTAGCCGCTTCAAACGAATTCCAGATGCATGTACCACCTTGTGCATCTGACTTGCATGGGTCCTAGGAATTGAACCTGGGTCCTTTGGCTTTGCAAGCAAGCACCGTAACCGCTAAGCCATCTCTTCATCCCTTTTTAAAATTTTTTAGTATCTTATTTATTTATTTGAAAGAGAGGCAGATAGAGAAAGGGCACACCAGAACCTCTAGCCACTGAAAATGAACTCCAGATGCATGCACCACCTGTGCATCTGGCTTACATGGGTACTGGGTAATCAAACCTGGGTCCTTAGGCTTTGAAGACAAGCACCTTAACTGCTAAGCCATCTCTCCAGCCATTTATTTTGATTTTTGAGGGAGGGTCTCACCCTAGGCCAGGCTGACCTGGAATTCACTCTGTAGTCTTAGGGTGGCCTCAAACTCACAGTGATCCCTCTACCCCTGCCTCCTGAGTACTGGGATTAAAGGTGTGTACCACCACACCTGGATTGATTATTTATTTATTTATTTATTTATGTATTTATTTTTAAATAAGCCCAGGCTGACCTGGAACTCACTCTAGTTACAGGCTAGCGTCAAACTCACAGCAGTCCTCCTACCACTGCCTCCTGAATGCTGGGATTAAAGGCATGCACCACCACACCTGGCTACCAAGATGCCTTTCTTAAGGCAGCCAACTTTTGTCTGGTCTACTGGTCAAAACAGACTAGCTGACCCTATTTCCTGAGCTCTAGATAAGCTTTCTCAGAGAGTTTCAGTTACTGTGCTGTACAGGGACATTCTGACTAATCAAGCTCCCACCCATTCTCTGGTCCATAGCTGTGTTTGTCTATGTTCCTGTCTAGATCGTGACATCTTTAAAGTTTGCTTGTCATGTCTCAGTTCCTTGGTTCTTTGGGCCTCAGCAACTACTTTTTTTTTTAATTTTATTTACTTATTTATTTATTTGACAGAGAAAGAGGGACAGAGAGAGAATGGGAGTGCCAGGGCCTCCAGCCACTGCAAAGGAACTCCAGATGCATGCGCCACCTTGTGCATCTGGCTAACGTAGGTCCTAGGGAGTTGAACCTGTGTTTGCAGGCAAACACCTTAACCGCTAAGCCATCCATCCAGCCCCTCAGCAACTACTCTTGATTAAAATTACACTTGGAAGGCAGAGGTAGGAGGATCGCTGTGAGTTCTAGGCCACCCTGAGACTCCATAGTGAATTCCAGGAAAGCCTGAACTAGAGTGAGACCCTACCTCAAAAAAACAAAAAGAAAATACACTTTTCTGTCAAAGGGTGGAAAGTAAAGAAGTATATCATTGTAATCCAACCAGAGACCAACCACACTTGTCTCCATTCTAGGGTCTAAATCTGAAATCTTATGTGCCCTCATACACTTCTATGCCTGTTCTAATCCTGGTCTCATAGAGGCTCTGAAAAAATTATTTATGAAGCCAGGTATGATGGCACATGCCTTTAATCCCAGCACTCAGGAGCAAGAGGTAGGAGGATTGCCATGAGCTCAAGGCCACCCTGAGACTACAGAATGAATTCCAGGTCAGACTGGGCTACAGTCAAACCCTGCCTCAAACAACTAAAAAAAGAAAAGAAAGTCAGGCATGGTAGTACATGCCTTTAATCCCAGCACTTGGGAGGCAGAGGTAGGAGGATCGCCAAGAGTTTGAGGCCACCGTGAAACTACATAGTGAATTCCAGGTCAGCCTGGGCTAGTTGAGACCGTATCTCAAAGAAACAAACAAACAAACAACAACAAAAAAAATAAATAAATATATATATATATATAATATTTTATATATTCGAAATGAAATATGTAAACACAGACATTGTAGGTAGCATCATGGTTAAGATTATAAACTTGGCAATAGGTAGACCTGGGTTTGAAATATGACTCTGCCTCTTAGTAGCATTGCCTCTGTGACCTGAGGCATAATGCTCAGTCTTCTTGGTTTTATCACAAAATAAAAGACCTGAAAGGGCTATTGAGAGAGTTGGAAACTGCAGTCCAGCTGCTTTGACTATTAAAGCGGCATGGTCTTTCTGTCATAACACCACAGTCTATGATGATATTAGAGACTAGAAGAGCAAAACCAACACTAAGCCCAGTTGCTTGCTGGTGTTATTTCATCATGTACAAGGCTCATCTGTTTTATTTTTCATAGTAGTGCTTTATTATTGATTAAACTTGATTTAAGGACCACTTGAGCGTTTTATAGTGCTTACAGTTTTTTGGATTTTTTTGTTTGTTTTTTGGGATAGGGTCTCACTGTAGCCCAGGCTGTCCTGGAATTCACTTTGTAGTCTCAGGATGGGCTTATAGTATTTTTATAATGCTTACATTATTTCAACATGCAGGAAAAAATATATTACTCTCGTATTTATTTATTTTTATTTTATTTATTTATTTATTTTGGTTTTTTGAGGTAGGGCCTCACTCTAGTCCAGGCTGTCCTGGAATTCACTCTGTAGTCTCAGGGTGGCCTCAAACTCTTGGTGATTCTCCTACCTCTGCCTTCCCAGTGCTGGAATTAAAGACATGACCCACCACGCCCAGCTTACATTTCTCTTTTAATAACATTTAGTCTCTTCATTTGAAATGGGATTTCCCCAGGATCCATGTTTCCATGTTAAGTTCCAAGGAGAAAATGTAGCTGTATCCTCTTGCAGAACTTGACTGACGCCAAGCATGATACACACACCTTTAATCCCAGCATTCGGGAGGCAGAGGTAGAAGGATTACTATGAGTTTGAGGCCAATCTGGGACTACAGAGTGAGTTCCAGGTCAGCTCTGGGCTAAAGTGAGACCCTGCCTGGAAAAAACTGAAAACAGGGCTGAAGGGATGGCTTAGTGATTAAGGTGCTTGCCTGCAAAGCCAAAAGACCTAGGTTCAATCCCAGGACCCACCTTAGCCACATGAACAAGGGGGCGCACGCGTCTGGAGTTTGTTTGCAGTGGCTGGAAGCCCTGACACGCTCATTCTCTCTTTCTCTCTCCCTCTTTCTCTGTCAAATAAATAAATAAATAAAATATTTTTAAAAAAGAAAAGAAAATCTGAAAACAAACCAACAAAACATGACAGTCTGTGTCTCCTCTGCCATTTCTTTCTCATTAACTTGTTTGGCTTGGGTGTTTGCTCTGAAGATATTTACAGCTTTATAAAAGAAGACAATACACTGACTTTGGCTCCCTATGATGCCTGCTGGAATGCCTATCGAGGAGACAATTGGGAAAACCTGTCCAGATCCCAGGTGCGCTGCTATGTCCACATCATGAAAGAGGGGCTCTGCTCTCGAGTGAACACATTGGGACTCTACATGGAAGCAAACAGACAGGTGAGAAGATGGGTTTAGAAGAAGCAGCATGGACCTTATGCTTAATAACAGACTGTCTTTTGTCTTATGTCTTCATCAGGTACATAGGGACTTGTTCATAACTCTTCTTATTCCCAAGGCTGGGTAAGACCTAGAATATGAAGGGGAGAACTTTTGGGTAAAACAAGGGAAGTAGAAGGCCTGGTCTCTTTGGTGTCTCTAAGTAAAGGCTAAGATCTCTAGGAAGGCTAACTTCTGGCCTCTAGGTTCAGCAACTTGTTCCTATTTTGTTTAGCATAGGACTATACTTACTTCATAAACAAATAACTAAAACTACACTTAGTGGCATATACCTCTAATCCCAAAACTCAGGAGGCTGCAAATTAGAGGCCAGTCTGAACCACATACCAAATTCCAAGCCAGCCTGGGCTATTCTAAGTAAAATAAAATAAAAACTAAACAGAAAAAAAATAAAAAATAAAAAACTAAACAGCTGGGCATGGTGTCTCAAACCTGTAATCCCAGCACTTGGGAGGAAACTGGGGCAGGAGAATTTTGAGTTGGAGGCCAGTCTGAGCCACATAGCTGTCTCAGGGAGGGGGAAAAGCAGATAAATACTGTGCAATCATTTGTTTGATGAAGTAAGCATAGACACACAGAGGAGACTTTCTCAAGAAGGTAAAGAAACTGGTCTGAGAATTTAGCTCAGTTGGTCAAGTGCTTCCTATCATGCACAAAGCCCTTCATAAACCTGATATGATAGTGTATGCTTGAAGGAGTTCAAGATCAACCTCAGGTACCTGAGATGGGGATGGGGAACAGAAGATAGAGTCTATGAGAGAATTATCTGGAACCAGCACCCAAGAAGAGCCATCCTTTTCCTTCTATCCCTAAAAATTGTGACATAAAGAGTGAATAGAAAAAGTGCTGCTCTCAAAGGTAAGCCAGAGTTTAGTGAAGGAAGTAGGCAGAGAGGGTAGCAGTAAAGAGACTGAGGGTTTAGCAGAGCTATTTATTGTATTATGCAGAGGGGGGAGGGATGATGAAACCAGTAAATGAAATACTTATTAGCATTGAGGTGGGAATAGCATAGATAATCATGGGCACTATAACTGAAGTGGCACTTAAGGATAATTGGGAAGATTAGCCATTGACATTGTTCCTTATAGAACTTTGGAAACTGTTACTGGGAAGTACAGACTTGAGTAGGGTAAGGTGAAGAATGTTATAAAAGATACTGAGATTTTTGCTAATGAAACCTGGCTCTGGATGTTCAGGACCCATACCAGGTAATGAGTGTAGCTTTGTTCAGTCCCAGACCTTAAGCCAGATTGGATATAAACCCAAGAGGATCCCAAAGCAGAGTACTATGAGAAAGCATAGTGTATCCCATGTTTACTCAGGACTAGAGCCTGTCATTCTGGTGTGGAAGCAGGTTTATGGATAGGCTGGGGCTGGAAGAGTATCCTCTGAAGTGAGAGCAGGGCCTTGCAGTTGACAGGCCCATAGGACCTTGGTTGGTATGTCATAGAGGAGATCTCCTAGCTGGAACTGGGAGATTAATATTCACATGTTAGTGTAACCAATGCTGGCAAAGCCTGTCAGCTAGTGTTGCACCACATACAATGGTCTTACCAGTATTATTTATGAGGGAGAATCACAGATAGATGTATACTCCGTGCTTTCCTGATAGGCCATAAGCAGTTTCCTTCAAACCTTAAGCCTGTTTTTCAGTTCTGATCTGAGAAGAGAATGTGAACTTCCTTTCACATTTTCTTTGGGCTAATAAAGGACATGGATTCATTCTCAGGATCTTCCCTGGTTGTGGAATTTGGCTAACATTACTCCTGTCTTCACCTGATTCATGGCTATAGTAATCCAGGAGGCAAGCCAGAATCTAAAATGACAGACCGGTACTACTCATGGTGTTCCTTGCCCCCAACTGGCCTCCTTTCCCTTGAAGTGTTATAGGCATATCTTAAAGCTTATTTCATGAAGAGATAAGGCCATTTAGAAGCTGCTGTGTAAATAGTCTTGGTCCTAGAGGAAATAGAGCAACCTCCTCTTCTTCCTCACCAGACATAAAGCTATGATTAAGAACTCCCCACATTCCTAATTGGACTTTGGGTTCTACCTAAGGTGTTTATCTGGTCTTTACTAACCAAATTTCTCTCCTCAAGGTTCCCAAGTTGCTGTCTGTTCTTTGTCCTGAAGAAGCAACAGTCAATTCATCAGCCCAGATTGTCAGCAAACACCTGGTAAGTGCTGGCTAATAGAAACAGGATAGGGATAGGGCATTTGGGGGGAGGAGTTGGGGGGGCACTGGGACTTATCCTTGAGAGTCTGGATTGGAACCCATGAACCCTGAACCTCCTTAGCCCCAAGGAAATCCCACCTTAGTTCTAAGAGTAAAATCTCACTCAAGAAGACTTCCTAGAACTGGAGAGATGACTTAGCAGTTAAGGCACTTGCCTCTGAAGCCTAAGGACTCAGGTTTGATTCCCCAGAAACCACTTAAGCCAGGTGCACATTGCGGCACATGTATCTGGAGTTCGTTTGCAGTGGCTAGAGGGCCTGGCATGCCCATTCTCTCTCTCTCTCTCGATCTCTTTCTCAAATAAATAAATAAATAAAATATATTTTAAAACTCAAAGGATATGGGGTGATTTATAGTTGTGTGAGATGAATAGACAAGGTTTTCTGTTTGACTTTTGCAGGTTGGAGTTGACAGCCTCATTGGGCCAGATACACAAGTTGGAGAGAAGTCATCCATTAAGCGCTCAGTCATTGGGTCATCCTGTCTCATTAGAGATAGAGTGACAATTACCAATTGCCTTCTCATGAACTCAGTCACTGTAGAAGAAGGGTATGTCTCTTTTTGTGTACACTTGAGGCTTCTGATACTCATAAGAACTTGGGGTGGAGGGACAGTCCAGCCCAAGAAAGGGCTCACCTTGGGGAAGGGAGGAAAGAGAAAAGAAAGAAGCACAGCACCTAGGCCCTTCCATAATGGTCTGAACTCTCAGAGCATTTCTAGCACCTTCTCATACTTATGACAGTTATCCTAGGAAAAACTGCATTCTTTTGTCTGGGAATCTGATGGACACAGTAGTGAGCCATTTGCAATGCTGAAAAGAAAAAGAAAAGGGGGACCCATGAGATGGCTTAGCAGTTAAAGGTGCTTGCTTGTAAAGTTGGTGGCCTGGGTTTGATTCCCTGGTACCCATGTAAAGCTAGATGCATAAAATGGTACATACATTTAGAATTTGTTTACAATGGCAAATGTGCCCTTTCTTTCTCTCTCTCTGAGTCTCTTCAAAATATTTTACCTTTTTTTTTTTTTTTTGGTTTTTGTTGTTGTTATTTTGAGGTAGGGTCTCGTCACTCTAGCCTAAGCTGACCTGGAATTCACTTTGAAGTCTTAGGGTGGCCTTGAACTCATGGCAATCCTCTGAGTGCTGGAATTAAAGGCATGCACCACCACGCCTGGCACAAATATTTTTTAAATATTTTTATTTTGTTTATTTGCAAGTAGAGAGAGAGAAGAGAGACAAAGAGAATGGGCATGCCAGGACCTCCAGCCACTGCAAATGAATGCTAGATGCATGTATCATTTGGTGCATCTGGCTTTATATGGGTTCTGAGGAATCAAACCTAGGCAGTCAGGCTTTGCAAACAAGAGTGTTTCACCACTGATCCGTCTCTCCAGACAGTTTAAATGATTTTATATGTGTGCTATCTTCTCTAATATAGAAATCTCTGCTGCAGTAAATCTCATTAGGACATTTGCTCTGGTTTATTTTGCAAAAGAAAATATCAACTGTTGGGAAAACGGATCTTTACTTTCTCACCATCACCACTAACTTCTCTTACATAGGTTAGTGGTGAAGAGATGTTGTCTGTAAAGGCCCATAGAATAAATAGTTTAAGCTTTGTGGGTTGCATGAAGTCTGTTTCAACAACTTCATTTGGCATGAAATAGCCATAGGCAGTCCTTACACCAACACTTGTGACAGTGTTCTAATAAGACTTTATTTCCCCAAGCAAGGAGTCAAAATGTAGCCTATGAGCCATAACTGTTGACCCCTAATAGTTTGTCAGCTTGTGTTTTCCTTTGTATTTTCTTAGTTTTTCTTTTTTCTTTTTTTTTTTTTTCTTTTTTAGGGGGTGGTTGAGGTAGGGTCTCACTCTAGCCCAAGCTGACCTGGAATTCACTGTGTAGACTCAGGCTAGCCACAAACTCACAGCAATCTTGCTTCCTCTGCCTCCCAAATGCTGAGATGAAAGGTGCCACCATACCTGGCCAGTTTTTCTTTAGTGAGATTTTTTTTTTCCTGTATTTTAAATGTTGATTATATTCTTTACTGCCTCCCATGATGATTTTGATTATAAAATGAATCTTTTTTTTTGGCTTGTGTGTTTGTAATGTGGTATGTGTGGTGTGGTGTGGTGTGTGTGTGTGTGTGTGTGTGTGTGTGTGTGTAGTGTATACACATGTAGGTGCCCTTGCTGTGCACCTTACACTCACCTGTGAAGGGGGTCCACTCATCTGTACTGGCCAGTGCAGAAAATTGAGTGTCTCGCTCCATAATTCTTTTGTCCCTTTTGGTTTTTTGAGGTAGGGTTTCAGTCTAGCCCAGGCTGACCTAGAATTCACTATGGAGTCTCAGGGTGGCCTCAAACTCATGGCGATCCTCCTACCTCTGCCTCCCAAGTGCTGGGATTAAAGGCTTGTACCACCATACCTGGCTTCTTTTGTCCATTTTTGAGAGCCCAAGTCTCTTACTGATACCAGAGCTTGCCACTTTTCACAAGCCCAGAAAATTCCCTGGTCTCCACTCCCCTTTGCAGGACTGGGGTTAAAGACACACATGACCATGCCCAGCTGCTTATGTGGGATCTGGAGATTTGAACTTGAGCAGATTTGGGTTTTTTTTCCTGTTTTTTTTTTTTTTTTTCCCAAAATAGGATCTCTTTAGCCCACTCTAAGATGGAACTCACTCCGTAGCCCAGGCTGGCCCAAACTCATAGTGATCCCTACCTCTGCCTCCCAAGTGCTTGGATTAAAGGTGTGTGTCAACATGCCCTGCAAACTTGAGCAGTTTTAAGCCCTAATGTTATACTAGAAGCATACTTAACTGCTGAGCTACCTCTCCAGCCCTTTAATTTCTTTTTCTTCTTATTCTTTTTTTTTTTTTTTTTTGTTAACATTTTATTTATTTCAAGAAAATAGAGAGAGTGAGTATGGGTATGCCAGGGCCTCTTGCCACTGCACACAAACTCCAGACACTTGTACCACTTTTTTGTGTCTGGATTTACATGGTGTTGCAGACAGGTTTGCATTGCTGGCAGAAATCACCCAACCAAGAGCAGCTTTTGGGGGGGGGGGAAAAGGTTTATTTTGGCTTATAGACTCCAGGGGAAGCTCCATGATGACAGGGGAAAACGATGTCATGAACAGAGGGTGTACATCACCCCCTGGCAAATATAAGGTGGACAACAGGAACAGGAGAGTATGCCAAACACTGGCAAGGGGACACTGGCTATAATACCCATATGCCCTCCCCCAACAATACACTGCCTCTAGGAGGCATTAATTCCCAAATGTCCATCAGCTGGGAACCTAGGATTCCGCACACCAAAGTTTATGAGGGACACCCGAATCAAACCACTACATTCCACCCTGGCCCCCATAAACTAATAACCATACATGATATAAAATGCGATGCAATCATCCAACTTTAAAAGTCCCCATAATTTTTATCAATCCCATTGTTCAAACATCCCCATAATCCAAGGTCTTTTAAATGAGCCATAATACAAAAAAAAAAAAAATCCCCCTAATACCCATAATGACACAGAATAAACACTCACACTGCAAAAGATGACATTGAGCATATCAAAGAAATATTCAGCCAACGCAAACTTTAAACAGGGCAAACATCAAACTCTGTAATTCCAAGTCTGATAATTCTAACCAGCAACAAGTCTCTGGAGTTCCAATTCCTCCCCTCCAGCTAGGCTACTCACAGTCCTGGAAACCTTCATCGGGGCCAGCAGCTTTCCTTGGCAGCCATCTTGTGATCCCCGCATCTTCACTGGATCTCCACTGCAACCCACGGTTCATCCTCATGGCCCCATGAGGTCTCCATGCAGGCATCCAGCAAACCTGCTTCACACTGTCCACAGCTGTTTCCAAAACATGAGACCATGTTGCAAATTCAATGGCCCTCTCTTTCCTGCATTTCTTATACTCCCACAATCAATACCAAGTAGGGTGCCAATTTGTTAATATAGGGTGGGATAAAGCAGACTTTGAAGAACAGAACATTCCTTGAGCACTCAGGCCCCTTCAAAAGAGTCTACATTCTTCCTGTTGCCCCAGTGTAGGTCAGCTGGCCCAATCTCAGAGGTCCTAATCTCATATAATTACAGCTGAACGGGCAGAAGTTTCAGCCCAAAGATTTCATTTCTGTGCCATATCCCTCTGCTCACACTAATCCATTTCTATGCAAAGCAACCCTGCACAAATTCTCAGGACACAGGCATAACAGCAAGCCTCTCACACAAACTGCTTCTAGCCCAGTCCAAGCAAGGCTATTTCTCACCCTCAAGCCAGACCTCACATTCCATAGTTCTTACTGCATTCAGGTCTCTCAACTCTGACAGAATAGTCCATCAAGCTGTACTTACAGCTCTGCAAGGTGTCTCTTAGGCCAAGGCTTCAAATCCTTCCATATTCTTCTTGAAAATCAGCTCCAAAAGGCCAAAGCCACACAGTCAGGTATCTAGTAGCAATCTCACTCCTCTGGTACCAACTTTACTGTTGTAGTCAGGTTCACATTGCAGGCAGAAATCACCCGACCAAGTGCAGCTTGTGGGATAAAAGGGGTTATTTTGGTTTACAGACTCAAGGGGAAGCTCCATAATGGCAGGGGGAAATGATGGCATGAGCAGAGGGTGGACATCACCTCCTGGCCAACATCAGGTGGACAACAGGAACAGAGTGTGCCAAACACTGATAAGGGGAAACTGGATGTAATACCCATAAGCCCACTCCCAGCAATACACTGCCTCCAGGAGGCATTAGTTCCCAAATCTCTTATCAACTGGGAACCTAGCATTCAGAACACCTAAGTTTATGGGGGACACCTGAATCAAACCACCACACATGGGTACTAAGGAATCAAACCTATAATAGTAGGCTTTGTAAGCAAGTGCCTTCAACCTCTGAGTCATCTCTCCAGCCCAAAATTTGGTCTTTTTTTTTTTTTTTTGAGAGAGAGAAAGAATCAGAGAGAGAATGGGTGTGCCAGGGCCTCCAGCCACTGCAAACAAATTCCAGACACATGCACCACCTTGTGCATCTGTCTTACATGGGTCCTGGGGAATCAAACTGAGGTCCTTTGGCTTTGCAGGCAAATGCCTTAACCGCTAAGCCATCTATCCAGCCGCAAATTTGGTCTCTTCACAGTGTCCTGAATGTCTTAAAATTCCTTCTCATAATTTTGTTGTTTTTGTTTTGTTTTGTTTTTCGAGGTAGGGTCTCACTCTAGCCCAGGCTGACCTGGAATTCACTATGGAGTCTCAGGGTGGCCTCGAACTCACAGCGATTCTCCTACCTTTGCCTCCCGAGTGCTGGGATTAAAGGCGTGCGCCACCACGCCCGGCTTTCTTTTTTTTTTTTTAACCTGAGTTAGGAGTTTACTGTGTAATCTCAGAGTGACCTCAAACAGCATTCCTCATACCTCATACCCAGCTTTTTTTTTTTTTTTTTTTTTTTTTTTTGAGGTAGGGTCTCACTCTAGCCCAGGCTGACCTGGAATTCACTCTGTAGCCTCAGGGTGGCCTCAAACTCAGAGTGGTCCTCCTTGTGCTGGGATCAAAGTCACACACCACCACCCCTGATGCAAGTGCCTTTAACCACTGAACCAATTCTTCAGTCTGGCTATTATTCTATCTATCTGTCTGTCTGTCTGTCTATTTATTTATTTATTTGAGAGAGAATGGATGTGACGAGGCCTTCAGCTGCTGCAAACCAACTCCAAATGCATGCACCACCTTGTGCCTCTGGCTTACGTGGGTACTAGAGAATTGAACCTGGGTCCTTAGGCTTCACAGGCAAGCGCCTTAACCACTACGCCATCTCTCCAGCCCTGGCTATTATTTTTTGAGACAGGGTGTCATATAGCCCAGGTGGCCTTTGTGTTCTCCATGTAACCGAGGATGATCTTGAACACCTGATTCTCTTGCCTCTATCTCTCAAGTGCTGGGATTACAAGCATTTACAACCATGTCCAGCTAATTTATGTATGATGTATGTATGTATATGTGTATGTATGTATGTGAGAGAGGCAGAGAAAGAGTGAGTATAGGCCCTCATACATTCTTAATTTATCTTCCTCCTTGTTGAAATGTTCCAAATCCTCCACCTTGAGTTCAGGCTCTTCTCCTTGACCCATCCTATTGTTGAGGCTTTCTGTGGAGTTGTTTGTTTTTAATTTTTTTGTTTATTTTTATTATTTATTTGAGAGTGACAGACAGAGAGAGAAAGAGGCAGAGAGAGAAAGAGAGAGAATGGGCGCGCCATGGCTTCCAGCCACTGCAAACGAACTCCAGATGCATGCGCCCCCTTGTGCATCTGGCTAACATGGGTCCTGGGGAATCGAGCCTCAAACCGGGGTCCATAGGCTTCACAGGCAAGCGCTTAACCACTAAGCCATCTCTCTAGCCCTGTTTGTTTTTTAAGGTAGGGTCTTACTCTAGCCCAGGCTAACTTGGAATTCACTATGTAGTCTCAAGGTGTCCTTGAACTCATGGCAATCCTCCTACCTCTACCTCCCAAGTGCTGGGATTAAAGGCATGCACCACCACACCTGGCTAGTTTTTTTGTTTGTTTGTTTGTTTTTTGAGGTAGTGTCTCACTCTAGCCCAGGCTGACCTGGAATTCACTCTGTATTCTCAGGGTGGCCTTGAACTCATAGCAATCCTCATACCTCTGCCTCTCGAGTGCTGGGATTAAAGGCATGCACCAGCACGCTCGGCTTCTGGCTAGTTTTTTATTTGACTTAACTGTTTTTCTTTTCTAGTATTCTGTATTTTTATTCATATCTTGTTTCAACCTTCCTATTTTGTTTAGTTGGTTTCCTGTATTCTCTTGGAATTCCTTTAGGAGTTTGTTTTCTTCTTTGATTCCTTCTTCAACTTCTTTGAACATAGTGCCCTTCTTTTGCATTCTCAGTCTGGTATTCCATCTTATTCAGTCTCACTGGAGGTCATTACTGTTGGGATTCATGATTTTTGGAGAGATTTAGTTGCCTTGATTTTTTTGTATGTTTGCCTCACATATTGTTGTACTGGGATTTTCATATCTCGAGTTATTTTCATTGTTTGGATTTTCCTTTTTTTATCAGGAGTATGATTAGATATATAGGTCTGACAGTTAAATCTTAAAGGTAGGAACTCAAGGTGCCAGGCAGGAGTGGTCTTTTGTTTTTGATTTTTCGACATAGGATCTCCCTTTTTAATCAGGCTGACTTGGAATTCACTGTAGAGTCTCAGATGGTCTCAAACTCATGGCAATCCTCCTACCTCTGCCTCCCAAGTGCTGAGATTAAAGGCATGCGCCACCATGCCCAGCTTACAATGTTCCTTTTGACTTCAGTAATTGCTGGTGGGTAAATAAGTTTCTTTTTTAAAAATATTTATTTGAGAAAGAGAAAAAGAAATAAATGGGCACGCTAGGGCCTTTACACACTGCAAACGAACTCCAAATACATGTACCACTTTGTGCATGTGGCTTTACATGGGCACCAGGTCCTTAGGCTTTTCAGACAAGTGCCTTAACCACCGAGCCATCTCTGCAGCCCTTTAGTGAGTTTGTATCTTACCTGTATTAATTTGTCCAGTTGCTGTTTTGAAGAAAGCATAATGTTAGATGATCTCCTAAGGTGGCTATCTGGGGAAATAGTAAAAAGATTTATAAAGCTGCTGTTGCTTTTCCAACTAAAAAAGTTAATATAGGCTGGGCATGGTGACACACACCTTTAATTCCACCACTCGGGAGGCAGAGGTAGGAAGATCACTGTGAGTTTGAGGCCACCCTGAGATTACATAGTGAATTCCAGGTCAGCCTGGGCTAGAGTGAGACCCTACCTTGAAAAACCAAAACAAAAAAAAAGTTAATATAAAGCTGTTGATAGGGCTGGAGAGATGCCTCAGCGGTTAAGGCACTTGCCTGTGAAGCCTAAGGACCCAAGTTCAGTTGCCCAATACCCACATAAGCCCAATGCACAAGGTGGTACATGTGTCTGGAGTTCATTTGCAGTGGCTAGAGGCCCCAGTATGCCTGTTCTCTCTCTCATCTGCCTCTTTCTCTGTCTCTCAAATAAATAAGTAAATAAAATTTTAAAAAAAAAAAAAGCTGTTGGTGGGCTGGAGAGATGGCTTAGTGGTTAAGGCATTTGCCTGTAAAGCCAAAGGATCCCTGTTCAATTCTCCAGGACCCATGTAAGCCAGATACACAAAGGGGCACATGCATCTGGAATTCATTTGCAGTGGCTGGAGGCCTTGGCGCGCCCATCCTCCCTCTTTCTCTCTCTCTCTCTGCCTCTTTCTCTCTCTCAAATAAATACTAATATATATATTTTAAAGCTGTTGGCAACTGGGTATAGTGACACAGACCCTTAATCCTAGCACTCAGGAAACAGAGTTAGAAAGATAGCGGTGAGTCTGAGGCCAGTCTGAGACTGCATAGTGAATTCCATGTCAGCTTAAGCTAGACTGAGACCCTACCTTGGAAAGGAAAAAAAAAAAAAAGACTAAAAGAAAAGAAGAGAGGAAGAAAGAAAACTATAAGTAGCCCACACCAGGTTAATGGCTAGGAAGGCCATGGGAGATTACCCAAGTCTACAAATTAACATGATAAGATCAGACATCTTCCTTGCCACATGAACTTTTCCCCATGATTTTGGGGTCACTTAGTTTTAATTTATGGTGGCACACTTAAGAAAGGTAATTAGTGCGGGTGGCAGTGTGGAGGTTTGCAGTTAAGACACTGCCTTGAGTCATTACTTCCTCCTTGATGGTGTTACGATGTGAAGGCTGGTCGTGGTGGTGCATGCCTTGTAATGCCAGCACTGGGAGGCAGAGGTAAAAGGATCATCGTGAGTTTGAGGCCACCCTGAGACTACATAGTGAATTCCAGGTCAACCTGAGCTAGAGTGAGACCCTACCTGTTGGGTGGGGGAGGTGTGAAGTCAGCTGTCTACTTCTGTCATGCAACAAGAAAGTGACTGATACAAATCTCCAAAACACATTTTCAAGACTGAACCTATGTTTTACCAGTTTGCAATCTTAATAAATCCTTAATGCATGTGAAAAAGGAAGGAAAGAAGGGAAGGGAAGGGAGGGGAGGGAGGAGCCCATGCCTTTAATCCCAGCACTGGGGAGGCAGAGATAGGAGGATTACTGTGAGTTCAAGGCCGCCCTGCAACTACACAGTGAATTCCAGGTCAGCCTGGGCTACAGCAAGACCCTGCCTCCAAAAACCAAAAATAATAATAATAAGTAAATAAAAGCTGGGCTGGAGAGATGGCTTAGTGGTTAAGGCACTTGCCTATGAAGCCTAAGGGACCCAAGTTCAATTCCCCAGTACCCACGTAAGCCAGATGCACAAGGTGGCTCATGCATCTGGAGTTTGTTTGTAGTGGCTAGAGGCCCTGGCATGTGCGCGCATGCGCTGTCTCTCTCTCTCTTTTCTCAAATAAATAAATAAAATACTTATTTTTTCCTTTTTATTGACAACTTCCATACTTACAGAAAATAAATCATGATAATTCCCTCCCCTACTTTCCCCTTCACAGATCTACACTCCATCATATCACCCCCCTCTCTCCATTAGTCTCTCTTTTATTTTGATGTCATCATCTTTTCCTCCTATTATGAGGGTCTTATGAAAATAGTGCTAGGCACTGTGAGGTCATGGCTATCAAGGCCAATTTCTGTCTGGTTGATTGCATTGTAAGTAGTCCTACCCTTCCTTCAACTCTTACATTCTTTCCGCCACCTCTTCCACAATGGACCCTGAGCCTTGTAAGGTGTGATAGAGATGATTAGTGCTGAACATTCTTCATCACGTCTTCTCAACACTATGGTGCCTTTTGGGTCATCCCTTTTGGGTCACCACCATTTGAAAAAAGAAGCTTCTCTAACCAAAAGTGAGAGTAAGATTAATATATGGGTATGAATATTAAGTAAAGTGCTTACAGGGCAGTTTGGTGAGCAAAACATATGCATGTAGCCAGACAAGAGCAGGCATTACACTCCTAATGCTCATGACCTCCCCCACCATAGGCTTTTGAGTAGGTTTTCAGTACCAGGCATGTATTCCCTCCCATGGAATAAGCCTCCAGTCCAATTAGAGAGCAGTTGATTTCCCCCATATCACACATGCCACTATTGCTCCCATTGGCTTGTTTGGCCTGGCTGGCCAAACTTGAGATTTACAGTGTCTACTGCTTTCACCACTGATGGCTTCTGTCTCCCATAAGGCTTCATGTAGTGCAGCTCTTTCCAACTTTCTGTCAGCTGGTCTACCAGGAGAAGGTTTTTAGCTTAGCCCCAGTTTGATTTCTCAGTGACCTTGCAGCCCTGGTATGTGGAGTCTTCAGCAGTAGGGTCTTCTCATCTAGCGTGGGCAATAGCCTGTAATAATTTGGGGGCATCAATAATCTCCCTGGTCAACAACTTACTGGAAGATAATCCTATCCCTGGCACTGAAATTTTTCTAGTCTATGGCTTTAGGGTGTGCCATTATCCAAAAAAAAAAAAAAAATAGGTTATCATGTGGCTAATTCACAATATCCTGGATTTTGATTACCCCTCCCCCCACATTTCTTTCACTCAGTCTCTTTCCCCTGACCTCCTTAGGCCATTCTACCTGCAGTAATCTGTCCATCTACTTACATATATACAGTAACATCCCCTTAAGGCCACCCCTCTTCTTCCTCCCTTATAGCGTTTTTCTAGTTTACTGGCCTCTGCTACTAATTTTTACTTCAACTCACACACAGGTCTGAACATTTGTAACTAGGTTCCACATATGAGAGAAAACAAGAGACGTTTGTTTTTGTTTTTGTTTTTAAGTGCTGGGTAATCCAACTCTGAATCAGACCCTCATGCTTGCACAGCATTTATTTATTTGAGAGAATATGAATATGGGTGCACCAGGTCCAACAGCTGCTGCAGATGAACTCCAAACACATGTGCCACCTTGTGCAACTGACTTACATGGGTTCTAGGGAATCAAACCTGGGTTCTTTGATTTTGCAGGCAAATACCTTAACTGCTAAGCCATCTCTGTGGTCCCTGAACTTTATTGATTGAAGAGAGCTGTGTTGGAGCTAGGAGTACAGTTCAGTTGACAGAGTACCTACATAGAGCACTGGGTCCAATCCCTAGCACTACTAAACCAGGCATGGTGACATGACTATAATCCTACCACCAAGGGTCATTCTTGGCTACATAGGGAGTTGGAGGCTAGCCTATGCTACAGAAGATGCTGTCTAAGAAAAAAGTTAGGGGGAGGAATCTATATTGTGTTAGTTTCTTTCCTAAGTACCCCAAACCTTGCTATCAAAAGTGATTCATAAAAACTGCAATGAGTCAGGTGTGGTGGCGCACGCCTTTAATCCCAGCACTCGGGAGGCAGAGGTAGGAGGATCACCAAGAGTTCGAGGCCACCCTGAGACTACACAGTGAATTCCAGGTCAGCCTGAACCAAAGTGAGACCCTACCTCAAAAAAACAGAAAAAAAACCTGCAATGATACTGGAGAGCATTTGATGTAAGTCATCAGAAAAGAGCTTCATGGGCTGGAGCAATGGCTCAGAGGTTAAGGCACTTGCTTACAAAGCCTGATGGCCTGGGTTCAATTCCCAGTAGCCACATAAAGCCAGATGCACAAAGTTGAGCATGCATTTGGAGTTCGTTTGCAATAGCAGAGGATCTGGCACACCTATGCTCACTGACTCGCTCTCTCTCCCTCTCACTGTCTGCCTCTGTCTCAAATAAATAAATAAAAATATTTTAGAGCTGGAGAGATTGCTTAGCAGTTAAGGCATTTGCCTGCAAAGCCAAAGGACCCAGGTTTATTGCCCCAGGACCCATGTAAGCCAGATGCACAAAGGGCACATGCGGCTGGAGTTTGTTTGCAGTGGCTAGAGGCCCTGGCATGCCCATTCTCAATGTGTCTGTCTCTCTTCTCTCCATCTCTCTATCTCTCTCTGCTCACAAATAAATAAAAATTTAAAAATAAATAAATAAACATGAAAATATTTTAAGTGGGCTGGAGAGATGGCTCAGCAGTTAAGGTACTTGCCTGCAAAGTCTAATAACCAAGGTTCTGTTCCCCAGTACCCACATAAAGCCAGATGCAGAAAATGGTGCATCTGGAGGTCATTTGCAGTGGCTAGAGGCCTTGGCAGGCCCATTCTTTCTCTTTCTCTCTGTTTGCAAATAAATGGAAAAAGAAAAAATACACACACACACACATGCATACATATATTTGTTGTTTTTGTTTTGTTTTTTCGAGATAGGGTCTCACTCTATCCCAGGCTGACCTGGAATTCACTATGTAGTCTCAGGGTGGCCTCAAACTCTTGGCGATCCTCCTAACTCTCCTCTGCCTCCCAAGTGTTGTTTTTTGTTTTTTGTTTTTGTTTTTTTAATCATGCCGGGCTGACCTGGAATGCAATATGTAGTCTCAAGCCAGACTTGAACTCTACCTCTCCTGAGTGTTGGGATTAAAGGATGTATCACCATGCCTAGCCAAAAAATATAGTGTGGATGGTACCATCGTTAGCCTTCTCCCTGTCACCCCCCCCCATGGGGACTATGGGTCTTGCATTGTGGGGGTGGCCATCAGTCATCAGGGAGAGGCAGTGTCTCTGTGCATATTGACCCAACTTATGGCTCTAACAATCTTTCTGCCCCCTCTTCCACAAATTTCCCTGAGCCATGTTGGGTTCATTTTAGGTCTGTTTCAGTGACAAGGTCTTGGGACTCTGTGTGTCTGGATATCTGATTTGGTAGGAGTTGAGTGTTCTCTGTGTCTATCTCCTTCACCCTTGTGCTGATACCAGATTCACCAAGAAAGCAGCACTCTTGCTCATTTCCCCTGTAACTCTATGGCTTCAGCTGGTGTCCTGGGCTAATTCTCTCTTCAGTTTCTGCATCTGTTTTTTTTTTTTTTTTTTTTTTTTTTTTTTTTTTTTTTTTTTTTTTTGTTTTTTTGAGGTAGGGTCTCACTCTAGCCCAGGCTGGCCTGGAATTCACTATGGAGTCTCAGGGTGGCCTCAAACTCACGGCAATCCTCCTACCTCTGCCTCCCGAGTGCTGGGATTAAAGGCATGCGCCACCACGCCTGGCTTTCTGCATCCATCTGAAAAAGAGAAACAAATTCTCCAACAGAGAATGAGGTCAGTGCAAGATAAAGTTGTTACCCATTATTATTTTACAGAGAATTTCATAGGTGTAGGCCCTATTGTAACCCACTATTGGTGGGAGCTTGATATTGGAGAGTGGACTCACTTTTGGATATGGTTCTGACTTGTTTCCCCGTTCCAGGTATGGGTTCCATTCCACTAAGCAGATCCATTAGCCAAATCAAGAGCAGTTGGTAACCCACTGTGTGCCACTATTGCACTTGTGTGAGCATCACGTCAGATTGATTGCTGCTAAGTAGCTTAGGCCACGAGTTGCTTAAACAGATGTTGGTCATTTTCCCCCAGTAGCTCATGTAACACTTTCTGGCATTAGACAAGCTAACTCTGGGGATTGACTCTTTTCCAGTTTCTAACCAGATCGCTCTATGTTCCATCCCAACAGCATATAGTGTCTTTGGCAGTAGGGTCTTACCATTAACCTTTGGTGGGTCATCAAGTACTCTGACAGAATTCTGTCTTCTTTTGGGAAGGCTTGTAGATCTCTCTGATCAACAGCTCATTGTGGATATTACCTACATGCTGGAACTGGGTGTTACAGGTCAGTGCCAAGGGAAAGATATAGGTAATATAAAAGAGAAAGAGAGGGCTGGGAAAATGGCTTAGCAGTTAAGGCCCTGCGAAGCCTAAGGACGCTGGTTCGATTCCCTAGGACCCACATAAGCCAGATGCTCAAGGGGGCGCATGCATCTGGAGTTCATTTGTAGTGGCTGGAGGCCCTGGTGTGCCCATTCTCTCTTTCTATATCTCTCTGTCAAATAAATAAATGAAGAAAAAGAGAGAGAGAGAGGAGGGGAGGGGAGGGAAGTGGAGGAGAGAGGAGAGGAGAGGGAAAGAAGGGGCTGAGAAAACAGGAGAAGATTGAGGATAGCCTTTATTATACCCTCTCCAGGCCCCTGTGATTCAGGTGTCCTCTCTAAGCACTTGATGAAGGTTCAACTTTTTAGTATGTCTTTCAAAATGTAGGATTTTTTTTTGTTTTTGTTTTGTTTTTTTGTTTTTTCAAGGTAGGGTTTCACTCTAGCCCAGGCTGACCTGGAATTCATTTCGGAGTCTCAGGGTGGGCTCGAACTCACGACAATCCTCCTACCTCTACCTCCCGAGTGCTGGGATTAAAGGTGTGTGCCACCATGCCCAGCTTAAGATGTAGGATTTTTTTTAAATATTTTATTTATTTATTTATTTATTTATTTATTTGAGACTCAGAGAAAGAAGCAGAGGTGGGGGGACATAGGAGAGAATAGGCGTGCCAAGGCTTCCAGCTGCTGCAAAAGAGCTCCACACGCATGCGCCATTTTGTGCATCTGGCTTACATGGGTCCTGAGGAATTGAACCTAGGTCCTTTGGCTTTGCAGGCAAGTGCCTTAACCATTAAGCCATCTCTTTAGCCCAAGATGTAGGATTTTTATGATACCAGTTCAATTTGGGTCCAGTTTTTTGTGTGTCCCTCCCCCCCATTCTTACCCTCCCCTCCTGCCCCACCATCACTATTTTCCAGTCCTCAAGATATTTATTAGGTATGTCAGCATTTCAGGCAGATTCAGGTTAGGAGCCACAGATGAGTGAGATCATGCTGGGATTATCTTTCTGTGATTGGGTGAATTCGCTGAGGATGATCTGTTCCAAGTTTGACCATTTTTCTTCAAATTTCATTGTGTCATTTTTCCTTACTGCTGTGTAGAATTTCATTATATGGATATGCCATATCTTGGTTATCCATTCATGTAATGATAGACATCTGAGTTGATTCCAGCTCTTAGCTATTATGAATTATCAGCTATAACCATGGTTGAGCAAATATCTCTGAGCTGAGGTTTGGAGCTTTTAGGGTAAATGCCCAGTAAGGGAATAACTGGGTCTGTTGGTACTGCTATAGTCATCCTTTTTAGGAGTCTCCATATTGCTTTCCATAGTGGTTGTACCAGCTTACATTCCCACCAGTAGTGAATGAGGGTTCCTATTTGTCCACAACCTCACCAGCATTTGTTGTCATTAGATTTTTTTTTTTTTTAAGCTGGGAACGGAAGCAAGCCCCCAACCGGCTTAATGTTTGCTATCCTTACTGGGGTAAGGTAGAATCTCAAAGTTATTTTAATTTGCATTTCCCTAATGATTAGGGTTGTTGAACATTTTAAGTGTGTGTTTGCTATTTGTATTTCTTCCTCTAAAAACTCCCTGTGCAGTTCTCTGCCCCATTTTGTGAGTGGGTTGTTTGACTTTTTATGGTTTAGGTTTTTGAGTTCTTTGTAGATTCTAGAAATTAGACCTCTGTCTGATATGTATCTGGCAAAAAATTTTCTCCTATTCTGTGGGTAATCTATTGGCTCTGCTTATTGTATGTTTGTCTGTGAAAAACCTTTTCAGCTTCCTGAGATCCCAATGATTGAGTGATTGTTTAATTCCCTAAGCTACTGGGGTTTTGTTCAGAAAGTCTTTTCCCACTCCTATATCATGGAAAGTTCCTCCTGTTTTTTTCTTCCAGTAGTAGCAGAGTTTCCAGTCTTATATGGAGGTCTTTGATCCATTTGGACGTGATTTTTGTACATGGCGAAATGTGTGGATCGAGTTTCATTTTCCTGCATATGGTTATCCAGTTTGTCCAGCACCATTTGTTGAAGACGCTATCTTTTTTCCGGTCTACATTATTATGGCCTCTGTCAGATAATCAAGTAGCTGTAGTTACTTGACCCAAAGTCTGGGTCCTCGATTCTGTTCCATTGGTCTATAATCCTGTTTTTATGCCAGTACCATGTTGTTTTATTACAATGGCTTTGTACTATATAGCTTTAAATCAAGTACAGTGATGCCTCCAGTGGTATTTCTTTTGCTGAGGATATGCTTGGATATCCGAGGCCTCCTGCCATCCCATATGAATTTTGAGATCATTTTTTCTGTCTCTGTGAAGAAAGATGTTAGGGTTTTTATTGGTATTGTATTAAATCTATATATTGCTTTTGGTAAGATTGCCATTTTCACAATGTTAATTCTGCCTATCCAGGAGCATGGGAAGTCTTTCCATTTTCTCAAGTCCTCCTCAATTTCTTTCTTGAGTGGTTTTTTGTTGTTGTTGTTGTTGTTGTTGTTGGTTTTTTTTTTAATTTTTTTGCTTGTTTATTTATTTATTTGAGAGCAACAGAGAAGGAGGCAGAGAGAGAGAGAGAGGGAGAGAGAAATGGGCGCGCCAGAGCTTCCAGCCTCTGTAAACGAACTCCAGACACGTGCGCCCCCTTGTGCATCTGGCTAACGTGGGTCCTGGGGAATTGAGCCTCGAACCGGGGTCCTTAGGCTTCATAGGCAAGCGCTTAACCGCTAAGCCATCTCTCCAGCCCTCTTGAGTGTTTTTATGTTTTCATTGTAAAGGTCTTTCACCTCCTTGGTTAATATTATTCCAAGGTTTTTTTGTTTTGTTTTGTTTTTGATGCTATTGAAAATGGGACAGTGTCACTTATTTCTTTCTTTGTATCTTTGTCTTTTGCATATAGAAAGGCTACTGATTTTTGTGCATTGATTTTGTATCCTGCTACTTTACTGAAGGAGTTAATCGTTTTTTAAGAGTTTTGAGATGGAGGTTCTTGGGTCACTTATGTATAAAATCATGTTGTCTGCCAATAGGGCTAACTTAACTTCTTCTTTTATCCCTTTTATCTCTTTCTCCTGTCTTATTGCTTGAGCTAGGACTTCCAGTACTATGTTGAAGAGCAGAGGTGAGAGTGGGCAGCCCTGTCTTGTTCCTGATCTCAATAGGAATTCCTTCAGTCTCTCCCCATTAAGTATTATTTGGGCTTTAGGAGCTTTATATATAGCCTTTATTATGTTGAGATATAAGCCATCCATGCCTATTCTCTCCATTGTTTTATCATGAAGTGATGTTGTATTTTGTCAAAGGCCTTTTCTGCATCTATCAAAATGATCATGTGGTTTTTGTGTTTAAGCTTATTTATGTGGTGTATTACATTGACAGATTTCCATATGTTGAACCATACCTGCATTCCTGGGATGAAACCCACTTGATCAAGGTAGATAATGCTTTTGATGTGTTGTTGAATTTGGTTTGCAAGGCTTTTGTTCAGGATCTTTGCATCTAAGTTCATCAGGGAAATAGGTCTGTAGTTTTCTTTTCTTGTGGCATTTCTGCCTGGTTTTGGTATTAGGATGATACTAGTTTCATAGAAGGAGTTGAGAGCTTTTCTTGTTCTCTGATTGTGTGGCACAATTTGAGAAAAGCTGGTTTTAGTTCTTCCATGAAGGTTTGATAAATTCAACTGAGACACCATCTGGTCCTGGACTCTTCTTTTTAGGGAGTTTTTTTTTATTACCCTTTCAATCTTGGTGCTTGTGATAGGTTTGTTTAGATTAATCTGCTTGAGGTTAGTTTTGGTAGGTGGTATGTGTCTAGGAATTTATCCATTTCCTCCATATTATCCAGTTTTGTGGAGAAGAGGTTTTTGAAGTAAGTCCTGATGGTTCTCCCAATTTTACTTATGTCTATTGTGTTCTCTCCTTTTTCATTTCTAATTTTGTTAATTAGAGTTGTCTCTTTTTTTTCGCTTGGTCAAATTGGCCAGGGGTTTATCAATCTTGTTTAATTTTTCAAAGAACTAACTCTTTGATCAATTTTCTTAACTGTTTTCTTAGTTTCCAATTCATTAATATTTGCTCTGATCTTAATTGTTTCTTTCCATCTAGAGCGTTTCGGGTTGGATACTTCTTGTTTTTCCAATGCCTTTAGGTGGATGGTTAGGTTATTGATTTGGGATTTCTCTGCCTTTGTTATGAAGCCATTTAGCGCAATGAATTTTCCCCTGAGGGCCGACTTCATTGTGTCTTATTGTCACTCATTTCTAGAAATTTTGCAATTTCATTTTTTATTTTGTCCACTACCCATTTATTGTTTAAGAGTATGTTGTTCAGTTTCCAGGAGTTGGTTCCTGGCACTTCTTTTGTACTTAATTTCTTTTTTTTTTTTTCCATTTTTCTTTTTTTCTTTTTTTTTTTGTGTTTTGTTTTGTTTTTTTGTTTTGTTTTTCGAGGTAGGGTCTCACTCTGGTCCAGGTTGACCTGGAATTAACTCTGTAATCTCAGGGTGGCCTTGAACTCATGGCGATCCTCCTACCTCTGCCTCCCGAGTGCTGGGATTAGAGGCGTGCACCACCACGCCCGGCCTTTTTTCCATTTTTCAAGGTAGGGTCTCACTCTAGCTCAGGTTGACCTGGAATTCACTATGTCCTCTCACGGTGGCCTTGAACTCATGGCAATATTCCTACCTCTGCCTCCCTAGTGCTGGAATTAAAGGCATGAACTACCACTCCCGGCTTGTTCTTAATTTCTAATAATACAGCATTGTGATCTGATATCATGCAGGAAATTATGTCGATCCTCCTAAATATGTGGAGGCAGGCTTTATGACCCAGTATATGATCTATTTTAGAGAAGGTTCCATGGGCTGCTGAGAAGAATGTGTAATCTGTGGATTTTGGGTAGAATGTTCTATAGATGTCCATTAGGTCTAATTCATCTATGGTGTTGTTGCGCTCTCTTACTTCCCTGTTAATTTTCTGTTTGGATGATCAATCTATTGCTGATAGTGGAGTATTGAATCCCCAACTATGATGGTGTTAGTGTTTATTTCTGTTTTTTGTCAAGTAGGTTTTGTTTTATGAATTGTGGTACACCCGTGTTTGGTGCATAAAGATTAATGATTGTGATATCCTCTTGTTGGATTGTTCCCTTGATAAGTAAGAAGTGGCCTTCTTTGTCTTTTTTTTTTTTATTACTTTTGGTTTGAAGTCTATTTTATCCGATATAAGTATAGTTACACCTGCTTGCTTCTTATTTCCGTTTGCTTGGAATATCCATGACCTCACAGTGCCTGACACTACCTACACAAGACCATCATAATACTAAGAAAAAGTCATGACATCAAAATAAAGGAGAAACTGATTGAGAGGGGGAGGGGATATGATGGAGAGTGGAGTTTCAAAGGGGAAAGTCGGGGGAGGGAGGGAATTACCATGGGATATTGTTTACAATTATGGAAGGTGCCAATAAAAATAAATTTCAAAAAATAAAAATAAAAATGTATTAAAAAAAAGAAAAAAGGACATAGAGATGGCTCAGCAGTTAGGGTACTTGCCTGCAAAGCCTAATGACCCGAGTTTCATTCCCTAGTACCCTTGTGGAGCCAGGCGCACAAAGTGACACATTCACTGGGAGTTCCTTTGCAGTGGCTAGAGGCCCTGATGCATCCATTGTCTCTCTCTGCAGGGCATAATGGTGCACACCTTTAATCCCAGCATTCAGTAGGTGGACATAGGAGGATCACTATGATTTTAAGGCCAGCCTGAGACTGCATAGTGAATCCTAGGTCAACCTGGGCTAGAGCAAGACAATACCTTGAAAACCCAAAAGAGGTCTGGAAAAATGGTTCAGCAGTGCAGGATGAGGTGGGCACGCCTTTAATCTCAGCACTTGGGAGGCAGAGGTAGGAGAATCACCATGAGTTTGAGGCCACTCTGAGACTACATAGTGAATTCCAGGTCATATTGAACTAGAGTGAGCCCCTACCTGGGGGGGGAGGGGGCTCAGTGCTTAAGACACTTGCCTGCAAAGCCTAACTACCTAAGTTCAATTCCCCAGTATCCATGTAAAGCCAGGTGCACAAAGAAGCACATGAATCTGGAGTTCAGAGTTCATTTGCTGATTCATTTCATTTCAGTGGCTGGAGACCCTGGTACACCTATTCTGTCTCTCTTCTCTTTATCTCTCTCTGCTTGCAAATAAATACAAATATTAAAAAGGAAAAAAGATGAAAGAGCTTGGGCTGGGGATATAGCTTAGTGGCAAGTGGTAAAGTGCTTGCCTAACATGTACAAGGTCCTGGGTTCAATTCCTAATACCACACACACAAAACAATAAATAAAAATTAAAAAAATATCTCTTCAGGGCTTGGAGAAAGATGGTTGTGAGAGTGTGTCCCAACTCTGGAATTCTCTAAAGCCAAAGTCCTCCCTTGGTCCACCATTCCCTTTTTTTTTTTTTTTTTTTTTTTGGAAGGCAGCTTTCAAAGTAGGATTTCACTCTAGCCCAGGCTGACCTGGAACTACAACAAGGCTGGCCTTGAACCCAGCAATCCTCCTATCTCTGCCTCCCAAGTGCTGGGATTAAAAGTGTGTAACAGCTCAGTGTGGTGGCTCATGTCTTTAATCCCAGCATTCCCAAGCAGAGGCAGGAGGATCACTGTGAATTCAAGGCCATCCTGAGACTACAGAGTGAATTGCAGGTTAGTCTGAACTAGAGTGATTCCCTACCTAAAAAAAAAAAAAAAAAAAAAAGTGTGTACCACCATACCATGCCCCACCATTTTGTTTTTGTTTTTGTTTTATCAAGGCAGGGTCTCACTCTAGCTCAGGCTGACCTGGAATTCACTACGTATTCTCAGCTCGAACTCATGGTATTCCACCTACCTCTGCCGCCTGAGTGCTGGAATTAAAGGCATGTGCCACCACGCCTGGCTCCATTCCATCTTTTTAAAAATATATTTTTTTAGAGCCAGGAGGATCGCCATGAGTTTGAGGCCACCTTGAAACTATATACTGAATTTCAGGTCAGCCTGGACTAGAGAGTGAGACTCCTACCTCAAAAATTTTAGTAATTTATTTAGAAAGAGAAAGAATGGGCATGTACAAGGACCTCTAGCCACTGCAAACAAATTCCAGACATGCAGCACTTTGTGCATATGGTTTTATGTGGGTCCTGGGGAATCAAACTCAGGTTGTTAGGCTTTGCAGGCAAGTTCCTTAAATGCTGAAATTCTGAGCCAACCCTCCAGCCCTCATTCTCTCTCTCTCTCTCTCTCTCTCTCTCTCTCTTTATATATGTATATATATATATATGTATAATATATATATGTGTGTATGTATGTATATATATATATATATATATTTTTTTTTCCCCCCCAAGGTAGGTTCTTGCTCTTGTCCAGGCTGACCTGGAATACATTATGGACAGTCTCAGGGTAGCCTCAGACTCGTGGCGGTTCTCCTACCTCTGCCTCCCTAGTGCTGGGATTAAAGGCGTGCGCCACCACTTCCAGCTTTAATTTTTTTTATTAATTTATTTGAGAGAGAGAATAGGCATGCCAGGGCCTCCAGCCACTGCAAATGAACTCCAGATGTATGCATCACCTTGTGCATCTGACTTACATGGATCCTGGGAATTAAACCTGGGTCCTTTGGCTTCTCAGGCAAGCACCTTAGCCACAAAGCCATCTCTCCAGCCCTTCATCCTGACTTTTTTTTTTTAATTTTTTTGTTCATTTTTATTTATTTATTTGAGAGTGACAGAGAGAGAGAGAGAGACAGATAGAGAGAGAGAGAGAATGGGCACGACAGGGCTTCCAGCCACTGCAAACTAAACTCCAGACGCGTGTGCCCCCTTGTGCATCTGGCTAACGTGGGTCCTGGGGAATTGAGCCTTGAACCGGGGTCCTTAGGCTTCACAGGCAAGCGCTTAACCGCTAAGCCATCTCTCCAGCCCTCATCCTGCCTTTTAATGAACAGAAGCTGGGTGTAGTGGCACACATCTTTAACCATAGCACTGGGGAGGCTGAAGTAGAATGATCACTGTGAGTTCAAGACCACCCTGGGGCTACAAAGTGAGTTCCAGGTTAGCCTGGGCTAGAGTGAGACTCTTACCTCAGAAAAACAACAACAATAACAAAAATAGAACTGAACAGCAGTTCTTAGCCTAAGCCCCCAGACAATAGTTTGGTGATGAAAGCGCACTAACTTGGCTACTGTATTACAGGTGCAACATTCAGGGCAGCGTTGTCTGCAATAATGCTGTGATTGAGAAAGGTGCAGACATCAAGGACTGTTTGATTGGAAGTGGTCAGAGGATTGACGCCAAAGGTAAAATAATAACCCAGATTACAATCACAGATGCTATTCTTTTTGATTTGTTTGTTTGTTTTGAGGTAGGGCCTTGCTCTAGCCCATGCTGACCTAGAATTCACTATGTTGTCCTAGGGTGGCCTTGAACTCATAGCTATCCTCCTAAGTGTCTGCCTCCTGAGTGCTGGGATTAAAGGCATGTGCCACCATGCCTGGCTTTTTTTTTTTTTCTTTTCTTTTTCTTTGAAAGACCACATTTATTTGAGAAAGAAAGTAGATTGGAGGGATGGCTCAGCAGTTAAGGCACTTGCCAGCAAAGCCAAATGACCCAGGTTCAATCCCCCAGTGTCCATGTAAAGCCAGATGTACAAAGTGGCACATGCATCTGGAATTTGTTTGCAGTAGCTAGAGGCCCTAGCATGCCATTCTCACCCCCCTCACCCCCATCTATCTGCTTGCAAATAAAAAATCAGTTTGAAAGAGAGAGAGAGAGAGAGAGAGAATGGATATCCCATGGCTTTCTGCCACTGAAAACAAACTCCAGATGCATGTGCCACTTAGTACATCTGGCTTTAGTGGTTACTGAGTCTGGGTCATTGGGCTTTGTTTGTTTGTTTGTTTTATTTTGTTTTGTTTTTCGAGGTAGGGTCTCCCTCTAGCCCATGCTGACTCATCAGGCTTTTTAACGAAGTGCCTTTAACCACTGAGCCATCTCTCCAATACACAATTGCCGGGCTCCCCCAGCAGGTAGTGCTGAGGAAGGACCAGGCCCGCTGGTTCCTCCCAAGGGGTTGAGGAAGAGGGTGAACGTCAGACAACTCAGAACCTCTCCTAGTCACCAGAGAAAAAACACACTGAGTCGTGAGTCTTGTCGAAGCAGGAACTCGCTTTATTATTATAGGCGGTTGCCTATATAATGTTGAGAACGAAGGCGGGGATTCTAGGATGGGGGGGAGAGGTAAGGGCCAATAGTAAACTGTGACTATTGAAATGATAATTCCAACTCCTACACAGAAGTAGCAGGCAAGAAGCCATTAGGCGTCTTGCTGAGTCCTAGCTGGCCAGAAACAGGTCGCCAAACTTTAGCTAGGCTCAGGAAGTTCCACTAGGCCTCGCATCCGGGCCTCTCAAGGCCCAACACACAATGAGATTTGAAATGACATATTTCGCTGCCAAGTCTCTGAAAACCTTGTTTATTTTTATTTTTTAGCTAAACGAATCAATGAGGTGATTGTGGGAAATGACCAGCTCATGGAGATCTGAATTCTGAACAAGTTTGACCCCTTCCTTCCAGATGTTGGCTGGACCACCTGTTTGACTCTGTATTTATTTTTCAATAAAGGACTTCCAGGCTGAGGGTGAAGCTCAGTGGTAGAGTGCTTGCCTAGCATGTGCAAGGCCTTGGGTACATGCCTCAGCCTTGGGGGGAAAAGAGAAATGGACTTCCAAAGGCATGCTGGAGATTTATGAAGCAGTCCTAGGCCCCATGTCATTGGGCTCCAGGTATACACCATGTGTGTTCATGGGTTATGTAGTAAAGACTATTGAGAGAAAGTGTAGGGAACGGAATACAGTGCCCTAGCTTTTGTATACCAAAGTTAACAGGCTGGAGAAGCAGTTGTCGGTTGAAAAGTTCCTATGAGAGCTACTTTCTGGCTGGCCAGTCCAATCCAGTCTATAAAGAATTATCTTATAAATAAAAATGATAGCAATAAAAAATAAAAGGGCTGGAGAGATGGCTAAATGCACAGGTGCACATGCATCTGAAGTTCATTTGTAGTGGCTGGAGGCCCTAGTTTCTCTCAAATAAATAGAAATAAAATAATCATCTTCTGGGCTGGAGAAATGGCTCAGCAGTTAAGGCGCTTACCTGCAAAGCTTAATGACCCTGATTCCACTCCCCAGTACCCATGTAAAGACAGATGCACAGTGTGGCTTACACAATCTGAAGTTTGTTTGCAGTGGCTAGAGACCCTGGCACACCCATTTTCTCTGCTTGCAAATAAATAATTTTTTAAATTTTTATTTGCAAGCAGAGAGATAGAGAAAGTATAGGTGTACCAGGTCCTCTATCCACTGCAAACAAACTCCAGACACATGTACCACTTTGTGCATCTGGCTTTATGTGGGTACTGGAGAATCAAACCTAGGTCATTAGGCTTTGCAGGCAAATGCCTTCACTATTGAGTCATCTCTCCACCTCCTAAAAATAAGTTTAAGTTTTTTATGAGAGAGAGAATTGGTGTGCCAGGGCCTCTAGCAACTGCAGTCAAACTTGCCCCTTGTGTGCATGTGTCACCTTGTGCATCTGGTTTATGTAGGTTCTAGGGAATCAAACCTGGATCCTTGGGCTTCGTAGGCAAGCACCTTAACCACTAAGCCATCTCTCCAGCCCTAAAAATATTTTTTTATTTTAATTTTTATTTATTTATTTGAGAGAGAGAAAGATGCAGATAGGATGAGAGGGAATGGATGTGCCAGGGCCTACTGCAAATGAACCCCAGATGCATGTACCACCTTGTGCATCTGGCTTACGTGGGTCCTGGCAAATTGAACCTGGGTCCTTTGGCTTTGCAGATGAGCACCTTAACTGCTAAGCCATCTCTCCAGCCCAAAATTATTGAGTGTGTGTGTATTTTTTTCCCCAGGCTGACCTGGAACTCACTCTATTCTCGGGGTGGCCTCAAACTCACGGTGATCCTCCTACCTCTGCCTCCCGAGTGCTGGGATTAAAGTCGTGCACCACCACGCTCAGTTTTTTATACATTTTTTGTGTCTTATTTATTTGCATGCAGAGAGAGAAACAAAGAAGAAAGAGAGTGAATGGGCATGCCAGGGCCTGCAGCTTCTGCAAAGGAACTCCAGATGTATGCACCACTTGGTGCATCTGGCTTTTGTGGGTACTGGGGAATGGAACCCCGGTTGTTAGGCTTTGCCTCCTAAAAAATATGCATATTTATTTGGAGAAGGGGTTTCAGGGTAGGGTCTTGCTGTAGCCCAGGCTGACCTGGAATCTACTGTGTAGTCTTAGGGTGGCCTGGAACTCACAGTGATACTCCTACTTCTGCCTCCTGAGTGCTGGGATTAAAGGCATGAGCCACCATGCCTGGTTCAATGATTCTTGTGTGTGTGGGTGGGTGGGTGGGTGGTTTTTCAAGGCAGGGTCTCACTGTAGCCCTGGTTGACCTGGAATTCACTATGTATTCTCAGGATGGCCTCGAACTCACAGCCATCTTCCTACCTCTGCCTCCCAGTGCTGGGATTAAATGCATGCGCCGCCATGCCTGGCCAGTGATTCTTTTCTTTTCTTTTTTTTATTGTCAACTTCCATAATTCTAAACAATATCCCATGGTAATTTCCTCCTTCCCCACACTTTCCCCTTTGACACTCCACTCTCTATCATATCCCTTCCCCCTCTTAATCAGTCTCTCTTTTTTCAGTTGGGAGTGGCAGGCTAGAGCAAGATCCTACCTTGAAAATAAAAAGAAAAAAAAGAGGGGGGCTGGAGAGATGGCTTAACAGTTAAGGAGCTTGCCTGCGAAGCCTAAGGACCCAGGTTCGATTCCCCAGTACCCACAGAAGCCAGATGCACAAAGTGGCGCATGTGTCTGGAGTTTGTTTGCAGTGGCTAGAGGCCATGGTGTGCCCATTCTCTCTCTATCTGCCTCTTTCTCTCTCTCTCTGTCTCTCTCTCTCAAATAAATAAAATATTTTCTTTAAAAAAGTATCTCCTAGCTGGGCGTGGTGGCGCACGCCTTTAATCCCAGCACTCGGGAGGCAGAAGTAGGAGGATCGCCATGAGTTCGAGGCCACCCTGAGACTACATAGTGAATTCCAGGAGAACCTGAGCTAGAGTGAAACCTTACCTTGAAAAAAAAAAAAAAAAAGTATCTCCTGCTGGGCATGGTGGCATACGCCTTTAATCCCAGCACTTGGGAGACAGAGTTGGGAGAATTGCCGTGAGTTCGAGGCTACCCTAGACAACATAGTGAATTCTAGGTCAGCCTGGGCTACAGCAAGACCCTATCTCAGAAAAACAAAAACAAAAGTATCTCCAGGCTAGAGAAATGGCTTAGCAGTTAAGGCGCTCGCTTGCAAAGTCTAAGGACCCAGATTCAATTCTCCAGGTCTCACATAAATCAGATGCACATGGTAGCACATGCATCTAGAGTTCGTTTGCAGTGGCTAGAGGCCCTGGCACACCCATTCTCATCTCTCTCTCTCTCCCTCCCACCCCTCTCTCTGTCTCAAATAAATAAATGAAAATAAATCTTAAAAAAAAAAAAAAAGCCAGGCATGGTGGCACACGCCTTTAATCCCAGTGCACGGGAGGCAGAGGTAGGAGGATCGTAGTGAGTTCAAGGCCGCCCTGAGACTACATAGTGAATTCCAGGTCAGCCTGGGCTACAGTGAGACCCTACCTCAAACTCCCCCCCCCCAAAAGAAAAGTATCTCCCATTTAGAAGGACAAAGAAGCCAACAATGGTGGTGCATGCTTTTAATCCCAGCATTTGGAAGGCAAAGGTAGGAGGATCTCTGTGAGTTTGAGGCCAGCCTGAGATTACAGAGTGAGATCCAGGTCAGCCTGAGCTAGAGTGAGAGTGAGACCCTACCTCAAAAAAAAAACCTGCCGGGCGTGGTGGCGCACGCCTTTAATCCCAGCACTCGGGAGGCAGAGGGAGGAGGATCGCCATGAGTTCGAGGCCACCCTGGGACTCCATAGTGAATTCCAGGTCAGCCTGGGCTAGAGTGAAACCCTACCTCGAAAAACCAAAAAAAAAAAAAAACCTAAAAAATAAAATAGATAAGGACATAGAAGTACTTCACTTCAGTCCCCTACCCTAATCAGGCTTTCTAGACACAGAGCCCTAGCAGCTGCCAGTGCCACCTGTGAGCATCAGCCCAGCATTCACTGCAGCACCTGCTGCCTCCCTGTCTTCACCCAGCCATTCATATTCCAGTCTTTCCAGTCTCTAGCCCATTTCTCCAACTCAACTATTAACCTTTAAGACACTTAGGGCAAGCAAAAGGAAGCCCCTGGGTCACAAGCAAACCTGTCCCCACCAGGTTTTCATGGAAACAAGACCCATAATCTTAAGACCATGATCTGAGCCAAGCCATTTCTGTTCTCAGGTTTTGTGACCTTTCTCAGAGCTTTCTAGCACACCACTGAGGTCTGCTTAGTGTGGTAAAGAAAAGCCAGGAGCCAGTATTGATGGTTTGGAATTCTTCCTGACTCTTCTCCAGCTGTACTACTTTATATCCTAATTATATAGACACTCCTGCTTCAGGTAATTGAAGAATCAGATTTCTATATTCACAGCCCTTCTGGAGTCCTAGCTACCTTCCAGTTGCCACCCATGCTCTGTGCTCTTGTCTTTTCTTCACTGCTTTTACAACCTGCAGGTGTTTGGTGGAAGATAAAAGTGATTCCTGGGGTAAGATTTCACCTCCTAGAATTATCAAAGTAAAGGTTTCTCTTGATGTCCTCACTGTGGGTGGCAGTAATTATAAAGAATGGTTTGAAATACTAGTTTCTACGTTGCTTCAGAAATCTCAAGGCTCTCAAGTTAACTAAGTAATCTTGCCTGATCTGAGTGTTGTTCTCATTGAACTTGTGAGAGACTAGCTGAGCATTCCTAGCCTGGGGGAGCTCCACCTTCACCAGCCTTCTTGGGAGCTTTGGCTTCATACTCCTCCCAGTGATTCAGACAAGGTTCCTAAAAACTTGCTCTAATCAGCCAGAAGCTGAGTGGTTGAACCAATAGGACTGAAGAAGAGATGGGGATAAAGCTAGATATTGTTGTGCCCAATATGGTCCCCTTTGGAACTGAAATTAAATTTACACGGGTCCTTGCCAGGAGTGGTGGTTCACACCTATAATTCTAGCACTTGGGAGGTGGCAGGTAGAGACAGGTGATCAGAAGTTCAAGGCCATCCTCAGCTTCATAGCAAGTTTGAGGCCAGCTTGGGCTACATGAAACCCTTGTCCCAGGAAAACAAATTGTGGGGTCCCAAGGGGCCCTGGAGAGAGTCCTAAACCCAGAGAGAAGAAGGTGTGGCCTTTGTGGGTTTTGTTTTGTTTTTTTAGGTAGGGTCTCACTCTAGCCCAGGCTGACCTAGAATTCACTCTGTAGTCCAAGTTAGCCTCAAACTCACAGTGATCCCCCTGCCTCAGCCTCCCAAGGGGTTGTTTTGTGTGTGTGTGTGTGTGTCTGTGTGTGTGTTGTTTGCTTTTTTTTTTTACAGACCCCTATGTCATCAGTCCAGATGTCTTTCTGTTTCTTTTTCCTTTTTAAAATATTTTATTTATTTATTTATTATATTTTTTTATTTATTTGAGAGAGAGAGCAGAAAGACACACTGGGGCATCCGGCCACTGCAAACGAACTCCAGATGGATGTGCCATGTGCATCTGGCTTACGTGGGTCCTGGGGAAATTGAACCTGGGTCCTTTGGCTTTGCAGGCAGGTGCCTTACCCATTAAGCCATCTCTTCAGTCCTTTTTGGTTTTATGAGGAAGGGTTTGTTTCACTCTAGCCCAGGCTGACCTGCAATTCACTATGTAGTCTTAGGCTGGCCGCTCATAGTGATCCTCCTCCTTTAGCCTCCTGAATGCTGGGATTAAAGGTATGTGTCACCATGTCCTGCTGATCGGGTGATTTTATTATTATTATTATTATTATTATTATTATTATTATTATTATTTTGAGAGGGAGAGCAAAAGAGGCAAGTAAGAGAGAGAATGGGCACGCTTGGGCCTTTGGCTGCTGCAAATGAACTCCAGACGCATGTGCTACCTTGTGCATCTGGCTTATGTGGATCCTGGGGAATTGAACTTGGGTTCTTTGGCTTTGCAGACAAGTGCCTTAACTATGAAGCCATCTCAACAGTCCAGATTGAGTGATTTTATTTTTGTTTTATTTTATTTTATTTTGGTTTCTCAAGGTAGGGTCTCACTCTGGCCCAGGCTGACCTGGAATTAACTATGTAGTCTCAGGGTGGCCTCAAACTCACAGTGATCCTCCTATCTCTGTCTCCCAAGTGCTAGGATTAAAGGTGTGCACCACCATGCCCAGCCCCAAAAGATGTTTTTTGACCACAAAAAGGGAACGAAGCTGGATAGGTTTGGCGGAAAAGTAGGGTGAAGAGGAGGGGAAATTGTTTTTGTTTTTCAAGGTAGAGTCTCAGTCTAGCTCAGGCTGACCTGGAATTCACTCTGTAGTCTCAAGGTAGCCTCGAACTCACAGCGATCCTCTTACCTCTGCCTTCCGAGTGCAGGGATTAAAAGCATGCGCCACCATGCTCAGCCCTAGAAGTAGTTTTTGTTTCCTGTTGGTGGGTAGATGCAGAAGGGTTATGGCTACAACGTAGTGAGCAACTGAATGGCCAGCCAGACAGGCTGAAGAGTTAATAGAGTCTGCTCTGCTGTTCCCAGGAATGGCTTGAAGAAGAAGGTGAAGGAAGAAAAGATCAAGACAGCCTTCAGTGCTAATTCAAGGAGGACTCTGAGAAGATGTTTTAAAAAAAAAAGCCAATGTGCTGGAGAGATGGCTTAGCGGTTAAGCGCTTGCCTGTGAAGCCTAAGGACCCCGGTTCGAGGCTTGATTCCCCAGGACCCACGTTAGCCAGATGCATAAGGGGGCGCATGCGTCTGGAGTTCATTTGCAGTGGCTAGAGGCCCTGGCGTGCCCATTCTCCCTCTCTCTCTATCTGCCTCTTTCTCTCTGTCTGTCGCTCTCAAATAAATAAATAAAAATAACCAAAAAAAAAAAAAAAAAAAAAAAAGCCAGGCATGGTGGCACATGCCTTTAATCCCAGCACTTGGGAGGCAGAGATAGGAGGATCAATGTGAGTTCGAGGCCAGCCTGAGACTATATCATGAATTTCAGGTCAGTCTGGGCTAGAGCAAGACCCTATCTCAAAAAGAAAAAAAAAAGCCTGGAGAGATGGTTTAGTGGTTAAGGCACTTGCCTGCAAAGCCTAACAACCAGGGTTCAATTCCCTGGTACCCACGTAAAGCCAGATGTACAAAGTATCACGTGTATTTGGAGTTTGTTTGCAGCACCTAGAGGCCCCAGCACACCCATATACATACTCTCTCTTTCTCTCTCTCTCTCTCTCTCTCTCTCCTTGCAAATAAATAAATAATTTTTAAAGGGAAAAAAGAAAAAAATACCTTCTCAGAGCTTGCCAATTCAGACAAAAAAAAAAAAAAGTTCAAGGCTACTACTGCAGAAACCCCCTCCCTCAGCATTTCATGCCTGTCTGCTGACAAGTGCTCTCTAAACAACATTACTAACATGGCCCTGCAAGTTCTTTCCTAATGCCAAATGCTGAATGTCTTCCCAGTCCTTTGCTGCATTCCCATCTCCAATGGAGAGGAAGGGCAATTGTGTTGAAACTGGCCCCAGAAGCAATCTAGTGGCCTGCACAGCCTTATTTATAAGTTGTTTCTATTTCCAGAAAATTGCAGGCATAATTCCTCTGGAAATTATTTCTCTACCCCTAAGGAGATACATAAACCAAGCCTTTATATGCTTCCCTCTAAGTGGTTGAATGTAAGCTAGATACTTGGAATCCCAGCACTTGAAGTGGGAGGATAGCTTGAGCTGAGAAGCTGCAAATCAGCTTGGGTAACTTAGGAAGACCCCTTCTCTACAAACAAAAATGAAACACTAAATAGTTAAATGTGTCTGAGGGACTCACATAGAAACATACAGGCAAAAAAGGACCACCCAGATAGAGGGTCTAGAAAGCTCATCTGTGCTGGAGCTGACCCTGAGGAAAAGAGGCTGGGCAGAAGAACACATTGTGTTGGAGAACAGGATTGCTGTCCTTGGCCTGAGCCAATTTCCACCACCCAGAGGTATTCCATCAGGGTTCCTTCTTCTGTGGAAAATGAGAAGGTGCTGCTCTGGTTCTCAACTCTTCCCTGTGCTCAAGTTAAGGACCATTTACTGTTGTCTAGCTGGCTCCAAACTTGATGGATGCCATTGCTCTGAAGATGCTACAGGGATGGGGCACATACGAGGCTTGGCCCTAAAGCGTAATGAGCTGTCCAGGGCCTCCCCTCCTCCATATATCATGGTCATTGATTCAGCCTGATTCAGATAACAGAGGCCAGCAAAAAAGCATGATATGATAAATAAGAAAATTTGGGAAATATCAGAAAAAGAAGCCCTGTCCTGACTCCCTTTAACTCTCACATGAATACTTAAGCCACACTGATCCCATTCCTCAACACGGTGCATGTGCGTGTGTGCCATCTCTTCCCTGGCATTGTTCCTCAGCAATATATAGTATCATTGAATCCTTTGTCAGGGGCTTGGGAAGAGTGCTTGCCTAGCATGCACAAAGCCCTGCATTTCATCCCCAGTACTTCATAGACAGCATACAAGTTCATACCTGTAACCCCAGCATTTAGGAAGTAGAGGCAGGAGGATAAGTTCAGGGTCATCTTCTGATACATAGGGAGTCTGAGGCCAGCGTGGGATACATGAGGTTCTTGTCTCAAAAAAAAAAAAAAAAAAAAATTCTATGAAGATTATGTGACTTGCCCAAGATCTCACAGCCAGCAAATGAAAGCTTCAGACCATGCTGGGCATGGTGGCACATGACTATAATTCCATCATGTGGGAGGTGGAGGGAGAAGGGTCAGGAGTTCAAGGTCACAAATAGCTACATAGGAAGTCTGAGGGATGAGAAGGTGGCTCAGTGGTTAAAAGCTCTTCCTTGAAAAGTCTGCCCTCCCAGGTTGAATTACCAAGTAGCCCATGTAAGTTAGACACCAAACGTTGTGCATGTGTCTGGCATTCCTTTGCAACAGCAAGATAACCTTGTGCATGCATGTGTACACACACGCACTCTGAGTCAATTTAAAAAAAAATAATTCTTGCTAGGCATGGTGGTGCATGCCTTTAATATCAGCACTCAGGAAGCAGAAGTAGGAGGATTGCTGTGTGTTTAAGGTCAGCCTGGGACTACAGAGTATGTCCAGTTCAGCATGAGCTAAAGTGAGACTATACCTCGAAAAGGAAAAAAAGTTTTGGGCTGGAGAGATGGCTTAGCAGTTAAGGTGCTTGCCTGCAAAAGCCTAAGGACCCATGTTCAACTCTCCAGGTCCCACGTAAGCCAGATGCACAAAATAGAGGCAAGCTCAAGGTCACACATGCCCATTGGTTGGTGTAAGTGTCCAGGGTTTGATTGCAGTGGCTGAGGCCCTGGTGCACCAATTCTCTCTCTCCCTCTATCTCTCTTGCTTTCTTTTAAAAAAATTGTTTTTACTTATTTATTTGAGTGAGAGACAGAACAGGTATGCCAGGCCCTCTAGCCACTGCAAATGAACTTCAGACGCATGCACCACCTTGTGCAGCTGGCTTATGTGGGTACTGGGATATTGAACCTGGATCCTTAGGCTTCACAGGCAAGCACCTTAACTGCTAAGCCATCTCTCCAGCCCTAAAGAGTTTATGTTGTTTTTTTTTTTTTAAGTTTAAACAAAAAAATTCAGGAGCCAGGCATGGTGGTGCATGCCTTTAATCCCAGAATTTGGGAGGCTGAGGTACAAGGATACAAGGATTGCTGCGAGCTCAAGGCCAGCTTCAGAGTGAATTCCAAGTCAGCCTGGGCTAGCACAAGACCCTACTTTATATATATATATATATATGTGTGTGTGTGTGTGTGTGTGTGTGTGTGTGTGTGTGTGTGTGTGTTGCTTTTTGTTCTTTCTCTAGCTCAGTCTGACCTGGAATTCACTATGTAGTCCCAAAGTGTCCTCAAACTCATGGCAATCCTCCTACCTCTGCCTCCAATTCTGGGATTAAAGGCGTGCGCCACCACGCCTAGATCTATCCTTTTATATCTTGTCACCTGCTCCCATTTACTGTCTTGTTCCTCCTTAAGCATGCCTGAATATCCCATGAATATCCAAGCTAATGATGGTTTCCCCTGGGTTCTCTGAACTCTTCAGGCTATAAACTCCTTTAAAAAAAAAAAGAAGAAGAAGAAAAGACAGGTACTCTGCAACCTCCAGAGTTCAATAAAGGCAAAGATTTGGACTTGTTTAGCCCATGAATCAATGATTCGATTTAATCCTTGGCAATGATTGTTTTTCTCCTTTGTTATTCTTTGGGGAATGAATGTCTCTGATTTTTGACCCAAAATCTACATCCTCATCCAGTTAGAAGTGCCAAGCTTCAGCAAACTGTTCTGCAGGAGGAAGCAGGCTGCTTGTAGAGAGAAAGAGGGGCCTCTTTATTTCTTGGTTTTTTCAAGGCAGGGTCTCCCTCTAGTCCAGGCTGACCTGAAGTTCACTATATGGTCCCAGAGATCCTCTTGCCTCTGCCTCCTGAGTGCTGGGATTAAAGGTTGCTCTTTATCCTTTTCTTGTTAATTACTTGGGGTCTATGGCTTTACCTCCAAAACTGCACTCAGGAAATCATTTTGTTGAGGAAACAAAATGCTATATTGCAGATTAGGGTTGCCAGAGGACACCAAACCCTAAATTGGGAAGACTAGGAATTATAGACCCATTTTATTCATCTTTTTTTTTTTTTTTTTTTCTCTAGGTAGGGTCTCACTCTAGCCCAGGCTGACCTGGAATTCACTATGTAGTTTCTGGGTGGCCTCAAACTCATGGTGATCCTCCTACCTCTGCCTCCTGAGTCCTGGGATTAAAGGTGTGTGCCCCCACACCTGGCTTTCATCCTCGTTTTTTTGTTGTTGTTGTTTGTTTTCTTTTGGTTTTTCAATTTTCGAGGTAGGGTCTTGCTGTAGCCTGTTATGGGGTCCGGTGTCACACAGAATGTGAGGCAAAGTTTTATTGGGTAAAAAAAGAAAAAGAAGATAGACTGGTGCACCAGCTCTGCACCCTAGAGGTCAGGATGCAGCCCCAAACTGTTTGGAGTGTCAGCTTTTATTGGAAATAACCACACGATGTTTATAGAAAAAACAGGGTGGGAGTTAAACCATAAAGTTACTGTTAAATTGGGGGGAGTATTACAAGAAGTCACAAGGTATTCATTACATAGATCACATAGGCAGAACTGAAGCACAAAACATACTATGCTATGTAATCACAAAGGTATTTATAAACAGAGAGGTACAGGAAGGTCATGATACATTGCACAGAGGGGGTCATCCCACTTCTTAGATAACAGAAAACACCTGCATTTTGCAGTAAGGCCTGTGATTCCTGGAACTTCTTTATCTGTCAGGGTGATGATCTCCAGTTATGTGTGCCTAAAGGCAAGGGCAGCACAGGAGGGTGTTTAACCAGGTCTATTGTGTCCCTTTACATTCCATTTTCCAAGCCCAGGCTGATCTGGAATCCTGGAATTCACTATTAGTCTCAGGCTGGCCTGGAACTCATGTCGATCCTCCTACTTTTCGCTCAGGTGAAAGGCCACCACGCCCAGCTTCATCCTCATTTTTGGACTGATTAACAAGAGATTTTCTCAGTAGGCAGGCCCTACCTTAGAAGCATCCTCAGGAATGCTGGGGTATAATGACTCACATCTGAAATCCCAGAGGCAGAGGCCATGGCTGTATAGTGACACCCTGCCTCAAAAAAAAAAAAAAAAAAAGAAGTGGGGGAGCTGGGGAAATGGCTCAGCAGTTAAGGCTCTTGCATGCAAAGTTTAACGACCTGAGTTGGATTCCCCAGGACCCACATGAAGCCAGATGCACCAAGTAGCAAATGCCATCTGGATTTGTAGTGGCTGGAGGCCCTGGTGTGCCCATTAAAGGACTCTTTTAACCCAGGCACTTGGGAGGCAGAGGTTGGAGGATTGCAGTGAGTTTGAGGCCAACCTGAGACAGCATAGTGAATTCCAGGTCAGCCTAGGCTAAAGCAAGACCTTACCTCAAAAAAAATAAAAAAAATAAAACTACCACATATACAGAGACTGTTAAGGATCCCAAAGAAGCAATTATCTGCCAAGAGGGAAGGTTTCAAAAAGAGGGGTGATTGACTCAAGCTCAGGTTTGAAGATTATCTGCCAAGACAAAAGCCCCAACATGCACAAAGGCAGATGCAAACAACATAGTGTGTCTAGTGGGAAATTACTGACAGCTCTTCAGGGCTGGAAGGCATTTGGGTGGGTGTGAGGGACCTATGAGAGAGAAATCTTTGGCTAGGACCTACAGGGTTTGGTGCTTTAAGGGGACCTGGTACTTTGGTAGCAATCATCAGATTTGAATTTCAGCGCAATGACTCTGGTTTGCGGGAAGGGCAGACCAAAGGCTGCTAAGAGTGGAAGGGTGGGGGAGTCTTTGACTTCGGACTGAGTCTGGAAAACTTGTGGCTCCAACGGGACCAACAGACTCCCTTTCTAAGCATCCTGACTTACACTTGGCTAACATCCAGCCATTCCGGGATCTCCCAGTTTTCTCCTCCCCTAAGGCCCCGCGGGCGGGAAGGCCAGCAGGGAGGCGAGGCCAAGGGTGGGCCTGCCTGGGTGGTCTCCTGACCCGCCCCCTCCGCCATTACCTAGCAACCGCTCGGTAGCGCGGCTCTGGGTAATTTGCTGCCCCTTCAGCCAATGAGAGGGCGTCGCCCGGCGTGTTGCCTTTTTCTGAGGCTGCAGCTGCCTCCTCAGCACTGTCTCGAGCTGAGCTGTGCGGTGCGCGCTAGTTCTACCTACACGTGGAGCCTACTGGGGGCCAAGGTCCCCGACCCACCCGGCGCTGCATTTGTGCACCCCGGCCTCTCCTCCCAGGGAATCCCCGAGCGAGGCCGGGCTTACAAGGGCCCAAGTCAGCTCATGGGAACATTCAGATAATGCAGGTTGGGGGCGCCAATCGCGCCCCCCTTCATCCTCAACAGCATGGCGGGGCCACCGCCCCTTGGAGAGCTGCCTCCGTGCTATACACCCCCAGCTGCATCTTCAGCACCTCAAGTGAGTAAATGAGAGGCTGGAAAGAGTGTGACTGCGTCTGTCACTTGGACCTTTGCGGGGTGTATTAAGGTCTTTTAATGCTAGTGTCATTGGATCTGTCTTTGAAGACAAGACATTGTTGTGCAAGTGCTATGTGTCTGTTTCTTGTCGTCTGGACAGTGAGAGAGAGAGAGAGAGAGAGTGTGTGTGTGTGTGTGTGTGTGTAAACTCACAAAATGGATCTGTATCTTATGTGCGTGGTTTTGTTGGGGGGGGGTGAGGGTAGAGGGGAAGAAAGTAAATCGTCCACGTTTGAGCCTCTATCTATAGATGCATCCTGTCCTGCATCCAAAAATCAGGAAACTAGGGCTTGACAGAGGGTGAGAAGAGAATTTCTTGCTTTTTTACAGTGACACCTGGCTGACCCTTCTCTTTCCATCCCAGATTCTAGCTGGGAGCCTGAAGGCTCCTCTCTGGCTTCGTGCTTACTTCCAGGGCCTACTCTTCTCTCTGGGCTGTGGGATCCAGAAACACTGTGGCAAAGTTCTCTTCTTGGGACTGTTGGCCTTTGGGGCCCTGGCACTGGGTCTCCGCGTAGCCACTATTGAGACAGACTTGGAACAGCTCTGGGTAGAAGGTGAGTTCTGGACACTGGTCATAGCTGCTTGGGTATGTCAAGTCCAAGACCAGAACAGGGTAAGGAGCTGGTCCCTGAGCCAGAGATCAGATGGGGCATCTCCTGGCCAGAACCTGTGTACTTAGGCATGTTGGAGAATTCCTGCTTTTCCCCTACACTTCCCAGAGGCTTCTGCATGCTAGGCAAGCACTTTACCACTGACATCCTCAAGCCCCATGTCCCCGCCTCTCACCCATAGAGGATGACTGCAGATGTAGTTATCTATGAATAAGTGTGTAGAATATTTACTTGCATTATACAGATGCTAATTTAGCATTTATTACCAGCCTTCTTTTTAAATTTTTTTTAAATTTTTATTTATTTATTTGATAGTGACAGAGAGAGAGAATGGGTGTGCCAGGACCTCCAGCCACTGCAAATGAACTCCAGATGCATGCACCCCCTTGTGCATCTGGCTAACATGGGTCCTGGGGAATCGGAGCCTCGAACAGAGGTCCTTAGGCTTCACAGGCAAGCGCTTAACCGCTAAGCCATCTCTCCAGCCCACCAGCCTTCTTTTTTAAAAAAAATATTTTTTATTTATTTGAGAGAAAAAGAGGCAGATAGAGAATGGGTACACCAGGTCCTCTAGCCACTGCAATCAATCTCCAGACACATGCGCCGCCGCTTAGTGCATCTGGTTTATGTGGGTACTGGGGAATCAAACCTGGGTCCTCAAGCTTTTCAGGCAAGTGCCTTAACTGCTAAGCCATTTCTCCACCCCACCAGCCTTCTTTTTTATTGTACATCAGTGTTTACAAATGCAAGAAAATCCATTTTTCAGTAGCAGGGAAAGTAAAATACATGTTGGGATAAGTGAAATCGAATTCAATTATTGGGCTGGCCATGGTGGTGCAGGCTTTTAATCCCAGCACTTGGGAGGCAGAAGTAGTGAGCCACCCTAAACTACAAAATGAATTCCAGGTCAGCCTGGGCTAGAGCAAGGCCCTAACCTCAGAGAAACCAAAAAAAGAAAAAAGAAAGAAGAAAGAAAGGAAAAGAAAATGCTTATTGTCATGTAAGAGAAGGCAGAGAAAGACCTCTGACCAGGAGATTCAGAAAAGTAGCTGGGATTGTGGTCCTAGCTACTTGGGATGCTGAAATAAGAGCATAATTTAAGCCCGGAAATTCAGTTCTAACCTGTCAAGGAGAGAGAAGAAAGAAAAGTCCTAACTGGAAGTGTGGGAAAACAGAGTAAACCATCTGACTAGGTCTTCGGATAGAAAGCACATACAGCCAGAACCCCAAAGCCATTTAGTGGAAAAGTAGCATAAACTGCACTTTGAGGCAACAGTCAGGGTCACATGGGATCAAATCCTCACTTCCTAATAGAAGTATTAGGAAATTAATAATTTCAGCATGTCTCTATTCTTTCCTGAAGCCTGGTTTCATATGGCAATCATTTGAAAAAGTCAAAAGTCGGCTCTGTTCTTCCCTGGGAAATTTTACATTTGTGGGCTCCCCAGACCTCCCCCAACCCTGGCTTATACCCAAAGGCAGGGCCCAGGTTGGAGTCTCACCCTTGAATCATTTCAAACGCTGGCAAGTCCTAGGATTCAGAGCAGATGTTTCTTGGAGCCTGCTTGCTTCTTGGGCTCCCACACCCCATCCCCACCCTACCCCCAGTCCTTTGCAGGCACTCTTACATTCACACTCTACAACAGCCCTAGGGTCCAGAGCAGATGTTTCTCCCTGCCTGCCAGCCTGCCCCCAGCATCAGGACACTCTTGTGCATACATGCACATATGCATATATCCACCCCCTCCACACACACAGACCACTCTTTCTGGGTGGTCCTGAATGACTTGCGTTTCCTGACATAACACTAAGCAGTCTCTTCCTTTCCCTCATCTTCCTCTTTCTCCATTCCTCAGATGTTCCCTGGCTAAACACTTCTTGGACACCCATGTTTCCTTCAGCACAGGGAGTCTAGGTCACCCCTGGTTGTTTTTTGTTGGTTTTGGGTTTTTTTGTTTGGTTGGTTGGGTGGGTGGGTGTTTTGTGTTTTTTTGTTGTTTTTTTTTTTATTTCAAAGTAGAGTCCTGCCCTAGCCCAGGCTGACCTGGAATTCACTATGTAGTCTCAGGGTGGCCTTTAACTCATAGCAATCCAGTCCTTCTACCTCTGCCTGTGATTAAAGGTATGTGCCACCATGCCTGGCTTTTTTTTTTTTTTTTAACCCATTGTTTGGAAAAGGGTGTAGCTGATTCCTAAACTTCTTGAAACAAGGTCTCCTTATGTCACCCAGGCTAGCCTTAACCTTGGGGTCCTTCTGGTTCAACCTCCCTCCTGTTGAGTCAGAGCCATCACACCAGTCTGAAAAAGCCGTAATCCTGGGGCTGGAGAGATGGTTTAACGGTTAAGGTGTTGGCCTACGAAGCCAAAGTACCCAGGTTCAATTCCCCAGGACCCATGTAAGCCAGATGCACAAGGGGCACATGCATCTGGAGTTAGTTTGCAATGGCTGGAGGCCCTGGTGTGCCCATTCTCTCTCTGTCTGTCTCTCTGCTTGCAGATAAATAAATAAAAATTATCTTTTTAAAAAAGGCCATAATCCTGACACAACCTTCTCTATAGTTGAGGCTCCCCACATAATGCCCTGTGCAGTGAGTAGTTGATCAAATTGAGGACTGAAGGGTATGTTTCTTTTCCATTTTGCTAATGCACAAAGGAGAAGCAGGACATTGGTTATCAGAGTTCATCACCAAACCCCTCAACTCTGGTCAACACTAAAGGACTCCAAGGTAGATAGTTCTGTAAAATAAAAATAATATCTTAGCCAGGTGTGGTGGCACACGCCTTTAATCCCAACACTCGGGAGGCAGAGGTAGGAGGATCACTGTGAGTTCCAGGCTATCCTGAGACTACACAGTAGATTCCAGGTCAGCCTGAGCTAGGTGAGACCCTACTTCAAAAAACAAAACAAAACAAAATTAAAATAATAAAAGATACTTTTTTTTTGTTTTTTTGAGGTAGGGTCTCAAGTTAGCCCAGGCTATCCTGGAATTCATGATATTGTCTCAGGCTGGCCTTGAACTCATGGCGATCCTCCTACCTCTGTCTCCCCAGTGCTGTAATTAAAGGCATGAGCCACAACACCTGGCTAAGATATGATTTTTTAAAACATTTATTTATGTATTTAGTTTAAGAGAGAGAGAGAAAGAGACAGAGAGAGGGAATGGGCATACCAGGGCCCCTAGCTACTGCAAACGAACTCCAGATGCATGCCACCCCTTGTGCATCTGGCTTACATAGGTACCGGGGAATCGAATCTGGGTCCTTCAGCTTCGCAGGCAAGCACCTTAACCACTAAGCCATCTCTCCAGCCCTATTTTAATTTTTTTAGTTTGATGAGAGAAAGAGCCAGGACCTCTTAACCTCTATAAATGAACTCCACATCCATGTGCCTTTATGTATCTGGCTTTACATGTGTGCTAGGAAATTGAACCTAGGCCAGCAGGTTTTGCAAGCAAGCACTTTTAACTGCTGAGCTATCATCTCCCCAGCTAAAAGTTTTTGTTGCTGTTTTTGAAGTAGCATTTCACTCTAGCCCAGTCTGACCTGGAACTTGTCTTGAACTCACAGCAATCCTCCTACTCTGCCTCCAAAGTGCTAGGATTAAAGGTGTGTGCCACCACAACATGGTGGTATTTTTATGGGGGGAGGGTTTTGAGCTAGGGTCTCACTCTAGCCCAGGCTGACCTGGAACTAGCTAGGTAGTCTCAGGGTGGCCTTGAATTCACTGTGATCCACCTACCTCTGCCTCCCGAGTGCTGGGATTAAAAGTGTGTGCCACTATGCCCAGCTCATCTTATTTAAAAAAAAATTTTTTTAATGTATTTAAGAGAGAGAGATAGGCATGCCAGGGCCTCTTACCCCTGTAACCAGATGCATGTGCCACTTTGTGTGCCTTGTTTCACATAGGTGCTAGAGAATTGATTGAGCCCAAGGCTGGCAGGATTTGCAACCAAGCATCCTTAACCACTGAGCTATCTCCCCAGCCCTAAAAGGTTTTTTTTTTTTTTTTTTTTTTTCAGGTAGGGTCTCACTCTGGCTCAGGCTGACCTGGAATTCACTATGGAGTCTCAGGGTAGCCTTGCACTCATGGCAATCTATCTACCTCTGCCTCCTGAGGGCTGGGATTAAAGGCATACACCACCACCATGTCCAGCCCTAAAAGTATTTTTTAATATTTTATTTATCAGAGAGAGAGGGAGAACGAAAGGGTGAGAGGGAGAAAATGGGCAAACCAGGACCTCTAGCCACTGCAAACAAACTCCAGACACATGCACCACTTTGTGCATCTGGCTTTAGGTGGGTACTAGGGAATTGAACCAGGGTTGCTAGGCTTTGCAGGAAAGTGCCTTAACTGCTGTGCCATCTCTCTAGCCCCCTAAAAAATTTTTTTAAACATTTTATTTATTTATTTGAGAGAGGGAGGGAGGCAGATAGAGAATGGGTGCACCAGGGCCTTCAGCCAGTGCAAATGAACTCTTTGTGCATCTGGCTTATGAGGATCGTGGAGAATCAAACCCAGGTCCACTAAACCATCTCTCCAGCCCTATTTATTTATTTGAGAGGTAGAGAATGGGCATGCCAGGGCCTCTAGCCACTGCAAACAAACTCCAGACGCATGTGCCACCTTGTGCACTTATGTGGGTACTGGGGAATTGAACCTGGGTCCTCTGGCTTTAAGTGCTTTAACTGGTAAACCATCTCTCCTTTGTTTTTTGTTTTGTTTGGTTTGGTTTTTTCAATTTTTTTTGAGGGTGACAGAGAGAGAAAGAGGCAGAGAGAGAGAATGGGCGTGCCTGTGGCCTCCAGCCATTGCAAACGAACTCCAGATGCGAGTGCTCCCTTGTGCATCTGGCTAACGTGGGTCCTGGGGAATCTAGCCTCGAACCGGGGTCCTTAGGCTTCACAGACAAGTGCTTAACCTCTAAGCCATCTCTCCAGCCCTTGTTTTGTTTTTTGAGGTAGGGTTTCACTCTAGTCCAGTCTGACCTGGAATTCACTCTGTAGTCTCAGGGTAGCCTTGAACTCACAGTGATCTGCCTACCTTGGCCTTCTGAGTGCTGGGATTAAAGGTGTGTGCCACCATGCCTGGCTAAAAGTATTTTTAAAGAAGACTGAGGATATAATTCAGTGATAGGGTGCTTGCCTGACATGCCAGTGCTCTAGGTTCAATCCCCAGCCCCACATAAGCCAGGCAAGGTAGATTGTGTCTTTAGTTCCAGCTCTTGGAAGGGAAAAGCAGGAGTATCAGAAGTTCAAGGTTATCCTCAGCCTGAGATACACGAGACTCTGCCAATAGATGGAAAGATGATAATGATAGATTGATAGATAGATAGATAGATAGGAAAAGAGAGAGAGAGAGAGAAAGGAAAAAATTAACAGAGCCCCCCCCCCCCAGCCAATTTCCTATTTGGTATCTTTGACAAAAACATACTATTCCCTTACCTCACTTGACAACATGTAATAGGATGAATGTGACTGGCTTCTTAGTCAATCTGATTTCACCTCCTGATGCTGGGATGGAGCCCATTTGTCCTTAATCACTAGGCCGTTCAGAAAATGGCCAGTGAGGGTTGTGGGGATGGTTTGATGATTTAAGTGCTCACAGCTCAAGCTGGAGTCCCAGAGTTCAGTCTCAAAGCCAGACATAAAAAGCCTGAAGCTGTGGTGGGCTTCTGTAATCCCAGCACCTGACACTGACAGTGAGGTGGGAGGCGAAGATGTGAACATGTGTGCACATGTACATACACACCAATAGATAATGAAAAAAAAAGTTTTTTAAATGGAGACTGCCCCGAACATGGTGTCACACGTCTTTACTCCCAGCACTTGGGAGGCAGAGGTAGGAGGATTGTTGTGAGTTCAAGGCCACCCTGAGACTACATAGTGCATTCCAGGTCAGCTGGGCTACAGTGAGACCCTACCTCGAAAAAAGAAATTGACCTGGGCTAGAGCAAGACCCTACTTCAACCCCACCCTAAAAAAAAAGAAAAAGTGGCAAGTCTGGGGAGTTGGCTCAGCGGTGAAGGTGCTTGTTTGCAAAGCATGGCAGCCTGGGTTTGATTTCTCAGTGCCCACATAAAGCCAGATGTACAAAGCGCACGTATGTCTGGAGTTCATTTGCAGCAACAACAGGCCCTGGTGTGCCCATACTTTGTGTGTGTCTCTCTCTTTCCCTGTCTCTCCTCACAAATAAATAAGTTACACTATAAAAAGAAAAAAGGCCGGGTGTGTTGGCGCATGCTTTTAATCCCGGCACTCCTTTAATCTCAGCACCAGAGGCTACCCTGAGACTACATAGTGAATTCCAGGTCAGCCTGGACTAGAGTGAAACCTTACTTCGAAAAATCAAAAAAAAAAAGAAAAGAAAAAAGCCGGGTGTGATGGCGCACGCCTTTAATCCAGCACTTGGGAGGCAGAGGTAGGAGGATCGCCATGAGTTCGAGGCCAACCTGAGACTGAGACTACATAGTGAATTCCAGGTCATCCTGGGCTAGAAGAGACCCTATCTCTTTGAAAAACACAAAAGAAAGAAAGGAGGAGATCAGTCTCACCTTCAAGTCTGCCTCCATATCGCCCTCCTGTGGTAGATCTGAAAGCTGGCCAAGTCAGTTCTGGGCTTGGAGCCTTTCCTTTGCTCTCTATCAGATCTTAAAGTCTCCAAAATCCTAAATTCTACACAGCACACATTCTAGGCCCTTCATAGATGCCGAAACTGCTTCTCCAACATTACACTGGCTCCTCCCTGCTGCCTCTTAACAGTATCAAAACTCCAAAGCAAAGCCTGTGGTTGCTACAGATCTTCACTAAGCCTGTCTACTTTTTCTGAGTCTAACTCAAAAAGCCCAACTTTGGGCTGGAGAGATGGCTTAGCGGTTAGGATGTTTGCCTGCAAAGCCAAAGAATGCAGATTTGATTCCCCAGGACCCATGTAAGCCAGATGCATAAGGTGGCATATGTGTCTGGGGTTTATTCAGCGGCTGGAGGCCCTGGTGCACCCATTCTCTCCCTCTCTCTTTCTGCTTCCTTCTCTCTCTCAAATAAATAAATATATATTTTTTAAGCCCAATTTCCTTTGCCCCACTTTCTAGGTCTTCCATGGGTACTGGCCAAAATCCTATGCATGTTTGCCCTGTCATGGTGGAACTTCTCCCTCTTTTTTTGAAGTCCTGTCCTCTTTCTACAGCTGCTTTCAGACCTCTATTGCTGATCCTAACTCAAAAGGCCTGGTTTTCTCTCTTCTATTTCCCTCCTTCCACCAACTACTAAGATTTACAGCTGACCTGCTCTATTGCTTTTCTCTCTAACTCTATAAAATGATCTTTAACTTAAAAAAAAAAAAAAAAAAGTTCTCCAAGCCTTTAACTGAGCCTTGCAACACTGGATCCTAAATGCCTTTCCCTGACTAATTCCCTTGGTCAGCTCTTTCTTACTAGGTAATAAGAAGGTCAGATCATCTCCCTCTGTTCAGAACCCACGTTGATTCTAAAGTCTCTAAAAAAAGGCCTCAGCCAAGCCAGGCATGGTAGCGCATGCCTTTAATCCCAGCAGGAGGCAGGTAAGATAATCACGGTGAGGTCAAGGCCACCCTGAGACTGCATAATGAATTCCAGGTCAGCCTGGACTAGGGCAAAACCCTACCTCAATAAGCCTAAAAAATTTTTTAAAAAGGCCTCAGTCCCTAAAATGGCTCTTAGCTCTTAGGAGTTGTTACTCAATAGATCAATAGATGCTGTGAGAGGAAATGACATGACAGAAAAATCAAAGTGTCAGGCATAGTCATGGTACACGTTTTTAATTCCAACACTAGGGAGACTGAGGTAGGAGGATCAGTGTGACTTGGGGCCACCCTGAGACTTATGTAGTTGAATTCCAGGTCAGCCTGGGCTAGAGCAAAACCCTACCTTGAAAAATCCAAAAAAAAAATAAAAAGTTTCTGGACCAGTGATTATGAACAGTAACATTGCAGAATCCAGATCTTGTACCAAATTATATTCAAATCGCTGATTTATATAATCCAGCAATGGATGCTATCAATGTTTTGTTTTGTTTTGTCTTGTTTTGTTTTGTTTTTTGCTAATTTGGTAGCTAATAACTCACTACTGCTTTATTATGACTCTCAAGCTGGCCTGTAATTCACAATACTGCCTCATCTTCCCGAGTACTAGGATTTGAGGGCCAGCCTCAGCTGCAAAGTGATCTTGAAGCCAATCTGGGCTACATGAGAACACAAAACAGGAAAAGAACGGAAGCTGGGATATAGTCATTTGGTAGAGTGCCTGCCTAGCATACATGAAGCCCTGGCTTGATCCCCAGATCGCATAAACTGGCACAGTGGCTTGTGCCTGTAATCTAGCATTGGGGGGGGGGGGGTGACAAAGGAGGATCAGTAGTTCAAGGTCTGCATAGAAACTTCAAGGCCAGCCTGGGCTACATGAGAACCTTGTCTCCAAAAAAGGAAAAGGAGATTTGGGACAAGGACACTGCAGATTAGCTCAAGGACAGAGCGCTTGGCTAAGATGCTATTTCCTATGAGGCAGACTTTTTCTATGTCTTCATCCTTCCTACCCTCTTCTCCTGTACTGATCAACCCACAATCCTTTCTCTCTTCCAATTCTTTCTGAATTTGATTTTTTTTTTTTTTTCCTGTAGGGTCTCACTCTAGGTCAGGCTGACCTGGAATTCACTATGTAGTCTCAAGATGGCCTCAAACTCACAGCAGTTTTCCTACCTCTGCCTCCCAAGTGCTGGGATTAAAGGCATGCGTCACCATGCCCAGCAATATGTATGTGTGTGTGTGTGTGTGTGTGTGTGTGTGTATTGTTTTTTTTTTTTTTTTTGGTTATTCGCGGTAGGGTCTCACTCTGGTCTAGGCTGACCTGGAATTCACTCTGTCATCTCAGGGTGGCCTTGAACTCACGGCGATCCTCCTACCTCTGCCTCCTGAGTTCTGGGATTAAAGGCGTGCACCACCACACCCGGCTTTTTTTTTTTTTTTTTAAGTTAAAATTGGTGCTTGAGAGATGGCTTAGTGGTTAAATTAAAGCACTTACCTGCAAAGCCTAAGGATACAGGTTTGATTCCTCAGTACTCACATAAAGTTAGATGCACAAAGTGGCACAAGTGTTTGGAGTTCAATTTTTTTTTTAATTTTGTTTGTTTGTTTGTTTATTTGAGAGCAACAGAGAGAGAGAGAGAGAGAATGGGCGTGCCAGAGCTTCCAGCCTCTGTAAACGATCTCCAGATGCGTGCGCCCCCTTGTGCATCTGGCTAACGTGGGTCCTGGGGAATTGAGCCTCGAACCAGGGTCCTTAGGCTTCACAGGCAAGCGCTTAACTGCTAAGCCATCTCTCCAGCCCAGTTTTTTTTATTTTTTGAGGTAGGGTCTCACTCTAGCTCAGGCTGACCTGGAATTCACTCTTTAGTCTCAGGGTGGTCTTGAACTCAAGGCGATCCTCCTACCTCTGCCTCCCAACTGCTGGTATTAAAAGCGTGTGCCACCACACCTGACTAAATAAAATATTTTTAACAAGTTAAAATTGGTCCTGGGAAGGTAGCTTAGCCATTAAAAGCATGACTGCCTGTGTTTGATTCCTCAGTGCCCACATAAAGCCATAATGTACAAATGGGCACATGCATCTAGAGTTCATTTGCAGTGGCAGGAGGCTTTGGTGTGCCCATTCTCTCCCTCCCTTTCCCTCTCTCTCTCTTTACAAATAAAATAAGGAATCCTTAGGAGGGAGAATGGCAAGAGAGCCAGTTATTCATGATGGTGCATGCCTTTAATCCCAGCACTCAGGAGGATCATATGATTTCAAGGCCAGCCTAGGCTTCAGAGTGAAGTCCAGGACAGCCTGGGCTACAATAGTGAGACCCTACTTCAAACAAAACAAGACAAAAAAAAAAACGAAAAAGGAGGACCCATATATTCTCTCTTGCACATGTACACACACACACACACACACACTCTAATAAATAATTAAATTATTATATTTATTTATATATTATATATTATATAATTATATATAATATAGTAAATTATTTACTTAGAAAGAATGGGTGCACCAGGGCCTCCAGCTACTGCAAATGAACTCCAGATGCATGTACCACCTTGTGCATCTGCATTATGTGGGTCCTGGGGAATTGAACTAGATCCTTTGGCTTTGCAGGCAAGTATCTTCACCCCTTAGCCATCTCCCCAGCTCAAATAAATTTTTAAAAGTAAAAGCCGGGCGTGGTGGTGCATGCCTTTAATCCCAGCACTTGGGAGGCAGAGGTAGGAGGATCGCCATGAGTTCAAGGCCACCCTAAGACAACAGAGTTAATTCCAGGTCAACCTGGACCAGGGTGAGACCCTACCTCAAAAAACCAAAAAAAAAAAAAAAAAAGAAGAAGTTAAAAAAAGCCAGGCATGGGGCTAGAGTGATGGCTTTCGAGGCTTGATTCCCCGGGACCCACTTAAACCAGATGAACAAGGTGGTACATGCATCTGGAGTTCGTTTGCAATGGCTAGAGGCCCTGGCGTGCCCATTCTCTCTCTCTCTCTCTCTCTCTCTCTCTGTGTGTGTGTGTGTGTGTATGTGCCTCTTTCTCTCTGTTGCTCTCAAATAAATAAAAATAAATAAATAAATAGCCAGGGATGGCCGGGCATGGTGGCACATGCCTTTAATCCCAGCACTCGGGTAGCAGAGGTAGGAGGATCGCCATGAGTTTGAGGCCACCCTGAGACTACATAGTAAATTCCAGGTCTGCCTCAGCTAGAGTGAAACCCTACCTCAAAAAACAAAAACTAGCAAACAAAAAGAGAGAGAAAAGGCCAGGCATGGTGCTGCACACCTTTAATCCCAGTACTGGGGAGGTAGAGGTAGGAGGATCACTGTGAATTTGAGGTCAGCCTGAGACTACATAGTGAATTCTAGGTCATCCTGGGCTAGAATGAGATTCTACCTCAAAAAAAAAAAAGAAAGAAACAGAGAAGGTTCCTAGACAGGGGGAAGCAGAACTCGATCTTATAGTAGACAAAGTTCACTAAGCTTCCCTGCTGTGGCCCTCACCCACCTCCACATCATAGGTCCTGTCCCTTCAAAATGGGACTCCATGGTTAGCGTAATGCAAGGCTTGATGAGAGGTGCTGAGATAAAGAGACTTAAGACAGGGCTGGCACTAGACAGGCTGCTGAGAGAGATCTAGACCTTTGACTCACATTAATTCACCTCTGCCAGGGCACTTCTTGCCTAGGTGTACGGGAGGATCACACTGACAGACTGAACCACAGGGCCCGTCATTACCAGACACTGCCATCACTGCTCCAGGCAACCTAAGCTATGAGCCAGTCCCTAAATCTATTCGTTTAGGAAATCCCCCTAATGGCAACCTCTCCACTGGTCCCTGTTGTGCCTCCTATCCTGCCCTGCTGAGCAGAAGGCCTGAGTAAGGTCTCCTCCAGAATCTCCCATAACACTAGCCCAAATCCAGCTCATAAATTCATATCATATATGAATTCAAGGCCTTATCCCTGCTACATGGGTGCTCTGCCTCTGAGCTACGCCTCTAGCCCTGATTCTCATTCTTACTTTTTAAATATTTTTTAAATTTTTATTTATTTATTAGAGTCAGAGTAAGAGAGAGCGAAAGTGAGAACGGGCGCACCAGGGCTTCCAGCCACTGCAAACGAACTCGAACTCCAGACGCATGTTCCCCCTTGTGCACCTGGCTAACGTGGGTCCTGGGGAATTGAACCTGGGTCCTTTGACTTTGTAGGCCCGGGCTGGCCTGGAATTCACTATGTAGTCTCAGGGTGACCTTGAATTCACAGTGATCCTCCTACCTCTGCCTCCCAAGTGCTGGGATTAAAGGCTTGAGCCACCACGCCCAGCCCCTCATTCTTAAATTTTTGTCCTCAAACCAGCCAACATGGCTCACACATAAACTCCTGAGTGCTGGAATTATAGAAGCCCATCATGCATGAACTCTAAAGCCCCACCGTGTCCTACAACTGGGACTTCACTTGCTTGAAGAGGGGCGGGAGCTTGCAGAGTCAGTGTGGGTCACGGTAAGGCCTTCAGTGAGGAGTCGGAGCCTCTTCTTACAGCACTTTTCCCGATCCTGGGAGTCCTCGGGTTAGAACCTGTCTTCCAGAACTTTGGTCCACCTGGGCTGTCTGTCCCAGCTTTCTCTTTCCTCTGGCAGTGGGCAGCCAGGTGAGCCAGGAGCTCCATTACACCAAGGAGAAGCTGGGGGAGGAGGCTGCGTACACTTCCCAGATGTTGATTCAGACTGCACTCCAGGAAGGGGAGAACATCCTCACCCCTGAAGCCCTTGGCCTTCACCTCCAGGCAGCCCTCACTGCCAGTAAAGTGCAAGTGTCGCTCTATGGAAAGTAAGTCCAGCTAAGTCCCTGAGTGGCTGGGGGTGAAATGTGCTGTGGCAGCTCTAGAATCCCTCTTCTGATGATCATGTACTATAGGTCCTGGGATTTGAACAAAATTTGCTACAAGTCAGGAGTTCCCCTTATTGAAAATGGGATGATTGAGCGGGTGAGTATCCTGAGCAGTTCCCATGGAACTGGGCAGAGACATTGGAAGGCTCAGAGGGATGCTACAAGGGGTGCAGGTGTGAATGCTGGGAGGATTACAGAGGGCATCCTACCTAGTTCATGAGAACAGGAGCTCAGGGCCAGAACTGACATGACCTCTGGTGTCCTTGGCAGATGATTGAGAAGCTGTTTCCGTGTGTGATCCTCACCCCACTCGACTGCTTCTGGGAGGGAGCCAAGCTCCAAGGGGGCTCTGCCTACCTGCCGTGAGTGCTGGCTGCCACAGCTGCTCCTGGAGCTGCTTCATCTCCTGCCAGGGGCTTCCCCTGCAGAGAGCGGGCGCGGGACAGGAGGGAAGAAGCCCAGGAAACCTTGCCAAGTCAGTTACCTCCTAGCCCAGGGTCAACTCTGAAGGAAAGGAAGCTTTGACCTGTCTAATTTAGGTTACACACATCCTTACAAAGAGGAGGAAAAGATCCCCAGAAAGAGACTTGCCTGCTGGGATTAGTATTAACTAAACCATTGCCTGGACTAGGAAAAAAAAAAAAACTGTTAGGTAAAGGTGTCTGTGTGATTATAGGTTAGAACCATAGTTAGACAGCTTGGTATGGACTCATTGGGCTTTTCTGGTCTTTTCAGTGCATTAAGTACATGTGTCCTGTTGTCCATCTTAGCCCCTCATATGCATCCACAGCTCACTGCAGCAGCATCTTTTTTTTTTTTTTTTTTTTTTTTGAGAGCAACAGACAGAGAGAGAAAGAGGCAGAGAGAGACAGACTGCAAACAAACTCCAGATGCATGTGCCACCTTGTACATCTGACTTATGTGGGTCCTGGGGAATCGAGCCTCAAACCGGGGTCCTTAGGCTTCACAGGCAAGCGCTTAACCACTAAGCCATCTCTCCAGCCCCAGCAACATCTTTTTAAAAATATTTTTATTTATGCTGGGCATGGTGGCGCACACCTTTAATCCCAACACTCAGGAAGCAGAGGAGGATTGCTGTGAATTTGAGGCCACCCTAAGACTACATAGGTAAGTCCAGGTCTGCCTCAACTATAGCGAGACCCTACCTCCAAAAACCAAAAAATATATATATTTATTTTTTTGAGAGGAAGAAGCAGCTAGAGAGACAGAATAGGCACACCAAGGCCTCTAGCCACTGCAAATGAACTCCAGATGTATGTGCCACCTTGTACATCTGGCTTACATGTGGGTCCTAGGGAATTGAACCTGGGTCCTTTGACTTTGCAGGCAAGCACCTTAACCACTAGGCCAGCTCTTCAGGCCTACAGCAACATCTTGCACAGTCTCCTTATGGAAGGAGAGAGAAGCACATAGGAGGGTAGAGTGCAGCAGGGGTCCATAGCAGCTGTCTGGAGGATAGGTATTGATTCCTGATCTCCACTAACAATGAGCTCATCCTGTAGGGGCCGCCCTGATATCCAGTGGACCAATCTGGATCCCCAGCAGCTGCTAGAGGAGCTGGGTCCTTTTGCCTCCCTGGAAGGCTTCCGTGAGCTGCTAGATAAGGCACAGGTGGGCCAGGCCTACGTGGGACGGCCCTGTCTGGATCCTAATGATCTGCACTGCCCACCTAGTGCTCCCAACCATCACAGCAGGCAGGTGGGTTCCAATCAGCTCTGCCAGGTCAAGACTGTCCCTTCCTTCTCTTTCTCATCTGTTCCTCTATTCTGGCCACCTGCTCCCATTTTCTGGACATGTCCACTGTCCACCCGCTACTGTGAGTGATCCATGCGTTAACCCTCATGTGGCATATGATTCTTCCCCATTTTGTTGAGGCTGGGTCTCACTCTCCCCCAGGCTGACTGAATTCAGGGTAATCAGCAATCCTCTTACCTCCACCTCCTCCTGAGTGCCAGAATTAGCCATTTTCCTCCCCCTCCATCCCCCAAGCCAGGGTCTCACTCTATAGCCCCAGACTGGTCACAGGCAATCCTCCTACCTCAGCCTCCAGAGTGCTGGGATTAAAGGTATGCATATTTATGACAGGATATTTTGTGTTTTTTTTTTTTAATTTATTTGCCAGAAAGAATGGGTACAGCAGGGCCATCAGCCACTGCAAATGAACTCCAGATGCATGCACCACCTTGTGCATCTGGTTTATGGGGGTCCTGAGGAATCAAACCTGGGTTCTTTGGCTTTGCCCACTAAGCTATCTCTCCAGCCTTTTGTTTTGTTTTGGTTTTTCAAGATAGGGTCTCGCTCTAACCCAGACTGACCTAGAATTCACTATGTAGTCTCAAGGTGGCCTCGAACTCATGGTGATCCTCCTAGCTCTGCTTCCCAAGTACTGGGATTGAAGGTGTGTGCCACCATGCCCTGCTGTTTTGTTTTTAATTTTTTATTTGTTTATTTTATTTATTTATTTGAGAGCTACGGACATAGAGAGAAAGAGGCAGAGAGAGAGCAAGAGTGAGAGAGAGAGAGAGAGAATGGGCGTGCCAGGGTTTCCAGCCATTGCAAACGAACTCCAGACGCGTGTGCATCTGGCTAACGTGGGTCCTGGGGAATCGAGCCTCGAACCGGGATCCTCAGGCTTCACAGGCAAGCACTTAACTGCTAAGCCATCTCTCCAGCCCTTTTTTTTTTTTTTTTTTTCTTTTTTGAGGTAGGGTCTCACTCTGGCCCAGGCTGACCTAAAAATTAACTATGAAGTCTCAGGGTGGCCTTGAACTCCTCCTACCTCTGCCTCCCTCATGCTGGGATTAAAGACGTGGTGAGCCACCATGCCTAGCTACCATCAGGTTTTATCAAACATCTTTAACTACTGAGCCATCTCTCCAGCCCTTATTCTCATTCTTAAGTGTTTATTTTTATTTTTATTTATTTATTTTTAGATAGGGTCTTACTCTAGACCAGGCTGACCTAGAATTCACTATATACTGTCATGGTGGCCTCAAACTCAGAGCGATCTTCCTACCTCTGCCTCCCACGTGATAGGATTAAAGGTGTGTGCCACCACGCCTGGCTGTTTTTCGAGATAGTATCTGGTTGGTTTCAAACTTGTGGGAATCCTCCTGACTCTCCCTTCTGAGTGCTGAAACTATAGGTATGATCCATCTACCAAAGCTGGCCTTGTTTTTGTTGAAACAGAGCTTCATGGGGCTGGAGAGATGGCTTAGTGGTTAAGACACTTGCCTGAAAATCCTAAGGACCCAGGTTTGATTCCCCAGTACCTATGGTAAAGCCAGATGCACAAGGTGGCTCATGTGTCTGGAGTTCATTTTGCAGTGGCTAGAGGACCTGACACACTCATTCTCTTTCTCTTTCTCCTTCTCTCTCTCTCTCTCTAACAAATAAATAAAAGATTTTTGCTTAGTTTTTTTTTTTTTTTTTTTTTTTTTAGGTAGGGTTTCACTCTAGCCCAGGCTCACCTGGAATTCACTATGTAGTCTCAAGGTGGCCTTGAACTCATGGCAATCCACCTACCTTTGCCTACCAAGTGCTGGGATTAAAGGTGTATGTCACCATGCCTGGCTTAAAGCTTTATTTTTATTTATTTATTAGAGACAGAAGGAGAGAGAGAGAGATGTGCATGCCAGGGCCTCCAGCCACTGCAAACAAACTCCAGATGCATGCACCACTTTGTGCATCTGGCTTATGTGAGACCTGGAGAATGGAACCTGGGTCCTTAGGCTTCATAGGCAAGCACCTTAACTGCTAAGCCATCTCTCCAGCCCATAAATAAAATATTTTAAATATTATACTTTCTTTCTTTCTTTGAGAAAGAGGGAGGGAAAGAGAAAGAGGCAGAGAGAAAGAATGGGCACATCAGGGCCTCCAGTTCCTGCAAACGAACTCCAAACACATGCACCACCTTGTGCATCTGGCTAACGTGGGTCCTGCAGAGTTGAACCTGGGTCCTTTGGCTTTGCAGGCAAGTGCCTTAACCGCTAAGCCATCTCTCCAGCCCAATAAAATATTTTTTTTAATGGGGTTTCATATAGTTACAGGCTGGCCTATAACTGTGATCCTCCTACTTTAGCCTCCTGAATTCTGTGATTAAAGGTATACACCACCATGCCCTGCAGCCTCTAATTCACTCTTAAACTGCTGATCAACTTGCCTCTGTCTTCCAAGTGCTGGGATTGCAGGTGTGCACCACCACATTAAGTTCCTTTTGCTTCCTTTCTTCTTGGCTTTTTTTTTTTTTTTTTTTTTTCGAGGTAGAGTCTCACTCTGGTCCAGGCTGACCTGGAATTCACTATGTAGTCTCAGGGTGGCCTCCAACTAATGGCAGTCCTCCTACCTCTGCCTCCCAAGTGCTGTGATTAAAGGCATGTGCCACCACATCCGGCTTTTTTTTTTTTTTTTTTTTTAAAGGCAGAATCTCCCTCTGTAGTCCAAACTGGCCGGGAACTCTTCTATCTCAGTCTCTTAAATGCTGGGATTATAGGTGTGAGCCATTGTACCTGGCTCCTTTTAAACTTTTCTAAGATAGACTTTATCAAAATAGACTATATGGGCTGGAGAGATGGCTTAGCAGTTAAGGCACTTGCCTGTGAAGCCTACGGACCCATGTTCGACTCTCCAGATCCCATGTAAGCCAGATGCACAAAGTGCCACATGCATCTGGAGTTCATTTGCAGTGGCTGGAGGCCCCTGGCACACCCATTCTGTCTGTCTGTCTCTCTCTCTCTCTCTCTGTCTCTCAAATAAATAAGTAAAAATTTTAAAAGCATAAAAATTAGACTATACATAGAAACCAAGAACAAAATAAATATAGTTATCATACCTAGTTTCCTAAATGTACGGCGCTTTTTCTAAAACCCACTATAGTTATGCCACCTCTTCCCAGCAGCCTAGTTCCAAGCCTCTGCTCCCTCTTGTGGCCTGCTGTCTGCAGAACACTAGCTCTTCACTCCAATAGAGAAGGCAAGAGGCTCACACCTATAATCCCAGCACTGGAGAAAAATTACTTCCACTTCAGACCCACTAAGCTCTGTGGCAGGCATGGCTCCTAGACGTAGGTACGAGCCTAAGCCATATTTTTTTTTTCAAATTTTTGCTGTGTAACTTTTTTGTTATGTTAGTGAACTTACTGGGCTACAGGAGCATGGGTGACTCAAAGGTGGCAGCATCCCTAGAAAGCCTACCGCAGTATGAGCTTCCTGAGTCATTTTATCCCCCTCTGATTTTTAATTTTTAAAAATATTTTTATTGGGCTGGAGAAATGGCTTAGCTGTTAAGGTGCTTACCTGCAAAGCCTAACGACCCATGTTCTACTCTCCAGGTCCCATGTAAGCCAGGAAACACAGGTGATGAAAGCATGTAAGGTCATACATGCCCATAAGATGGCACACGCCTCTGGACTTCGATTGCTGTGGCTGGAGGCCTTGGCATGACAATTCTCTCTCTCAAAAAAAAAAAAAAGCTGGGCATGGTGGCACATGCCTTTAATCCCAGCACTCCAGAGGCAGAGGTAGGAGGATTGCTGTGAGTTTGAGGCCAGCCTGAGACTACCTAGTGAATTCCAGGTCAGCCTGGGCTAAAGCAAAACTCTACCTTGGATTAAAGGGTGCACCAAGGCTTTTAGCCACTGCAAACGAACTTCAGATGCATGCGCTGTGCATCTGGCTTACGTGGGTACTGGGGAACTAAACCTGGGTCCTTTAGCTTTGCAGGCAAACATCTTAACTGCTAAGTCATCTCTCCAGCCCTTTTTAACTTTTTCATTTTTTTTTTTTTTCAAGGTAGTGTTTCAGTCTAGCCCAGACTGACCTGGAATAATTCACTGTGTAGTTTTAAGGTGGCCTCGAACTCATGGCAATCCTCCTACCTCTGCCTCCCAAGTGCTGGGATCAAAGGCGTGTGCTACCATGCCTGGCCTTTTAACTTTTATTTATATATTTTTTAATTGATTTATTTTTGGTTTTTCAAGGTAGGGTCTTGCTCTAGCTCAGGCTGACCTGGAATTCACTCTGTAATCTCAGGGTGGCCTCGAACTCACAGTGATTCTCCTACCTCAGCCTCCTGTGTGCTGGGGCTAAAGGTATGCACCACTATGCCTGGCTTTTTAACTTTTTAAAGTATGGTTTTACTATTTAGAACTCAAGATCTTCCTGCCTCAGCCTACTATAAACTAAGTTTACCATGCTAAACTGAATCACAGCCTGTTCTTTTCACTTCTTTCTGTATTTTTCTTTTATTTCTTTCTTTTGTTTTTTTGTGGGGATTGAATCCAGAGCCTCAAGCATGCTAGGCAGGCTCTCTACCACTTGAGCTTTATTTCTGGCCACCTAGGGCCTTGAAAATTAAACCTTCCCTAATCCCCTCCAGGTTCCCAATGTGGCTCAGGAGCTGAGTGGGGGTTGCCATGGCTTCTCCCACAAATTCATGCATTGGCAGGAGGAATTGTTGCTCGGAGGCATGTCCAGAGACCTCCAAGGACAGCTGCTGAGGTAGGGCCTCCCCTGGGAGTCAGTGAGTGAACCTGGTACAAAGGAATACACACTGTAAGGCCAGACGGCTCTGGAAAACACACTGTCCATACTCCCACTGTGTGTTGAGCCAGCTCGACCCCTTCTCCTCACCCCAACTAGGGCAGAGGCCCTGCAGAGCACCTTCCTGCTAATGAGTCCCCGCCAGCTGTATGAACATTTCCGAGGTGACTACCAGACGCATGACATTGGCTGGAGTGAGGAACAGGCCAGCACCGTGCTACAGGCCTGGCAGCGGCGTTTTGTGCAGGTCAGTCAGTGTGGACGAGGACAAACAAGAATGCCCTGTGGCTGCTCCTTTCTCCTGTTCCCTCAGATTCCCTGTCTCTCTCCAGCTAGCCCAGGAGACCCTGCCTGCCAATGCATCCCAACAGATCCACGCCTTCTCCTCCACCACCCTGGATGACATCCTGCATGCATTCTCTGAAGTCAGTGCTGCCCGTGTGGTGGGAGGCTATCTGCTCATGGTGGGTCCTTCTCCCAGAACTTTGTCCCACCCCTGCCCAGTACCCACCCTGGAAGCCCCTGTCTGAGACTGTCCTCTCTCCTCACAGTTGGCCTATGCCTGTGTAACCATGCTACGGTGGGACTGTGCCCAGTCTCAGGGTGCTGTGGGTCTTGCTGGAGTGTTGCTGGTGGCCCTGGCAGTAGCCTCAGGCCTTGGACTCTGTGCCTTGCTTGGCATTACCTTCAATGCTGCCACTACTCAGGTATAACAGGGCTTTGTAGGGAAGCCTTTGGGGGCCATTACCAAGCTACTCTATAGCTGCTTCCCCCTCTGCTTCCCCAGGTGCTACCCTTTTTGGCTCTGGGCATCGGTGTGGATGACATATTTCTGTTGGCACATGCCTTCACCAAGGCCCCACCTGGCACCCTTCTCCAGGTAAGGACTCATTAGGACATTCAGCACAGTGACTAAAAACTTTTAGTTAGGTTTTTTTTTTATTTTTTTATTTTTTTATTTTTGGTTTTTCAAAGTAGGGTCTCACTCTAGCTCAGGGTGGCCTCGAAGGCTAACTTTTGGGTTTTTGAGTGAGGTTAGGCTGACTATTTGATTCACCTCTTTGTGCTGGTTTTCCATCTGTAAATGCAGATAATAATAATATGGGTTGATGTAAGAGTCAGTGAGATCATTCAGAATGTGTGCACAGAACAGAACATGAACCATTCATGGTTCTCAGAAATTATTACTGCTGTGGTACGAATGCTACGTCTGCCACCCGAGTTTCTGAGCCTCCTCTTCACCCTGTCGTGAAGATCTCTGGTCCTCTTCCCCTGTGACTTAAGAGTGTGCTTGCTCTGTCCTAGCAGGAGCGCATGGGCGAGTGTCTGCGGCGCACAGGCACCAGCGTGGCACTCACGTCCATCAACAACATGGTGGCCTTCTTCATGGCTGCTTTAGTTCCCATCCCAGCACTGAGAGCCTTCTCCCTGCAGGTAAAGCCTCAAGAATGGGCAGGTGGGGTGGAGTGGCTGTGGAGCTAGGAACATGCTCCATCCAGCCTTCATACCCTCTCATACACTCCCATCCCAGGCAGCCATAGTGGTTGGCTGTAACTTCGCAGCGGTGATGCTTGTCTTCCCAGCCATCCTTAGCCTGGACCTGCGCCGGCGCCACTGCCAACGCCTTGATGTGCTCTGCTGCTTTTCTAGGTACTGTCCCTGCTTGCCTACCTGCTTCTTCCTCACCCCTACCCTAGCTGTCCCCTGCCCTGCATTTCCTTTTCCTTTTCTTTTCTTTTTGTTGTTGTTGCATTTCTTTAAAAAAAAATATTTACTGGGCTAGAAAGATTGCTTAGTGGTTAAGGCGCTTTCCTGCAAAGCCTAAGGACCCAGGTTCAATGCCCCAGTACCCACATAAGCCAGACGCACAAGATGGTGCGTGCATCTGGAGTTTGTTTGCAGTGGTTGGAGGACCTGGCGGGCCCATTCTCTCTCGATCTGCCTCTTCCTCTTTCTTCTTCTGTCTCTCAAATAAATAAATAAAATATTTTTTAAAAAAATATTTAACAGGGGCTGGAGAGATGTCTTAGTGGTTAAGGCCCTTTCCTGTGAGGCCTAAGGACCCCGGTTCGGGGCTCGATTCCCCAGAATCCACGTAAGCCAGAAGCACAGGGTGGCGCACATGTCTGAAATTTGTTTGCAGTGGTTGGAGGCCCTGGCGCTTCCGTTCTCATTCTCTCTGTCTCCTCTCTCTCTCTGCTCGTAAATAAATAAATAAATAAATAAATAAATAAATATTTAATAGTCAGGTGTGGTGGTGCACACCTTTAATCCCAGCACTCGGGAGCCAGAGGTAGGAGGATTGCTGTGAGTTGGAGGCTACCCTGAGATTACATAGTGAATTCCAGGTCAGCCTGAGCTAGAGTGAGACCCTACCTTAAAAAAAAAAAAAAAACACCATGCCCGGCTTAAAAAATATTTTTAATTATTTATTTGAGAAAGAGAATGGGTATACTAGGACTTCCTGTCACTGCATACAAAATCTAGACACATGTAGCCGGGCATGGTGGCGCATGCCTTTAATCCCAGCACTCAGGGGCAGAGGTAGGAGGATCGCTGTGAATTTGAGGCCACCCTGAGACTACATAGTGAATTCCAGGTCAGCCTGAACTAGAGTAAAACCCTACCTCGAACCCCCCCCCAAAAAAATCTAGACACATGTGCCACTTTATGCATCTGGCTTTATGTGGGTACTAGGGAATTGAACCCAGGCCAGGAGGCTTTGCAAGAAAGTGTCTTTAGGGCTGAAGTGTCTTAGTGGTTAAGGCACTTGCCTGCCAAGCCTAAGGACCTAGGTTCGATTCCCCAGTACCCATGTAAGCCAGATGCACAAGGTGGCACATGCATGTGGAATTCATTTGCAGTGGCTCAAGTCCCTGGTGCGCCCATTCTCTCTTCTCTATCTGCTTCTTTCTCTCTCTCTCTCTCTCTCTCAAATAAATAAATACATAAATAAATAAATTTTAAATAAAAGTATCTTTAACTTCTGAGCCATTTCCCCAGCCCTCCCCTGCATTTCAAGGCACAACCTGTCACCCAGTATTTCTGCCTCTTTCAGCCCTTGCTCTGCTCGAGTGATTCAGATTCTGCCCCAGGAGCTGGGGGATAGGACAATACCAGTGGGCATTGCCCACCTGACCACCACGGTGCAAGCCTTTGCCCACTGTGAAGCCAGCAGCCAACATGTGGTCACCATCCTGCCTACCCAAGCCCACCTGGTGCCCCCGCCTTCTGACCCATTGGGCTCTGAACTCTATAGCCCAAGAGGGTCTACACGGGACCTTCTAGGCCAAGAGGAGGAAACAAGGCAAAAGACAGCCTGCAAGTCCCTGCTCTGTACCCACTGGAATCTTGCCCATTTTGCCCGCTATCAGTTTGCACCCTTGCTGCTCCAGTCACAAATCAAGGTAAGTAGGTGAGGCAACACAGGGGCTCAGTATCTGTGGGGCCCAAGAAGGACAGGGGGCCTAGGCCACCACCTGAAGGCTAAAGGACAGCCTTGGGTTTCTGGCTTAGCTACTGCCATTTTCCACAGGCTGTGGTACTGGTTTTCTTTGGGGCATTTCTGGGCCTGAGCCTCTACGGAGCCACCTTGGTGCAAGATGGGCTGGCCCTGACGGATGTGGTGCCTCGGGGCACCAAGGAACATGCCTTCCTGAGCGCCCAGCTCAGGTACTTCTCCCTGTATGAGGTGGCCCTGGTGACCCAGGGTGGCTTTGACTACGCCCACTCCCAACGTGCCCTCTTTGATCTGTATCAGCGCTTCAGTTCCCTTAAGGCTGTACTGCCTCCACCTGCCACCCAGGCTCCCCGCACCTGGCTGCACTATTACCGCAACTGGCTACAGGGTAAGAGGCCAGGAGGCCCACAGGAGGGCTGCTGTAGGAAGAAGCCCCCAGGGCCACAGACTCATTTTACCTCATCTTGTTCCTCACTAGGCATCCAGGCTGCCTTTGACCAAGACTGGGCTTCTGGGCGCATTACCCACCACTCGTACCGCAATGGCTCTGAGGATGGAGCCCTGGCTTACAAACTTCTCATCCAGACCGGGAATGCACAGGAGCCTCTGGATTTCAGCCAGGTAGGGAGAACGCTAGTCAGAGCGAAGAGGGGCTCCAGACCTCATGTCCCAGCTCCACAGCTGCCCCTCTGCCTCCACAGCTAACCACAAGGAAACTGGTGGACAAGGATGGGCTGATCCCACCAGAGCTCTTCTACATGGGGCTAACTGTTTGGGTGAGCAGTGACCCCCTGGGCCTGGCAGCCTCTCAGGCCAACTTCTACCCCCCACCTCCTGAATGGCTGCACGACAAATATGACACCACTGGGGAGAACCTTCGCAGTGAGTGCTGGGGGAAACTCACCTAGAACCTCGTCCTCAGTCCATACAGGCCCTGCCCACTGCTCCCATACTCACTGTCCCCCTTTCCTCTGCCCACTCTCTCTCCTCCACAGTCCCCGCAGCCCAGCCCCTGGAGTTTGCCCAGTTCCCCTTCCTACTTCATGGCCTCCAAGAGACTGCAGACTTTGTGGAGGCCATCAAGGGGGCCCGGGCAGCATGCACAGAGGCAGGCCATGCGGGGGTGCATGCCTATCCCAGTGGCTCCCCCTTCCTCTTCTGGGAGCAGTATCTGGGCCTGCGGCGCTGCTTCCTGTTGGCTGTCTGCATCTTGCTGGTGTGCACCTTCCTCGTCTGTGCTCTGCTGCTGCTCAACCCGTGGGCAGCTCTCCTCATAGTGAGTACTTGCAAGGATTGGTGGGAGGGACCCAGTGGGACTCCACCAGGCCCTGTTCACCCCACAATGCTCCAGCTAGGAGCCCTGGGTAAGCCCTGCCGTCCCCAGGTACTGGTCCTGGCTATGATGACTGTGGAGCTCTTTGGTATCATGGGATTCCTGGGCATCAAGCTGAGCGCTATCCCTGTGGTGATCCTTGTGGCCTCTGTAGGCATTGGTGTTGAATTCACAGTTCATGTGGCTCTGGTAAGCATAGGCACCTGGAGGGAGGGGTCAACTGATTCAGTAGTCAACCAAAATGGTTAAAGCACCATCTGTGTACTGGGAAATTGGGAGATGGGCTAAGGAGTTGGCTGTGTTGGTAAAGTGTTTGCCATGCAAACATGAGGACAATAGTTCTGATCAGCGCCACTCATGTAAAAGCTGGTCCACCCAACATCAACCTCAGGTCTCCACAGACAACCACCTACGTGCACACATACACACACACATAAATAAATAAATAAATAAATAAATAAATAAATGTGGCTGGGCATGGTGGTGCATGCCTTTAATCCCAGCAATTTGGGAGGTTGAGGCAGTGAGACCCTTCCTCGAAAAACCAACAGTAATAGTAATAATAATAAGTTGAGTGTGGTGGCGCACTCTTTTAATCCCAGCACTTGGGAGGCAGAGGTAGGAGGATTGCCATGAGTTCAAGGCCACCCTGAGACTACATAGTGAGTTCCAGGTTAGCCTGGGCTAACCCTGCCTTGAAAAACCAAAACCAAACAAACAAACAATAAATAAGTAAGTAAAACTAGGGCTGGAGAGGTCGCTTAGCAGTTAAGGAACTTTCCTGAGAAGACTAAGGACCCAGGTTCAATTCTCCAGGTCCCATGTAAGCCAGATGCACATGGTGGTACATGCATCTGGAATTCGTTTGCAGTGGTTAGAGGCCCTGGCATGCCCATTCTCTCTCTCTCTCTCTCTCTCTCTCTCTCTCTCTCATAAATAAATAAATAAAAATAAATCTGAAAAAACAACTTTAAAATAAGTAAAAATAAAGCAAGGTGTGGTAGCACACTCCTTTAATCCCAGCACTTGGGAGGCAGAGGTAGAAGGATCACCATGAGTTCGAGGCCACCCTGAGACTACAGAGTGAATTCCAGGTCAGCTGGGACTAGAGACCCTACCTTGAGAAACACAAAAATAAATTTAAAAATAAAAATAAAAGCCTGGCGTGATGGTGCATGCCTTTAATCCCAGCACTCGGGAGGCAGAGGTAGGAGGATCACAGAGAGTTCAAGGCCACTCTGAGATGAGATAGTGAATTCCAGGTCAGCCTGAGCTAGAGTGAGACCCTACCTTGAAAAACCAATAAAGTAAAATAAATTTGGGGGCTGGAGAAATGGCTTAAAAAGAGATTAAGATGCTTGCCTAAAAAGCCAAAGGATCCAGGTTCAATTCCCCAGGACCCATGTAAGCCAGATACACAAGGTGGCACATGTGTCTGGAGTTTGTTTGCAGTAGCTGAAGGCCCTGGCACACCCATTTGCCCATTCTCCCTCTTTCTGTCTCCCCCTCCCTATCTGCCTCTTTCTCTCCCAAATAAGTAAAATAAAATTAAAAAAATAAATAAATTTGGGGTTTGGAAAATGGCTTACTGGTTAAAGGCACTTGCTTACAAAGCCTGCTGACCCAGGTTCAATTCCCCAGACACTATCAAAAAGCTGGATGTAAAAAGTGGTATATCTGGTGTTTGTAGTGGCAAGAGACCTTGATGTGTACATACACAGACAATAAATAAATGTTTAAAAGTTAGGAGGGCTAGACTGGTTAAGGTGCTTGCCCACAGAGCCTAATGACCTGAGCTCGCTTCCCCATTACCCACATAAAGCCAAATGCACAAAGCGACACATTCATCTGGAGTTTGTGGCAACTGGAGACTCTGGCATGCCCATTCTCTCTGTTGCTCTTCTATCTTTCTCTGCTTGCAAATAAACATATTTTTTAAAAATTGGACTGGGTGTGGTGGCTCATGCCTTTAATCCCAGCTCTTAAGAGGCAGTTGTAGGAGGATCACTGTGAGTTTGAGAACAGCCTGTAACTACACAGTGAATTCCAGGTCAGCCTGGGCTAGAGCGAGACCCTATCTGGAAAAAAAAAAAAAAAAAAAAGATAAGATTAAATTTGGGGTTGGAGAGATGGCTCAGTGGTAAGGCGCTTGCCTGCAAAGCCAAAAGACCCAGATTCAATTCCCCAGTACCCACATAAAGCCTGATTCACAAGGTGACTCATGTGCCTAGAGTTTGTTTACACTGGCTCAAAATTTTGGTATACCTATTCTCTCTCTCTCTCAAATAAATAGATAAAATTACGTTTTAAAAACTTTATTCATTTATTTATTTGAGAGTGAGAGAGAAAGAGACAGATAGATAGAGAATGGGCACGCCAGGACCTGTAGCCACTGCAAATGAAATACAGATGCATGCACCAGCTTTTTTTTAAATTGGGAGATCACCAGGCGTGGTGGTACATGCCTTTAATCCTAGCTCTGGAGAAGCAGAGGTAGGAGGATCGCTGTGAGTTCAAGGCCAGCCTGAGACTACATAGTGAATTCCAGGTGAGCCTGGGCTAGAGAGAGACCCTACCTCAAAAAACTAAAAAAAAAAAAAAGGAGATGGTATAGTAGTTAAAGGTGCTTGCTTACAAAACCTGCTGGTCTGGGTTCAGTTCCCCAATACCCAGGTAAAGCCAGATGCACAAGGTGACACATACATATGGAATTTGTTTGCAGTGGCAAGAGGCGCTGGCTTGCCTATTCTCTCTCTTTCTCCTCCCTCCCCCTACTTACAAACAAATAAATACATATTTTATTATTTATTTATTTATTTGTTTGACAGAGAGAAAGAATGGGTATGCCAGGGCCTCCAGCAAATGAACTCCAGACACATGCACCACCTTGTGCATCTAGCTAACATGAGTCTTGGGGAATAGAACCTGGGTCCTTTGGCTTTGTAGGCAACGCCTTAACTGCTAAGCCATTCCTCCAGCCCAAATAAATACATATTTTTTAAATTTTTTTGTTTGTTTATTTATTTGAGAGCGACAGACAGAGAGAGAAAGAGAGAGAGAGAGAGGATGGGCGCGCCAGGGCCTCCAGCCACTGCAAATGAACTCCAGACGCTGTGCGCCCCTTGTGCATCTGGCTAACATGGGTCCTGGGGAATCAAGCCTCGAACCAGGGTCCTTAGGCTTCACAGACAAGCACTTAACCGCTAAGCCATCCCTCCAGCCCTACATATTTATTTTAAAAGATGAGATAGCTGGGCATGATGGTGCATCCTTTTAATCCCAGTGTTCAAGAGGCCAAGGTAGGAGGATCTCTGTGAGTTCGAGGCCAGCCTGAGACTACATAGTGAATTCCAGGTCAGTCTGGGCTAGAGCAAGACCCTACTTAGGAAAAAAAAAAAAAAAATCAGCATTCAGAACAACACACACAAAAAAAATAGAAATAATGTGAAATGCCACCCTGAGAAGTGACTTGTCACCTTGGTGGACCAGGAATTGGAACAGGAAGTAAGTATTTCAAGTTTGGCATACCATACACTCTCTAGAATAGTTGTGCCATCACAGCACGAAAGCCTCCACAGATGACAATACTTCATGAGTGGGCGTGGCACTCTTTTCAGCAGAACTGTACTTAAAAACACTATTGACAGACTGTAGTTTGCCTACCCTGTCCTGGGCATTTTTCTGTTTGACCAGATACATCACTAATTTAACTCAAGAGGACTCATGAGTGTTTCCAGACCATTCTCATGAACTGAGCTCCCCTGGCCTTCTGTAGGCCAAAAGCGGGGGGGCGGGGGTGGGAGAGGGGAGCCCTGGAAGGTAAGTAGGACCACTCTGTTCCGCAGTGCTTCCTGACCACCCAGGGCAGCCGGAACCTGCGTGCTGCTCGCGCTCTAGAGTATACATTTGCGCCCGTCACTGATGGAGCCATCTCTACGTTGCTGGGCCTGCTCATGCTTGTTGGTTCCAACTTTGACTTCATTGTAAGGTACAGAGGTTCAGGAGGATGAGGAGGCAGGGACTACCTCAGAGCCTGCCCACTGACCCCCTCCTTCCTCCAGGTACTTCTTCATGGTGCTCACGGTGCTCACACTCTTGGGCCTCCTCCATGGGCTTGTGCTGCTGCCGGTGCTGCTGTCTGTCCTGGGTCCCCCACCAGAGGTAACCACACTCTCCCTGTGCAATGAATCCCCAGGGACAGGGTGGGAACAAGCAGAAGAAGGGATAGAGCTATTACTAAATTCCAGAGTGGTCAAAGACAGGACCCAAGCCAGGCGTGGTGGAACATGCCTTTAATCCCAGCACTTGAGAGGCAGAGGTAGGAGGATTACCATGAGTTCAAGGCCACCCTGAGACTACATAGTGAATTCCAGGTCTGCCTGGGCTAGAGTGAGACCCTACCTTGAAACACCCCCCCCCCAAAAAAAAAGGACAGGACCCAAAGTCTCAGCTTCCTCCTCTCCCCAGATACCATCTTTCTGTCCCTCAGCCTTCTTCATGGGAACTAAGATGGTGGCCTGTTAGGACCCAGAGCAAGGGCGAGGGTTTACCCTAGGCCTTGAAATCTTGTCTTATGAACTCTGATATACTACTGGCAGCCAATAAGGACCAACAGAGATCATGGGGGAGGTGAGGGGGGGAGATGCTGAAGAGCACTGAGCCTCAGACTCATTGGCCCTGGTGTCTCCTCCCAGGTGGCACAAGCATACAAGGAGAGCCCACAGGTCCTGAGTCCTGCAACTACACGGGGAGGTGGACTCAGATGGGGAGTACCCCCCACTCTGTCACAGAGCTTTGCCAGAGTGACTACCTCCATGACTGTGGCCCTCCACCCACCCCCACTACCTGGTGCCTACGTCCACCCAGCCTCTGATGAGCCTATGTGGCCCCCTACTCCCACCCCGGCTGCCAACAGCTCAAGCATCCCCAGCTCCAGGGGACCACATACCGAGTGAAGGAGCAGCTCAGGCGCAGAGATCCTACTTGAGTCACAAGAAGGCACTGGGAAGCAGTGGCCATGTGGAATGCAGTTTGGGCCCTGGAGGATCCTGCTGCTGCAGTTTGCCTCCGCTCCCCTGACAGCCACCCAGACTTCCCTGAAACCCATACAGAACAGCCACTCCTTGGAGAACATGGGGTGTCTGTGTCTGCCCCTGTCATTTCCTGTTCAGGCTGCAGTGCAGACCTGTCCCCCTTCTACCTACACTGCCACCCACCCAGAAGACCAAGCCAGAGGGCTCCCCTTGTACGCTTTGCCAGTCCTGGCCCTTCACTATGTGGTGACTCCTGGAGAGGCCCTCTGTACCCTGCCCACCTCCTACCATATTTATATGAAGATGTTTATTTTTGTATATATATTAGCGCTGCTGAAAGTTTTATTTTTAAAGAGTGAAATATATTCTATATGAACTCATCTCATATGACTTTTTTTTTCTTTCTGGTTTTCAAGGTAGGGTCTCATTGTAGCCCAGGCTGACCTGGAATTCACTATGTAGTCTCAGGGTGCCTCAAACTCTTGGTGCTCCTCCTACCTTTGCCTCCCTAGTGCTGAGATCAAAGGTGTGCGCTACCACACGGGGCTCACATGACTTTGATGCTTTTCTTTATTTATTTGCAAAGAGAAAGAGAATGCTCATGTCAGGGCCTCTAGCTGCTGCAAAAGAACTCCAGATGCATGTGTAACCTTGTACATCTATCTTTATGTGAGTCCTAGGGAACTGAACCCAGGTCGTTAGGCTTTGCAGGAAAGAACCTTAACCTCTGAGCCATCTCTTTAGCCCTGGTCTTCTTTAAAATATTTTATTTTATTTATTAATCTATTTGACAGAGAAAGAGGGAGAGACAGACAGAATGATGGGGTGCCAGGGCCTCCGGTAGGAGGATCTCTGTGAGTTCGAGGCCAGCCTGAGACTACATAGTGAATTCCAGGTCAGTCTGGCTAGAGCAAGACCCTACTTAGGAAAAAAAAAAAAAAAATCAGCATTCAGAACAACACACACAAAAAAAATAGAAATAATGTGAAATGCCACCCTGAGAAGTGACTTGTCACCTTGGTGGACCAGGAATGGAACAGGAAGTAAGTATTTCAAGTTTGGCATACCATACACTCTCTAGAATAGTTGTGCCATCACAGCACGAAAGCCTCCACAGATGGACATACTTCATGAGTGGGCCCGTGGCACATCTTTTACAGCAGAATGTCTTTAAAAACACTATTGACATGACTGTAGTTTGCCTAACATGTCCTGGGCATTTTTCTGTTTGACCAGATACATCACTAATTTAACTCAAGAGGACTCAATGAGTGTTTCCAGACATCTCATGGAACTGAGCTCCCCTGGCCTTCTGTAGGCCAAAAGCGGGGGGCGGGGTGGGAGAGGGGAGCCCTGGAAGGTAAGTAGGACCACTCTGTTCCGCAGTGCTTCCTGACAACCCAGGGCAGCCGGAACCTGCGTGTGCTCGCGCTCTAGAGTATACATTTGCGCCCATCACTGATGGAGCCATCCTCTACGTTGCTGGGCCTGCTCATGCATGTTGGTTCAACTTTGACTTCATTGTAAGGTACAGAGGTTCAGGAGGATGAGGAGGCAGGGAACTACCTCAGAGCTGCCCCACTGACCCCCCTCCTTCCTCCAGGTACTTCTTCATGGTGCTCACGGTGCTCACACTCTTGGGCCTCCTCCATGGGCTTGTGCTGCTGCCGGTGCTGCTGTCTGTCCTGGGTCCCCCCACCAGAGGTAACCACACTCTCCCTGTGCAATGAAATCCCCAGGGACAGGGTGGGAACAAGCAGAAGAAGGGATAGAGCTATTACTAAATTCCAGAGTGGTCAAAGACAGGACCAAGCCAGGCGTGGTGGAACATGCCTTTAATCCCAGCACTTGAGAGGCAGAGGTAGGAGGATTACCATGAGTTCAAGGCCACCCTGAGACTACATAGTGAATTCCAGGTCTGCCTGGGCTAGAGTGAGACCCTACCTTGAAACACCCCCCCCCCAAAAAAAAAGGACAGGACCCAAAGTCTCAGCTTCCTCCTCTCCCCAGATACCATCTTTCTGTCCCTCAGCCTTCTTCATGGGAACTAAGATGGTGGCCTGTTAGGACCCAGAGCAAGGGCGAGGGTTTACCCTAGGCCTTGAAATCTTGTCTTATGAACTCTGATATACTACTGGCAGCCAATAAGGACCAACAGAGATCATGGGGGAGGTGAGGGGGGGAGATGCTGAAGAGCACTGAGCCTCAGACTCATTGGCCCTGGTGTCTCCTCCCAGGTGGCACAAGCATACAAGGAGAGCCCACAGGTCCTGAGTCCTGCAACTACACGGGGAGGTGGACTCAGATGGGGAGTACCCCCCACTCTGTCACAGAGCTTTGCCAGAGTGACTACCTCCATGACTGTGGCCCTCCACCCACCCCCACTACCTGGTGCCTACGTCCACCCAGCCTCTGATGAGCCTATGTGGCCCCCTACTCCCACCCCGGCTGCCAACAGCTCAAGCATCCCCAGCTCCAGGGGACCACATACCGAGTGAAGGAGCAGCTCAGGCGCAGAGATCCTACTTGAGTCACAAGAAGGCACTGGGAAGCAGTGGCCATGTGGAATGCAGTTTGGGCCCTGGAGGATCCTGCTGCTGCAGTTTGCCTCCGCTCCCCTGACAGCCACCCAGACTTCCCTGAAACCCATACAGAACAGCCACTCCTTGGAGAACATGGGGTGTCTGTGTCTGCCCCTGTCATTTCCTGTTCAGGCTGCAGTGCAGACCTGTCCCCCTTCTACCTACACTGCCACCCACCCAGAAGACCAAGCCAGAGGGCTCCCCTTGTACGCTTTGCCAGTCCTGGCCCTTCACTATGTGGTGACTCCTGGAGAGGCCCTCACCACTGCCAACGAATTCCAGACACATGCACCCCCTTGTGCATCTGGCTAAGGTGGGTCCTGGGGAATCAAACTGGGTCCTTTGGCTTTGCAGGCAAATGCTTTAACCGTTAGGCCATCCCTCCAGCCCAGCCCTGTTTTTTGTTTTGTTTTGTTTTGTTTTGTTTCGAGGTAGAGTCTTGCTCTAGTTCAGGCTGCCCTGGAATTCACTGTGTAGTATCAGGTTGGCCTCGAACTCTCTGCAATCCTTTTACCTCTGCCTTCCAAGTGCTGGGATTAAAGGCATGCACCACTACGCCCTGAAGCCCTGGTTGTTTTTTGATGTAGGGTCTCACCCTAGCCCAGGCTGACCTGAATTCACTCTGTAGTCTCAGGCCAGCTTCAAACTCACAGCAATCCTCCTACCTCAGCCTCCCAGAGTGCTGGAATGAAAGACATGCATCACCATTCCCTGTCATCTATTTTTTATTGGTTTTTCGAGATAAGGTCTTGCTCTAGCCTAGCCTGACTTGGAATTCACTATGTAGTGTCAGGTGGCCTTGGACTCAGCGATCCTCCTACTTCTGCTTCTTGAGGGCTGGGATTAAAGGCGGGTGCCAACATGCCAAACTGTCCAGACACAGCCTTTTTCATACTCCACATCCTGGACATAACAATTACTACTACTAGTGTCACCCTCATCTTGAATTTGCGTCCTGTCTGCCTAGATTCTTTCCAGCCTCCCCTTGTCCTAACCTCAAATCATTCTTTAAAATGAACTGGATGCTACTGATGGTATCTCAGGCCTGTAATCCAAGCACTTGGGAAGTAGAGAGAGGACTGCTGTGAGTTCAAAGCCAGCCAGGGCTACAGAAGGAGATCCTGTTTAAGAAAAAAGTACAATGAGAGCTAGGGAGATAGCTTAGCAGTTAAGGCACTTGCCTGCAAAGCCAAAGGACCCAGGTTTGATTCCCCAGGACCCACATAAGACAGATGCACACGGTGGTGCATATGTCTAGAGTTTGTTTGCAGTGGCTGAAGGCCCTGACACGCCCATTCTCTCATCTTCCTCTTTCTCTTTCAAATAAATAAAAGTTTAAAAAAGAGTAACCCCTGCCTGCATGAGGGAAAGAGAGGGATTGGCCCCAGGCAGCCCACAAAGGAGAAGAGAGAACAGTGGCTTGGGGCAGGAGTGGTGGGGAGGGTTCTACAGTTCCACGTGGGCAGTGCTGCTGGGTTTCCACTGCTGGTCTACAGAATCAGTCGGCAGCCATCTCAATTTGCATACCCGTGGTGAACCTGAAAACAGTTTCACCATACTTGAACTCCATCCCCAAGGGCATTTCTTCACAACTGCAGAGCATACCTCACATCTGCTGTAAATATACATGTAAAAACTATAGCCATCTAGGAGGTACAGCTAGGGCACTGAACCTCTCCGGGATGTTGGACGTGAAAGGCCACACCCATACTCTGGCTTTCCTTATCACATAAATCTTTCACCTTTTACTAAAGATTTGCATGGAGAAGAACAGTTATGAGTCATTGACCAATTTTTCTTTGTGTTAGGGTCTCACTGTAGCCTAGACTGGCCTTGAATCCTCAAGTTATTCTCCTGCTGCAGCCTTAAAGAGCTGAGATTATAGGCATGAGTCACTAGGCTGGGCTCACTAATGAGTTTCTTTTAACTTTTTTAAATATTGATTTATTTGCAAGCAGAGCTAGAGAGACAGCTAGAGAGAAGAGAGACAGACAGAGAGAATGGGTGTGCTAGGACCTCTAGTCACTGAAAACTCCAGAAGCATATACCACTTTGTGCATCTGGCTTACATGGGTACTGGGGAATTGAACTTGGGTCCTTACACTTCACAGGCAAGCGCCTTAACCACTAAGCCATCCCTCCAGCCTACTAGTTTCTTGAAGCTGTTTTCTACCAGGTTCTCAGAGACTTAAAAATTAAACGGGCTAGAGAGATGGCTTAGTGGTTAAGATGCTTGGCTGCAAAGCCAAAGGACCCAGGTTCAATTCCCCAGGACCCACATATACCAGATGCACAAGGGGGTGCACATGTCTGGAGTTTGTTTGCAGTGGCTAAAGGTCCTGGTGTGCCCATTCTGTCTCTCTCAAACAAACAAATAAATAAAGTAGACTCTGGGGTGGGATGGTACATGCTGGTAATCTATCACTTCAGAGGCTGATCATTGTAGTTTTTGCTTACTTTTTTTTTTTCTTTTTAAAGCTATGAGTTCAGTTCCTTTTTTTTTTAATTTATTTATTTGAGAGCGACAGACACAGAGAAAGAGGCAGATAGAGAGAGAGAGGGAATGGCCGCGCCAGGGCTTCCAGCCACTGCAAACAGAACTCCAGATGCGTGCGCCCCCTTGTGCATCTGGCTAACGTGGGTCCTGGGGAATCGAGCCTTGAACCGGGGTCCTTAGGCTTCACAGGCAAGCGCTTAACCACTAAGCCATCTCTCCAGCCCTGCTTACTTTTTTTTCTTTTCAAGGTTTGGTTTCACTGTAGCCCAGGCTGACCTGGAACTCACTTTGTAGTCCTAGGCTTGCCTTGAACTCACATCAGTTATACCACCCCTGCCTCCCAATTGCTTGGAATAAAGGCATATGCCACCATGCCCAACTATTTTTAAGTACTTTTATTGACTATTTATTTGCAAAGACAAAAGAGAAAACGGAGCACGCCAGGGCCTCCTGTCACTGCAAATGAACTCCAGATACATATGCCACTTTGTGCATTGGCTTTATGGGTACTGGGGAATCAAACTCATCACACCGAACATGTTTTTGTTTTCTCTCCCCCCCCCCCTACTCTACCACCCTGGGGAAGACCAGCAGACTGCCGTTTTTTTCAAGGTAGGGTCTTGCTCTATCCCAGGCTGACCTGGAATTCACTCTGTATTCTCAGGGTGGCCTAAAACTCTCGCCACTCCTCCTACCTCTGCCTCTCAAATGCTGGGATCAAAGGCCTGTGCCACCATGCCCAGCTGCCTTTTTTTCGTTTATGTGACAGTGAGAGGCAGATAGAATTGACATGCAAGGGCCTCCAGCTACTGCAATCAAACTCCAGATGCATGCACCCCCTTGTGGGTATGTGTGACCTTGCACACTTGTGTCACAGTGCATCTGGCTTACATGGGACGTGAACATGAGTCCTTAGGCTTCACAGGCAAGCGCCTTAACAGCTAAGCCTTCTCTCCTGCCCACCCTTTTTTTTTCGGTTTTTCAAGGTAAGGTCTCACTCTATCTAGCCCTGGCTAACCTGGAATTCACTATGTAGTCTCAGGGTGGCCTTGAACTCACAGCGATCCTCCTACCTCTGTCTCCCGAGTGCTGAGATTTAAAGGCGTGTGCCACCACACCCGGCTCTTTTTTTATTTATTCACTTCTTAGAGAGAGAATGGGTGCACCAGGGCCTCTAGCCACTGCAAATGAACTCCAGACGCATGCACCACCTTGTGCATCTGGCTTATGTGGGTCCTGGGGAATTGAACCTGGGTCCTTTGGCTTTGCAGGCAAACACCTTAACCAATAAGCCATCTCTCTCTCTCTCTTTTTTTTTTTTTTTTAATAGGCTCTCACTCTGTAGTCCCAAGCTATTCTTGAACTCACAGTGATCCTCCTACTTCTGCCTCCCAAGTGCTGGGACTAAAGGTGTGTGCCACATAATGGGCTCACATCCAGCTTTTGAGCCTGTTTCATTCTTTTTCATAGCACATTCTGTTCTCTGAAATTAGATTATACATTTACTTAATATTTTAATTTATTTATGAGACAGAGGGGCATGCCAGAGCCTCTAGCTACTGCAAATGAACACCAGATGCATGTGCTACTATGTGCATCTGGCTTATGTGGGTACTGGGGCATTAAACCTAGGTCCTTAGGTTTCACAGGCAAGTGCATTAACCGCTAAGCCATCTCTCCAGCCCTACATTTATTTTTTTAAAGATTTATTTTATTTATTTATTTATTAGAGACAGAGGGGGAGAGAAAATGAGACTGGGCATGCCAGGGCCTCTAGCTACTGCAAACAACCTCCAGATGCATGCACCACCATGCGCATCCATGGTTTACATGGGACCTGGAGAATCGAACCTGAGTCCTTTTGCTTTGCAGGCAAGCGCCTTAACCGCTAAACCATCTCTCCAGCCCAGATTATACATTTATGTTCTTACTTGTTCACTCTACATTTTTTCCCCTAGAATTTAAGTTCCGTTAGGAGGAGCCTTTACTTTTTTTTTTTTTTTCGAGGTAGGGTCTCACTCTGGTCCAGGCTGACCTGGAATTCACTATGGAGTCTCAGGGTGGCCTCGAACTCATGGCAATCCTCCTACCTCTGCCTCCCGAGTGCTGGGATTAAAGGCATGTGCCACCACGCCCAGCAGGAGCCTTTACTTTTCTCTCATGTACTCCATGATGCTAATACTTCCAATGAGTGTTCAATGATTACTTTATCGAATGAATATATTTATTTCCTAAACATGTAATACAGTATTTAACACTGTACTATAATTCTATGTACAATTTTTAAATTTTTTATTTATTTATACATATGTGTATGTGCTGCAGCACATGTGTGGAGATCAGAAAACAACTTTGAGGTGTCTATGCTCTACCTTCTTTGAGACAGAGATGCTTTTTAAAAATTTATTTTTATTTATTTATTTGAGAGAGTGAAAGAGAAAGAGGCAGAGAGAGAATGGGCACACCAAGGCCTCCAGCCACTGCAAACAAACTCCACATGCATGCACTACCTTGTGCATCTGGCTTACATGGGTCCTGGGGAATGGAACTGAGGTCCTTTGGCTTTGCAGGGAAACGCCTTAACCGCTAAGCCATCTCTCCAGCCCAAGAGAGAAACTTTTTGTTTTTGTGGAGGCACAGTCTCAAATTTGCCTTGAACTTACAGCGATCCTCCTACCTCAGCCTCCTGAACACTGCCCACCATACCCAGCTAAGACAGACTCTCTTTTACTACCAGACTGCCAAGATGCTTCTAGAGCTTCCAATTCTCTTGGCTGCACCTCCCACTGTCATAGTTGTTGAGATAGTAGTTGGGATCATAGATGCATCTGCCACTTTGCATCAGGCTTTATGTGGTTGATGGAGAATTGAACCAGGCCAGCAGCCTTTTTTTTTCTTTTTCTTTTTAGAGAGAGAGAAAGAAAGAGGCAGGGCATGCCAGAGCCTGCAGCCACTGCATAGGAACTCCAGATGCATGTGCCACCTTGTACATCTGGCTTACATTGGTACTGAGGAATCAAACCTGGATCCTTAGACTTCACAGGCAAGCACCTTAACTGCTAAGCCATCTCTCCAGCCCCAGCCCCTCTTATTACTTTTTTCAGACAGGATTTTACTGTCTACCCTGGACTGATCTTCATGAGATCCTCTTGTCTCAGCCTTTCAAGTGCTAAGATTACAGGTGAGTGCCACTAAACTTAGAGACCTTAGCTCTTAAAAAAATAAATAAAACTCCCCAGGCATGGTGGTGCACACCTTTAATGGAAAAGCAGAGGTAGGAGGATCATCATGAGCTTAAGGCCAGCTTGAGACTACATAGTGAATTCCAGGTCAGCCTGGGCCAAAGTAAGACCCTATTTCGAAAAACTAAAAATAAAGAAACTGGACATGGTGGCATATACCTTTAATCCCAGCATTTGGGAGGCAGAGGTAGGAGGATCACTATGAGTTCGAGGCCAGTCTGGGACTACAGAGTGAGTTCCAGATCAGCCTGGGCTGGAGTGAGACCCTATCTCAAAAAAACAAAAGAAAAAAACAGAGTAAAATTAAGTCATTCATTTAACATTAGCAGAACATTAATGTGACAGGAAGATTCATGTCTTCAGGAAGAAATTGAATGATGAATGAAATAACTGGCAAAAGGTATTCAAGAGCCTGAATATATAGGCCTGTAATCTCAGCTACTTCTTCAGAGGCTGAGACAAGGAAGATGGCAAAGTCAAGTCTTGTCTGGATACAAAAGTGTTTAATTAAAAAAAAAAAAACAACTATAGGGCTGGAGAGATGGCTTAGTGGTTAAGGTACTTGCCTGCAAAGCCTAAGGACCTGGATTAGATTCCCCAGTAACATTTTAGCCAGATGCACAAGGTGAAACATGCATCGAATTTGTCTGCAGTGGCTAGAGGCCCTAGTGCATCCATTTTCTGCCTCCCTCTCTCTCTCAAGTAAATAAACTTTTTTTTTTTTTTTTTTTGGATTTCGAGGTAGGGTTTCACTCTAGCCCAGGCTGACCTGGAATTCACTATGTCGTCTCAGGGTGGCCTTGAACTCACGGCAATCCTCCTACCTCCGCCTCCCGAGTGCTGGGATTAAAGGTGTGTGCCACCGCGCCCGGCTATACATTTTTTTAAGTTAAAAAAAACATTATATATAGTTTTTTTGTTGTTGGTTTGTTGTTTTCTTCAAGGTAGGGTTTCCCTCTAGTTCAAGATGACCTGGAATTCACTACATATATATAGTTTCAGGGTGGCCTCGAACTCACGGCAATCCTCCTACCTCTGCCTCCTAAGAGCTGGGATTAAAGGCAGGTGTTACCATGCCCAGCTATATATAGGTTTTATGAGGTAGGGTCTCTCTCTAGCCCAGGCTAACCTGGGACTATGGAGTTTGAGGCTGGCCTCAAACTCATGGCTATCATCCTATCTCTCCTTCCCAAGTGCTGGGATTAAAAATGTGTGCCACCACGCCTGGCCTAAAAAATATATTTGCAAGGAGAGCATATATAGGTGTTGTGGTAGTTTGAATGTATGGCCCTACAGACTCAGATGTTTTATTAAAATTGAGCTCCTAGCCAGGCGTGGTGGCGCACGCCTTTAATCCCAGCACTCAGGAGGCAGAGGTAGGAGGATTGCCGTGAGTTTGAGGCCACCCTGAGACTCCATAGTGAATTCCAGGTCAGCCTGGGCTAGAGTGAGACCCTACCTCAAAGAAAAAAAAAAAGAAAGAAACTGAGCTCCTAACAAGCAGGTCCCTACCACAGGGGGTGTGTCACTGGGGTGGATCTGAATTCCAGCTCTAAGGTGTATGGAGGGCAGTTTGGAGCTCTGGCTGTTTGCTAGTGTTGGTATTGCTAATGCTGGCTTGTCTCTCTTTCTCTGTCTCTCTCTCTGTTGTGATGCATGCTGGAGTAGTGAGCCAGCGTTTGCCATGATGGAACTTCCCCAGCATTTTTTAAAAAATATACTAAGTAGTTATTTATTATTTATTTATTTGAGAGAGAAACAAAATGGGCATGTCAGGGAGACACATGCCCCACCTTTGTGCATTTGTTCAACTGACATTAATGTACTGGGCAATCAAACCTGGATTCTTTGGCTTTGCAGGCAAGTGCCTTAACCACTAAGCCATCTCTCCAGCCCAATTTTTTTGTTTGTTTTTGTTTTTTGAGGCAGGCTTGCTCTGTCCAGGCAAACCTGAATACCCTCTGTAGACCTACAAGGATGGCCTTGACCTCAGGGCAATCCTCCTACCTCTGCCTCCCGAGTGCTGGGATTAAAGGCATATGCCACCATGCCCAACTATTTTTAAGTACTTTTATTGACTATTTATTTGCAAAGACAAAAGAGAAAACGGAGCATGCCAGGGCCTCCTGTCACTGCAAATGAACTCCAGATACATATGCCACTTTGTGCATTGGCTTTATGGGTACTGGGGAATCAAACTCATCACACCGAACATGTTTTTGTTTTCTCTCCCCCCCCCCCCTACTCTACCACCCTGGGGAAGACCAGCAGACTGCCGTTTTTTTCAAGGTAGGGTCTTGCTCTATCCCAGGCTGACCTGGAATTCACTCTGTATTCTCAGGGTGGCCTAAAACTCTCGCCACTCCTCCTACCTCTGCCTCTCAAATGCTGGGATCAAAGGCCTGTGCCACCATGCCCAGCTGCCTTTTTTTCGTTTATGTGACAGTGAGAGGCAGATAGAATTGACATGCAAGGGCCTCCAGCTACTGCAATCAAACTCCAGATGCATGCACCCCCTTGTGGGTATGTGTGACCTTGCACACTTGTGTCACAGTGCATCTGGCTTACATGGGACGTGAACATGAGTCCTTAGGCTTCACAGGCAAGCGCCTTAACAGCTAAGCCTTCTCTCCCGCCCACCCTTTTTTTTTCGGTTTTTCAAGGTAAGGTCTCACTCTATCTAGCCCTGGCTAACCTGGAATTCACTATGTAGTCTCAGGGTGGCCTTGAACTCACAGCGATCCTCCTACCTCTGTCTCCCGAGTGCTGAGATTTAAAGGCGTGTGCCACCACACCCGGCTCTTTTTTTATTTATTCACTTCTTAGAGAGAGAATGGGTGCACCAGGGCCTCTAGCCACTGCAAATGAACTCCAGACGCATGCACCACCTTGTGCATCTGGCTTATGTGGGTCCTGGGGAATTGAACCTGGGTCCTTTGGCTTTGCAGGCAAACACCTTAACCAATAAGCCATCTCTCTCTCTCTCTTTTTTTTTTTTTTTTAATAGGCTCTCACTCTGTAGTCCCAAGCTATTCTTGAACTCACAGTGATCCTCCTACTTCTGCCTCCCAAGTGCTGGGACTAAAGGTGTGTGCCACATAATGGGCTCACATCCAGCTTTTGAGCCTGTTTCATTCTTTTTCATAGCACATTCTGTTCTCTGAAATTAGATTATACATTTACTTAATATTTTAATTTATTTATGAGACAGAGGGGCATGCCAGAGCCTCTAGCTACTGCAAATGAACACCAGATGCATGTGCTACTATGTGCATCTGGCTTATGTGGGTACTGGGGCATTAAACCTAGGTCCTTAGGTTTCACAGGCAAGTGCATTAACCGCTAAGCCATCTCTCCAGCCCTACATTTATTTTTTTAAAGATTTATTTTATTTATTTATTTATTAGAGACAGAGGGGGAGAGAAAATGAGACTGGGCATGCCAGGGCCTCTAGCTACTGCAAACAACCTCCAGATGCATGCACCACCATGCGCATCCATGGTTTACATGGGACCTGGAGAATCGAACCTGAGTCCTTTTGCTTTGCAGGCAAGCGCCTTAACCGCTAAACCATCTCTCCAGCCCAGATTATACATTTATGTTCTTACTTGTTCACTCTACATTTTTTCCCCTAGAATTTAAGTTCCGTTAGGAGGAGCCTTTACTTTTTTTTTTTTTTTTTTTTTTTCGAGGTAGGGTCTCACTCTGGTCCAGGCTGACCTGGAATTCACTATGGAGTCTCAGGGTGGCCTCGAACTCATGGCAATCCTCCTACCTCTGCCTCCCGAGTGCTGGGATTAAAGGCATGTGCCACCACGCCCAGCAGGAGCCTTTACTTTTCTCTCATGTACTCCATGATGCTAATACTTCCAATGAGTGTTCAATGATTACTTTATCGAATGAATATATTTATTTCCTAAACATGTAATACAGTATTTAACACTGTACTATAATTCTATGTACAATTTTTAAATTTTTTATTTATTTATACATATGTGTATGTGCTGCAGCACATGTGTGGAGATCAGAAAACAACTTTGAGGTGTCTATGCTCTACCTTCTTTGAGACAGAGATGCTTTTTAAAAATTTATTTTTATTTATTTATTTGAGAGAGTGAAAGAGAAAGAGGCAGAGAGAGAATGGGCACACCAAGGCCTCCAGCCACTGCAAACAAACTCCACATGCATGCACTACCTTGTGCATCTGGCTTACATGGGTCCTGGGGAATGGAACTGAGGTCCTTTGGCTTTGCAGGGAAACGCCTTAACCGCTAAGCCATCTCTCCAGCCCAAGAGAGAAACTTTTTGTTTTTGTGGAGGCACAGTCTCAAATTTGCCTTGAACTTACAGCAATCCTCCTACCTCAGCCTCCTGAACACTGCCCACCATACCCAGCTAAGACAGACTCTCTTTTACTACCAGACTGCCAAGATGCTTCTAGAGCTTCCAATTCTCTTGGCTGCACCTCCCACTGTCATAGTTGTTGAGATAGTAGTTGGGATCATAGATGCATCTGCCACTTTGCATCAGGCTTTATGTGGTTGATGGAGAACTGAACCAGGCCAGCAGCCTTTTTTTTTCTTTTTCTTTTTAGAGAGAGAGAAAGAAAGAGGCAGGGCATGCCAGAGCCTGCAGCCACTGCATAGGAACTCCAGATGCATGTGCCACCTTGTACATCTGGCTTACATTGGTACTGAGGAATCAAACCTGGATCCTTAGACTTCACAGGCAAGCACCTTAACTGCTAAGCCATCTCTCCAGCCCCAGCCCCTCTTATTACTTTTTTCAGACAGGATTTTACTGTCTACCCTGGACTGATCTTCATGAGATCCTCTTGTCTCAGCCTTTCAAGTGCTAAGATTACAGGTGAGTGCCACTAAACTTAGAGACCTTAGCTCTTAAAAAAATAAATAAAACTCCCCAGGCATGGTGGTGCACACCTTTAATGGAAAAGCAGAGGTAGGAGGATCATCATGAGCTTGAGGCCAGCTTGAGACTACATAGTGAATTCCAGGTCAGCCTGGGCCAAAGTAAGACCCTATTTCGAAAAACTAAAAATAAAGAAACTGGACATGGTGGCATATACCTTTAATCCCAGCATTTGGGAGGCAGAGGTAGGAGGATCACTATGAGTTCGAGGCCAGTCTGGGACTACAGAGTGAGTTCCAGATCAGCCTGGGCTGGAGTGAGACCCTATCTCAAAAAAAACAAAAGAAAAAAACAGAGTAAAATTAAGTCATTCATTTAACATTAGCAGAACATTAATGTGACAGGAAGATTCATGTCTTCAGGAAGAAATTGAATGATGAATGAAATAACTGGCAAAAGGTATTCAAGAGCCTGAATATATAGGCCTGTAATCTCAGCTACTTCTTCAGAGGCTGAGACAAGGAAGATGGCAAAGTCAAGTCTTGTCTGGATACAAAAGTGTTTAATTAAAAAAAAAAAAACAACTATAGGGCTGGAGAGATGGCTTAGTGGTTAAGGTACTTGCCTGCAAAGCCTAAGGACCTGGATTAGATTCCCCAGTAACATTTTAGCCAGATGCACAAGGTGAAACATGCATCGAATTTGTCTGCAGTGGCTAGAGGCCCTAGTGCATCCATTTTCTGCCTCCCTCTCTCTCTCAAGTAAATAAACTTTTTTTTTTTTTTTTGGATTTCGAGGTAGGGTTTCACTCTAGCCCAGGCTGACCTGGAATTCACTATGTCGTCTCAGGGTGGCCTTGAACTCACGGCAATCCTCCTACCTCCGCCTCCCGAGTGCTGGGATTAAAGGTGTGTGCCACCGCGCCCGGCTATACATTTTTTTAAGTTAAAAAAAACATTATATATAGTTTTTTTGTTGTTGGTTTGTTGTTTTCTTCAAGGTAGGGTTTCCCTCTAGTTCAAGATGACCTGGAATTCACTACATATATATAGTTTCAGGGTGGCCTCGAACTCACGGCAATCCTCCTACCTCTGCCTCCTAAGAGCTGGGATTAAAGGCAGGTGTTACCATGCCCAGCTATATATAGGTTTTATGAGGTAGGGTCTCTCTCTAGCCCAGGCTAACCTGGGACTATGGAGTTTGAGGCTGGCCTCAAACTCATGGCTATCATCCTATCTCTCCTTCCCAAGTGCTGGGATTAAAAATGTGTGCCACCACACCTGGCCTAAAAAATATATTTGCAAGGAGAGCATATATAGGTGTTGTGGTAGTTTGAATGTATGGCCCTACAGACTCAGATGTTTTATTAAAATTGAGCTCCTAGCCAGGCGTGGTGGCGCACGCCTTTAATCCCAGCACTCAGGAGGCAGAGGTAGGAGGATTGCCGTGAGTTTGAGGCCACCCTGAGACTCCATAGTGAATTCCAGGTCAGCCTGGGCTAGAGTGAGACCCTACCTCAAAGAAAAAAAAAAAGAAAGAAACTGAGCTCCTAACAAGCAGGTCCCTACCACAGGGGGTGTGTCACTGGGGTGGATCTGAATTCCAGCTCTAAGGTGTATGGAGGGCAGTTTGGAGCTCTGGCTGTTTGCTAGTGTTGGTATTGCTAATGCTGGCTTGTCTCTCTTTCTCTGTCTCTCTCTCTGTTGTGATGCATGCTGGAGTAGTGATCCAGCGTTTGCCATGATGGAACTTCCCCAGCATTTTTTTAAAAAATATACTAAGTAGTTATTTATTATTTATTTATTTGAGAGAGAAACAAAATGGGCATGTCAGGGAGACACATGCACCACCTTGTGCATTTGTGCATCTGACTTTACATGGGTACTGGGCAATCAAACCTGGATTCTTTGGCTTTGCAGGCAAGTGCCTTAACCACTAAGCCATCTCTCCAGCCCAATTTTTTTGTTTGTTTTTGTTTTTTGAGGCAGGGTCTTGCTCTAGTCCAGGCTAACCTGAAATACACTCTGTAGTCTCAGGATGGCCTTGACCTCAGGGCAATCCTCCTACCTCTGCCTCCCAAGTGCTGGGATTAAAGGTGTGTGCTACCACGTCCACGTCCAGCTAATGATTTTATTTATTTATTTATTAGAGACAGAGAGCAGGAGAAAGAGCGACTTAGAATGGGCACACCAAAGCCTCTAGCCACTGCAAATGAACTCCAGACACATGCGCCACCATGTGCATCTGGCTTATGTGGAACCTGGAGAATTTAACTGGGGTTGTTAGGCTTCACAGGCAAGTGCCTTAACCACTAAGCCATCTTTCCAGCCCTAAATTAAAATTTTTAAATAACAATAATAAGGTGGGAGATAACTCAGTGATTAAAGGCTCTTACTTGCAAAGGCTACTAGCTCAGCTTACTCAGCTGCCCACATAAAGTGGGACATAAAAAGTAGCACAAAGCCTGGAGTGGTGTTGCACACCTTTAATCCTAGCACTAGGGAGGCAGAGGTATGAGGATTGGTGTGAGTTCGAGGGCAGCCTGAGACTACATAGTGAAATCCAAATCAGCCTGGGCTAGAGCTAGGCAAGACCCTACCTTGGGAGGAGAAAAAAAAAGGGGGGGGGGTGGCTTGAACTGTGTCTTCCTTAGCTTAAGCTCTTTTTCACTTAAAGCTCTAAGCTATAAGATCTTTCTTAACAAAAAGGAAGCCGGGTGTGGTGGCGCACCCCAGCACTTGGGAGGCAAAAGTAGGAGGATCACTATGAGACTACATAGTGAATTCCAGGTTAGCTTGGACTAGAGTGAAACTCTACCTCAAAAAAAAAAAAAAAAAAAAAAAGCCGGGCGTGGTGCCGCACGCCTTTAATCCCAGCACTCAGGAGGAAGAGGTAGGAGGATTGTCGTGAGTTCGAGGCCACCCTGAGACTCCATAGTGAATTCCAGGTCAGCCTGGGCTAGAGTGAAACCCTACCTCGAAAAACCAAAAAAAAAAAAAAGAAGGACCGAAGAAATAGCTCAGTAGCAGAGTGCAGTGAAAGGCTCTGTACCGCAAAATAAAATAAAATAACAAATGAACTCTGGACTCCAGGACTCCCAAAGACAAAAGCAGGGTTGAGGAAAGATTGTTAAATATTCAGGAACACAGTAGTCTTGGGTATTCTCAAAGAGACTGTATTTTGTCTTAGAAAGCAACAAGGACGGCGGGAGGGGGAGGTGGCACAAGGGCACGAGGTGGCTGAAGTGTGGGACGCGGATTGAGAAGGCGCTGGCTGTGTGACAGGAAGACAAGCCGACCAAACCCACGTGAAAGGACGCTTCCAGGAACCTGAAGGAGGTGTTCATGGAGGCAAGAATGACATTCAAGTTTCTTTTTCTTTTTTTGGCTTTTCGAGACATTCAAGTTTCTGGAGTGGGCAACCACGGGTGTGAGAAGCGCTATCTGTGGAGCTGGGAGAGGTGGGGTGGGGGGAAGCTGGGAAACCAGGTTGTGCGCGGCCAACTCTCCAGGCGGGACTTGTTATTAACAGGCAGAGCTGAATAAATACCTGAGAATCTTCGGAGCAGACGGGCGCTCGGAGTGAGGGCGTGGAGGGAAGGCAACCTTTACTTTTGGGTCTCGCCCCCGCTCACAGAGCCGAGCGCAGCCCCAAACACTAGGATGGAGGCGCGCCGAGACCGGCGCCCAGCGGAGAACCGTCCTTCCGGTATCTGGCTCACCGGGCATGCTGGGAGCGGAAGCCGGCTCCAAGTGCAGAGCACGTCGGGAACTGTAGTTTTGAGCAGGCAAATGTTTCACAGGTCGCGTGGTGGGGTTACTTGAAGGGAAGGTCCAGAAATCGGTGGTGTTCCCGAGGCAGGGTGCCCCTCCGGCAGCGGCACGGTGCGCCGCGCACTGCGTCTTCTCTCCGCAGGGCGTGGCACTTCCACGCCTCCACGATCTGCTCCACCTGCAGGAGAAACCGGTCCCCACGCAATCCAGACATGGCCCCTCTCCCGAAAGACCCTGGGCAAGGCCCCGCGTCTTGTCCCCACGCTGCGAAGTGGATATGAGCCTGGTTACTTGCGTCCGCACCGGGATGAGCGGTTCCCGCCGGTTCTGCTCTTCCAGGGCGCTCAGCTCGGCCGGGGCCAGCAAGGCCAGTCTCAGCTCTCGAACCACTGGAGCTGCCACCTCGGCCACAGGCCGCTCCAACACTGCCTGTGAACGTCAGCCCTGAGCTCTGGCAGGGTAGGGACATATAACCCACCGCCCTTTGCCCGGTTCCTGCTGCCCGCGCTGCCTTCATAACCCTCCCCTGGACTTCACTCACAGCCCCTACGCGCGCCCAGTTCCGGGCTGCCTGGACCAGCTCAGCCTCGTCCACGCACAGCTTGTCGCTGCGCAGCAAGGGCAGCAGCGCCGTGGCGGACAGCTCCAGGAATCCGCGGGTCCTGAGCACCTCCTATGAGCCGCAGGATTGGTGAGGGATGTGGGGGAGCAGAATGGCATGTTGGGGTTTACGAATATGAAAGCGGGAAACAGTACCTGGCTGTGGGCCTCGATGAAGGCTATGCACCGCTCCTGCAGGGGCCTCAGGCCAAAGGTTACCGCTACCTGAGAGCCGAATGAAAGAGGTCAGGCTGGAAAATAGACAGAGCCTGAAGCCCAGTCCTGCACACTGGGGACCACCACTGTAAGCCTGACTCCATTCCGAACTGGGGAAGCTGACAGGAAACTAGACCTGGGGAAAATGCTTTGGAACATCAATACCCAGGTGAAAGCTAAGCCAGATCCTTCAAATCCTACCCTAGGGCCGAGGTTTAGCATCTAAACTCTGCACCCGACCCCATCTTTACCATGTTCCACCCTTAATAGAAAACCAGCAAAAACTTCCTAGCCCTTTGACTGCTATATCCTGTACCCCACAGATTTGAGCACAGAGTTGATCTCATAAACATCTTTGGAGCACCTCTGTCCCTGTCGTGTCCCGAGACTTTTCCAGGGCAGACATAGGCAGCCAAAGCTTCTGGCACATGGAAGGAATCTTAAGACCACATACTGAAAGGCAGATTCCTCCCAGGCCTGTTCAGCAACACTCACCTGCAGGGCCTCACAAACCAACTCCACATCCAGTACCTTCACTACATATTCCAGGCACAGCTGGGGGCAGAAATGAGTGTGAGTGCTGTGTGGAGGTGTAGAGCCCAGCCCTATCCCAGAAGCAGCATAAGCAAGTTTGGAGCAGTGAGTCAACCAGACTCCTAGTAGTCCCAGGCCCATCTTGACCTCCAGGCCTGGGAGAGTAAGGGAATTGTTACAGCTTAAGACTTGGCAGCCAGGTATGATGGGGCACACCTTGGGATGCTGAGGTAGGAGGATCGCAGTGAGTTCAAGGCCATCCTGAGACTACAGAGTGAATTCCAGGTCAGCCTGGGCTAGAGCAAGACCCTTATTTATTTCTTCCTCTCTCTCTTGTTTTTAGAGGTAAGGTTTCACACTAGTGCAGGCTGACCTGGATTTCACTATGTAGTCTCAGGGTGGCCTCAAACTCACAGTAATCCTCCTACCTCTGCCTCCTGAGTGCTGGGATTAAAGGCGTGTGCCACCATGCCTGGCGCTTATTTATTTCTCTTGAGGCAGGGGCTCACTGTAGCCCAGGTTGGCCTAGAAATCACTGGTGTCCCAGGCTGGTCTCAAACTCATAGCAGTCCTCCTACCTCAGCTTCTCCAGGGCTGGGATTAAAGCATGAGCCACCACACCCGGCTGACATGTCTATTTTTACCAGAAACTTGAATTTCATGATTGACATCTCCCTCTCATCCTAACATCCAGAAAAGCACTGGGTCATGACAGCTCTGCCTCCTCTCACAGCCACCCACCTCTCTCTTGGGCTTCCGGTGCCAGCTTCATCCTGATCACACCCTCTTGACTGCTTCCCTAATTGGACTGGACTGATAAATTCTTTCCGTTTCTGTCACTTTCCCCTTTAGCTTCCAAATCCCACTCTTCTGACTGAAATCTTCAGTGAATTTCCATTGCCCTCACATGTCACATTAAAAAAATTCTAAAATCTGGGCTGGAGAGATGGCTCAGTGGTTAAAGGCATTTGCTTGCAAAGCTTGATAGCTTGGGTTCAGCTCCCCAATATCCACATAAAGCCAGATGCACAAAGTGGTGGATATCTCTGGAGTTCGTTTGCAGTGGCAAGAGGCCCTGGTGCACTCATTGTCATTCTCCTTGTAAATAAAAAAGAATCCCAAAATCTTTTTGTTCTTGTTACTTTTGTTCTGAGACAGGGTCTTGGTATGTTCCATTTGCTAGCCTGGAACTCTATGTAGACCAAGCTAGCCTTGAACTTGCCTCTGACTCCTAAGTGCTGAGATTATACACATGCATCACACTAGGCTAGTGCTGAGAATTGAACCCAAGGTCTGTTGCATGCTAGGCATGCTCTGCCACTGAACTTCACTCTCAGAGGACTCTGCATGAATCTGCCCTTGGCACCCTTTCCCATTCATCTTGCCTCCTTGTCACACTCCTAGTCCTACCACACCAAATACCTAACTACCTCCGTTGATGCCACTGTGAATAGAATGCCATCTTCCCACTCTCCTTCTGAGCAAAGCCCTCCTTGTTCTGCCAGATCTAGTACAAATATTTCCTTTTCCAGGAATCTCCTTTCCCCACACACCTGCAGTTGGCTCTCATCTGTCACACTAAATCTATACTCTTTCTTTCTTTCTTTCTTTCTTTTTCTTTTTCTTTCTTTTTTTTTTTTCTTTTTTTTTTTTTTTGAGATAGGGTCTCACTCTAGCCCAGGCTAACCTGGAATTCACTCTGGAGTCTCAGGTTGGCCTCGAACTCACAACAATCCTCCTACCTTTGCCTCCCGAGTGCTGGGATTAAAGGTGTGCACCACCATACCTGGTTGGCTGAATTTCATTTTTTGAGTCAGAGTCTCACTTTATAGCCCATACTACTTTGAACTTGCCATCCTTAGGCTCCTAAATGCTGGGATTATACGTCAGTGACATGATGCCCCAGACAGCCCATGCAGGCTAAGTGTTTCCATGTGTCTATCTCCACTGTTGAGAACAGAAGCTAAAAATGATTTTTTTGGTGTTTTTTGTTTGTTTATTTGTTCTTTGTTTTTCAAGATAGGGTCTTACTGTAGCCCAGACTAACCTGGAGTTCACTATGTAGTCTTAGGGTGGTCTCAAATTCATGGCAATCCTCCTACCTCTGTCTCCCGAGTGCTGGGATTAAAGGGATGCCCATGTAAAGATGATTTTTACTTGTACCTACAGCACCAGGCATAAGTACCCCCATGACTTGCCCAAGGCACAAGCAGCGTGCATGGACCCTGTGAACATAGGCACACATACATGCCCTGGACACAGAGACATACCCACACTTCTGTGTGCACAAATGTCTCCTTCCAAGCCAGACTGCGTGTGAGGTGAGCGAGAGTGTGAACTGATCCTACGAGAGGCAAGGGAAAGAAGATGCCCTGGCATAGACACCCACCTTTCGCAGTTCCTCTAGCCCGTACTCCACGGCCGCTGTCAGCACCTCCAGCACCTGCAGAGTGGGTGGATAAGGGAGCCGAAGGGAGTTCCCCCACCCCTTGGCTCACAGCCGGATAAGCAGACTTCTGCCACTTGTACCCCCAGTCCTCTCCCACCCAGGCCCCTGCTTGATGGGCTCACAGACTGGCGGTGTAGCTTGACACTGTTGGTATACAGGAACTCTAGAACTGCTAGGAAGGCCTCAGCTGGCACTGTGCTTAGCACCACAGGACTAGGTACCCCGGGGCCTGGCTCTGTGCCCAGAAGTCTCTGGAAGAAGTTGCATCTACAGGCCAACAAACATCGGTGGGCAAATACCTCTTGCCGTTCTTGACCAACCACAAAGCGAACATCACTGTGGAAGAAAGGGGCAGAGAGCCAGGGAAGAAGAGGAGTCCCTCGCCTACAGCAGTGTACTCGCTCCGGGCTTTGTCTTTGCCCATCCTGGGCTTTTCTTATATGTGCGGTAAGAGTCATGGCTTAGCCTGACTTAGGTCTGGGAGACACAGACCTGAGTTCTAGTCTCAGCTCTACCCTGTGGCACTCTAGGCAGTCGACTTCTTATCTTTGAATCTTGGATTTCTCACCCATGATCTTATGTCTGAGTGTCTAAGTGGTCTGAGTTGACTAAGCTTGGTCACTGAATAAAACAAGGCTCATGGAGGAAGGGAAGCTCCTCTTGGTACTCTTTCCAGTAGCTGCAAACTCAGCTTTCTTTCAGCCTTCCTCCTGGAAGAGGATGTGGGGGTGTAGGGTACAGACTGTGCCTTGACTGCAGAAATGGTAGTGATGAACACATCATGAGGTCAGACCACATTTTCCACCTTCATGATCACTTCCGGCCCCAGCCTCTGGGCCTCTGAACAAGGTACGGAGTAGGAGGCAGGAGCAAAAGAAAAAGCCCAAGGCCTAAGGTTCCCATTACTCAGGGCAGACTATGACCCCTTCTGACCACCAAAGAGGGAGAAGATCTGGGACAGATCTGAGATAGTGGGGATACTGAAGCTGTATTCTGGTGCTCATGACAAGCCCTGCCCCCAATCAACTCTATTCCTGGTTCCAGACATCACTGGCATCTTGGGCAAGCAATGGGCAGTCAGCAACCTTGAACTACTTCCTGTCTGGGTCTCTGACTCAATCCCTTGAGCTTTGTTCCTTCTGTGAATCCCCAGTTCTCAGTCAGAACTGTCATCTGCTCCTCTGCCTCTTTAAGGAGGGAGGCCCCAGCATGCAGCAGGATGCTCAGTGGAGGGAGTCATATTACAATCCACTCTGGGGACTGAGACTCTTTCCCCAGATCCAGACAGGGAAGGGCTTCCCCTGAGTTTACACAGCAACTCTCAGCTCTATCCCCCACTGTCCCCATCTCCAGCTCTCAGATCATGGACACAGGTCAGTTGCCATCCTCTGTCGTTAATTTCCCAGAAAAGGCCAAGTCCTTATTACCTGCCTCTTCATTCAGGACCTCCTCAGAGTCATGAGCCCAAAGGAGCCAGCTGGGGAAAAACCCGCCAACAGGGCCCACTGCCTCACCTGTACCAGGGGTTGTTGACAAGGCTTCGGAGTGCCATGGAAAAGGGCGCATTCTGCCCATGCACAACCAGTCCTGAGGTCTCCATAAGAAAAGATGGCGTGGCCTAGGAAGCCTGCTGCTATCTGTTGGCCTGCGGAAGGTCTGGTCAGTCCCAGAGCTTGTAAAGAGACCAGAGAGCCTAAAAGGGAGGTGGAGCTCTAGAAAGCTGTTTGCTAAAAAGCTGAAATTTAGGAAGAGAGGCCCAGGTTCCTGAAGAAGGCATCAGAGGTTAACAGAGGAGGCCAGAGTGATGGGACCAGACAGAGTGGGGCCCAGATAGAGTAAGGCTGGAGAGGCCTTTGGTCAGTCCCAGTACGGGAAGAAGCTGGTGGCAAACTAGGCCCAGACTGGGAGTCTGCCCAAGCAGCAGCTGGGTGGGAAGCCTCTGGTTTCCATGGAAACTGGAACTGAGCCTGTGGAGGCCCCGCCTATCTCCCTATAGGCCCAGGAAAAACCTTCAGCTCCTAATAGAAGACTGAGGGTCCTAGCACTGGCCCTTGCCTACCCGTGGTCCACAGTTCAAGCCCCCTACCTTCCCAATCCCTCCTGCACAAACGCACAGATTAGGTTCAGGTTAGCCGAATATGAAGGAAAATTTTCACCTCCAAAGATAGTTTTCAAGGCCCAGATTTAGCTTGTCTGGAGGGGGCAGTCCCATCCCTGGGAGTGGTGGGGGAGGGTTAAGAGAGTAGGAGTCAGCTCTAACAGAAGCAGCCCAGCCTCTGGCGTCTTTGAAAAGCAATCGCCTGTGGGGTGAAGGGTGGGGTACTAGGCATACAAGAGGTTTGGCCAGCTTGACTGGGTCAGCAAAGATCAAGAGACTGGATTCAGATTCACCATTGAGTCATGGCTGGGTCAGGCCTGGGTCCTCCCTGCTGAGCCAATGGGCCTTGGCTCCCCAGCACATAGCCCTGGACTGAGGAAGTCATCCAAGCCCCACCCCAGCTGTGCCCTGGAGCGGAAATGTTTGTCCTTCTTGAGGCTGATGGGGAGACCATAGAACCATGACGTGTGTGCTTCTTCCTGTGGGCCCTGAGGCTGGATTCCTGAACAGCTGTCTCAATCAAGGCCTTTGCAAATCCCAGGCCCCTGTGACTTGTGCACAAATGGCCTATCATTTTCAGTAGCTCAAGAGCCTTGGGTAGACACCTTCTTGACCAGAGCACCTCTCAGTTGTTCCATGGTGGTATGTTCTTGAGCTACAAATCCCTGGGGGCCTCTTCACCCCCATAACTCAGGGAACACCACCCTCAGCAGGTGCTTATACTAGTAACACACAGGATATTCCACAGCTTGGCTGGAGGGAGGAGCTCTGGGACAGTGTGCCCGCCGGCTGCAGCAGCCCCATGGTAACTGCACAACACAGCCCTTCTCCGCCCACCTGCTGGTCAAGCCAGCTCAGCAAGAACTGTGGAGCCGGGAGAGAGCTCAGAGGCCTAAGGCTGCTGGTGACTAAGGTGCTTGAGGGAGTTTCGGGAGAAGAGGGCAAGCCATCCCAGAAGTGATTCTGTGTGAGGTGGAGTCCGAGGCCTAAAGCAGAGGATGGAACTAGCTTCACAGGTGGCCTGCCCCCAGCTTCAGCCTGTCATGGGGAAGATATGTCATACCCTAGCCAGAGCAGGAAAAATGGCTGCATTCAACATTTCCAGGGCTAGAGGGGCCTGTAGGTGTGCGGGTGGGCCTGTCCTTCCCGGTTACAGTTAGGGCCACCACTTCCGCTGCCTGGAAGCCAGCTTTGCTTCATGTCCTCATTGTGCTGGTGAAGTCAGGTGAAAGGGAAAAAAGGACCTGGACTTCATGCTCATCTAACCCGCCGCCACAGTGACAACGACAAGTGGAGCTCAGGGCAGCAGAGGTCTCAGGTTCACAGACTGAGCAACATCCCTTTCCCTGCTTACATCCCTAACAGCCTCCAAGCGCCGGGGAACCCACACAGCCCGTTTGATCTACTTGATCCAAAAATACAGGTAAGAAACAAACAGAGGGTAGCTGGGCATAGTAGTGTGTGCCTATAGCCCCAGCTACTTAGGGAGTCAAGGGGGGAAGATCCCCTGGGCCCAGAAGTGCAACGCTAGCCTGGACTACATGAGACTATCTCGAAAAGAGACAGCTGTGGGGATAGAGGGTAAAATCCCCTTCTATCACTGAGGAAGGGGTTGGGTGGTGCAGAAAGATGGACCAGTGAGGAGACCCTAAGTGTGGGTCCCCTACCAGGCAGATCCATGGCTGGCAGGGCTCTGCCCCCCGGACGCCAGGAGGAGGAAACTGCCAAAGATCAAGCGTTGAAACCACCGCCAGCGCGGCCTGGAGGACACCTGCCCAGCATTGATGAGGCCCGACCTGCCGGTGTGGGCCCGGCCTCCCGCCGGGGCTCCATGTTGGGCCTAGCAGCATCCTTCTCTCGCCGCAACTCACTGGCCGGCACACTGGTGGGTCCTGGAGGTCGTCGCCTATCCCTAGGTCCAGTTCCCCCTCTAGGTTCACGGGTCAGCTTTTCGGGGCTGCCCCTGGTGCCTGTCCGTCGCGCAACACCTTCGTATCGCACAGAGCCGCTGCCGGGGGAATGCTGGGAGGCTGCAAGTGCACAGCATGCCCTGGAAGCAGTGTTGGATGCAGAGCTGTGCAATGCGTCCTACTCCGGCACTGAGGCTGGGAGACTGGCGCGCGAACTATGCGAGCAGGTACGCATGCGCCTGCGTGAGCTCTGCCCACCACGCTACAAGCTTGTGTGTACCGTGGTGGTGGGGCCACGTGCAGGCCAGGGCGTGCACGTGGTCAGCCGAGCACTCTGGGACGCAGTGCACGACGGGCTGGCTTCTGCCACCTACACAAACGCCTCACTGTTCGCAGTGGCCACGGTCCACGGACTCTACTATGAATGAGAAGGCCTTCAAGTTCTGCAAAAAATGGTTTATTGTCCCAGAAGGAGGCCCCCCTGGGGCTCACATCCCAATAAATAAATGTCAAATAAATAAAAGTGGTCCATAAATAACGCCCCCTAGCTGGGGACTAAGGCTCAGGCTTATCTCAGGGAGCAAGGGCAGGCTGCCCCCAACTCCAGTAAAGCTGATCCCTGATTCCCTGGGGGATTTGGCCCAGAGCCCCCAGTGAGGCACCAAAAGAAAAGGGAGGGCCAGGGCATTCCAGGCACAGGCCTCAAGCTTGAGGGCTTGGATAACAGCCTGCTCTGCAGGTTAGGACCTAAGCGGGACTTCGGTCCCTGAGCAGACGCAGAGCGTAGCGCAGTCGCTGCCGCAGGTCTGGGGAGCAGCCCAGCTGCCGGAGGTGGGAAGCGAGGTAAGTATAAGCACTGCGATTCCGGGCCACAAAAGTCACAAGAAGAGGCTCCCAGCCACTGAGTATCAGCTTTGTGTGGTCCCCATAGAAGTTCACCTGCGTACAAGAAGATGACATTGATCAAGGCTTGGGGCCCAGGCCTAATTTCCTTCCCAGCACCATGGGCCTCCCAGACTGTCCCTCCAACTCCAGGGCAGGCTCTTACCTGGACAGTGCCATCACTAAATAGCATGAGGAGGGCCTGATCTGTCTTGACCCACTGCAACAGCAAGGGCGGAGCAGGCACCTCTACCTCTTCCACACTGGGCAGATCCCCACCCTGTGAGAAGAGACAGGGCAGGTCACTGGTCTGGCATGAGCAGGGTCTCTCTCTATTGACACCTCCCTCATGTATGGGACCAGCCTCTATCTTTGAGCCCACCATCACCACCAACAGGGAACTAGAAGGGATCAGGATGCATTAGTCTCTGAAATGCCAGACCCCAGCCCACCCGCACACCTTCATGAGGTGCTGCTCCATGTAGGAGGCAAAATACCGCAGGATGCCCAGCTGAGGCTGCAGAGCCCGGGGTACAGCACCCACGGAAAAGGAGAAATGCTTCGTGCTGGTGGGGTTGTAGTGCACAGTCCTAGAAGGGGGAAGCAGAGATCAGAGGGAACCCTGCACCAATGTCTCTTCACCAGGGCTTGAAACTCTAGACCCCTGAGCCCAGGAATAAACACCAAGGTGCAAACTTGCTGGGTAAAACAGCCTACGTACCAAGCCCCCCACAACAGCACTTACTTTCTATTGGCCGACAAGGCCATGTGTGTGCCGTCGTTGAAAAGCACAGCCATGCGGCGGCTGGACAGCTGATACCCAAAGCCAAACTTGTTGGAGTAGTCAACCCACTTGCTGACCCATACCAGAGGCTCTGGCTGTGCCAGTGGGGCCGGGTTCTGTTCCGCTGTCATGGGAAAGGAGGGAGTGAGGACTTTCCTCTGGCCTCTAGACCAAAGAACTTCCCAAACCATTCACATGTACCAGACCCAACCTTACCCGCGGGCATAAAGGCCACACAGTTTCTTAGAGCACAGAGAGCAGACTCCACCACTGTGGCAACAGTCAGACCTTCTTCAAATCCTGAAGGGAACAAGGCGATGGGATTTAGACAATAGCTTCCATGGACCCAGGCCATTTCTTTCTGCCAATTCCTTCCTTCTGATCCCCGGTCTCCACCCCAGCAACCTCCAGCACCTCTCGTCCTTTGGCTCCTCACCATCTCCACTGCTCGTCAGCGTCCCACGGGGTGAGCTGTCTTCAGCAGCTGTCTCCACCAGACTGACAGGGGCTAGACCCAAACCTGCTGGAGCCTGGAAAGTTGAGTACGGAAGGCCAATGAGGCAAGCCCTGAAATCCAAATCCTTGAAAGTCCATGGCCCTGCCCTGCCCAGGCTCCCAGGGCACCTCAGGTCAGTCCCAGCTGGCTAATGAGACACAGCCAATTAGGCCACCACGAGGCTGGGTGCTTCATCAGCCTTTTATGCTGGGCTTTCCTCACCTGCTGCAGTCGGGGTGAGTCAGGGAAATAATGCCCACGTGAGCACCTCACCTCAAGCCTGGCATCTGGATGACCAATGGAGGTGCGCAGGAGGCCGCTCACCAAACAGGAGACATTGTCCCGTTCCTCAGGATGGTTCTTATCTGGGAGTGAGGGAGGATGTATTTCTCAGTGTCCTGAACAACACCATTTCCCATAGGGCTGGCACACGGACAGGCCTTTCTAAATGTCTGGACAACAAATGCTCTCCCCAAGAGTTCATTCACAGGTATCCACACTCTCATACCCCTTAAATGAATGTGACAAGCCACTCTATTACTCACTCTTGTTCTTCTTCCTGCCAAACAGGCTCTTGGTAACTTTGGCAAACAGACTCCTTGCAGGGTTGGGGGGTGTCAGATCTGGGACTGTCACACAGCTGCTGACAGGAAGCCGATCAGGGGTGTAGCCCTAGAGAAGGGGGACATGTCAACGGAGAATAGAGAACCCTAGAGGTCCTGTCACCTGCCCTCATTTATCTCTCAGAAATACGCAGACCCAATTCAGGTGTCTGGTGAACCACAGACCTTGGTGAAGAAATCATGGCGCAGTATCTGCTCAATAGAGGGGCGGTCTCGAGGAGAAGCTCGAAGGATGGCAGCCAGGAGCTGCCGGGCAGGCAGTGAGAGACTGGCAGGCAGTGTGTAATGAACCTGCTTGATACAGCGGTAAGTTTCCTTCAGGTCAGCAGTCTCAAAGGGGGGGCTCCCACAAAGCAGCGTATACCTGTGGCCCAGGGTGAGAAGGTCAGTACAGTGATAGGAATGCCCCACCCATGTACCTACCACCTGTCTGCCACTAACAGCAACACTCACATGACACAACCCAGTGACCACACATCTGCCTCAGGGCCATGGCCCTGTCTCAGCAACACTTCTGGAGCCACATAGTTTGGAGTGCCACAGATGGTCCTGAAAGAGGGTAGGGCGGAGAGGGGAAGGCTGAGACCCAGCCCAGCAGCCAACACTCCCCCTCAGGCCGGCTCCTGCTGTGAGTGCAGACAAAGCAGCTGCCTGTCACCAAGGGCCAGAGAACTCCTGCTTGTCTTGGGACAATGGATGCTGGGAATGGCAGCTGAGTCCCCACCCACTTGCCTAGCCCAGCTGCTCTGCACGACAGGAGGCCCTCACTCCCAACCCAGTCCCCTCCCCCAAGGCCAACACAGAGGGTCCATCACTGACCCCTTACCCCATACCCATCTGTCAAACACTCATCAGGCTGTCATCTCCTTTGGTCTATGTCACATATGCATCAACACCAGCTGTCACCAACCCCCCTCCGTAAATACTCATCTGCCATACATGCTAAACATGTCATGAACACCTTACTGCAGTGGTCACAGCAGGGTCTTCTTACACACATCCACATGAAGCATCGTGCCCTGCCATTTCCTCATTCAGTCTGTCTCACATACACACACTCATTGACCTATATTGTCAACTCATCCACACACACAAAGTCAGTCATACACTTCTAAGAGTTCTTTACCCCCACCTAGTTCAGAGACTCAAGACACCCAGTCCATCTGTGCCACACATTTGTAAGAACTTCATCCTCTCCACCAGACCCAGAAGCATAGTTACCAACCCCACCTTCACACATACAAAAACAGCACAGCACCCCTTCTCCATCACATATACACATCAGGTCACCTTGCTTCCCACATACATATCATCTGTGACACGTATCTGTGCCCCACAAAAAAAAAAAAAAAAAAAAAAAAAAAAAAAAAGCCCATTCCTCCCTTCACTCACTTTTTCCTCTGGTCTGGGGGCTCTAACCGAGATGCCAGCCCAAAATCCCCCACTTTCAGTTCCATGTTCTCAGTGATGAAAAAATTTCCTGGACAGGGGCAGAAAGGTGTGTCAGATGCCTCCTCCCTTCCCGGCAGCCCCAACGCCCCACCCTGCGGGGGCCTAGGGAGTCTCACCTAGCTTGAGGTCCCGGTGTAAGATACCCCTCTGGTGCAAGTACTTGAGGCCTGAAAGGATCTGCCGCAGGTAGTAGCGCACCTCTGGCTCCAACAGGGTGTGCCGGGCCTTCCAGATGTGGGCCAGCGACTGCAGAAAACCACTGTCTCAGCCCCTGCTCACCTTCCGTAGCCCTCCCTCCATCTGGGCTTGCTGAGGAAGAAAGGGCTCCAGCTTTGGGTCTCAAGAACCCCTTCCTTCCCCAACCTTTCGGCTGCATAGCTCCAGGAAAATGTATATGTTGTCAGCATCCTCAAAGTGGTGCGAAAAACGAACGATATGGCGGTGCTGTAGGTCTCGGTGCAATTCGATCTCGTTTAGGATCTGTGACAGGGACACGGATCGTCATCTTCCCACGGTTTCCAAGCCGCTGTCCCTTCCTCGCCCCTTGCCCTCTGGGCCTAGACCTACCTTCTCGCGTTGATGAGGCTTGGCGACGCGGCTCTGCGGGATGATTTTGACGGCGTAGGCGACGCCGGTCTCGGTGTCAGTGGCCTCGTAGCAGCGAGCGAAGCCCCCCTGGAAAGAGGGGGGACATCAGGCCCGGCCTTTCAGGGGGGGCTGGGTCTGGCCCACACACGTCCCCACGTCGAGGTCAAGCTCACCCACCCCGCCCGGCAAGGGTGCCCTCCACCCTCGCTAGCGCGCCCCCACCGAGCCCCCGGCCCACCTTGCCCAACAAGCGGCCTTTGACGTAAGTGCGGCCGCTGCCCGGGTCGGTGATGAGGCGTCCGGGGTCCGGCGCCCGTGGCCCAGCTTGCATCTCCAGCTCGGATCCTGGCGAGGCGGCACTGGAAGGCGGCCCGGGCCCGGCGGGGGGCGCGGGCGGGGCGGCCGCACGCGGGAAGGGGCGCGGGGACAGGAAGCCCGCGGCCGGCTCCATGCAGGCGACGCGTCACAGCGCCTGCCCGGTGCTCTCGGTTCCGCCCGGCCCCGGTCCGCGCGTGGCTCTGCCTGGTTTCGCTACGCTGCGCTGGCGCCCGAGGGAGCCGGGCGTTTTTATCAATGAACGCCTGCCCCCTCCCCCGACAGCTCGTCACCCAGAGCCCCGCCCCTTTCTTGACGGGAGAAGCCACGCCCCCCGTTGCCGGGCCTTGCATCACCCAGAAGCTCCGCCCCCGTCCGGCTTACCTTGTGACCACGCCTCCTGGTCCTACCTTAAAGGCGCCGCCATAGCTCTAGTCACCATGCAGATGCCATCAGGGCAGCTGGCTGCAACTCGTTCTTTTTTTCAGCTACTCCACTGTAGTGACGTGTCCTGCTAATTTTTTTTTTTTGGTTTTTCGAGGTAGTAGTCCCAGTCTGGCCTTGAACTCACAGCAATCCTCCTACCTCTGCCTCCTAAATGCTAGGATTAAAGGCGTGCTCCACACACCAGGCTACATTTTTCTTTCGAGGGATAAGTGGGTAGAAACAGTGTAGCCAGCATGTAGCCCAGACTGAGCTCCAATTTGAGATTCTCCTGCCCCTACTTCCACAGTGGTGGGTTATAGGCATGTACCCCTAATGAGGATGACTTCTGCCATCGTGGGTGGATGATCTCCTGCAAAGTTCTTTCTGAAAACACCCATTGCCCTCAATCTCAGAAGGCCCCAAAGTAAACCAGAATTGGATATTCTCAAATGCTAGAGATGAGCAACTGGCCAGTTAGTCTTGGGGCCACGTAGAGCCCTAGACTCATGGTCAGTGCTCACTCTTCCCAGAGACAGAAGTGTGGCCTAATGCCTTTGGAATTTTAGATAATAGACTTCCTGGCTTTGGAGTCTCTCAACTCTTTTCGCTCTGTTCCTTCAGGCCTCGGGGTTTTTTGTTTTGTTTTGTTTTGTTTTTTGTTTTTTGGTGGGCGGAGTTTCAAGGAAGAGTCCTCTAGCCCAGGCTGACCTGGAAATCACTCTGTAGTCTCAGTGATCCTCCTACCTCTGCCTCCGGAGTGCTGGGATTAAAGGTGTGCGCCACTATGCCCGCCTTCAGTCCTCAGATTGGTTGAGAACACCTGCTAAATGCCAGACCCTGTCTCCAGTAAGAGTGGTCAAAGTCACAGCTCCTCTTACTTGATTCTGCTTTAGGGAAACAGTAGGGAAGTGTGGAAACAAAGTAATTGCAACCTATGAAAAATGCTATGAAGGAAGTAAACAAAAGAACCAACTTTAGCAAGAGTAGCAAGCAAAGTTAACAAATATTTACACCTCATTCCTGTCCAGTTTATCTCCCATATATCTCTATGTAGCCCCTTGGTTCCACCTTCCCCTCACACCTGGTCCAAGTCATGATCTGTTTTGAGATTGCCACAGAACCCTGCCTTTCATCTTATCTCCATTTTTCACATTTTTTTGTTTGTTTGTTTTTCGAGGTAGGGTCTTGCACTAGCCCAGGCTGACCTGGAATTCACTATGTAGTCTCAGGCTGGCCTCAAACTCACAGCTATTTTACCTCTGCCTCCTGAGTGCTGGGATTAAAGCTCAACTTGGGCTGGAGAGATGGCTCAGCAATTGAGGCACTTGCCCGTAAAACCTAATAACCAGAGTTCGATTCCCCAGTACACACATAAAGCTAGATGCACAGTGGCACATGTGACTGGAGTTCGTTTTCAGTGGCTGGAAGCCCTGGTGCACCCATATTCTCTCTCTCTCTCTTCTTTCTCTCTCTGCTGGGCCTGGTGACACACGCCTTTACTCCCAGCACTTGGGAGACTGAGGTAGGAGTCTCCCTGTGAGTTTGAGGCCATCTGAGACTAATTCCAGGTCAGCCTGGGTTAGAGCAAGACCCTACCTTGAAAAACAAAACAAAGCAGGAAAGCTCATTTCTATTTCATCTTGCTTCCATATGCTGTGAGAAATCTTAGGCCTGAGGCTGGAGAGATTGCTCAGTGGTTAAGGCACTTGCTTGCAAAGCCTAAGGACCCTGGTTTGATTCCCCAGTACTCATGTAAAGCCAGATGCGCAAGGTGTTGCATACATCTGGAGTTCATTTGCAGTGGCTAGAAGGCCCAGTGTGCCCGTTTTCTCTCTTGCCCATTCTCTCTCTCAAAAGTAAATAGGGGCCGGGCATGGTGGCACACACTTGTAATCCTAGCACTTGGGAGGCAGAGGTAGGAGGATCACCATGAGTTCAAGGCCACCCTGAGACTACATAGTGAATTCCAGGTCAGCCTGAGCTAGAGCGAGACCCTACCTCAAAAAAACAAAAATAAGCCAGGCATGGTGGCACACACCTTTAATCCCAGAACTTGGGAGGCAGAGGTAGGATCACTGTGAGTTTTAGGCCACCCTGAGACTACATAGTGAATTCCAGGTCAGTCTGGGCTAGAGTGAGACTCTACCCCGAACCCCCCCCCAATAAATAATATGATAAATAAATAGATAAGGAGGTGGAGAGATGGCTCAGTGGTTTATGCACTTGCTTGCAAAGCCTAAAAGCCCGAGTTTGATTCCCCAGTTCCCATATAAAGCCGGACACACAGTGTCACATGCATCTGGAGTTCATTTGCAGTGGCAGGAAGGCCTGGCATGCCCCTTCTCTGTCTCTGTCTCTCTCTCTCTGCTTGCAAATAAATACATAAAAAATACTTATAGCCAAAAATGACCCAGGTTCGATTCCCCAGTACCCACTAAAGCTGGATGCACAAGGTGGCGCATGCCGCTGGAGTTCATTTGCAGTGGCTAGAGGCCCTGGTATGCCCATTCTCTCTTTCTATCTCCTTCTCTCTCTCAGATAAATAAATAAAATAATATATATATGTGTGTCTGGGCGTGGTGGCACACGCCTTTAATCCCAGTACTTGGGAGGCAGAGGTAGGAGGATCACCATGAGTTTGAGGCCACCCTGAGACTCCATAGTGAATTCCAGGTCAGCCTGAGCTAGAGTGAGACCCTACCTCTAAAAAAAAAAAAAAAAAAAACTTAAGCTGGGGGCTGGAGAGATGGCTTAGCGGTTAAGGCGCTTGCCTGCAAAGCCAAAGGACCCAGGACCCACATTAGCCAGATGTACAAGGTAGTGCATGCACCTGGAGTTCATTTGCAGCGGCTGGAGACCCTGACGCGCCCATTCTCTCTCTCTCTCTCTCTCTCTCTCTCTGCCTCTTTCACTCTCTCTCTCTCCCTCCCTCTCTTTCTCAAATAAATAAAAATAAAATATTTGAAAAAAATAAGTTGGGTGTTGTGGGCCATGCCTTTAATCCTAGCACTTGGGAGGTAGAGGTAGGAGGATAGCCATAAGTTCGAGGTCATCCTGAGATGACATAGTGAATTCCAGGTCAGCCAGACACTGGAGAGATGGCTAAACAGTTAAGATTCTTGCCTGCAAAGCCTCATGATCTGAGTTCTATTCTCCAGTACCCTCATAAAGCCAGATGCACAAAGTTGCACATGCATCTGGAGTTCATTTGCAGTGGCTAGAGGCCTTGGTGTGCCCATTCTCTATATGCCATTTCCCCTCTCTTTCTCTCTCTCCCTCTTGCTCTCTCTCAAATTTTTTTTAAAAAGTGATGGCTCAGGGGTTAAGGCACTTGCCTGCAAAAAATAGTGACCTGGGCTCAATTTCACAATACCCAAATAAGCCAGATGCACAAAGTGGCACATGTATCTGGAGTTTATTTGCAGTGGCTAGAAGCCCTGGCATGCCAATGCACTTTCTCTCTGCTTGTAAATAAATAATTTTAATATTTTGTTTACTTAATAGAGGGAGATATACATATATATGGAGAGAGAGAGAGAATGGGTCCACCAGGGTCTCTAGCTATTGTAAATGAATTCCAGATACATACACCACCTTGTACATCTGTCTTTATGTGGGTACTGGGGAGTTGAAAATGGGTCCCTTGGCTTTGCAGGCAAGCACCTTGATTGGTAAGCTATCTCTCCAGCCCAAAACATTTTTTTAATTGCACATTTAGCTGGCATGGTGGCACATATCTTTAGTCTAGCACTCGGAGGGCAGAGGTAGGAGGGTCGCTGTCAGTTCAAGGCCAGCCTGAAATTACATAGTGAATTCCAGGTTAGCCTGGGCTTGAGCGACACCCTACCTCAAAAAAAAAAAAAAAAAAAATTACCCCAGCACTTAGGAGATAGAGATGAGAGGATAAGCAGTTCAAGACCAGCTTCAGCTACAAAATGAGTTTGAGACCAACCTGGGCTATATGAGATCCTGTCACCAAAAAAAAAAAAAAAAAAAAAATGCTGGAGGGATGGCTTAGGGGCTAAGGCACTTGCCTGCAAAGCCAAAGGACCCAGATTCCATTCCCCAGGACCCATGTTAGCCAGATGCACAAGAGGGCGCACACGTCTGGAGTTCGTTTGCATTGGCTGGAGGCCCTGGCACGCCCATTCTCTCTCTCTCCACCTCTTTCTCTGTCAAATAAAAAATAAAAAAGTTAAGCGGCTAGCCCAAGATTGTCGAGTTTAAAGAGCTTGGCAAAGCTCGGATATGGGATCTGGGCAGTCTCACCACACTTCCTAGGCTGCTAAGTGCTAAAGTGCACATCCATCTGCACTGTGAGAAGGCCAGGGTGCTGTGGGCAGGACAACCTGAGGAGGAGCAGGCCGAGGATAAGCAGGGTGGGGCAGGGGGTTTATAGCCTGAATGGTTCCCTTTTTGGGATCATAAACCTGAGAGAATGGGACTTGTCCACCGAGGGAAGGGAGATAAGGTGATGTGGAGGGGTACCTCTTCCTGGGAGAGAGGCTTCAAGTCGTGTGCCTTTTACCCTGGCTGTGGGAAATTCACAGACCAGAATGCTGATAACAGACTCGAGTTTGAGGATCATGAATGGGTGGCCAGGATCACAACCCCAGCTGGATTTGCCCTGGGGAGGAAACCCAGGCACAGGCTGGCTTCCCAAGACCTAGAATGGGTTTGAGTGGTTAGCATCTAAGAATCTCTTGAAAAAGCTACATGGCCAAATAATACTGAGGCCGGGCGTGGTAGCACACACATTAATCCCAGCACTTGGGAGGCAGAGGTAGGATTGTTGTGAGTTCAAAGCCAGCTTGAGACTACATAGTGAATTCTAGGTCAGCCTGGACTAGAGCGAGACTCTGCCTCGAAAAACAAATAAAATATAATTAAAATGAGAGAATCCAGATATAAATCCAGGCAGCTATAGCCATCTGATTTTTAGCAAAAATGCCAAAAATATTCATTGGAGAGAAGACAGCCTCTTTAACAAATGGTGCTGGGGAAAACTGGGTATCTATATGTAGAAGGATAAAAATAGATCTTTATCTCTCCCCATGAACAAGAATCAAGTCCAAATGGATCAAAGACCTTAATATCAGACCCGAAAACCCTGAAACTGTTAGAGGGAAAATTAGGGGAAACCCTTCAACATATTGGCATAGGCAACGACTTTCTGAATATAACCCCAGTAGCTCAGGAAATGAAACTACTAATCAACCACTGGGACCTCATGAAGTTACAAAGCTTTTGTACAGCAAAGGACACTGTGAATAGAGCAAAGAGACAACCTACAGAATGGGAGAAAATTCTTGCCAGCTACACATCTGACAGAGGATTAATATCCAGGATATACAAGGAACTCAGAAAACTAAATACTAAGAAATCAAGCAACACAATTAAAAAATGGGCTATAGGGGCTGAAGAGATGGCTTAGTGGTTAAAGCGTTTGCCTGCAAAGCCAAAGGAGCCCAGTTCGATTCTCCAGAACCCACGTAAGCCAGATGCACAAGGGGGCGCATGTATCTGGAGTTCCTTTGCAGTGGCTGGGGGCCCTGGTGTGCTCATTCTCTCCCTCTCTCTTTCTCTCTCTCTCTCTCTGCCGCTTTCTCTCTATCAAACAAATAAATAAAAAAGAATTAAAAATGGGCTATAGCCGGGCATGGTGGTACACATCTTTAATTCCACCCACACTTGGGAGGCAAAGGTTGGAGGATCACTGTGAGATTGAGGCCATCCTGAAACTATATAGTGAATTCCAGGTCAGCCTGGGCTACAGCAAGAAAAAATGTTCTACATTCTTAGCCATCAGGGAAATGCAAATTAAAACTACTTTGAGATTCCGTCTCACTCCTGTCAGAATGGCTACCATCAAGAAAACAAATGACAATAAATGTTGGTGAGGATGTAGAAAAAGAGGAACCCTTCTACGCCATTGGTAGGAATGCAATCTGGTACCAACATTGTGGAAATCAGTGTGGAGGCTCCTGAGACAGCTAAAAATAGATTTACTATATGACCCAGCTATACCACTCCTAGGCATATATCCTAAGGACTCATCTCACTACTTTAGAGATACTTTCAAAGCCATGTTTTGTTGTTGTGGTTTTTTCAAGGTAGGTTCTCACTCTACCACAGGCTGGCCTAGAATTCACTATATAGTCTCAGGGTGGCCTCAAACTCACAGTGATCCTCCTACCTCTGCCTCCCATGTTCCAGGATTAAAGATGTGTGCCACCACGCTCAGCACAACCATGTTTATTGCCACTCTATTATAGTAGCTAGGAAATGGAACCAGCCTAGATGCCCCTCAACTGATGAGTGGATAATGAAGATGATACTATGAAGTTCTATTCAGTGGTAAAGACAAATGAAATTATGAAATTTGCAGGGAATGAAACCATAAATCAACCACTAAGGATTATAGTAAGTGAGGTAACCCAGGCCCAGAAAGTCAAACATCACATGTTCTCTCTCAAATGTGGATCCTAGCTACAAATGTTTAGATTTTTGTGTGAGTTGGAGTAAAAAATCGGTAGCAGAGGCTAATAAGCTAGAAAGGGCTATAAGGGAGGGAGGGGAGAGGAGGACTTAAGGAGATGGCTATATATATATATATATATATATATATATATATATATATATATATATGTAGATGAACAGATTGCTGGGGGTGGAATGGCCTAAGCAAGGTCAGGGGAAGAGGGAAGAGATTGAGTAAAAGAAGGCTGGGGGAAGGGTTAATCAAAATTCAGGATATTGGGAATAAGCCATATGAAAACCTACTTTTTTGGATAATGACACACCCAGAAGCCATAGACTGTTACTAGAAAAATTTCAGTGCCAGGGACTGGATACATTCCAGTGAGTTGTTGCCCAGGGAGGTCCCTGATGCCCCCAAAACATATTGCCAAGGCTCTTGGTTTCCCACTAGAAATAGATGGTAAGACCCTATTGCTGAAGGCTCCACATGCCACTTGCCTGCAGGGTCACTGAGGAATCAAGCTGGGGCTGAGCTGAAAACTTCCTCCCTGTAGAACAGCTGACAAAAAGCTGAAAAACAAAAAGCTGCATAGCATGTAGTCCTATGGGAGACAGAACTCATCAGTGGTGGAAACAGTGGACACTGAAAGACTTAAGGTTGGCCAACCAGGCCAAATGACCAAATGGTTGCAATAATGGCATGTGTGTTATGGGGGAAACCAACCGCTCTCTACATGGTGGGGTTTTTTTTGTTGTTGCTTTCTGTTTGTTTGCTTTTTTGAGGTAAGGTTTCACTCTAGTCCAGGCTGACCTGGAATTCACTCTATATTCTCTGGGTGGCCTCGAACTCATGGTCATCCTCTTACCTCTGCCTCCTAAATGCTGGGATTAAAGGCAAGTGCCCACCACCACACCCAGCTTCTGCTCTTTAATTGGACTGGAGGCTCATTTTTTTTTTTTTAAGTTTTTATTTATTTATTTGAGAGTGACAGAGAGAGAGAGAAAAAGGTAGAGAGAAAGAGAGAGAGAATGGGTGTGCCAGGGCTTCCAGCCACTGCAAATGAACTCCAGACGCATGCACCCCCTTGTGCAACTGGCTAACGTGGGTCCTGGGGAATTGAGCCTCGAACCGGGGTCCTTAGGCTTCACAGGCAAGCGCTTAACCGCTAAGCCATTTCTCCAGCCCTGGAGACTCATTCTATGGGAAGGAATACATACCTACATACCTGGTACTGAAAACCTAATCAAAAGCCTATGGTGAGTAGGCGTGGTGGTGGATGCCTTTAATCCCAGCATTTAGGAGGCAGAGGTAGGAGGATCACCGTGAGTTTGAGGCCACCCTGAGACTACATAGTGAATTCCAGGTCAGCCTGAGTTAGAGTGAGACCCTACCTCAGAAAAAAAAAAAAAAAAAAAGCCTGTGGTGGGGGAGGTCATGACCATTAGGAATATAATGCCTGCTCCTGTCTGGCTAAATGTATACATTATGTGCACCAAACTTCCCTGTAAGCACTTTACTTAATGTTCCTAGCCATATATTAATGCTACTTTCACTTTTGGTTAGAAAAGCTTCTCTTTTCAGATGGCAGTGACTATTGGGATGACCCAAAAGGTATCATAGTGCTCAGAAGAAGTGACAGAGGAGTGCTCAGCATTGAAACATCTCTATCACACCCTACAAGGCTCAGGGTCCATTGCGGAAGAGGTGGCGCAAAGAATGTAAGAGCCAAAGGAAGGGTGGGACTGCTTGCAATGCAATCATCCAGACACCAATTGGTCTCAAAATCCTTGACCTCACAGTGCCTAGAACTACCTTCGCAAGACCCTGATAATACAAGGAAAAGATTATGACATCAAAATAAAAGAGACTAAAGGCTGGAGAGATGGCTTAGCAGTTAAGTGCTTGCCTGTGAAGCCTAAGGACCCCTGTTCAAGGCTCTATTCCCCAGTACCCATGTAAGCCAGATGCATAAGGGGGCACATGCATCTGGAGTTCGTTTGCAGTGGCTGGAGGCCCTGGTGTGCCCATTCTCTGTCTCTCTATCTTTCTGCCTCTTTCTCTGTGTGTAGCTCTCAAATAAATAATAAAATTTAAAATAAATAAATAAAAGAGACTAGCCAGATGTGGTAGCGCACGCCTTTAATCCCAGCACTTGGGAAGCAGAGGAAAGAGGATCGCAGTGAATTCAAGGCCACCATGAGACTACATAGTGAATTCCAGGTCAGCCTTGGCTAGAGCGAGACCCTACCTCGAAAAAACAAAATAAAAGAGATTAATGGGAAGAGGGAGAGGATATGATGTAGTGCGGATTTGTGAGGGGAAAGTGGGGGAGGAGAGGGAATTATCATGGTTTATTGTCTGTAAGTATGGAAGCTGTCAATAATTTAAAAACAAAAAAGATTCAATTCCCCAGGGCCCACTTAAGCCAGATGCACAAGGTGCTGCTTGTGTTTGGAGTTCATTTTCAGTGGCTGGAGGCCCTGGCATGCCCTCTCTCTCTCTCTCTCTCTGACTCTCTCAAATAAATAAAACTTAAAAAAAAAAAAAAAAACTTAAAGGCATTTACTTGCAAAGTCTGACAGCCTAGGTTTGAGTCTCTAGAACACATGTAAATCCAGATGCACAATGTGGCTCATGCATCTGTAGTTTATTTAGTGGCAAGAGGTCCTAGCATACCCATTCCTTCTCTCTCTCTCATCCTCCTTGCAAATAAACAAATAGAAATATTTTTAAAAACATGAAATAACAAAAATAAATTAAAAAAAATCACAAACAGGGCTGGAGAAATGGCTTAGTGGTTGAGCGCTTGCCTGTGAAACCTAAGGACCTCTGTTCCAGGCTCGATTCCCCAGGACCCACGTAAGCCAGATGCACAAGGGGCACACGCATCTGGAGTTCATTTGCAGTGGCTGGAGGCCCTGGAGCGCCCATTCTCTCTCTCTCTCTGCCTCTTTCTCTCTGTGTCTGTCACTCTCAAATAAATAAATAAAAATAAACAATTTTTTAAATTTTTTAAATTTTTTTATTAACAACTTCCATGATTATAAAAAATACCCCATGGTAATACCCTCCCTCCCCCCACTTACCCCTTTGAAACTCCACTCTCCATCATACCTCCTACCTACCCATCTCAACCAGTCTCTCTTTTACTTTTTTTTTTTTTTTTTGGTTTTTCGAGGTAGGGTCTCACTCTAGCCCAGGCTGACCTGGAATTCACTATGTAGTCTCAGGGTGGCCTCGAACTCATGGCGATCCTCCTACCTCTGCCTCCTGAGTGCTGGGATTAAAGGCGTGCCACGCCCGGCTTTTTTTTTTTCTTTCTTTTTTTTTTTTTCGAGGTAGAGTTTCACCCTGGCCCAGGCTGACCTGGAATTCACTATGTAGTCTCAGGGTAGCCTTGAACTCACGGTGATCCTCCTACCCCTGCCTCCCGAGTGCTGGGATTAAAGGCGTGTGCCACCACGCCCGGCTCTCTCTTTTACTTTTGATGTCTTGATCTTTTCCTCCTCTTATGATGGTCTTTTTTTTAAATTATTTTTTTGTTCATTTTTATTTATTTATTTGAGAGTGACAGAGAGAGAAAGAGGCAGAGAGATAGAGAGAGAGAATAGGTGTGCCAGGGCTTCCAGCCACTGCATACAAACTCCAGACGCATGCACCCCCTTGTGCATCTGGTCAACATGGGTCCTGGGGAACCGAGCCTCAAACCGGGGTCCTTAGGCTTCACAGGCAAGCCCCTAACCGCTAAGCCATCTCTCCAGCCCTCTTATGATGGTCTTATGCAGGAAGTGTCAGGCACTGTGAGGCCATGAATATCCAGGCCATTTTGTGTCTGCAGGGAGCATGTTGTATGGAGTCCTGCCCTTCCTTTGACTCTTACATTCTTTCTGCCACCTCTTCCACATTAGACCCTGAGCCTTGGAAGGTGTGATAGAGATATTGCAGTACTGAGCACAGCGGTCATTTCTTTCCATCACCATGATACCTTCTGAGTTGTCCCAAGGTCACTGCCATCTGAAACGAGAAGAGTCTCAAACAAAAGTGAGACTAGCATTAATATAAGAGTGTGAACATTAACAGAACTGCTTACTGGGCAGTTTGATAAGCATAGTATATACATTAAGCCAGACAACAGCAGATGTTATACCCCTAGGGCTCATGACTACCTGTGTTTTAAGTTTTCAGTATCAGGGATGTATTCCATTCCCATGGAGCGGCCTCCAGTCCAATTAGAGGGCAGTTGGTTTCCCCCATAACAGATGTGCCACTATTGCACTCGTTGGCCCATTTGGCCTGGCTGGCCAATTATAAGGCTTGCAGTGCCCACTGTTGAGTATCTTCACTGGTGATTTTTCTTTCTCCCATTGAACTGCATGCAGAATGGCTTCTTCCAGCTTTCTGTCAGCTGGTCTACATGGAGGAGGTTACCAGTTCAGATCCAGCAAGATTTCTCAGTGACCTTGCAGCCCAAGTATGTGGAGCCTTCAGGAATAGGGTCTTACCATCTATTCCTGGTGGGAAACCAAAGGCCTTGGCAATGGCCTATAATGTTTTGGGGGCATCAGGGACCTCCCTAGCCAACAACTCACTGGAAGGTATCCCATCCTTGGCATTGAAAATTTTCCAGCAACAATCTATGGCTCCTGAGTGTTCCATTGTCCAAAAAAGTAGGATTACATATGTTTTATTTATATTCTCTTAGATTTTGATTAGCCATCCCTCCACCTTTCTTTCACTCAATCTCTTCCCCACACCTCATTTTGGGCCTTTTCACCCCCATTAATCTATTCTTCTACTTACATATATACAATACAATCCTATTACGTACCCCTCTCCCTTCCTTTCTCTTCCCTTTCTATCTCTGCTACTGAGTTTTTTCCTTCTCACACAGAAGCCCAGTCATCTGTAGCTAGGATCCACATATGAGAGAGAACATGCAACGCTTGGCTTTCTGGGCCTAGGTTACCTCACTTAGTATAGTCCTTTCCAGATCCATCCATTTTCCTGCAAATTTCATAATTTCATTTTTCTTTACCACTGAGTAGACCTCCATTGTATAAATGTGCCATATCGGGCTGGAGAGATGGCTTAGCGGTTAAGCACTTGCCTGTGAAGCCTAAGGACCCTGGTTCGAGGCTCGATTCCCCAGGACCCATGTTAGCCAGATGCACAAGGGGGTGCACGCATCTGGAGTTCATTTGCAGTGGCTGGAGGCACTGGCGCGCCCATTCTCTCATCTCTCTCTCCCCCTTTCTCTCCCTGTCGCTCTCAAATAAATAAAAATTAAAATAAAATAAAATAAAATAAAATAAATGTGCCATATCTTCATTATCCATTCATCAGTTGAGGGACATCTAGGCTGGTTCCATTTCCCAGCTATTGTGAATTGAGCAGCAATAAACATGGTAGAGCATGTACTTCTAAGGAAATGAGATGAGTCCTTAGGATATCTGCCTAGGAGTGCTATAGCTGGGTCATATGGTAGATCAATTTTTAGCTGTCTTAGGAACCTCCACACTGATTTCCACAATGCCTGGACCAGATTGCATTCCCACCAACAGTGTAGAAGGGTTCCTCTTTTTCCACATCCTTGCAAGCATTTATGGTCATTTGTTTTCATGACGGTATCCAATCTGACAGGAGTGAGATGGAATCTCAACGTAGTTTTAATCTGCATTTCCCTGATGACTAGGGAGGTAGTTTTTTTAGATGCATATTTGCCATCCATATTTCTTCTTTTGAGAACTCTCTATTTAGTTTCATAGCCCATTTTTTGATTGGCTTGTTTGATTTCTTATTATTTAATTTTTTGAGTTCTTTGTATATCCTAGATATTAATCCTCTATCATATGTATAGCTGGCAAAGATTTTTTCTCATTCTGTAGGTTGCCTCTTTGCTTTATTCACAGTGCCCTTTGCCATACAAAATCTTTCTAATTTCATGAGGTCCCAGCGGTTAATCTGTGGTTTTATTGCCTGAGCAATTGAGGTTATATTGAGAAAGTCTTTGCCAAGACCAATATGTTGAAGGGTTTCCCCCACTTTTTCCTCTAGCACTTTCGGAGTTTCAGGTCTGATGTCAAGGTCTTTAATCCATTTGGACTTAATTCTTGTGCATGGAGAGAGAGAAGAATCTATTTTCATCCTTGTACAGATACATATCCAGTTTTCCCAGCACCATTTGCTGAAGAGGTTGTCTTTTCTCCAATGAGTATTTTTGGCATTTTTATCGAATATCAGGTTGCTATAGCTACCTAGACTTATATCTGGGTCCTCTGTTCTGTTCCATTGATCTACATATCTGCTTTTGTGCCAGTACCATGCTGTTTTTTTTACTATGGCTCTATAGTATAGGTTAAAATCAGGTATGGTGATACCACCCACCTTATTTTTGTTGCTCAGTATTATTTTCAATATTCGAGGTTTTTTGTGATTCCAAATGAAGTTTTGGATTGTTTTTTCTATTTCTGTGAAGAATGCCTTTGGAATTTTGATGGGGATTGCATTAAATATGTAGATTGCTTTTGGTAAGATTGCCATTTTCACAATATTGATTCTTCTAATCCAGGAACAAGGGATGTCTTTCCATTTCCTAGTGTCTTCTGCAATTTCTTGCTTGAGTGTTTTATAGTTTTCATTGTAGAGATCCTTTACTTCCTTGGTCAGGTTTATTCCAAGGTACTTTATTTTCTTTGATGCAATTGTGAATGGGAGTGACTCTCTGATTTCATCCTCTGTGTGTTTGTTGGTAGCATATAGGAATGCTAGTGATTTCTGTGCATTTATTTTGTATCCTGGCTGTAGGTGTCAGCTGTCAGTTTTCTGGTAGAGTGTTTAGGGTCCTTTATATATAGAATCATGTCATCTGCAAATAATGATAACTTGATCTCTACCTTTCCAATTTGTACCCCTTTTATGTGTGTCTCTTGCCTTATTGCTATGGCTAAGACTTCCAGTACTATATTAAATAAAAGTGGGGACAGTGGACACCCTTGTCTTTTTCCTGATTTTAGTGGAAAAGCTTCCAGTTTTTCCCCATTTAGTAATATGTTGGCTGTAGGCTTGTCATAAATAGCCTTTATTATATTGAGATATGATCCTTCTATTTCTGGTCTCTATAGGACTTTTATCATGAAGGGATGTTGGACTTTGTCAAATGCTTTTTCTGCGTCTAATGAGATGATCATATGATTTTTGTCCTTCAGTCCATTTATATAATGTATTACATTTATTGATTTGCGTATGTTGAACCATTCCTGCATCTCTGGTATAAAGCCTACTTGGTCCGGGTGAATGATCTTTCTGATATATTCGTGTATTCTGTTTGCCAATATTTTGTTGAGAATTTTTGCATCTATGTTCATGAGGGAGATTGGTCTGTAATGTTCTTTTTTTGATCTATCTTTGCCTGGTTTTGGTATCAGGGTGATGCTGGCTTCGTAGAAGGAGTCTGGTAGGATTCCTTCTTTTTCTATTTTATGAAAAAGCTTAAGAAGCAATGGCATTAGTTCTTCCCGGAAGGTCTGGTAAAATTCAGCAGTGAATCCATCTGGGCCTGGACTTTTTTTATTTGGGTGATTTTTGATAACTGCTAGGATCTCCGTACTTGTTATAGGTCTATTTAAGTGATTAATCTCATCTTGATTTAATTTAGGTAGGTCATATAAATCAAGGAAATCATCCATTTCTTTCAGATTTTCATACTTAGTGGAGTATATGTTTTTATAGTATGTCCCTATGATTTTTTTAATTTCTCTGGTATCTGTTGTGATGTTGCCTTTTTCATCTCTAATTTTATTATTTTGTGTCTCTTCTCTCTTTCTTTTGGTCAGATTTGCTAAGGGTTTATCAATCTTGTTTATCCTTTCAAAGAACCAATTCTTTGTTTCATTGATTCTTTGGATTGTTTTTTTTTTGTTGTTGTTGTTTCTATTTCAGTAATTTCTGCCCAATCTTTATTATTTCTTCCCATCTACTGATTTTTGGTTTGCCTTCTTCTTCTTTATCCAAGGCTTCAAGGTGAAGCATTAGGTCGTTTACTTGCGACCTTTCTAATTTCTTAATATAGGCACTTAAAGCTATAAATTTACCTCTTAGAACTGCCTTCATTGTGTCTCAGAGATTTTGGTATGTTGTGTTCTCATTATCGTTTGACTCTTATGAGTTTCTTGATTTCTTCATTGACCCATTCATCATTTAGTAGTGCATTGTTTAGTTTCCATGATTTTGTGTATGATCTATAGTCTTTCTTGCCCTTGATTTGTAGTTTTATTCCATTGTGGTCAGATAGAATGTAAGGAATTATTTCAATTTTCCTGTATTTGTTAAGATTTGCTTTGTGTCCTAATATATGGTCTATTTTAGAGAATGTTCCATGTGCTGCTGAAAAGAATGTGTATTCTGCAGCATTTGGATGAAATATCCTGTATATATCTGTTAGGTCCATTCCTTCTATGACCTCATTTAGTCCAGATGCCTCTCTATTTATTCTTTCCCGGGATGATCTGTCAATTGATGAGAGTGGGGTGTTGAAGTCACCCACTACCACTGTGTTTGGTGTTATCTGTGACCTTAGTTCTAATAGCGTTTGTTTGATGAATTTGGGAGCCCCCATGTTAGGTGCATATATGTTTAGGATTGTAATGTCCTCCTGTTGAAGTGTGCCTTTAATCAATATAAAGTGACCTTCCTTATCTTTCTTGATTAACGTTGGACTGAAGTCTACCTTGTCAGATATTAGAATAGCAACCCTTGCTTGTTTTCTAGGCCCATTTGCTTGAAACACCGTTTTCCAACCTTTCACCCTAAGATAATGTCCATCCTTTGTAGAAAGGTGAGTTTCTTGGAGACAACAAATTGAAGGATCCTGCTTTTTAACCCAGTCTGCAAACCTATGTCTTTTGGTTGGGGCATTGAGGCCATTGATATTAAGACATATTATTGAAAGGTGTGTGTTTATGTTTGCCTTTTTTTTTTTTTTTTGTAGTTCTGGTTCTACCTTTGCTCTCTTGTGTTAATTAGTATTTGAGTATTGTTTGTTTTTTCCAAGTTCCTTATATGTGTGCTTTTCCTTCTCTTCGGCATGGAGGATTCTTTCAAGTATTTTCTGTAGAGCTGGTTTTGTCTTCAAATACTCCTTTAGCCTGCTTTTGCCATGGAATGTCCTTATTTCTCCATCTATTTGGGTTTTGTTTTTGTTTTTGTTTTTTTGCTTTTTTGTTTTTCGAGGTAGGGTCTCACTCTAACCCAGGCTGACCTGGAATTCACTATGGAGTCTCAGGGTGGCCTTGAACTCATGGCAATCCTCCTACCTCTGCCTCCCAGTGCTGGGATTAAAGGTGTGTGCCACCACGCCTGGCTCTCCATCTATTTGAATGGATAGCTTTGCAGGATAAAGTAACCTTGGTTGACAGTTTTTACCTTTCAGAACTTGGAATACATCACTCCAAGCCCTTCTGGTTTTTAAAGTTTGTGTTGAGTAATCTGCTGTAAACCTGATGGGCTTGCCTTTGTAGGTAACTTGATTTTTCTAACTGCTTTCAATATTTTTTCTTTGGTTTGTGCATTTGGTAGTTTGATTATAATATGGTGAGGAGAGGTTCTTTCCAGGTTTTGTCTGGCTGGGGTTCTAAAGGCTTCCTGTATCTGCATTGGCACCTCTTTCCCAATTTGGGGGAAGTTTTCTTCTATGATTTTGTTGAAGATGCCTACTATGCCTTTGGAGTGAAATTCTTCTCCTTCTACTATGCCCTGAATTCTTTTTTTTTTTTTTTAAGTCCACATAGTTTTTTATCAATCTCAATACTGTTCAAACATCTCCATAGTCAATGTCTTTTAACTGAGCCATAACAAAACAAAAACAAAAACAAAACAACAACAACAAAAAAACCATAATGGCACAGAATAAACATTCATACCACAAAAGATGGCATTGGGCAAATCAAAGAAATATTCAACCAATACAGGATTTAAAACAAACAAGGCAAACAGCAAACTCTGTACTCCAAGTCTGACAGCTCTAACCAGTGACAAGTCTCCAAGTCTGATAATTCTAGCTAGTGATGAGTCTCTGGTGTTCCAATTCCTCCCCTCCAGCTCAGCTGCTCACAGCCCCAGGTATACTTTATCCAGTGTCAGCTGCTGTCCTTGGCAGCCACCCCATAGTCCTGGCCTCTCTACTGGGTCTCCACTACAACCCATGATTCATCCTCATGGCTCCAAGGGGCATCTACATGGGTAATCCAACAAGCCTGCTTTACATTGCCCATGGCCATTACCAAAAAGCAAAACTGTGTTGCAAACTCAATGACCCTCTCTTGCCTGCATTTGTTATACTCCATAATACCAGGTGGGTTAAAATCCAGAGAGGACTAGAGAGATGGCTTAATTGGTTAAGGCATTTGCCTGTGAAGCTTAAGGACCCAGGTTTAATTCCCTAGTACCCACATAAACCAGATGCACAAGGTGGCACATGTGTCTGGTATTTTTTTGTAGTGGCTAGGGGTACTATATGCCCTGAATTCTTATGTTTGATCTTCTCATAGTGTCCCGAATATCTTGGAATTCCCATTCATACTTTTCTATTCGTTTGTCTTTCTCTTTGTTGGACTGTATTAGATCTGCCACCTGGTCTTCTAGCTTAGATATTCTGTCCTCTCCTTCATCCATTCTACTGGTGAGATTTTCTACAGAGTTTTTTATTTCATTAACTGTGTTCTTCATTGCTAGTAATTCTAACTGGTTTTTCTTTATTATTTCTATTTCCTTATTTACGTCTTATATTGACTTATTTATTTCATTAAATTGGTGTTCTGTGTCTTCTTTGATTCCTTTGATTTCCTCTTTGACTTCTTTGCACATATTTACAATCATTCTTTTGAAATCTTTCTCAGGCATTTCCTCTAACTTGTTCTCACTGGAGGTCATTTCTGATGCATTAATACTTTTTGGTGGGTTTATGTTGTCTTGATTTTTAGTGTTTCTTGTGTCATAATGTATATATTTTGCATCTTGGATCAAGTTAATGCTTGGATTTTCTGGTTAGCTGGGTATTCTTAGCTGTATCAATCGATCTGATGTTATATATCTTCAGGGTAGGAGCTTAAGGTGTTAGGTATGGCTCTTAAGACTCTCAGAGTATCTACAAAGGTGTTCCTAGGGGTTGGGTTTGCCTGCTATAGGAGTATTCAAGGAGGCTGAATGGAACAAAATATAGATATATTCTAAAATTTAACTAAACAATGTACACATTCAATGAAAAACAGCATCAAGTATTTATGTAAGAGTAGGTATTATAACAACCAGGTCCTCTATCAACAAAGAGGTTAAGATTTCTGGTCTGTTGAGGGTTCCAAGTGAGCTTGTGACCAAGTAAGACCCTTCCCTGGTGCAATCCCAGTTACCTTTTTGGATGATTTTGGTCTCAGTTATGCTGCGCTCTGCTTGCGTCCCTCTTTGGTGCCCTGTGGGTTCAAGTAGGCTGGCTGGATCGCTGGACCTCTGTTCTGTTTTCTGGATCTGGGCACTGGCTTTTCCTGTGGGGCAAGCCGAGCCTGGCACCTGTGGCCCCACAGACCTGGCACTGCCACTGCTGGAGCCCCTGCTGCCGGAGCCACTTAGGCCTGCCTGTGTGGGCTCTGGATGCTCTGGATCTCTCCTACTTCTCTGCTGCTACTTTAATTTCTTATACACCTCACTTTTTAGTAAAAGTGTGTGTTTTGCTAGGTATTCTTTGGCTTTTTCTCCCCTAGGCTGCTTTGGTGTGGTTCCTAAGCCGCCATCTTAGCCAGAAGTCCAAACAAAATACTTTTAAAAAATCGCAAATAGGGCTGGAGAGATGGCTTAGCGATTAAGCACTTGCCTGTGAAGCCTAAGGACCCTGGTTCAAGGCTCGATTCCCCAGGACCCACGTTATCCAGATGCACAAGGGGGCGCACGCGTCTGGAGTTCCTTTGCAGTGACTGGAGGCCCTGGTGCGCCCATTCTCTCTCTGTCTCTCTATCTGCATCTTTCTCTCTCTGTCTGTCACTCTCAAATAAATAAATAAAAATAACAAAAAAAATTTTTTTAAATCACAAACAAAAATGGAAAACTTACAATGTTTTATTTTCCACTTATAATAATATCTTTAGGTACCTTTAGTTTTTATTTTTATTTTTGTATTTTTCCTTTTTTTATGAGAGAGCAAGAGGGGGTTGGGAATTGGCATACCAGGGCCTCCTACCACTGCAATTGAACTTCAGGCGCATGTGCCGTCTTGTGCGCACATGTGACCTTGTACCCTTGCACCACTGTGCATCTGGTTAACGTGAGATCTGAAGAGTCGAACATGGGTGCTTATGCTTCACTGGCCTGAACCGCTAAGCCATCTCTCCAGTCCTCCTTTTTTTGTTAAAGACTGCATCTCCCTTAAGTAGCCAAACTGGCCTCCAAATGGCAATTCTCCTGCCTCAGCCTGCCAAGTGCTGGGATTACAGACTTGCACTAGCATGCCCTCTCTTTTTAGGAAGCACCTGTTGGGGAGGACCAGCTCAGTGTTTGGGAGAATATAATATATTCTCAGCTGAGAGGTGGGTTGTCACTCCTGGGATTTTGCAGATAACCATAGCACTGCAAGGGCAAAGGAGTTAACTAGATTTCTTCCTGTTTTGAGGTTCTGTTTCTCACAGCTTTAAGTTTGTTTGTTTGTTGTTGTTGTTATTGTTTTGAGGGAGGGTCTACCTCTAGTCTACGCTGGAATTCACTCTGTTGTCCCAGGCTGACCTTGAACTCACAGAAATCCTCCTACCTCTGCCTCCAGAGTGCTGGGATTAAAGATGTGCACCACCACGCCTGGCTTGCTTTAGGTTTTTTCTTCTATTTGACAGACAGATGAATAAATGGAGGTCATGGTGGACGAATGCCTGTAATTCTCGCAACTGAGAGGTCAGGGTAGGAGAATCATAAGTTTAAGGCCCATCTGGGCTACATAGTGAGATCATGTCTCAAAGAAGGCACACACCTTTAAACCCAGCACTTGGGAGGCAGAGGTAGGAGGATCACTGTGAGTTTGAGGCCAGCCTGAGACTACATAGTGAATGCCAGGTCAGCCTGGACTAGAGTGAAAAACCCACCTCAAAAAAAAAGTAAAACAAGGCTTGTGAGATGGCTTGGTGGTTAAGGTGCTTGCCTGCGAAGTCTAAGGACCCAGGTTCAACTCCCCAGAACTCACATAAACCAAATGCACATGGTGGTGCATGCTTCTGAAGCTTGTGTGTGGTGGCTTGAAGCCCTGGCATCCCATTCTTTTTCTCTCTCTCTCTCTGCCCTCCCACTCTCGAAATGTGGGAGCCAAAATGGTGGTGCTTGCATTTAAAAAAAAAAAAGAGGTAAAAACAGACTGGGTTTGGTGGCCCACGCCTTTAATCCCAGCACTTGGAAGGCAGAGGTAGGAGGATTGTCGTAAATTATGCCCAGTTCTCGGCACCCCCAGTGACCACCAAGGAGAACCAAACACGTATGCAAGGGCAAGGAGCTTTATTTCGGGCTTAAACTCGGTCTCTTGACTTCACCAACGCAGTGGATCCATACAAGAGCCCCGAGTAGTGGGAGGGTAGGGTTTTTATAGGGATTTGAACATAGAAGAAGGGGATGGGTACATGATTGGTTGATTTAAACAGTAACTGCACTTGTACTCTTCTGGTTGGCTTAGGATTTTGGTGGGCAAAGTTGGCGGGCTGGGTCTAGGGGAATTGAATTTATCTATGACTACAGGAATGTACGGCATAATCAGTTTCCAGTAACTGTTAAACCCACCCTTACCAGAAGATAAAAAACTTAGATCGGGTAACAGAAACTTAGGCCTACTGAGGACTCTGAAGCCCATCATGGCGTCCATCTGGTTCCTGAGTCCTTCAGAGGCCACCCTAGACTACGTAGTGAATACCATGTCAGCCTGGGCTAGAGTGAAACCCAACCTCAAAAACAACAACAAAAAAAGTAAAAACAAACAAACAGAAAAAGATCCATGAAACACCTAGGCATCAAGATGTTGGGCACAGGGCTTAAAAGGGTTGGCACTGTGGGCCTACTTATCATAGTTGTGGCCTTTTCAGCCCTACAACATGGGGATGAGACTTCAGCTTGAACCTCCAGAGCCTGGGCCAAAAGCCTGCCTCTGTGACAACTGGTATAGAGGACTGGTATAGTAGGCCTTGTTGGGAAAGTCCACCCTCTGTGGCTTTTTGTTTGTTTGTTTTGAGGTAGAGTTTTACTCTCTCTAGTCCAGGCTGAACTGGAATTCACTATGTAGTCTCAGGGTGGCCTCGAACTCACGACAATCCTCCTACCTCTGCCTCCCACTACCTGTGGCTTTGACCCTTGCATCTAACATGATTTTTTTAATTTATTTATTTACTTGAGAGAAAGAGAAAGAAGGGGAAAGAGAGAGAGAGAGAGAATGGGCATGCTGGGGCCTCCAGCCACATTAGGCATTACAGACAAGTGTCTTAACCATTGAGCCATCTCTCCAGCCCCAGATATTTACTTATTTGCAAGGAGAGTGTGTCAGGGCCTCTAGCCAACTGCAAACAAATTCCAGATGCATGCACCACTTTGTGCATCTGGCTTTACATGGGTACTAGGGAATTGAACCTAGGTTGTTAGGCATTGCGGGCAAGCACCTTAACCACTGATCCATCTCTCCAACCCTTAGCATGATTTTTCTTTTTTAGAATTAGCATTTTATTGGGTAAATGATTTTTTTTTAATTTTGTTTTTTGAGGTAGGGTTTCACTCTAGCCCAGGCTAACCTGAAATTCACTCTGTATTCTCAGGGTGGCCTTGAACTCATGGTGATCCTCCTACCTTTGCCTCCCGAGTGCTGGGATTAAAGGCGTTCACCACCACTCCTGGTTTAGCTAAATAATTTTAAAGGTAATAACAATAGTGTCAAAACTGCTACAATATCTTTCCACAGCCATACCTTACAGACCCACATAGACCTCATATTATTTTCTTTTTGCTGATTTTTAACATTTTAAAGCCATACATGTCATATAAAATGTCCACTTCTGGACTGGAGGGATGGCTTAGCGGTTAAGGCACTTGCCTGCAAAGCCAAAGGACCCAGGTTTGATTCCCCAGGACCCACATAAGCCAGATGCACAAGGGGGCACACACATCTGGAGTTCGTTTTCAGTAGCTGGAGGCTCTGGCACGCCCATTCTCTCTCTCTCTCTCGAATAAATAAATTAAATTAATTTAAAAAAATGTCTACTTCTAGCTGGGCGTGGTGGGTCACACCTTTAATCCCAACATTTGGGAGGCAGAGTAGGAGGATTGCTATGAATTTGAGGGTTCCCTGAGACTACATAGTGAATTCCAGGCCAGTCTGGGCTAGAGTGAGACCCTACCTTGAAAAACAAACAAACAAAACAGTCCACTTCTAATAGTTTTTTTTTTTTTAATTATTAAGCTATTAAATTGGAAGAAAGGAGCATCTAGTCATACTGGAAGGGGTTTAAGGTAAGATGTGATGTCTTACTGTAATCAAAAAACAGGTTATAGCCGGTGTGGTGGCACATGCCTTTAAATCCCAGCACCCAGCACTCAGAAGGCAGAGGCAGGATCATGAATTCCAAGTCAGCCTGGGCCAGAGACCCTACCTCAAACAACAACAACAACAAAATAAAACGGGTTACAGGCCAGCGGTGCTGGCTCACGCCTTTCATCCCAGCATTTGGGAGGCAGCAGTAGGAGAATTGCTATGAGTTCGAGGCCACCCTGAGGCTACATAGTGAAATCCAGGTCAGCCTGAGAGTGAGACCCTACCTAAAACAAAAAACAAAAAACAAAACAAACAAACAAAAAAAAAAAAAAAAGCAGGTTACTAAGAAAGAAGGAAAAGAAGAACTACTCCAGGTAGTTTTTTGCTCATTACAAGTCTCACCACTGCATCACCAAAAACTCATTATGCTGGTAACCAATTCAAAGTAATTTGGGGGAACATATAAAACACTAAAATAACTTAGAAACCAAATCCAAATATTTTAAAAGTAATCAACTTTGATATACAAAAGCAGTCAGAGGTGGTTACAAATGTATATTCTTTTCTTTTTTTAATCTTTTAAAATTTTTATTTCATTTTATTTATTTGCAAGCATAGATAGAGATATAGAAGAGAGACAGACACAGAGAGAATGGGTGTGCTAGGGCCTCCAGCCACTGCAAACGAACTCCAGATGCATGCACACCCTTGTGCATCTGGCTCACGTGGGTACTGGGGAATCAAACCTGGGTCCTTTGGCTTTGCAGGCAAGTGCCTTAACCACTAAGCAATATCTCTCCAGCCCACAAATGTATATTTTCTCAGTGTGTTGATGTACCAGCTTAGTTACTAGGTCTGGAGCAAAATAAAAGGTTTTCTTCAGTAATAAAAAAAAACAAGAAAAAAATTATCTTTATATATAAAAGATCAATGCTGGTCTTAATAATGTAATCAGAAACCCTTAAATTGAGAGGCACACAATGGGGTTCCTTTTTTTTTTTGGCTTTTCAAGGTAGGGTCTCACTCTAGCTCAGGATGACTTGGAATTCACTAGTCTCAGGGTGGCCCCGAACTCATGGTGATCCTCCTACCTCTGCCTCCCGAGTGCTGGGATTAAAGGCGTGTGCCACCATGCCTGGCTTGAGTTTCCATTTTTAAAAAAGTAAATGTGGGCTGGAGAGATGGCTTAGCAGTTAAGGCGCTTGCCTGTGAAGCCTAAGGACTCACGTTCGACTCTCCAGGTCCCATGTAAGGTGGATGCAAGCATGCAAGGTCGCACATGCACACAAAGAGGCACACACATCTGGAGTTATACTGCAGTATATGAAGACCCTAGCACGCCAATTCTCTCCCTCTCTCTCTCCCTCCCTCTCTCACATCTTGCATTATGAAAAAGATGTAGTGCTTGCCTCAAGAATAAAATAAAAGTCACCAGTTTATTTAAATAGAGGAGCTGCTCACCCTCCTCAAATAACCAATTCAGTTTAACATCACTAGCAAAAATCACTTAGAAACTGTACAAAAATAAACAACTCAATACATTTAACCCTGCAAGGTTTTTGAAGACTGGAAGGCAGGCTTTGGAGCAGCATTTGGGCATGGCTGGGGCTTCCTTGGCTTGATCTAACACACATAAGAGGTGGAACCTACACCAGATGACATTACGGATTCCTGCATATTTGAAGACAAGAAAAGAGGCCAGTACATAAACTTCCAGTGTGCTGGGCACTGGGACAGTATGCACTGGACTTGTAGTTATAAGAGGGTTAGGGGTCAGGAAGAGAGCTTCAGTGACCTTTCATGGAGGGGAGATTGGAGAGGATAGCAGCACACTCTGGTGCAGTCTGAAGGCCACTTGATGGGGGTGGAGGGAGATTATTCTTTTAGAATCTGGTACCTGGCTGACCTTATTTAAGAACAAGAAGGCAGGCATAGTGGTGTACGCCTTTAATTTCAGTACTTGGGAGGCAGAAGTAGGATTACTGTGAGTTCAAGGCCACCCTGACAGTATATATGAATTCCAGGTCAGCCTGGGCTACAGTGAAACCGTACCTCCAAAAACAAAACAAAACAAAACAAAACAAAAAAGATATTTAAGGAATAAGAAAACTTTTCCACTAGGGTCAGGCTTAATCCCAGCACTCTCAAGGCACAGGCAGGAGGATTACTGTGAGTTCAAGGCCACCCTGAGACTACATAGTGAATTCCAGGTCAGCCTGGGCTAGAGTGAGACTCTACCTCAAAAAAACAAAAAAAAAAAAAAGTGCTGGAGGGATGGCTTAGCATTAAGGTATTTGCCTGTGAATCCGAAGGACCCAGGTTTGATTCCCCAGTACGCACATAAACCAGATGCATAAGGGGACGCATGTGTCTGGAGTTTATTTGCATGGCTGGATGCCCTGGAATGCCCATTCTCTCTCTATATCTGCCTCTCTCTCTCTCCTAAAATGGATCAATAAAAATTTTAAAAAACAACCAACAAAAAAAAAAAAAACACCTTCCACAAATGGAAGCCTTTTGCTACATACCAAAATAAAGTACATACTATTTTCCAGGAGGAAAAATAGTTGCATTTGAAAACAGAAAACTTACAATGGAAATAATTAACATTTTAAAAGGGCTATGCAAACTTTGTGCTACTCAAATAAAGTTCAAGTATGACTTCTGAGCTGTTTAAAGATGACGGCACTTATACAATATTCTGGTGATAAGAGCGCAATTCACATTTGTGTTTCTCAGTAAATTAACCACAACTGTCTAGAACACAACTTGTGCAATCAGAATCTTCACCTGAATTAAAGACACATGCTACGTATTTCCACAGTGCAAAGTCCTGCAAACGAATGCCAGATGCTTGTGCCACTTTGTGTATCTGGTTTTGCCTTAACCACTGAACCATCTGTCTGGCCCTTAACATGATTTATTTTTTGTTTTTTGAGATAGGGTCTCGCTATAGCCCAGGCTGACCTATGTAGTCCCAGGGTGGCCTCAAACTCATGGTGATTCTCCTACCTCTGCCTCCCCAGTGCTGGGATTAAAGGTGTGCACCACCATGCCCACCTTTAACATGGATTTAAAAAATATATTTTACTTATTGGGAGAGATGGCTTAGTGGTTAAGGCACTTGCCTACAAAACCTAAAGACCCAGGTTTGATTCCCCAGTACCCACATAAATCAGATGCACAAGGTGGCACATGCATTTAGAGTTCACTTGCAGTGGCTAGAGGCTGTGGCACACCCATTCTCTCCCTCTCTTTGTTCTTTCTCTCTGTCTCTCTCTTTCAAATGAATAAGTATTATAAGTATTTAGAGCTGGAGAGATGGCTTAGCAGTTAAGGCATTTGCCTGTGAAGCCAAAAGACCCAGGTTCGATTCCCCAGGACCCACATAAGCCAGATGCACAAGGGGCACATGCATCTGGAGTTCGTTTGCAGTGGCTGCAGGCCCTAGTGTGCCCATTCTCTCTCTGTCTGTCTCTCTTCTCTGTCTTTGTCACTCTCTGCTTGCAAATAAATAAATAAATAATCTAAAATTTTAAAAAAATATTTATTTATTTATGAGTGAGCCTCTAGCCACTGCAAATGAACTCCAGACACATGTGCCATCTTGTGCGTCTGGCTTATGTAGGTACCAGGTAATTGAACCTGGGTCTTTAGGCTTCCCAGGCAAGCACCTGAATCTCTAAGCCATTTCTCCAACCCTGACATGTTCTTTTGTGTGTGTACAGTGTAGTGTGATGTGTGTATACACACGTATGTGCCTATGCTGCACCTATGTGCTCACCAACGGCAGGGTGCACTCATCCACCAGGGCAGGGAGGAATGTCAAGTATCCCACTCCATCACTCCCTCCTACTTCCGCCCATTCTTACTTGAGCCAGAGTCTCTTCCTGATCCCAGAGCTTGCTCTGCTCTGCACAGGACTGGGGTTACAGGCGGGGGTGGCCACAAGTAAGTGTGGGTGCTGGGGATCTAACTTGAACAGTCTCTTTCTCAGGCCTCCTCAGGCTCCCGTGCTTGCACAGGGGGCGCTCCTAAATGCCGAGTCCTCTTTCCAGCCCTCTAACATGTTCTACTTGTATGGTCATAGACAATTCATTTGCATCCTGAAATCTAATCTGTGAAATGAATGAGGCCTACCTCGTTCATGGGGTTGTGATGAAGATTCCACAAGCGCTTCCCTTAGCACAATGTCTGCCCTCTGTGATCAGCTTCAAGGACATGTCTGTGTGAGCTGTAAAGTCACACAGGGTAGATGCCGCTTTTGCCACTCAAAGGCCAGCCCAGCCCTTCAGGGGTAGTATCACACACCCAGTTCCCAGGACTAGCTGCATGACAGCCTCAATCCATCAATGATAGCATCAATCTGGCCTAACTTTATGGACCTAGCAGCTACTTAAGTGGGGAGGACATTCTGGTCCCTCCAGACTTCTTCAGGCTGCTGCACAGAGCAGGTAGGTAGGTGTGGGTGGGACTGAGAGGGCCCAAGGTGTTTGAGATCCCAGGTAACTAGGTTCCAAGGATAAGTGGTAACTCCTGACTGGGTGGGGGCTCCGTTTTCGTTGTTGTTGGTTTTTGTTTTTGTTTTCTTTCTTTCTCTCTCTCTCTTTTTTTTCCTGAGGTAGGGTCTCACTCTAGTCCAGGCTGACCTAGAATTAACTATGTAGTCTCAGGGTGGCCTCAAACTCATGGTGATCCTCCTACCTCTGCCTCCCGAGTGCTGGGATTAAAGGTGTGTGCCACCACGCCCGGCTATGTTTTGTTGTTTTTTAATTTAATTTAAAAAATATTTTTTTTTAATTTATTTTTGGTTTTTCAAGGTAGGGTCTCACTCTAGCCCAGGCTGACCTGGAATTCACTATGGAGTCTCAGGGTGGCCTTGAACTCACAGCGATCCTCCTACCTCTGCCTCCCGAGTGCTGGGATTAAAGGTGTGCGCCACCACGCCCGGCTAAATATTTTATTTATGTATTTATTTAAGAGAGAGAGAGAGAGAGAGGGAGAAAGAGGCAAATATATATAGAGAGAGAAAGAGAGAATGGGTATGCCAGGGCCTCTAGCCACTGAAAAGGAACTCCAGATGCATGTGCTACCTTGTGCATCTGGCTTACATGGGTACTGGGGAATTGAACCTGGGTCCTTAGGCTTTGCAGGCAAACACCTTAACCACTAAGCTATCTCTCCAGCCCTCTTTTGTGTTTTTGAAGAAGGGTTTTGCTCTAGCCCAAGCTGACCTGAACTTCACTATGTAGTCTTAGGCTGGCCTTGAACTTACAGTGATCCTCCTACCTCTGCCTGCCAAGTGCTGGGATTAAAGGTGTGCACCACCACTCAGTGCTCTTCTTTGTTTGTTTGGAAACAAGATCTTGCTATGCAGCTCAGGCTATCCTTGAATTCATGATCCTCATTTTACAAACCTGTGCTACCATGATGAACAAGTTGGGGCTTTTGTCCTCAGCAGTTCAGAATCTAGACATCACGGCCCTTTAAGCTGAAGAGTTTGGGAAAGCCTTATGTGTGAGGGGCACAGCGCTCATCCCCATTTTGTCCAGCTCCATCCTGGCTTTGCCTGCGCTCTTATAGGAAATGGGTTGTATGATACCCTGCAGCTACCTAGAGTCTGTTGTCTAAACACACAGGGTGATGGTTGAAGTAGGTGACCAGAAATGAAGGGAGTTTGCCTAGGGAGCCAAGCTTAGACATGGGAAGTCAAGCTAAGGAGAGGTCAGTTTTGTGATCTTCTGCTTCAGGAACCATGACAGTTTCATACACTCTCAAAGTGGCGGAGGCACGCTTCGGAGGCTTCTCCAGCCTGCTCCTGCGGTGGAAGGGCAGCATCTACAAACTCCTCTACAAGGAATTCCTGCTCTTCGTTGCCTTGTACGCGGTGCTCAGCATCATCTACCGGTGAGGGTAGCTCTAAGTGCTGGCCTAAGGGGGCCTAGGTTGCCCACCTCCCTTCAATCCAGGCCTGTACCCTGACCTTCGCCAGGTTGCTGCTGACTCAGGAGCAGAAGCAGGTGTATGGCCAGGTGGCCCGCTATTGCAACCGTTCAGCAGACCTCATCCCCCTGTCCTTTGTACTGGGTGAGGCTCCCTTCCAGTTCTCTCTGGGGTGATATTTGGGCTGAGTTGACTGGACAGCATGATGTGGATTCAACTACAGCCAGCACAGCACACACAGGGTTTCTCCGTGTTAGTCTCTGCCTGTCCCTTGCTGGACCCTCAGTCTGTACACTACCTTCAATCTGCACAGGCATAATGAAGCGGAGCTGGAGAGATGGCCCCTTCCACACCCTCATGGGAAGCAGGTCTCCAAAGTTAACCATTACCTGACCGTGAACTACCACTTCCTCTTTTCTCTCTCTCTTTTAATATTCTTTTTTTTGTTTGTTTATTTGAGAGAGAGAAAGGCAGATAGAGAGAATGGGCGTGCTAGGGCCTCTAGCCAACGAAATGCCAGAGGCATGTGCCACCTCGTGCATCTGGCTTTACATTGGTCCTGGGAAATGCACCTTAACCATTGAGCCATCTCCCCAACACACTTCCTCTCTTGTCTATAAGTTTGCATTTTATTCCTCTCTCCTGTCCTGGCAGGGCAGTAGGCCTAGGGCGGAATGTACTTCCCCATCCTCTCTCAAGGCCAAAGGGGAGGCCCTCCCAGCCCCTTCATGCCTCCTCTGTATCCACCGCCATGGCGGCCCACCAGGTTTCTACGTAACTCTAGTGGTGAACCGCTGGTGGTCTCAGTACACAAGCATCCCACTGCCGGACCAGCTGATGTGCGTCATCTCGGCCAGCGTGCACGGCGTGGACCAGCGCGGCCGCCTGCTTCGACGCACTCTCATCCGCTACGCTAACCTGGCCTCGGTGCTGGTGCTGCGCTCCGTGAGCACCCGTGTGCTCAAGCGCTTCCCCACCATGGAGCACGTGGTGGACGCAGGTGCGCAGCCCGAGGGAGGCCCTGGGATCTCACCCATGGCCAGATTCTGGTTTCTGGCTGGCGGTGTCGTGGAGCAGGGTTTTCCTGGGGCCCTTGGAAGATCTGACCCTCAAGGGGCTCTCTAGGGCCCAGGACAGCACTGCTGGACCTCCAGCTCCCCCTGGCGGCGGACGATGCGTCTGCACTCTGCCTACTTAACCCTGCCTAGCAGGTTTCATGTCTCAGGAAGAGAGGAAAAAATTTGAGAGCCTGAAATCCGACTTCAATAAATACTGGGTCCCTTGCGTCTGGTTCACTAACCTGGCGGCTCAGGCCCGCAGGGATGGACGAATCCGTGACGACATCGCTCTCTGTCTCCTTCTGGAAGTGAGTTAATTCAGGATTTGAATCCTTGGCTCCACTCTTTCTAGCTTCAGAAAAAAAATGTGTGTTTTTTCTTCTGGGGGGAGGGTACTTAACATTTACATGGTGCCAAATTTGTACATTGTGTGTGTGTGTGTGAGAGAGAGAGAGAGGGAGAGAGAGAGAGAGGGGAGGGAGAGATTGACAGGATCTCACTCTACAGCCCAGGCTTGCCTGAAACTATGGGGCCCAGGCTGAGTTCAATCAAATTCATGGTGATTTTGTCTCTCTCCTAAATTCCCAAACTGGAATTACAGGCATTTACCACCAGTCCTGGCTATCATGCACTTTGCAGTTATGTACTTATGTTTGTTTATTCAGTCCTCAAACAACCTTGGAAATAGGCACTACTATCATCCTTCCACAAGTGGGGACATTGAGGCAGTGGAGAAGCTCCTTATGTTGCTAGTTCGCGGAGCTGGGATTCATACTCCTGCCTCCAAGGCCTATGCTTGTGGCTACTTTGCTAACTTGCTTCTCATCAAAATCACCCCTTTCTGATAACCAGAGAAAGGAAGAGTCTCAGGCCTGGCCCAGATGGCTTTGTGCTGAGCTCCCCCATTCTCTCCAGTCTTCCTTCCTCTGCTGACCTCCTCTTCCTCTTTCACCAGGAGCTGAACAAGTACCGGGCCAAGTGCAGCATGCTATTCCACTATGACTGGATCAGCATCCCCCTCGTCTACACCCAAGTAACTGCTTCTCACCTCCCCAGTCCCAGGGCCTAGCGGATGTTCTGTGCTGTGTGAGAATTAGAGACAGCCATTGACCTGGGCCACTTCAGTCCCATGAGGCAGTGAGCGGCCAAGGGTCCTCAAGCACCTTTCCTCCTCCACCAAGACGACCCTGTCCCCACTAGCACTGCCTACCATTATGGTTTTTATTTTATTTTTTCGAGGTAGGGTCTCGCTCTAGCCCAGGTTGACCTGGAATTCACTATGTAGTCTCAGGGTGGCCTTGAACTTGAAGCCATCCTCCAGCCTGTACCTCCCAAGTGCTGGGCACCACCATGCCCAGTACCGCTGTCTAATTACTTGTCAGGCTCCCTCACCCCCAGGTCCTCCAGTGCACCACACTCTGGCCTTGGCCTTCACTTCTCCAGGTGGTGACCATAGCTGTATACTCCTTCTTTGCCCTCTCCCTGGTGGGCCGCCAGTTTGTGGAGCGAGAAGCGGGGGCTGCCAAACCTCAGGGGCCTCTTGAGCCAGGCCAGGGGGACCTGGACATGTACGTCCCTCTCACCACACTGCTGCAGTTCTTCTTCTATGCTGGCTGGCTCAAGGTGGGCACTTCAGATGGTCATGCCAGCCTACTCTGAGGATACATGGGCACAGATAACCACGGTCCCACCCCAACATTAGGGACAAGGAATGGGGATTCTGAACCTAGAAGACACTGTCTCTACAACTTACAGGTGGCTGAACAGATCATCAACCCTTTTGGTGAGGATGATGACGACTTTGAGACCAATCAGCTCATTGACCGCAACTTGCAGGTGAGGTGGGTAGGAAGGCTGGTGGTACAGCCTTTCAACCCAGGTGTGTAGAGAAATCCTTGTGACCTGTCTGGCCTCCTGCTGGCCCAGGTGTCCCTGCTATCTGTGGATGACATGTATCAGAACTTGCCCCTGGCGGAGAAGGATCCTTACTGGGACGAGGAACAGCCGCATCCGCCCTACACTGTGGCCACAGCCGCAGACTCGCTGAGGCCTTCCTTCCTCGGCTCCACCTTTAACCTGCGGTGAGTCTGGGCCCAGATTTGACCCAGCAAACCTGTGTCAAGTCCCTGACCACCCTGAGGGCACTGGACATCTCTGGGAGCCAGTGCGGCTCAGACCCTGCGTGCCCTTGCCCTTGCAGCGTGTGCGATGACCCTGAGCAGAGTGTGCAGGTGGAGGCATCCCCGAGATTGGCTCCACCCGCGCCCACCCCGCTGCTCAGCCGCTTTCTGGGTGCAGGAGCGCCGTCACCTGCCATAAGCCTCCGGAACTTCGGCCGCGCGCGGGGCCCTCCCCGGACCCCGCATTTGCTGCGCTTTCGGGCAGAGGAGGGCATGGAATCCGAGGACCGCATCGACGAGGCAGTGGAATCTGTGGATGCAGCTCTGGAAGCCTGAGGCTCCACGCACCCCGCTAACTTACAGCAATCTTAGCAGTATTCTGAGGGCGGCATCATGTTTAGCACAAGAGAAAGTAGAGTGGGTTGTTTGAGGAAGTAAAGCCAGGATAAAGAGCGGGGCTGGAGAGCTTTGCAGTTAAGGTGCAGGGCCAAAGGACCCGGTTCGACTCCCCAGGGCCCATGTAAGCCAAATGGCGCATGCGTCTAAAGTTTCCGGTGGGTGGAGGCCCTGGTGCGGCCATCTTCTCTCATATAAATAAAATAAATAAGAGGCTAAGTGTGGCACAGACCGGATGCATGGTTAACTTCCTCCGCATTGCCAAGTGTATCACTTCTGCCTAGGATCCACCCACTCCCAGCCTTGTTGCTGCACTGGGATAGGGTTCAGAAAGTACTATTTCCAAGTTCTGAGGTGTTACACGTGCCTTATTTCTTACCGTCTAACCTCATTGTCTTCTATATGTAATGCTCAAGTGTTTGCAATGGGAATATATCCATTTATTACTTGCATAATCCCAAATGTTTAAAACTTGAATTGGGGCTGGAGAGATGGCTTAGTGGTTAAAGCACATGCCTGTGAAGCCTAAGGACCCAGGTTTGGTTCTCCAGGTCCCACGTAAGCCAGATCACATGCATCTGCAGTTCGTTTGCAGTGGCTAGAGCCCTGGAGTGCCCATTCTCACTGTCTCTAGTAAGTAAATAAAAAATGAAAATAAAATCTTAAAAAACTTGAATTGGACGTAGAAATAAATGGCTTGGAGCCGGGCATGATGGCACATACCTTTAATCCCAGCTAGGTGGATGGGCGTGAATTCGAGGCCACCCTGAGACTACATAGTGAATTCCAAGTCAGCCTGGGCTAGAGTGAGACCCTGGCTCATTTGATAAAGCACTTTTTCAAGGTAGGCTCTTGCTCTAGTTCTGGCTGACTTGGAATTCACTATGTAGTCTCAAAATGGCCTCGAACTCATGGGATCCTCCCACCCCACTTCCCAGAGAGTGCTGGGATTAAAGGCATGTGTCACCACAACCAGCTGTAAGCAGTAACCTTTAAATCTTCCTGGCCCTGAGACCTACTTTCTGGGTTAGGGTGTCCACCTAAACTTGGTGAGTGACAAAACTGTTAAGACCAAAGGATACATGACAAGAACAAAGGATAGTTACATTGATGGCTTCTGGCATCCAACATGACTGGAACACCAAAACATTTCTATTTCCTAATGTTTTTTTTTTTTTTTTTTTTTTTTTTGAGGTAGGGTTTCACTCTAGTCCAGGATGACCTTGGAATTCACTCAGGGTGAATTCTCAGGGTGGGCTTGAACTCACAGCAATCCTCTTACCTCTGCCTTCATAGTGCTGGAATTAAAGGCATGCACTACCATGTTGTCTGGAAATAAGATCTTACTATATAGGCCAGGCTATCCTTGAACTCATGATCCTCATCTTACAAATCTGTGCTACCATTATTGACAAGTTTGTGGCACCAGGCCTGGCCAAATGTGGTTTTACGAAGCAGTGTCTTGCTCCAGCCCAGGCTGACCTGGCATTCACTATGCAGTCTCAGGGTGGCCTCAAACTCATGGCAATCTTCCTACCTCTGCCTCCCAGATGCTGGGACTAAAGGTGTGTGCCACCACACCTGGCACTATTTCCTTTGTATCTATATTTCCACTTATTTTTTTCATAGCAATCCCCCCACCTTATCCTCAAGGGCTGAGATTAAAGGAGTGGCCTCCTTTCGACTTTTCTTTCTTTAATAGAAACTGGGCATATCAAGGTCTCTAGCCATTGCAAATGAACTCTAGATGCATGTGCCACCTCGTGCATCTGGCTTTATGTAGGTTCTTGGTTAATCGAACTTGGGGGTCCTTTTACTTTGCAGGCAAATACCTTAATGACTAAGTCATCATTCCAACCCTTTTTTTTTGACAGTTTCAGCCTCCCAAGAAAATGCAACTAACTACAGGCCTATGCCATTTTGCATAGTCCATTCCCAAATCTAAATGTAGATGAAACCTGGCTGAGTGGTTAGAGGCATTTGCTTGCTTGCAAAGCCTGATGGCCCATAAAAGCCAGGCATAGCCAGGATTGACCGGTGCTTGCCTTTCCCAGCACTTGGGAGGCAGAGGTAGGAGGGTCACCATGAGATCAAGGCCAGCCTGGAGCAAGACTCTACCTCAAAAAACAAGCTGATGGAGAGATGGTTCAGCTTGGTGGCAACACAACTTCATTGATCCCAGCACTCCAGAAGCTGAGGGAGGAGGATCGCTACAAAATACAAATCCAAGTCAGCCTGGGCTAGAGTGAAACCCTACCTGGAAAAAGAAAATAAGTAAAAACAAAACCAAACAGGACTGGATAAATGATTCAGAGGTTAAAAGTGCTTGTAAAGCCTACTGGCCTGGGTTCAATTTCCCAACACCCATGTAAAAGCCTCTTGCTGGGCAGACACCTGCACATGGCACCCATACACACACATACAGCTTTGAGAATACTGCTTGGTGGTAGAATTGCAAGCCAGGGCTGGAGAGATGGCTTAGAGGTTAAGGCGCCTGTGAAGCCAAAGAATCCAAGTTCAATTCCTCAGGACCAATGTAAGCCAGCTGCACAAAGTGGCACATGCATTTGGAATTCTTTTACATAGGCTAAAGGCTCTGGCATGCCCTCTTCCTCTCTCTGTGCAATAAAGTTAATAAACTTAAGGGCTGGAGAGATGACATAGTGGTTAAGGCGCTTGCCTACAAAGCCAAAGGACCTCGATTCAATTCTCCAGTACCCATGTAAGCCATATGCACAAGGTGGTGCATGCATCTAGGGTTCGTTTGCAGTGGCTGGAAGCCCTGGTGTGCCCATTCTCTCACATAAATAAAAAATTTTTAAAGTTAATAAGCTTAAAATTTCCTGAGCCTGCCCCCTTTTTTCTTGAGGTAAGGTCTCACTCTAGCCCTAACTGCCTCAAACACAACCGTCCTCCCACCTCAGTACCCAGAGTGCTGGGGTCATAGCCCATGTGACACCACAACTAAGGGCTCAGTGGTCAAGGAGCTTGCTTAGGAAGCCTAAGAACCCAGGTTTGATTCCCCAAACCCATCTAAGCCAGATGTACAAGGTGGTTCATGCCTCCGGAGTTCACTTGCAGTGGCTAGAGGCCCTGGTTTGCCCATTCTCTTTCAAATATTTAAATAAGATTAAGCTGGGCAGGCTGGAGAGATGACTTAAAGGCCCTTGCCTGCGAAGCCGAAGGACCCTGGTCTGATTCCCCCAGGACTCATGGGAGCCAGACACGTTTCCTTTCTCTGCTTGCAAATAAATAAAACTTAAAAGAAAAAAAAAGACTAAGCTGGGTGTGGTGGTGCACACCTTTAATCCCAGCACTTGGGAGGCAAGGATAGGAGGACCATCTTGAGTTTGAGGCCACCCTGAGACTACATAGTGAGTTCCAGGTCAGCCTGGGCTAGATCAAGACCCTACCTCAAAAAAAAAAAAAAAATTAAATTTCAGGTGCAATTGTTAGGGATTAGAGCCCGAAAAGAAAAAAACCTTATCTGCTACTCTCTAACTTAATCTCAGTAATGTGGATTCTTCTGAATAGTATTTATAGACGACCCAGGAACCCAAGTTAGCGCCGTGAATTTAAAATGTGTAACTTAAATCTCCAGTACACTTAAGTGAACCCTTAAAACTTAGGTCTACAAAGGAGTTTACAACTGTCGCCACCTGCAAACCGTATCTCTACCACCAATATGGTGAGAAATAATGGCTTCACCACAGAAACTCATGTAATACATACATGTCCTTCAGACGAGGGGTTCCAAAGCATCACCTCTGAGAGCGCAAACAGCAAAATACTCAGGCAATGTAAACATAAACAATAAACACCTTTATTACATGGACTAAGGATGGTTTTATTTGCCTTTCCGGGCTTTGATCTTCCTCAGATAGAACTCCAGCTCCTTGCCCTCTAGCACATAGCCATCTGCTCTGCCACACTGGCCAGGTCTTGATGCAATGCAGGCTGTAAGAGACCACGTGGTCCTCAGCAAAGGCACAGAGGTCCCACCCAACCCACCTCCTTGAAGACCATGTGGGCATGGTTCCACGGGTGCAGGCATCAAGCCCTGTCTCTTCAGATATACTTTATCACCACTTACAAGTCAGTAGCAGAACTGGACAAAATTCTCATCACTGAAACAGCACCCTTGTATCCCATTGTTAAAATCCGGCATAACCACCAGATGCCTGACAGGTAAGTGAACCCAGGCAAGGGTAAAAAGGACAGCACCTCACACTCCCACAACACAACAGCTATCTTACCCAGAAGCTTGCCCTGCTGAAACTGTTCCTCCAGAAGAGGGCTGATTTTGGCATTCTTTTTCCTTTCATCGTATTTCTTTTGAATTTTCTTTGATCGTTTTTTGTTAAAAATCTCTTCCTCCTCAGGAGTCTGAATGAACAGAAAATGGAGTGTCTCAGCGAAGGTCTTTAGAGCCTTCTAATCTACCCACCCTAACGCATGCGTTCTTCAGCACAAAAAGCATTCATCTCTTTTCTTCAGTAGCAGAACTGGATAATGCTTTCATCACAAGAAGGCAGCTCCCGGCACCTCCCCCCCCCACACAGGAAAACAACATACCAGCTTGGCCCCCTTCTTGTGGCCCAGGGGCAGTGTGTAGTGGGACTCGTACCACTGTCGGTACGGTGTGCTGTCAATGAGCACAATGCAGTTCTTCACCAGGGTCTTGGTGCGGACCAGCTCATTATTGGATGCATTGTAGACAACATCAATTATCCTCGTTTTGCGAGTACAACCTGCTCAGAAGAGACTCACAATCAAGGGGCTCGACCTCAAGAACAGAGTAAATTACCTAGATGCACAAGGCCCCACTAGATCATGCAAACCATAAACCAACTGGCTCTTCCTAAGGGGGAGCAGGCTAAGTAGTACCGAACATATTACCCAGCCACGGGGTAAACGCTCTTCTCCCACCACCCCATTATTTTCCTTTTTCCCAGAAACATGCAACCAATGCTGACTTGAGAATTCTCTAGTAACCTTAAGGCCGACTCACACTCAGAGCCCCAGGAGAAGTTCCCCACATCCAGTCTCAGGGCCCGGTACTTCTTGTTGCCTCCTCGAACACGGACTGTGTGTATGCGACGTGGGCCAATCTGGAAAATGCGGACAGGAGCTTGGTCATCAACGAAAGACAAGAAAGAGGGAGGGCAGCCCAGGTTGGATGAGGGTAACAAGTCAGTGTAACTATGACAAGTCCTTACATTGGCAAGTGGCTAAGAAATGACCAAGACGGCCAAAACCACGCCTAAGGATGCTTTTTCATCACTCTAGTTACCTCCCAAAGAAAAACCTGACCCCAAACACCAGAAATCAAGTCTCTAATCATATTTACCAAAGCTTCTGCTTCCTCGACAGGAGCGCACCCTCTCTTCCGAAGACCCCATCACCCTGCTCAGCGGAGAAAGGCAGACCCCCGCACACACACACCGGCACCCACCTTAGTGTTGGCAGCAGGACGACCCAGCTCATACTTCCGCTTCTTGTGGTAGGGCTTTCTCTTGCCCCCGGTCTTGCGGCGCTTGTGCCAGTTATCCCGAGAGATGCCTGTATATGGGAGCAGGGACGGAACCTTGAGCCGCTAGGACTCGGTGCCAGCACCTGGCCGGCTCCAGATCCCCGGGCCCGGCTGGCCGCACGCTCAGCTCTCCAAGGTTGGCTTCCCCACTGCGCAGTCGGGAATCTGCAGCATTACCAAGATGTCATCATACACGTGCGGCCAGTCACGGCCGGTCTCCCCCGGCAGCCATGTTGGTGCAGCCTAATAGGCGCCTGAGAAAGCCCCCCCCCCCCCCAGCGGGCTTCCGCAGCCGAAAGCGCAGGATTACTCTTCCTCATACTTCTCTGTGGCCGAGGAGAGGTGAAAACTCCTTCCTCAAGTGGCTGCAGGACAGGATGGCATCGGATTGTACTCACCACCCGCTCCCAGGACCTCCGCAGAGAAGACACTCACCCATCGCTCGGCGCTGGCTGGAAAGAGGAAGCGCAAAGCCTCACGGTCCGGTTTGTGGCGCGAGGCCCCGCCCCCTTACGTCCTTTCCGGCCGCCGCGGAGAAAAAGATCCCGGAGCCGCAGCGAAGCGGCCGGGGCGAGGGCGGCGCGTGCCTCTCGTGGGTGGGGAGGGTCTCGAGAACCCTGGCTGGAGGGGTGTTTAGGACTCTCCAGAGTGTGGTTCTAGCTCTCGAATTTTTATTTTTCGAGGTAGGGTCTCCCTGTAGCTCAGGATGACCTGGAATTCGTTATGTAGTCTCAGGGTGGGCTTGAAGTCACGGGGATCCTCCTACCTCTGCCTCCCGAGTGCTGGGATTAAAGACGTGGGCCACCACACCCAGCTATTTCCAGGATTTTGTTGTTGTTCTTCTTTTTGAGACAGGGTTCAGGTATCAGGCTAGTTTCAAACTCACTATGTAGCAGAGGGGTGACCTTGAACTGCCCATCCTTTCGGTCTTCCCCCCAGGGCTGGGATTTTCTGGTCTGCGTGGCCACGTCAGATTTATGCGGCACTGGGATCAAACCCAGAACTTCGTGCATGCTATACAAGCACCTATTTACGTTTTGAAAGATTCGTTTCAGGGCTGGAGAGATGCCTTAACGAGTAAGGCATTTGCCTGCAAAGCCAAAGGACCTTGGTTTCGATTCCCCAGAACCCAAGTGTAAGCCAGATGCACTAGGTGGCGAATGCATCTGCAGTTCATTTGCAGTGGCTGGAGGCCCTGGTGCGCCCGTTCTCTCTGTCCCTCCCTCAAATCAATAAAAGATTCGTTTCAAAGGCTACTACAAGTAGTTCAAAATGAGAGGTGTGGTTGCAGCTGCGTTGAAAATCCCTGGAAGGCAGTGGAGATGGTGGACTGGGGTTTGGTGACAGAACCTAGGGGTTGAGAGGGATATGTCAAGAATTCCTACCTCACTTGAACAATTGGTTTTACTAAATTGGTAGGTTAAGGTAGGACAGGAGATCTGGGTGAATCTAAGATGGGTACCAACACACCCTGCTTGGGTTGCTTGTTTGTGAGGGTTAAAGTAGAGGAAATTTCATTATGCCTTTGGGTTTGTAGTCTCAGGGTGTGGCCTCGAACTCACAAGGATCATCCCACCTCTGCCTCCCCAGTGCTGAGATGTCCTGCTCTCATGCCTATTTTAAACCGGCCTCTTTGGAAAACTTGGCTCTTGTTTCTCTCCCAGCTTCTCTGGAAGTCAGATGAATTTCAGTTAGTGTTAAAGAATAGTATAACGAATGACTGCATCAGAAAAAAAAATTGAGAGCCAGGCATGGTGGCTCAAGCCTTTATTCTCAGCGCCCGAGAGGCTGAGGTAGGAGTTATAGTTGTCGGCTGTAGGCAGCATGGGACTACAGAGTAGGTTCCAGATCAGCCCTGGCTACTGTAGAACCATACCTTGGAAAAAACAATTTTCTATTTAAAAATATTTTAAAAAGTTTATTTGAAAAAGGCAGATTGAGAAAGAAAGAATGGGCATCCAGCCACTGGAAACGAACTCCAGGTGCATGTGCCACCTAGTGCATCTGGCTTATGTGGGTCCTGTGGAATCCAATCTGGTTCTTTTGGCTTCGCAGGAAAGTGCCTTAACTGCTAAATCATCTCTCCAGCCCCTAAAAATATTTTTTGTTTTGTTTTGTTTTTCAAGGTAGGATCTCACTGTAGCTCAGGCTGACCTGGAATTCACTATGTATTCTCAGGATGGAGGTCCTCCTACCTCTGCCTCCCCAGTGTTGGGATTAAAGGCATGTGCCACCATACCCGGCACTAAAAATAATTTAAAAAAATATTCAGGCAGGAGAGATGGCTTAGCGATTAAGGCATTTGCCTGTGAAGCCAAAGGACCCAGGTTCAATTCTCCAGGACCCACGAAAGACAGATGCACAAGGGGCACATGCTTCTGGAGTTCATTTGCAGTGGCTATAGGCCCTGGCGTACCCATTCTGTCTGTCTCTCTTCTCTCTATCTGTTTCACTCTTTGCTTGCAAATAAATATTTTATTCATTTCTTTGAGAAAGAGGCAGAGAATGGGTGGACCAGGGCCTCTGCCACTGCAAACGATCTCCAGACACACGTGTCACCTTGTGCATCTAGCTTTATGTGGGTACTGGGGAATCAAACTTGGGTCATCAGGCTTTGAAGGCAAGTGCCTTGACTGCTGAGCCATCTCTCTAGCCCCTTGAAAAAAAGTTTAAGTTTGGTGTGAGCCAGGTATGGTGGCACACACCTTTAATCCCAGCACTTGAGAAGGCAGAGGTAGGATTGTTTTGAGTTCCAGCTCACCCTGATACTGCAGAGTGAGTACCTGGTCAGCCTAGGTTAGTGACACCCTACCTCAAAAAAACAAACAATAAAAACCTAAATTGGGCTTGGTGGTGCACACCTTTAATCCCAGTACTCGGGGAGGCAGAGGTAGAAAGAGCACCAAGAGTTCGAGGCCACCCTGAGACTACATGGTGAATTCCAGGTCAGCCTTGGTTACAGCGAGACTCTACCTGAGTTTGATTCTCCAGATGCATGCACCACCATGTTCATCTGTATGTGGGTCCTGAGTCCTTAGGTTTCACAGAAAACCAAGTGCCTTAACTAACTGCTAAGTTATGTCTCCATCCCTATACTTAATTTGAACACCAGGAGAGACTAGCAGGAGAGGTAGGCCTTGGACCCTGGGGAAAGAGAGAAAGGAGAGGAAGAGAGGGTATATGCCAGGGAAAGAGGAAGAGGGCCCAAGAAAGAGAGAAAGCCAGAGAGAAGTTTTGATGGGAAGAGAGAAACTGCCCTATCAGGGTGTAGTCTTGGGTGATATGCCTGGTAGGATTTGGAAGGAGGTGGAAGTCCCTCCTCTCATTCTAGAGGTACTCTAAATTCTTAAGGGAGAAGACTTTGAGCTGTGAAGAGATCACAGTGACTTATATCCTGTCTTGTCCTAGAACCCCCAAGAGAAGATGCTGCCCCTCCTCCTGTAACCCACAGCCAATGCCACTAATTGGTTTTGATCTCAGGACCTGAGTGGGTGAGATTGAACCAGAAGCCCACCTCTTGTGTTCATAGGTAATTGGGCATTCAATCCAATATTAACTAAGAATGCATAGACAGGCCAGACCCTATAGAGATGGAGATGGTATAGGCTGGAGAAGGGGCTATGATCCTAGATAAAAGTCTTGGAGCTGGGTGTGGTGGTGCACCCTTTTAATCCCAGTACTTTGGAGGCAGAGGTAGGAGGACTGCTGTGAATTCGAGGCCAACCTGAGACTACATAGTGAATTCCAGGTCAGCATGGGCTATAGTGAGACCCTACCTTGAAAATAAAAAAATCTTAAAAAAAAAAAATCTTGGTCAGTGATTATCCTGCTCTGGGACCCCTCCCTACCCTGAACTCACAGCACTCCTACCTCAGCCTAGGGTAATATTTTACTTTTGCCTGAATCAATACTTGCTGGGCTGGTGAGATGGCTCAGTAGTTACAGGGGCTTGCTTGCAAAGCATGACAGCCTGGCTTCAGTTCCCAGTACCAACATAGATGCACAAAGTGATGCATTTACCAGTTCTTTTATATATATATATATATTTTAAGATTTACTTTATTTATTAGAGACAGAGAGAAAGAGAGAATGGTAGCACCAGGGCCTTTAGCCACTGCAAACGACTCCAGACACATGTGCCACTATGTGCATCTGGCTTACGTGGGACCTGGAGAATCAAACCTGGGTCCTTAGGCTTGTTAGGCATGCGCCTTAACCGCTAAGCCATCCCTCCAGCCCTGGAGTTCATTTTTAAAAATACTACTTATGAGCTGAAGGAATGGCTTAGCGGCTAAGGCATTGTTTGCCTGCAAAGCCAAAGGACCCAGGTTTGATTCCCCAGGACCCACATTAGCCAAATGCACAAGGGGACGCATGTGCCTGGAGTTCGTTTACAGTGGCTGGAAGCCCTGGTGCGCCCATTCTCTCTCTCCCTCTTTCTCGGTCAAATAAATAAATAAATATAAATATTTTGAAAAATATTACTTATGGGGCTGGAGAGATGGCTTAATGGTTAAGGTGCTTGCCTGCAAAGCCAAAGGACCCAGGTTAGATTCCCCAGCACCCATGCAAGCCAGATGTAGAAAGTGGCGTATGTGTACGGAGTTCACTTGCAGCAGCTGAAAGCCCTGGCATGCCCGTTCTCTCTCAAATAAATAAAAATAAAATATTTTAAAAACCTGCTTGGCCTGAGATATAGTTTAGTGGTTAAAGGCCCTGCTTGCAAAGCCTAACCACCTAGGTTCAATTCTCCACTAACCATGTAAAGCCAGACTCACAAAGTGGCACAGGCATCTGGAGTTCATTTGTAGGGGCAAGAAGCCCTTGTTGCACCCATACCCTCTCTCTCTCAAATAAAATAAGCCTAGTGTGGGGCATACACCTTTAATCCCAGCACTCAGGAGGCAGAGGTAGGAGGATCACAATGGTATCAAGGCCACCCTGAGACTATGTAATGAATACCAGATCTGCCTGGGCTTGAGCAAGACCCTATCTTTTTTTTGTTATTTATTTATTTGAGAGTGACAGACAGAGAAAGAAAGAGGCAGATGAGAGAGAGAGAGAGAAAGAGAGAATGGGTGTGCCAGGGCCTCCAGCCACTGCAAATGAACTCCAGACGCGTGCGCCCCCTTGTGCATCTGGCTAACATGGGTCCAGGGGAATCGAGCCTCAAACCAGGGTCATCAGGCTTCACAGGCAAGCACTTAACCGCTAAGCCATCTCTCCAGCCCACAAGACCCTATCTTGAAACACAAAAAGAAAAAAAAATTGGGGGGACTGGAGAGATTGCTCAGTGGTTAGGGGACTTGCCTGCAAATCCTAACAACCTGGGTTTAATTCCCCAGTACCTATGTAATCCAGATGCACAAAGTGGTCTATGCATCTGGAGATTTTGGGCCACTTTGAAACTACATAGTGAATTCCAGCTCAGCATGGGCTAGAGACCCTGCCTGGAAAAAAAAATGTCAGGCATGGTGACTCATGCCTTTAATCCCAATACTAGGGAGGCAGAGGTAGGAGGATTACTGTGAGTTTGAGGCCAGCCTGAGACTACTAATGAATTCCAGCCTCAAAAAACAGTAGTATTTTATGTGAGAGAGAAAGCAGCAGCAGAGAGAGAGGGAGAGAGAATGGGCACACCAGGGCCTTTAGCCACTATAAACAAACTCCAGACACATGCACCACCTTGTGCATCTGGTTTATCTTCAGGCTAGGGAATTGAACCCAGGTCCTAAGACTTCACAGGCAAGCACCTTAACCACTAAGCCATCTCTCCAGAATGGGCACGCCAGGGCCTCCAGCCACTGCATATGAACTCCAGATGCATGCGCCCCCTTGTGTATCTGGCTTATGTGGGTCCTGAGAGTCAGACCAGGATCCTTTGGCTTTGCAGGCAAATGCCTTAACCACTAAGCCATCTCTTCAGCCCTGTTTTTTTGTTTTATTTGTGGTAGGGTCTTGCTGTAGCCCAGGTTGAACTAGAATTCACTATGTAGTCTCAGGGTGGCCTCAAACTCAAGGCAATTCTACTTCTGCCTCCTGAGTGCTGGGATTAAAGGCCTATGCCACCATGCCTGGCTCTTTTTTTTTTTTTTTTTTTTTTTTTTTTAGTATTTTTATTTAGTTGCAGGCAGAGACTGAGAGAGACAGAAAGAATGAGTATGCCAGGACATCCAGTGGCTTCAAATGAGCTCCAGATGCATGTGCCACTGTGCATCTGGCTTTCCATGGGTACTGGGGAGTTGAACTCCGTTGTTAGGCTTTGTAGGTAAGCTTCTCAGCCACAGAGCCCTCTCTCCAGCCCTTTTAAAATTTTTATTTGAGAGAGAGGGAGAAAGGCAGAGAGAGAATGGGCATGACAGAGCCTCTAACCACTGCCAACTCTAGATACATGTGCATCTTGTGATTCTGACTTACATGGGTACTGGGGAAATTGAACTTGGGTACATAGGCTTTGCAGGCAAATGCCTTAACTGCTAAGCCATCTCTCCAGCCCCTTTATTTTGGTTTTCCGAGGTAGGGTCTCACTCTAGCCAGGCTGATCTGATATTCACTATGTAGTCTCAGGCTGGCCTTGAACTCACAGCAATCCTCTTTCCTCTGCCTTCTGAGTGGTGATATTAAAGGCGTGCACCACCACACCCAGCCTCAGCTTAAACTTTTTAAAAAAATATTTTATTTATTTATTTGACAGAGAAAGAGGGAGAGAGAAAATGAGAATGGGCACGCCAAGCCTTCTAGCCACTGCTAACAAACTCCAGACGCGTACGCCCCCTTGTGCATCTGGCTAACATGGGTCCTGGGGAATCGAACCTGGGTGCTTTGGCTTTGCAGGCAAATGCCTTAACTGCTAAGCTATCCCTCCAGCCCTCAGCTTAAACTTTTTATAAAAAATATTTTATTGGGGCTGGAGGGATGGCATAGCAGTTAAGTGCTTGCCTGTGAAGCCTAAGGATCCCAGTTCAAGACTCGACTCCCCAGGACCCATGTAAACCAGATGCACCAGGTGGTGCATGCATCTGGAGTTCGTTTGCAGTGGCTGGAGGCCCTAGCGTGCCCATTCTCTTTGCCTCTTCCTCTATCTGTTACTCTCAAATAAATGAATAAAAATAAACAAAAATTATTAATTTATTTATTTGATAGAGAGTAGGAGAGGAAGAGAGAGAATGGGCATGCCTTGGCCTCCAGTCACTGCAAACGAATTCCACACTGGGAATCAAAGCTAGGTTCATAGGCTTTGCAGGCAAGTGCCTTAACCGCTAAGCCTTTTTAAAGTTTATCTATTTATTTGAGAGAGAAACAGGTGGGAAAGAGAGAGAATGGGCACGGCAGGGCCTCCAGCCACTGCAAACGAGTGCCAGATGCATGTGCCCGCTTGTGCATCTGGCTCACATGGGTCCTGGAGAATCAAACTGGGATCTTTTGGCTTTGCAGGCAAACTACTTTAACTGCTAAGCCATCTCTCCAGTCCTAGCCTTTTTTTTTTTTTTTTTTTTTTTTTTTTAGTTTAGTTTTTCGAGGTAGGGTCTCACTTTGGTTCAGGCTGACCTGGAATTCCCTATGTAGTCTCAGGGTGGCCTCGAACTCTCGATGATCCTCCTACCTCTGCCTCCCGAGTGCTGGGATTAAAGGCGTGCGCCACCACGCCCGGCTGCCTTTTTGGTTTTTGAGGTAGGTTCTCACTGTAGCCCAAGTTGACCTGACACTCACTCTGTAGTCCCAAGCTGGCCTCAAACTCACATTGAGCCTTCCACCCCTGCCTCCTGAGTGCTGGGATTAAAGGTATGCACCACCATGCCCGCCTTCACCTTAAACTTTTAAATTATTTTATTTTTATTTATTTATTTGAGAGTGATAGAGAAAGAGACAGATACAGAGAATGGGCATGCCAGGGTCTCCAGCCACTGTAAACGAACTCCAGATGTGTGCGCCCCCTTGTGCATCTGGCTAATGTGGGTCCTGGGGAATCAAGCCTCGAACCGGGGTCCTTCGGCTTCACAGGCAAGTGCTTAACCCCTAAGCTATCTCTCCAGCCCCACCTTAAACTTAAAAATAAAATGTATTTAAGAGAGAGAATGGGCACACCAGGGCCTCTAGCCACTGCAAATGAACTCCAGATGCATGCACCACTTAATGCATCTGGCTTTATATGGGTACTGGGGAATTGAACCTGGTCCACCAGACTTTGCAAACAAGTGCCTTCAACCACTGAGCCATCTCTCCAGGGCCTCTCCCATCCTTTTTTTTTTTTTTTTTTTTTTCCGAGGTAGGGTTTCATTCTAGCCCAGGCTGACCTGGAATTCACTATGTAGTCTCAGGATGGCCTCAAACTCACGGCTGATTCTCCTACCTCTGCCTCCCGAGTGCTGGCATTAAAGGTGTGTGCCACTACGCCCAGCATTTTTGTTTTGTTGAGGTAGGGTTTCACTCCAGTCCAGGCTGACCTGAAATTCACTATGTACTCTCAGGCTGGCTTTGAACTCATGGTGATCCTCCTACCTCTATCTCCCAAGTGCTGGGGTTAAAGGCATGAGCCCCCATGCTCGGCTTTTTTGGGGGGTGACCTGAAAATTCCACTGTAGCCCAAGCTGGCCTCAAACTCACAGCTATGAGCCACCACACCCAACCTCAGAATGTATCCTTTGTGTAAAGAAAGTTACTGAAATATTCTAAGCAGAGGACCATCAGATTCCCATTGCTAGTTGAAGAGAACTGGTTACTGGGAGCAAGGAATTCAAGTGGGTATAATACTGTAGTTACAGGTTCTGACAAAAATAAATTTTAGAGGGCTGGAGGGATGGCTTAGCAGTTAAGACACTTGTCTGTAAACCTAAGAACTAAGTTTCAATTTCTCCATACCCATGTAAGCCAGATGCACAAGGTGGCACATGTGTCTGGAGTTTGTTTGCAGTGGCTGGAGGTCCTGATGTGCTCATTTGCTCTATCTGCCTCTCTCAAAAAAGTAAATAAGGGCTGAAGAGATGGCTTAGCGGTTAAGTGCTTGCCTGTGAAGACTAAGGACCCTGGTTTGAGGCTCAATTCCCCAGTACCCACGTAAGTCAGATGCATACGGTAGCACATACATCTGGAGTTCATCTGCAGTGGCTGGAGGCCCTGGTGCGCCCATTTGCTGTCTCTGTCTCTTTCTCTGTCACTCTCAAATTAAATAAATAAATAAATAATAAATAAAATAAAGCCAGGCGTGGTGTCACACTCCTTTAGTGTCAGCACTGGGGAGGCAGAGGTAGGAGAATCCCCATGAGTTCAAAGCCACCCCGAGACTACATAGTGAATTCCAGGTCAGCCTGGGCTAGTGAAACCCTACCTCAAAAAAACAAGACAAAAAAAAGGTTCCTGAAGCCGGGCGTGGTGGCGCACGCCTTTAATCCCAGCACTCGGGAGGCAGAGGTAGGAGGATCGCCGTGAGTTCGAGGCCACCCTGAGACTCCATAGTGAATTCCAGGTCAGCCTGGGCTAGAGTGAGACCCTGCCTCGAAAAACCGAAAAAACAAAAAAAAAAAAAAAAAAGGTTCCTGGAGAGATGGGTCAGTGGTTAAAGGCACTTGCTTGCAAAGTCTGATGGCCTGAGTTTGATTCCCCAGTATCCACATATAGCCAGATGCACAAAGTGGCACATTCATCTGGAGTTCATCTGTAGTGGCAAGTGGCCCTGGTGAGGCCATTCTCTCTTCCTGAATGCAAATGAATAAAAGGTTTTAAGTCCTGGTCCCTTAAAGCCCTTTGATGCCTTGTTACCACTGTTAACTCAAGCTATGTGACAGAGACTGGTTGCCTCAGTGCCCACACTGCCCCATGCCTTATGTTTTTGTTTCCTCCATCTGCCTGGCACACTGACTTTCCAAAACCATACTGATATACCCCCCTTTCAGGTCTTTTCCTCTGCAGTGTCAAGTGACTTCTTGTCAGTGTTCACAGTTGCTCAATGTGTCTTGAGGCCTTATAATTCCAGTATATCTAAAGACTGAAGCAAGGGGCTGGAGAGATGGCTTAATGGTTAAGGTGCTAGCCTACAAAGACAAAGAACCCAAGTTCAATTCCCCAGGACCCATATAACCCAGATACACAAGATGGTACACACATCTGGAGTTCATTTGCAATGGCTGTAGGCCCTGGCACGCTCATTCCTTTGTCTCTCTCAAATAATAAATAATTACATATATATATATGTGTGTGTGTAATTTATTTATTTATTATATATATATATATATATATATATATATATATATATATATATATATATATGTAACAAAACTTAAAAGACTCAGGCAAGAGGATTACAAGCTCAAGACCAACCTGGTCAACTAAGTAGGATGGATCTGAAACAAACAAACAAGCTGGTGCTATAGGACAGAGTACTAGACAGAGCTCCATCTCCATTTCACTTAGTTTCTGTTGCTGGGGTGGGGGGCAGCTAGAGCCTATTACATGTGTAATAAATTGTAAACAACCGGGCGTGGTGGCACACGCCTTTAATTCCAACATTTGGGAGGCAGAAGGATCGCTGTGAGTTTGAGGCCACCCTGAGACTACATAGTGAATTCCAGGTCAGCCTGAGCTACAGTGGGACCCTACCTCGAAAAAAAGAAAAAAAAGAAAAAAAAAAACCCTCCCCCAGACACAAAATGGCCTGGATATCCATGATCTCACAGTGCCTGACACTACCTACACAAGACCATCAAAATAGGAGGAAAAGATCATGACTTCAAAATAAAACAGAGACTGATTGAGAGGGGGAGGAGATATGATGGAGAATGGAGTTTCAAAGGGGAAAGTGGGGAGAAGGAAGGCATTACTATGGAATTTTTTTTTATAATCATGGAAGTTGTTAATAAAAAAATTAAAAAGAAATAAAACAAAAAAATTGAAAAAGTAATTAAAGACAAAATAATAATAAATAAACTGTACACAAACCAGAGGCTGGAGTGTTTAGCCTGTTGCTGAAACTACAGGTATGGTATTGGTTTCCCAGGAGTCCAGAATCTGAGAGCAGGCTATAGAGATGAATCAGTGGTTAAAGGCACTTGCTTGTAAAGCCTGAATGCTTGGGCTCGATTCCCCAATGCCCATATAAAGCCAGATGTGCAAAGTGGTGCATATGTCTGGAGTTCGTTTTCAGTGGCAGGAGGCCTTGAAATACCCATATACCCATATTTATTCTCTCTCTCTCAAAAAAAAAAAAAAAAGAATCAAGAGACCAAAGTTGCAGTGTTGGTTCCAGAAGGTTCAAAACACATCACAGGGTCTTCTAACACATCACACAAAAGAGTCCAATTTTCTTTTGCTTTCTTTATCATTAGTTACAATATATAAATACATACAACAGAAAGTAGTAGAAATTCTCTTGAGCTTCAAAAACTGTAAGGCAGAGTCTCACAAACCTTTTTTCTGCAAGTATAAAGCATACAAATGCTCTGACCAAGGTGTGAAAAGCAGGCCAGAGCCAGCAGAGAACTAAAGACTCCTCTTTCCTGGAATCAGGACAACCCTGGGGAAGTCTCCACCAGCAGCCATTCCACACAGGCAGGACGCTGCCCCAGGCGGACGAGCCAGACAGCATTCCTCTCTTGATAGGGGAATAACTAAAAGCTTTCTTACTGTTCCAAACCCAGGGAAAAGAAAGCAGTGTCCCTTCCCCAGCTGTCTTGGGCTTGATGCCCCACACTTGGCATTTACCAAACCCCATTTAGCTCAGACCTTAGTCTAAGCCACCAGGTGTCTAAAGTTCACTGGGGAGGGGAAGAGGCTGGTGTGAAACCAAGCATCTTTATTTGCAGTCATCACTGGGGCCACTTTTTGCTGCTTATTTGTTTGCTAGCCTGCTCTTCTTGCTGCATGGCCAGACGCAGGGCCTTAATGACATCTGGAAGGAAACGATATGCACAAGGTTACTGACAGTCTCACGGCCTCCCTCCTCCCTCCACTCGCTCCTACCACCAAGGCGGAGGAGCTGCCATGGCTTGCCGGCAGGTGCTGACATCCACTGTGCTGGCGCAGCGACACCCACCTTGCAGGGCTGAGAAGTGTTTGGCCTGCTGGGTCAGGACAGATTCTGCTTTGTTCACAAAGGTCTCCAGAGCATAATCTGGCTGCTCGGTCATCTCGGAAAGCTCAAGCCAGGCTGGTTCTTGCTAAAACAACACAATGAAAATCTTGTCAGGCCAAAATAATTCAGCAAATTATACCCCAGCTCAACTATTTATAATAGAGATGCATCTGTGCCTTCACTCTATCTCCTGAAATCCTTCCTCCAAAGAACTCATCTTGAGCCAGGCATGGTACTGCATACCTATTATTCTAGCACTCAGGAGGTGGAGGCAGGAGGGTTAGGAATTTAGGAGTTGAAGACTAGCATGGGCTACATGAAACCTTGTGTCCCCCCACCCTGCCAAAAAAAAAAAAAAAAAAAAACCCTACAAAATACAAAAGGAAATCCTCAGCTTGAATTTATCCTCTATCAACCCCAAATTTGTCCCTATACCCCTATGCCAAATGAATGACATTTGTCCTGCTGCCCAACTCAGAAACTGGAGTTGACTACTTCAGGGCTTCTTGCCACTAAAGACTGAAAATGAGTATCAGATACTTCTGCCACTTTTTTTTTTTTTCTTCGAGGTAGGGTCTTGCTCTTACTCTAGTTCAGGCTGCCCTGGAATTCACTATGTAGCCTCAGGGTGGCCTCGAACTCATGGCGACCCTCCTACCTCTGCCTCCTGAGTGCTGGGATTAAAGGCAAGTGCTGGCATTAAAGGTATGTGCCACCAGCAAATTCTTGCATTTTGGCTTCATGTAGGTACTAAGGAAACTGAACCTAGGCTGGCAAGCTTTGCAAGCAAGTGTGTTTACTGAGTCATTTCCCCAGGCCCGTTGGTTTGAGACAGAATTACTCTAGCCCAAGTCGGCCTGGAACTCTTGGTGACCCTCCTGCTACGGTAACAGATGTGAGCGACCATACTTAGCTCCCTGGAATGTATGCTTTTGAACCTGGACCTTAGGCATAATCTAGACAAGTGCTCTACCATGGGGCTACACCCTCAGCCAGATTTCACCATAGGAGCTGAATCATTCACTTGAATGTGACAAATCTCTGCTCATGAACCACTCTCTAAACCCTCAGTCAAGAGAAGAATAGGGCCGGGCACGGTGGTGCACACCATTAGTCCCAGCACTCAGAAGGCAGAGGTAGGAGGATCACCCTGGGTTCAAGGCCACCCTGAGACTACATAGTGAGTTCCAGGTCAGCCTGGGTTAGAGATCCTAACTCAAAAAACTGGGGGGGGGGGAAGCAGCCTAGAGACTAGCTCCAGGTAGGAGGCCGCATGTGTGCCAGGTAGTATGGTCATTCGCTGCCCTAGAAGAGAAGCTCCACGGATAGGTAGAGGTTATCTACTATCTGCTAGTGTGTGGTGTGGCAGGCTCCTCTTCTATCAATCCGAAGACCCACAGAACAAGCCTGAGTCATGTTCCAGGAATAGTACTGAGGACTCTGTGGGCTGTGACAGAGAGGACGACCAGTCACTCCCTGGCCAAGCCCAGCTTATACCTGTATGATCTCCCTGAGCTCCTCCACGGCCTTCTCTTCCAGCTCTCTGATCTGAATTATGGCTTCATTAAAGCTGGACATCTGGGAAGACAGCTCCTCTTGCTCCTTGGGGAATTGAAGAGACCAACAGGGAAGACAAGAGTATAAAGAGGTGGTCCATTTTCTAGCTCAGAAGCCACACTTTCATCTTGCCCCTCTGCTCCTTACATTGTTTGCCATCGAGGTCATGTTAGAGCTGTCGTCCATCTCTTCTGTTTCCATTTGAATTGGCTGCTCTCCACTGGGCCCACTATGGGGACTCAGCTCCTTGACTCTAAGGAAACAAGGTCTCCAATCACAACAGCCTCCTAGGCACTTACTACAGCTTGCCTTTAGCCAATGAGAATATATGTGAGGCTGACCTTCACACCTCAAATCTACTGACTCAGAGGAGTATCAGTGGTCACTGGGGGCTCCAACCTCTTCCCCTCTCACAGCTACCATTTCCTTCCCCATCCCACCTGGCTGTAGGTATGGTACCTGTCTGCATAACGTAGTGTGTTTAAAGTATATTCACAGGAGCTTATTCCTGGTGAGATCATAGCAATCTGTGAAAGAAGGAACAGATGGTTGGCTAGAGGTGGAGAATCACGGGGTAAGGGCACTAGAAAGCTTGCTCCTAGAATGGAGTCTCTTCTCGCAGGTAAGACCCATAGCATAAAGGTGGCAGGGTTTTTTTTTTTTCCTTTTTTTTCCTTTTTTTTTAAATTCCAGATGCATGTGCCACTTTGTGCATATGGCTTTACGTGGGTACTGGCAAATTGAGCTCAGGTTGTAAGGCTTTGCAGGCAAATGCCTTAACCACTGAGCCATCTCTCAAGCCCTTTTCTGGTTTTTTGAGGTAGGGTCTTGTTCTAGCCCAGGCTAACCGGGAATTCACTATGTGGTCTCAGGCAGGCCTCAAACTTATGGGGATCCTCCTACCTCTGCCTTCCGAGTGCTGGGATTAAACGTGTGCTCCACAATGCCTGGCAGAAATTTCTTTTTTAATATTTTATTTACTTATTTGAGAGAGAGAGAGAGAGGCAGAGAAAGAGCATGCCAGGGGCTCCAACCACTGCAACGAAACTCCAGATGCACGCACCACCCTGTGAATCTGGCTTACGTGGGTACTGGGGAATTGAACCTGGGTCCTCAGGGTTTGCAGGCAAGTGCCTTAACTGCCTCTTGTTCCTTGCTTTTAAAGACACACCTATTTATCTTTTGCTTCTTTATTCCCTCTACTAAGGTCACATCTCAAAGCTTGATGGTCATGTGATAATGCCTGAGAGAATTTAGAGCTTAGTCAGTGGCTGGGGTTGTAGCTCATGGAGAGAGTGCTTGCCTAGTGTGCGTGAGGCTCTGGGATCAGCCTCCAGCACCACCAGAGAGGGGCATGGAAAGGGAACAATAATAAACAGAGCAAGACAGAAAATCCATCCTTCCTCATGAAAAGGCCCCTCTCAGGGGTATCTGGTAGATCGTGGCAAACCTCACAGTAGGGCCTGGCAGTGAAGTAGGGAAGGGGATAAGTTATCAGAGGCTGGAGCATGCAGCCATTTGCTTGCCTGGTAGACAGTAAACCTTCATTGCCGGAGAGGAGGAGACCTCCTTCTCCTAGTTCCCTTAAGCTTCATCACTCAATTCTGTAAGTCCTGTCTTTTTAAGTTAATTTTTTGCCAGTGGGGTGGGGGGTGGGGGGGTGGGAAGGGAGGGAGGGAATGGCTGTGCCAGGGCCTCTTGCCACTGCAAATGAACTCCATCCTCATGTGCCACTTTGTGCAGCTGGCTTTGGAATCAAATGCCTAACTGCTGAGCCATCTCTCCAGCCCTGGAATTCCTTTTTTCAAATCAGGTAAGAAAGTAACAACTTCCTCTAAACCAAGAGCTACACCTACACACAGCAAAGGGAGTGGATGCATTCCTCCCTCCTTGTGTAGCAAAGTGGAGGCTGCAGTCAAGAGCCTGAGGTGCCAAGCCTGCCCAGGGACAGGACTAAATGTCTCCTTAGAAAGCAACTCAAAACCAGTTAAAGCAACCGTGTCCTCTGTAGCATCCCCTCCAAAGTACTCGCTCACCATACAAGTCCTGGAGTTCTCCCCAATGAAGGAATCCCTCAGCACCTGGGTCAGTTTGCTCTCGCGGAACGGAGTATGAGCCTTGTTCTGTCCCAGAGCCCTGATGCACTCCTGTAGAGCAGCAGGAACAACTGAAGGCCTTCCTTCCTCTTGTGTTGCCCCCTCCCTACCTCCCTTCCCAGTAGCCTTCCAAGGCCACCTCTAGCTAGTTCTTGCTACCTTCAGAGCCAGGAGACTCTTGTTGATTTCTGCACCCTCCATGCGGGTCTGCCGGTCAGCACTGGACGTGTCCACCCCTCGCTCATTTCCTGCCAGATCCACCAAAGAGAATTTGCCATGCAGTCTCCCTTTAGTTCGAAGAAGAATCTGGAAGCAGGCGTGGGAGCGGGAAGAATTGGGGTTGGCAAATGTTTGTCCAGAGGTTCTGTTGCAAAAGAGGGGAAAGGCAAAGAAAGTTTATTAACTTTTGAATTACCAGCCCCCAAGACACCTGTGTTTAAACTATCCCAGTCCGAGTCCCAGGAGTCCTGTGTCTTCTGTTCTACCCTCCTGGACAGCAGCTGTCAACCTACTATTTCCCAGTCAGCCAAATCAGTGCTGATTCTGTGCCATGGCCTCAGCCAGACCTGGGTGCCCATAAAGACAGAGAAGTATGAGCTGTCTCAGCTACAGAGCACACAGGAACTTGCTAGAACTCCAGGGCCCTTGCCTGGGAAGGAGCTCAGTGGTACAGCACTTGCCTTACATGTGCAAGCCTCTGACTTTAATCCCCAGTACTGGGGGAGGAGAGAAGGGGAGCAAAAAAACCCAAAATACTCAGAGTGCCCTAAAGAGAGTTTCCAGAAGCTCCCACCATTTCACTGCACCATGCAAGCACTGCTCAGAAGAGCCTTGGCTTCATTAAGTCCAGCCCCAAACAGATCCAGAGCTCTTAACTTCCACCACAAGGGGAGGAAAAACAAGAACCCCAGAGATTCCTGTGAATAAAGTCTGCCTTGTTGTTTTGACTTGGTTCTGAGCCCTGGGTCATCGGCCACACTATAGTCTCTGAAAGTAGAGGCCCTCACACCTCTAACTCAGCTGGGGGAAGTAGCCCTACCGAGAAATGGAAGTGGCCTGAACTAGACTCTATTACCTGAACTAGGCATTACAAGATGCCCCCCCTTCCCTTGTAGGGCTCTGACCTGCAGGCATTGCCAATATTGATCATCTTGATGACATCATCAGGAGAGTTAACCAGGTGCTCCTGCAGCCCCACCACCTGCACCTGTTGCTTGCTGTCCTCCAGCACACGTAACTTGGCCTTCTTGTTGAGTAGATCGAACAGCTGTGCCAGGCAGGGTGGAATAAGCCAAAGGCTGTAAGTGCTGGGTGCTCTGCCTGACTCCTCCCTCCTACAGACTGTCCCAGTGTGGACAGGAGTCAGTAACAGGAAAGACGGACTATGCCCTGATAGGCAGCATGCCAACAGAGGGACTATACTTTGGATCTTACCCAGTTTGCCTTGGTTCTATTCAACTTTGCTACTTTACTAGTTGCATGAGCCTACTGAACATTCTAGTCTGCTTCCAGTATGTAAAATCAAATAAAAGAAAAAAAAATTGCCAGGTGTAGTGGCACATGCCTTTAATCCCAGCACTTGGGAGGCAGAGGTAGAATGATCTCTGAGAGTTCGAGGCCACTCTGAAACTACATAGAGAATTCCAGGTCAGCCTGGGCTAGAGTGAGACCCTACCTTGAAAAACAAAAACAAAAAACCCAAATATATACATACATATATATATATATATATACATATACATATATATATTATATATATATATTTGGAGCAGGGCGTGGTGGCACATGCATTTAATCCCAACACTCAGGAGGCAGAGGTAGGAGGATCGCCACGAGTTCAAAGCCACTCTGGGACTACATAGTGAATTCCAGATCAGCCTGGACTAGAGTGAAATCCTACCTCAGGAAAAAAAAAAAAAAATTGGGGGCTGGAGAGATGGCTTAGCTGTTAAGGTGCTTGCCTGTGAAGCCTAAGGACCTAGGTTCGACTTCCCAGAACCTATGTAAGCCAGATGCACATGGTGGCGCATGCATCTGGAGTTTGTTTACAGCTGGTGCGCTCATTCTCTTTCTCTCCTTCTCTCTCTCTCTCTTTTTTTTAAAGAATTTTATTTATTTATTAGAGACATGGAGAGGGAGAGAGAGAATGAGAATGGGTGCGCCAGGGCCTCTAGCCACTGCAAATGAACTCCAGATGCATGTGCCAACCATGTGCATCTGGCTTATGTGTGATCTGGAGAATTGAACTTGGGTCCTTAGGCTTCACAGGCATGTGCCTTAACCACTAAGCCATCTCTCTAGCCCTCTCCCTCTCTAATAAATAAAAAAATTAAAAAATATTTGTATTTATTTGTGTGTGAGAGAGAGAATGAGCATGCCAGGGCCTCTAGTTACTGTCAACAAAACTCCAGATACTGAGCTGAACATGGTGGCACATGCCTTTAATGTACTCAGGAGGCAGAGGTAGGAGGATGGATGTGAGTTCAAGACCAGCCTGAGGTCTGGGCTAGAGGGAGAGTTGACCTTGTAAAAAAAGAAAACAAAGAAAAAGAAAAACTCCAGATACATGCACCACTTTGTGCATCTGGCTTTATGTGAGTACTAGGTTATTAAGCTTTGAAGGGAAGTGCCTTAACCACTGAGCCAACTCTACAGTCCCCCCAAAAGTTCTTAGAATAGTGTTTGGGAAGCCGGGCGTGGTGGCACACACCTTTATTCCCAGTACTTAGGAGGCAGAGGTAGGAGGATCACCATGAGTTCAAGGTGTCCCTAAGACTACAGAGTTAATTCCAGGTCAGCCTGGGATGGATTGAGACCTTACCTTGAAAAACAAAGCATGACACATATTAATTTTTGTTATACTGAGGTCCTGCTCTGGGAAAGACAATTCTGCAACTATAGAAGGGAGGGGGAGAGAATGAGCTATAGAAGATGTAAATACGAGAATAAGCAAGGGAAGGAGGACATTGGGGAGGTGGGTCAAGGGAGGACAGAGCATATACAAGGCAAACCTTCCACCTGAGAGAAAGCTCTGAGGAGTATTCCTGCTGTACTTGCTGAGTTTGGGTGCCTTCTCATCATGAGATGAGACCTCCACATGACAGGTAGAGTGCCCTAAAGGCCTGCAGCAAATAGGCTGTCTGGCTTCTATAGTTTCTAGCCAACTTTAAGGTTCTAGAAAGTCAACAGCATCAACAGGGGGCCCCCTGATAGGTACCTTTCCATTGTAGATCTCAAAGAATGTCACATAGACTTCCAAGCCTAGGCTCCGGTAGCGAGACTGATTCTTCAGGAGGAAGACATCCTGGGCTGAGGGGAGAGTCTACATAAGCAACTTGCCTACCATGAACAACCCCAATGGAGCTAAGCATACTACTTACACGCCATTGCATAGATCCCTTTTGGAGCATTCTGAGTTTTACCATTCAGTTCTCCACCCATTGTCTGCAAAAAGACAAGACAATTATGTTATACAAAATCTCTTGGCCCAGGCCAGAGCATTACTGGCTCTACTGCCAAGTGGGCCACACCAGAGCCAGGAGGCTGGACCTGCTAAAGGCCCCCTCTGTATCTGGCATGGCCAGAACCTGGAATTAAGGCATCTGCACCAAGGGAACTTTCTGCAAGGGGTTTCAGTCTTCCTTCTCATGAACCTTGTGTTGTACTAAAGGAAAGCTTCCTTTTTGCCAGACTTGGATACTCACATGTGTCTTGCCACTTCCTGTCTGTCCATATGCAAAACAAGTTGCTTTTCCTCCTTCAAAAATTGTCTGTACCAGTGGCCTTGCTGTGAACCTAGAAGAAGGATGGAGTAGAGGGGAAGAATGTTTGTATACCATGCCTCAGTATCCAAGAGGGACAGATTTCAAGACCTTCCACTGATGACCAAGCTGTTCCAAGTTGTTTATTCTTTTTGTTTTTGTTTTTCGAGGTAGGGTCTCAGTATAGCCCAGGCTGACCTGGAATTCACTATGCAGTCTCAGGCTGGCCTCGAACTCATGGTAATCCTTCCATCTCTGCTCCTGAGTGCTGGGATTAAAGGTGTGCATCATCACGCCCAGCTGTTTATTCTTTTTCCTGCTCAGCATGGAACTCAGGGCCTAGCACAATATATAAGTACTCTACCACTGAGTTATACCATCAGCCCTCAAGTCACTTATGTAAGATGGCACATTTACATGTAGCATATAAACACTGTCCCCAAAACTCCGGATTATTAACAATTTAGTGCAATGTAAATGTACTGTAGTTGTTAAGAAAAAATAAAAAGGAATATCTGTGCATGTTCAGTATAAATACCATTTTTTTCTTGAATATTTTCCATCTGTAGCTGAATCACAGGAAATCAATACAGAAGGAAAACTTTCTGCTCTCTAGAACGTGGTCTTTCTACTGTAAAGCTCTCAAGTCCTAGCTTTCTTTGAGCTTACCAGTGGGTAAGCTGACCCCGACCACACTAACGAACCTGAAGTACTCTTAGCTAAATGGATGTGGGGCAGAGTACTGGACTGACTGGCCAGAAGCAAGCTACTGGCCCACAATGTAAGCCAAGCAGTCCCTCCTCTGACTTTGCAGACACAAGCATGGGACACATTACAAAGAACGGGGAAAATTCAGGCCTAAAATATTTTGTTTTGTGGGTCTATGCCATTATGTTTGGGTGTATTTAATGTTTTCCTATATTGTTTTTCCACTTTTTTTTTGACCCAGGTTCAATTCCCCAGGACCCATATACACCAGAGGCACAAGGTGATACATGCATCTAGAGTTCATTTGCAGCAGCTGGAAGCCCCGGTGTGCCCGTTCTCTCTCTCAGGAGGCAGAGGTAGAAGGATCTCTGTGAGTTCGAGGCCACCCTGAGACTACATAGTGAATTCCACGTCAGCCTGGGCTGAGCAAACTGAGCGAGACGCTACCTTGAAAAACCAAAAATAATAAATTAATATAAAATAAGGAAGGGTTGGCAGAGGAGGTGGATACAAGGAGGAAGAAAACATAGGCTAACCTATAGACGACTTCATTTGAAGCGGTTTCATCAAATGCAAAGTCAAAACAGAATGCCTGGTTCTCCAGATACTTTGTCAGGTCCACTTTTAACTTAGGTTCATGCACGAGGAGGAGAGTCTTGGTAGGAACAAAAATCACATCGATTTCTTTTTTGGCCAGTTCTGCAGAAGGAGAGTATGTTAGGGGTGCTCCCAGGACATATGACCCTCCCCTCAGTCACCCAAGGCTTCTCTGACTGAATAGCTCACCTTGCTTATTCAATGGACGTTTCCTAACACAGACACAGATCCTGTGCTCTTCAATCTACAGCAGGATGAGAGGAGACAACCAAAAGGAGAAAGGCCAAAACAGTATCAAAAGTTTGTCCAAAGCTGGGTGTGGTGGCGCATGCCTTTAATCCCAGAACTCAGGAGGCAGAGGTAGGAGGATTGCTGTGAGTTCGAGGCCACCCTCAGAATACAGAGTGAATCTAGAGTGAGACCCTAACTCAGGAAGAAAAAAAAAAAAAGTTTGTCCAGCCGGGCCTAGTGATGTGTGCCTTTAATCCCAGCACTCAGGAGGCAGAGGTAGGAGGATCGCCATGAGTTTGAAGCCAGCTGAGACTACATAGAGAATTCCAGGTCAGCCTGGGCTAGAGTGAGACCCTAACTTGAAAAAAAAAAAAAACAACAACAAAAAAAAACAAGCAACAAAAAAGTTTTTCCACACACTTCTCCAGGCCCAACCAAGATACGACAAGAGGGACTGGAGATGAGCTGGAGAGATGGTTTAGCAGTTAAAACCCTTGCCTGAAAAGTCAAAGAACCCAGGTTTGATTCCCCAGGACCCATGTAAGCCAGATGCACATGGTGGTACATGCGTCTGGAGTTCATTTGCAGCAGCTGAAGGCCCTGGTGTGCCCATTCTCTCTATCTGCCTCTTTCTCTCTCTCTCTCAAACAAATACATTTTTTTAAATTAAAAAAAAAAAAAAAAACAAGAGGGCTGGAGAGATGGCTTAACAGTTAAGGTGCTTGCCTGAGAAGCCTAAGGACACATGCAGTCTGTAGGTCCCACATAGCCAAAGTGATGCAAACACGCAATGTCACACATGCACCACCAGAGGGCACACACGTCTGGAGTTCATTTAGAGTAGCTAAAAGGCCCTGGCATGCTCATCCCCCCACACCACCACACCCCGCCTGTCTCTCACTCAAAAATAAAATAATTAAAAATAAGTAAAAATAAAAGATATGACAAGATACAACATTTTACCCCAGACTCTGCCCATCAGCTACTCTAGAGCTACACTGAATTTCTCCTGGCTTTTCTCATGCTGCTGTCTTCAAGATTTCAGCACCACTTCCATAATTATTAGCAAATAGTATTATCGAAGCTAAAATAGGAAGGGTGGGGTACAGGTTGTAAAGAGAGGGAGAATGGGCACACCAGGCCACTACAAACTCCAGATGCATCTGGCTTTGCAAGGGTAGGGGGGAATCAAACCCTAGTCATTAGGCTTTGCAGGCAAGTGCCTTCACTGCTGAGCCATTTCTCTAGGGACCCCCCCCCCTTTTTTTTCGAGGTAGGGTCTCTCTCTAGCCCAGGCTAACCTGGAACTCACTATGCAGTCTCAATCTGGCTTTGAACTCACAGTAATCCTCCTACCTCTGCCTCCCGAGTGCTGGGATTAAAGATGTGCACCACCATGCCCACTCCTTAATTCTTCTAAAAAATTAGTTATTTAGCCGGGCGTGGTGGCGCACATCTTTAATCCCAGCACTTGGGAGGCAGAGGTAGGAGGATCACTGTGAGTTTGAGGCCACCCTGAGACTACAGAGTGAATTCTAGGTCAGCCTGGGCTACAGTGAGACCCTACCTCAAAAATAAAAAACAAATTAGTTATTTATTTGAGAGAAAAAAAAAATTCCCAGGGCTTCTTGCCTCTGCAAAGTAATTCCAGATGCAGAGGCCACTTAGTGCATCTGGCTTTACATGGGTACTGGGGGATGGAACCTGGACTGGCAGGATATACAATAAAGCGCCTGTAACCTCTGAGTCATCTCCCTAGCCTCTCCCTCCTTCAGATAGAGTATTGTTCTCACCCAGGCTGGCTTTGAATTCATGGTGATCCTCCTTCCTCAACCCTGAGTACTAGGATTAAAAGCATGAGCAGCAGGGCATGGTGACACATGCCTTTAGTTCTAGCACTTACTTAGGAGGCAGAGGTAGAAGGATCACTGTGAGTTGGAGGCCAGCCTGGGCCTAGAGTGAGTTCCTACCTCAAAAAAAAAAAAAAAAAAAAAAAGAAAAAGAGAAAAACAGGGTCTCATGTAACCCAACTTGGCAAATACCTACAATTGCAGCACTTGCTTGGAAGACTGAGCCAGGATGTTACTAGTCCAAAGCCACCCTGGGCTACACAGCCTGTATCTCTAAAGAGGAAAAAATAAACCAGCATGGTGGCTCACACCTTTAATCCCAGCACTGGGGAGGCAGAGGCAGGAGGATCACCATGAGTTAGAGGCCACTCTGAGATTATATAGTGAATTCTAGGTCAGCCTGCGCTAGAATGAGACCCTACCTCAAAAAAAACAAAACAACAACAACAACAAAAAAAGAGGACATGGTAAATGCAGAAGTTTAAGGCTGGCCTTGTTTACATAGCAAGTTCAAGGCCAAGGCCAGTATGGGCAACATGAGACTTTGTCTCCAAAAAGGAAGGGCAGAGGGCTGGACAGATGGCTTAGTGGTTAAGGCACTTGACTACAAAGCCTAAGAACTCATGTTCAAATCTCTAGGTCCATGTGACGCAAGCACACAATGTCGCATATGCGCACAAGGGCTGTACACATCTGGAGTTTGTTTGCAGGGGCTTGCCCTGGTTCATCCATTCTCTCTCTCAAAATAAATAAATGAAGGGCAGAGGCTGGGTGTGGTGGCATGCGCCTTTAATACCAGCAGTCAGGTAATAGGATGATCTCTGTGAGTTTGAGGTCATCCTGAAATTACATAGTGAATTCCTGGTCAGCCTTGGCTACAGTGAGACTCCATCTCAAAAAAACAAAATAAATAAATAAATAAAAAGAAGGGCAGAGGGGCCTGAGGAAATGGCTTAGCGGTTAAGGCGTTTGCCTGAGAAGCCAAAGGACCCAAGTTTGATTTCCCAGGACCCACGTAAGCCAGATGCACAAGGGCACATGAGTCTGGAGTTCATTTGTAGTGGCTACAGGCCCTGGCATGCCCATTCTCTGTCTGTGTTTCTTCTCTCTATCTTTTGTTCTCTGCTTGGAAATAAATAAATAAAAATTAAAAATTAGCCAGGCATGGTGGCACACGCCTTTAATCCCAGCACTAGGGAGGCAGAGGTTAGGAGGATCACCATGAGTTCGAGGGCACCCTGAGACTACATAGTAAATTCCAGGTCAGCCTGGACTAAGTGAAACCTTCCCTCAAAAAAACAAACAAGCTGGGCGTGGTGGCGCACGCCTTTAATCCCAGTACTCAGGGAGGCAGAGGTAGGAGGATCGCTGAGAGTTTGAGGCCACCTTGACTACACAGTGAATTCCAGGTCAGCCTGGGCTAGAGTGAGACCCTACCTCGAAAAAAACAAAAAATAAATAAATAATAATAATAGGGGCTGGTGAGCTATTAAGGCGTTTGCCTGCAAAGCCAAAGGATACTGGTTCAGCTCTCCAGGACCCATGTAAGCCAGATGCACAAGGGGTTGCAAGCATTTGAAGTTCGTCTGCAGTGGCTGGAGGCCCTGGCATGCCCGTTCTCTCCCTCCCTCCCTCCCTCCCTCCCTCCCTCCCTCTCTCTCTTTCTCTCTGCCTTTCTCTATCTCAAATAAATAAAATATATTAAAGAAAAAAGTTTGGGGACAGAGGATCCAGGGAGGGGGACTATGGCTCAATAGCAGAGTGTAGGTTGTATGCTCAGATCTATAAAGTCGTGAATTCTATCTCCAGAACACACACACAGAGAAAAACAATTTTCCTCAAAGTTGAATGATGATCCCCAAATGCTTTCATTCCTGTAAAGACAAGATTTTTGTCCCTCAATGGTACACCTGTTCAGAAGTAGAAGTCTGTGATTTACTTACAGGATCAGTCACAGTAAGTGGGTGATATTCCATAGTTGTCTGAAATTCTTTAATCATCCGGGCAAATTCCCAGTTTGGAAAGGTGTTATCATATTCCTATTTGAGACAAGAAGGAAAAAGGGCAGGCAAATGTGCTCACATCCAGTTCTACAAGGCAACGAAAGCTTCATCATTGACAATGCCTCACCCTGGCTGCGCGAGGCTGAGAAGCCAGATACAAAGCCCCAGAGAGCAGAGTTTGTCAGGGGAGCCTAGGTATGCACCAAAACCATCCTAGAAAGTAGGACAGTGGCCAGGGTTTTACATCTTAGGAGGGAAAGCAGAATGACTTTCCTCAGAGCAATTAATTAATCCCACTAAGGAGAACCCTACAAGACAGGCAGCCAGAGGGAGGAAGGAGAAAGCCAGGCAGGTACACCAAACAGCAGCTCTGTGCTGTACAAGCACATGACAGGCTTCCCCACTGGACAATCAGCATCAAGTATTACTCATCTGAGGGTCTTTGGGTAATTTATGAATTATTTATCAATTAAACTTCCTGAGTATCAGGACTGGAACCTTAGAAAGGCTAGGCCCCCAAAAAAAAAAAACAAACAAGCTGGGCGTGGTGGCGCACGCCTTTAATCCCAGCACTCAGGAGGCAGAGGTAGAAGGATCTCTGTGAGTTCGAGGCCACCCTGAGACTACATAGTAAATTCCAGGTCAGCCTGGGCTAGAATGAGACCCTACCTCAAAAAAAAAAAACAAACAAGCTGGGCGTGGTGGCGCACGCCTTTAATCCCAGCACTTGGGAGGCAGAGGTAGGAGGATCACTGTGAGTTGGAGGCCAGCCTGGGCCTAGAGTGAGTTCCTACCTCAAAAAAAAAAAACAAACAAGCTGGGCGTGGTGGCGCACGCCTTTAATCCCAGTACTCAGGGAGGCAGAGGTAGGAGGATCACTGTGAGTTTGAGGCCAGCCTGAGACTACATAGTAAATTCCAGGTCAGCCTGGGCTAGAATGAGACCCTACCTCAAAAAATAAAAAACAAATTAGTTATTATTGAGAGAAAAAAAAAAAAAAACAAACAAGCTGGGCGTGGTGTAGTCTCAGGGTGGCCTCAAACTCTTGGTGATCCTCCTACCTCTGCCTCCTGAGTGCTGAGACTAAAGGTATGTGCCACCACACCTGGCCTAGTCTGGTTTTTTTATTTCTTTTCTTTTCTTTCATTTCTTGTTTTTGGTTTTTCGAGGTAGGGTCTCACTCTAGTCAAGGCTGACCTGGAATTCACTCTGTAGTTTCAGGGTGGCCTTGAACTCACAGTGATCCTCCTATCTCTGCCTCTGTGCTGGGATTAAAGGTGTGAGCCCGGCTTTTTTTTTTTTTTCTTTTTTTCTTTTTAATATGCATAGTTAAGTGTTGCTGATGTTTTGGTTTTTTGGTTTTTTTTCCTCCTGTTTTTTGAGGTAGGGTCTTGCTCTAGCCCAGGCTGACCTGGAATTCACTATGAAGTCTCAGGGTGGCCTCAAACTCATGGTGATCCTCCTACCTCTGACTCCTGAGTGCTGGGATTAAAGGCATGCGCCACCACACCCAGCTCTGTTTTTCAATTAACTTATTTGACAGAGAAAGAGAGAGAATGGACACACCAAGACCTTCAGCCACTGCAAACAAACTCCAGACACATGTGCCACCTTGTGTAGCTGGATTACATGGGTCCTGGGGAATTGAACTGGGTCCTTTGGCTTCACAGGCAAGTGCCTTCCTTAACAGCTAAGCCATCTCTCAGCTCATACTCTGGTTTTGACAAGCTCCTTGTACATCTCTGTGAGTATTCTCTCTACAATCAAAAAAGAGATGAGCCAGGCATCGTGACTCATGCCTTTAATCAGAGCACTTGGGAGGCAGAGAAATGTCATGAGTTCAAGGCTACCTTGAGACTACATAGTGAATTTCAGGTCAGCCTGGGCTAGAATGAGACCCTACCTCAAAAAATAAAAAAGAGAGAGGAGACACCCTTGATTGATTTTAAGAAACACTGGGAGAAAAAAAGAAAAAAGAAAAAAGAAACACTGGGCTATTTTTCAAGACCTTAGTTGTGATAACACCTCAGCTACATCACATAGCTTTGCTTTACTCAATATTTTATGTCTGATGAAACGTCTGTCCATGGCCACAGGAAAATATGCTTATGATAGGTTTTGAACTCAAGGGCACAGGTAGGCTAGGTTAACTACCTGTCCCACCCTAGAAGAACAGGAAGCACAACATATCTACCTGAATTCACAGGGTTTGCAGAAGAGTTGCCTCGAATGGAGTGGACTGGGTCCTCTGCCTCCTCTCTGACCATTGCCAACGGTATTTCAGACACTGCAGGGCAGGAGGGCCTAGGGCGGCGAGCTGTGGGGAACAAGAGTCATTGGAGAAGCAGGCAGGCATACCACAGCTGTCCTCATCTAGACTCAAGGGGGTCACAGGACAGAAGACTACTGCCTGCTTGCCTGCCAGTCCAGCAAGGGCTCATGCTCTTGCAGCATGAGCAAACTCTAGTCAGAGCTCCTTTTGCCTCACACTGAACCCAACCATCTTCTTGGCAAGGGCAGGCTCTTACCATGGAAATACCCTAAAGGGTAAATGAATATGGGTTTCTCACAAAAAGGGAAAAGCCTTTGGAGGCTGATTCTATAGACTTGACTCAAGTGCAGGGTCTTGGGGCCAGTCCCTTCTGACTTCCTTAAAGCCCCAGGAACCCAGTTAACAGAAGACCAAATATTGGGATGGAGGATGGGAACAGGTGGGTATAGGGACACTCAAGGATGACAGGGAACTTGGGCAACAACCAACTACATTTGAGTGGACAATGAGCTGGGCATGGTGGTCATGACTAACGCCAGCAGTTGGGAGGCTGAGGTGGGAACACTGCCATGAATCTGAGGAAAACCTGGGCTACAGAGTTCCACGGCTGCTGGACAGTGAAGTGAAAGCCCGTCTCAGCACACACGCACACATGACTCACTCACAAAACCAAGGCAGGAAGGTGCAACCCACAGTGCCACATTGCCCCTTTCCTTTACCTTCACTCTGTTTGATACATGTAACAGGTGTGTTCAGCCTTTTGACACTGTGACATATGTTGTCATCTACAAAGTTCATGCTTAAGAACTACACAATTGAGTTAGAAAACAAATTTGAAAAAAAAAAAAAAAAACTTATGACTTCAGCAAGTTAACAATTTTGTGTTGTGCCACATTTATAACTACCCCGGGCCAGATGTGGCAGTAGGCCACAAGCTGGACATTGTAAAGCATAATGATTATATATGTTATAAAATCTTCTTCTAGCCGGGCGTGGTGGCGCACACCATTAATGCCAGCACTCAGGAGGCAGAGGTAGGAGGATCACTGCGAGTTTGAGGCCAGTCTGGGACTACAGAGAGTTCCAAGTCAAGCTAGGTTAGAGTGAGACCCTGCTTCTTCGAAAAATCCAAATAAAGAAATGAGCCGGGTATGGAAGCACATGCCTTTAATCCCAGCACCCAGGAGGCAGAGGCAGGAGGATTGCCGTGAGTTTGAGGCCAGCCTGAGACTACATAGTGAATTCCAGATCAGCCTGGGCTAGAGTAAGACCCTACCTCACACACACACAGAAAGAAAAAATTAATAAATAAATCTAATATATCTACTATATCTAATAAAGGTTGAAAAACACTTCAGTTAAATTATTGTTTTTTATTTTTGTTTTCGTTTTCTCTTTTGAGGTAGTCTCACTGTAGCCCAGGCTGGCCTGGAAGTTATTGTGTAGTCTCAGGGAGACCTCGAATTCATGTTGATCATCCTACCTCTGCCTCCCAAGTGCTGGGATTAAAGATGTGCACCACCACACTGGCAAATTATGGTTTTTTTTTAATCTTTATTTTTTTATTGGAGAGACAGAGAGAGAGAGGCAACACAGAAAGAATGGGCATGCTAGGGCTTTCAGCCACTGCAAACAAATTCCAGATGCATGTGCCATCTTGTGTATCTGGCTTTATGTGGGTACTAGGAAACTGAACCTGGGTCCTTTGGCTTTGCAGGCAAGTGCCTTAACTGCTAAGCCATCTCTCCAGCTCAAATTACTGGGTTTTTGTTGTTCTAGTTTTTAAAATATTTTATTTATTTATTGGAGAGAGAGAAGAGGCAGATAAAGAGAGAATGGGTATGCCAGGGCCTCCAGGCAGAGGTAGAAGAGTGCTGTGAGTTCCAAGCAAGTCTGGGACTACAGAGGTGAAATCCAGGTCAACCTGGGCTAGAGTGAGAACCTACCTTGAAAGAAAACCAAAAAGAAAGTACAAGATGATTTCCAAACAAGGAAGCCGTGGAGTACAGTGCTGGTGCCAGGGAAATGGAGGCGTTGCAGGGTACTCTAGCCCAGGCTCAGGCAGTGCTGTGACAGCCTGCTCCAGGGCTCTGAACAAGGACAGCACACTTTTTACTCACTGGGAATCGAAAACTTGCGGGAGTTTGTGGACACAAGCAGGTCCACCTCCATATCATTCTCCTGTGTGGCGATCTGGAGCTCGGAGACAGTGGACATTCGGGTGGAGCGGCTTCGAAGACCTAAAAACCAACAGCAGCTGCCAATTAGTGCTGCACTGGTTAGAAGGGCCAAAGCACACAGGGCGCTCAGCAAAGGAGAGCTAGATCCCAGTCACTGGGGAAGAAGTCCACCAAATTCCCTTTCCTTCCTCCCAAGGAAAGGAAATATTAGGGGTACCAAGTACTATGTCCTCAAAACTTTTTTCATGCACATTCTGCATATCAAGGTGCTCCTGGGGGCAAAGATCTCTCTCATACAAGCATCTGCCTTGGGCTGGGGCTACATCTCAGTCACTCAGTGCTTGCCTAACACGTGTATAGTACCGAAGTCAATATGTAACAATACAAAAAAGAAAAAAGTGAAGAAGAGGGCTGGAGAGATGGCTTAGCGGTTAAGTGCTTGCCTGTGAAGACTAAGGACCCCTGGTTTGAGGCTCGATTCCCCAGGACCCACATAAGCCAGATACACAAGGGGACACACATGTTTCGTTTGCAATGGCTAGAGGCCCTGGCGTGCCCATTCTCTCTCTCTCTCTCTCTGCCACTCCCAAATAAAAATAATTTAAAAAAAAATGAACCAAAAAAAAAAAAAAGCAAAGAAGAAAAGCACATATCTGTTTTGAGTAAATGGAGGAACTACAGCAAATTTGAAATTTTTTCTGGAAAGTCTTACTATAAATTCCGAGAAAATAAATTCTTTTTTTTTTTCTTTTGGTTTTTCGAGGTTGGGTCTCACTCTAGTCCAGGCTGACCTGGAATTCACTCTGCATTCTCAGGGTGGCCTCGAACTCACGGCGATCCTCCTACCTCTGCCTCCCGAGTGCTGGGATTAAAGGTGTGTGCCACCACACCCGGCTTTATTTTTATTTATTTATTTGACAGCCACAGACACAGAGAGAGAGAGAGAGAGAGAGAGAGAGAGAGAATGGGCATGCCAGGGCTTCCAGCCACTGCAAACGAACTCCAGACGTGTGCGCCCCCTTGTGCATCTGGCTAATGTGGGTCCTGGGGAATCGAGCCTCGAACTGGGGTCCTTAGGCTTCACAGGCAAGCACTTAACCACTAAGCCGTCTCTCCAGCCCTCAGAGTGGCTTTGAACTCACAGCGATTCTCCTACCTCTGCCTCCCGAGTGCTGGGATTAAAGGCGTGCGACACCAGGCCCAGCTGAGAAATAAATTATTATTCAGCAGTACCTACCACTGTAAAATCTTCCTGTATCTTCAAAGATAAGTGGTAGTAGAGTAGGTAGAATATCTGCTTAGTATGTACAAGGCCCTGAGTTCAATCCCAAGTACCATGACAACACAAAAATAAGGACCTAGCACGGTGGCACATGCCTTTAATCCTGGCATTCAGGAGGCAGAGGTAAGAATATGGCCAAGAGTCTGAGGCCAGCCTGAGACTACACAGTGAATTCCAGGTCAGACTGGGCTAGAGCAAGACCCTACCTCAAAAACAAAACAAAACCAAACAAAACAAAACAAAACAAAACCCCACTAAAATAAATAAATAAATAAAAAACAAAACAGACCCCTAAACAAAATAACACACCTAAGGTTAGGTGTGTTAAGTGGTTTTTTTGTTGTTTGTTTTTGCTTTTGTTTTTTGAGGTAGTGTCTCACTCTAGCGAAACATATTTAAAAAAATTTTTTTTGTTTATTTTTATTTATTTATTTGAGAGCGACAGACAGAGAGAAAGAGGAAGAGAGAAAGAGAGAGAATGGGTGCACTCAGGAGCACTGCAAACAAACTCCAGATACATGCACCACCTTGTGCATCTGGCTTACGTGGGTCTGGGGAAATCCAGCCCTGAACCAGGGTCCTTAGGCTTCACAGGCAAGCACTTAACCACTAAGCCATCTCTCCAGCCCCTAAATGTATTTTTTACTTATGTTTTCAAGTTATAGTGGCTTATCAAGACATACATTCTTGTAAGTTAAGGAACATCTATAACCCATGTCTTTTTTATTGTTTTTGTTTTTGTAGGTAGGGTCTCATAGCAATCCTCCTGGTTCTGCCTCCTGAGTGCTGGGATCAAAGGCAGTTGCCAACATGCCCAACTTGATAATCCATTTCTATCATAAATGATTGTAATGAACTATTTCAACTTTCCTATTTCAAGTCAGACACAGTGGTTCAAGCCTATAATCATAGCATTTGGGAGGCTGAGGAAGAAGGATCAGAAGTTTAAGGTCAGGGCTGGAGAGATGGCTTAACGGTTAAGGCATTTGCCTACAAAGCCAAAGGATCTCACTTTGACTCTCCAGGACCCACATAAGCCAGATGCACAAGGGAGTGCATGCATCTGGAGTTCGTCTGCAGCGGCTGGAGGCCCTGGCATGCCCATTCCCTCCCTCACCCCACCTCTTTCTCTCTCTCAAATAAATAAATAAAATATATTTAAAAAAATAAAAAAGAAATTTAAGGTCAGCTTGGGTAACATGACAAGACCTTGTTTCACCCCTCCTCACTAAAAACACCATGACAAGACAATAGCCAACATAAATTCACTTATCTTCACCCCCGCCCCCAGCCCTTTATTTATTTGAGATACAGAGTTAGAGAGGGAGAGAATGGATGCACCAGGGCCTCCTGCCAGTGCCAACAAACTCCAGATACATGTGCCACTTTGTACATCTGGATTTATGTGGGTACTAGGGAATCAAACCCAGCCAGTAGGCTTGGCAAACAAGCACCTTTAACTGTTGGGCCATCTCCCCAGCCCTCACTTACCTTCTTTTGGAGCGGGAATTTTGGAGCTGATTGATCTGTGTTTCTGTTTCTGAAAGACAAAACAGGCCACCACAATATGGCTCGTATCAATCAATCCTCAAAGTCCTACCCTGGGCCCACATACTGAGATCAAGCCTCAGGCAGTTGGGGAGGAAGAGCTAATAAAAGAGACTCTTCTGACATATTGGCTACAGTTGATGACAGGCACCTACCGGGACTGTTACATTTTCCTGTAGTACTAGATTGTCCTTTGGGTGTAAGGGAGGAAGCTGCAGGAGCTCTGGGTTTATAGCAGCTACATCATCAAAATCAATCTGCAAAGGCAAGCAAATGTTTCCGTGAGCAACAGTGTTCAATCCATACACCTCTCTGCCAACACGACCACCCCCAGACCAATCTTAAGTTCCATTAGTACTGGTAGCTATGAAATAGTCATTTAGTAATGCTTTACCATCTAGATGCATATGGGTTCTGATTTCCAAGGCAACGGGAGATTGTCAGTGATGAGTGAGGTGTAGAGGACAGGAAACAGGTAGTCCACAGTAGACCCAGGCCACTTGGCTCTTCCACTTTTCTGCTGGGCAGTGACGTCCTGCTGGGGACAGCCTGAGCACTTCTTGCTGACTAACCCGGAGGAGGAAATTAGTTCTAACTCTCTGGTGATAGTAAAAACGGAGGGCCCTTCAGGATCTTATGAGCAGCAATGTTCCTGACAGCTGCTACCTAACCCTAATTCTACCTACATTTTCTACTGGGCTCAGAAACTTCTTCCCTAGTCACAGCTTCTGCTCATGCCTCTCCTGGTTCCTGCTCATGCCCCCCGTGAGGTCACAATTCTGCATTTACATCACCAGAGTCCTGTAACTCTTCAGAAACAACTGAAACTTTACTAGCATAACTTGGCAGAGGGTTGGAAGACAAGGTTCCAAAAACTGGGCTAGGTGTATATAGCTCAGTGATAGACTGCTTGCTTCCATGTATGAGGCCTTGGGTCTAATCCCCAACACACAAACACACACCCACACACCAATGAACCAAATGAGTCCCAATCTGTGTATAGTTTGAAATGTAACATAACTTAAAAATGTACTCCAGAGGGGCTGGAGAGATGGCTTAGAGGTTAAGGCATTTGCTTGCAAAGCCAAAGGACCCTGGTTGGATTCTCCAGGACCCACGTAAGCCAGATGCAGTAGGGGCGCATGTGTATGGAGTTCGTTTGCAGTGGCTAGAGGCCCTGGCATGCCCATTCTCTCTCTCTCTCTCTCTCTCTCTCAAATAAATAAATAAACGTACTCCAGAGCAAGGGTGTCACGACCCTAGATACACCCTAGACTTACAGTGCTCCAGCTGGCCCCCTAACCCTCATGCATTTTAGGTAAGCACTTTAACATTGAGCTACCCTCCCCAACCCAACTATAGTTATTAACTGACTTATTCAAACATGTACTAGACACAAGATCATTGCATGAAAAGTGAGGGAAGGGGGCAATCAAAGATAAGATATATCACCTTTCAGTGAATTCAAATCCTAACAGGAAACAAAAGTCTTAGAAACAAAGGAAAGCAAACAAAATAGAAGGGTAAGATGAGAGGATGGAATCTCAAAAGCTAGCAAGTACTTCAGTAACTACCCTTCTGTCCACATTGCTTACACAGCTACAGATGTTTTGGACACAAACCCCTACCCACCATTTCCAAACCCCAAACCACAGAGGACATAAACTAAAGAGCCCAGATTGGTAACCCTAGACTTGACATCAACTGACTCTTATACTGATCTTTATACTGAACAGCCCAGGAAAACAAAAGTAAGAGCGTGGGACTAGGGAGATGGTTCAGAGGTTAAAGGTGATTGTTTGCAAAGCTTGCCAGCCTAAGTTGGCCTTGGTTTGATTCTCCAGTACCCACAAAGTCAGATGTACAAAGTGGAGCACGTGACTAAAGTTTCTTTGGTTTTCCAATTTATTTTTATTTATTTATTACAGACAGAGAGAGAGAATGGGTGAGCCAGGCCTCTAGCCACTGCAAACGAATTCCAGACGCATGCGCCACCCATGTGCATCTGGCTTAAGTGGGATCTGAAGAATCGAACCTGGGTCCTCAGGCTTTGCAGGCAAAGTGCCTTCAACGCTAAGCCATTTCTCCAGCCCTGTTTGTTTTTAATGGTGTTTTCTAATTTTGTAATTTTAATTTCCTGTAGCACCTTGGAAATATTAAAAACAAATACAAATACAGGATGTTCAAACATTTTATAAATGGACTGGAGTTTCTTTGCAGTGGTAAAACACCCTGGTGTACCTATTCATTTTTTCTCTCTCCTCACAAAAAGTTTAAGAGCCAGGCGAGGTGGTACACGCCTGTAATCCCAGCACTTGGGAGGCAGAGGTAGGTAGATTGCCGTGAGTTCAAGGCCACCCTGAGACTACACAGTGAATTCCAGGTCAGCCTGAGCTACAGTGAGACCCTACCTCGAAAAACAGAAAAAAAAAGTGTAAGAGTGTGAAAGAACCAAGGCAATAAGCTTGGTCAGAGTGGTAAGTTGCCTTGCGGGTTTAATCTAAACACACCTTTGCTATCAAGACCACCCATGGCTCAGATTTTATGAACCTTAAGTTGTATTATGTACTGATAGCTATAAAACATGCCTTAATAATGGCTTACCATATAGGTAGATGTGGATTTCTGACTTTAAAAAAATTAGCCAGAGGCTGAAGAGATGACTTAGGAGTTAAGGTGTTTGCTAGCAAAGCCAAAGGACTCAGGTTCAATTTCCTAGTACCCATGTAAAGCCAGATGCACAATGTAGCACATGCAGTGGCTGAAGTCCCTGGCATGCCCATTCTCTCAAATAAATATATATAAATATAAATACACACACACATATATATGTATATTTATTTATTTACTTATTTATTTGAGAGAGAGAGAGAAAGAGAATGGGCACATCAGGGCCACCAGCCACTGAAAACGAACTCCAGATGCATGTCGCCCCTGTGCATCTGGCTTATGTGGGTCTTGGAGAATCGAACTGGGATCCTTTGGCTTTACAGGCAAATGCCTTAACCACTAAGCCGTCTCTCCAGCCCCAAATAATTTTTTTTGTTTTGTTTTGTTTTTTGAGGTAGGGTCTCACTCTGGCCCAGGCTGACCTGGAACTCACTATGCAGTCTCAGGGTGGCCTCAAACTCACAGCGATCCTCCTACCTCTGCCACCCAAGTGCTAGGATTAAAGGCGTGCTCCACCATGCCCGGCATAAATATATATTTTTAGTGGACAGATGAAGAACTAGGCATCCCTCCCGACGATGAGGACTGAAGTGTAAACTTATCCCTTTACATGAGCAAGGTGTGGAATTTCAAGCAATTGTGGACTTCATATTGTACATTGAAGTTGTAAATTAAAGTGGTTTGGCCAAGTTAAAAAAATATATACATATATACACACACACACATACATACATACATACATACATATATATATATATATATACATACACACACACACATACATATTTTAAAGTAGCCAGCATGGTGGTGCATGCCTTTAATGCCAATAATTAGGAGGCAGAGGCAGAAGGATCACTGTGAGTTTGAGATCAGCCTGGGACTACAGAGTGAGTTCCAGGTTAGCCTGGGCTAGTGTAAGACCCTATCTTTAAAAATCAAACAAGCAAGCAAACAAACAAAAATCAAGTTGCCTCATGATTTGGCATGTCAAAAACATAGTTTTTGGTCTGGAGAGATGGCTTAGTGGTTAAAGTGTTTGCCTGTAAAGTCTAATGACACGGGTTTGATTCCCCAGTACCCACGTAACTAGATGCAGTGGCCCATGCATCTGAAGTTCATTTACAGAGGCTGGAGGCCCTGGAGCACCCATTCTCTCTCTCCTCTCTCTATGCTTGCACAAACAACAATAACAAAAATAGTTTTGCCTCCTCACCTGTGTTAGTGATTTTGTTACGGAAACTAAAACTAACATCACAGGTGGCCATTCTGGCTTAGGAAAGTGAACAAAGTTTAAGGATTTTCTGCAGTTATTTACGTATATGTATGTATGTGTGTGTGTATATATCTGTATATGTATCCCCCCCCCCAGAAATAATTAATTGCCTCAATTTAGAATAGGCTTGACTAAAGAAAATCCCAGGGCTGGAGAGATTAGTGCCTATGAAGCAAGCCTAAAGGCCCAGGTTCGATTCCCCAGTACCCATTTAAGCCATATGCATAAGGCAACACATGATTCTGGAGTTCATCTGTAGTGGCTTAGAGGCTCTAGCATGCCCATTCATTCTCTCTCAAATAATTAAATAAATAAAAATAAAATATTAGGCCAGGTGTTCTGATGTACACTTTTAATCCCAGCACTCGGAAGGCAGAAATAGGAGGATCACCATGAGTTCAAGGCCACCCTGAGACTGCATAGTGAATTCCAAGTCAGCATAAGCTAGAGTGAGACCCTACCTCGAAAAACCAAAAACCACAACAAAAAATAATAATACTGAAATACTAATTTTAAAAGTTCCCAAGAAAGCATGGTGGTGTGTGCCTTTAATCCCAGCACTCAGGAGGCAGAGTAAGGAGGATCACATGAGTTCAAGGCCACCCTGAGACTACATAGTGAATTCCAGCTCAGCCTGGGCTAGAGCAAGACGCTACTTCGAAAACCAAAACAAAACAAACAAAAAATACCAAAGAGGACCATATTTTAAAATCAGAAACTGGGGCTGGAGAGATGGCTTAGTGGTTAAGCGCTTGCCTGTGAAACCTAAGGACCCTGGTTCGAGGCTCAATTCCCCAGTACCCACGTTAGCCAGATGCCCAAGGGGGCACACGCGTCTGGAGTTCGTCTGCAGTGGCTAGAGGCCCTGGCGTGCCATTCTCTCTCTTTCTCTATCTGCCTCTTTGTCTCTGTCACTCTCAAATAAATAAATAAAAATAAACAACAATAATAATAAAAAGAAACTAAACTCTCACATGTTCCATTTCCACCCAGATCTTTTTCATAGGACAATGTTATGTGCGGTAGAAGCATTCTCATACAGCCTACCTCTTTGCCCTTCGTGGTTCCTCCTTCTGTCCATTCCACTGAAACGCAGGATTTCTCCAAATTTATAGTGCATACGTTGGCACTGTGAATTAAGCCTGTATATGAAAAAACCAGAGTTGTAAATGATGATTTCACTTTTCCCCCTTAAGATCAACAATGCTGATCTTAGAACACTTGCCAGTTTAAAAAAATAAAAACAGCTGGGCATGGTGGCGCCTTTAATCCCAGCACTCAGGAGGCAGAGGTAGGAGGATTGCCATGAGTTCGAGGCCAATCTGAGACCCCATAGTGAATTCCAGGTCAGCCTGGGCTAGAGTGAGACCCTACCTCGAAAAACCAAATAAATAAATAAATAAATAAATAAATAAATAAATAAATAAATAAAAAATAAAAAAATAAAATAAAGACATCGTGGCACACACCTTTAATCCCAGCACTCAGAAGGCAGAGGTGGGAGGATTGCTGTGAGTTCAAGGCCACCCTGAGACTACATAGTGAATTCCAGTTCAGCCTGAGCAAGAGTGAGACCTACCTCGAAAAACAACGACGACGACGACGACGACGACAACAACAACAAAAAAAAAAACATGGTTAAAAAGCCAGGTGTAGCCAGGCATGGTGGTGCACCTTTATCCCAGCACTCAGGAGGCAGAGGTAGGAGGATCACTGTGAGTTCGAGGCCACCCTGAGAACCTAGTGAATTCCAGGTCAGCCTGGACCAGACAGAGTTAAACCCTACTTCAAAAAAAGAAAAATAAATAAATAAATAAATAAATAAATAAGAAGAGGGGCTGGAGAGATGGCTTAGCAGTTAAGGTGCTTGCCTGCAAAGACTAAGGACCCCAGTTCGATTCTCCAGTACCCATGTAAACCAGATGCATAAGGGGGCATATGCGTCTGGAGTTCCTTTACAGTGGCTGGAGGCCCTGGTGCACCCATTCTCTCTCTGCCGCTCGCTCTCTCCAAATAAATAAATAAAAAACTTTAGGCCGGGCATGGCGGCTCATGTCTTTAATCCTGGCACTTGGGAGGCAGAGGTAGGAGGATCGCTGTGAGTTTGAGGCTACCCTGAGACTACCTAGTGAATTCCAGGTCAGCCTGGACTAGAGTGAGACCCTACCTGAGAAAAACAAAACAAAACAAAAACTTTAAAAAAGAACAAAAAAAGGGCTGGAGAGATGGCTTAGCGGTTAAGCGCTTGCCTGTGAAGCCTAAGGACCCCGGTTCGAGGCTTGATTCCCCAGGACCCATGTTAGCCAGATGCACAAGGGAGCGCATGCGTCTGGAGTTTGTTTGCAGTGGTTGGAGGCCCTGGTGCGCCTATTCTCTCTCTCTATCTGCCTCTTTCTCTCTGTCTGTCGCTCTCAAATAAATAAATAAAAAGTAACAAAAAAAATTTTAAAAAAACAACAGGAGGACACTCTTGCATTAAAAAAAAAAAAAAAGAACAAAAAAGAACAGGAGGGCAAGGTGTGGTGGTGCACGCCTTTAATCCCAGCAGTAGTAGGAGGATCTCTGAGAGCTCAAGGCCACCCTGGAACTATAGAGTGAGTTTCAGGTCAGCCTGGGCTAGAGACCCTACCTCGGAAAAAAAAAAAATGAAAAAATAAAAAACAAAAATAAAAAGAGGACTGGAAAGATGGTTTAGTGGTTAAGACACTTGCCTGCGAAGCTATGAGAATTGAATTACAATTACTATCAGAATTGGGCTTATACCGTACCTACCTACACAATCCATAAAATGGGCTCCCTGCTATCCTGAGACTCGCCCTTAGGATGCCTAAAAGTCAACCTAAGTCCCTGGGCTTAACAGACCTTGAAGCCAAAGTTTTTAATTTTGTGTGTGTGTGTGGTTTTTTTGAGGTAGGGTCTCACTCTAGCCCAGGCTGACCTGGAATTACCATGTAGTCTCAGGCTGGTCTAGAACTCATGGTGATCCTCCTACCTCTGCCTCCCAAGAGCTGGGATCAAAGGCGTATGCTGAGCTCAAGGCCAGAGTTTTAATTCAGCTCTCTACTCAGATCTGGCCCCAATATAAATTGGACAATGATCAGATCACATCTGGTCTGAATTACAAGTCCTTATAGACCTAGACAATTACATATGGAGAAATGACAAATGGTCTTAAGTCCCACAAAGCCCCTTTCTTACCCCACCTTCCAACCCATGTCTCCCACCTTGATGGCCTCCTCAATGGAGATGATCTCCATATACAGCCCTCCCTAGAAATCGACCTCACACACAGTTCTGTCAGTAACTTATTTGGGTCTCTCCCCCTCACACCAAATTAAGCCATCCTGCTAAACTGAACATAAACCCTGCTGCCAAAAGGAAACTCCTGTCTTTATTGGGCCTCTTTAACTCCTTTCTACCTATGGATACCTAATTTGTCTCTCCTTGCTAAAGGTTAAAATCACGATGCTGCTTCTAGGGTTTTTTTTCCCTTTACCTTTTCATTATAAGCCACCAAAGAGAAACAGCTGAGTGGGGACAATCACAGCACCCAAAAACTTAACCCTTAAATGACCAAAACCAAAAACCAAAAAGCAGCATCTGCCACACAGAGAGTAAAACAAAGGGAAAATACCAAGGGAGGTCCTGAGACCACAGCCCCCTTACATATGGCTAATGGTCACAAAAGAAAAAAAAAGTCAGCTTTAAATTCAAACTACAAACAGCTGTGGCCCTGTTAAGAGTAAGTCCTTACCATTTAAAGTATAACTAAAATCTTAAAAAGGGACGTTTCTCCATGTTTTGGTTGTTATGTCTAATGCTGGCCAACCATATGATGTTAAATTACTAAAACTAGGCTTATGATATATTTCTGACTTTAAATTCTAAATTGTTCTGCTAAGGATGTTTCTCTACAAATTTCCAATAATTGAATGGTAACTTTGTGATGCTGGACTACTTGCTTCTGTCAGTTGTTAATAGGATAAGCCAATTAAGTGAAGTTTCTTTTAATAGTCCTATTGGACTGGAGAGATGGCTTAGCCGTTAAGCACTTGTCTGTGAAGCCTAAAGACCCCAGTTCGAGGCTCGATTTCCCAGGACCCACATTAGCCAGATGAACAAGGGGCGCACACGTCTGGAGTTCGTTTGCAGTGGCTGGAGGCCCTGGCACGCCCATTCTCTCTCTCTCTCTCTCTGTCTCTTTCTCTCTCTGTGTCTGTCACTCTCAAATAAATAAATAAAAATAAACAACAACAAAAAAAGAAAGAAAGAAAGAAAGATGGAGGGCTGGAGAGATGGCTTAGCGGTTAAGCACTTGCCTGTGAAGCCTAAGAACCCCGGTTCAAGGCTCGATTCTCCAGGACCCACGTTAGCCAGATGCACAAGGGGGCGCACGCATCTGGAGTTCCCTTTGCAGTGGCTGGAAGCCCTGGCGTGTCCATTCCCTCTCTCTCTCTATCGGCCTCTTTCTCTGTGTCTGTCGCTCTCAAATAAATAAAAAATGAAGAAAAAAAAAATTAAAAAAAAAAAAAGATGGAGCCGGGCGTGGTGGCACACGCCTTTAATTCCAGCACTTGGGAGGCAGAGGTAGGAAGATCGCCATGAGTTCAAGGCCATCCTGAGACTACATAGTGAACTCCAGGTCAGCCTGAGCTAGAGTGAGACCCTACCTCCAAAAAAAAAAAAAAAAAAGGATGGTTAAGGGCTGGAGTGAGACGGCTTAGCAATTAAGGCACTTGCCTGCAGAGCCTAAGGACCCATGTTTGACTCCCCAGATCCCACATATGCCAGACACGCAAGGTGACATATGTACAAGGTCGCACATGCGCACAAGGTGGCACATGCATCTGGAGTTTGATAACAGTGGCTGGAGGCTTTGGCATGCCAATTATCTCTCTCTCTCTCATTTTTTTTAAAAAGCCAGTCTGTTGGGCTTGCCTCAAAAAAATAAAAAAAAAAACCCTACCGTGAAAAAACAAAAATACAGCCAGACTTCGTGGCACACGCCTTTAATCCCAGCACTCAGGAGGCAGAGGTAGGAGGATCGCTTTGAGTTCGAGGCCACCCTGAGACTACATAGTGAATTCCAGGTCAGATTGGACTAGAGTGAAACCCTATCTCCAACCCTTCCCCCCCAAAAAAGAGCTAGATGTGGTGGTGGTGGCACACACCTTTAATCCCAGCAGTTGGGAAGCAGAGGTAAAAGGATCACTCTGAGTTCAAGGCCACCCTGAGATTACATAGTGAATTCCAGGCCAACCTGGACTAAAGAGAAACCATACCTCAAAGAACCCTAAGGACCCATGTTCTATTCTCCATAACCCATGTAAGCCAGATGCACAAAGTGGTGCATGTGTTTGGAGCTCATTTTCAGTGGCTGGAGGCCCTTATGCACCTATTCTCTCTCTCTCATAAATAAATAAATAAAATTAAAAGGTCAATACAAGTGTAAAAAGGTGCGAGGATGTGAACAGTAGGAAAACTAAAAAGATGGTCTTATGCTGGGCTAAAAGGTGACAAGATGTCAAACAACCTAGACCCACCTAAGCCAGAGGCACAAGGTGGCACATGCACCTGTTCGTTTGCAGTGGCTGGAGGCCCTGGTGTGCCCATTCTCTCTCAAATAAATAAATAAAAATAAACAAAAAAAATTTTAAGTTATTTTGTTTATCCTAGTTCTATCAAATGGTTGTCAATAGCCCTTTAATCTCAGTCATTGTAACTTTTATCCTCCTGTTAGGTAAAAATATGTAAAGGTAACTAGCCTAAGCTTTATCAATTTTTTTTTTTTTTTTGAGATAGGATCTTGCTCTAGCACCGGCTGACCTAGAATTCATGATGTATTCTCAGAGTGACCTCAAACTCACAAAGATCCACTGACCTCTGCCTCCTAAGTACTGGAATTAAAGGCTTGCGCCACCACGCTGGGCAGCTTTATCAATTTTATGTCATGGGTAAAACATAAAATTATTTTATACATCAGTCTAATTGCTATCCAAGATTGTTTTTTCTCTCAAAACAGATTTGTCAAAGGTTGTATTAGAGCTCATCTGTTTTAGTTCAACAATGATGTACCATCAAACAGTTAAATAACTGTCTCATTTCTGGTATCTCAAGTTCATTGCTCACAAGCAAATTAACTTTTTTTGTTAGTTTGTTTTTTGAGGTAGGGTCTCACTCTAGCTCAGGCTGACCTGGAATTCACTATGTAGTCTCAGGGTGGCCTTGAACTAGGGCGATCCTCCTACCTCTGCCTCCTGAGTACTGGGATTAAAGGCGTGCGCCACCATGCCTGGCTATGCTATCTTTTTTTAAATTTAATTTTATTTAAGAGAGAGAATGGGTGTGCCAGGGCCTGCAGCCACTGTAAACAACCTGCAGACCCATGTGCCACTTCATGTATCTGGCTTACATGGGTCCTGGGGAATCAAACCTGGGTCCTTTGGCTTCGCAGGCAAATGTCTTAATCCCTTGAGCCATCTCTCCAGCCCACTTTATGATATCTTATTTCTCTTTTCCTGACAGTTTCTAAGTTAAATTAATTGGTTTGGCTTTTTTAAAACTTATTTTATGTATTTATTGATTTGAAAGAGAGGAAGAGACAAAGAGGCAGATAGAGAGAATGGGGGCACCAGGGCCTCTAGCACTGCAAATGAAATACAGACACATGCACCACCTTGTGCATCTGGCTTATGTGAGTTCTGGGGAATCGAACAGAGGTCCTTAGGCTTCACAGGCAAGCGCCTTAACCGCTAAGTCATCTCTCTAGTCCGAAAACAATAGTTTTATCAATAAATCTGAACCAGGGGCTAGAAAATGGCTTAGTGGTTAAGGTGTTTGCCTACAAAGACTAAGGATTCATGTTCAACTCTCTGGGTCCCACATAAACCAGATACACAGTGACACAAGCATGCAAGATCCCACATGCACACAAGGGGGGGCACGCATCTGGAGTTTGATTGCAGTGGGTGGAGGCCCTGGCATGCAAATTCTCTCTCACACTCTCTCACTTGTAAAAAAGAAAAAGAAAATATTGTTTCAAGACTGGTAACATAAAAAAAGAAGAAAAAAAAAAACTGGTAACATGTTCTGCCGGTACTTACAGCTATTTGATATTTAAAGACTAAGATGTGCCTACCTTCAAAAAAGTTTCTTTCTCTACATTTGTCTCACCTTAACTATTTACATAATTCAAACTTAACTCTCCATAATAAGGTGATATTTATATCTTTTTTGGTTTTTCTGTTTTTCTGTTTTTGTTTTTAAGATAGGGTCTCCCTCTAGCCCAGGCTGACCTGGAACTTCCAGGGATCCTCCTACCTCTGCCTCCCCAGTGCTGGGCTGAAAGGCCTGTGCCACCACACTGGCTTGCTTTCTTAAAAAAAATAATAATAATATATATATATACATATATATATATACATATATATATATATATATATATATATATATATATATATATTTGAGTGAGAAAAAAGAGGGAGAAAGAGAGATAATGGGTGCACCAGAGCCTCCAGCCACTGCAAACAAACTCCAGACACATGCGCCACCTTGTGCCTCTGGCTTACGTGGGTCATGGGGAATTGAACCAAAGTTTTCTGGCTTTGCAGGCAAATGCCTTAACTGCTAAGCCATCTCTCCAGCCCTTTTTTTTTGTTTTCTTGAGGTGGGGTCTTGCTCTAGCTCAGGCTGACCTGGAGTTCACTATGTAGTCTCATGGTGGGCTCAAACTCATGGCAATCCTCCTGCCTCTGCCTCCTGAGTGCTGGGATAAGGGTGTGTACCACCACACCTGGCTGATAAATTATTATTTTGGTTTTTCTTTTCTTTTTTTTTTTTTTTTTTGGTTTTTTGAGGTAGGGTCTCACTCTAGACCAGGCTGACCTGGAATTCACTATGGAGTCTCAGGGTGGCCTCGAACTCACGGCGATCCTCCTACCTCTGCCTCCCGAGTGCTGGGATTAAAGGCGTGCGCCACCACGCCCGGCTTTTATTTTGGTTTTTCGAGGTAGGGTCTCACTCTAGCTCAGGCTGACCTGGAATTGACTCTGCAGTCTCAGGGTGGCCTCAAACTCACAGTGATCCTCCTACCTCTGCCTCCTGAGTGCTGGGATTAAAGGCATGTACCACCATGCCCAGCTGATAAAATTTATTTACACTGCCATACCTCATATTAATATGGAAATTGAAGTAAGAAAATTTAAAAGCCCCAAAGTTGTGTCCTGTACTGCATAGTCTTTTGTGCTGATACTGAAATGTTTGACTGTTTCAAGGCCATGATCTGTATTACAGCCCTATTGTAAATCATCTTATGGTTGTTTTCACATCTGCCCACTAACTTTTTTTTTTTTTTCTGTTTCTGTAAAACTTGCCTATCACAAACTCAAAGTCTCTGGCATTCAGCTGGGACTCTGATAACTAACAATAATGAATAGCCTGAGATAAGATGTATAAACTCTGAGCCATGAGAGCTCAGGATCCAGGCTTTGGATTCCTCTGGACCCATGCTGGCATGAGAACAAACTGATTCTCCACTTAGTCTGTGGTACCAGTTCTGTAAGTCTTAGCTTCCCATATCAATATCACAGTTAAAATTCAGGTATAAAGGGGCTGGAGAGATGGTTTAGTGATTAAGGCGACTGCATGAGAAGCCTGAGGACTCAGGTTTGATTCCTCAGTACCCACGTAAGCCAGATGCACAAGGTGGCACATGTGTCTAGAGTTGGTTTGCAGTGGCTAGAGGCCTTCGTGTGCCCATTCTCCCGCTAATAAATGAATAATTAAAAAAAAAAACACTCAGGTATACATAATGTTAAGCTTTGACTACTGAAAAAGTCATTAAAAGCCAGGGGAGGTGGCACATGCCTTTAATCCTAGCAATTAGGAGGCAGAGGTAGGAAGATCACCATGACTTTGAGACCACCCTGATATTGGATCGAATTCCAGGTCAGCCTGGGCTAGATTGAAAGCCTACAAAAGAAAAAAAAAAAAAAGTCATGGACAAAATCAAGATATTTTTTAACTAAGTTTTATCTATTTATTTAAACTCTAAGTGTGACATAAAAGTCAAAACTACAAAATTGATATAAACAACCTTCTGGACCTCTACAGTTTCACCAATTCACCTCAGAGGGTCCTGTAACAGACTAACTGAATTTATCTGGGCCCTCTTTTGTTTTTTCGAGGTAGGGTCTCACTCTAGCCCATGGTAACCTGGAATTCAGTATGCAGTCTCAGGGTAGCCTTGAACTCACAGTGATCCTCCTACCTCTGCCTCCCTAGTGCTGGGATTAAAGGCGTGAGCCACCACGCCCGTCTATCTGGGCCCCTTTTGGCCGTTCCCCAAATCTAAAAGTCAGCGGTAGAGACACCCCCCTCAATTTTTTTTCTCTCTTCTTCCCACTTCAGCTTGAAAACTCGAACTCGCAACCCATCTCCCGAAAGAATTTGGGGTCTCTCTCTACTGGCATTCGACTCAGAGGTCATTACAACACAGACCACGGTATGTGCCACTGTAGCCTCTCTTCTGGAAAGAGGTTTACGGTTTACCGAGTTTGGGCAGGAAGTGAATTTACCTGCCTAAACTTCCCCAGGAGAGTCAGTGACCACAGGGACCCTGTCCAGCTTAGAGGAAAGGTATAGGACCCACGGCCAGCACAGTTTTACCCCGTGTAGGGAAGACAGAGTACCCACGCAGGGACATCGAGCCCATGTGTGTGGACTGGGGACAGGGGGAATGCCCAACAGAGCTCGGTCGTTTGGAGGCGGGGCGATGGTCGCGGCCATCTCACTGCTCACGCGCGCCCCGGGCCTCGGGACCCTGCCCCTCACCATTACTGCGCTGGATCTTGATGGTGAGACCGGGAAACAATCGGGCCTGAAGCGACGAGTCCATGGACTTTCCAAGGTCAGCCAGTAAGAAAAGCGAAAAAAAAAAGCACAGCGATCACAACACTACAGTGCAGCGTCAACACCGCGTAAACCGTCGCAGTTTAAACTCCGCGCCGTGAAACGTCATCACGTGATCGCCTACCTCATTTCCGCAGGCCCTCGGCGTCCCGCACAGCCTCATGGGATATGTAGTCTTCCCTCAAGTCTTCCGGAGCCCTGGACCGCCCGTGTGCTCGGCCACGCTCCGGGGTCGCTGCGCCTGGGGGGAGTCGTTTCCAGTCCATGCGCTCTTACACCTTGGGTTCCTGCTTTAATACCGGGTTAACCGTCTCCTTCGGTGTTTGCGAAAGCTGGGAAACTTCCGTGTGGTGTTAGCTCTGGGCTTCTGGGGACACTGAAGAGTTAATGAAGCCCTAAAGTTGCTTGAAGGGTTAATAACGTTCTGAAGTTGCTGATGGGGACATGGCTTACCCGTTAAGGCGATTGATTGCTTGCAAAGCCTAAGGACCCAGGTTCGATTCCCCAGTACCCACGTAAAACCAGATACACAAAGTAGCCCATGTGTGTGGAGTTCATTTGCAGTGGCTAGGGGCCCTGGCGGGTGCACAATAAAAAAAGTAAAGTTGCTGAGACAAGCTGGCCCCAAAACAGAGACTTGTGAATAAAGGTCAAATTCCTTAGGAATAATACAGCCCAGACCTTGGGCCCCCAAAAGAAACAGAAAACACCCTTCAATGAAAAGCCACTGTTCTATGCAATAACTTTTTTGTTTTGTTTTGGTTTGTTTTGGTTTGTTTTAGAGGTAGGGTTTCACTCTATCTTAGGATGACCTGATATTCATTATGTAGTCTCAGGGTGGCTGAACTCGTGGTGATCCTCCTACCTCTGCTGGAATTAAAGGTGTGCACCACCACGCCCAGCCCCACAATAACATTTTCATATCCTGAAGACAGTACAGTTTAATCTTAAAAGTTGTAGAGGTAGGCGGATTGCTGTGAGTTCGATGCCACCCTGAGACTACATAGTGAATTCTAGGTCAGCCTGGGCTAAGGTAAGATCCTACCTCAAAAAAAAAAAACAAAGTTGTGGAGCTAGAGAGATGGCTTAGTGGTTAAGGCGTTTGCCTGCAAAGCCAAAGGATCCCGGTTTGATTCCCCAGGACCCATGTAAGCCAGATACACAAAGGGGGTGCATGCATCTGGAGTTCCTTTGCACTGGCTGGATGCCTTGGCATGCCCATTCTCTCAAATAAATAATAATTTTTAAGAGATTTAAAAAAAAAAGTTGTAACTGTCTTGTCAGCAAAGAAAATGGCCTTGTTCTTGTCTTGTTTTCCCTGACCCACATCCTTGCTTTGGCTCTTCAGGCCCCTCATTTTTTATAAAAGTCTACTCAGCTGTAAATACACCTGTCTGTAACCTCAAACCCGAAGAGGTCTTATAGTCTGTGAACTGAAGGTCTCAGAAAAGTGCTTCATCTGCCTCAGATAAGGCTGAATGGACTGATAAAACTCTTGGAAAACATTCCTTGTTCGTGGATCGGAAGAATCAATACTGTGAAAATGGCAATCTTACCAAATGCAATCTACACATTTAATGCAATCACCATCAAAATTCCAACAGCAGGGCTGGAGAGATGGCTTAGCGGTTAAAGTGCTTGCCTGCAAAGCCAAAGGACCCAGGTTCAATTCTCCAGGACCCACATTAGCCAGATGCACAAGGGGCACATGCATCTGGAGTTCGTTTTCAGTGGCTGGAGGCTCTGGTGTGCTCTCGCTCGCTCCTCTCTCTCTCTCTCTCTCCCCTCTTTCTCTGTTAAATAAATAAAAGTAAAATATTTTTTAAAAATTCCAACAGCTTTCTTCACAGGAATAGAAAAAACAATGCAAAAATTCATTTGGAATCACAAAAAATCTTGAATATCTAAAACAATACTGAGCAACAAAAATAAGGCTGGTGGTATCACCATACCTGATTTTAACCTATACTACAGAGCCATAGTAACAAAAACAGCATGGTACTGGCCCAAAAGCAGACATATAAATCAATGGAACATAATAGAGGACCCAGATATAAGTCCGGGTAGCTATAGCCACCTGATATTCAATAAATATGCCCAAAATACTCATTGGAGAAAAGACAGCCTCTTCAGCAAATGGTGCTGGGAAAACTGGATATGTATCTGTACAAGGATGAAAATAGATTCTTCTCTCTCTCCATGCACAAGAATTAAGTCCAAATGGATTAAAGACCTTGACATCAGACCTGAAACTCCGAAAAGTGCTAGAGGAAAAAGTGGGGGAAACCCTTCAACATATTGGTCTTGGCAAAGACTTTCTCAATATAATTTCAATTGCTCAGGCAATAAAACCACAGATTAACCACTGGGATCTCATGAAATTAGAAAGATTTTGTATGGCAAAGGACACTGTGAAGAAAGCAAAGAGGCAACCTACAGAATGGGAAAAAAATCTTTGCCAGCTATACATCTGGTAGAGGATTAATATCTAGGATATACAAAGAATTCAAAAAATTAAATAATAAGAAATCAAACAAGCCAATCAAAAAATGGGCTATGGAACTAAATAGAGAGTTCTCAAAAGAAGAAATACAGATGGCATATAAGCATCTAAAAAAAAATGTTCTACATCCCTAGTCATCAGGAAATGCAGATTAAAACTACATTGAGATTCCATCTCACTCCTGTAAGATTGGCTACCATCATGAAAACAAATGACCATCAATGCTGGCGAGGATGTGGAAAAAGAGGAACCCTTCTACACTGTTGGTGGGAATGCAATCTGGTCCAGTCATTGTGGAAATCAGTGTGGAGGTTCCTATGACAGCTAAAAACAGATATACCATATGACCCAGCTATAGAAATCCTAGGCATATACCCTAAGGACTCATCTCATTACCTTAGAAATACTTGCTCAACCATGTTTATTGCTGCTCAATTCACAGTAGCTGGGAAATGGAACCAGCCTAGATGTCCTCAACTGATGAGTGGATAATGAAGATATGGCACATTTATACAATGGAGTTCTACTCAGCAGTAAAGAAAAATTAAGTTATGAAATTCACAGGAAAATGGATGGAACTGGAAAGGACTATACTTAGTGAGGTAACCCAGGCCCAGAAGCCAAGCCTCTCATGTTCTCTCTCATATGTGGATCCTGGCTACAGATGATTGGACTTCTGTGTGAGTAGAAAGAAAACTCAGCAGCAAAGGCCAGTAAACTAGAAAAGAGATATAAAGGGAAGAGAAAGGAAGGGAGAGGGCTACTTAATAGGATGGAATTGTATATATGTAAGTAGAAGAATAGATTAATGAGGGTGAAAAGGCCCAAAGTGAGGTCAGGGGAAGAGATTGAGTAAAGGAAAGGTGGAGGGAGGGCTAATCAAAATCTAAGAGGACATAAATAACTCATATGGAAACCTACCTTTTTGGACAATGGAACACTCAGGAGCCATAGATGGTCGCTAGAAAATTTTCAGTTCAGAGATGGGATACCTTCCAGTGAGTTGTTGGCCAAGGAGGTCCCTGATGCCCCCAAAACATTATAGGTCATCGCCGAGGCCCTTGGTTTCCCACCAGGAATATATGGTAAGACCCTATTGCTGAAGACTTCACATACTTGCGCTGCAAGGCCACTGAGAAATCCTGCTGGATCTGAGCTGATAACCTCCTGCATGCAGACCAGCTGACAGAAAGCTGGAAGAAGCCATTCTGCATGCAGTCCAATGGGACAAAGAGAAATCACCAGTGAAGATACTCAACAGTGGACACTGCAAGCCTTATATTTGGCCAGCCAGGCCAAATGAGCCAATGGATGCAATAGTGGCACGTCTGTCATGGTGGAAACCAACTGCCCTCTAATTGGACTGGAGGCCCGCTGCATGGGAGGGAATACATCCCTGATACTGAAAACTTAAAACAGGGGTCATCATGAGCCCTAGGGATGTAACGTCTGCTGCTGTCTGGATAAATGTATATACTATGCTTATCAAACTGCCCAGTAAGCACTTCTCTTAATGTTCATACCCTTATATTAATGCTACTCTCACTTTTGGTAGAGAATCTTCTCTTTTCAGATGTCAGTGACCTTGGGATGACTCAGAAGACATCATGGTGCTGGAAAGAAGTAACAGGAGTGCTCAGTACTGTAATATCTCTATCACACCTTCCAAGGCTCAGGGTCTAATGTGGAAGAGGTGGCAGGAAAGAACGTAAGAGCCAAAGGAAGGGTAGGACTCCTTACAACGTGCTCCTCCAGACACAAAATGGCCTGGATATCCATGACCCCACAGTGCCTGACACTACCTACACAAGACCATCATAAGAGGAGGAAAAGATCATGACATCAAAATAAAAGAGAGACTGAGAGGAGGAGGGGATATGATGGAGAATGGTGTTTCAAAGGGGGAAAGTGGGGGGAGGGAGGGCATTACCATGGGATATTTTTTATATTCATGGAAGTTGTTAATAAAAATTTGGAAAAAAAAAAAAAACTCGTGAGGTAGAGCAGGGCATGGTGGCACACACCTTTAGTCCCATCACTTGGGAGACAGAGGTAGAAGGATCACCTTGAGCTCAAGGCCAACCTGGGACTACAGAGTGAGTTCCAGGTCAGCTTTGCTAGAGTGAGACCCTACCTTGAAAGGAACAAAAAGGAAAAAAACAAACAAACCTGTGATCATAGAGATGGAATATGGTAGTCAGAGCCAAATTACCTTGGGCTACCTTTATGCCCCTTAATAGCTATCTATTGCCCACCTCTGTGTCTGAACTAACATCCTGGTCACTATCAGTTGATCAGGTATAATCCTTTTTGGAATGTAAGAACAGACCCCCAGCTTCCACCTACCCAAGGGCTAAGAATGTCATCAGATAGCATCTAAAGCCTATGTGGAGATTCCTCCACCACTACCTCCCCCCCTTTGCTATAACCCGCCTACCTGATGGTCAGTCAATGTATTTGAAAAGTGAAGCCATTGTGGTTGTGCACACTTTTAATCCCAGCACTTGGGAGGCAGACCATGAGTTCAAGGCCACCCTGAGACTATATTGTGACTTCCAGGTCACCCTGGGCTAGAGTGAGACCCTACCTCGAAAAACCAAAAATAAATAAAATAAAGTGGTCTGGAGAAATGGCCTAGCAGTAAAGATGCTTGCCTGCAAAGCCTAAGGACCCAGGTTCAGTTCCCCAGGACGCACATAAGCCAGATGCACAAGGTGGCACATGCGTCTGGAGTTCTTTTGCAGTTGCTGGAGTCTCTCCATGTTTTGTGTTCTTTGTCATGTTTAATGCTGGCCAACCCTATGCTGTTAAGTTACTAAAACCAGGTTTATGATATCTTAGTGACTTTAAATTTTAAGTTTTTCTGCTAAGGATGTTTCTTTATAGATTTCCAATAATAGAATGATTAACTTTGTGATGTGGGACCACTTGCTTCTCTGTCAATTGATAATAGAATAAGTCAATTAGGTGAAGCTTCCTTCATTAGTCCTATAAAAAAGATGGTTAAGCTGGGCGTGGTGCACACCTTTAATCACAGCACTCAGGAGGCAGAGGTAGGAGGATCACTGTGAGTTGGAGGCCACCCTGGGACTACCTAGTGAATTCCAGGTCAGCCTGAGCTAGAGTGAGACCCTACCTCAAAAAGCCAAAATAATAAATAAATAAATAAATATAAATATAAATATAAATATAAAATAAAGTATAGCTAAAATCTTAAAAAAGAACATCTCTCAGAGCTGGGCGTGGTGGTGCACGCCTTTAATCCCAGCACTCTGGAGGAAGAGGTAGGAGAATCTCTGTAAATTCGATGCCACCCTAAGACTACCTAGTGAATTGCAGGGCAGCCTGAGCTAGAGTGAGACCCTACCTGGAAAAAACATGCTCAACCACACTTATTGCCATTTATTCACAATAGCTAGGAAATAGAACCAGCCTAGATGTCAACTGATGAGTGGATAATGAAGATGTTGCACATTTATGCAAAGGAGTTCTACTCAGCAGTAAAGAAAAATGAAATTTGCAAGAAACTAGATGGATCTGGAAAGGATTATACATAGTGGGGTAACTGAATAGACTTCCCTGAAAACTAGAGGGTACTGAAGAGTTAATAACTATCCTTAAGACCAATAAGCAATAAAAAAAACTTCAGAAGCATGGCCTTCACAGGCCTGTTACTCCCAAATGATAAACTAAACATCCCTCAGCTCAGAAAACCTTGAGGGAACAGAAACTGTCTGGTGGGTTACCCTCCCAAGACAATTTGACTAAAAAGCTTATTCTGAGCAAGGACACAAATAGCTACAGTTCCTTATCTACTTCCCTTGGACCTGCAGCTGGTACAGTGTGTTTTTCTTAGGATCCGCTTTATAAGCTTGCACCCAGCCTAGCCCAGTGCCTCAGCCTCCATCCTGTGGGAAAGCTATTGCCCCTCTCTGTCTTCTCTAATAAAAAGCAATCTAGCATTTGCAGGAAAATGGATGGATCTGGAAAGGATTATACTAAGTGAGGTAGCCCAGGCCCAGAAAGCCAACGTGCGCATGTTCTCTCTCATATGTGGATCCTAGCTACAAATGACTGGACTTCTGTGTGAGTAGGAAGAAAACTCAGTAGCAGAGGCGAGTAAGTTAGAAAGGAGATATAAAGGGAGTGAGAGGGGGACCTAATAGGATGGTATTGTATATATGTAAGTAGAAGAACAGATTAATGGGGGTGGAAAGGCCTAAGTGAGGTCAGGGGAAGAGATTGAGTAAGGAAAGGTGGAGGGAGGGCTAATCAAAATCTAAAAGGATATAAATAAGTCATATGGAAACCTACTTTTTTTGGACAATGGAACACACAAGAGCCATAGATTGTTACTAGAAGATTTTCAGTGCCAGGGATGGGATACCTTCCAATGTGTTGTTGGTCAGGGCCCCCAAAACATTATAGGTCATCGCCGAGGCCCTCGGTTTCCCACCAGGAATAGATGCTAAGACACTACTGCTGAAGACCCCACATACTTGGGCTGCAAAGCCACTGAGAAATCCTGCTGGAACTGAGCTGATAACCTCCTCCATGTAGACCAGCTGACAGAAAGCTGGATGAAGTCATTCTACATGTAGTTCAATGGGAGAAAGAGATACCACCAGTGAAGATACTCAACAGTGGACACTGCAAGCCTTATAATTGGCTAGCCAGGCCAAATGAGCCAGCGGGTGCAATAGTGGCATGTCTATCATGGTGGAAACCAACTGCCCTCCAGTTGGACTGGAGGCCTGCTGCATGGGAGGGAATACATCCCTGATACTGAAAACTTAAAACAGGGGTAGTCATGAGCCCTAGGGGTGTAACATCTGCTGATGTCTGGCTAAATGTATATACTATGCTTATCAAACAGCCCAGTAAGCACTCCTCTTAATATTCATACCCTTATATTAATGCTACTCTCACTTTTGGTAGAGAATCTTCTCCTTTCAGATGTCAGTGACCTTGGGATGACTCAGAAGGTATCATAGTGCTGGAAAGAAGTGACTGGAGTACTGAGTAACATCTCGATCACACCTTCCAAGGCTCAGGGTCTAATGCGGAAGACGTGGCGGAAAGAATCTAAGAGCCAAAGGAAGGACTGCTTACAATGTCCTCCCTCCAGACAAAATGGCCTGGATATCTATGACCTCATAGTGCCTGACACTACCTACACAAGACATCATAAGAGGAGGAAAAGATCATGACATCAAAATAAAAGGGAGACTGATTGAGATGGGGAAGGGATATGATGGAAAATGGAATTTCAAAGGGGAAAGTGGGGGGAGGGAGGGTATTACCATGGGATATTTTTTATAATCATGGAAAATTGGAAAATGTTAATAAAAATTGAGAAAAAAAAGAAAGGGGGGACTTAATAGGGTATATATATACACACACACACATATATATATATGTAGAAGAACAGATTAATGGGGGTGGAAAGGCCTAAGTGACATCAGGGGAAGAGATTGAGTAAAGGAAAGGGGTGGGGGAGTGCTAATCAAAATCTAAGAGGGTATGAATAAGTCATATGGAAACCTACTTTTTTGGACAATGGAACACCCAGAAACCATAGATTGTTACTAGAAAATTTTCAGTGTCAGGGATAGGATACCCCACATAAGCCAGACGCATAAGGGTGAGGCAATTGAAAGGTCACACATATCCACTAGGTGGCACTACGATCTGGCATTCAATTGCAGTGGTTGAGGCCCTGGCATGCCAATTCTCTCTCTTTTTCTAAAAAATAAAAATATGGCCGGGGTTGGTGGTGCACACGTTTAATCCCAGCACTTGAGAGGCAGAGGTAGGAGAGTTTTCCTGAGTTCAAGGCCACCCTAACCCTACATAGTGAATTCCAGGTCAGCCTGGGCTAGAGTGAGACCCTACCTTTAAATATATATATATATTTGCAGTGAGTTTGAGGCCACCCTGAGACGACATAGTGAATTCCAGGTCAGCCTCAGCTAGAGCAAGATCCTACCTTGAAAAACCAAAACATAATAAATAAATAAAAAATTATAATAAAAGAGAGACTGATTGAGCCAGGCATGGTGGCACATGCCTTTAATCCCAGCATTTGGGAGGCAGAGGTGGGAGGATCACTGTGAGTTCAAGGCCACCCTGAAACTACATAGTAAATTCCAGGTCAACCTGGGCTAGAGCAAGACCCTACCTAAAAAAAAAAAAAAAAAAAAAAATAGGGGCTGGAGAAATGGCTTAGCAGTCAAGGCGCATGCATGCAAAGCTAAAGGACCCCGGCTCAATTCCCCAGGACCCATGTAAGCCAGATGCACAAGGTGGTGCATGTGTCTAGAGTTCTTTTGTAGTGGCTGAAGGCCCTGTTGTGCGCATTCTCTATCTGCCTCTCTCTGTTTCTTTCTCTCTCTCAAATAAATAAATAAAAAATATTTTTAGAATGTTTTTTAAACTTACTTAAAAAGAAAAGTGGAAACAGAAAAGCTTCAAAAGCTTAGCACTGTCCCCTTACAAATGTTTACTGTGAGTTCGACATACTGGAAATCAGATGTTTTCACCACAGGCAATATCACTGTACTACAGGAACCGTGATCATGAACATAAGCTTGTGAAACATAAGGACATGTGTGGAAACCAGTGAAGAGAAGAAACACTGGTAAGGACACAGAACAGTGAGTGGGCACTCTGGGAGTAAGGCTCTCAGACGGGGAAGGACACTGGTCTCAGAATGGAGGTGGGTGGATGCCTGGTCAACCACCTTGGCTCCAAAGGAAAAGAAGACAACTGGCAGGATTCGAGGAGGGGCACTGCTGAGGCTCCCAAGTCAAGTTGCTACTTTTCCTTCTCAAGAAGATGTGCTCTGGGACTTCACGTCTCCTCAGGAGGCTTTTCTGTCGCCACATAGGGACCATACGGGAAACCTATGAGAGAATAACATCTACGATGGGGAAAATCCAATATGCCCAGCAACCTTTACATGAATTGTTTCTCGAAGGATCCTTGTTACCACCTTGTGGTTTAAGGTCACTCGGATGGACATCACCAATGCAGAGCTGCTTTAGCATTTCCCTGGCATCATAGGGATAGCCTGTGCTTTCAAAGCTTTCACTTGCTCCAGCAGAACCTCTTCTCCACCAGGATGCTCATTGAGGAAGCGGGTGACATCGTAGACTTGTCTGTGGACCACCCACCATATTTCCTTGGACATGTTCTGCTTGGCCACCTCCACCAACAGGTAGCAGGTGACAGAGGTGTCACTGTTCTCTTCTTTCCACTCACTAACACTTGCTTCTGCAGTAGGCATTGGACCCAAGACACCAGCAGGCTGTTGTCTAGGTTTCTGCAGTTAACTTCCTTCAAGCAGAGACCTCCCTCACACCTTTATACACTTGTGTTGACCTTTTAACCTTTTTTTTTTTTTTTCCGAAGTAGGGTCTTGCTGTAGCCCAGGCTGACCTGTAATTCACTATGTAGTCTCAGGTTGGTCTTGAACTCACCAAGATGCTCCTACCTCTGCCACCCAAGTGGTGGAATTAAAGGCATGCAGCACCATGCCCTGCTATTGACCTTTTAATCTTAAGTACCACTTAAATATTTTTGTTTTGTTTTGTTTGGGTTTTTTGAGGTAGGGTCTCACTCTAGCCCAGGCTGACCTGGAATTTACTGTATTCTCAGGGTGGCCTCGAACTCACGGAGATCCTCCTACCTCTGCCTTCTGAGTGCTGGGATTAAAGGCGTGCGCCACCACGCCCGGCTCTTAAACATCTTTTTAAACAACATTCTGTGCATCTATTATTAAAAATCTCCTATATTATTCTTTTTAAAAATGTATATTTTAGGGCTGGAGAGATGGCTTAGTGGTTAAGCACTTGCCTGTGAAGCCTAAGGACCCTGGTTCGAGGCTCCATTCCCCAGGACCCACGTTAGCCAGATGCACAACGGGGCCCATGCGTCTGGAGTTCGTTTGCAGTGCCTGGAATCCCTGGCGTGCCCATTCTCTCTCTCTCTCTCTCTCTCTGTCGCTCTCAAATAAATAAATAAAAATAAACTATATATATATATATACATACATATATACATACATATATACATATAACTTATTTGAGAGAGAAAGAGAGAGGGAAAGAATGGGCGCTCCAAGGGCCTCCATCCATTGCAAACGCACTCCAGACGCATGCGCCCCCTGGTGCATCTGGTTTACATGGGTCCTGGAGACTGGAACCGGGATCCTTTGGCTTTGCAGGCAAATGGCCTAATCGTTAAGCCATTTCTCCAGCCCCTCCTATGCTCCTATATTATTCTTCAACAATCCCATCTTGTTTTTCACAAAACTTTATCTTATTTTATTTTTTTTTCGAGGGAGGGTCTCACTCTAGCTCAGGCTGACCTGGAATTCACTGTGTAGTCTCAGGGTGGCCTCGAACTCTCGGTGATCCTCCTATCTCTGCCTCCCAAGTACTGGGATTAAAAGCGTGAGCCACCACTCCCAGCTGTTTGTTCTTGATAAGGCACCAAGTATGTGCTACATTGCTGTAGTGCCAAACTAAGATGGGTATATGATTTACATAAATTAAAAACCACATGATCACAATATTGGTCTTGGTCATGGAGGATGGAGGACAGATGTACTCACTATTTTGAGGATAGTGGTGGTCACCAAAGAGGGGAATAAATGGGATTGTGATAGTCACAAAGCAGGCTTTTAATGTATATTAATGTATTCTCTCTCTCTCTTTTTTTTTTTTTTTTTTTTTTTTTTTTTTTTTGCAGTGTTGGGATCCAACTGAGACCTTTATATATGTAGTACACCACTGAGCTATATAACCTTAGCCTGTTTACTTTAAAAATAGTTCATGGGCTGGAGAGATGGCTTAGCCGCTAAGTGCTTGCCTGTGAAGCCTAAGGACCTTGAGGCTCGATTCCCCAGGCCCCACGTAAGCCAGATGCACAAGGTGGCTCATGCATCTAGAGTTCGTTTGCAGTGGCTGGAGGCCCTTGCGCGCCCATCCTCTCTATCTATTTGCCTCTTTCTCTCTCTGTGTCGCTCTCAAATAAATAAATAAAAACAAACAAAATTTTGTTTTAAAGTTCTGAAAACACATCTTGAAAAAATATTAATGTCTCTTAACTTTAAGGCAGTTGTACGGTAGTTCATGAATAAAATGGCCACTTCATGTGTACAAGATAATGTTTAGAACACTTCTCCCTCTGACTCTTACATTCATTCTATCACCTCCTCCCCAGTGTTCCCTCAGCCTGGGAGGCGGTAGCATAGATGTCTCACTTAGTGCTGAGCACTCAGCCGTCACCCACTCTCAGAACTCTGACAAGGCAGCAGCCACCACCATCTACAAATGGAGCCTCTGCGACCCAAAGTGGGAGAGAGCATTGCTGATCTCTGGAAATAAACATAAATATTCAATTTGCAATTTGATGGGCACAGCATATGCATTTAGCCAAACAACAGCGGTAGCTTTCCTCCTAGGGCCTGTGACCTTGCCAGCCACAATGACAACTTTGCCAGGCATGAATTCCTTCCCACGGATCCAGAGACAGCAGTTGGTTACTCTCATGCCACCATCGCTCTGGCGGGCACATCTCGCCTAGCTGGCCGATGTGTGCCGCTCCCAGGGCCCACTACTGGTTGAGTCCGTTGCCTTTGCCCGCTCCGCAGCGTGCACAGCACTTCCCAGCACTATCAGCTGGGCAGCGGGGAGGGGGCTTCCTGCTCGATCTGTCAGCAATGGGGTCTTAACCTTCTAGCTGTGGCAGGCAACTTGCCAGTACCCTGTACGGTTTTGGGGACCAACAAACACCTTACTAGGAGACATCCCACCCGGGGCACTGGAACTTCCTGACGCCCTGAGGCTGCTGGTGTTGCATTACCCTCCCCACCAAGTTGTTTTGACTACACCTTTGCAGACAAAAAGCTGTCTCTGTATGAAGATCAGTTCGGATCAGCCTCTTCCACCTCTTCCTCTCTCCTCAGTCTCACGCCCACAAGTCTTATTTTCAAACTGTATCATTAGCCTTGTCAAAACAAGGCCTCAAAAAATTAGGTTATGACTCAGAGTTGTTCCTCTCCACGGAAATCTTTAGTAAAAGGCGAAAGATTTATGCGATCTGAAGAGAAACCAGAGTATACCCCCAGCACCCCGCACGCGCATCTCGGCGCTCTGCAACTCCTAGCTCACCAGTGGTACCTAGTTAACAAAAACAGGCCCGGACTTCTGCCTTGAGCTCACATAAGCCTCTGAACGTTGCCTCATTTTACAAGAGACGAATCACAAAGACGAGTAAAAAACAGTCTACCAGCTTTAATCCGAGTAATGACTTTTGAGCAGTGCATTGTGGGTATGTACATAAACCCAGTCGCCAGCCTCAGCTTTCAGGATCTCGGAGAACACTTCATTTTCCGCCTGCAGGTGCAGAGCCGCCACCAGGGGGCAGTGCGGAAGACAGCGCTCGGGGACCGCCCCGCCTGATCCAACCAGGCTGTCGGGTTTAATAGTGCCCTGTGCTTGACAAGACGGGTTTCTGCACTGTGCAATGCCTCTGGTCTTTCTTTGTTTCCACCGGCAGGGGCTCACTAGCCCAGGAGGACCTGAACTCACTCTGTAGTCCCAGGCTGGCCTCGAACTCAGTCATCCTCCTATCTCTCCAGTACTGGGATTTAAGTTATGCACCACCAGCTCCTGCCCAATTACATTTTTTTTTTTTCTTTTCCTAGTCTTCTTTCATATCTAGTTGTGTTGTTTTCCTTTGTGCATTTTTGAGACAGGTTCTCACTGTTTTCCAGATTGGCCTTGACCTTAATATTTTGTCTACGATGACTTTTCTCTTGTTCCTCCCGTCTCCACTTACTACATGCTGGATTTACAAGCCTGTGCTAACACACTTAAGTTTAAAAATTCTCTTAAATCAAAAATACATAAATAAGGGCTGGGGAGATCGCTTAGTGGTTAAGGTGCTTGCCTGTGAAGCCTAAGGACCCATGTTTGAGTCCCCAGCACCCATGTAAGCCAGACGCACAAAGTCGGGCATGTATCTGGATTTTTTTTGCAGGGCTGAAGGCCCTGGCACACCGATTCTCTCTATCTGCCAACCCCCCCCCTCAATAAAATAAAATAATAATTTTTTTACAGGTAAGGTCTTGCTCTAGCCCAGGATGACCTGGAATTCATTATGTAGTCTCAGAGTGGCATTGAACACGACAATCCTCCTATCTGTGCCTCCCAAGTTCTGGGATTAAAAGCGTGCACCACCACGCCCAGCTAAAAAAAAAAACTTTTTTTTAAATTCTCAAATCAAAAACAAATAATGGCTGGAGAGATGGTTTTGCGGTTAAGGCACTTGTCTGCAAAGCCTAAGGACCCAGGTTTGATTCCCCAGTCCTACGTAAGGCAGATGCACAAGGTGGCACAGGCATCTGGAGTAGCAGGAGGCCCAGACTCACGTCCATTTTCTTTCTCTATCTGCCTCTGAAATCAATAAAAACAATGTCGAATACTTGGGCAGGAGCTGGTGGTGCACAACTTAAATCCCAGCATTGGAGAGATAGGGGGATGACTGTGAGTTCGAGGCCAGTCTGGGACTACACAGTGAGTACCAGGTCAGCCTAGGTTACAGTGAGATAGGTGAGACCCTACTTGAAACACAACAAAACAAAACCCTAGTCTGGCATGGTGGCACACACCTTGAATCCCAGCACTCTGGAGGCAGAGGTAGAAGGATCCCTGTGAGTTCGAGGCCAGCCTGGGACTACAGAGTGAGTTCAGGTCCTCCTGGGCTAGTGAGGCCCTGCCGGTGGAAACAAACAAAGACCAGAGGCATTGCACAGTGCAGAAACCCGTCTTGTGAAGCACAGGGCACTATTAAACCCGACAGCCTGGTTGGATCAGGCGGGGCGGTCCCCGAGCGCTGTCTTCCGCACTGCCCCCTGGTGGCGGCTCTGCACCTGCAGGCGGAAAATGAAGTGTTCTCCGAGATCCTGAAAGCTGAGGCTGGCGACTGGGTTTATGTACATACCCACAATGCACTGCTCAAAAGTCATTACTCGGATTAAAGCTGGTAGACTGTTTTTTACTCGTCTTTGTGATTCGTCTCTTGTAAAATGAGACAACGTTCAGAGGCTTATGTGAGCTCAAGGCAGAAGTCCGGGCCTGTTTTTTTTTTTTTGTTAACTAGGTACCACTGGTGAGCTAGGAGTTGCAGAGCGCCGAGATGCGCGTGCGGGGTGCTGAGGGTATACTCTGGTTTCTCTTCAGATCGCATAAATCTTTCGCCTTTTACTAAAGATTTCCGTGGAGAGGAACAACTCTGAGTCATAACCTAATTTTTTGAGGCCTTGTTTTGACAAGGCTAATAATGCAGTTTGAAAATAAGACTTGTGGGTCCTAGGTTGAGGAGGCAGGACGACGTGGAAAAGATTAGTCCGAACTGATCTTCCTATAGAGGCAGCTTTTTATCTGCAAAAGTTGTAGTCAAGACAACTTGGTGGGGAGGGTAATGCAACACCTGCAGCCTCAGGGCGTCAGGAAAATCCCAGTGCCACGGGTGGGATGTCTCCTAGTAAGGTGTTTGTTGGTCCCCAAAACCGTACAGGGTACTGGCAAGTTGCCTGCCACAGCTAGAAGGTTAAGACCCCATTGCTGACAGATCGAGCAGGAAGCCCCCTCCCCGCTGCCCAGCTGATAGTGCTGGGAAGTGCTGTGCACGCTGCAGAGCGGGCAAAGGCAACGGACTCAACCAGTAGTGGGCCCTGGGAGCGGCACACATCGGCCAGCTAGGCGAGATGTGCCCGCCAGAGCGATGGTGGCATGAGAGTAACCAACTGCTGTCTCTGGATCCGTGGGAAGGAATTCATGCCTGGCAAAGTTGTCATTGTGGCTGGCAAGGTCACAGGCCCTAGGAGGAAAGCTACCGCTGTTGTTTGGCTAAATGCATATGCTGTGCCCATCAAATTGCAAATTGAATATTTATGTTTATTTCCAGAGATTAGCAATGCTCTCTCCCACGTTGGGTCGCAGAGGCTCCATTTGCAGATGGTGGTGGCTGCTGCCTTGTCGGAGTTCTGAGAGTGGGTGACGGCTGAGTGCTCAGCACTAAGTGAGACATCTATGCTACCGCCTCCCAGGCTGAGGGAACACTGGGGAGGAGGGAAAATCGCGTCAATATAGAAGAGAGACTAGTTAGAAAGAAGGGGTCAAAGGTGATGCACACGCCTTAATCCCAGCTCTCGGGATGCTGAGGCAGAGTCACTGTAGGTTTGGGAATACAGAGTGAGTTTCAGGTCAGCCTAGGCTGCAGCGAGACTCTACCTCGAAAAAACAATCAGGTGTGCTGGTGCACGCCTTTAATCCCAGCTCTGGGAGGCAAAGGTAGGATAATCACCCTGAGTTCAAGGCCATCCTGAAACTACATAGTGAATTCTAGGTCAGCCTGGGCTAGAGTGAGACATTACCTCGAAAAACCAGAAAAAAAAAAAAAAGTTTATAAAGCTAGATGCACCAGGTGGCACATGTGTCTGGAGTTCGTTTGCAGTGGTGTAGGCCCTGGTACGCCCATTTTCTCACTATCTATTTCTCTTTCACTTTTATTTATTTATTATTATATTATTATTATTTTGTGTGTGTGTGTGGGGGGGGGTAGGGTCTCATTCTAGTCCAGGCTGACCTGGAATTCACTATATAGTTTTAGACTGGCTTCAAACTCACAGTGATCCTCACACCTCTGCCTCTGGATTGCTGGGATTTAAAGGCGTGTGCCACCGTGCCCAGCTCTCTATGTGTATACACCACACACATACAAGCAGTCATATAGCCCCAGAGCTGCTGTAATCGCAGTCAGCTAGCCTGGTAGAGGGTGATGTGTGTCTAGCAAGTTTCCTCTCCCATCCTTTCTCCTTCTCCAGTGCTCCATCAGCTAAGAGATGCTGAGACATCAGCTTGGTCTTGGGAATCCAGCAGTAAGGAGAGTCAGATGGTGCTGAGGGGAAGAGTTTGGAGGTGGGCATGAGCTCTAGTGATGGGTCTGCTTTTATTTATTTATTTATTTATTTATTTTTGTTTTGATCTTTTTTGTTTATTTTTATTTATGTATTTAAGATCTCAGAGAGAGAAAGAGGCAGATAGAGAGAATGGGCTTTTTGTGTTTGTTTTTGTTTTTATTTATTTATTTTTATTAACATCTTCCATGATTGTAAACAATAGCCCATGGTAATGCCCTCCCTCCCTCCACTTTCCCCTTTGAAACTCCATTCCCTATCATGTCCCCTCTCCCTCTTAGTCAGTCTCTCTTTTACTGTGGCTCTGTAGTATAGGTTAAAATAAGGTATGGTGATACCACCAGCCTTATTTTTGTTGCTCAAAATTGATTTAGATATTTGAGGAGTTTTTGTGCTTCCAAATGAATTTTTGGATTGTTTTTTCTATTTTTGTGAAGAATTCCATTAGAGTTTTGATGGGGATGGCATTAAATGTGTAGATTGCTTTTGGTAAGATTGCATTTTCACAATATCGATTCTTCTAATCCAAGAACAAGGGATGTCTTTCCATTTCCTAGTGTTTTCTGCAATTTTTCACTTGAGTGTTTTAAAGTTTTCCTTGTAGAGATCCTTCACTTCCTTGGTTAGGTTTATTCCAAGGTACTTAAAAATTTTTGTTTATTGTCTATTTATTTGAGAGAGAGAGAAAGAGGCACAGAGAGAGAGAGAGAGAGAGAGAGAGACAGAGAATGGATGTGTCAGGGCCTCCAGCCACTTCAGACAAACTCCAGACGCGTGCGCTCCCTTGTGCATCTGGCTAACGTGGGTCCTGGGGAATTGAGCCTCGAACTGGGGTCCTTAGGATTCACAGGCAAATGCTTAACCATTAAGCCATCTTTCCAGCACTATTCCAAGGTACTTTATATATATATTTTGATGCAGTTGTGAATGGGAGTGATTCTCTGATTTCATCCTCTGTGTGTTTGTTGTTAGCATATAGGAAGGCTACTGATTTCTATGTGTTTATTTTGTATCTTGCTACATGGCTATAGGTGTTTATGAGCTCTAACAGTTTGCTGGTAGAGTCTTTAGGGTCCTTTATGTATGGAATCATGTCACCTGAAAATAATAACTTGATCTCTTTCTTTCCAATTTGTATCCCTTTTATGTGTTTCTCTTGGCTTATTGCTTTGGCTAAGACTTCCAGTACTATATTTAACAAAAAAAGTGGGAACAATGAACACTCTTGTCTTGTTCCTGATTTTAGTGGAAAAGCTTCAAGTTTTTCTCCATTTAGTATTATGTTGGCTGTAGGCTTGTGATAAATAGCCTTTATTATGTTGAGATATGTTCCTTCCATTCCCAGTCTCTGTGGGACTTTTATCAAGAAGGGTTGTTGGATTTTGTGACATACTTTTTCTGCATCTAATGAGATGCTCAGAGATTTTTGTCCTTTAGTCCATGTATATAATGTATTACATTTATTAACTTGCATATGTTGAACCATCCCTGCATCTCTGGGATAAAGCATACTTGGTTGGGGTGAATGATCTTTCTGATATATTCTTGGCTTCTGTTTGCCAATATTCTGTTGAGAATTTTTGCATCTATGTTCATGAGGGAGATTGGTCTGTAGTTTTCTTTTTTTGTTCTATCTTTGCTTGGTTTTGGTATCAAACTGATGCTGGCTTTATAGAAGGCATTTGGTAGGATTCCTTCTTTTTCTATTTTACAGAAAAGTTTAAGCAGTAGTGTTAGTTCTTCCATGAAGGTCTGATAAAATTCACCAGTGAATCCATATGGGCCTGGACTTTTTTAGTTGGGAGATTTTTGATAACTACTTGGATCTCCATACTTGTTATAGGTCTATTTAAGTGGTTAATCTCATCTTGATTTAATTTAAGTAGGTCATATGAATTAAGGAAATCATCCATTTCTTTCAGATTTTCAAACTTAGTGGAGTATATGTTTTTATATGACCCAATGATTTTTTTTAAAATTTCTCTGGTATCTGTTGTAATGGTGCCTTTTTCATCTCTAATTTGTGTCTTTTCTCTCTTTCTTTTGGTCAGATTTGCTAAAGTTTTATCAATCTTGTTCAGATCTTAATTTGTGTCTTTTCTCTCTTTCTTTTGGTCAGATTTGCTAAAGTTTTATCAATCTTGTTTATCCTTTCAAAGAACCAGCACTTAGTTTCATGGATACTTTGGATTTTTTTTTTTTTTTTTTTTTTTTTTTTTTTTTTTTTTGTATTCTATAGCAGACAGCTTCAGGTTCGCTGAGATAAACTTCTAGACCAGGCACAGTTATGGAGGAAGGGATATTTATTGAATCTTAGAGATCCAGGGGAAGTTCCATAATGGTAGAAGAAGCTGACCTGCTTTCACAGGGCCAAACACACAGAGAGAAGCACAAGCCTAAAAGCCAAAAGCCAGCCACACAGCACAGGCACACTTTGTATATCTTTAGATTGAAATCTCAAACCCATCACCACACCTTAAGATCTGCCCAGTGACACTGCCTCCAGCCAGGTGGCTGCAGATGCAAACTACAAACTAGTAAAACAGTGAATATATTGGGGGCCATCTATTCAAACTACTACAGTTTCTATTTCATTAATTTCTGCCATAATCTTTATTATTTCTTCACATCTACTGATTTTCAGTTTGTTCTTCTTTTCCACGGCTTTAAGATGAAGCATTAATTTGTTTACTTGAGCCTTTCTAATTTCTTAATATATGCACTTAAAACTATAAATTTACCTCTTAGGACTGCCTTTATTGTGTCCCAAAGGTCTTAGTATGTTGTGTTCTCATTATCTTTTGACTCTATGAAGTTTTTGATTTCTTTCTTGATTTCCTTCTTGATTTCTTCATTGACCCATTCATCATTTAGTAGTGTATTGTTTAGTTTCCATGATTTTGTGTATGCTCTATAGCTTTTCTTGCTATTGATTTTAGTTTGATCCCATTGTGATCAGATAGAGTGCAAGGAATTATTTCAATTTTCCTGTATTTGTTAAGATTTGCTCTGTGTCCTAATATATGGTCTATTTTAGAGAATGTTCCATGTGCTGCTGAAAAGAATGTATATTCTGCAGCATTTGGATGAAATGTCCTATATATATCTGTTAGGTCCATTTGTTCTATAACCTCATTTAATCCAGATGCATCTCTGTTTATTATGCTGGGATGACCTGTCAATTGATGAGATTAGGGTGTTGAAGTCACCCACTACCACTGTGTTTGGTGTTGTCTGTGACCTTAGTTCTAATAGCGTTTGTTTGATGAATTTGGGAGCCCCCATGTTGGTGCATATATGTTTAGGATTGTAATGTTTTCCTGTTGGAGTGTGCCTTAAATCAATATAAAGTGACCTTCCTTATCATTCCTAACTAATGTTGGACTGAAGTCTACCTTGTCATATATTAGGATAGCAAACCCTGCTTGTTTTCTAGGCCCATTTGCTTGAAACACCATTTCCCAACCTTTCACCCTAAGAGAGTGTTCATCCTTTGTGGAAAGGTGAGTTTCCTACAGGCAACAAATTGAAGGATCCTGATATTTAACCCAGTCTGCAAACCTATGTCTTTTGGTTGGGGCATTGAGGTCATTGATATTAAGACTTAGTGTTGAAAGGTGTGTATTGATTTTTGCCATTTTTGGTTTGTAGTTCTTCCAGTTTTACCTTTGCTCTCTTGGAATCCATCATTCCAAGCCCTTCTGGCCTTTAAAGTTTGTGTTGAGTAATCTGCTGTGATCGTTATAGGCTTGCCATTGTTTGTTACTTGATTTTTCTTTTTTCCTTTTTTTTGGTTTTTCAAGGTAGGGTCTCACTAGCTCAGGCTGACCTGGAACTCACTATGTAGTTTCAGGGTGGCTTCGAACTCCAGTGATCCTCCTACCTTTCCCTCCCAAGTGCTGGGATTAAAGGCGTGCGCCTCCACGCCCGGCTATTTTTCTAACTGTTTTCAATATATTTTCTTTGGTTTGTATGTTTGGTAGTTTAATTATAGTATGGAGAGGAGATGTTCTTTCCAGGTCTTGTCCGTTTGGTGTTCAAAGGTTTCCTGTAACTGCATTGGCATCTCTTTCCCAATTTGGGGGAAGTTTTCTTGTATAATCTTGTTGAAAACACCTACTAGGTCTTTGGAGTGAAATTCTTCTGCTTCTACTATACCCTGAATTCTTTTCTTTTTTTAAAAAAATCTTTCCAGCCCATTTTTTTTTGTTGTTTTTTTCTTTTCAAAAAATTTTTTATAATTAATTTCCATGATTATAAAAAATATCCCATGGTAATACCCTCCCTACCCCCACTTTCCCCTTTGAAATTCCTTCTTCATCATATCCCCTCCCCATCTCAATCAGTCTCTCTCTTATTTTGATGTCATGATCTTTTCCTTCTTTAAATCCCAGCACTAGGGAGGCAGAGGTAGGAGGATCACTGTGAGTTTGAGGCCACCCTGAGACTACATAGTGAATTCCAGGTCAGCCTGAGCTAGAGTGAGAAGGATCTATGTCTTTTGGTTGGGGCATTGAGGCCATTGATATTAAGAGATATTATTGAAAGGTGTGTATTTATTTTTGCCATTTTTTGTAGTTCTTCCAGTTTTACCTTTGCTCTCTTGTGTTAACTAGTATTTGAGTATTGTTTGTTTTTTCCAGGTTCCTTATATGTGTGCTTTTCCTTCTCTTCAGCACAGATGATTCTTTCAAGTATTTTCTGTAGAGCTGGCTTTGCCTTCAAATATTCCTTTAGCCTGCTTTTGTTGTTGAATGTCCTTATTTCTCTATCTATTTGAATGGATAGCTTTGCAGGATAAAGTAACCTTGGTTAACAGATGTTATCTTTCAGAACTTGGAATATATCACTCCAAGCCCTTCTGGCTTTTAAAGTTTCTGTTGAGTAATCTGCTGTGATCCTTATATGCTTGCCTTTGTATGTTACTTGATTTTTTTCTCTAACTGCTTTCAATATATTTCTTTGCTTTGTATGTTTGGTAGTTTTATTATAATATGGAGAGGAGACGTCCTTTACAGGTCTTGTCTGTTTGGTGTTCTAAATGCTTCCTGTATCTGCATTGGCATCTCTTTCCCAATTTGGGGGAAGTTATCTTGTATGATTTTGTTGAAAACATCTACTATGCCTTTGGAGTGAATTTCTCCTTTTACTATACCCTGAATTCTTTCTTTTTTCAAAAAAAAATTTTTTTAATTTTTATTAACAACTTCCATGATTATAAAAAATATCCCATGGTAATACCCTTCCTCCCCCCATTTTCCCCTTTGAAGTTCCATTCTCCATCATATCCCCTTCCCATCTCTATCAGTCTCTCTCTTATTTTGATGTCATGATCTTTTCCTCCTATTATGATGGTCTTGTGTAGGTAGTGTCAGGAACTGTGAGGTCATGGATATCCAGGCCATTTTGTGTTTGGGGGGAGCACATTGTAAGAAGTCCTACCCTTCCTTTGGCTCTTACATTCTTTCTGCCACCTCTTCTGCAATAGACCCCGAGCCTTGGAAGGTGTGATAGAGATATTGCAGTACTGAGCACTCCTGTCACTTCTTTCCAGCACCATGATGCCTTCTGAGTCACCCCAAGGTCACTGCCATCTGAAAAGAGAAGATTCTCTACCAATAGTGAGAGTAGCATTAATATAAGGGTGTGAACATTAACAGAAGTGCTTACTGATTACCCTGAAATCTTATGCTTGATCTTTTCATAGTGTATCAAATATCTTTAAATTCCCATTCATACTTTCCTATTAGTTTGTCTTTCTCTTTGTTGGACTGTATTAGATCTGCCACCTGGTCTTCTAGTTTAGATATTCTGTCCTCTCCTTCATCCATTCTACTGGTGAGATTTTCTACAGAGTTTTTTATTTCATTGACTGTGTTCTTCATTGCTAGTAATTCTGACTGGTTTTTCTTTATTATTTCTATTTCCTCATTTATGTCTTGTACTGACCTCCTCGTTTCATTAAATTGGTTTCCTGTGTCTTCTTTGATTCCTTTGATTTCCTTGAACATATTTATAATCATTCTTTTGAAATTTTTCTCAGGCATTTCCTCTAAATCAGTCTCTCTGGAGGTCATTTGTAATGCATTTGTGCTTTTTGGTGGATTTACATTGTCTTGATTTTCTGTGTTTACTGTGTTATAATGTACATATTTTTGCATCTTGAATTAATTTAATGCTTGGATTTTCTAATTAGCTGCAGTATTGTTAGATGTATCAATCAATCTGATGTTATATACCTTCAGGGTAGGAGCTTAAGGTACTAGGTATGGCTTTTAAGACTCAGAGTAACTACAAAAATGACCCTAGGTGTTGGGTTTGCCTGCTATGAGAGTATTCAAGAAGGCTGAGTGGAACAAAATACAGGCAGATTCTAAAATTTAACTAACCCGCTGGGCGTGGTGGTGCATGCCTTTAATCCCAGCACTTGGGAGGCAGAGGTCAGAGGATCTCCATGAGTTTGAGGCTGCAAGACTACACAGTGAATTCCAGGTCAGCCTGGGCTGGAATGAGACCCTACCTCGAAGAAGAAGAAGAAGAAGAAGAAGAAGAAGAAGAAGAAGAAGAAGAAGAAGAAGAAGGGGAAGATTTAACTAACCAATGTACACATTCAATGAAAAACAGCACAGAGTATATGCAAAAGTAGGTATTATGACTATCAGATCCTCTAACAAAGTCACAGGAGCTTAGAATGTGTGTGGCCCCACACCCTCAATCCTGTCAAGTAGGAGGCTAAGAGTTCTGGTCTGTTGAGGGTTCCATCTTAGCTTGTGACCGTGTGAGACCTTTCCGTAATGAACAACAGAAGAGGAAACAAAGGCACTATAAATTAGGAAGTAACAAATGACAAGCCCAAAATATAGCTTATTTAAGAATGGCAAATCCATTCATCCATGAGATTTAACATGTAATTTATCCTGACAAAGAAGGTGCAATTAGCACTTCCGATTCAAGCCTATATACCAGGCTTATTTGGTGGTTACTGACCTGGTGTAATCCCAGTTACATTTTGGGATGGTTTGGGTCTCAATTATGCTGTGCTCCTGCTTGGGTCCTTCTTTATTGCACCGTGGGTTCAGGTAGGCTGGCTCGGTTGCTGGATTGCGGCTCTGGTTGCCTGTGCTGGGTGCTGTGTAGGTGAGCTCCTTTCCCCAGGTCTCTGGCACTTTCTGGCGCTTGCAGTGGTGGTGGGGAAAGTGAGGCTGTGGATGGTGGCTGATGTTTTCCCGCTGGTCCCTGTGATCCTCTTCCTCATGAGCTACTCCTCTGTTCTTCCCTGCCATCCTCCCTTCACATTTGTTTTGAGTTTGCAAGGAGCTCCAGTGTGAGTGGAGAATCCCCTCATCTAGCTCCTCCTGCAGCTCAGGCTGAGCCTTGCAGCTGTGGCCATGCGGACCTGGTTCTGCTGCTGCTGGGGCCACTTCTGCCTGCTTTTGTGGGCTCTAGATGCTCTGCATCTTTCCTACTTCTCTGCTGCAGTTGATAATTTCTTATACACCTAACTTTTTAGTATAAGAGTGTATTTTGCTGGGATTTTTTTTTTCTTTTATTGGATTTTTCTCCCTAGGCTGCTTTGGCGTGGTTTTCTATGCCGCCATCTTAACCAGAAGCCCAGTCTGTTTTTCTTAGGATCCTCCTTATAAGCTTATACCCCAGCCTGGCCCAGTGCTTTAGCAGTCATCCCACCTGAGGTCTCCTTATCTGTGGAGGTAAAGTCTGGTGTTCTCTTTTGCTTTTCTCTTATACTTTCCTTACATTTCTGGTGCTGTGTCTCAGATATCCCTCCAGGGCTTTTGGGCTGCCACTCCCCCTTCCTCTCTCCTTTTCTCTACCTCTCTGTCAATGTTTCTCTCTCTCAGGAATAGAAAAACTTACTGTGCTCACTACTCTTAACTAAATAGCCACCTGTGACATGAAACCTTCAGTCTTTCCAGCTTGATACTGAAGGACTCAGGAAGCCATGATAGGCCTCAGAATCATCAATAGGCCTAAGTTTCTGCTTCCCAGTAAGGTCAGTTTCCTGATAAGGGAATGGACTGTCTGCACCATGCCTTCCTATAGTCATAGATAAGTTTGCTCAAAATAAGTTTGCTTAAAGTTCCTCAGATACATATAGCCAATCACAACAAAGGTTACCTAATCTGCTTGGAATCCCCCTAGCCCCCTGCCCACCAGCTTTGCCCACCAGCATCCTAAGCCTATCAGAAAAATACAAGTGCAGTTCCTGCTTAAATCAACCAATCATGTAACTGTTATGCCCAGTTCTCGGCATCCCCAGTGACCACCAAGGAGAACCAAACACATATGCAAGGGCAAGGAGCTTTATTTCGGGCTTAAGCTTGGTCTCTTGACTTCACCAATGCAGTGGATCCATACAAGAGCCCTGAGTAGCAGGAGGGTAGGGTTTTTATAGGGATTTGAACATAGAAGAAGGGGATGGGTACATGATTGGTTGATTTAAACAGTGTACTCTTCTGGTTGGCTTAGGATTTTGGCGGGCAAAGTTGGTGGGCTGGGGCTAGGGGAATTGAGCTTATCTATGACTACAGGAATGTCTCATGACCTCAGGAATGTATCAGTTGAATTGTTAAACCTACTCTTACGGCAAGGTCGGCGGGCTGGGGCTAGGGGAATTGAACTTATGACTTCAGGAATGTATGGCATAATGTTTCCAATAACTGTTAAACCCACCCTTACCAGAAGATAAAAAACTTAGATCTTGCCAGGAAACAGAAACTTAGGCCTACTGAGGACTCTGAGGCCTGTCATGGCGTCCATCTGGTTCCTGAGTCCTTCAGTAACTATTCCCCTACTTCTTTGTTCAAATCCTTATAAAAACCTTGCTTCTCCGCGCCCCCCCCCCCCCCCCCACTACTCAGGGCTCTTGTATGGATCCACTGTGCTGGTGAAGTCAAGAGTCCAAGCTTGGCCTGATGTGGTGGTGCATGCCTTTAATCCCAGCACTCAGGAGGCAGCAGTAGGAGGATCACCATGAGTTCAAGGCCACCCTGAGACTACATAGTGAATTCCAGGTCAGCCTGGACTAGAGTGAAACCCTACCTCAAAAAAAAAAAAAAAAAAAAAAGTCCAAGCTTAAGCCCGAAATAAAGCTCTTTGCCTTTGCATGCGTGCTTGGTTCTCCTTGGTGGTTACTGGGGGGGGGGGGGGGCGAGAACTGGGCATAGCTATACCTGGGGGCTTCTTTCTTTTCTTCTTCTTTTCACCCTCTCCCACTGGACTGTTTTTTTTTTTTTTTTTTTCTTTGAGGTAGGGTCTCACTCTAGCTCAGGCTGACCTGGAATCCACTCTGCATTCTCAGGATGGCCTCAAACTCATGGCGATCCTCCTACCTCTGTCTCCTGAGTGCTGGGATTAAAGGCGTGCGCCACCATACCTGGCTTCCCACTGGACTCTTGAACTCCAGACTAGAGGCCTCTCGCCATGTGATCCACTGCAACCACACCTTCATCAAATTGCAACTTCAGGATGAGGTATTTGTTCTCAGTCTGTGGTGGAGGTGCCCCATCCCAGACCTTAGAAACTCCAGGAGTTTCTCACTGTTTGGTCCATGGATGATTGGAGACTCTGGAAGCTTCCCATGTGTTGTTCCACCAGACACCCCAAGCCTTGTGAGTGTGAGGACACTCCCTCCTAAACCTTGGGTTTTCTTTGCTCTCCCTAAGCTTGGGAGATGTCCCTGTATGTAGGATTGGCCACTCTAGTCCTTTTCCTCCAAAATGGGCTCTAAATTATGTTCCAAAAAACACTCCATTGGCATGTCTCAAGGCTAATTTAAAGGAGCTTGAACTTTCTGATCTCCTGCCTGCCAAATTACTCTGACTCTCTATTCAAATTTGGTCACAATATTCCTTAGATAATGGCCACCAGTGGCCTAAATTTGGTACTTTTGATTTTAATATTCTTATTGATCTTGATAACTTCCTCACAAGACATGGCAAGTGGTCGGAGGTTCCTTACCTTCAGGGCTTCTTTGTCCTCAGTTCCCACCCTTCCCTTTGTACTTCTTGTTCTACCTACCAAATTCTCCTCTGTCACCCAAAACCCTCTAAAATCCTGCCCCTTCTAAAACTCTGCCTCTCACACACAGTTCTGCCATCTGGCTATGACTTGCCAGGGCTCTCCCTCTCACACCAAATTCAAGCCATCTCACTGAATCAAATACAAACTCTACCCTCTTAAAGCAGCTCCTGTCTTTACTGGGCTTCTTTACCTTCTACATATGGATATCTAATTTTTCTCTCCTTGCTAAAAGTTAAAATCACTAAACAGCTTATAGGAGTTTTTCTTTCTTTTCCCTTTCCACCTCTTTTCATTAAAAGCCATAAAAAAAAGTTAACGTAAAATTCAGGGGCTGGAGAGATGGCTTAGTGGTTAAGCACTTGCCTGTGAAGCCTAAGGACCCTGACTCGAGGCTCATATTCCCCAGGACCCATGTAAGCCAGATGCACAAGGTGGCACATGCATCTGGAGTTCGTTTGCAGTGGCTGGAGGCCCCAGAGTGCCCATTATCTCTCTATCTGCCTCTTTCTCTGTCTGTCTGTCACTCTCAAATAAATAAATAAAACAAAAATTAAAAAAAAAATCAAACCACTGGCTATTGCCCTGTTAAGATTAACTCCTCACCAATTTAAAATATAACTAAAGCCGGGCGTGGTGGCGCACGCCTTTAATCCCAGCACTCGGGAGGCAGAGGTAGGAGGATTACCGTGAGTTCAAGGCCACCCTGAGACTCCACAGTGAATTCCAGGTCAGCCTGGGCTAGAGTGAGACCCTACCTCAAAAAAAACCAAAAAAAAAAAATAAATAAATAAATAAATAAAATAAAATATAACTAAAATCTTAAAAAAAAAGTCTCTCCATGTTTCATGTTGTCATGTCTAATGTTGGCCAACCATGTCATGTCATGTGTTCTATGTTTCATATAGTCTGTCTTTATGTATGACTAAATTTATGATTGATGATGTTAAATTATTAAAACTAGGTTTATAATATATTTAAAATAACCTCTATGTTTTTGACAACATGCTTGCTCATGCTTACTATAATAATAGACATATTTGTATACCAAGGTCTAATCTTGCTTCTACAGAAAGAAATGTGTTTTTGGATCAGAAAAGACTTTATAAGGTAAAAAATTCGTGTATGTTATTAAAAAGATATGAAAAGGTTATGAGACTTAAACTAAAAAAGGTTTGGGTTGCCTATGATAAAATAGGTTAACTTAAAAGTTTTCATTCTTCATATCTTTCTCACATAATTGTTCATATAATTCAGACTTTGCTCTTTGTAATAAGTTGATAAATTTATTTATATTGTCATGTCTCAAATCAAAGTTAAATTGAACTATACCTATATTTCTTACTATTAAAACTCTGACTACTAAAAAAAATCGAAATGCTCAATAAAATCAAGATTCATTTTTAATGAGTTTGTTTATTTAAACCTTATCTAACTGTAACAAAAAAATCAAAATATAAAATTAATATAACTGACCTTCTAAATATTAAAAAAAGAGGGGAGCCTAGGGGGGCTACTGACCCAGGGAAATAGGAAGACAGACAATCAGAATACAGGCAGCCTATTTATAATTAACCACTTAAAAAAAACAAACAGAAAAACATACGCAGAAGTTAGTAGAAAAAAACTGAAATGGTCATATTAAAAGTCTTATGGTAAGAAAGTTTTTGTTGATAGTTACGAGATGAACTCAGGAAGATAAACTGGATAGAAAACATTAAGTGTTGATAAATCTTTGATGAAAGAGATTGTTACAAAATGGTTACATAGATTGTAAGGTAAAAGTATGAAGATGAAGGTATGAGTAAAGTATGTAGATAAAGATGCGAGTAAGCTTAAACAGAAGGTTAAAGACAAAGTTGATTAAGTCTTAAAGTACTTGATCAGATTACAGACTCCTTGAGATATATAAAATGACTATTAACCTAGGGCTTGTATCAGACTAAGAAAGGATGGTTCTGGCTGGTAACAAGATGCTATGGTATTCAGGTTGTAAACTTACAAAAAAATAACTCATTGATATTAATCTGGTCATGATAATGGTTGTAAAAAACTTGCTTTAAAGTTCTCAACCAAGTTTACTCTGTTCCTCTATCTGTCAACCTCTTACTATAATAAGATTATTATATCTAAAACAAACCAACAAACAAAACACAACAAACAAAAAAAAAAACACTGTAACCACAAGATGGCTCCTGTCTTTTTCATGCTGTTTTACTGGGTGATTACCACTGAGATTATTGTCAAAGTCTTATAAAAGGTGACTCAGTCATCGTAACTTTGTTCATAGGAAAACTGAGGAAACTGCTGCCTTAGAAAAGCCTGCAACATACACACAATCTTAATATAGTTTGTCTAGACTTCATATGTTCTACCATTCATAAATATTGCCTTATGTTAAACTTTAAAAAAAGGTTCAATGATTAAAGGTAATTGATGAAAAAAATCACTTTATGTCTATCATAATGTCTCTAATGTATGTTAAAATCAGATTAATTTAGCTCAACAATGACCAAATTTAGCTTTATTATTATTTTTAATTTTTTAATTTTTTTATTAACAACTTCCATGATTATTAAAAATACGCCATGGTGATACCCTCCCTCCCCCCACTTACCCCTTTGAAACTCCATTCTCCATCATACCCCCTCTTTCATCTCAATCAGTCTCTCTTTCACTTTTGATGTCTTGACCTTTTCCTCCACCTATGATGGTCTTATGCAGGTAGTGTCAGGCACTGTGAGGCCATGGATATCCAGCCCCTTTTGTGTCTGGAGGGAGCATGTTGTAAGGAGTCCTACCCTTCCTTTGGCACTTACAATCTTTCCGCCACCTCTTCTGCATTAGACCCTGAGCCTTGGAAGGTGTGATAGAGATATTACAGTACTGAGCACTCCTGTCACTTCTTTCCAGCACCATGATACCTTCTGAGTTGTCCCAAGGTCACTGCCATCTGAAAAGAGAAGATTCTCAACCAAAAGTAAGAGTAGCATTAATATAAGGGTGTGAACATTAACAGAAGTGCTTACTGGGCAGTTTGATAAGCATAGTACATACATTTGGCCAGACAACAGCAGACGTTACACCCCTAGGGCTTATGACTACCCCTGTTTTAAGTTTTCAGTATCAGGGATGTATTCCCTTCCCATGGAGCGGGCCTCCAGTCCAATTAGAGGGCAGTTGGTTTCCCCCATAACAGATGTGCCACTATTGCACCCGTTGGCTCATTTGGCCTGGCTGGCCAATTATAAGGCTTGCAGTGTCCACTGATGAAGCTTTATTCTTTTTTTTTTTTTGATATTTTATTTATTTATTTGACAGAGAAAGAGGGAGACAGAGAGAGAATGGGCACATCAGGGTCTCCAGCCACTGCAAATGAACTCCAGATGCATGTGCCCCCTTGTGCATCTGGCTAATGTGGGTCCTGGGGAATAGAACCTGGGTCCTTTGGCTTTGCAGGCAAACGCCTTAACTCTTCAGCCATCCCTCCAGCCCTGAAGCTTTATTCTTAAGCTATGTATATTCAGTCTCAATCAAGGTTTTACTTAAATAATTGTATCTTAAATTCATTGCTTATAGATATATTGATAGTTAAGGCATGTTCTTTGCTCTAGAAAAATAATCTTAAATGCTGTTGTTCTGCTTCCAGTTTGTGGGGTAATTGGTACCCACACAGATATCTAAACAAATCAAAGATGTTACCAAATACAAATGCCAAAACTTTATGCTGTGTTACTTGGCATGTTCTGCCTGTACTTATAAGTTTTACACATTTAAAAAATAAGATGTATGCTGGGCATGGTGGCGCACACCTTTAATCCCAGCACTCAGGAGGCAGAGGTAGGAGGATCACCACGAGTTTGAGGCCACCCTGAGGCTACATAGTGAGTTCCAGGTCAGCCTGAGCTAGAGTGAGACCCTACCTTGAAAAACCAAAAGAAAAAAAGCATGTACCTACTTTTTTTTTTCTTTTCAATTTTCTTTATTAACAACTTCCATGGTTGTAAACAATAGTGCCTACCTTCTAAAAAACTGTTTCTCTGTATTTCTCTTGCCTTAATTTGTTTACATAATTCAAACAATTATCTATAATAAGGTAATAAGTTTATTTACAATTTCATACCTCATATTATGATAAAAAAGTTATAGGCCTCTGGTACAAAGTTATGTCTTGCACTGTAATAAACTTTCATGCTAATTATGTCCCATACTACATAGTCTTTTGTACTGACACTGTAGTTTTTGTACTGTTTCAAGGCCATAGTTTGTATTACAGCTTCTGGCCAGTACTAAAATTATTTTATGTTTCTTCTTAACTCCACAACACATCTACAGATCTCTCTCTACTAATTAACCATTTTCTCAGGCTTTGAAAGAGATTCCTCTGGACTCACGCTGCTGTAAAAATAGACTGATTCTCCACTTTGCCTCTGGTGTCAGTTCTGTAAGCTTTAGTTTCCCATATCAACATTAAAGTTAACAAGATCAAGCTATTTTAAATAGTTTTGTTTATTTTATTTTTTAATATTTTTATTTATTTATTTATTTGACAGAGAAAGAGGGAGAGAGAGAGAATGAAAATGAATGAGAATGGGCACGCCAGGACTTCCAGCCACTGCTAACAAACTCCAGATGCATGCGCCCCCTGTGCATCTGGCTAATGTGGGTCCTGGGGAATCAAACCTGGGTCCTTTGGCTTTGCAGGCAAATGCCTTAACCACTAAGCCATCCTCCAGCCCTTGTTCATTTGTTTTAAAACTCTATCTGAATATAACATAAAAATCAAAACTAAGTCTTTACTTTGCTACATAAGACACCTGTTTACAACAATAGGTTTCTTAAATGTTATACTCTTATATGTTTTCCTATTGGATAAGACTTTTATTTATTTGCTATAAACTTATTCTAATAAATAATACTGAGTCTAATTATATAAAATATATATTTCATGTGATATATAACCAGTATAATTCTATAAAACACAATTTCATTATGTTTATAAAATAAAAAACTGATAAGCCGGACGTGGTGGCACACGCCTTTAATCCCAGCACTCAGGAGGCAGAGGTAGGAGGATCGCGGTGAGTTCGAGGCCACCCTGAGACTCCATAGTGAATTCCAGGTCAGCCTGGGCTAGAGTGAGACCCTACCTCGAAAAACCAAAAACCAAAAATAAAAAATAAAATAAAAAAAATAAAAAAATAAAAAACTGATAATAACAAATTATGAAGACTAATCAAAGTTTCAGCCTTTCAGCCTAATGTACTTTCATTAGTTCTACTAAAGATAAGACTTTTTGATCTTTGGACCAAGTACATAAAGACCATAAACCTTCTATATTAAAGACTTAACACACACACAAAAAAAGCCTTTAAGCCTAAATTTCAGAATTAGTTAACTTGTTTCTTAATCTCTATCATATTTACATTTAAAATAACTTAAGATATTTAAAATATTGCTTCAATACAAATCTCTTGTACTTCCTACCTTATCTAAACCAAATCTTTATATTTCCACAAATTCCAAGTAACCTCTCCAAGTTAACAACTCCTCCCTTACTCATCTCCTATATTATTATTATTTTGCTACTTTAAATATAATGTCCATGTCAATGGAACACTCAGGAGCTGTAGATTGTTGCTAGAAAATTTTCAGTGCCAGGGATGGGATATCTTCCAGTGAGTTGTTGGCCAGGGAGGTCCCTGATGCCCCAAAAACATTATAGGCTGTTGCTGAGGCCCTTGGTTTCCCACCAGGAATAGATGGTAAGACCCTATTGCTGAAGACTCCATATACTTGGGCTGCAAGGCCACTGAGAAATCCTGCTGGATCTGAGCTGATAACCTCCTCCATGTAGACCAGCTGACAGAAAGCTGGAAGAAGTCATTCTGCATGCAGTTCAATGGGAGAGAGAGAAATCACCAGTGAAGATACTCAACAGTGGACACTGCAAGCCAACGGGTGCAATAGTGGCACGTCTGTTATGGGGGAAACCAACTGCCCTCCAATTGGACTGGAGGCCCGCTGCATGGGGGGGGGGATATGTCCCTCATACTGAAAACTTAAAACAGGGGTAGTCATAAGCCCTAGGGGTATAACGTCTGCTGTTGTCTGGCCAAATGTATGTACTATGCTTATTAAACTGCCCAGTAAGCACTTCTGTTAATGTTCACACCCTTATATTAATGCTACTCTCACTTTTGGTTAGAATCTTCTCTTTTCAGATGGCAGTGACCTTGGGACAACTCAGAAGGTATCATGGTGCTGGAAAGAAGTGACAGGAGTGCTCAGTACTGTAATATCTCTATCACACCTTCCAAGGCTCAGGGTCTAATGCGGAAGAGGTGGCGGAAAGATTGTAAGGGCAGGGCTCCATACAACATGCTCCCTCCAGACACAAAAGGGGCTGGATATCCATGGCCTCACAGTGCCTGACACTACCTACATAAGACCATCATAGGTGGAGGAAAAGATCATGACATCAAAAGTAAAAGAGAGACTGATTGAGATGGGGAGGGGGTATGATGGAGAATGGAGTTTCAAAGGGGTAAGTGGGGGGAGGGAGGGTATTACCATGGGTTATTTATTTATTTTTATTTTTTTGGTTTTTTGAGGTAGGGTCTCACTCTAGCTCAGGCTGACCTGGAATTCACTATGGAGTCTCAGGGTGGCCTTGAACTCATGGCGATCCTCCTACCTCTGCCTCACGAGTGCTGGGATTAAAGGCATGCACCACCACGCCCGGCTCCATGGGGTATTTTTTATAATCATGGAAGTTGTTAATAAAATATATATATATAGGGCTGAAGGGGTGTCTTAGCAGTTAAGGCATTTCCCTGCAAAGCCAAAGGACCCAGGTTCAATTCCTCAGGACCCACGTTGGCCAGATGCACAAGGGGGCGCAAGTGTCTGGAGTTTATTTGCAGTGGCTTGAGGTCCTGCATTCAGCCATTCTCTATTTGCCTCTTTCTCTGTCTGTCTGCCACTCTCAAATAAATAAATAAAAATATATAACAACCAAAAAAAAATATATATATAATGTCCATGTCACCTGTAAATGTCATGTCACATGCAAAAAAAACCTCATACTTGGATAATAACCAGATCATAATGGCTAATAGATTTGACATGATATCGACATTTCTTTCCTAAGGGCTCTGATAACTATCACTCTCCCAAAGAACTGCCTCCTTGCCTATTCATAAGATCGATGAGGGATAACAGCCAACTATGTACACAAACTGCAAAGTAAGTTTTGTCAAATGGAAAGCTAAAAGCTAAAACTCCCAAAAGCTACACCTGTGTGACTAAGACTTCAATGATGGACTACAATGATTGTGGATAGGTAAGTGTTACCAATCCAGAGCCAATAATATTTTGGGTTGTATTAGCCTTTTTAATGGCCAATAATATTATTTGTCTACACATGACCTGACATTTCTCTGGGACCAACTAAGATATCTATTGCTATGAGTTAAAAAAAAAAAATCTGCCAGGCATGGTGGCACATGCCTTTAATCCCAGCACTCAGGAGGTATAAGTAGGAGGATCACCCTGAGTTCGAGGCCACCCTGAGACTACGTAAGTCAGCCTGGGCTAGAATGAAACTCTACCTCAAAAAACAACAAAGCAAATGTCTCACAGTTCTACTCCATTCAAATTTAACCCATCCTGTCTCTGACATGTACTTTATTCCCCTGATTATGATAATGTTCACTCTCTCTTTCAATCCTTGCATACTCAGATGCCTCACTGAATTCCTCCTGGACAGAATACATAACTTCACTCCACAGCAAGTCATTGAATTCTTCATGGCTACTAAATATCAACCTTCTGGACACTCAACCTCCACAGGACTGTGTGGGACACCCCAAGAGATCTACTGCCCCCCCTCAGCTTGAAGTAGTTGGAGATGAGTCTTTGCCCCTAATCCCAGCCCATGCAGTCCTCCCCAAAATGTCCCACTCACTCCCAGTTCTCCCCAATTTCATTTATTCTTCCAGAATCTGGACTGAAGGGTTCACAGCCTTCCCTGAAAACTAAAGCAAACTAAAGAGTTAATAAGTATCCCTAAAGCTTGTGGGCAATAAAGAAGTTTGGCACACTTCCCTGATTGATGTACTCCCCTTAGCCTAGATGACCTTGAAGGACCAGAGACCATCTGAGTATCCTCCCTTAGACATTTCTGGCTGAAGAAGCCTATTCTGAACAAGGACACAAACAGCTTCAATTTTCTTATCAACTGCACCTGGTCCGGTCTGTCTTTTTTAGGAACCTCTTTATAAGTTTACACCCCAGACTGGCCCAGTGCTTCAGCCATCATCCCACAGGAAAACTGAGGCCCCTCACTGTTTTCTCTAATAAACAGTCTATCTGTAGAGATCAAGTCTGGAGTGTTTTTTTTTTTTATTTTTAGTTTTTTGTTTTTTGAGGTAGGGTCTCACTGTAGCTCAAGCTGACCTGGTATTCACTATGGAGTCTCAGGGTGGCCTTGAACTCATGGTGATCCTCCTACCTCTGCCTCCCGAATGCTGGGATTAAAGGCATGCACCACCATGCCCAGCTCTCTTTCTTGAGATAAGGTTTCATTCTGTAGCCAAAAAATGTCTCCAACTCACAGCAAACCTCCTGCCTTCTGAGTGCTGTAGTAAACCATGATACCTGGCTTTTGGTTTCCTGATTTGTTTGTCACTTCAGCTGCTACAAGGTAACTGTTGAAAGGTAGTGTTGGGACTTTGTCAGATGGAGGGTGTGGCGGGTTGATTCAGGCGTTCCCTCATAAACTTAGGTATTCTGAATGCTAGGTTCCTGGCTGATGGAGATTTGGGAATTAACGTCTCCTGGAGGGAGTGTATTGTTGGGGGATGGGCTTATGGGTGTTATAGCCAGTTTCCCCATGCCAGTGTCTGGCACACTCTGCTGTTGCTATTGTCCACCTTATGTTGGCCAGGGGGTGATGTCCACCCTCTGCTCATGCTGTTGTTTTCCCTCCCATTGTTGAGCTTCCCCTTCAAGCCTGTAAGCCAAAATAAACCTTGTTTTTCCCCACAATCTGCTCTTGGTTGGGTGACTTCTACCAGCAATGCAAACCTGACTGCAACAGAGGGACAGCTGGTCAAAAGACAAAGGAAAAAAAAAAAAAAAAAAAAAAAAGGAATGTAGCTTCCAGTCAAGATGGCATCCACCTAACCACACTTCAGCTCTTGGGATAACACCAGACCAAAGCAGGACCTGAGAGAAACGACCCATCGCACTTCACCAGGGCCCCAGATGAAACCATAGAGGAATTGGGGAAATGAGCAAGAGTGCTGCTTTCTTGGTGAATCTGATACCAGTACAAGGGTGAAGGAGATAGACATGGAGGACACTCAACACCTAGCAAACCAGAGATCCAGAGGCTCCTAACAGCTGATCACTGAAGTAAACTTAAAATGGCTCATGGAATTTCATGGAAAATGAGACGGAAAGATTGTTAGAGCCACAAGTTGGGACATTATGCCCAGAGACATTGCTTCATCCCCATAACTGATGGCTGCCCCCAAAATTCATGACCCACAATTCCCATGGGGATGACTGGAATCCCCTATGAGGAGGGTGCCTTTGGAGGGGGGCAGGGCTGAGGGAAAGGATGGTACCAACATGTGCTGTTTACATACTGAGTGTTAGGTCAGGACAGGCTCCCAAAATGGAATCACCAAGGACAGCAGAAGGGCCACAGAGACTTAAGGAAGTAGGTTATCCGCATTCCTCAAAAAACCGCCCAGCCATTATCCCTTCCTTGCCTAACAATGCGCCAGGTCATGGTTTCCTGCCCCCTTATCTCGTAAGTTGCCTGCTCACTGTTCTGGCCTCACACCCTAGCTATTTGAAATGGCTAATGTAAAGAACAAAGGAGTTCTTTTTCCTTCCTCACCTTCCCCCAACTGAAGAAGCCCTATAAAGCCCACTATCTGGAATCTCAGGTTGGCTGTGCTCCACTCTTTTTTTTTTTTTTGGTTTTCCGAGGTAGGGTCTCACTGTAGCCCAGGCTGACCTGGAATTCACTATGGAGTCTCAGGGTGGCCTTGAACTCACGGCGATCCTCCTACCTCTGCCTCACGAGTGCTGGGATTAAAGGCGTGCGCCACCACACCCGGCTTTGTGCTCCACTCTTGAGAGTCCTGGCAGCTTGTGTTTTTCCTGAATAAAAGCTTTCATCTTTGCCTCCGAGTGGTTTGTGTGGTCTTGGTCACTCCCAAACCTTACACTTGGTGCTTGTGACTTGGATAGGAGACTTCCAGTTGCCCTATTGGGTGGCTAGACCTCCTTTCCCCTGACCAGACCACCGAGCTGCCATTTGACCATCTGAAGTCCTTGGAACATCTCTGACTAGTACCGGCTTTCACACCCACCACAATTTGGCCTCACTCTTCCCTTTTTTGTCTCCTCCCTCCTTCTCAGTAACTGTCCCTCTCAGGTTGGCCTGCTCTTGTGTTTAATCTCTCCTCGTGGAAGCCATGCCGGCACACCAGGCTACACCCCTCGGCCACTTTTGGGCCCCAAACCTCAGGTCTCGAGAAAGACACACTCTCAACACCTCGGGTCTCTCGCTCTCTGGTCTACCGTACCCTAAGGAGCAACTTTTGGTTTGGTTGCACCATCTTGGGACACTCTCCTCCTCCCTCTCCCTCCTGACGTCTCGTCTTTCACTGCCAGCCGCTTTCACCATCAGAGCACAGTTGCCCACCTTGCCCACTAACAGGCTAAAAAGCCAACAGTTGTGACCTGTATGGCCTCTGCCCATGTGGGAGGTGCAGGCCCCATTCACCCTAATGGGCCAGGGGGTCACATTGGTATTCTGTGTAAACCCAGCTTAAGCCCTGGTTCCTTTCTCTCACCCCTGTTTTGCTCTTTCCCTGACTTCTTAAGAACGTAAAGCCTCTACGACCCTTGGACAACATCTTATCTTCGACATCTTATCTTTCTCTGCAACTCTGCTTGGCCACGTATAAGCTGGACAATGGTTCCAAATGGCCTGAGAATGGTACTTTTGATTTCAAAATTCTTACTGATTTAAAAAACTGCTGACAACATACAGGCAGATGGTCAGATATACCCTATATCCAAACATTTTTCACTCTGTGTGCACGACCTTCTCTCTGCTCTATCTGCTTTTCTCACCAGGTCCTTCTACCCAAGGTCTCAGGAATGCGCTCTCATTCAGCCCCTCCCCCATACTCATACCCACCCTTTGCTTTTGAACCAGAGGCCATAGATGACCTCGCTCCAACAATTCCTCCAGTACCTCCAGCTCCCTCAGCCTCTCCTGACCCCCTGCCTGGTAACAAGGCTTGATTTTGGTCTCCGGAGTTGTAAATAGAATAGAAATTTAAGATGAAAATACATAGCTTCTGAATGAATGAATGAATATGTAAAAGGGAAATGGTTGTCTAGAGTCTATATAAAAAGTGCACTTGGGCTGGAGAGATAGCTTAGCGGTTAAGTGCTTGCCTGTGAAGCCTAAGAACCCTGGTTCGAGGCTTAGTTCTCCAGGATCCACGTTAGCCAGATGCACAAGGGGGCGCGTGTCTGGAGTTCATTTGCAGTGGCTGGGGGCCCTGGAGCGCCCATTTCTCTCTCTCTCTCTCTGTGTGTGTCTCTCTGCCTCTTTCTCTCTCTGTTGTTCTCAAATAAGTAAAAATAAACAAAAAGTTTTAAAAAAGTGCACTTAAAATGAATGTTGGGGGGGGGGGACTGGAGAAATAGCTTAGTGGTTATGGCATTGGCCTATGAAGCCTAAGGAGCTGGGTTTGATTCCCCAGGACCCACGTAAGCCAGATGCACAAAGGGGCACATGTGTTTGGAGTTCGTATGTAGTGGCTAGAGGCCCTGGTGAGCCCATTCTCTCTTTCTCTCTATCTGTCTCTTTTTCTCATATATATATATATATATATATATATATATATATATATATATATAAATTTGGTTTTCAAGGTAGGGTCTCACTCTAGCCCAGGCTGACCTGGAATTCACTATGGACTCTCAGGGTAGCCTAGAACTCACAGCAATCCTCCTACCTCTGCCTCCCAGTGCTGGGATTAAAGGCGTGCGCCACCATGCCTGGCAGGTTTTTTTTTTTTGAAATAAAATATTTAAAAAAAATGAATGTGTGTGTGTGTGTGTGTCTCACAGCCCTAAGGCTGCAGAATGATTTCTTCTCTGAGCAGTGCCATTTCATTGTGGGGGATGTTCTCCACCAAGCCCACTGTACTAGGTGGTATGGCCAACTTTTAGTGTTGGGTGTCCCCCAGAAGGAACACTAAAAGTCATGAACATCACAGGCAAAAAAAAAAAAAAAAAAAAAAAAAAAAAAAGCAAGACTCTCTTACTCTTAAACAGTTATAAAATGGCAGGATCAGAAAGCTACCTTGTTGTAGCCCTGAGGGAAGTCCAAAACTCTCACTGGAATTTAGGAAGAAAAAAATCAAAAGGCTCTTTCTTAGCCTCGCTGCCTTGCAGAGCCAGGGGGCTGCAAGCACCGGGAATCTCAGGATCCCACCCCAGCATGATGATGGGTGAATGCCAAGTCTCTGTGAATATATGGGGACTTTTTTTAAAAATACTTTTATAAATTTGATTTCAGGTGAGCAAAAATCTTTATGCCACACAAAGTCATTTCTATAATTAATAGTTCTACAAACTGTATTTGAAAAAAATGTCACTATTCATGAAGGCACAGGCAAAAAAATACAGTGACTTTGAAAGGTCACCAATCCCTAATAAATACATCTAACCTGCTTCTTTGGCTTCTGTACAATCGCTTGCTTAACATAAGGCACATTGTATGTGACTTTCTGCAACCAGCTGCCCGGGCTCAGGTAAGGAAATAGTTAATTGAAGTACCGACCTTTGCCTTAGAAACCTGTGCCTGCTTGCTCAACCGCAACCCCCATACCTAATCTCTGAGAAGCCTCCGCTCTCTGGGAAGCCTCGGCTCAGAGGCAGTTGAACAATGCCTAACTGCAGGGGCCCTAACTCCCTGCCGAGGTTAAGATAACACGGCCGAGGCGACATCCTGAGCTCCCTGTCCAAGACCAAGATAACACGGCACGGCACGGCCGAGGCGACTGCCTGATGACGTCTGAAAAGTCCCTGAACTGAAACATGTTTGAGATATTTCCGCATGTTTGTGGTCTTTCCCTTTAAAACCCCTACCTCCCGGCTGCTCGGGGCTCTTCACCCCTCCTGCGTGAGGACTTCGTGTCGAGCCCCGGTGCACCGGTTCCACAATAAACCTCTTGCGACTTGCATTGAGAGTTCTCCGTGTGAGTGTCTCCGGGTCTGGTAGACAATCCCATCTGGGGGACCCTCTGGGGCTCCCCACAACTTAATATATTTGTCTTCAACTTCTGTAGTAGAAGCAGGGTTGTCCTCATGACGCTCCTGCGGTATTAAACAGGAAGCTGCGAGCCTCTGGCCTTGAGGCACGGAACTTCAGGAACTCCTCAAGTTGTTTTATCCTAACTTGCTGACTTGCTCAAGGTGCCACGACGCCGGGTTCAAGAGAATGCTCCTCACTCCCTTCTGTACACCAGGTCGTCCAACATCCACTCCATTTCTGGGATCACGAAGGTCCTGTGCGCCACCCAGGCCTCCAGCTGGAACCCGAGGGGCGCCCGGCTCCTGCGCGGGAAACCACCGCGCCTGGCGCGAACCCGCGGTGACGCGAGCAGCGCGCCGAGCAGCCTCTCCGCGGAAGGGGTTCCGTCTGGCCGTGGGGCTTGCGGCCTCAGGGACAGCCATGGTGTCCGGGCTCGCGGAGTACCCCCCCCCTTTTTTGTTTTTTCGAGGTAGGGTCTCACTCTAGCCCAGGCTGACCTGGAATTCACTATGGAGTCTCAGGGTGACTTCGAACTCACGGCGATCCTCCTATCTCTGCCTCCCGAGTGCGGGGATTAAAGGCATGCGCCACGCCCAGCCAAAATGGACTTTTTATTTAACATTTTATTTGAGAGAATGAGGCATATATCTATATCTATATCTATCTATCTATCTATCTATCCATCCATCCATCCATCCATCCATCCATCCAGAGAGAGAGAGAGAATAGGCACACCAGGGTCTCTAGCCACTGCAAACTCCAGATGCATGTGCCAACTTGTGCATCTGGCTTGCCTGTGAAGCCTAAGGACCTAGCTTCCATTCCCCAGAACCCATGTAAGCCATTTGCACATGGTGGTGCATGCATGTCTGGAGTTTGTTTGCATGCCCATTGTCTCTCTCTCTCTCTCCCTCTGTCTCAAATAAGTAAAATGCTAAAAGAAAAAAAAATGTTAGCACCGGGCATGGTGGTGCTTGCCTTTAATCCCAGTCCTTGAGAGGCAGACATAGCAGGATTGTTGTGAGTTTGAGGTCACCCTGAGATTATGTAGTAAATTCCAGGTCAGCCTGGATTAGAGGAAGACCCTACCTCAAAAAACCTTAAAAATAAATAAATAAAAATAAGGCCAGGTGTGGTGGCACACCTTGGGATGCTGAGGTAGGAGGATTGCTCTGACTTTTTTTTTTAACCTGGATGTGGTGGCTCACACCTTTAATTCCAGCACTTGAGAGGCAGAGGTAGGAGGATTGCTGTGAGTTCGAGGCCAGACTGGGACTATAGGGTGAGTTCCAGGTCAGCCTGGACTAGTGTGAGAACTTAGTTGGGCGGGGGGGGGGGGGGGGGGACACAAGCCAGTCTTGGTGGTGCATACCTTTAATTCTCACATTCAGGAAGCAGAGGTAGGAGGATCACCATGAGTTGTAGGTCACCCTGATACTACATAATGAATTCCAGGTTAGCCTGGGCTAGAGTGAGTCCCTGCCTCGAAAAATTAGAAAAGAAAGAAAGAAAGAAAGAAAAAATCAGAATTTTTATTTAAACTTTATTTACTTGAGAGAAAGAGGCATAGATAGATAGAGAGAGAGTGGGGGAGAGAAGTGTTTGAGGGCCTTCACCCACTGTAAATGAACTCCAGACGCATGTGTCACCTTTGTGTATCTGGTTCATGTGGGTTCTGGGCAATCACACCTGGGTTCTTTGGCTTTGCAAGCAAATGCCTTAGCCACTAAGCCATCTGCCCAGCCCCCCCCCCTTTTTTTTTTTTTTTGGTTTTTCAATTTTTGGAGGTAGGTTCTCACTCTAGCCCAGGCTGACCTGGAATTCACTATGGAGTCTCAGATTGGCTTTGAACTCACGGTGATCCTCCTACCCCTGCCTCCCAAGTGCTGGGATTAAAGGCATGTGCCACCACATCCGGCTCAGAATTCTTTTTTTTTTTTTTAATTTTTTGTTCATTTTTATTTATTTATTTGAGAGTGACAGAGAGAGAGAGAAAGAGGCAGAGAAAGAGAGAGAATGGGCGTGCCAGGGCCTCCAGCCACTACAAACGAACTCCAGATGCGTGCGCCCCCTTGTGCATCTGGCTAACATGGGTCCTGGGGAATCCAGCCTTGAACCGGGGTCCTTAGGCTTCACAGGCAAGCGCTTAACCACTAAGCCATCTCTCCAGCCCTCAGAATTCTTTACATAAGGTTTAAACTGGCAGAATTCAAGTTCTAAATTTCATATATAGCTTTCACTTGTATCAAACCCATTTACTTACAATTTAGATAAAGAATACAGGATTGGGCTGGGTGTGGTGGCGCATGCCTTTAAACCCAGCAATGGGGAGGCAGAGGTATGGGGAGGCAGAGGTAGTAGGATCGCCGTGAGTTCAAGGCCACTCTGAGACTCCATAGTGAATTCCAGGTCAGCCTGGACCAGAGTGAGTGAGACCCTACCTCGAAAAACCAAAAAAAAAAAAAAAAAAAAAAAAAAAGAAAGAATGCAGGATTAAGCCAGGCGTGATGGTGCAGACCTTTAATCCCAGCAATTGGGAGGCAGAGGTAGGAGGTAGTGAATTAATTCCAGGTCAGCCTGGACTACAGTGAAACCCTACCTTGAAAAAAAAAAGGGCTGGAGAGATGGCTTAGCAATTAAGTCACATGCCTGCCTAAAGACCCAGGTTCAATTCTCCAGGTCCCACATAAGCCAGATGCACATGGTGGCACATCTATCTGGAGTTTGTTTGCAGTGGCTAGAGGCCCTGGTGTGCCCATTCTTTCTCTCCCTCTCTCTGTCTCTAATAAATAAATAAAATAAAATATTAGCTGGGTGTGGTGGCGCACATCTTTAATCCCAGCACTTGGGAGGCAGAAGTAGGAGTATATCTGTGAGTTCGAGGCCACCCTTAGACTACACAGTGAATTCCAGGTCAGCTTGGGCCAGAGTGAGGCCCTACCTCAAAAAAAAAATTAAAAAGGAGGGGGGGCTGGAGAGATGGCCTAGTGGTTAAGGCATTTGCCTACCAATCCAAAGGACCCAGGTTCAATTCCCCAGGACCCATGTAAGCCAGATGCACAAGGTGGCACATGTATCTGGAGTTCATTTACAGTGGCTGAAGGCCCTGGCACGCCCATTTTTTCTCTCTCTCTGCAGTGAAATGCTCTACCACTGAGCTATACCCCCTCTCCTCTCTCTCTGAAATAATTAAAAGAAATTAAAAAAAAAGAATTCAATTAAAAAAAACAGGACTATAAGGCCATTTCTCTCAATGTGAAACACTGAAAAATACGTGCATAGGTCCAACCAAATATACGTGAATATTCTAAAAATGATCTTTCTTGGTTTTCTTGAGTATTGGCATGGGAGTGAAGAGACAGCTTGTCAAAAGCACCAAGTCGCCCCAACAGGGTCATGTGCCTTTGCTGTTCCAGCCATTTTAAGGCAGATGAGATGTATCTTCAACTGGGAAAGGTATGCACCACTCCCGAGGCCTGCCTGAAAAGCATCTCTCCTGCTGGAACCTCAGGTCCATTTTCAGATTCACCTCCAGGGATCCCCATTCTTTTATTTTTATGTGTTTGCATGTGAAAGATGAGAGAAAGAGAGAGAGAGAAAGAAGAGCAATCATGGCCCTTTCGCTGCTCCAAATGAACTCCAGACACATGTACCCGCTATTTTGTGCAGCTGCCTCTTCAGCGGTACTGCGCACTTGAACTCAAGTCAGCAGGCTTTGCAAGCAAGTGCCTTTAACTGCTGAGTCATCTCCTCAGCCCCAAGGTGTCTCCATTCTTGTTGTGCAAGGTGAAGAAGTCCTTAGTGCTTGCGGGGAAATTGGAACTCAGGAGCTATAAATTATAGTCTAGCCATAAGGGATAACTGTTCTTATAGGGCAGTGGAGGGGCTGTGGGGGTGAAGTGGTCTGTCCTGTAATATTCTACTGTTTCCTGAATTCAAGGTGACCAAATGTTAGAACAACCACCAGAAAGCTTTAGGCAACTTTTGGGGGTATGGGACAGAACACTGTGAAAAGATGACAGTAAGATTCCTGGGTTATTCTTACTGTTGTGCCCTTAGCCTTGAAGGGGAATGACAGTTGTTTAGGTGTCAGTGGTTTTAATTTAATTAATTAATTAATTAATTATTATTATTTTATTTTATTTTTTGGTTTTTCAAGGTAGGGTTTCCCTTTGGCCCAGGATGATCTGGAATTAACTATGTAATCTCAGAGTGGCCTCGAACTCAAGCCAGTCCTCCTACCTCTGCCTCCCAAGTGCTGGGATTAAAGGCGTGCGCCACCACACCCGGCAATTAATTTTTTTTTTCTAGGTAGGATTTCATTTAAGTTTAGGCTGACCTGGAATTCACTATGCAGTCTCAGGTTGGTCTCCAACTCACAGGATCCTGTGATTTTTTTTTTTTTTTTGTTGTTGTTATTTGTTTTTTTCGAGGTAGGATCTCACTCAGGTGCAGGCTGACCTGGAATTCACTATGTAGTCTCAGGCTGGCCTTGAACTCATCGCGGTTAATTTTGTTAATTTTTAAATTAATTAAATAATTCAAGTAAAATTAACTTATTAAATTAAATGAACGAATAAAAGTAATTTAAAAGATTTTTAAAAAGCCAGCCATGGTGGCGCATGCCTTTAATCCCAGCACTCAGGAGGCAGAGGTAGGAGGATCACTGTGAGTTCAAGGCCACCCTGAGACTGCATAGTGAATTCAGGTCAGCCTGGGCTCGAGTGAGACTCTACCTCGATTAAACGAAAACAAAACAAAACAAGAAAACAAACAAAACTTCCTAGTTAGACTTGTAAGGCTTCTGCACTGTCCCTGGTAGGTGTTTACACTGTTTCCGGAAACAGAAATTAGCGAGCCAGCCTCATTTACATACCCACAATGCATTGCGCGCACACATCATTGCTTAAATTAAAATGGGGAAACGTCTCTTTCTTCTAATTTTATTACAAGTGAAATACCCTTCAGAGACTTATCTGAAATAAAAGTAGAAGCGACTATCTATTTTAGGTAACTAAATACCACTGGTGTACTAGGAGGTATTGTCAGCCGAGACGTATGCGCGGAAAGACCAAACCCATACTCTGGTTTCTCTTCAGATCGTATAAATCTTTCGCCTTTTACTAAAGATTTCCGTGGAGAGGAACAACTCTGAGTCATAACCTAATTTTTTGAGGCCTTGCGTTAGCAAGGCTAACAAACTGTCGTGTTAAAATCAGATTTATGTGCTGCTCGTTCTGGCGTAGGTATCTTTGAGTGTGTCGTAAGGTGTTATGTTGTTTAGACTGGAAAGGGGTAAAGTTAACACATAAGACAGGAGAAATCAAGGTAGGGGTTCTAGTGGGAATAGGAATGGGGGCTTGTAGTGTCACACTAGTTAAATGCAAGCAAGAAACCAAAGGTCATCCTTGGCTTGTATATAGGGAGTTTCAGCCCAGGTTGTCTCAAACAAACACAAGACAAAACAAAAAACGGACTGGTTACTTTGATTTTGTTAAGAAGAGTTTCCATAAAACCAGGATTCATCATTACTTGCAGAGGGGATCAGCCAGCTGTAGATGTTTCTTGTTTTTCTTCATTTTCTCCCCTTCCCTACTAGTCACAATACAGTAACATACCACACTCTGCAAACATGTATGTGAATGAAGCAAACAAGAGGCAGGAGAGAGCCAGGCGTGGTGGTGCACTCCCAGCTCTCGGGAGGCAGAGATAGGAGGATCACCGTGAGTTCGAGACCACCCTGACACTCCATAGTGAATTCCAGGTCAGCCTGGAGTAGAGTTGTGACCCTACCTCGAAAAACAAAAAACAAACAAACAAACAAAAAAAAGAGGCAGGAGAGAGCCAAGTGGACATGATATCTTGGTAGTGTGTTGGGGGGGGGGGGGCAGGTGGGCCCTCTACTCAGGCCAGGCTGTACCCTTAAACTTTCCAGATCTACCCTAGGGGTGTGTGCCTGCCTGGTAAGGAGAGGCACTCCCCAACCCATCACCACAGCTCTCGTTTGATCTCACCCCGTCATGCACACTGAACAGATACCAAGACGTTTTACTGGACTTTCTCCAGGCAATGTCTCTCCCTCTTTACTATTTCTAACCCCTACCTTCCCACAAAGGGCCCAGTTGGGACAGTCCTGAGTTTGGTTCCAGGCTTCTCCCTTCTGCAGGCTTCCCTGTGGCATAGCCTTGGCCTTCCAGGTTTGCCATAGGGGCTGTGGTACTCCTTTCATTCTGTGTTCTCCGCGCGTGTGTGGTGGTCCTCCTGATTCCTATCACCAGGGTCCAGTGAAAGTCTGGAATTGCGGCTGGAGACACCATGGAGCTGTAGCACTGTGGGCAGCAAAGAGCGTGAACCTGGCTGCTGGCTGCGCCTGGCTCCCATGGGGTTCGGGCCTCCTCACACTCCCTGCTCACCTTCCGACACGTTGACTTTGTTGGCTGCCAAGATGTCCGCTTGAATGCTATCTATTTTCGTGTACAACTCCTCAGGGCAGCTCTGGGGATGAGAACAAGAGCTGGGGCTGGATGCCAAGGCCGTGTGTTCTTAGAATTGGGCTTGACAGGGGGGCATGGCAGGCAGGGCTGCTCAGGCAGGGGGGGTGCTGCGTCCAGCTTAACTGCAAGGACAAGTAGGGGACCAAGAGACGGTGGGTGGGGGAGTGCAAACCCGGTGGGGGGCCCGTTGTGTGTATATGGGGGGTCCCTTCTGTCCTGGACAACTGCTGCCGCCGCGTAAGAGTGCTTACCTGGAAAAGCTGGTAGAGGTCCTCCCCCATGGACTTGCGGACATGGTCCTCCACCAGTGGGAACGTCTGTACAAAGAACTGCAGGCAGCGGGCGGGACTGTGGGGACGCCCGTGGCTGCCTGTGCACCAGGGTCTCCCGCCCCTCCTCCTCCAGCCCGCGCACCTCCAGCGTCAGGCTGGCCAGCCTCTGGCTATTGCTGTGGTCCGTGTTGCCCATGGCGGCCATCAGGTTGTGCACGACTCGCAGGTGCAGCATCTCCTCGGCGAGGCTCAACTGGCTGCGCGCCAGGATCCTTGGAGAGGGATTTGAGTTGCCAGAGACGCTCAGTACGTGGCCCCGAGTAATGTCAGGCCTGGCTTTCTGCCACCACCCACATCCGTTGCTCACTCACCCAATGGTCTTGGCAGCCGCGGCTTGCTGCAAGAACACCGGCAGGCGGGTGGTGAGCTGGAGAATCGAGGTGTCTAGAGAAACGGGTGGCCATGAGGCTGGAAGCCCTTTCCCTCCGCTGGACTGGGCAGCCCCATCTAAGGAGTCCTACCAGTGAGGATTTTGGGCTGCAGCTTGGAGGTCTCCTTGACGGGCGGAATAAGCAGCGCCACGAGGCCCTTGAGCAGCGGCAAGCGGACGTCATAGTAGACCAAGTCCTTGATCAGCTCGATGGCTGGGGAAGAGCAGCGATGCTGGAGAGGCACGAGGCAGAGTCCCGCAACCCTCTTCTCTTCCCCTTACCCTGACGCCCTCCTGTCCTTCTGAAACCCATAGTTAAAAGACTGAACGACTAGGAATAGGCCTACAAAGACAGCCCCAGAGGAATGCACGTTTCATGGAGAAGGAAAGGATTGAGTCTTTTTTTTTTTTTTTTTTTAGGTAGGGTCTCACTCTAGCCCAGGCTGACCTGGAATTCATTATGTAGTCGCAGGGTGGCCTTGAACTCACAGTGATCATCCTACCTCTGCCTCCTAAGTGCTGGGATTAAAAGGTGTGCACCATCATGCCCAGCATCCTGAATTTTTTGTTTGTTTGTTTTTATTTTTTTCAAGGTAGGGTTTTGCTCTCATTCTGAATTTAAAAAAAATTATTTATTTATTGGGGGAAGAGAGAGAGAGAGAATGGGCATGCCAGAGCCTCTAGTCACTGCAGATGAACTCCAGACACATGGCACCACCATGTGCAGATAGCTGGCTTATAAGGGTACTGGGGAATTGAACCTGGGTCCTTAGGCTTTGCAGGCAAGCTCCTTAACCACTAAGCTAACTCTCCAGCCACCAGTATTTCTTTTCTGTTTGTTTTTCATCATACCACTGGTTATCTTTAACAAAGTGAACTTCAAAACACTGGAAATTTCAGCTGAATATGGTGGTTCACACTTTTAATCCCAGCACTTGGGAGGCAGAGGTAAGAGGACTGTTGTGAGTTTGAGGCCAGTCTGAGACTACATAGTAAATTCCAGGTAGGCCTGGACTAGAGCAAAACCCTATCTCAAAAACAAAGAAACAAACAAACAAACAAACAAACAAAGAAAGAAAGAAACCAGGCATGGTGGTACATGCCTTTAATCCCAGCACTCAGGAGGCAGAGGTAGCAGGATCCCCATGAGTTTGAGGCCACTTTGAGACTACATAGTGAATTCTAGGTTAGCCTGGACTAGAGTGAAACCCTACCTCAAAAAAAGAAAGAAAACAAGCTGGGCGTGTTGTCTCACGCCTCTAATCCCAGCACTCGGGAGGCAGAGGTAGGAGAATCACCATGAGTTCAAGGCCACCCTGAGACTACATAGTGAATTCCAGGTCAGCCTGGACCAGAGTGAGACCCTACCAAAAAAAAAAAAAAAAAAAAAAAAAGAAAGAAAGATGTACGACTATAGCAGAAACTTACAGGTTTCTTTCCTTCCTTCTTTCATCATCATCATTATTATTATTATTATTATTTTGGTTTCTCCAAGTTAGGGTCTCATTCTAGCCTAGGCTGAGTTCAGGGTGGCCTCTAACTCACAGCGATCCTCCTACCTCTGCCTCCCAAGTGCTGGGATTCTGGAATTGAAGGCATGTGCCACCACATCTGGCTTTTTTGTTTTGTTTTGGTTTGGTTTTTCGAGGTAGGGTTTTGCTCTAGCCCAGACTGACCTGGAATTCACTATGTAGTCTCAGGCTGGCCTTGAACTCACAGTGATCCTCCTATTCCTGCCTCCCAAGTGCTGGGATTAAAGGCATGAGTGCCACCACACCCAGTTTAATGAGTATTTTTCAAATTTATTTATTTGCAAGCAGAGAGAGACAGAGAGAGAAGAGACAGACATAGAGAGAATGGGCACACCAGGGTCTCTAGTCACTGCAAATAAACTCCAGATGCATGTGCCCCTTGTGCATACGTGGCGTACGTGAGTCCTGGGGAATTGAACCTGGGTCCTTTGGCTTTGCAGGCAAATGCCTTAACCACTAAGCCATTTCTTCAGCCCCTCCTTTTTTTCTAATGTGAGAGTAAGACAGGGTGGGAGAGAGAGAGAGAACTGGCGCACCAGGGCTTCCAGCCACTGCAATTGAACTCCAGATGTGTGTACCCCCTTGTGTGCATGTATGACCTTGCATGCTTGCATCACTGTGCGTCTGGCTTACATGGGACACGGAGAGTCTAACATGAATCCTTTGGCTTCTCAGGTAACCTTAACTGCTAACCTATCTCTCCAGCCCTTTTTTTTTTTTAAATTTATTTATTTATTTATTTGACAGAGAGAGAGAGAGAGAGAGAGAGAGAGAGAATGGTGTGCCAGGGCCTCCAGCTACTGCAAATGAACTCCATACGCATGTGCCCCCTTGTGCATCTGGCTAACATGGGTCCTAGGGAATCAAACCTGGGTCCTTTGGCTTTGCAGGCAAACACCTTAACTGCTAAGCCATCCCTCCATCCCTCCATCCCTTCAGCCCTTTAAAACATTTTTTTATTGTTTATTTTTTATTCATTCATTTATTAATTTATTTGCAAGCAGAGAGAGAGAGAGAGAGAGAGAGAGAGAAAAGAGAGACAGAGAGAGGATGGATGCAGCAGGGCCTGTAGCCATGGCAAACGAACTCCAGTCCAGCCCCCCCTTTTTTTCGAGGTAGGGTCTCACTCTGCCCCAGGCTGACCTGGAATTAACTATGTAGTCTCAGGGTGGCCTTGAACTCACGGCAATCCTCCTACCTCTGCCTCCTGAGTGCTGGGATTAAAGGCGTGCGCCACCACGCCTGGCTAGTCCAGCCCTTTTTTAAAACAGGGTCTCACTCTAGCCCAGGCTGACCTTGAACTCATGGTGATCTGTGGGAATGAACTATAAGAACAAACTGTGGGAATATTTCTTAGGTGCTTAAGGCCATGTGACTAGGTCTCCTGTGCCTTGGTTTACCTTTGGCCTGCACAGCCCAGACGACCAATACTGACATGGCATGTTGAGATGCTGCCTGGTCTTAAGCTGTGCTCTTTGCCCAATTCCCTCAGTGGCCTGGTTATAGACTCTTGACCCAGAACAAACGTGCGTGAGTGAGAAGTGCTGACCATAGCATTGAAGACAATGAAGGTCAGTAATGAGCTGTCCGCAGAGCGGCCACACAGCTGTGGAAGGCAACAGTGGGCTTAGTGTGGTTTCATTTGAGAATGGAGTGTGAGTGTGTTCTGGGTCAGCAGAGTCCAACAGGTCATACTCCTTAATCACTTCCTTTAACAGAAGTCAAAAGTTCCTTGCCCTCTGTCCACGTCATGGTCACCTTGTTCAGGTGTTAGTGTTTTTGGCTGTTCAGTAAAAATACCAATGAGTTCTTGTGAGCAGACGCTATGGCCTGAGAACATCAGAGCAGCGGCAATGGCAGATGTAGCAGGTTCTCCCTTGGTTTAAATGACTCTGCAGGCTGGTTCTCCTTTCCCTCAGGCTCTGCTATAACAAGCAGGCATCCTGCTATTGGGTAAATGATCCCAAGGATTAGTTTCTATAATTCCAGAGCTGTGCGACCCCCCCCCCCCTGCACAATTGGGCAGTGATACTCCTTTGTTGGCCTCCTGAGTGCTGGAATTAAAGGGTAACTATGCCCGACTCTTTTTGCTTTTTCTGATAGGGTCTCCTGTTCCTCAGGCTGGCTTGAACTTACTATGTGGCCAAATATGCCCCCCCCCACCTTCAAGTGCTGGGATTATAGGCATGCCTCACCATCCTTGCTAACCAAATACCCTTATTATGTGTCTGTAATGCTTGGAGCCCTTTGGAGAAATGAAGATTTGTTCACAGAACTATTTCTGATTGAGTTTTAAAGTTTACAGCTAGAGGCCAGGCATGATAGCACATGCCTTTAATCATAGCCCTCGGGAGGCAGAGTGAGGTGGTTTGATATATGTTCTGAATGCTAGGTCCCCAGCTGATGGCAATTTGGGAATTGGAGACTCCTGGAGGCAGTGTGTTGTTGGGGGCGGGCTTATGGGTGTTATAGACAGCTTTTCCTTGCCAGTGTTGGGCATACTCTACCTGCTATTGTCCACCTGATGTCAGCCAGGAAGTGATGTCTAGCCTCTACTCATGCCATGTTTTCCCTGCCATCATGGATCTTCCCCTCGAGTCCGTAAACCAAAATAAACCCTCTCTTCCCACAAGCTGCTCTTGGTTGGGTGTTGTTTTCTGGCAGCAATGTGAACCTGACTACAGTACAGAGGTAGGAGGGAGGATCATCGTGAGTTCCAGGCCACCCTGAGGCTACATAGTGAATTCCAGGTCAGCTTGGGCTAGAGTGAGACCCTACCTCACACTCCCCCCCCCCCAAAAAAAGTTACAAGCTGGGCATGGTGGCACATGCCTTTAATTCCAGCACTTGGGAGGCAGAGATAGGAGGTAGAAGGATCGCTGTGAGTTCGAGGCTATCCTGAGACTACATAGTAAATTCCAGGTCAGTCTGGGCAGAGTGAGACCCTACCTTGAAAAACCAAAAAAAAAAAAAAAAAAAGTAAAACAACAACAACAACAACAAGAAAAAAACAAAAACAAAATAAAACAAAACAACAACAAAAATAACTGGGCTGGAGAGATAGCTCAGCTGTTAAAAGTCCTTGCTTTCAAAGCCTGATGACCTGGGTCCAGTTCCCTGGGTATTCCAATGCCCACATAAAGCCAGATGCACGAAGTCACTCATGTATCTGGAGTTCATTTGCAGTGGCAGAAGGCCCTGGTGCAGCCATACTCATTCTGTCTCTGTCTCTCTCGCAAATAAATAGATAGATATATAAATATTAAAATTCACAGTTGTTGGGACTGGAGAGATAGCTTAGTGGTTAAGGCGCTTGCCTACGAAGCTTAAGAACTCCTGTGCTAGCCAGGCATGGTGGCACGTGCCTTTAATCCCAACTCTTGGGAGGCAAAGGGAGGAGGAACGCCATGAGTTCGAGACCACCCTAAGACTACAGAGTGAATTCCAGGTCAGCCTGAGCTAGAGTGAGACCCTACCTCAGAGAAAAAAAAAAAAAAAAAAAAAAAGAACTCCTGTTCTAATCTCCAGGTCTCACTTAAGCCCAGACATATAGTGACTCAAGTGCGCACTGTTGCACATGCACACAAGGGGCAAATGCCTCTGGAGTTTGATTGCAGCGGCTAAGGGCCCTGGCACGCCCATTCTCTCCCTCCCTCCCTCTCTCTCTCTCTCTCAAATAATAAAAAATAAACAAAATTCACACTTGTCACTGTTTATACCCAAAGTAGTGAAAGTGCTAGTCCTTACTCAAATGTCTCTACAAGAACCACAGCCAGTTATAACTCTTATTTTTAAAATATATTTTATTTATTTATTTATTTGAGATAAAAAGAGGTAGAGAGAGAGACTGGGCACACCAGGGCCTCTAGTCACTGCAAAGGAACTCCAGATGCATGTGCTACCTTGTGCTTCTGGCTTACGTGGGTCCTGGAGAATAGACCCAGGGTCCTTTGGCTTTGCAGACAAGTGCCTTAACCACTAAGCCATCTTCTCCAGCCCTTATTTATTTTATTTTATTTCTTGAGGTAGGGTCTCGCTCTAGTCCAGGCTGACCTGGAATCCACTATATAGTTTTAGGGTGGCCTTGAACTCACAGCAATCCTCCTACCTCTGCCTCCCGAGTGATGGAATTAAAGGCCTGCGCCACCTGGGCAGTTATAACTTTCTACATTGTGCCAGTCACTAAACATAGCAGATTCATAGAGCAAGGGACACGAAGCCACTATCTTTTTTTTTTTTTTTTTTTTTGGTTTTTCGAGGTAGGGTCTCACTCTAGCCCAGGCAGACCTGGAATTCACTATGGAGTCTCAGGGTAGCCTTGAACTCACGGCGATCCTCCTACCTCTGCCTCCCGAGTGCTGGGATTAAAGGCGTGCGCCACCATGCCCGGCTTCGAAGCCACTATCTTTGGCAGGTTTGCCTAAAGCTTGTGGCACTGGTAATACCTAACTGTCCTAAACTAAAGCCTTCTGTCACTCACTCACTCATTTATTCATCTAATGAAATACTTACTGACTGTCATCTCCCTGCCAGTCCTTCTGCTGGGGAATTCTACTCAGCCTGGGCTAAAGTGAGATGCTATCTAGCCCCCCCCCCCCATTGTTTTTTTCAAAGTTGAGTCTTGCTGTAGCCCAGGCTGACCTGGAATTCACTATGCAGTCTCAGCGTGGCCTCAAACTCACAGCAATCCTCATACCTCTGCCTCCCAAGTGCTGGGATTAAAGGCATGTGCCACAACCACCCATTTTTTTTTTTAATTAAAAAAGGGGGAAATTAGAGCCAGGCATGGTGGCATAGGCCTTTAATCCCAGCACTGAGGAGGCAGAGGTATGAGGATTGCTGTGAGTTCGAGGCCACCTTGAGACAACATAGTGAATTCCAGGTTAGCCTGAGCTAGAGTGAGACCCTACCTCGAAAAACCAAAACCAAACCAAAACAAAATAACAACAACAACAAAAACCCCAACAACAACAAAAACCAAACGGGGTGTGTGTGTGGGGGTAATTGGGACCCTGGGGAAGGAAGTGAGAGGGCGTCATGTAGCTCTTTTAGGCAGTTAGGGTGACCCCTGAAAGTAAAACGGCAGGATGGTCTGCACTTGCTAGAGATCAAAGGATGATCTGACTTATCTTTTTTATTATTATTATTATTATTTATTTATTTATTAGAGACAGAGGGATGGAGGGAGAGAGAGAGAGAGAGAGAGAGACAGAAAGAGAATGGGTGCACCAGGGCCTCTAGCCACTGCAAACGAACTCCAGATGCATGTGCCACAATGTGCATCTGGCTAATGTGAGACCTGAAGAATTGAACCTGCGTCCTTAGGATTTGCAGGCAAATGCCTTAACGGCTAAGCCACCTCTCCAGCCCTCTTTTCTTTCTTTCTTTCTTTCTTTCTTTCTTTCTTTTTTTTTTTTTTTTAATGGGAAGAAGGGGTTTATTTCAAGCTTACAGATCCGGGTAAAGTTCCATTGTGGCAGAACTGACTTATGTCTTGCCTGATTCCCTAGACCTGTTTTTCCACAAACAACATGAGCCCCTCCTGGGAGGGAGGTCTCTCCTAGGATTTAAATCTAATCCTAACACTGTGGTTGGTCAAGCTTAGACCCCAGAATTTAGCTAGCCTCTTCCTGAGATAGCCCCTAGCCCTAACCATTCAACTATCCCCCTGGCTCACCTGAGTCAGAAGGTAAGGCTCACCACCTTAAGGTTATAAATACATTTGTTGGGGAAGGACAAGGTCTCTGTGCTGCCTGACCTCTCCTGAACTTCCAGCTGCTGGTGAGCCCCGAGATCCTCCTGGCTCTTACTCTCCACATGGGCTCTTTACCCCCTCCAGCTCCCCACATGGCAGGAGCTCCTTGAACTTTCTTTTCTCTCCACTGTTTTCTCAGTCCCTGTGTGTGGGATCTCTAGTCATGTGGGTGCCTTTCCTTGGCTCTGTACTTCCCTCGGTAAATATAATAATTTAATAATTACCCTTCTCAGTCTTCTTTTCTATTCAATTCTTTGATTAAAAAGTAGACACAAGGGAGGGGGGCGGCTAGAGAAATGGCTTAGAGGTTAAGATGCTTGCCTACAAAGTCAAAGGACCCAGGTGTGGTTCCCCAGGACCCACATAAGCCAAATATACAAGGTGGCACATGCATCTGGAGTTCATCTGCAGTGGCTGAAGGCCCTCGCATGCCCATTCTCTATCTGCCTCTTTCTCTCTCATTAATAAATAAAATAAAAAGATTTTTAAAAGAAAGTAGACAAAGACCTAGGGTTTGGCATTCAAGGACTTTCCTGAACCCTTATACCCCATTCCAGAAGGCTTTGGAGCCAGACTATCAGGAATCCAGTTCTGACTATGGGCACTCACAACATAGGTCTGGGGTTCAGAAGGGTAACCTGATCTGCAGTCATTCAACCACAGTGTCCTTCCTTCACAAAATGAGAGCAAGGATTTGCCTAAATCATCAGCATGTTGGGAGGATTCTGTGAGTAACTGCAGTACTTAGCAGGCAGCAGTACTCTATAAGGCTGGATACTACTGTTTCCATCATGATGGGTGGTAACTGGAACCCTGGGAGTCAGTATCAAAGAAAACCAAGCAAGAGAAGAGAAGGACCCGGGATCTGTGGAGAGAAAAAAGTGTAGGGCTGGAGAAATGGCTCAGCAGTTAAAGGCACTTATGTCTGGCTTATGTGGGTCCTGGGGAATCAAACTTGGGTTCTTAGGCTTTGCAGGTAAGCACCTTAGCTGCTAAGCCATCTCTCTAGTCCATCATTGATATTTTTAGAGTTGCTTATAAAATAAACCACAGGGCTGAGAGCATGGCTCAGTGGTAAAATTCTTGCCTAGCATGCACAAGGCTCTAAGTTCAATTCCCAGTACTGTAAAACCAAACCAAAACAAAACAAAGTCTTTAAGGGGCTAGGAAGATTGCTCAGTGGTTAAAGATGCATACTTGCAAAGGCTGTTGGTCTAGGTTCAAGTCCCAGCCACCCATTTGAAGCTGATCTGGTACTTGTTTGCAGCAGCAACAGACCCTACCCTAGCTTGCACATGTGGCTGCACACACACATACACAAATAAGTAAATAAATAAAATAAATCTTTAAAAATGAAATTGAAATTAAATTTAAAAAAAATAAAAAAAAATAGCCAGGCGTGGTGGCACACATCTTTAATCCCAGCACTCGAGAGGCAGAGGTAGGAGGATCACCATGAGTTTGAGGCCACCCTGAGACCACATAGTGAATTCCAGGTCAGCCTGAGATAGAACTGAGACCTACCTCAAAGAACCAAAAAAAGTAAAATTAAAACAACAACAACAACAAGAGAAACAGTGTTGTAGTCACCTTCTCGTTGCTGGTAGAAAACACCTAACCAAGAGCAGAGAAAAGAGTTTATTTTGGTTTACAGACTCGAGCGGAAGCTCCACGATGGCAGGGGAAAAACGATGGCATGAGCAGAGGGCGGACATCACCTTCTGGCCAACATCAGATAGACAACAGCAACAGGAGAGTGTGCCAAACACTGGCAAGGGAAAGCTGGCTATAACACCCATAAGCCCGCCATCAACAATACACTGCTTCCAAGAGGCTCCAATTCTCAAATTGCCATTAGCTGAGGACCTAGCATTCAGAACATTAGGTCCTGGCCCCCATAAACTGATAACCACAATATATAAAATACAGTGCATTCAGTCCAACTTTAAAAGTCTCCATATGGCTGGAAAGATGGCTTAGCGGTTAAGCACTTGCCTGTGAAGCCTAAGGACCCCGGTTCAAGGCTTGATTCCCTAGGACCCACGTAAGCCAGATGCACAAGGTGGCGCACTGTATCTGGAGTTTGTTTGCAGTGGCTCCAGGCCCTAGTGCGCCCATTGTCTCTCTTTCTCTCCCCCTCTCTTTCTGTCACTCTCAACTAAATAAATAAATAAAAATAAATAAAATTTAAAAGTCCCTATAGTTTTTATTAATCCCAGTGATGTTCAAATATTCCTATAGTCCAAGATCTTTTAACTGAGCTGTAATACCAAAAACAAAAACCCATAACAGCACAGAATAAATATTCACACTGCAAAAGATGGCACTGGGCATAGCAAGGAAAAATTGAACAAATAAACTAACAGGTGACAAGTCTTCAAGTCTGATAATTCTAACCAGTGATGAGACTCTGGAGTTCCAATTCCGCCCCTCCAGCCAGGCTACTCACAGTCCTAGAAAACTTCATCTGGTGCTGGTAGCTCTCTTTGGCAGCCATCCCATAGTCCTGGCATCTATATTGGGTCTGTACTGCAACCCACAGTTCATCTTCACGGCTCCATCAGGCCTCAACACGGGTAATTCAACAAGTCTGCTTCACACTGCCCACTGCCATTTCCAGAAAACAAAACTGGGGTGGAGAGATGGCTTAGAGGTTAAGGCACTTGCCTGTGAAGCCCAAGGACCCATGTTTGACTTTCCAGATCTCGCATAAGCCAGAGGCACAAAGGTGAGGCAAGTGCAAAGTTGCACATGCCCACCAGATGGTGCAAGCATTTGGAGCTGAGGCCCTGGCATGCCCATTCTTTTTTTTTTTTTTTTTTTAAATATTTTTGTTGTTTATTTTTATTTATTTAAGAGCAACAGACAGAGAGAGAAAGAGGGAGAGAGAGAGAAAGAATGGGCGCGCCAGGGCCTCCAGCCACTGCAAACAAACTCCAGACGCGTGCACCCCCTTGTGCATCTGGCTAACGTGGGTCCTGGGGAACCGAGCCTCGAACCGGCGTCCTTAGGCTTCACAGGCAAGCGCTTAACCGCTAAGCCATCTCTCCAGCCCATGCCCATTCTTTATAAAAATATTTTATTTCTTGTGGAGAGCCGAGAGAGTGTGATCGCCATTACAAGATGGCGCTGACATCCGGCCTCGGTCCTGGTGAACAAGTAGAATAGCGCATGTGCAAGTGGTAAAAGCGCGCCAAGTCACTGCCCAGCCCGGGGCGTCATATGGGGTGATGAGCGCGCAGCCAATCAGCAGAGTACACGCCGCCTAGGGGCTATATAAGCGGCGCCATTTCGGGGCTCTGGGTCTTCCTCTTTTCATCTGTTAACTGCAATAAACGCTTGCTGCAGAAGGATCCTGGTGTCCGTGTGCATTCTTGCTGGCGAGACGACTACGCGGGCTACAGCTGGTACCGAAACCCGGGACGCCGGGTGCCTGTCATCGCCGGCACCGAGGAGACCCCCCATTCACGGGGAAGGATTCAGAACTGCAGGAAGGTAGGTTCTGAGAGGCATGTTTGGTCTTGACTTGTCTCATCTCTCACCCAAATTGGAAGGAGCAATTTTTGCTCTCCCTATTGTGATGGTGGCTCTCGTTCTCTTCTTTTTGAACATGGGAGCCTCACATTCGGAGTTACAAGACAGCATGTCAGAAACAGAACGGGATAAAAGGTTAGGGGCCCTTGAGGAAAAAGAAAAAGACGTCTCTAAGAAAAAAGGCCTTTCCGCGGACACTAAGTCCACAGAAAGAAAAGACAAGGGAAAAGATGCCCTGGGAGAGAAACATGAGAGGGAAAAGAGAAGTCCAAAAAGGAGGCCTCTTTATCCGATAAAAGAATTGGAGCCTTTAGGAATTGATAGCTCAGAGTCTGAGGACCTTAGTCCCTCCGAGGAGGAAGAATTAGATGGGGAAGCGGCTCGCTATGGGGAGGAGAGATACTATCTTGATGAGCAGCCGCTACCGCAAAAGAAGATAGGAGCTAAGAACCGCGCGGCTTTTCAATCTGCCGCCCCTGCCATTCCCAGTGCTCCTCTGCCTTATGCCGGCAAGCATTGTTCAGATTCCTTCCTTTCAGAGGGGGACAGAAGGAGGTTCTTACAAGCCTTCCCGGTGTTTGAGGCTGCGGATGGAGGCCGCGTCCATGCGCCGGTAGAGTATGCCCTCATTAAGGAACTTGCTGAATCAGTTAATAAGTATGGAGTAGATGCTAATTTTACAGTCATGCAGCTTGAGAGACTCGCCACTATGGCAATGAAGGAAAGACTGCAGAGGACTTTGTTAGAACTGGGCTACTGGCATAAGGGCTGGCTGCGTCCTGCTGCCCAGGTCCAGAGTGTTTGATCAAGGTTAAATTTGTAATGGACTGATGTGCTTGGCTAGAGATATTGGACTGAGAGATTTAAGATTTTAAGCTGGAAAATCTCAAGCAAGTTAAAATTACAGGCACTGAGACTGGTTTTAGGTTATTGAACCTGCTATTGTCAAACACATTAGCAATCTTAAAAGAAGATGGTCCAACTGCTTTACATTAAAACAATGGAAAGGATGCCTGAGGCAATCACTGGGTGGATCTTAAGGTATGGTGGTGGGTTTCAGATGCAAAGTGTGCCTAGCTGGAGTTCCTGAAGTGTGCTGTGGCTTTTGACCTTTAGGCTTGTACAGCCTATTTTACAATTTGCCTTAACCCAAGAGGTTGTGTTCCTGCGCATTATATCTCGGGAGCCACTTCAAGACGGGCTGGTGGTCTATACAGATGGGTCAAAAACAGGAGTAGGGGCCTATGTGGTTAATGATAAGATTATATCTAAACAATATCATGAAACCTCACCTCAAATTGTGGAATGTTTGGTAGTATTAGAAGTTTTGGAAAAATTCCCAGGTCCCCTGAATATTGTTTCGGATTCCTGTTATGTAGTAAATGCAACAAAAACTTTAGAGGCTACTGGGTTGATTAAGGCATCTAGCAAGCTTGCAACAATTTTTCAAAAGATTCAGTTTGCCTTGATTAATAGGAGATCTCCTGTTTTCATTACGCATATCAGGGCTCATTCGGGCCTACCGGGGCCCATGTCCCGTGGAAATGACTTGGCAGATCGGGCCACGAAGTTTATCACGCTTGCTCTTTCATCAAAATTGGAGTTGGCTAAAAGTTTTCATAAAAGGTTTCATGTCACAGCTGAGACATTGCGTCGTCAGTTTGACATCACTAGAAAAGAGGCTAGAGACATAGTAACTCAATGTCAAAATTGCTGTCAATTTTTACCTGTGCCTCATGTAGGAATTAATCCCAGAGGAATTCGCCCATTACAAATTTGGCAGATGGATGTTACTCACGTCCCATCTTTTGGCAAATTACAATATTTACATGTTTCCATTGATACTTGTTCTGGAGTTATGTTTGCTTCCCCATTAACCGGGGAGAAAGCAGCCCATGTTATTCAACACTGCCTCGAGGCGTGGAGTGCCTGGGGGAAGCCCAAAATTTCTCAAAAATTTGGACAGTTCTGTCACCAGATGGGAGTGACCCATTTGACAGGTCTCCCGTATAATCCTCAAGGACAGGGTATTATAGAACGGGCTCATCGCACTCTAAAGTCTTATTTAATAAAACAAAAAGGGGGAGTCGAGGAGGCTCTGCCCTCAGTCCCACGAGTGACTATATCCATAGCACTCTTTACTCTTAATTTTTTAAATTTGGACAGTCAGGGCCATTCGGCGGCTGACCGTCATTGCTCAGAGCCTAACAGGCCACAGGAGATGGTTAAGTGGAAAGATGTTTTGACTGGTCAATGGAGAGGCCCGGATCCTATTTTAATAAGATCCAGGGGAGCTGTTTGTGTTTTTCCACAGGAAGAAGACAATCCATTCTGGCTACCAGAACGCCTAACACGTAGACTTGTGATACCTGACGAATCATCGAGATCCTGTGCGGGAGCCGAAGAAGTGGACAAGATCCATTATGAGGACCCTAATATTGCTACTGAGGATAAGTCTCACACGGAACCTGGCCAAGACGGAACAACGATGGGGAATACTCTCAGTGTTCCCAAACCCGCTTCCAATTCGCCATGATGCGAAATTGGTCTGCTGATTTTGAAGCCGCCGTGAGAGAGTTGAGACTAGCCATCATCCATGTGAATTCTACTAGAGTTGACCCCTCCCTAGCTGTGGGCCTGACATCCTGGATTTCTTCAGCCTTCTCTTTCTTTAAGGAATGGGTGGGAGTGGCGCTGTTTGGTGCAGCCCTATGTTGTGGCTTAGTGTTCCTGCTTTGGTTGTTCTGCAAGCTCAGAGCTCAACAGCAACGTGACAAGGTCGTTATTGCGCAAGCACTTGTGGCTATGGAACAGGGATCATCTCCTGAAATTTGGTTAAGAATTAATTAGACTGAGACCCTCAGTCGATGCACCTCAGGGGTTTAGCCCATTGCACTGAGTCGATGAGAGATCTAAGTCTAATCAGCCCTTGCCTAAGTGGCTGCAGCACCAAAATATGAGATTGACAGCCCTTGCACCCCCAGGAACAATATTCCATTGCACGGGGATGGGTGTCAACTCCCCTTTTTGCCTCTCCCTTGGCCTTTGCACTCAGAGGACTTGTCTCCATTGCACCTGATAAGGTGAGGGAGTGAGCTCTTGATCGCTTATTCCCCAAGGAAGGAATTTGCTTGATCGAGCATAGGGTTGTTTGGTGCCGCGCTGGTTGGGCTATGAGGCAGTTGTCATCTTATTAAAACAAAAAGGGGGAGATGTGGAGAGCCGAGAGAGTGTGATCGCCATTACAAGATGGCGCTGACATCCGGCCTCGGTCCTGGTGAACAAGTAGAATAGCGCATGTGCAAGTGGTAAAAGCGCGCCAAGTCACTGCCCAGCCCGGGGCGTCATATGGGGTGATGAGCGCGCAGCCAATCAGCAGAGTACACGCCGCCTAGGGGCTATATAAGCGGCGCCATTTCGGGGCTCTGGGTCTTCCTCTTTTCATCTGTTAACTGCAATAAACGCTTGCTGCAGAAGGATCCTGGTGTCCGTGTGTGTTCTTGCTGGCGAGACGACTACGCGGGCTACAATTTCTATTTATTTATTTGAGAGAGAGAGAGAAAGAGAGGCAGATAGAGAGAATGGGCATGTCAGGGCCTGTGGCTGCTGCAGATGAACTCCCATCTGGGAGTGTGCCATCTTGTGTACCTAGCTTACGTGGGTCCTGGGGAGTCGGACCTGGGGCTTTAGGCTTTGCATGCAAGTGGCATGCCAATTCTTTCCTTTTTCTTTCCCTCCCTCCCTCTCTCTCTCTCATCTCTAAAACAACAAAACAAACAAACAACAACAACAAAAAGAAAACACTGTGTCACAAATTCAACAACCCTCTTTTTCCTGCATTTCTTATACTCCATAGTACCAGGTAGGTTACCAACTTGTTAATCCAGCGGGGGATAAAGATAAGAACTGGCTACTCCTTCAACATTCAGGCCTCTTCAGAGGGTATACATTCTTCTTGTTGTCCCAGTGCAGATCAACTGGCCCAATCTCAATGGTTGTAATCTTCTAAACAATTGCAGCTGAAAGGGTAGCAGTTTTGGCCCAAAGATTTCATTTTTTTTCTGTGCCATATTCCTCTGCTCACACCAATCCATTTCTATGCAATGAAACCTTGCACAAGTTCTTAGGACATATGCATAATAGCAAGCCTCTCACACAAACTGCTTCTAGTGCAGTCCAGACACCCTCATAAGCCAAGCCTCATAGTCCATAGTTCTTATTGCATTCAGGTCTTTCAACTCTGAGCAGAATAGTCCATCAAGCTGTACTTACAGTACTGCAGGGCATCTCTTAGGTTAAGGTTTCAAATTCATCCACATTCCTCTCAAAAATAAACTCCAGGGCTGGAGAGATGGCTTAGCGGTTAAGGCACTTGACTGAGAAGCCTAAGGACCAGGTTCAACGCTCTAGAATCCCCGTAAGCCAAATGCACAAAGTGACACATATGTCTGGAGTTCATTTGCATTTAAGAGAGAAAGAGAGAAGCAGATATACATGGAGAGAATGGGCATATCAGGCCCTCTAGCCACTGCAAAAAAAAAAACCCCAAAAACAAAAATAAACTCCAGATGCATGCACCACTTTTTGCATCTGGTTTACATGGCTTTTGGGGAATCAAACCCCAGTCCTTAGGCCTTATAGGAAAAGTGCCTTAACCACTAAGTCACTTCTCCAGCTCATTTTTTTTTTTTGGGGGGGGGGATTCAAGGTAAAGTCTCACCCTAGTCCAGGGTGACCTGGAATTCACTGTGTAGTTTCAGAGTGGCCTTAAAAGCATGGTAATCCATCTACTTCTGCCTCCTGAGTGCTGGGATTAAAGGCATGTGCCACCATGCTTGGCTTCAATTTTTCTTTTGTTTTGTTTTTTGAGGTAGGATCTTGCTCTAGCTCAGGCTGGTCTGGAATTCACTATGTAGTCTCAAGGTGGCTTTGAACTCATGGTGATCCTCCTACCTCTGCCTCCTGAGTGCTGGGATTAAAGGAGTGCGCCACCACCCCTGGCCTTGCTTTGGGGATTTTTTTTTTTTTTTTGAGGTAGGGTCTCACTCTAGTCCAGGCTGACCTGGAATTCACTATGTAGTCTCAGGGTGGATTTGAACTCATGGCAATCCTCCTACCTCTGCCTCCCATGTGCTGGGATTAAAGGTTTGTGCCACCAGGCCAGGAATTGCTTTGGGGATTTTATCAGAAAACCTTTGCTCACTGTGTGCCTCCTCCCCTCAACCTTCCACAACATGCAGTCATTTCCTATCACCTCAGAAGGGCAAGATGTTAAGCCACTGCTTGGGTTCTGGCTCCTCCTTTGGGCTTCATACTGCCTGTGTGGCTTCTGTGTTACGTATTAAATTCTTTTTCTTTGTGTTAATCTGTCTATACTCTCTTTATTTTATAGGTGAGAAGTATCAAACCGAGTCATTTCCATAGTGGTCACAGTATGGCTAAGAATTACTTTACAGGAATTCTGTGCCTGTAAACCAAGGTGCCAGGTCTTTCTTGGTACTTCCAGACAAGACTGCCACCTTGTGGTCATACTTTAGAAGGGCACTTCCATGCAAGTTTTTCTTCCTTTCCTATTAGAAGAAACCTGAATAAGCATCTTCCTAACCAAGTCTATTTTCTCTTTTATTTTTGTGCATTATGTTATCTCTTTAGCCACATCCTATTCAAAGACCGACCCTGAAACAAAAAAATTCTTTTCTTTTCTTTTTCTTTTTTTTTTTGGAGACAGTGTCCTGCTGGCCTGGAACTTGCTATGTAGATCAGACTAGCCTCAAACTTGCAGTGATCCTCCTACCTCAGAGTAATGGAATTGCAAGCATGCACCATCAGGCCCAGATTTTTTTTTTAATTTTTTTGTTTATTTTAATTTATTTATTTGAGAGTGACAGAGAGAGAGAGAAAGAGGCAGATAGGAAGAGAGAGAATGGGTGCGCCAGGGCCTCCAGCCACTGCAAACGAACTCCAGTCGCGTGTGCCCCCTTGTGCATCTGGCTAACGTGGGTCCTGGGGAATGGAGCCTTGAACCCGAGTCCTTAGGCTTCACAGGCAAGCGCTTAACCGCTAAACCGTCTCTCCAGCCCAGATTTTTGTTGTTGTTGTTGTTATTTTTGAGGTAGAATTTCACTCTAGTCCAGGCTGATCTAGAATTCACTATGTAGTCTCAGGGTGGCCTCGAACTCATGGTGATCCTCTTACCTCTAAGTGCTGGGATCAAAAGTGTGTGCCACCACACCAGGCTTCTAGATTTTTCTTTACGAGGTAGGGTCTTGCTCTAGCCCAGGCTGGCCTGGAATTTTCTATGTAATCTCAGGGTGGCCTCAAACTCATGGCAATTCTCCTACCTCTGCCTCCTGAGTGCTAGGAATAAAGGTGTGCACCACCACACCAGGCTAAAAATGTTTTTTAATTTTTTTTGTTTGTTTTTCATGGTAGGGTCTCACTCTAACTCAGGCTGACCTGGAATTCACTATGTTCACTATGTAGGGTTGCCTGGAACTGTGGTCATCCTACCTCTGCCTCCTGAGTGCTGGGATTAAAGGTGTGTGCCACCACACTCAGCTCTTATTTTTTTTTTTAAATTTTAAAATATTTATTTATTTGAGAGAGAAAGAGGCAGAAAGAGAGAAAGAGGCAGATAGAGAATGGGTCCTCCAGGGCCTTGAGGCACTGTGAATGAACTCTAGATGTATGTGCTACCTTGTGCATCTAGCTTACGTGGGTACTGGGGCATGGAACCCTGGGTCCTTTGCAGGCAAGCGCCTTAACTGATCTAGCACTTTGCCACCATACCAGGCAAACAAAATTATTATTATTATTATTATTTTGGCTTTTCAAGGTAGGGCTTCACTCTAGCCCAGGCTGACCTGGAATTCACTATGTAGTCTTAGAGCGGCCTCAAACTCATGATGAACCTCCTATCTCTGCCTTCTGAGTTTTGCTCTATGGTCCAGGCTGACCTGAAAATAGTCTCAGACTGGCCTCAAACTCCCAGAGATCCTCCTACCTCAGACTTCTTAGTGCTGGGATTAAAGGCATGAGCCACCACATCCAGCACAGCTGAATTTTTAACCCACGCGGCACCTGCACTACCAGCACAGTGCTAATCCCCAGCATTAGAGACATTTCATTAATCTTTTTTTTAAGGTTTTTTTTTTTTTTTTTTTTTTTTTTACTTATTTATTTATTTTAGGTTTTCGAGGTAGGGTCTCACTCTAGCCCAGGCTGAACTAGAATTTACTATGTCATCTCATGGTGGCCTCCAACTCTTGGCAATCCTCCTACCTCTGCCTCCTGAGTGCTAGGATTAAAGGCATGCACCACCACACCTGGTTTAAGTATTTTATTTACTTAGCGAAAGAGAGAGAAAGAGGCAGAGAGAGAGAGAGAGAGAGAGAGAGAGAGAGAGAGAGAGGGAGAGAGAAACTCTAGACGCATGCACCACCTGTGCATCTGGCTTTACATGGGTCCTGAGGAATCAAACCTGAGTCCTTTGACTTTGCCGGCAAGTACCTTAACCACTAAGCTGTCTCTCCTGTCCCCTCATTAATCTTATATATTTTCTACTATTCTAATTTTCTTTCTTTCTTTTTTTTTTTTTTTTTTGGTTTTTCGAGGTAGGGTCTTGCTCTAGCCCAGGCTGACCTGGAATCCACTATGTAGTCTCAGGGTGGCCTCGAACTCAAGGCGATCCTCCTACCTCTGCCTCCCGAGTGCTGGGATTAAAGGCATGTGCCACCATGCCTGGCTGTTTTTTGGATTTTTCGAGGTAGGGTTTCACTCTAGCCCAAGCTGACCTGGAACTCACTCTATAGTTCCAGGCTGGTTTCGAACTCACAGTGATCCTCCTATCTCTTGACTGCTAGGATTAAAGGCATGCCACTCTTCCTTTTTCAAAAAATATTTTATTCATTTATTTGAGAGGGAGGTGCAGGGAGAAGAGGAAGACAGAGAGAGAATGGGCATGCCAGGGCCTCTGGTCACTGCAAATGAACTCCAGACACATGCACTACCTTGTGCATCTGGCTTACATGGGTACTGGGGAATTGAACCTGGGTGCGTAGCCTTTGCAGGCAAGCACTTTAACTGCTAAGCCATCTCTCTAGTCCCCCCTCCATTTTTTTAAAATTTTTGTTTATATTTTATTTACTTATTTGACAGAGATAAAAAGACGGAGAGAGAGAGAGAGAACAGGTGTACCAGGGTCTCTAGTCACTGTAAACAAACTCCAGATGTATGTACCATCTTGTGCATCTGGCTTACGTGGATCCTGGGGAATCAAACCTAGGTCCTTAGGCTTCACAGGCAAGCAACTTAACCACTAAGCCATCTCTCTAGCCCTTTTTCCTTTTTTATACCATCTTAGTTGGCCTTAAGAACTCTAAAAATAAATAAATATAGGGCCACTACAGACACATCAGGACTATGGCTAGACTTATCTGGAGAGAGACCAACATAGGTGGGAGAAGCTTTAGAGAGTTAGGGAAAGTCTCAAAGTGACAGTTGAGTTTATACTTGAAATGTTTATAAACCTAAGGGTCAGGAGAAGAAGGTCCTATGAAGGCCATGCAGACATCTGTGTTTCTAAATGACACACACACACACACACATTTGGTGCTGGGAATTGAACCCAGGGCTTTGAACAGGCTAAGCACACACCTTATATTCCCAGCCAAACTTGCACGTTTAAAATGATTATTCTGGCCGTGACTGGTGGCAAACACCTTTAATCCCAGCACTCACTCGGGAGGCAGAGGTAGGAGGATTGTCGTGAGATTGAGGCCATCTTGAGACTACGGAGTGAGTTCCCGGTCAGCCTGGGCTAGAGCAAGACCCTACTTCAAAATAACCAAACCAAAACAAACAAACAAACAAAAAACCATGATTACTCTAATTGCAGCAGCAGAGTGGTTTACAGGGGCCAGAATGGAAGCAGAAAGACAAGAGAGGAGAGAGATGGTTGATTAGACTGGGCCACCAGTGTGGGGACAGAGAAGGCGAGAAGAACTGGTACCTACAAGACTTGGGTAGCATGGGAGGTCTTAAAGGTGAGGAGAAGACAGTAATCTGGTATTAGTCTCAATGAGCTAGAGAAAAGCAAGAGAAGAACAGGTTTGGGCAGAAAACGAGTTCTGCTGTGGCCATAAATTTGAGACACTTATTGGATAGCCATATGGAGACTTGAGGAGAAGATCTGGGCCAGAGACAGGTTCATCTATATTTATATCTGTGTAGGGCGTGTAAAGCCATGGCTCTAGACAGAATCTCTGAGAGAGAGCAAGTAGATAGCCTGTGAAGAGACGAGAAGTTTGCGGACACAACAGGCTGCTGGAGGAACAGGAGACACTAGCAAAGGAAGCGGGAGCTATGGTAAAGCCGGAGGCAAGCGTGGCACTGGAAGAGAGCCTGGCACAGAAGCCACGAGAGAGCTGGATTAAAAGCAGTTGAGAAGTCAAAGGAGGAAGAAAACAACGGAGGGGAACTTGGAGTCAAAGACAGGCCAGTAGCACACACCTTTAATCCCAGCATTCAGGAAGCAGAGGTAGGAGGATCACAGGGAGTTTGAAGCCACCCTAAAACTACATGTGAATTCCAGGTCAGCCTGGGCTCAAGCAAGATCCTACCTAAAAAAAAAAAAGGCTGGAGAGATGGCTTAGTGGTTAAAGCTCTTGCCTGCAAAGCCTAAGAACCCAGGTTTGACTCTCTAGATCCCATGTAAGCCAGATGCACAAAGGTGAGGCACACTCTCACTAGGTGGCACAAGCATCTGGAGTTTGATTGCAGTGGATGAAGCCCTGGCATGCCAATTCTCTCTCTGTTTCTCTCTCTCTCTAAAAGTAAAAATTAAACAAAGAAGAGGCCAGTATCCTTGATCACTGTAATTTAATTTTGCCTTTCTTTTTTTAAAGTTTATTTATTTATTTATTTGAGAGCGATAGAGAGAGAAAGAGGCAGAGAGAGAGAGAGAAGAGAGAGAGAGATTGAGAGAGAATGGGCACATCAGGGCCTCCAGCCACTGTAAATGAACTCCAGATGCCTCCCTCCTTTCTCCTCTTTATTTTGGACAACATCCCAAAGTACAGCACAAGCCGGCCTTGAACATCATCCTGCCAAGTTCTTGGATAACAGGCATGAGCCACACATTGAGTCAGGTCAGTCTATCTGTCTGTCTGTCTATCTATCTATCTATCTATCTATCTATCTATCTATCTATCTACCATCTAATCTTTTCTCTCACACACTACTAGCTCCTTCCCTCACTCCCACAACCTCACTTCCCTTCCCATGTCTTTTTCTCTTTATTTTCACTTCCCTCCCCCATTATGTTTTGCAAGTGGCAGAGGCTGGTCTCAGTTATTGTAACGTTATTAGTTGAAATATATAAAAGGGATATTCTTTGTTTGTAGGTAACCTTCATAGCAAATACTACTAACTGTGCTGGAATTCTTGATTTTCAGCTCACATGAGACTGTAAGCAGACCCCAGATTGAAGGGCTCCTTTTTCTTCCCATGTCCTCTTAATTTTTCACTGTGGTGGTTTCGAATATAAATATGCCCATAGCCTCTGGTATTTCTGATTAAGATTAAACTTTCTACTTAAGTCTCCGTTAGTCAGAGGCCTACTAGAGGAGTGTGTTAATGGCGGCGCATCCTGTGTCAACCCCTCAGGTGTGTTCTTAGTTGGCTTGAATTCTGGCAGTTCTTTCTCTCTGTGCATGTATGATGAAGTGACCAGCTGTAAACAAGCATCTTTAACCACTGAGCTATCTCCTCAACTCTCTAAAGGGATTTAAAAATAGTTTTATTTATTTGTTTATTTACAAGGAGAGAGAGAGAGAGAGAGAACACATACCAGGACCTCTTACAACAGCAAGAGGAAAATGAACTCCAGATGCATGGCACCACTCTGTGTATCTAGTTTTATGTGGGTACCAGGGACCCAAACCAGGGCTGGCATGGGGTGCAAGCAAGAGCCTTTAGCTAATGACCTACCTCCTTAGCCCTAAGAGGACTTTAAAAGAAAGAAAGAAAAAAAAAGATGTGGTAGTTTGAATAGATGGCCCCCAATATATTCAGTGTTTTGTTAATTTGTGGTTTGTATCTGCAGCTACCAGGCTGGAGGCGGTGTCACTGGGTGGATCTTAAAGTGTGGTGGTGGGTTTGAGATTTCAATCTAAAGATATGCAAAGTGTGCCTAGCTGGAGTTCCGGAAGCGTGCTGTGCTGTGTGGCTTTTGACCTTTAGGCTTGTACTTCTCTCTGTGTGCATTCGATCCTGTGGAAGCAGGCCAGCTTCTTCTGCCATTATGGAACTTCCCCTGGATCTGTAAGCTTCAATAATTCCCTTCCTCCTTAACTGTGCCTGGTCTGAAAGTTTATTTAACTGCTGATCTACTTCCTTAGTCCTAAGGGGACTTTAAAAGAAAAAAAAAAAAAAAAAGATGGGAGATAGAGCTTATGTGAACATCAGTGGACATGGCTCCACTAAAGAAAAAGGGAAGCCCAGTGTGGTGGTGCACGCCTTTAAGGACTGCCATGAGCTCGAGGCCACGCTGAGACTACATAGTGAATTCCAGGACAGCCTGGGCTACAGTGAAACTCTACCTCAATTAAAATAAATAAATAAAGAAATAAAATAAATAAAAGAAAGAAAGAAAAGAAAAAAGGAGAGGTTAACTACAGAAGATAATTTTTTTTTTTTTTTGAGGTAGGGTCTCATTCTAGCCCAGGTTGTCCTGGAACTCACTCTAGCTCCTGGCTGGTATCAAACTCACGGTGATCCTCCTACCTCTGCCTCCTGAGTGTTGGGATTAAAGGTGTGCGCCACCACTGCCTGGCTTTTTAATTTTATTTTGTTTTCTGAGGTAGGGTCTCGCTCTAGCTCAGGCTGACCTGGAACTCACTATGTAGTCTCAGGGTGGCCTTGAACTCACAGTGATTCTCCTACCTCTGCCTCCCAAGTGCTGGGATTAAAGGCGTGTGCCACCACACCTGGCTTAAAAAACATTTTTATTTACTATTTATTTGCAAGCAGAGAGAGAGAGATGAGAAGAGAAGAGGAGAGGAGAGGAGAGAGAGAGAATGTGGATGTGCCAGGTAACTGAACCCCAGATGCATGCACCACTCAGGACATTGGTTTTATGTGGATACTAGAAATGGAACCCTAGCCATCAGTTACTGCAAGCAAGTGCCCTTAAAGGCTGAGCCATCTCTCCAAGCCCTGCCTCAGTCTTTTGAGTACTTGGATTACAGGCAAAAGCCACAATGCCCGGCTTCGCTGTCTCTCTTCTCAACACCAACAAACACCACACCAAACCACAGCACCTGGCATAGTTCTTGGCATACAACAGATGTTCAAAAAGCAAAAACCTTACTCTGTTCTTAGAAGTTCTTCACCTGTACCACCCATCGACTCTCTTGGTCACAGGCTCCTCCCAACCCCAGGTTTTGCAGTTTGGTTTCCTCAAGCTTTCAGAAATCCATCTGGGATCTTCTGGCCACCCCACTGTTAGCAAGGCACCTATCAGACTCTCCCTCTGCTTCTGAGGAAGTTTTCCCTCCTGAGTTCAGCCCTGCACTGATCAAGCCAAACGTTCCCCCTGGTGGACACTCAGCATATATGCGGTCTTTTTTTTTTTTTTTTTTTTTTTAATCTGCATTAATGCCTGGTCAAAAAAAAAAAAAAAAAAAAAAAAAAAAAAAAAAAAAAGACTGATTCAGAAAGGAAAGAGCCATTTCCCGGTGGAGCCTGTCAGTCACTTACTTGGTTAGGAGACCACCCCTCACGAAGCTACCGACACATTAAAGGGGTGGTAGGAAGCTATAGGAAGTTATTCCCTCAATGAGATAATACACTATGTCCCCAGAAGCCCCTTGGTCCGTGCAGAGTGTGCCAGCTTTTCTGAGTGCTAACTCAAAAGGATAATTTTTCTTTTGCTTTCTCTTTCACTTTTTCCCCCATCAAGGTAGGGTCTTGCTCTAGCCCAAGCTGACTTGGAATTCTCTATGTAGTCTCAGGCTGGCTTTGAACTCATGGTGATCCTCCTACCTCTGCCTCTGGAGTGCTGGGATTAAAGGTATGCACCACCACACCTAGCTAATATTTTATTATTTATTTATGAGGGGGGGGGCAGAAGATAGGATGGGGCTGGAGAGATGGCTTAGAGGTTAAGGCACTTGCCTGCAAAGCCAAAGGACCTAGGTTTGATTCCCCAGGACCCATGTGGGCTAGATGCACAGGTGGTGCATGTATCTGGAGTTCGTCTGAAGTAGCTAGCGGCCCTGGAGCACCCATTCTCTCTATCTGCCTCTATCTTTTTCTCTTTATCTCTTTCACTCTCTCACTAAAGACAGAGAGAGAGAGAGAGAGAGAGAGAGAGAGAGAATGGGTGTGCCAAGCTCTCCAGCCACTGCAAATAAATTCCAGATGCATGCACCACCTGTGCATCTGGCTTTCCCTGGATATTGGAGAATCGAACCTGGGTCCTGTGGCTTTGCTGGCAAGTGCCTTAACCGCTAAGCCATCTCTCCAGCCCTTATATTTTTCAAATTTTTTTGTTTTGTTTTTTGTTTTTCGAGGTAGGGTCTCATTCTAGCCAAGGCTGACCTGGAATTCACTATGTAGTCTCAGAGTGGCCTCAAACTCACGGCGATCCACCTACCTCTGCCTCCCGAGTGCTGAGATTAAAGGCGTGCGCCACCACGCCCGGCTTATATTTTTCAAAATTTTTAAATAATTTGTTTTATTTGTTTAAGAGAGAGAAAGAGAACATGGGCACGCCAGGGCCTCCAGCCACTGCAAATGAACTCCAGACACATGTGCCATCTTGTGCATCTGGCTTTACATGGGTGGGTCCTGAGGAATTGAACCTGAGTCCTTTGGCTTTGCAGGCAAATGCCTTAACCACCAAGCCATCTCTCCAGCCCACTGTTATTATTATTGAGATAGTGTCTCACTAAGTAGTAGAGTAGCTCAGGCTGGCCTGGAACTTGAGATCCTCTTGCTTCAGTCTCTCAAGTGCTGGGATACAGGTACGCACTACCAGGCTGGGATTCTCTTTCTTTGTTTTTTCTTTTTCCTCTTTTGCAGTGCTGGTATGCCTTGTCACTACTAGACAAGCACTGTACCACTGAACTATATAGTCCTGACCCAGTCAGGTAGACTTTAGTTCAGATGAGAAGAACCACATGAGTGTGGGCACAAGAGCCAGCTCTGGACCCAGGTAGATTCTAACAGCATGTGGCTGACTGAAAGCATGAAACAACGGGGACTGTCATTTTCTGAAGAACTTGCTGATGGGTACCGCACCAGCATCGTTCATCTGTCAAGGCTATCCCAGGATACTCAATAACAGGCTCTGTGATGGAGAAGACCTTCACGAGCCCAGCGCCCACTGCCCCCGTCTGAGACCTAAGACCTGACGCCTCTTTACCTTCATACTGGACTTCCAGGTGCATTGTGCCCAGCACCTTCAGCACGCAGTCCACGATGCTGGGGTGTGTCGTTCCCACAACAGGCTGCCAAGACAAAGAGGGCAAGAGGGTTTGCTCTTCAGATCTTTTAAAATATGCTTTTATTTTAAATTTATTCGAGATAGAGAGAGAATAGGAGCATCAGGGCTTCTTGCTGCTGCAAACAAACTGCAGATACATGCGCCACTTTGTGCATCTGGCTTTATGTGGGAACTGGGGAATTGAACCTAGGCCATCAGGCTTTGCAAGCAAGTGCCTTTAACTGCTGAGCCATCTCACCAGCCCCTACTCTTTTTTTTTTTTTTTCCGAGGTAGGGTCTCAGTCTTCTAGCCCAGGCTGACCCGGAATTCACTTTGTAGTCTCAGGGTAGCTTTGAACTCACAGTGATCCTCCTACCTCTGCCTCCCAAGTACTGGGATTAAAGGCGTGCACCACCACGCCCGGCTTTTTTTTTTTTTTCGAGGTAGGTCTCACTCTAGCCCAGGCTGATCTGGAATTCACTATGTAGCCTCAGGCTGGCCTTGAACTCACAGTGATTCTCCTACCTCTGCCTCCCGAGTGCTGGGATTAAAAGCGTGTGCCACCATGTCTGGCCAGCCCCTACTCCTTAGATCCTATACACATTTTCATTTCTTCTAAGTGAAACACAGACTTCCAGACAGCCAGGCGCTGGGGTGAACGGTACAGGGGAAGGAGGGCAGCCGTTAGTGGCTGGGCCTAGGTGCTCCCCACAGGGAGCAGGGACAGAGGTGGGCGGCTAAGGTGGCAAAGCTGCACAGGGTTGCCAGTGAAGCGTCTAGATCAGGATGCACTAAGCTAAAGCCAGCCGCCACCTGTTTGATATGCAGAAACAAGGCCTGTGACTGCAGCTGGAGGGAGGGGGACATGGAAGGAAGACAGAAACTTCAAACCTCTTCTCGGGGCTGGAGAGATGGCTCAGAGGTTAAAGGCACTTGCTTGCAAAGCCTGCCAGCCTGGGTTCGTTTCCCTAGTAGCCATGTAAAGCCAGATGCACAAAGTGGCACATGTGTTCTGAATTTCCATACTCTCTTTCCTTTCTCTTTCTTAAGTAAATAAATTAAATTAAAAAAAAAAAAAAGCATGTGGGGGCTGGTGGTGCATGGCTTTAATCCCAGCACTCAGGAGGTAGAGGTAGGAGGATCACCATGAGTTCGAGGCCACCCTGAGATTACAGAGTGAATCCAGGGGTCAGCCTGAGCTAGAGTGAAACCCTACCTTGAAAACCAGGAAAAAAAAAAAAAAAAGCAAAGCAAAGCAATCCCCCCGACCCGAACCTCATCATCTTCCAGCCAACCAACCAATCATTTCTACCTCTTCAGACCTGAGCCGTGCTGCCTGCATCTCCGACCGAGAAGGTTAAACGACGCAGGTACACAAGCATTTACCAAGGCAGCTGGAGCATAGAGGCCCTGGGTGCGAACCGGGTGTGCTAATTCCGCGGGTCTGTGTTGCTGCTTCGCCCCCTCATCTCGTCTCTCTCAGAGGTGTTCCTTCTCTTCTCTGCTGCTGCGGTGCATTCGGCCTCGGGAGTTTCTGTTTCACTTGTCAGCTCTCTGCTTGTGTAATCTAAACTGACATCGTCATCTTGGGCCTGTCTCTTGACCTTCAGCTTTTTATTTCCCACTGCCCAGTGGGCATCTCCTAGCCATTCCGGACAGTGGCTCCTCAACTGAGCTAGAAATCAGAATCACTTGGGGAGTTTAAAAGGAAAAAAAGCATTACCAAGGGCTACCTGAGAGCTAGAAGATTCTGTAGGATAGAGGATCTGGATTCAGGACTCTACAAAAATGACCCAGTTCTGTCTTCTGCAATCAAGTTGACCTGCTCCTTAGATGGACACCTGGGAACCACCAAGTCCCATCAAATGTATTTGGACTTTTATTTTCCTTTTTTGAGGCAAGGTCTCTGTCAAGTCCAGGCTGAGTTGGAACATACTCTGTTGCTCCACGCTGCCTCAAATTCATGGTGATCATCCTATTTCAGCCTCCAAAGTGCTGGGATTAAAGGCATGTGCCACCGTGCCTGGCTCTGAAGTTAAAACCTAACTCCTACCATATCTGTCTGATTTCTCATCTTTATTCCTGTACACAACTCTCTCCATTTATTTACTTATTTGAGAGAGATAAAGAGGCAGACAGAAAGAGAGAGAGAGAGAATGGGCATGCCAGGGCCTCTAGTCACTACAAACAAACTTCAGTCGCATGCACCACCTTGTGCACCTGGTTTTACGTTAGTAGTGGGGAACCGAACTCTGGTCCTTAGGCTTTGCAGGCAAGTGTCTTAACTGCTGAGCCATTTCTCCAGCCCCCCCTCTTTTTATTTTTTAAGGTAGGGTCTCACTCTGGTCCAGGCTGACCTGGAATTAACTATGTAGTCTCAGGGTGGCCTCGAACTCACGGTAATCCTCCTACCTCTGCCTCCCAAGTGCTGGGATTAAAGGCGTGTGCCACCATGCCCAGCCCCCCTCTCCTTTTTGAGGCAGGGTCTCACTCAAGTCCAGGCTGACCTGGAATTCACTCTAGTCCCAGGCTGGTCTTGAACTCATAACGATCTTCCTACCTCAGCCTCCTGAGATTCAAGGCATGTGCCATCATTCCCAGCTTTGAAGTTAAAACCTAACTCCTCTTATAGCTACCTGATTTCTCGTCTTTATTCCTGCCCTCTCTTTATGGTATATCACTCTCCCTGCTGTCAAAGCCCGAAGCTGGAGGTCATCTTCAATGCCTTCTTAGTCCCACAGCTTCTACCTCAAAAATATCTATCCACATTGGTCACCTCTGTGTCCATGGCCACTATTCAGGCCTTATGATTTTCATCTCTTCATTGTTTCCTTCCTCTAGCCTATCCCCTGGAGCAGTTCTGAGGAGCTTTTTTTTTTTTTTTTTTTGTATTTTGAGGTAGGGTCTCACTTTAGCTCAGGCTAACCTGGAATTCACTATGCAATCTCAGGGTGGCCTTGAACTCATGGCAATCTTTCTACCTCTGCCTCCCAAATGCTGGGATTAAAGGCATGTGCCACCATGCCCAGCATGAGAGCTTTTTTTCTCCCCTTTATTAGCTAGTTTTGTATTCAGCAAATACAGTCAGTTTGGTACCATTATTAGGCTCATCCGTGACCTACCCCCTCCCCTTGACCCCTCCTTGTTGAGGTATATGGGTCATGCATTGTGGAGTTAGCCCACAGTTATGGGTAAGATAAATGTCTCTGCATATCATGACCCAACATGTGGCTCTGACATTCTTTCCGCCCCCTCTTCCGCAAAATTTCCCTGAGCCATGTTGGGTTCATTTTTGGTCTGCTTCAGTGATGAGGTGTTGGGGGCCTCTGAGGCTCTGGCTCTCTGATTTGGTAGGAATTGATTTTTCTCTGTGTTGATCTCCTTCCCCCTTCTGCTGGTATCCGGTTCATCAGGAAAACAGTACCCTTGCTTGTTTCGCCAATTTTTCTTAGTTTCAGCCGGGGCCCTTTTGAGGTATGATGGGGTGGCTCTCTCCTTAAGATCTACATCTATCTTTCTTTCCCCGGGATTTGCAGCGCAGCTAGGCGGTCACCATCTTGGCCGAAAGTCCCAGCATGAGAGCTTTTAAAAAATACTTTTATTTATTTGTAAACAGAAAGAAGAGATACAGACAGAGAGAAATGGCACGCCAGGGCCTCCAGCCATTGCAAATGATCTCCAGATCCATGTGCCACTTTGTGCATCAGGCTTTACGTGGGTACTGCAGAATCAAACCTGGGCCATTAAGCTTTGCAAGCAAGTGCCTTAACCCCTTGAGCCATTTCTCCAGCCCAGTTCTGAGAGTTTTGATTGTTCTTATCAAAATCCTGGCTTGCAGGCCAAATGAGCCCATGGATGAAATAGTGGCATGTCTGTTATGCGGGAAACCAACTGCTCTCTAATTGGACTGGAGGCTTACTCCATGGGAGGGAATACATGCCTGATAATGAAAACCTACGACAGGGGAAGTCATGAGCTTTAGGGGTATAATGTTTGCTGGTGTCTGGCTAAATGTAGATACTATGCTCACCAAACTGCCCAGTAAGGACTTCTCTTCATGTTCATACCCACATATTTGTGCTACTCTCGCTTTTGGTTAGAGAAACTTCTCTTTTCATATGGTGGTGACCTTGGGATGACTCAGAAGGTACCATAGTGCTGAGAAGAAGTGACAGAGGTGTGCTCAGCACTGAAACATCTCTATCACACCTTCTAAGGGTCCATTGTGGAAGAGGTGGCAAAAAGAATGTAAGAGCCAAAGGAAGGGTAGGACTGCTTACAATGCAGTCTTCCAGACACAAAATGGCCTGAATATTCATGACCTCACAGTGCCTGACACTGCCTACTCAATACCATCATAATAGGATGAAAAGATGGTGACATCAAAATAAAAGAGAGACTGATTGAGAGGGGGCAGGGGTTTGATGGAGAGTGGAGCTGCAAAAGGGAAAGTGGGGGGAGGGAGGGAATTACCATGGTTTATTGTCTATAATTATGGAAGTTGTCAATAAAAAAAACAAAACCTTAAAGAAACCATGGCTTTGCAGATGGCTCAGGATTAGCTGCACAAGTGTGAGACCAGAGTTTAGATCCCCAGCACCCATGTAAATGCTGTGTGGGTGTGGCAACCCACCCATAATCTTAGTGCCCAGGAGATGGAGACAGGGGATCGCAGGGCAAGCTGGCTAGCTAAGCTAGTCCAATCACCGAGCCCTGGGCTCAAGTGAGAGACTGTGCCTCAGTAAACAAAGCGGACAGTAATAGAGGAAAACATGCAGCATCAACCTTTGGCCTCCACACGCACCTACACACACATGCATACCCACACATGTGTACCCACATATATACAAGCGCACATACATACATGTAAGCAAACCATAAACAAATATATGCAAGAAAACGAACTCTGTTCCCCTCCTTAGTAGGCATGACGTCTTACTATTGTCACCATGCCCCCAATCTGACTTCATGCACATTCCAGGCAGAAGCCAACAAAAAAAAAAGGGCGCTTCCCTAAGCAGTGGTGATGATCTGACCTCTTCACTCACACGCTGTCCCCAGAAGCACCGGGGCTCTTTCCCTGTCAAATGAAGGCCTTTAATCTTTTCTACAGGCCTCTCATCATCCTTGTCGCTTGTCTCAACCACTTTGAAGTCTGCCAACATCTTTCCGATCGTTAAGTAAACAGCACAAATCACTCTGCTGGGAGACATGAACTCTGCCCTGCCTTGGCCTTCTGGAAGTGACGCTGACTGAACAGCAGACATGCGGTGGGAGGCTGGGCTCAGCTCCTCTGCCTGTGGGAAGTGCTGCTGCGGAAGGTGGTTGTAAGACTAAGGCATGTGAATCGGAAGCCAGCGGCATGCGGCCTGGACTCACCTGGGTCATCCTGAGAGTCTGCAGGGTCAGCTGCTGAGCTTTGGGGGATGCACAGGGCAGCAAGGCTATCAGACCTTTATAGACTTGATTCTGGTACTTGGGATTACCGTGGACCAAAGAATCCAACAGAACCTGCACTTCCTCCTGGGTCTCTTCTGACTTAGACTGTGCCAGAAATTCTGCTATGGCGCGAACACCTGGGTGAAGAAGACAAAAATGCTAAACTGGATTTTTATTTTTTAAGGTAGGGTCTCACTCTGGTCCAGGCTGACCTGGAATTAACTATGTAGTCTCAGGGTGGCCTCGAACTCACGGTAATCCTCTTACCTCTGCCTCCCAAGTGCTGGGATTAAAGGCGTGTGCCACCATGCCCGGCCCCCCTCTCCTTTTTGAGGCAGGGTCTCACTCAAGTCCAGGCTGACCTGGAATTCACTCTAGTCCCAGGCTGGTCTTGAACTCATAACGATCTTCCTACCTCAGCCTCCTGAGATTCAAGGCATGTGCCATCATTCCCAGCTTTGAAGTTAAAACCTAACTCCTCTTATAGCTACCTGATTTCTCGTCTTTATTCCTGCCTTCTCTTTATGGTATATAACTCTCCCTGCTGTCAAAGCCCAAAGCTGGAGGTCATCTTCAATGCCTTCTTAGTCCCACACCTTCTACCTCAGAAATATCTATCCACATTGGTCACCTCTATGTCCATGGCCACTATTCAGACCTTATGATTTTCATCTCTTCATTGTTTCCTTCCTCTAGCCTATCCCCTGGAGCAGTTCTGAGGAGCTTTTTTTTTTTTTTTTTGTATTTTGAGGTAGGGTCTCGCTTTAGCTCAGGCTAACCTGGAATTCACTAAACAATCTCAGGGTGGCCTTGAACTCATGGCAATCTTTCTACCTCTGCCTCCCAAGTGCTGGGATTAAAGGCATGTGCCACCATGCCCAGCATGAGAGCTTTTTTTTTTTTTTCTTTATTAGCTAGTTTTGTATTCAGCAAATACAGTCAGTTTGGTACCATTATTAGGCTCATCCGTGACCTACCCCCTCCCCTTGGCCCCTCCTTGTTGAGGTATATGGGTCATGCATTGTGGAGTTAGCCCACAGTTATGGGTAAGATAAATGTCTGTGCATATCATGACCCAACATGTGGCTCTGACATTCTTTCTGCCCCCTCTTCCGCAAAATTTCCCTGAGCCATGTTGGGTTCATTTTTGGTCTGCTTCAGTGATGAGGTGTTGGGGGCCTCTGAGGCTCTGGCTCTCTGATTTGATAGGAGTTGATTTTTCTCTGTGTTGATCTCCTTCCCCCTTCTGCTGGTATCCGGTTCATCAGGAAAACAGTACCCTTGCTTGTTTCGCCAATTTTTCTTAGTTTCAGCCAGGGCCCTTTTGAGGTATGATGGGGTGGCTCTCTCCTTAAGATCTACATCTATCTTTCTTTCCCCGGGATTTGCAGCGCAGCTAGGCGGTCACCATCTTGGCCGAAAGTCCCAGCATGAGAGCTTTTAAAAAATACTTTTATTTATTTGTAAACAGAAAGAAGAGATACAGACAGAGAGAAATGGCACTCCAGGGCCTCCAGCCATTGCAAATGATCTCCAGATGCATGTGCCACTTTGTGCATCAGGCTTTACGTGGGTACTGCAGAATCAAACCTGGGCCATTAAGCTTTGCAAGCAAGTGCCTTAACCCCTTGAGCCATTTCTCCAGCCCAGTTCTGAGAGTTTTGATTGTTCTTATCAAAATCCTGGCTTGCAGGCCAAATGACCCCATGGATGAAATAATGGCATGTCTGTTATGCGGGAAACCAACTGCTCTCTAATTGGACTGGAGGCTCACTCCATGGGACGAATACATGCCTGATAATGAAAACAAACCTACGACAGGGGAAGTCATGAGCTTTAGGGGTGTAATGTTTGCTGGTGTCTGGCTAAATGTAGATACTATGCTCACCAAACTGCCCAGTAAGGACTTCTCTTCATGTTCATACCCACATATTTGTGCTACTCTCGCTTTTGGTTAGAGAAACTTCTCTTTTCATATGGTGGTGACCTTGGGATGACTCAGAAGGTACCATAGTGCTGAGAAGAAGTGACAGAGGAGTGCTCAGCACTGAAACATCTCTATCACACCTTCTAAGGCTCAGGGTCCATTGTGGAAGAGGTGGCAAAAAGAATGTAAGAGCCAAAGGAAGGGTAGGACTGCTTACAATGCAGTCTTCCAAACACATAATGGCCTAGATATTCATGACCTCACAGTGCCTGACACTGCCTACTCAATACCGTCATAATAGGATGAAAAGATGGTGACATCAAAATAAAAGAGAGACTGATTGAGAGGGGCAGGGGTTTGATGGAGAGTGGAGCTGCAAAAGGGAAAGTGGGGGGAGGGAGGGAATTACCATGGTTTAGTGTCTATAATTATGGAAGTTGTCAATAAAAAAAAAAAAAAAAACAAAACTTTAAAGAAACCCTGGCTTGGCAGATGGCTCAGGATTAGCTGCACAAGTGTGAGACCAGAGTTTAGATCCCCAGCACCCATGTAAATGCTGTGTGGGTGTGGCAACCCACCCATAATCTTAGTGCCCAGGAGATGGAGACAGGGGATCACAGGGCAAGCTGGCTAGCTAAGCTAGTCCAATCACCGAGCCCTGGGCTCAAGTGAGAGACTGTGCCTCAGTAAACAAAGCGGACAGTAATAGAGGAAAACATGCAGCATCAACCTTTGGCCTCCACACGCACCTACACACACATGCATACCCACACATGTGTACCCACATATATACAAGCGCACATACATACATGTAAGCAAACCATAAACAAATATATGCAAGAAAACGAACTCTGTTTCCCTCCTTACTAGGCATGACGTCTTACTATTGTCACCATGCCCCCAATCTGACTTCATGCACATTCTAGGCAGAAGCCAACAAAAATAAAAAAGGGCGCTTCCCTAAGCAGTGGTGATGATCTGACCTCTTCACTCACACGCTGTCCCCAGAAGCACCGGAGCTCTTTCCCTGTCAAATGAAGGCCTTTAATCTTTTCTACAGGCCTCTCATCATCCTTGTCGCTTGTCTCAACCACTTTGAAGTCTGCCAACATCTTTCCGATCGTTAAGTAAACAGCACAAATCACTCTGCTGGGAGACATGAACTCTGCCCTGCCTTGGCCTTCTGGAAGTGACGCTGACTGAACAGCAGACATGCGGTGGGAGGCTGGGCTCAGCTCCTCTGCCTGTGGGAAGTGCTGCTGCGGAAGGTGGTTGTAAGACTAAGGCATGTGAATCGGAAGCCAGCGGCATGCGGCCCTGGACTCACCTGGGTCATCCTGAGAGTCTGCAGGGTCAGCTGCTGAGCTTTGGGGGATGCACAGGGCAGCAAGGCTATCAGACCTTTATAGACTTGATTCTGGTACTTGGGATTACCGTGGACCAAAGAATCCAACAGAACCTGCACTTCCTCCTGGGTCTCTTCTGACTTAGACTGTGCCAGAAATTCTGCTATGGCTCGAACACCTGGGTGAAGAAGACAAAAATGCTAAACTGGATGGGATTTATGAAAACCAGACTGCATAATATGAATAGCACTAAAAGCTCTTCAACCAAGCTTTTTCTATCAAAGCAAAACTTAGGGTCAGTTTTCATGTTACAACATTGCCTTGTTTACTTCCAGCTATGTAGACAGAGGAATTTCTTTTCAGTGTAGGTACATTAAAATCTGTTTTAAAAACCCAGGTGCATTCCTTTAATCCCAGCATGTGGGAGGTAGAGGTAGGAGAACTGATGTAAATTAGAGGCCAGCCTGAGATTATGTAGTGAATGCCAGGTCAACCTGGGCTAGAGATAGACCATATACACTGAAGAAACAAAACCAAACAAACAAAAAATTCTGGGACTGGAGAGATTGCTTAGTGGTTAAGATGCTTGCCTACAAAGCCAAAGGACCCGGGTTCCATTCCCCAGGACATGGATGCCAGATGCACAAGGTGGCTCATGCTTCTGGAGTTCATTTGCAGTGGCTGGAGGCCTGGTGCACACCAATTCTCTCTCTCTCTCTCTCTGTCTCTTTCTCTCTCTCTTAAATAAATACATTAAAATTAAAAATTAAAAAAAATCTGTTTTAAGGGCTGGAGGGGAAAGTGTGGGAGGCTGTAGAACATTTGCCTAGCATTCATGATGTCCTGTGTTTGCTAGCCAGCATAGAAAGAAAGAAAAAAAAAAAGAATGAGATAAAGAAAAAAGGGGAAGGAAAGAAAGAAGTATTTCATTTACATATTTTGCAAGGCTTTTTTTTTTGTTTTTTGAGGTAGGGTTTCACTCTAGCCCAGGCTGACCTGGAATTCACTATGTAGTCTCAGGGTGGCCTCAAAGTCACGGAGATCCTCCTACCTCTGCCTCCTGAGTGCTGAGATTAAAGGCGTGCACTACCACACCTGGCTGGACCATTTTAAAATTTAAAACACAGGTGCAGGGGGTTGGAGAGACGGGGTTAATGGTTAAGGCACTAGCCTGCAAAGCCAAAGGATCCAGGTTTGATCCCCCAGGACCCATGTTAGCCAGATGCACAAGGTGGCACATATGTCTGGAGTTTGTTTCCAGCAACTGGAGGCCCTGAAGCTCTCATTCACTCTCTCTGCCTCTTCCAAATAAATAAATTAAAATAAAATTAAAATAAGACACAGGATTTTTTTTTTTCTGAGCTGGGGACTGAACCCAGGGCTCTGCACATGCCGTATACATGCTCTACCACTGTACTATACTCCCAGTCCTAAACATACATTCTGTCCTGGTTTTGAGGCAAGCCCAATAGATTGGCCTTTTTTTTTCAAGGTGTGTGTGTGTGGGGGGGAAGGGTCAGAGTGCCAGGGCCTCCAGCCACTGCAACTGAACTCCAGACGTGTGCACTGCCTTGTGCGCATGTGTGACATTGTGCATCTGTGTCATTGCTAAACACGTTCTATTTTTGTTGTTGTTGTTTATTTTTTTTGAGGTAGGGTCTTACTCTGGCCCAGGCTGACCTGGAATTCACTCTGTAGTCCCAGGTTGGCCTTGAACTCCTAGTGATCCTATCTCTTCCTCCCGAGTGCTGGTATTAAAGGCATGTGCCACCATGCCCAGCTAGGAAACATATTTGTTTTGAGAGCTTCCATAATTATAGACAATAAACCATAGTAATTCCCTCCCCTCCTACTTTCTCTTTGCAACTCCATTCTCCATCATATCCCCTTGGTTATATAGCTGAGGCCAGCCTGGCCTACAAAGAGACTTTGCTTCAAAATAAATGAATAAAGGGCTGGAGATGGCTTAGCAGTTAAAATGCTTACTGGCAAAACCAAAAGACCCAAGTTCAATTCCCCAGTGGCATATACATCTGGAGTTAGTGTGCAGTGGCTTAGGAAGTCCTGGTGTGCCCATTCCCTCTCTCTCTCTCAAATAAATAAATAAGCCAGGTGTGGTGGCGCATGCCTTTAATCCCAGCACTCAGAAGGCACAGGTAGGAGGATCGCAGAGAGTTTGAGGCCACCCTGAGACTACATAGTGAATTCCAGGTTGGCTTGGGCTAGAGTGAGACCTTACCTCAAAAAACCAACCAACCAACCAACCAAAAACAAACAAACAAACAAAAAACCCATAACCCCCCCAAAAAAAACCAATAAATAAAATATTTTTTTGAATGAAGAAACAAATGAAATGGAAAGTATTGTAAAATAAACCACTACTGATACTGACAAGTTTCAGCAAGAGATGAACCAGGGAAGCCATCAACCCAGTCTTGTGGTGGTGACCTGGGCCCAAGCTCAGTGAGTCCACTGCACAGTGCTTCCTGTGCACCCCGCTGCTCTACGATACTTCTCTCCCCAGCAGTGTGGGTGCTGCTGCCATTTCACCCAGACCCCTAGAGAGATGCAAACCCACATCTCGGGGTGCTTGGTACCCACCGTAGCTTTCACAAATGAGCTCCTTGTACTTCCTGCCGGCGTCTGCGATAATCTGAAGCAGTTTGATGGATTCCTTCTTGTCCTCCTCCTTGATCTTCTCTAGGCCAAGTATTTCCAAGAGTGACAGGACACCTCCAATCTCAAGAAATTCTATCAGGTACCGATTGCTGTCCAGGGGGACAGATAGGACACTTGTTAAGTTCCATGGCACTGACATTTCAAAGGATCCCAAGACCAAGGCCATTTCTTCACATACTTTGTCTCCTACCTAGGAAATATCCATAGTTAAACAGAATCATTTGGAAATTTTGGAATTTTTTTTTTTTTTTTTTGAGACTATATCTAGTCAGGTTGCCTCAAACTTGCTGTCCCAGGAAGCTGGGATTGTAGGCATGTGCTACTGTGCCCAGCCAAGGATGTGCTAGAATCAAATACAATGGGAATTTCATACTTTTGTCTTTTTTAAAAATTTTATTTTATTTATTTGGGAGGGAGGGAAGAAGGGAGAGAGAGAGAGAGAGAGAGAGAGAGAGAGAAATGGGCATGCCAGGGCCTTCAGCTGCTGCAAATGAACTCCAGACACATGTGCCACTTTGTGCATCTGGCTTACATGGGTCCTGGGTAATCGAACCTGGGTCCTTTGGCTTTGCAGGCAAGTGCCTTAACCTCTAAGCCATCCCTCCAGGCCTGCTTTTCTCTTTCTAGCCTCTGTTCCCTCACTCTTCCTCCTCCTGCTGCTCCTCCTCTTGAGGGGTAGTGGGGGGTCAGGGTCTCACTATGTAATCCTGGCTGGTTTAGTATGTTTTTTAGAGAGAGAGAACGGGTATGCCAGGGCCTCTAGCTAGTTTAGAACTGCTATTGGGACCAGGCTGGCCTCAGACTTGCAGTAATCCTCCTACTTCTACTTCCTGAGTCTTGGAATTAGAGGAGTGAGCCATACCTAATCTTTTTTCCTTCCTTCCTTCCTTCTTTCCTTCCCTCCCTCCCTCTTATTTTCTTTTCTTTTTCTTTCTTTCTTCTTTCTTTCTTTCTTTCTTTCTTTCTTTTTGTATTTTTGAGACAGGGTCTCACTGTAGTCAAAGCTGACCTGGAATTCACTCTGTAGTCCCAGGCTGGCCTTGAACTCACAGTGATCCTCCTACCTCTGCCATTTGAGTGCTGAGATACCACTAAGCTATCTCTCCAGCCCCTCTTTTCTTTCCTTCCTTCTTTCTTTCTTCTCCTCATTATCTCTATTTGTCTCCTTTTAAAAATATCTTATTATTTATTTATTTGAGAGAGAAGAAGAGGCAGAGAAAGAGAGAAAGAGAGAGAGAGAGAGAATGGGTGCACCAGGGCTTCCAGCCATTGCAAATGAACTCCAGATGCACGTGCCCCCTTGCACATCTGGCTTATGTGGGTACTGGGGAATCAAACTGAGGTCCTTTGACTTTGCAGGCAAGCGCCTTAACTGCTAAGCCATCTCTCCAGCCCGTCTCCTTTTTATAATGGTACTTCAATTGTTCCTTGAGGAATCATGCTTCCTCCACTCCTGGGCCATGCAGTCTTGGTGAGGCAAGCAGGTGCACATCCTGCTAATTGCAACAACTGGTTTGATTGGGACCAGGTAAGTGACCCAGGCTGGTTCACAGAAGCTCAAAAGTGGGAGTCCCATGGAAAAGATGTGCTCTCTGGTTGGTGTGGTTGAGTTGCAAGGTTGTGTGTCTGGAAGGCCTGAGGACCCCAGCACACAGAGCCCTCTCTCAATACAGAGGACAGACCAAGAAGAAAGAGGAACAGAACCAGACCAAGGATTGATGTGTTATTCTAAGCCCTGGTCTAAGTAGGCCTAAAATACTTACTTCTACTTGCAGGGCTTTTAAAAAAATCCTTTTTCTCTGAGTCCAGGGTAAGTTGCTTTTCTTTCTTCTTCTTCTTTTTTTTTTTTTTTTTTTTTTTTTTTTGGTTTTTCAAGGTAGGGTCTCACTCTAGCTCAGGCTGACCTGGAATTCACTATGGAGTCTCAGGATGGCCTCAAACTCTTGGCGATCCTCCTACCTCTGCCTCCCAATGCTGGGATTAAAGGCGTGCGCCACCACGCCCGGCTTTAAGTTGCTTTTCTCTTATTCTTAACCAAGAGGACACTGACAAGCATGAGATGGAGGAGCCACTGGAGCAGAGCCAGTGGGGAATGCTGCCTCTGGGTTTACCCTGGGGACTGTGGAGTACCTGCTGATACCTAGAACCCACAATCCCACATACGGTGAAGACTAAGTACTGAGACACACAGTCTCTCGGGAAGGTAACTCACCTGCTCACAGCTGATAAGAAGATGCCAATGGACCTCAGGATTTTTTGTAAACCAAAGCCAGTCATGTAGCTGCACAGCAAGTTAAAGAGTGCCCTGTGGGAGAAGCCAGATCCCATGCCTGATCCCCAGTATCACCCAGGATAGCCACATAGCTGGATTGTGGCTTTACCTGGAGAGGAGCCACTAGATCACTCAGGATAACCACACAGCTGAATCATGCCCTTTATCGAGCTGATGCATGCTCTGAGGTTCAGTGAACCAGCTTGGGTACCCTGAGAGGAGCCTCTAGCTGAAGGGTGAGGGGCAACACACACAGTGTGTTTATATTTGTGTGTGAGGTAGTGACGTGTTCCTTATTCTCTAAGGAGTTCCTCCAGGGCAGTTCAGCCACCCAGACTCTGGCAGCTCCCTAGGGAACAAGAAAGCTTGCAGAAATCAAAGCTCATGGAGAAAACAGAGGATCAGTTTTCCAAGCCTCTCTGAGCCATGACCATTGTATCCTTGGGTCTCAGCATAGCTCATTATTTTAGGCCTCATTCCTAGACTTCTCTAATAAGAATTAGCTTGATCATTAATTCTCAATTTTGTACTTGCTCAAAGTTTTACACTGGAGGTCACTCTCCTTATGAAGAATTGCATGGTTTCCTAATAAGAATAACAGGAGATGGAGGAAAAATTAAACTCTGATTTAAGACAACCTCAGTATTTAATGTTATTTTTTAATGTGAGTCTTTGCAAAAAGCGTCATTGTAATAAAGCACCCAGAGCACGCATCAGCTCAGATACAAGGTATGAAATCAAGCCACAACAGAAAGAGAACCAGTCAACAATTACTAGGCTCATAACACATCACAGGCTCTTAGAACACTTAAGAAATTAGCTGAAATTATTGCAGCCCATGGAGGATGACTGAGAGCTTCCAAGGCTGATGAAGGCTAATGTAATAGCTTGGAGGTAATGGTGCTTTGTTGCGGGGTGGGCTGGGGAGGGGATGCGAGGCAAATTATTTCACCCCATTCCCAGGATGCCAATAGAAGAAGAGACAGATTGGCTCATTAGAAAGTCTCTTTACTGCAAAAGCAGTGTTTGCTTTGCGCTCAGGCTCCCCTGCCCACTGCCGTCATGGCTGGGACCAGGCTATTTGGCCTACACGGCAATAACCTCTTCACTGCTACATTGTCCCCTCCTTGCCCTGTTTCTGCCTCAGTGCATTCTCCCCTTCCCTCAGTTATCAGCTAGGGTGACCGTTTTTTTCAATATTTCAGTATTTTATTTATGGGCCAGAGAGATGCCTTAGCTGTTAAGACGCTTGCCTGCGAAGTCTAAGGATCCAGGTTTGATTCTCCAGGTCCCAGGTAAACCAGATACACAAGGCGGTGCCTGGGTCTGGAGTTCATGTGCAGTGGCTAGAGGCCCTGGAGTGCCCATTCTCTCTTTCTCTTTTGAGAGGGAGAGAGAAAGAGGCAGATGGAAAGAAAGAATGGTTAACCACTGAGCCATCTCTCCAGTCCTCTAGGGTGACCAACTTTTGTCACCTTCTTTCCCCCTTGTTTCTTGCTAGTCTTGTTTTCATTCACTCTATATACATACTTTCCTCTCCTTTTCTCTCTCCCTCCCTCTCTCCTTTGTCTCTCCCCACCCTTCTCTCCCTTCTTTCTTTCTTCTTCTTCTTCTTCTTTTTTTTTTTTTTTTTTTTTTTTTGGTTTTTCAAAGTAGGATCTCGCTCTAGCCCAGGCTGACTTGGAATTCACTCTGTAGTCCCAGGCTGGCCTTGAACTCATAGCAATTCTCCTAACTCTGTTGGGATTAAAGCCACCATGCCCGGCTCTTCTTCTTCTTTTTTTAATTTTAATTTTTTGCTTATTTTATTTATTTGAGAGTGACAGACAAAGAGGCAAATAGAGAGAGAATTGGCACGCCAGGGCCTCCAGCCATTGCAAATGAACTCCAGATTCATGTGCCACCTTGTGCATCTGGCTTACATGGGTCCTGGAGAGTCGAGCCTTGAATTGGGGTCCCCAGGCTTCATAGGCAAGTGCTTAACCAACCGCTAAGCCATCTCTCCAGCCCCCCTTTTTTTCAAGTTTTTTTTTTCAAGGTATTATCTCACTGTAGCTCAAGCTGACCTGGATCTCACTCTGTACTTCCAGGCTGGCCTTGAACTCATGGTAATCCTCCTACCTCTGCCTCCCAAGTGCTGGGATTAAGGGCATGCACCACTATGCCTGGTGTCTTTCTTCTTTTTAAGAGGGTCTTGCTATTGAGCCCAGACTAATATGGAACTCAAGGTCCTCTTGCTTCATTGTCCTGAGTGCTGGGATTACATGTATGTGACACAGTGCCACCATATTCAGCTCTAGCCAACTTTCTTTTCTTCTTGTTTTGTTTTTGTTTTTGTTTTTCAAGGTAGGATGAGTTCAAGACCAGCTTGAGACTACATAGTGAATAGTGAATTCCAGGTCAGACACATGTGCCACCTTGTGCATCTAGTTTATGTGGGTACTGGGGAATCGAACCTGCGTCCTTAGGCTTCATAGGCAAGCACTTTAACTCTACTGGCTTACTTTTAAAAAATATTTATTTATTTATGAGTGAGAAAGAGAGAGAAAGATGACAGAATGGGTATGGCAGGGCCTCTAGCTACTGCAAGTGAACTCCAAATTCAGCAAGTGCATCCGGCTTACATGGGTTCTGGAGAATTGAACCTGGGTCCTTTGGCTTCACAGGCAAGTGCCTTAACCACTAAGCCATCTCTACAACCCTTAATTTTTACTTTTTGTGTTAGGAGTGAACCCAGGGCCTCAAGTCTGCTAGGCAAATGTTTTACCATCAAACCACACATCCAGTCCTAATATACATTTTAAACCTTTTATGCACACCAATGCCTGAGGACATTAGGATCAACTTAGAGATGTATTTGGAGATACTCTTTTATGTTTTAAGTCAGAGACTGAGTTATAATTTTATCAGTGATCTAAATGCAAGAAACAGAAAGCTGTGCTTAAATCTTTAGTTTTGGGGCTGGAGATATTGATCAATTGGTAGTAGACTGCTTGCCCAGCACGCATGAGGCCCGAGGTTTCATTCCTAGCATCCTATAAACTGAACATAGTGAAATGTGTCTGCTATCCTAGCACTTGGGAGGTGAAGACAGGAGGATCAGAAGTTCAAGGTACACAACAAGTTGGAGGCCAGTCTGGACAATACAATATGACCCCCTATCTTAAAAACAAAACAAAGCTGGGCGTGGTGGCACACACCTTTAATCCCAGCACTCAGAGAGGCAGAGGTAGGAGGATCACCCTGAATTCAAGGCCACCCTGAGACTACATAGTGAATTCCAAGTCAGCCTGGGCTAGGGCAAGACCCTACCTTGAACCCCCCCAAACAAAAAACGAAAGGAAACGAAAGGAAAGGAAACAAAACAAAACAAAACAAAACAAAACAAAACAAAACAAAACAAAACAAGAGCCAGGTGTGGTGGTGCATGCCTTTAATCCCAGCGCTTGGGAGGCTGAGGTAGGAGGACTGCTATGAGTTCAGGGCCAGCCTAAGAGTATGTAGTGAATTCCAGGCCAGCCTGGGCTAGAGCAAGACCTTATTAAAAAAAAAAAAAAAAAGCCCAAACCATTAGTTTTGCCTTGTTGCAGGCTTTCTGGTTCATTTATTTTTTTATTCAGCAAACACAGTCCTGGAAGGGTGCTAGGTGATAAACATGCAGATATGGGCAGGACATATGCAACCCCTGTTAGAGATTACAGTCAGTATATTGGGGTGAGGGAGGCAGAGGTATTGAGCAGGCAATAACAATAAAATATTATGACTATTAGTTTAGAGGAAGTGAGGGTCTGGGGATTAGCTCATTTGAGAGTACCTGCCTCACATACATGAAGCCCTGGGTTTGATCCCCAAGCACCACATGGACCAGGGATGGTGACACATGCCTGTAATAACGGCACTCATGAGGTGGAGACAGGAAGATCAGAAGTCCAAGGTCATCCTCAGCTACATGGTAAGTTTGAGGCCAGCCTGGGATACATGAAGCCTTACATAAAATTTAAAAAATAGGCTGGAGAGATGGTTTAGTGGTTAAGGTGCTTGCCTGCAAAGTGTAAGGACCCATGTTCTACTCTCCAGATCCCATGTTAGCCAGACACACGAAGGTGAGGCTAGTGCAAGGTCTCACATGTCCCACTAGGTGGTGCAAGCGCCTGGAGTTCGAGGGCAGTTGCTGAGGCCCTGTCAATTCTCTCCCAGCACCCCCCCCCCCGCAAAAAAAAAAGAAAAAAAGGGGTGGCACATGGTTTTAATCCCAGCACTCAGGAGGCAGCAGAAGGAAGATTACTGAGAGGGACAGTCTAGTCTGAGATTACATAGTGAATTCCAAGTCAGCATAGGCTGTAGTGAGGCCCTATCTTGAAAAACTAGAGAGAGAGAGAGAGAGAGAGAGAGAGAATAGGAAAGGTGCCATGGCCTAGCATATGAGCAGAACCAGTAGACATGTCTAGGTAAGGAATTCAGATTCCAGACAGGAATTTGGAACTTGTGACTGGAGTCGAGCATCATGGCAGTGTATTTGATCTCTCAGAAAGAAACTGAGTGAGCAGAGAAGAGGGTATAGGATGGAGGTCCAAGGACACCTACACTTCAAAGAAAAGAAGGACTGGGCAGAAGGAAAGGCAAACCACCATGAGAGTTGGTATCAAGGAAATCAACGGAAGAGTGTTTTGAGAAGAGTGAAAATTAACTGATAAATGCCACTGAGAGGTCATGTATCAGGAATGAGGATGTGGTCACTAGATTTTGCAGCTAGAAAGGTGCTGGTAACCTTGGCAAGACTTGCACTGGTGGAGTTGGGTGAGCAGACATTAGACTGCAGCGGGTGGAGGAAGAACCAAAGAGGACTGGGGACAGGAAGAGTGAATACCTGTTTAACAAGTTCCACTATTAAGACCGGCTCTGGGGGAATTCAGGTTTGAGAGCAGGATTTAATATAACTTTTACTTATTTATTTATTTATTTGAGAGCGACAGACAGAGAAAGAGGCAGAGAGAGAGAGAGAGAGAGAGAGAGAGAGAGAGAGAGAGAGAATGCGTGCATCAGGGTCTCCAATCACTGCAAATGAACTCCAGATGCATGTGCCACCTTGTGTGCATGGGTCTTGGGGAATCGAGCCTCAAACCAGGATCCTTAGGCTTCATAGGCAAGCGCTTAACCACTAATCCATCTCTCTAGCCCCCTAATATAACTTTTAAAAAATGATTTTATTGCCTAGTGTGGTGGTGCACACCTTTAGTTCCAGCACTCGGGAGGCAGAGGTAGGTGGATTGCTATGAGATCGAGGTCACTCTGAGACTACACAATGAATTCCAGGTCAGCATGGGCTAGACAGTGAGACCCTACCTTGAAAAACCAAAAATAAAATAATAATTTTATTTAGCTGGGCATGGTGGGGCATGCCTTTAATCCCAGCACTTGAGATGCAGATGTAGGAGGATTGCTATAAATTCAAGACCACACTGAAGCCGGGCATGGTGGCACATGCCTTTAATCCCGGCACCTGGGGGGCAGAGGTAGGAGGATTGCCGTGAGTTCGAAGCCACCCTGAGACTCCATAGTGAATTCCAGGTCAGCCTGGGTTAGAGTGAGACCCTACCTCGAAAAACCAAAAAAAAAAAAAAATAAAAAAATAAATAATAAATAAATAAATAAAAAAATAAAAAAAATAAAAAAAGACCACACTGAGAATATACATAGTGAATTCGAGGTCAGCCTAGGCTAGAGCTAAACCTTATCTAAACAAAACAAAAAAACAATAATAATAATTTTATTTATTTGACAGAGAGAAAGAGGTAGAGAGAAAGAGACAGACAGTGCGTGCGTATGGGACCCCCAGGGCCTCCTGCCACTGCAATTGAACTCCACACATATGTGCCACTTTAGTGCATCTGGCTTTATGTGGGTACTGAGGAAATGAACCTGGGCCATCAGGTTTTGGAAGCACTGCCTTTAACTGTTGAGCCATCTCTCCAGCCCGAATTTAATTTTTTTTTTTTTTTGCACGTGGTATACATGCACGTGTATATGGTTTCCCATGTGTGGTTATGTGTGTGTGGTGGTTTGAATGTAAATGTATGTCCCCATTGCCTGAAGTAATTTTTTTGTTTTCTTTTTCTTTCTTTCTTTTTTCTTTTTCAAAGTAAGGTCTCACTCTAGCCCAGACTAGAAGAGAGAATGGGTGCACCAAGGCCTCCTGCCACTGCAAACGAGATGCATGTGCCACCTTGCACATCTGGCTTTATGTGGGTACTGGAGAAATGAACTCAGGTCCTTAGACTTTGCAGGCAAGCTCCTTAACTGCTGACCTATCTTTCCAGCCCCTTTCTGGAATATTTAAAAAATATTTTATTTTTATTTATTTGACAGAGAAAGAGGGGGAGAGAGAGAGAGAATGAATGGGTATGCCAGGGCCTCCAACCACTGCAAACAAACTCCAGACACATGGGCCCCCTTGTGCATCTGGCTAATGTGGGTCCTAGGGGATTGAACCTGGGTCCTTTAGCTTTGCAGGGAAATGCCTTAACTCCTAAGCCATCCCTTCAGCCCCTTTCTGAAACATTTTTATTACTACATGTTCTGTTCTAAAGTATTAGAATCAAGAGAAAAAAGGACAGGTGTGGTGGTGCACAACTTTAATTCCAGCACTCGGGAGGCTGATGTAGGAGGAGAGCTGTGAATTTGAGGCCAGCCTGAAACTACATAGTGAATTCCAGGTCAGTTTGGGCTAGAGTGAGACCCTACCTTGAAAAAGAGAGAGAGAGAGAGAGAGAGAGAGAGAGAGAGAGAGAGAGGGAAGCTCCCTTAACAATGATCAGTTTTGAAGATACTACCTCCACACCCACTCATTCAGCAAAGGATACGTGACTCTAAGCCAGGTAGTCAAGCGTATCAGGAACAAGCTGGCTCCCTGGGAAAACTCCTGCTCCAATTCAGGGCCAGTTTTGCCTTCGTTGTTTTCAATGAAATTGTTGAGAATTTGACTTCTTACAACTTTGCCAGCATTGTCCCACTTGTGCAGAAAACTTAAGAGCCGGCTAATTGCTGCCTGTTCCTTTATAGAAGTCATGATCAGTCAGTCCTGAGGTTGACTATAAAGGTAGGAAAGCAGACAGGTACCAGAATGGTTAGACTTAGAGCCATGCAAATCCACAACTTCGCGAGCTTCTGCTCTTCTGCTGATCCAGTGGAGGCTGGGTGAGCTTTTGTTCGGGTGTAATTACATGCAAACCTACTCTAGGAGGTTGGGGATGAGACTCGTGGTAGTGCTCACATGAGACCCTGGGTTCCATTCCTGACATTGCACAAAACAACAACGTGATGGCTGGGATGTAGCTCAGAGGTAGAGCACTTGCCTAGCAAGTTGAGGTCCTGAGTTTGATCCTTAATACCTCAAAAAAAAAAAAAAAAAAAAAAAGAGAAAAATCCACTCTAGTAGGACTAGACATCTACTATTTGAACAGGGAGGCTCTAGCTAGATTTTTTTTTTTTTTTTTTTTGAGGCAAGCCCAACAGACTGGTCCTTTTTTCTTTTAAGAGAGAAAGAGAGAGAGAATTGGTATGCCATGGCCTCCAGCCACTGCAGTTGAACTCCAGATGTGTGGGCCATCTTGTGTGCATGTGTCTCACCTTGTGCGTCTGGCTTATGTGGGATCTGGGAATTGAACCTGAGTCCTTAGGCTTTGCAGGCAAGAACTTTAACTGCTAAGCCACCTCTCCAGCCCTCTAGCTAGATTTTAATGGAGTTAAAATGTCAACATCGGCAGGAGTGGTGGAGCGCACCTTTAATCCCAGTACTCGAAAGGCAGAGAAGTAGGAGGGTTGCTGGCCACCCTGATACGACATAGTGAATTCCAGGTCAGCCTGGGCTAGAGTGAGACCCTACCTTGAAAAAACAAAAAAAAAGTCAAGGTAGGGGCTGGAGGGATGGCCTGTAAAGCCAAAGGACCCAGGTTTGATTCCCCAGTATCCATGTAGGCTAGATGTACAAGGTGGCGCATGCATCTGGAGTTCGTTTGCAGCGGCCGAAAGCCCTGGCATGCCCATTCTCTCCCTCCCTCTCTCTACATCTCTCAAGTAATTAAAACAAATTTAAAAAAAAGTCAAGGTAGGAGTTTGGTAGGATGGCTCATTCAGTAGTGTGTTTGTTTCACAAGCATGAAAACCTGAGTTCAATCCCCAGTACCTACATAAAAATTTCAGTCATGGCACGTCAGTCATGGGCTGGAGAGGTGGCTTAGCTGTTAAGGCACTTGCCTGTAAATCCTAATAATGACCTGGGATCCATTCCCCAGCCACATGCACAAAGAAGCGCATGTGTCTGGAGTTTGTTTGCAGTGGCTAGAGGCCTTGGCATACCCATTCTCTCTCTCTCTCATTTGTTGTTGTTTGTTTGTTTGTTTTTCAAGGTAGGGTTTCACTCTAGTCCAGGCTGACCTGGAATTCACTATGTAGTCTCAGGGTGGCCTCAAACTCAAGGCAATCCTACCTCTGCCTCCCAAGTGCTGGGATTAAAGGCGTGTGCCACCATGCCTGTCTGTCTATCTCTCTTCTATCTCTCTCTCTGCTTGCAAAAAAGTTAATAAAAATAAAAAATTACAGTAAAAGCTGGGTGTAGTGGCACACGCCTTTAATCCCAGCACTTGGGAGGCAGAGGTAGGAGGATCACCGTGAGTTTGACGCTACCCTGAGACTACAGGTCTCAGTGAATTCCAGGTCAGCCTGAGCTAGAGTGAAACCCTACCTTGACCCCCCCCCCCTAAAAAAACGAGTTGGACTTGGGTTGTGTTGGTAGCATAGTGGTGAGCATAGCTGCCTTTCAACAAGTGGTAACAAGCCGGACGTGGTGGCGCACGCCTTTAATCCCAGCACTTGGGAGGAAGAGGTAGGAGGATCGCCGTGAGTTTGAAGCCACCCTGAGAACACAAAGTGAATTCCAGGTCAGCTTGGGCTAGAGTGAGACCCTACCTTCAAAAACAAAACAAAAAACCAAAAAACAAAACAAACAAACAAAGTGTTGAAGTTTGAAGCATCTACTTTTTTGTCATTTTCGTTTTGTTTCTTTGAGAAAGGGTCTCATTATGTAGTGCAGGCTAGCCTTTAAGGCACTTGCTTTAGCTACCCGAGTGCCAGGATTGCAGCTATGAGCCACTATGTACATACAGCTTTTCTTTTTCATTTAAAAACATTCAAATCTGGGCATGGTGTTGCACATCTTTAATCTCAGGACTCAAGAGGCAGAGATAGGAGGATTGCTGTAAAACACACACACACATTAAAAACATTTTTTTTGATGCTCCTAGCAATGGGCAAAGAAATACCTCATGGGTGGTGGTGTTTTTATATCAGTCAGGGGCAGAACAGATGGAAGTCCTTTGTTGATCCTAGCTTGATGTGACCAAAGCTGTTTCATGCCTCGGGCACAATCTTGCTGCTACTCTATTCTTCCTTGGATTTTGGAGGAGGTAGAATCAAGCACTAGGCAGATTGTTGAGACTCAAGGAGATACAAAAAGTGGTCATGGTATTAGATTATATGGGTGCCTCTTGCCATGCCTGCATTGGGGGCACCAATGTGCGTGCTGAAGTGCAGAAGCTACAGACGGAAGTTCCCCATATCACTGTGGGTACCCTGGGCTGGGTGTTTGAAAGGCTTAACCGGAGACACCTGTCTGCCAAGTACATCAAGATGCTCGTACTGGAAGAAGCTGATAAAATGCTAAGCTGTGGATTCAAGCACCAGATCTATGATATGTTCCAAAAGCTCAGCAGCAATACCCAGGTAGTTTTGTTGTCAGCTACAGTGTCTTCTGATGTGCTTGAGGTGACCAAGAAATTCATGAGACCCCACTCAGATTCTTGTCAAAAAGGAAGAGTTGACCCTGGAGGGTATCTGCCAACTTTACACCACAGTGGGAGAGAGGAGCGGCAGCTCGACACACTGCGTGACGTGTGCGAGACCCTGACCGTCACCCAGGCGGCGGTCTTCATCGATACCCGGAGGAAGGTGGATCGGCTTACGGAGAAGATGCGTGCCTGGGACTTCACGGTCTCTGCTATGCATGGGGACATGGAGCCAAAGGAAAGTGACATGGTCATGAGGGAGTTCCGGTCTGGCTCTAGCAGAGTGTTGATTACCACTGACCTGCTGGCCAGAGGCATTAACGTGCAACAGGTTTCTTTTTCATTTTTCTTTTTTCTTTTTTTTTTTTTTTTTTCGAGGTAGGGTGTCACTGTAGCCCAGGCTGACCTGGAATTCACTATGTAGTCTCAGGGTGGCCTTGAATTTACGGCGATCCTCCTACCTCTGCCTCCTGAGTGCTGAGATTAAAGGTGTGCACCACCACGCCCGGCTTGATTTGCTCTTTTGAGACAGGTTCCCACACTGTCGCCGAGGTTAGCCGGGAACTTGTGGTGATTCTTTCCTTAGCCTGAATGCTGGGATTGCAGACATGTGCTAGCATTCTGGCTAAACATTTGCTTTTAATATATATATAGTATATTTTTATTTATTTATTTGCAAGGAGAGAAAGAGAAAATATATGGGTATGCCAGGGCCTCTAGCTGTTATAGGTGAATTCCAAATCATGTGCCACTTTGTGCATCTGGCTTTACATGGGTACTGAGGAATCGAACCCAGGTCATTAGGCTTTGTAGGCAAATGCCTCAACCATTGAGCCATCTCCCCAGCCCTAAATATCTGCTTTTTGGCTTGAACGTAACTCTGTGAAGGCCAGCAACTAGAAGATACAACCAGCAGGAGATAAAGGTGCTTGCTAAAAGCTGAGGTTACTTCACACAGGGTCAGAGGCTGGGATCTTTACAGATCTCCCCCCACCGTTTCTGCTGACCAGCTAAGACAGAGTGCTCCTTAACCTTGTACATAGGGCTTTTAGACTCACTCTTTAAAACAACTTTTGAACAAAGTTAGTGAGAAGAAAAACTTCCTATTCCTTAGTTGGATTAATGGGCTGTGGTTTGTAGGAGTCTGTGTCCTTGGGAGAATGTTTTTAGTGGGGGGAGGGAAGGTTTAAAATAAACCCGTTTTCCAAAAATAGTTGTGATTGAAAGTGTTATTATCCATAACAAATGTTAGTGCTGATGGGACAGAGGCATGCGCAATGCTTTTGTCTAACAGACAAGTGAAAGTCATATTTCACATTATCATGGGGTTTTCTGTGATTTACAGAATATTTGTGAAACATTACTTGCAGTGGCCATGATTGATATGGAGAGAACAGCTTGTGTGTGGGGAGATGTGTATTTCACAAAGACTGTTCAACATGAAATTTACAGTCCCATAAAGTGCTTCCACATCTTCGCCAGAGATCTAGTTAAAAGGACTTTACAGTCTGAAACATCCTAAAATTGATTCTAAATTAACGTTTCCTCACATGTGTTTGAGATATTGATGGGGCCCTGCTATCAGAATTTTATTAGGGAGCAATAATCTGAGGCAAGCTGAGACAGACAGACATACATACCTACCAACCTCCACTACTCCCCAGAGGACACTGGTTATGTGCTCCTAGGAAGGGCGTCCACGTAGCTTCAGGAAGGAAGATACCACGAGGTCCTGTCAGCCTCAAGAACTGGCTGGATAAGTATAGACCAATCTAAACACAAAAAATGACCAAAACCTGTTATGGAACAATGCTATCAACTACTATATTACTATAATAATATCTTTCTGATGCTGTGTCCACTTTTAACAGACTAGCTGGCTTCAAGAAGATGGGGATAATGGGCTGGAGAGATGGCTTAGTGGTTAAGGTGCTTGCCTGCAAAGCCAAAGGTACCAGGTTTAATTCCCCAGGACCCACTTAAGCCAGATGCACAAGGTGGCACATGTGTCTGGAGTTTGTTTACAGTGGCTGGAGGTGCTGGTGCGCCCATTCTATCTGCCTCTTTCTTTCTCTCAAATAAATAAATAAATAATTAAAAAAATTAATTTTCTTTTAGAAAGAAGATGGGGATGAGTGGTTTTCTAGGCCCTATGGAGGAGGGTTGAACATTAGTTTTATCAGGATGGATGTTTCCTAGGACCAGAACTCCAAGTGCTATCAGAGATGCACCCTGCAATACAAAATGGTAAACTCTATGCAGCCCAAATCCTCAAGGGTTCCTTGAATTTCAGCATTCCCATTATCTCTCCTTTTCCTTTCCTTTTTTCATTTTTTTTGTTTTTCAGGTAGGGTCTTGCTTTAGCCCAGGCTGACCTGTAGTCTCAGGATGGCCTCAAACTCACAGCACTCAGCCTCCTGAGTGCTGGGCTTAAAGGTATGTGTCATCACGCCAGGCTCTTTTCCCTTTTTTTTCTAGGTAAGGATCTCACTCTAATCCCAGGCTGATCTGGGATTCACTGCGTAGTCTCAGGGTGGCCTTGAACTCACAGCGATCCTCCTACTTCTGCCTCCCGAGTGCTGGGATTAAAGGCATGCACCACTATGCCTGGCCTTTTCTTTTTTTTTTTTTTTTTTTTTTTTTTTTTGAGGTAGGGTCTCACTCAAGCTCAGGCTGACCTGGAATTCACTACATAGTCTCAGGGTGGCCTCAAACTCATGGCACTCCTCCTACCTCTGCCTCCCAAATGCTGGGATTAAAGGCGTGAGCCACCATGCTCAGCTCCCTTTTTCTTTTTTTAAAACTTTGTTTTTGTAATATTTTATTTATTTATTTATTTGAGAGAAAGAAAGAGGCAGAGAGAGAGAGAGAGTGAGAGACAAAGAGAGAATGGGAACACCAGGGCCTCCAGCCACTGCAAACGAACTCCAGATGCATGTGCCCCCTTGTGTATCTCTGGCTTACTGGGTCTTGGGGAATCGAACCAGGGTCCTTTGGCTTCACAGGGAAATGCCTTAACCGCTAAGCCATTTCCCCAGCACCCCCTTTTCTTTTTTGAGATAGTGTTTCCCTGTGTAGTACAGAGTGGCCTCAAACTCATGATTCTCTCACCTCAACCTTCTGAGTGCTGAGATTATGGGTGGGTGATATATATCCTCTTTTTTTTTTTTTTTTTTGGCTTTTCAAAGTAGGTTCTCACTCTAGCCCAAGCTGACCTGGAATGCACTATGTAGTCTCAAGGTAACTCATGGCAATCCTCCTCCCTCTGCCTCCTGAGTGCGGGGATTAAAGGCATGCACCACCATGCCCGGTTTGCATATATTCTTTTGAGACAGAAAAGAAAAACCAAGCAACAGTTTTCAAGGTCACAGTGATGTGGCTCTAACACATACTCTTTCTCTCTCCTCCCCCCTACCCCCGTGTGTGTGTGTGTGTGTGTGTGTGTGTGTGTGTGTGTGTGTATGAGAGAGAGAGACTCTCAGGTAGTGGAAGCATCATGTGTGTCCCAACACCCAGCTCCTAACTCTTAACTATGCGAAGTTAATCAGGTTGCTACACAGTGGGAGACACAAGGGTGCAGATAACATAGCCAGGGCCCTGGATGAACACTTAGCCCTGTGGTAACAGTGAAGGGTGGAGGAGCTCAAGATTTAATCAGACTGGGCTCAAGGGCCAGCTTGTCATTTGCCACTCAGTAAGAAATCAAAATCATTGTACTTGCCTTACACCGTGTGCCACCTTCTGGTTTCCTCCATAGAGGCAGTTACTTTTGACTCTCTGGCTCTTTCTCCTTCTTTAAAAAATATTCTATTTTATTTATTTATTGGAGAGAGAGAGAGAGAAAGAGGCAGATGGACAGAGAGAGAATGGGTATGCCAGGATATGCAAACCGGGGCGTGGTGGCGCATGCCTTTAATCCCAGCACTCAGGCAGAGGGAGAAGGATCCCCATGAGAATACATAGGGTCCTTAAAGAGGCAATTAAGGTAAAATGAGGTCGTTAGGGGCATGGAGTTATCTTCATAAGAAAAGATTAGGACACAGGAATGCTGAGGGAGGACCATGGAAAACAGAGGAAAAGATGGCTGTCTATAAACCAAGCAGAAAGGCTCAGGAGAGGCAGCTCTGTGACACTTGGATGTCAGCTTCCCAGCCTCCAGAACCAGGGAGAATTCCTGTTGTCTAAGACACTCAGGCTGTAGTATTTTGTTACAGCAGTCCCAACAAACTACTATTATTTGATTTATCCATTGTAGCAATATTTGAGGCAGTTGAGGAATTAGCTCTTTTGTACCACACCATCCCCCCTTTCTGCTTCTCCATCCTTATAATATAATTTCCCACAATTTACAGTTAAAGCAATAGTGTTTACATTACTGACCAAGTAAATAAACTCTTCAGTCAAGTAGTAAAATACTATTACTTACAACTTGTTTTTTTTTTTAATTTTTTTTGTTCATTTTTATTTATTTATTTGAGAGTGATAGAGAGAGGAAGAGGCAGATAGAGAGAGAGAGAATGGGCGCGCCAGGGCTTCCAGCCACTGCAAACGAACTCCAGACGCGTGCGCCCCCTTGTGCATCTGGCTAACGTGGGTCCTGGAGAATCAAGCCTCGAACCGGGGTCCTTAGGCTTCACAGGCAAGTGCTTAACCGCTAAGCCATCTCTCCAGCCCTTGGTTTTAACTGGAGTTAATCATCGTCATTTCTTTTTTTTTTTTTTCTTTCAGTCATATATTTATTACCTGGAGCTATATTTCCCCCCAAATATTCCACATGTCATGGTGATGGGGGGGGGGGGGGTTCACTCTAATCCAGGCTGACCTGGAATTCACTATGTAGTCTCAGGATGGCCTCAAACTCACAGCAATCCTACCATCTCTGGGATTAAAGACCCGAGTGCTAGGATTAAAGGCGTGCACCACCATGCCCAGCTTCATGGTGATTTTTATAAATGTTCAACCCATACCTGACCAGTCCCTAAAGAATTGTGTTCTACAGACCCCTTTCTTTCTACTTCAGCTGGGATTTATTATTCACTAAGTCTGGTACACAAATGTTTCCTAGGATTTCCTTCTGCCATTCTTCATTGTTGTAGCCCACATTTCCTTTTTAATTTTTTGTTTATTTTTATTTATTTATTTGAGGGCCACAAACAGACAGAGAGAGAAAGAGGCAGATAGATAAAGAGAGAATGGGTGTGTCAGGGCCTCCAGCCACTGCAAATGACCTCCAGATGAATATGCTACCTTGTGCATTTGGCTTATGTGGGTCCTGGGGAATCAAGCCTCAAACCAGTGTCCTTATGCTTCACAGGCAAGTGCTTAACAGCTAAGCCATCTCTCCAGCCCTCCTTTTTAAATTTTTTTTTTTTTGGTAGCTATATGTGTTTGCATGTGTGCATGTGTGTGTATGACGCAGGTTGACAAAAGGTTTAAACTGAATTTTACAAATATAGTGTTTATTTATTTCGCAGAGAGAGATAAACAGTGAAACATATAGAAGATTTAATACAGGCCTCACATGGTTTGAGATATTGATGGGGCCCTGTTCGCCCTATTAGGGAGCAAAATCTGGGCCTGAGGCAGACAAATACTACCACCTCACTACTCCCCAGGGACACTGGTTATTGCTCCTAGGAAGGGCGTCAGTAGTTCAGGAAGGAAGCCAGAGGTCCTGTCAGCCTCAAGAACTGGTGGATAGTATGACCAATCTAAACACAGCAATGACCAACCTGTTATGGAACAATGCTATCAACTCTATATTACTATAATAATTATCTTTTGATGCTGTGTCCACTTTTAACAGACTAGCTGGCTTCAGAAGATGGGGGTAATGGGGTGGAGAGATGGCTTAGTGGTTAAGGTGCTTGCCTGCAAAGCCAAAGGTACCAGGTTTAATTCCCCAGGACCCACTTAAGCCAGATGCACAAGGTGGCACATGTGTCTGGAGTTTGTTTACAGTGGCTGGAGGTGCTGGTGCGCCCATTCTATCTGCCTCTTTCTTTCTCTCAAATAAATAAATAAATAATTAAAAAAATTAATTTTCTTTTAGAAAGAAGATGGGGATGAGTGGTTTTCTAGGCCCTATGGAGGAGGGTTGAACATTAGTTTTATCAGGATGGATGTTTCCTAGGACCAGAACTCCAAGTGCTATCAGAGATGCACCCTGCAATACAAAATGGTAAACTCTATGCAGCCCAAATCCTCAAGGGTTCCTTGAATTTCAGCATTCCCATTATCTCTCCTTTTCCTTTCCTTTTTTCATTTTTTTTGTTTTTCAGGTAGGGTCTTGCTTTAGCCCAGGCTGACCTGTAGTCTCAGGATGGCCTCAAACTCACAGCACTCAGCCTCCTGAGTGCTGGGCTTAAAGGTATGTGTCATCACGCCAGGCTCTTTTCCCTTTTTTTTCTAGGTAAGGATCTCACTCTAATCCCAGGCTGATCTGGGATTCACTGCGTAGTCTCAGGGTGGCCTTGAACTCACAGCGATCCTCCTACTTCTGCCTCCCGAGTGCTGGGATTAAAGGCATGCACCACTATGCCTGGCCTTTTCTTTTTTTTTTTTTTTTTTTTTTTTTTTTTTTGAGGTAGGGTCTCACTCAAGCTCAGGCTGACCTGGAATTCACTACATAGTCTCAGGGTGGCCTCAAACTCATGGCACTCCTCCTACCTCTGCCTCCCAAATGCTGGGATTAAAGGCGTGAGCCACCATGCTCAGCTCCCTTTTTCTTTTTTTAAAACTTTGTTTTTGTAATATTTTATTTATTTATTTATTTGAGAGAAAGAAAGAGGCAGAGAGAGAGAGAGAGTGAGAGACAAAGAGAGAATGGGAACACCAGGGCCTCCAGCCACTGCAAACGAACTCCAGATGCATGTGCCCCCTTGTGTATCTCTGGCTTACTGGGTCTTGGGGAATCGAACCAGGGTCCTTTGGCTTCACAGGGAAATGCCTTAACCGCTAAGCCATTTCCCCAGCACCCCCTTTTCTTTTTTGAGATAGTGTTTCCCTGTGTAGTACAGAGTGGCCTCAAACTCATGATTCTCTCACCTCAACCTTCTGAGTGCTGAGATTATGGGTGGGTGATATATATCCTCTTTTTTTTTTTTTTTTTGGCTTTTCAAAGTAGGTTCTCACTCTAGCCCAAGCTGACCTGGAATGCACTATGTAGTCTCAAGGTAACTCATGGCAATCCTCCTCCCTCTGCCTCCTGAGTGCGGGGATTAAAGGCATGCACCACCATGCCCGGTTTGCATATATTCTTTTGAGACAGAAAAGAAAAACCAAGCAACAGTTTTCAAGGTCACAGTGATGTGGCTCTAACACATACTCTTTCTCTCTCCTCCCCCCTACCCCGTGTGTGTGTGTGTGTGTGTGTGTGTGTGTGTGTGTGTGTGTATGAGAGAGAGAGACTCTCAGGTAGTGGAAGCATCATGTGTGTCCCAACACCCAGCTCCTAACTCTTAACTATGCGAAGTTAATCAGGTTGCTACACAGTGGGAGACACAAGGGTGCAGATAACATAGCCAGGGCCCTGGATGAACACTTAGCCCTGTGGTAACAGTGAAGGGTGGAGGAGCTCAAGATTTAATCAGACTGGGCTCAAGGGCCAGCTTGTCATTTGCCACTCAGTAAGAAATCAAAATCATTGTACTTGCCTTACACCGTGTGCCACCTTCTGGTTTCCTCCATAGAGGCAGTTACTTTTGACTCTCTGGCTCTTTCTCCTTCTTTAAAAAATATTCTATTTTATTTATTTATTGGAGAGAGAGAGAGAGAAAGAGGCAGATGGACAGAGAGAGAATGGGTATGCCAGGATATGCAAACCGGGCGTGGTGGCGCATGCCTTTAATCCCAGCACTCAGGCAGAGGGAGAAGGATCCCCATGAGAATACATAGGGTCCTTAAAGAGGCAATTAAGGTAAAATGAGGTCGTTAGGGGCATGGAGTTATCTTCATAAGAAAAGATTAGGACACAGGAATGCTGAGGGAGGACCATGGAAAACAGAGGAAAAGATGGCTGTCTATAAACCAAGCAGAAAGGCTCAGGAGAGGCAGCTCTGTGACACTTGGATGTCAGCTTCCCAGCCTCCAGAACCAGGGAGAATTCCTGTTGTCTAAGACACTCAGGCTGTAGTATTTTGTTACAGCAGTCCCAACAAACTACTATTATTTGATTTATCCATTGTAGCAATATTTGAGGCAGTTGAGGAATTAGCTCTTTTGTACCACACCATCCCCCCTTTCTGCTTCTCCATCCTTATAATATAATTTCCCACAATTTACAGTTAAAGCAATAGTGTTTACATTACTGACCAAGTAAATAAACTCTTCAGTCAAGTAGTAAAATACTATTACTTACAACTTGTTTTTTTTTTTAATTTTTTTTGTTCATTTTTATTTATTTATTTGAGAGTGATAGAGAGAGGAAGAGGCAGATAGAGAGAGAGAGAATGGGCGCGCCAGGGCTTCCAGCCACTGCAAACGAACTCCAGACGCGTGCGCCCCCTTGTGCATCTGGCTAACGTGGGTCCTGGAGAATCAAGCCTCGAACCGGGGTCCTTAGGCTTCACAGGCAAGTGCTTAACCGCTAAGCCATCTCTCCAGCCCTTGGTTTTAACTGGAGTTAATCATCGTCATTTCTTTTTTTTTTTTTTTCTTTCAGTCATATATTTATTACCTGGAGCTATATTTCCCCCCAAATATTCCACATGTCATGGTGATGGGGGGGGGGGGTTCACTCTAATCCAGGCTGACCTGGAATTCACTATGTAGTCTCAGGATGGCCTCAAACTCACAGCAATCCTACCATCTCTGGGATTAAAGACCCGAGTGCTAGGATTAAAGGCGTGCACCACCATGCCCAGCTTCATGGTGATTTTTATAAATGTTCAACCCATACCTGACCAGTCCCTAAAGAATTGTGTTCTACAGACCCCTTTCTTTCTACTTCAGCTGGGATTTATTATTCACTAAGTCTGGTACACAAATGTTTCCTAGGATTTCCTTCTGCCATTCTTCATTGTTGTAGCCCACATTTCCTTTTTAATTTTTTGTTTATTTTTATTTATTTATTTGAGGGCCACAAACAGACAGAGAGAGAAAGAGGCAGATAGATAAAGAGAGAATGGGTGTGTCAGGGCCTCCAGCCACTGCAAATGACCTCCAGATGAATATGCTACCTTGTGCATTTGGCTTATGTGGGTCCTGGGGAATCAAGCCTCAAACCAGTGTCCTTATGCTTCACAGGCAAGTGCTTAACAGCTAAGCCATCTCTCCAGCCCTCCTTTTTAAATTTTTTTTTTTTTGGTAGCTATATGTGTTTGCATGTGTGCATGTGTGTGTATAGACCGCAGGTTGACATAAGGTTTATTTTTATTTTTAAAATATTTGTTTATTTATTTGGGAGAGAGAGAAAACAAGAGAGAGGCATATAGAGAGAGGGCATGCCAGGGCCTCAAGCCATGGCAAATGAACTTCTGATGCATGTGTCACTTGTGCGCCCTACTAGGGAATCAAACTCTGGTCCTCAGGTTTTGCAGGCAAACACCTTAACCACTGAGGTATCTATCCAGCCCCAAGGGTATTCCCCCCCAATTGCTCTCTATTTTACTGAAACAGAGTTTCTCACTTGAACCCAGGGCTCACAGATTCCGCCAATCTAAGAATGCTTGCTCTGGGGATCCTGTCTCCACCTCCTGAGCCCTGGCGTTATAGGCATTTACATCCCTTCCTCCTTTCCCATTTTGTGTACTGATTTACCATCTAGTTTCACTGTGGTACATTCCCTCTAGTAGCTTCCATTTTGTGGGTGTGTGTCCTGTAAAATCCGAAAGTACCTTTTTTTGACTTCTCATTGGAATAACCGGGTGTAAAACTCCATTTTACAAATAAACTTCTCAGACTAAGCCCCCTCTTTGCTTCTGCTACGCTTGATGCCATGATAATTTCTATGCCTTTAAGTCGTTTCACCTCTTATGACAAACTTTTGGGTGGGGAGGGAGGTGCTGGAGAGATGGCTTAGTGGTTAAGGCGCTTGCCTGCAAAGACCCAGGTTCAATTCCCCAGGACCCACGTAAGCCAGATGTACAAGGTGGCGCATGTCTCTGGAGTTTGTTTAAAAAGAAAAAACAGGGCTGGAGAGATGGCTTAGCGGTTAAGCGCTTGCCTGTGAAGCCTAAGGACCTCGGTTTGAGGCTTGACTCCCCAGGACCCACGTTAGCCAGATGCACAGGGGGGCGCACGCATCTGGAATTCGTTTGTAGTGGCTGGAGGCCCTGGCGCGCCCATTCTCTCTCCCTGTCTCTATCTGCCTCTTTCTCTCTCTGTCTGTCACTCTCAAATAAATAAATAAATAAATAACCTTTAAAAAAGAAAAAACAAAGAGTATTAAGTAGAAGCAGTATAGTACAGTGGTTAGGACTGTGCATAGTAGAGATATGTAATTTCCCATTTCCTAGTAACCTCTCTAAGGTTTCAGTATCTTTACTTACAAAGAGGTGATAATAACATCTTATAAGACTCAATAAACTCGGCAGTGTATAGAAAATACTCAGTAGAAACTAACACTTGGGTTGGGGTTGTAGCTCAATTGATAAAGTGCTTGCTTAGTAGGCACGAAGCCCTGTGTTTGATCCCAGCACCCCATAAACTGTGATGTCAGTGTGATGGTGAATGCCTGTAATTCACTTAAGAGGTAGAGGCGGGAAGATCAGAAGTTCAAAGTCGGTCTGAAGAGATAGCTTAGTGGTTAAGGTGCTTGCCTGTGAAGCCTAAGGACCCATGTTCTACTATCCTGATCCCACATAAGCCAGGCACATGAAAGATGAGGCAAGCACAAGGCTGCACATGCCCACTAGGTGGCACAAACATCTGGAGTTAGATCTCAGTGGCTGAGGCCCTGGCATGCCAATTTTCTCTAAAATTAAAAAAAAAAGTTGTTTAAAGTCATTCTAGGCTACATAGTGACTTTGAGGCCAGTCTGGGCTGCATGAGACCTTGTCTCCGAAAAGAAAAACAGAAAACAAATCTTCCTTTGATTACTTGTCCCTCAAGAATCTACATCTTCAGCTGGGCGTGGTGGCGCACGCCTTTAATCCCAGCACTGGGAGGCAGAGGTAGGAGGATCGCTGTGAGTTTGAGGCCACCCTGAGACTCCATAGTGAATTCCAGGTCAGCCTGGGCTAGAGTGAGACCCTACCTCGAAAAACCAAAAAAAAAAAAAAAAAAAAAAAAAAAAGAATCTACATCTTCCTTTTTCATCTTGAAATTTCTCCATTAGGATAAAATGTAAATTCAAGATGGCATTCAGGGCCCTTCAATACTTGGCTGCAACCGAGCCTTATTTCCAGTCCTGTCTACTCTGCTGTGGACCTCAATTTCTCAATCCTTCAGGTGCTTCCAAAGCTGCTCTGCCACCAGGAATGGCCAGCTTCCTTCTTGCCCTTACTCTTTGACAAAACCCCTGGGCTCTTGGTTCTGTGGTTCCACCTCTACCACCTTCTCCTCTAACCTTGAGTGTGAGTTACTACTCAAGGGCAGAGGGTGGTTGTCCTTATCTCTCAATGCTCAGGGCTTGGCTTAAAATAGATGTCTTCTTTCCTTTCCTTTCCTTTCCTTTTCTTTCTTTCTTTTCTTTTCTTTTTTTTTTTTCACTCTAGCTCAGGCTGACCTGGAATTCACTATGTAGTCTCAGGGTGGCCTTCAACTCAAGACAATCCTCGTACCTCTGCCTCCTGAGTGCTGGGATTAAAGGTGTAGACCGACATGCCGGCTTTAAAATAGATGTTTAATAAATGCCTGCTGGGTGAATGCGAGCCTTGCTGGCCCTTGTTTTGATGGTTATATCTGGATGTCCATGATATGTAGTTCCATAAAACTACCAACTTCTCGAGGCTGCCATGTGCAGAGTGGCGGAATCTCCATCCAAAAAGGCCAGTGCAAAGTCTATGAGGCGTTTTACAGCTATGACAGGAATGGCCATGTCAGCACTGGTGTCATCTTTGGACACTAAGGACAAGGATTCAGTGCCATGAACGGTCAGTTAAATTGTAATTGGAGCGAGTTGTTCTTCTGAAAAACCATAATGTTCTTTAGTTGCAGCCAAATGGCATCCAAGAAGGGGAGAAAATTTTTTGAAATGTCAAGGAAATTATTTCCAATTTGGTGTTCACAACCAGAGACTCTAATGATCAGTGGAAATGAGAAGCAAACAAATTAGCGCTAATGGGAAATGGCTTTTGGAAAAGCGGATTGAATTTACAGTCAACCGATCATGGCACGCAGCACGCAGTGAAAGTCAGCCTCGCCAGCTTGATTATCAGAACAAGAGCGCACGCCATGCCAGGGAAAAAAGTATGGAGGCCATCATGCTTGCTGGAATCTCTGTGTAAGTGGCAGCCAATTAAAACAGGCATTATTTTACCTTGGAGAGAAAACAGTGTGAAAAATCATAGCACACGAAATTAAAATCCAGATTAGGAACTTTGGTCCAAATTGGTTTGTTTCTGGCCTTTTAACCTTGCCAAAGTCTTTTGCAAGAATGACCAACCTACTTTGTCTTCTGTCCAGAATGGACTCTTTGTGTTTAATTTCCTCTCAATTTTCCAAGGTGATTAATAAATCAGGTCTTATCCATAAATCATTTCTATAGCAGCCAAATGATTCTTCACGGAAAAATCTCAAAAAATCAAGATCCATGCTGAGCCAAAGGTCTCTAACAAGCAAGGGAAAGTAATACCAGCACTTGAGAGACCAAGGCAGGAGGACTGTATCCTAGGTTATATAGGTACTATTAGACCAGCCAGGGCTACATAGAAAAACATTGTCTCAGCTGGGTGCGGCAGCACACGCCTTTAATTCCAGCATTTGGGAGGCAAAGGTAGGAGGATCAGAGGCCAGCTTGGGCTACAGAGTAAGTTCTAGGTTGGTATGGGCTAGAGTCACAGGAACGCGGCATGGTGGCACACACTTTCAGTCCCAGCACTTGGGAGGCAGAGGTAGGAGGTTTGCTGTGAGTTGAGGCCAGCCTGAGACTACATAGTGAATTCCAGGTCAGTCTGGGCTGGAGCAAAGCCCTACCTCGAAAAATCAAAAAACAATACAAAATAACCCAGGGCTGGAGAGATGGCTTAGTGGTTAAGGCACTAGCCTGTGAATCCTAAGGACCCAGGCTCAATCCCCAGCACCCACATAACACATGCAACAACAACAACAAAAAAGACAGATGCACAAGATGGTATATGTGTCTGGATTTCATCTGTTGTGACTAGAGACCCTTGCATATACACATTCTCTCCCTCTCCCTCTCCCTCTCTCTCTCTCTCTCTCAAGTAAATTAAAAACAAACAAACAACAGCAACAAAAAACAGAAAAAAGCAACCAGACAGGGCTAGGGAGATGGCTTAGTGGTTAAGGTGCTTGCCTGAGAAGCCTAAGGACCCAGGTTTGATTTCCCAGAATCCATGTAAACCAGATGTACATGGTGGTGCGTGTGTCTGGAGTTCATTCATTTGCAGTGACTGGAGGCCCTGGCACTCTCATTCTCTCTCTCTTGCATAGACAATAAATTAAAATAAAATATAGTTGGGCACGGTGACACACGCCTTTAATCCCAGCACTTGGGAGGCAGAGGTAGGATGATCGCCATGAGTTTGAGGCCACTCTGAGACTACATAGTGAGTTCCAGACCCTACCTCAAAAAAAAAAAAAAAAAAAAAATCGGACTGGAGAGATGGCTTAGCGGGTAAAGCGCTTGCCTGCGAAGCCTAAGGACCCAGGTTTGATCTCTCCCCAGACCACACGTTAGCCAGATGCACAGTGGTGAAGCAAGCGCAAGGTTGCACATGCCCACTAGGTGGCACAAGTGTCTGGAGTTCGATTGCAGTAGCTGAAGCCCTGGCATGCCAATTCTCTCTCTCTTTCTCTGTCCCTCTGTCTAAAATAAAATAAAATAAAAATCATGGGCTGGAGAGATGGCTGAGTGGTTAAAGCACTTTTCTGAGAAGCCTGAGGACCCAGGTTCAATTTCCCATTACTGACATAAGCCAGATACACATGGTGGTGCATGCATCTGCAGTTTGTTTGCGGTGGCTAGAGACCCTGGCACACCCATTCAATCTTTCTCTTAAATAAATAAATAAATAGAAATTAAAAAAAACAAAACTCATCTTAAAAAAAAAAGGCCAGATGTGGTGGCATACGCCTTTAATCCTAGCACTTGGGAGGTAGAGGTAGGAGGATCGCTGTGAGTTCAAGGCCACCCTGAGACTACATAGTGAATTGCAGGTCAGCCTGGGCTAGAGTGAGACTATACCTCGAGAAAACAAAAACAAAAACAAAAACAAAAAATAAAAAGAACAAAGTTAATTCATTAATGAACATTAGTGCTATATCTTAGAAGCTTGGTTACCAACACCAATAGGGGATGGTAGAACCTTTACGGGATGGTGCCTTGTGGAGGGAAACTTGGTCACTGCAGACATGCTGTTGAAGGGGACACTGGGTCTCCAGACTCCTTCCTCTTTCTGGTTCCATGAGGTAAGCAGCTTCCCTGCCACATGACCCTCCTCAGAATGTTCTGCCAAGCTGCCCAAAGGCATTGGGGTCTACCAACCAACAACCAAAACCTCTGAAATCATGAAACAAAATAAATTGTCTTTTTTTTTGTCCTTCCTTTCTTTTTTCAAGTTTTTTTTTTTTTTTTTTTTTTTTTTTATATTTTAGAGAGAGAGAATTGTCATGGCAGGGCCTCAATCACTGCAATTGAACTCCAGACGCTTGGGCCACCTAGTGGGCATGTGCAACCTTGCGCTTGCCTCACCTTTGTGTGCCTGGCTTATATGAGATCTGGAGAGTCGGGCATGGGTCCTTAGGCTTCACAGGCAAGCACCTTAACTGCTAAGCCATCTCTCCAGCACTCTTTTTACTTTACTTTACTTTCTTTCTTTTTCTGTTTGTTCTTTTGAATTAGGGTCTCCCTCTAGCCCAGACTGACCTGGAATTCACTATGGAGTCTCAGGGTGGCCTCAAACTCAATCCTCCTACCTCTGCCTCCCAAGTGTTGGGATTAAAGGCATGCACCACCACACCTGGCTACATGTTTCTCTTCTTTTCTTTTTGGTTTGTTGAGGTAGGGTCTCACTCTAGCCAAGGCTGGCTTGAAATTCACTATGTAGTCTCAGGGTGGCCTTGAACTCATGGCAATCCTCCTACCTCTTTCTACCAAGTGCTGGTAGTAAAGGCATGTGCTACCATGCCTAGATGATTTTTTAAAAATATATCTTATTTATTTATTTGAGAGAGAGAGAGAGAATGGGCATGCCAGGGCCTCCAGCCACTGCAAACGAATTCCAGACACATGCGCCCCCTTGGGCATCTGGCTTACGTGGGTCCTGGGGAGTCGAACCAGGATCCTTTAGTTTTGCAGGCAAATGCCTTAATCACTAAGCTATCTCTCCAGCTCTGATTTTTTTTTTTTTTAAGACATGGTCTTACTTAGCCCAGACTGACCCAAAACTCATTCTGTAGCCTGGGCTGGCTTTGAACACACATCGATCTGGCCTCCTTTGTGTTTGGGTTGCAGGTGTGAGTCACCATGCCTGGCTTAACCTTCCCTTTTATATGCTTTTATTTATTTATTTGCAAGGGTACACAATGGGGGAGACAGAGAGAGAGAGAGAGAGAGAGAGAGAGAGAGAGAGAGAGAGAGAATGAGAACTGGCCTAACAGGGCCTCTTGCCATTAAAAATGAACTCCAGGTGCGTGTGTGACTTTGTGCACCTGGCTTTATATGGGCACTGGGGCAAACCCAGGCCATCAGGCCTTATAAGCAAGCACTTTTAACCAGTGAGTCATCTTTCTAGCCCATCCTTCCCTTTTTATAAAGTTGATTATCTCAGTTATTTGTTACAGCAATAGAAAGCTAACTTAGATATTCTTTTTTTTTTTTTTTGGTTTTTCAAGGTAAGGTCTCACTTTAGCTCAGGCTGACCTGGAATTCTCTATGTAGTCTCAGGGCGGCCTCGAATTCACGGTGACCCTCCTACCTCTGCCTCCCGAGTGCTAGGATTAAAGACGTGCACCACCACGCCTGGCTAGACATTTTTTCTATATACTATTTTTACTAATTTTTTAGGTAGTGTCTTGCTATATTATCTAGGATGGCCTTGAATTCACTATGTACCTCAGGCTGGCCTTGAATGTATGCTCCTTCTTTGTTAGTTTGGATGTAAAATGTTGGGCTGGAGAAATGGTTTAGTGGTTAAGGCACTTGCCTGCAAAGCTAAGGTACCCAGGTTCAATTCCCCAGGACCCACATAAACCAGAAGCACAAGGGGGCACAAGCATCTGGAGCTTGTTTGCAGTCACTGGAGGCCCTGGCATGCCCATCTTCTCTCTCCCCCTAATGTCCTATTTTTCTCTCTTTCAAATAAATAAAAAGAAATAAAATATTTTTTAAATGTCGCCATAGCCTCAAGTGTTATAATTAATATGTAACATATAAATATAATTAATTATAATTAAGTCTCTTGGGCTGGAGATATAGTTTAGTGGCTAAGTGGCTCAGGTACTTGCCTGAGAAGGCTAAGGATCCAGGTTTGATTCCCCAGTACCCACTAAATCCAGATGCACATGGTGGCACATGCATCTGGAGTTTGTTTGCAGTGGCTAGAGGCCTCGGTGTGCCCATTCTCTCTCTCCCTAACGAATAAATAAAAATAAATAAATTGGGTCTGGAAAGATGGCTTAGTGGTTAAGCGCTTGCCTGTGAAGCCTAAGGACCCCGCCGGAGGCTCGATTCCCCAGGTCCCACGTTAGCCAGATGCACAAGGGGGCACACACATCTGGAGTTCGTTTGCAGTGGCTGGAGGCCCTGGCGCGTCCATTCTCTCTCTATCTGCTGCTTTCTCTCTCTGTCTGTCACTCTCAAATAAATAAATAAAAATAAATTTAAAAATAAATAAATAAATAAATTATTTTGTAATTAAGCCACCCACTTGGTCCCTAGCTGTCTAAGCCTTGCTGGAAGGGGTGTGTCACTGGGGACAGGCCTTGAGGTTTATTCGTCTAGCCCACTGGGTATTGAGTTAGAGCACTTTGCTACTGTGACAAGATGTGACACCTCAGTTGCCTGCTCTGCCATGCTTTCTCTGCCACGATGAAAGTTCCCCCTAAAACTATAAGCACAAATAAACCCTTCCAGTCCATCAGGGGCTGCCGTCCCAGCGATGGGAAGGCACGTGCAGCACCGTCCTGCCTCCACCTCCTGAGTGCTGAGATTACAGGCTTCGCCGGCACACCCGGTTTATGCAGTAGTGGGGATTCAAACCGAGGGCTTTGTGCTAAGCACTGTATCCACCGAGCTGTATCCCCAGCCCTGTTTTATTTATTTATTTTGTTTGTTTTGTTTCATTTTCTCAAGGTAGGGTCTCACTCTAGCCCAGGCTGACCTGTATCTATGTAGCCTCCAGCTGGCCTCGAACACAAGACGATCCTCCTACCTCTGCCTCGTGAGTGCTGGGATTAAAGGCATGTACCACCATGCCTGGTTAAGTGGCCAGTTAGTGACCAAACTTTTTTGTAAAGTTGCCACATATATATATATATATATATATATATATATATATATATATATATTTATTTATTTAGTTTTAGTTTTTTGAGGTAGGGTTTCATTCTAGTCCAGGCTGACCTGGAATTCATTATGTAGTCTCGGGTAATTATTATATTTATTGAGGGAAATACAGAGCCAATGAAAGGCACCCACATGGCTAAAGATCCCATGTGGAGGGCCTGGAAAAAACTCATGGAAAGAGAAAAGAAAGTTCAAGGAGCTCTTGCAATGTAGGGAGCTGGAGAGGAAAAAGCTGCTTGTAGCCAGGCGTGGTGGTGCACGCCTTTAATCCCAGCACTCAGGAGGCAGAGTTAGGATGACAGCAGAATGTTCCAGTCTACCCTGACACTCCATAGTAAATTCAAGGTCAGTCTGGGCTAGAGTGAGACCCTACATCGAGAAACCAAAAAATAAAAAAAAAAAAAGAAAAAGAAAAGAAAAAAAGAAAGAAAAGTAAAAGGAGCTCATGGGGAGAGCTAGGGGGCCCTCCCTGCCAGCCCAGGCCTAGCAGAAGGAAAATTCACCCACAGCTGGAAGTTTCCAAGTGTGACCAAACTTCTTAAAAAATATTTTGTTTCTTAACCAGTCATGGTGGCACACGCCTTTAATCCCAGCACTCAGGAGGCAGAGGTAGGAGGATCGCTGTGAGTTTGAGGCCACCCTGAGACTACACAGTGAATTCCAGGTCAGCCTGAGCTAGAGTGAGAGCCTATCTCAAAAAAAAAAAAAAAAAAAAAAAAAAAAAAAAAAAAAAAAGAGGCAGATAGAAAGAGAATGGGTGCTCCAGAGCCTCCAGCCACTGTAAATGAACTCAAGATGCATGCACCACTTTATGCATCTGGCTTTATGTAGGTACTGAGGGACTGACCTGTGTCCTTTGGCTTTGCAGGTAAGTGCCTTAACTACTAAGCCACGTTTCCACCCTAAAACTCTCTCTCTCTCTCTCTCTCTCTCTCTCTCTTTTTTTTTTTTTTTTTTTTTTTTGGTATTTCGAAGTAGAGTCTTGCTCTAGCCCAGGCTGACCTGGAATTCACTATGTAGTCTCAGGCTGGCCTTGAACTCAGTGATCTTCTTACCTCTGCCTACCAAGTGCTGGGATTAAGGTATGCACCACCATGCTCAGTTTTGGCCAAACTTTTTTTTTTTTTCCATTTTTATTTTTTATTTTATTTTATTTTTTACAGTCAGTTTGGTACCGTTATTAGGCTCATCCGTGACCTATCCCCTCCCCTTGGCCCCTCCTTGTTGAGGTATATGGGTCATGCATTGTGGAGTTAGCCCACAGTTATGGGTAAGCTAAATGTCTCTGCATATCATGACCCAACATGTGGCTCTGACATTCTTTCCGCCCCCTCTTCCGCAAAATTTCCCTGAGCCATGTTGGGTCTGCTTCAGTGATGAGGTGTTGGGGGCCTTGGCCAAACTTCTTAAAAGTGTTTTCTTCATGCTGGAGAGATGGCTTAGTGGTTAAGGCATTTTGCCTATGAAACCTAAGGACCCAGGTCCAATTTCCCAGTACCCACGTAAGCCAGGTGCACAGGGTGGCACATGCATCTGGAATTTGTTTGCAGTGGGTGGATGTCTGCATGCCTATTCTCTCTTTCTATCCTCTCCTCTTCCTCTCTCAAAATGGATAATAAAAATTAAAAAAAAAATAAAGTGCTTTTTCATCTTCCCATTTATTCCTCTTTTTTTTTCTTTTTTTCCCCGAGGGAGGGTCTCATTTTAGCTCAGGCAGACCTGGAATTCACTATGTAGTCTCAGGGTGGCCTCAAACTCAGGATAATCCTCCTATCTCTGCCTCCCAAGTGCTGGGACTATAGTCATGTGCCACCATGCCCGGCTATTTACTTGAAAGCAGAGAAAGAGGAGAGAGCATGAGAGAATATGCATGAATCAATATGGGTGTGCCAGAGCCTCCAGCCACTGCAAACTCCAGATGCACGCGCCACCTTGTGCATCTGGCTTTACATGGGTACTCAGGAAGTGAACCCCATACTGCAAGCACCTCAACTGCTGAATCATCTCTCCTGCCCCAACTTTCCTTTCTTTTCTTGTTTTGTTTTGTTTTTCCAAGGTAGGGTCTCGCTCTAGCCCAGGCTGACCAGGAATTCACTATGTAATCTCAGGGTGGCCTCAAACTCACAGGGATCCTCCTACCTCTACCTCCCAAGTGCTGGGATTAAAGGTGGGTGCCACCATGCCCGACTTTCCTAACTTTCCTTTCTTTAAGCTTCTCCCACGAGTCCTTTTAGTTCCATATCAAAAGAAGTCATTCAAGGCTCAGCTCAACAACCATTCCTTTGCCATAACTATATCTTCTCTCAAATTATGAGCTCCCAAATCCTTACTCTTTTGTAGTTCTTGTCCTTTGCATAGGATTAGAGTTGTTGAGGCATGGTTCTTCTCCCACTCTGATTAACATTTAGAGAAGTCGGGCTGGAGGGATGGCTTAGCGGTTAAGGCACATGCTTATGAAGCCTAAGGACACAGGTTTGATTCTCCAGGTCCTACATAAGCCAGATACACGTGGTGGCACATGCATCTGGAGTTTGTTTGCAGTGGCTAGAGGCCCTGGCGTGCCCATTCTCACACACACACCATCTCTTTTTCTCTGTCTCTAACAAACAAACAAATAAATAAAAATAAAATCTTTAAAAACAGATTTATAGAAGTCAGGAGCTGGGAATATGGTTCACTGGTTAAAGGCAATTGTGTGCAAAGCCTGCTGGCCTTGGGGTTCAGTTCCCAAGCTGCCCATGTTAGTGGGATTCAAAAAGTGGTGGAAGTGCCTGTGTTTCTATTTGTTCAGAGTCAGGAGGCCCTGACAGTCCCCACCTCAAATAAGTAATAACAACTATTTTGTTTTTGTTTTAAGGCAGGTTTTCACTTTAGTCTGTGCTGACCTGGAACTCTAGCTCCAGACTGGCTTCGAACTCATGAAGATCCTTCTACCTCAGCCTCCAAAGTGTTGGGATTAAAGGCATGAACCACCACATCCAGCTAATAATAAAAATTAAAAGAAAATATTAATAAAAGTCAGGTCCAAAAGTTTGATCCTCACTAGAGCCCAAGGAACTATAGTTAGTCCAGTCTGGTACATAATAGATGCTCCATAAATGTTAAATGTGTGGATAAATGCGAGAAAGCTGTAGTCCCTAGCTCCTCAAGAACAAGTCATCAGGGTCTGGAAAGATGGCTCAGCAGTTGAGATGTTTGCCTGCAAAGCCTAAGGCCTCAGGTTCAATTCCCCAGGACCCACCTAATCCAGATGCACAAGGTGGCCTACGGCTGGAGGCCCTGGCGTGGCCATTCCCTCTGTGTCTCTTAAATAAATAAGATAAAATAAAATAAAGAGATAATTATATACATATAAAAGAACAGGTCATCAACTGGGAAGATCGCATCCCATTCAATAAATAAGACAAAATAACATAAAGATATATATATATATATATATATATATATATATATATATATATATATATATATATATACATATATATAAACAGAAGCCTGGCGTGGAGGCGCACCTTTAATCCCAGCACTGGGGAGGCAAAGGTAGGATGACAGCCGTGAGTTCGAGGCCACCCTGAGAATACAGAGTGAATTCCATGTCAGCCTGGGCTAGAGTGAGACCCTACCTCGAGAAACCAAAACAAACAACCAACCAACCAAAAACAGGTCATCAACTGAAGATCGCTTCCCATCCAGCAAGCCCACCAGATATGCCTCGACATCACTAGGTGGAGGATGTAAATGTTTTCTACCTTCAGCTCTCGGAGCTGCGGCTGGTAGGGGATGGTTGACGCAGACTCTGTAAGTCCAAGGGCTCTCACTGAATAAGATGGAAGGAAAGTCGGAGAGACCCTCGTATTCCTTCCAGTACGGTTACTGTCCAGGTGCCTCTTACCTTCACAGGAGGGCGGGGACTCTCCCTGAGCGACGCCACAGCTGACCAATACTTGACTCAGGTCAAGAGAGTCAGCCAATGGCTGGTGGCAGAAAACCAGAAGGGGCGGGGCATGGTTGCTGGGGCCGCGTTAGCGAAGTGCTGCGCGAGGCTCCGAGAGACTCGGTGGTTGCTAAGGCGGGGGGAGGTCACAGAGCGCCGCTCAGGGATTGGACAGTTCCGGGCAGGGGGCGGGGAGTGGGCGGAGCCCCGGAGGCGTCCGGGCGAGGCGCGGTTGAGCGAGTGAGAGAGAAGTTCCGGTGGTAGGCCTGTGCTGACGGGCCGGCACCATCGCCATGGCCTCTGCCGAGCTGGATTACACCATCGAGATCCCGGATCATCCGTGCTGGAGCCACAGTATGGAACGAGGGTTCGGGGAGGTGACCTAACCAGCCCGTGGGACTCGAGCGCAGCTGTCGCCCCGCCCGCCTCGCGGCCCCGCCCTGTGGGGGGGCTCCGGGAGCTCCGCCCCCGGCGAGCTCCGCCCCGTTCTGTGCGTCCTTCGCTCTGTCTTTCTGTCTTTTAAAACCCCGGGTGGCCGAGGCCCTTGTCTTTGTAGCTGGAGGTTGGGCAGGGTCTGTCCTGCCTGACTCTTTTGTTTTCGCTGGCTTTCCACCTCTCGCCCCTCATCACCTGTCATGGAGGCCTACCATCCGTGCTCCCGAATGGACGGAGACCTCTGCTCCGCGAAGAAACCAGGGCGAACCTGCCTTGCCCTCCCCCTCGCCGCTCCTCCTGGCAGTGGTTGGCAGAGCCGTTCTGTTCGGTCAGGTGGAACTCTCGTTGAAATCCTAGCTCCTCTCTTTTTAGGAGTTGGATGATGACCTTCGGTCAACTACCTGCTCTGACTTTGTTTCCTCCTGCAAAAAGAGGGCAGCTGTGGTAAACTCCTCATAGGCTTGTTGGTTACACAACTGGGATTATTTGTGCAAAGTACACGGGCAAAGAGCCTGACAGTGAGTTTCGTAACTGGCATTTAGAACGATCATTATTTTCCCCCACAGGCATATCATTGAAGAAAGATAGTGTAGGAGGCTCTACAGGATTTATGGGTTGTAAAGTACTATGAGTTGGGAGTCGTGGCACAGAGGATGGAAAGTTGTCCCCTTTGGGAATTGTGGTAGAGGAGTCTTGGGTACAGGTCTGCCTGAGCCCAGTCTCTGGCCTGCATTACTCCAGCATCACTCTCATACCTCCAGTCTCCCAGGCCTAGCTTCTTACACTGCTACATGGTGATCTTTTCTTTTTTAAGATTTTTCTTTTATTTATTTATTTGACAGAGAAAGAGGGAGAGAGAGAATGGGCGCACCAGGGCCTCCAGCCACTGCAAAGGAACTCCCGACACTTCACCCCTTGTGCATCTGGCTTACGTGGGTCCTGGGAAATTGAACCTGGTTCCTTTGGCTTCGCAGGCAAATGCCTTAATCTTTAAGCCATCTCCCCAGCCCCATGGTGATCTTCTAACAGCTCTTCATCCATTCCTCCAGTGTCTAATGCTGTCGGGATTAATCAAGTCTCGATTCCTTAGCATAGGATTCAAAGTTCTTTACCATTTAGCAGCCCCTACTTAACTAACTTCTTTGATGTAAGTCTTCCACTGTTCAATGTGAATATTATATTCTGGCAACCCCAAATGGCTTGTGATTAAACACAGCTTGTCGTTTCTCTGCCGTTGCTGCTCTTTCCTCTTGACTAGAAAGGCTTTTCCCTTCTGCTGTCCCACACTGCCCTGCCCTTGTCCAGCTCATCTTGTAAGCTTCAGCTTTATGCTGTCTCCTTCACAGAGCCTTCCCAGACCCCTCCTGCTATTGCGTGTTCCTGTTCCTTCTTTGGAATCAGAAGGAGGGGACAGAGCCCTTTGGCTCCCAAATAACAGATGGCTCCAACCAGCTTGTTTTCCCCTAGAGCTGGATCTTAGGTTTAGGGCTCTTGGGCCCTAAGTATTCTCACATCTGTGAGAAAACTTTTGAACGGTTTTAGCATCAGCATGTGATGAAATCAGTTAATATTATTACCTTTGGAGCCTTCAGCTACAGAGGACTGGTGCTGACTTTTTTTTTTTTTTTTTCGAGGTAGGGTCTCACTCTAGCCCAGGCTGACCTGGAATTCACTATGTAGTCTCAGGGTGGCCTCAAACTCATGGCAGTACTCCTACCTCTGCCTCCCGAGTGCTGGGATTAAAGGCGTGTGCCACCACGCCCGGCTTCTGACTTCTTTTTTTTTTTTTTTAAATATTTTTTTATTTGTATGAGGAGGGGGAGGCAGGCAGAGAGAGTGAGTATGGGTGCCACTCTGCTGCCACTGCAAACTAAACTCCAGATGCATGCACCACTTTGTGCATCTGGTTTTATGTGGGTGCTAGGGAACTGAACACAGGCCATCAGACTTTGCAAGCAAGTGCCGTTAACTGTTTAGCTATCTCTCCAGCCATGCAGCTGTCTTCTGCATGGCCAGGAATTCCCTCTGTACCTGTGATGGTTTTGGTTTCTATTTCTGTTCTACCTCTTACTAGCTCTATGGCTTAGTAGCTTTTTATTTATTTTTATTGTACTGGAGATTGAGCCCAGGGCCTCTTATGTACTAGGTATTGCTCTAACACTAAGCTATATAATACCCAACCCACTTTTTACTTTTTATTTCGAGACAGGGTCTCACTGTGTTGCTTATGCTGGCTTTAAACTCATTTTATAGTCAAGGTATGCCTTGAACTTGCAATCTTCCTGCTTCATGCTCTCTCCAGTAGCTGGGCCTGCAGGCCTGTGCCACCAGGTCTGACTTTGACAAATTATTTAACCCTCGCTAAGCCTCAGATTTCTCTACTTTCAAACAAGCTTATAAGGGCTGACAGGGTAATAGCTGGATGTGTGTTCTTGGAATGGAGCAGCGCTCACACATTTCCTCCCCTGGGCCTCTCTATACTGCTTCAGGAGGCTGGGGCTTAGCACTGGAAGGCATCTCTAAGGTTGGGGAGATTTTATCCTGTATACCTCTTTAGGCATGAGGACCCTTTGTTGCTTGTGGGTCCTTCCCTCATAGGATGTTTCCTCCCAAATGCTCTGGCCTTTTGGAGGCAGCTGGGATTGCTAGAAAGCACTTCCAGCTCTTGAACCAGAGCCTCCCTGTCTTTCTGCCCTCAGTTCAGCATTTGCTGTGTCCTGGCTGTAGGTTATCTGTTAGCACCTCAGAAGTGATTCTTTTGCGCAAGCACCCTCAAGGATATGTGGTTTTCTGTAGGGAGGGAGGGCTTATGGACAGGTAGTTTCAAAACGATGTTACTGGGCTAAGGGTTGTTGTGGATACAACATGAACATTCTCACCTTTCCTCTTTCAAGAGGCAGCTTTCTGGTTTCTCTTCGCCAGGGCTTTTAGTTGTTCCTGTTGCCTGTGCTGCCCTCCTGACAGCCTGCTCATTTCTCTCTCAGTGCATACCCCAAGGCTAAGCTGGAGGGCAAAGGACCTTCAGAAGGAAGTGGGGACACTGGTCTCTGACTCCATTTGCTTCTCTTCTGCAGAGAGTTCCTCTTCAGGTTGACCTGGCTGCACAGTGACAACAGTCTTTGGAGGCTCTTCTGTTGCAGCTAATGTTAAATAGTGGAGACATGTGCAAGGGTGGTTGATCATTTTTAGTTTTTATTTATTTATTTATTTATTTATTTATTTATTTATTTATGGCCTGGATACCCATGACCTCACAGTTATTGATTTATTTTTAATTTTATTTATTTATTTATTTGACAGAGAAAGAGGGAGAAGGGGAGAGAGAGAGAATAGGCGCGCCAGGGCCTCCAGCCACTGAAAACGAACTCCAGACACATGTGCCCCCTTGTGTATCTGGCTAACATGGGTCCTAGGGAATCGAACCTGGGTCCTTTGGCTTTGCAGGCAAATGCCTTAACTGCTAAGCCATCCCTCCAGCCCTATTTTTTTATTATTGCTTTTGTTTGTTTGTTTGTTTGTTTTTCAAGGTAGGGTCTCACTCTCTAGCCCAGGCTGACCTGGAATTCACTGTGGAGTCTCAGGGTGGCCTCACTCACAGTGATCCACCTACCTCTGCCTCCTGAGTGCTGGGATTAAAGGCATGCACCACCATGCCTGGCTTTGTTTTAAATTTTTAGAATCCCACTCCATCCCTATATTTGAAATCAAAGCCACTGGGCTCATCACAGCAGGGAGGGTGACGACAGCGAGGTGAGCTGCTGATGCTGATGCTTCTGTTAGCTGGGCGGCAGCTGCCGACTGGGGCATTCAAAGCCTGGGGCTTTGTGAGCCATGTTGTGCTGCCCCTCTCGCTATCTGGAAAATGGCCATGAGGTCACACTTAAGTCCCAACTTCGTGTGTGTGTGTGTGTGGTGTTAGGGTTGGAAACCAGGCCTTCTCACATGCTAGGCAAGTGTTCTATCTTTGAGCTACACTCCAGTACAAGCAGCCTTTGTTAATTTTTTAAATTTGCAAATATGCAAGGGGAGAGAGAGAGTGTGTGTGAGAGAGAATATGAGAGAATGAGAATGGGCATACCAAGTCTTGCCACGGCAAACGAACTCCAGATGCATGCACCACTATGTGTATCTGGCTTTACATGGGTACTGGGGAATTGAATCCAAGCCATCAGACTTTGCAAGCAAGAGCCTTTAACCACTGAGCCATTTCTCTAGCTCCCCATTCCCCCACTTTCTTTTTTGAGGCAGGGTCTCACTCTAACTGAGACTGACTTGGAACTCACTTTGTAGTCCCAGTCTGGCCTTGAACTCACAGCAGTCCTCCTACCTCTGCCTCCCAAGTGCTGGGATTAAAGGTGTGTACCACCATACCTGCCCCCCTCCCTTTTTGGAGACAGGATTTCATGCAGACCAGGCTGGCCTGGAACTTGCTGTAGAACTCCTGAACCTCTTGCCTTCACCTCCCAAGTGCAGAGAGTACAAGCATGAGCCACCATGTTTGGCACAAGCAGCCTTCTTTTTTTTTGGATTTTCATCTTAGGGTTTCACTCTAACGCAGGCTGACCTGGCATTCACTATGTCATTGTTATCTCAGGCTGTCCTTGAACCCAGTGATCCTCCTACCACTGGCTCCCAAGTGCTGGGATCATGGTATGCTGTCATGCCTGGCTTGTTTCCTTTTTTAATGCCATACGGAGGGATATGCACAAAGGGTGTCCACTAAAGGATTTTTATTATAGCCCCAAATTGGAAACAAAATCATGTCCATTAATGGGAGATTGGTCACCATAAATTTTAAAACATTCTATAGCTGCTCTGCAGCCACCAAGAATAATGGCGTAGAAATATAGAAACTGACAGGGAGAGATGGTCACAATATATTGCTAAGCGGAAGAAAGCAGATTATAAACAGTATGATTTCTGTTTTATTAGATATTCATTTTCTACTTTTTCTACAGTGAGCATGCATTACTTGTGAAGTAATAATAATATCGATTTATTGAACTCTTTGTTCTGGGCACTTTGCTGAGCTCTCCATAGTCATGATCTTATTGAATTCTTTGTATTTTATCCCCATTTCACAGATACAGAACATGAAACTTAGAGAACTTGTGTAGTGTACAGCTCTGCCACCCTGAATGTGCTCAATCTTGTCTGATCTTGGTTAGGCCCGGTTAGGACTCAGATGGGAGAACTTGTTCTATCTAGGTCTTTTTCATAGCCATTAAATGGCAAAACTAGGGAGATGAACCTAGGTCTGATTTTATATAATAGAGATTCTTAGGTGGTATGCTAGTCTACTATGCTGTTATTTCAAACAGTAAATTTATTTATTTTTTATTTTTTTATTTTATTTTATTTTATTTTATTTTATTTTATTTTATTTTTTTTTTTTTTTGGTTTTTCGAGATAGGGTCTCACTCTAGCCCAGGCTGACCTGGAATTCACTATGGAGTCTCAGGGTGGCCTCGAACTCACGGCAATTCTCCTACCTCTGCCTCCCGAGTGCTGGGATTAAAGGCGTGCGCCACCACGCCCGGCTCTCAAACAGTAAATTTATAATAATTTATATATAGGAGCAGTGAGACTCTAAAAAATATTTCTGGGAGCCAGGCATGGTGGCGTACACCTTTAATCCCAGCACTCAGGAGGCAGAGGCAGGTGGATCACTGCCACCCTGAGACCACATAGTGAATTCCAGGTCAGCTTGGGCTAGAGAGTGAGACCCCACCTCGATAAACAAAAACAAAAACAAAAAAAAGAAAGAAAAAAGGATTTCTGCAGAGTAGAAGAATGGGGATTATTTTACTGTTTGTATTTATTTATTTATTTATTTATTTGAGAGAGCGAGAGAGAAAGAGGGAGAGAGAGAGAGAGAGAGAATGGGCATGCCATGGCCTCCAGCCACTACAAACAAACTCCAGATGCATACACTACCTTGTGCATCTGGCTTACATGGGTCCTGGGGAATTGAACCACGGTCCTTTGGCTTTGCTGAGTGCCTTAACCACTAAGCCATCTCTCTATCCCTCCTCTTTACATTTATTAATTTAATTTAACTAATTCTTTTTTTTTAACTTTTTCTGTTTGTTTGTATGTGTGTAGTGTGAGTGTATTTTGGTGTGTCTGGGCTTGTTGCTACTGCAAATGAACCCTGGATGCGTGTGCTACTACTTTTTTGTGGTCCTGTTATATGGTGGCTTGGGAATTGAATCTGGGCTGGCACACTTGCAAGCAAGCACCTTTAACTGCTGACCCATCTTCCCAGCCAGCCCCTATCCTTTGCCTCATGCATGATAGGCAAGGGCTCTACCACTGGCCTATATTCCAATCTCATATTGAGTTAAAAAAATCAAGAAAAGGCCTGGCGTGGTGGTGTACATCTTTAATCCCAGCATTTGGGAGACTGAGGTAGGATCAATGTGAGTTCGAGGCCACCCTGAGACTATATAGTGAATTCCAGGTCAGTCTGGGCTAGAGTGAGTAGGATGAGACCCTACTTCAAAAAACAAAAACAATCAAGAAAAGGCAGCCAGGCATGATGGCACATGCCTTGAAACTCAGCACAGCACTCAGGAGTAATGAGGTAGGATTTTGAGGCCAGCCTTGGCTACAGAGTGAGTTCCAGATTAGCCTGGGCTAGAGTTAAGACCCTGCCTCAAAATAAACAAACAAAGAAAATCCTGAAAAAGAAAATGCCCATAAGCCAAGAGTGGCAGTTTGAATATATGTCCACTATAGACTCAGCTGTTTTTTAAAAATTATTTTAAAAAATTTATTTTTATTATTTATTTATTTATTTATGTATGTATTTGAGAGCGACAGACAAGAAAGAAAGAGGTAGAGGTAGAGAGAGAGAGAGAGAATGGGTGCACCAGGGCCTGAACTCCGGACACATATGCCCCCTTGTGCATCTGGCTAACGTGGGTCCTGGGGAATCAAGCCTTGAACCGGGATCCTTAGGCTTCACAGGCAAGTGCTTAACTGCTAAGCTATCTCTCCAGCCCTCAGGTGTTTTATTAAAATTGAGTTGGCAGCTTCAGCCCCTAGCAGGCAGGCTCCTACTAAAGGTGGTGCATGTTACTGGGGGCGGATTTGAATTCCAGCCTAAAGGTATGTAGAGAGGTCTGGCTGTGCTTGCTTGTGGTACTTGCTATTTGGTTGTGTCTCTCTGCTTGGATTTATAAATGGGAGCCAGTTTCTTCTGCCATTTGATGGAACTTCCCCTAGATCTGTAAGCATGAAATAAATCCCTTCCTCCTGTAAACTGTGTTTGGTTTGGACGTTCATCCCAGCATCTTGAAGCTGTCTACAACGCCGAACGTAGTGAGGCATGTCTGTAATTCTAGCACTGAGGAAAGGAAGGCAGGAGGATTATAGCAAGTTTCAGTCTAGCCTGGGCTGTACATGACACCCTGTCTCAACTTCCCATCCCCCAAAATAAAGTATCTGAGGAATGACACCCGAGGCTGTGCTCTGGCCTCCACATGTAAATGTGCAACTGCACACACGTGAACGTGTACACAAAAATACACACAAATAAATTGCTTCTAATTTCAGAAAGAATTGCCATTAATACTTTTTTTCTCTACGGTAACATGTTTATTATGTTATACCTACTTGTTTCCATGTCTCTTTCCCTCACTAGAATGTAAGTACAGGTTGTTATTATGTGTTAAAAACATAAGAAGGAAGCTTCTTTGGGTATATTTCTGTGATTAGTATGTAGAGGCCACTAAAAACTGTCAACTAACCAGTGTCCAGTGTGATATTCACATGTCAGGTTAATGCAGAATATTGTTAATACAAACATCAGTCATTCGAATAACACTCGCATAGTTTCTGCCATGTTTGTTACAACCTGTCCTGCTGTTCCCATTTGTGTGGTATGTTTATACAATCTTTTTTAAAAATATATTTTTATTTATTTATTTGAGAGAGGGAAAGAGGCATAGTGAGAGAGGGAGAGAGAATGGGCGCTCCAGGGCTTCCAGCCACTGAAACGAACTCCAGACACATGTGCCACCTTGTGCGTCTGGCTTACGTGGGTTATGGGGAATCAAGCCTAGGTCCTTTGGCTTTGCAGGCAAGTGCCTCAACCTCTAAGCCATCTCTCCAGCCCACTTTTAAAAAAGTTATTTTTATTTATTTATTTGACAGAAAAAGAGGGAGAGAGAGAAAGAGACAGAGAGAGAGAGAATGAATGGGTATGGCAGGGCCTTTAGCCACTGCAAATGAACTCCGCATGCATGTGCCCCCTTGTGCATCTGCCTAACGTGGGTCCTGGGAAATTGAACCTGGGTCCTTTGGCTTTGCAGGCAAACGCCTTAACTGCTAAGCCATCCCTCAGCCCTATTCATACAAACTTTTTAAAACTTTCTTTTATGAGAGAGAGCGAGCTAGAGAATAGGCACACCAGGGCCTCCAGCCACTACAGTGAACTCCAGACGCGTGCACCACCTAGTGGGCATGTGTGACCTTGCATGCTTCTGTCACCTTGTGCATCTGGCTTACATGGGATCTGGAGAGTTGAACATGGGTCCTCAGGCTTCACAGGCAAGAGCCTTAAGCACTGAGCCATCTTTCCAGCCCCCCCTTTTTTTGAGACGGGATCTCATGTATCCCAGGTTGGTCTTGAACTTTCTAAGTTGCTGAGAATGATCTTGAACTCCTGATCCTCCTGTTCGACCACCTCTCCAGTGCTAGGATTACTGATGGGAACCATTATACTTGGCTGGCTGGCTGGCTGGCTGGCTTGCTTGCTTTCTTTCTTTCTTTCTTTCTCTCTTTTTTCTGCCTCCCAAGTTTAAACTGGGGTTAAAGGCTTGTGCCACTATACCTGGCTACACTGCCTTTCTTTATATAATCTTTACCAAAGATTTCTCTTATTCATAAGCACATGTTCCATTAGCCTACCCAAAAGATGTGAAGTTGATTCTTGCCCCCTATGAATCCAGACTTGTCTCACTTGATTTGAGCAATAAAACGTGTCAGAAGTGATGCTTTATGAGTTCAGGTCCAGACCTTAAGAGACTCTTGCACCTTCCTTTTTCAGTCTCTTGGGATCCAATCCTGATGCAAAAATGCCCAGGCCAGATTCCCAAGTGATGGAAGAACTCATGTTGAGAGGTGGGCATAGTTTTGGCCACCTCTGCTGAGCTTCAGATGCCCAAGTATCTGAGTCCACTAGCTAGATACAGTTGTCTCTATATCCAAATGTGAAAGAGATACTGAAGATATCCCAGAGGAACTGGGACTCTTGTTATATGAGCTGGGTAGTCCAACAATGGCTGTCTGCATGCTGGAGAGGCTGAGAACCCCATAGCTGCTTAGTCTGTAATGCTGGCTTCCTCAGCAGTCCTAATCTGGCAATGTAGGCCTGGAGGACTCTTGCAGACCTGCTAGTCTTCAGTACACATTGGGAGGCCACCCAGGCACTCAGCAGACTTAGTGGAAATTTCTGGAGACCTCAGTATCTGATATATTTTTCCTATACATAAAATGTTTGTAGGGCTGGAGAGATGGCTTAGCGGTTAAGCGCTTGCCTGTGAAGCCTAAGGACCCCGGTTCGAGGCTCGATTCCCCAGGACCCACGTTAGCCAGATGCACAAGGGGGCGCACGCGTCTGGAGCACGTCTGCAGTGGCTGGAAGCCCTGGCGCGCCCATTCTCTCTCTATCTGCCTCTTTCTCTCCCTCTCTCTCTGTCACTCTCAAATAAATAAATAAAAATGAACAAAAAAAATTAAAAAAAAATGTTTGTAAACCAGGTGTGGTAGTTTAGGCCTGTAATCTCAGCACTTGGGTAGGAGGATCACTATGAGTCTACGACCAGCTTGGGCTATATACACAGAGTGAGTTCCAGGTTAGCCAGGCCTCAAGTAAGACCCTGATTCAAAAAATAAATGTTTTTGGGGTGGAGAAATGGCTTAGATGTTAAAGTGCTTGCCTGAAAAGCCAAAGGACCCAGGTTTGACTCCCTAGGACCCACATAAGCCAGATGCACAAGGGGGCACACACATCTGGAGTTCGTAAGCAGTGGCTGGAGGCCCTGGCATGCCCATTCTCTCTCCCTCTGTCTCTCTCTAGCTGCCTATTTCTGTATCTCTCTCTCAAATAAATAAATAAATAAATAAAATGTTATTTAAAATACTTTATTTTTTCATTTATTTGAGAGTGATAGATAGATAGAGAGGCAGATAGAGAGAAAATGTGTACACCAGGGCCTCTAGCCACTGCAAACAAACTCCAGACACATGCACCACTTTGTGCATCTGGCTTCATGTGGGTACTGGAAATTGAACCTGGGTCCTTTGGCTTTGCAGGCAAGAACCTTAACTGCTAAGCCATCTCTTCAGTCCCAAAATAAATGTTTGTATATGTGTAAAGGTTATTCTTTTATGATGGTACTTTGCCACTTGCCTTTTTACTTTCTACTTAAATATATATTTTTTCTTTTTTTAAACAACTTCCATAATTGTAATTAAATATATTTTTTATTTATTTGACAGAGAAAAATAGGGAGGGAGAGAGAGAGAGAAAGAGAGAGGGGGGGAGGGAGAGAGTGGGCATGCCAGGGCCTCCAGCTACTGCAAATAAATTCCAGATACATGTGCCACCTTGTGCATCTGGATAACATGGGTCCTGAGGAATTGAACCTGGGTCCTTTGGCTTTGCAGTAACCACTAAGCCATCCCTCCAACCCATTACTTTTTATTTAAATGACATTAAAATATAATTCACATATCATAAAATTCACCTTTTAAAAATGTACAAATTGGGCTGGAGAGATGGTTAGTGGTTAAGGCACATGCCTGCAAAGCCTAAGGACCCAGGTTTGACTCCCCAGAACCCACGTAAGCCAGATGCACAGGGTAACACATGAGCACAAGGTGGTGTCTGGTGTTTGTCTGCAGGGGCTAGAGGCCCTGGTGTGCCTATTCTTTCTCTGCCCCCCTCTCTCTCTAATAAATAATTAAATTTTTTTTAAAAGTACAAATAAGGCTGGCAGGATGGCTTAGTGGTTAAGGTGCTTGCCTATAAGGCCAAACGACCCAGGTTCGATTCCCCAGGACCCACGTAAGCCAAATAAACAAGGTGGCACATGGGTCTGGAGTTTGTTTGCAGTGGCTGGAGGCCCTGGTGTGCCCATTCTCTCTTTATTTCTTTCAAATAAATAAAAATAATTTTAAAATGTACCAATAATTGAATTTTAGGATATTCAGAGAATTGTGAAACCTTCTGTATTACTTTCTTATTGTGTGACAACTTGAGGGAAGTTACAGTCCATCATGCTGCAGAAGGCACGGGGCAGAAGTTGATGCGACTCATCTCATTCAATCCCCAGCAAGGAAGCAGAGAGAGAAGAATGCTCAGCTTGCTTCTTCTTTTTTATTCAGTCTGGAACCCCGGCCCATGGAATGGTGACACCCACAGTTAGGGTGGAACCTTCCATCTCAACCTAATCTAGAAAATTCCTTACAAATGTTCCCAGAGATTTGTTTCCATGATGATTCTAAGTCCTGCCAAATTGATAACCAGAGAATAACTATCTAATTCCAGAACATTTTCATCCCTGAAAGAGAAGCTTTATACTCACTAATGGTCACACCCCATTCAGTCCTTCCTCCAGCTGTTTGCCACAAATCTACTTTCTGTCTCCATGGATTTGCCTTTTCTGAATAATTTATATAAATGGAATCATACAATATGTAGCCTTTTCAGCCTTCTTTCACTTGAAATAGTGTTTTATATCTTTTTATGACTAAATAGTATTCCATTTTATGGGTATACCACATTTGTTTATCCATTCTTAGGTGAAAACATTGTTTCTTCCTTTCACATAGTGTGAATAATACTGTCATGAAAATTAATGTACAAGTTTTTTTTTTTTTTTTTTTTTTTTTTGAGGCAGGGTCCAGGCTGACCTGGAATTCACTATGTAGTCTCAGGGTGGCCTTGAACTCACAGCAGTCCTCCTCCATCTGCCTCCTGAGTACTGGGATTAAAGGTGTACGCCACCAAGCCCGGCTAATGTATAAGTTTTTATGTAGATGCATGCTTTTAGTTCTTTTTGGTATATAGTTAGGAGTGGAATTACTGGGTCATATGCTAACTTCATGCTTATTATTTTTTCTTTTTGTGACACAGTCTTGCTCGGTAAGCCAGGCTGACTTGAAACTTGTTTGGTCATCTAGGCTGGCCTTGAACTTGCAAATTTTCCTCCTGCTGGGATTGTTCTATATTTACTTTTTTTGAGAAACTGCTGAACTTTTCCAAAGAGGCTATACCATTTTACATTTCCACCAGCAGTGCACGAGGGTTTTGATTTCTCCTCTTCAGTATTTGCTGTTTTTTTTTTTTTTTTTTTTTTTTTTTTTTGGTTTTTCGAGGTAGGGTCTCACTCTAGCCCAGGCTGACCTGGAATTCACTATGTCATCTCAGGGTGGCCTCAAACTCATGGCAATCCTCTTACCTCTGCCTCCCAAGTGCTGGGATTAAAGGCGTGTGCCACCATGCCCGGCAGTATTTGCTATTATCTAACTTTGTGGTTATAACCATTCTGTAGGCATCAAGTGACCCTTCATTGTGGTTGACATTAATTTTTCCAATGACTATGATGGCAAATATCTTTTCATGTACTTTTGGCCATTTGTATATCTATTTTTTAAATTTTTTTGTTTTTTGAGGTAGGGTCTCACTCTAGCCCAGGCTAAGCTGGAATTCACTCTGTATTCTCAGGGTGGTCTCAAACTCACAGAGATCCTCCTACCTCTGCCTCCTCAGTGCTGGGACTAAAGGCATGCACTACCACGCCTGGCTTATTTTTTTAATTTTAAAAATTTATTTGCAAGAAGAGAGAGAGAATGAGAGAAGGAATGAATATGCCGGGGCTTCCTGTCACTACAAACAAACTCCGGATGCATGTGCCACTTTGTGACTCTGGCTGACTTCTTGGGTACTGGGGATTTGAACCTGGGCTGCTAGGCTTTACAAGAAAGTGTCTTTAGCCCCTAAACTATCTTTCCAGCCTCATTTGTGTATCTTTGGAGAAATGTCTGTTCAGATCTCTTGCTCATCTTAAAATTGGGTTGTTTATTGTTTTGTTGTTGAATTCTAAGTTTTCACATATTCTGGGTACAAACACCTTATCAGATACATTGTAAATACTGACTGTTCTGTAGGGATGGTGTTTTTTTTTTTTTAACTTTTTTTGAACAGTGTGCTTTGAAGTGCAAACACTGTTAAAATTCTAATTTATCTATTTTATTTGTTCCTTGTAGTTTTGGTGTCACGCCTAAGAAACTGCTGCCTAATTAAGATCACAAAGATTTACTCTGTTTCTTTTTAAAAGAAATTAATAATTTTAGCTCTTAGGTTTATGTTTCTGTTCTACTGAGACTTTACACCCCTGAAAACATGCTCCAAAATTACTGTGGCTTTGCCGTTTTTTTTTTTTTTTTTTTTTTGAGACAGAGTCTTGCCTTGTAGTCCAGGTTGGCCTAGAATTATTATTATTTTCGAGGTAGGGTCTCACTTTAGCTCCAGGCTGACCTGGAGTTCACTATGTAATCTCAGGCTGGCCTCGAACTCACAGTGATTCTACCTCTGCCCCAAGTGCTGGGATTAAAGGCATGTGCCACCACGCCCAGTGGCCTAGAATTCTTTTTTTTTTTTTTTTTTTTTTGGTTTTTCGAGGTAGGGTCTCACTCTAGCCCAGGCTGACCTAGAATTCACTATGGAGTCTCAGGGTGGCCTCGAACTCACGGCAGTCCTCCTACCTCTGCCTCCCAAGTGCTGGGATTAAAGGTGTGCGCCACCACGCCCGGCTTGGCCTAGAATTCTTGATCCTCCTGATTCTGCCTCCTGAATACTGGGATTGGAGGTATCTACCACCACTTGTAGTGTATGGCTTTGTCTTCTCCCTGTCATGTCTCCCTTCCTGCCTTTCTTTCCCACTGCCCTTGTTGAGCTCTTTCAGCATCTTGCCCATTGCACTAAACCTCCTAACGGTTCCTGATGAACACTGTCAGTGCAGTATGATGAAGTGGCATGGTATTGATGCATGCTGTGACAGTACACAGGAGCACCTACTCTGGTGTGGTGACTGGGATGTGGGTGGTGTGAGGGGTTGGGGGAGATCATCACAGAGGCCTCCTGGAAAGGAATAGCGGGCTGAATCTGCAGGAGTGGGTATGACCAGAGCATGGTCGTGGGGCGCCAGCATTTTGGGCTGGGGAACACAGAACATGTGTAAGGTCTCGGAGGTGGCAGCAGTATAGTGTGGTGGTCCAGAGTGGATGCTGTCTTTGCTACTTCCTGGCTGTGTGTGCTTGGGAAGAGAAGGACTTGACCTCTGTGTTAGTTTTTGCATTTGTCAAGTGGGAATAATCATAGTAGGATGGTTGTATCTTTAAATAAGGAGTTCATGTAGAGGTTCTAGCTGGTGGCCTGTCCCCGAGGAAGAAGAGAATCGGATGAAGTCAATCGGCAGTTGGAGAGGGGGTGGTTTGATGGGCAGGAGACAGTTACATGTACAGGTTTGGAGTGAAGGCAAGTTTAATACCTGGGGTTGGATTTGGCCACCTAGAGTAGTGAGCCTAAAAGCTAATCCATTGATTGGACATGGGTTTGGATTCCAGCTTCACTTCTTACTAGCTGTGAAACTTCAGTGTGTAACTTACTGTCTGGTGAATTGGTATATAAAGTGCTTAGAATAGTGCCTGCCATCTAATACCCTGTGTTAGCTCTTTCATTGAAGGAAATTTATAATGGACTAGGCACAGGCTGTTCTTGTTCAACTACACAAGATTGTAGAATAGAGTGGGAGACTGAGCCAGAGGCCCAAATCTTCAGTGACTACAGGATAGCTGCCAGAGGCCACTCTCCTTGCCAGCAGACTCAGCAGTAGGAGGGGAAGAGGCGATGTAGCCAGTGGAGTGAGCAAGAGAGGAGCGTGGTTTATATACAAGAGTGTGGAAAAGTCATGGTCCACATGTGGCAATACATAACAGTAGCCAATGCAATCGTTTTTCTGTTTGTTTTCACAGTTGCTTTTATTCTGGAAGGGCAGTGGGAACAAGAATGCCAGCTCTTTCCGCTTGTATCTGTCCTTTATGTCGCAACCATGTGTGTATTGCTTCAGCACAGAACTACTGAGTGCCTCTGCAGGCCAGCCATAATGCTGGTCACTACTAGGGATGTGGAGATAAACACAATACACCTAGTTTCCTGCCTTCATGGGACATCCTGGTTAAGAGGAGAGAAAGACTTTAAATAGTTAATGGTGTAAGTCAGTGACCAGTAACAGATTGGATCTTGCCACTTTTCCATTTCAGAATCTTCAGTTGCTCTTCATACTATGCACTAAAAAACCCCAATCCTAGCTGGGCGTGGTGGCGCACACCTTTAATCCCAGCAGTCGGGAGGCAGAGGTAGGAGGATTGCCGTGAGTTCGAGGCCAGCCTGAGACTACATAGTGAATTCTAGGTCAGCCTGGGCTATAGTAAGACCTTACCTTGAAAAACAAAAACAAAACAAAACAAAAAACCTAATTGTAGGCAGAGTCATGCTCCAAGTCATACTCTTGACTGCTCTTCTGCCCATTGCCCTGCCCCCCATGACTGCTTGCTGTGCCCCCATGACTTACAACAACGCCACGGCCCCCCCCTGCCCTGCTTCTGTTCTTTGTTTACCATGCATGCTGCTGCCGGATGGACCGTTGAGGCCACTGTAGCAGACATAACTTCCTGTGGAAGACTTCTCGGTCACTGTCATTTTCCCAGCCATGTTTCTAGGGCACCTTGGATTTTCTGGGATTATAGTACTGCATGCATGGACTTAAAAGGGGCAGTTGGGGTGTAGATTAGAGGTAGAATGCATGTGTCTAGCATGCACAAGGCCCTGGGGCCCATCCTCAGCACTATGAAAATAAAAAGGTAACTATGGAAGGGGCAGAGAGAGGAATGGGTATGGAGAGCTGAGCAATGGGAATAGTATGTGTAAGGGGAGTGGCAGATACCCACAGGCTGAAGAGTACATAGGGGTTTAGGAGCACTCCAGAGCCTGGCTAGAGAATGGAGGGACCTGTCCCTCCCCTTTAAGAGTGGTGGGACGTGCTTGGGCTCGGAGTAGTCAGAATGTCCTGGGTGGAGATGCGTATCTGCTGGAGAGTCATTCTTGCTAAGGATGCCAGCAAAACCAGCCTGGGAGCTAAACAGACCTATAGATCCCAGCGTGGGAAAAAACTATTTGGGAGGTCCAGCAGCATCTGATCAAATCTTCAGCAATTAAGAATGCCCTTTCTGCCGGGCGTGGTGGCGCACGTCTTTAATCCCAGCACTCGGGAGGCAGGGGTAGGAGGATCACCAAGAGTTCGAGGCCACCCTGAGACTACAGAGTGAATTCCAGGTCAGCCTGAGCTAGAGTGAGACCCTACCTCGAAAAACAAAACAAAACAAAAAAAAGAATGCCCTTTCTGTGTTTGTGGGGATCAGCCTTGTATACTGCAGCCACCAGCAGATGTGACCTCCTTCTTGTCTTCTCCCAGAGAAGAGTCTCAGAAATCCTGTTGCCTGACCTCAGAGAAACACCACGTGCAAACAGTAACTGTTGGTTAACCAATAAAGCCTTTGTGGCCTGAGCTTTGTGATAGGCTGGGCTCTACCAAGACAGAAAATCCAGTGCAGGTGAGGAGCTGCCTTGGCCGAAGTCAAGGGGATATGAGGCTGAGAGGCAGTAACATTGTTTGGCAGCGTTAGATCAGGGCTGAGGCCAGCATCAGTGGAGGCTGTGAGAGCTTGTAGGTATCAGCGATGGACTGAGGCAGCCTCTGTTCCAAGCTGAGTTGCAACCAGCCCAGGAGCCCCATGGGTGCAGGCAGTTAATCTCTGAAGGCCAGAGTCACCACTAGAGAGCAGGAACATTGAACTTTCCTTTCACATTAATTTCCACAGGAAATTGTTGTCTTCTTTTTGTCCAAAGGCTAGTGATTTATATTTGCCATCCTCTTAACTAGCCTTGAAATTTACTGTTGCCCAGGTCACCACTGACATCCATAAATTTCATGTGGCAGCTGAGCATAGCCAAGTGTCTTGGTCCTTGGAAGGGTATGCGCCATCCTTTCTGGAGGGACAGCTGTGCAGGTGTCCCTCAGAGGGGGTGGCACTCACTTCCCAGGGGAAATGAGGTGAAGTTTGTTGGGCAAGGTTGCAGAGAGCTCTCTTCAGAAGCAGGCATGGTGGAGGCAGTGGGCAGTGCCTGTCAGCATACCATGAAGGAGGCGTGCTTCCAACTGTGGACAGGGCTGTGGCACAGAAGGCGTTCTAGGAGTTTAGAATGGAAGGTAGGAGATAGACTCCTAGCTGTGCACATCCTAACTATATGATTAGAAGCAAGTCACTTAACCTCATTCCACCTCAGTTTTCTCATCTGTAGTGAGAAAGAGTACCTGCCTCATATGGTAGTATGTGAGCTAAAAGTCAATAAATGCTATTGTTCTCTGATAGGATAGGAGGTGTGATATGGGCCAGAGTCAGTCTGTCCCTGCTTTATACTGTGTTACTTAGTTCTCGTAAGACTTTCTTCCTCTATCTGCTCAGAACAGAAGCTGACAGACTTTTTCTTTAAATAACAATAATATTTTAGGCTTTGAGCTCTATGATCTTTTTTGTACTTTTTTGTACTACTTGCCTCTGTTTTAGTCTACAAGACTATAGATAAAATGGATGAGTGTGGCTACATTTCAACAAAAATTCTTAAAAATAATTTATTTAAGAGAGAGAGAGAGAAAGGAAGGTAGAAAGAGAATGGGCATGCAAAGCCTCTAGCCACTGCAAACAAACTCCAGATGCATGTGCCACTTTGTGCATCTGTCTTTATGTGGGTACTGGGGAATTAAACCTGGATCCTTTGGCTTTGCATACAAGTGCTAAGCCAACTCTCCAGCCCTAAAACTTCTTTTTTTTTTTTTTTTTTTAAGCAAGCCCAACAGACTGGCCTTTTTCCTTTTATGAGAGAGAGCGAGAGGAGAGAGAAAGAGAGAGGGAATTGGTACACTAGGGCCTCTAGCCACTGTAACCAAACTCCAGATGTGTGTGTCACCTTGTGTGCATGTGTGACCTTGTGAGCTTGCATCACCTTGTGCATCTGTCGTACATGAGATCTGGATAGTCAAACATGGGTCCTTAGGCTTCACAAGTGTGGTGGTTTGATTCAGGTGTCCCCCATAAACTTAGGTGTTCTGAACGCTAGGTTCCCAGCTGATGGAGATTTAGGAATTAATGCCTCCTGGAGGCCGTGTATTGTTGTGGTGGGCTTATGGGTAAGAACTATAGACTGTGAGGTTTGGCTTATGAGGGTGTCTAGACTGGGCTACAAGCAATTTGTGTGAGAAGCTTGCTGTTATGCCCATGTCCTGAGAACTTGTGCAGGGTTACTTTGCATAGAAATGGATTGGTATGAGCAGACTGCTACCTGTTCAGCTGCAATTGTATGAGAGATTACAACCATTGAGATTGGGCCAACTGACCTGCACTGGGACAACAGAAAGAATGCAGTCTTTTGAAGGGGCCTGAATGCTGAAGGAGTATCCTATTCTTCAAAGTCTGCTTTATTTCCCCCTGGATTAACAACCTGGCACCCCACCTGGTATTATGGAGTATAAGAAATGCAGGAAAGAGAGGGTCATTGAATTTGCAACATGGTCTTGTGTTTTGGAAACAGACTTGGGCAGTGTGAAGCAGGTTTGCTGGATGCCTGCATGGAGACCCCATGGGGCTGTGAGGATAGACCTTGGGTTGCAGTGGAGACCCAATGGAGATGCCAGGACCCTGAGATGGCTGCCAAGGAGAGCTGTCAGCCCTGGATGATGTTTTCCAGGACTGTGAGTAGCTGGAGGGGTGGAATTGGAACTCCAGAGACTTGTTGCTGGTTAGAATTATCGAACCTGGAGACTTGTCACTGGCTAGAGTTGTTGGATTTGAAGCTACAGAGTTTGATGTTTGACCTGGTTGCTTTAAATCTTGTATTGGTTTAATATTTCTTTGCTATGCCCAGTGCCATCTTTTGTAGTGTGAATGTTTGTTCTGTGCCATTATGGGGATTTGGGGGATTTTTTTGGTATTATGGCTCAGTTAGAAGATCTTGGATTGTGGGGATGTTTGAACATCATTGGGATTGATGATGAATATGGGGACTTCTGAAGTTGGATGAATGCATTTTGTATCATGTATGGCTATCAGTTTTGGGGGGCCAGGGGCAGAATGTGGTAGTTTGATTCAGGTCTCCCCTATAAACTTAGGTGTTCTGAATACTAGGTTCCCAACTGATGGAGATTTTGGAATTAATGCCTCCTGGAGGCAGTGTATTGATGGGGGCGGGCTTATGGGTGTTATAGCCAATTTCCTCTTGTCATGTTTGGCACACTCTCCTGTTGCTGTTGTCCACCTGATGTTGGCGAGGAAGTGAAGTCTACCCTGTGCTCCTGCCGTCGTTTTCCCCTGCCATCATGGAGCTTCCCCTCAAGTCTGTAAGCCAAAATAAACCTTTTTTCTCACAAGCTACTCTTGGTCAGGTGTCTTCTGCCAGCAATGCGAACCTGACTGCAACAGCAGGCAAGCACCTTAACTGCTAAGCCATCTCTCCAGCACCCCTCCTTTTTAAAAAGTGTCTTAAGTCATCCATGCTGGGCTTGAACTTGCAGTGTAGCTGAGGATGGCCTTGAACTTTTGATTCTCCTGCCTCCACCTCCCAAGTGCTAGGATTACAGGCATGCCTAGTTTATCCAGCACCAGGGATCAAACACAGGGCTTCATGCATGCTAGGCAAGCACTCTACCAATCCCCAGCTCCCCCAACAAAACTGCATAGATGTTTTCCTGGAGATTGAATCCATTGCTTCACACATGCTAGACGAACTGCTTAGCACATCTCCAGACCTCTAGTAAGACTTTATTTGTGGACACAACAATTTAAATTTTGTATAAACTTTCATATGTCACAAAAATATTCTTTTGATTTTTTTTTTTTTTTTTGAGGTAGGGTCTCACTCTAGCCACAGGCTGACCTGAAACTCACTCTGTAGTCCTAGGCTGGCCTTGAACTCATGGTGATCCTCCTACCTCTGTCTCCTAAGTGCTAGGATTAAAGACATGTGCCACCATGCCCAGCCCTTTTGAATTTTTAAAAAAATATTGTATTTATTTATTTGAGAGAGAGAGAGAGAGAGACAGAGGCAGATAGAAAGAAAATAAATGTGCCAGTGCCTTTTAGCCACTGCATGTGCCACCTCATGCATCTGGCTTCACATGGGTACTGGGTAATAGAACCTGGGTCCTTTGGCTTTGGCAGCAAGCTCCTTAATCTCTGAGCCATCTCTCAGCCCTTATTTTATTTCTTTTATGAGAGAGAGAAAAAAAAATTGGCCCATCAGAACCTCCAGTCACTGCAATTGTACTCTAGACGTGTGTGCCGCCTTGTGCACATGTGTGCGACCTTGCATGCTTGCCACCTTGTGTGTTTGGCTTACATGGGATCTGGAGAGTTGAACATGCATCCTGAGGCTTTGCTGGCAAGCTCCTTAACCGCTAAGTCATCTCTCCATCCCCTTTTGATTTTTTTTTTTTTTTTTTTTTGAGATAGGGTCTCACTGTAGCTCAGATGAACCTGGAATTCACTATGTAGTTTCAGGGTGGCCTTGAACTCACAGTGATCCTCCTACCTCTGCCTCCCAAGTGCTGGGATTAAGTGTGTGTGCCACTGTGCCCAGTCCCCTTTTGAATTTTTTGCGATGGTGGGAGGTCTCATTATGTAGCCCAGGCTGGTCTTGAACTCCAAGTCCTCCTGTCTTTGCTTTTTGAGTGCTGGTATAGGTGTGTATCAGTTCACCTGGCTTGATTTCTTTAAACCATTAAAAAATGTAAAAGTCTAGTTTGGGGGTATAGCTCAGTGATGAGGCACTTGCATAGCACATATGAGGCCCTGAAGCTGGAAAAGAAAAAAGGCATTTTAGCTAATAGATCATAGAAATAGCTGAAGTTGCCTGGAAAATGTTTTTTCTTTATTATCTTAGCTGTCTTTGAGTTACTAAAGAAGGGTGCTCTCATTTTTTTTTTTTTCCAGTGATGCCATGGTGCCTCCCAAGATGTCTGTAAAAAGGCAGTTGGGACAGGACAGGGCCGGGGACCCCATGGGAGACTGGAGCACAGGGATAGTGCCTGCTGGTAGCCTGCCACGGTCACAGTGGTTCTGACTCTGGTGTTGACAATCCATCTATATTTGTGTTTCAGGGGACAGCCCCAGCCAAGATGGGAAGGAGGCCCGGACACGACAGCCTGTGGTGATTCTATTGGGCTGGGGTGGCTGCAGGGATAAGAATCTTGCCAAGTACAGCGCCATCTACCATAAAAGGGTGAGTACTGCAGGCTTTTGGATACCCAGCGTGACCACTCTGGGGGTGGGGATTGGAGCTCTGGTGAAGGGGAGGACTTGAGCCTCTGGCTGTCCCACCTTTGGGCTACAAGGAAAGCTGGACAGCCTCTGTGGCAAGCCTAGGAATTGTGCCAAGACTGGCCTGTGAAGATGACTAGACTCATGGGGACTTTGGCAAGATGAACTCCTTCCCCTTTGCATTTTAGTATGGCTTTTTCGGTCCCCTGCCTGCTTCCTTACTCCTTTTCTGAACCTCCTGGTGAGCAGCCTTGATGTTCTTCCTGGTTGTAGAGTAAGCCCAGGCTTCAAATCCTACAACTGGATGATGCCTCTTTGGGTGGCAGGAGCCAGGGGTGAGTGTGCAGGGTGTAATTTGTACTTCTAGGGCTTTCTCCCTTTCTGCCTAAGTGAGTTTCCATTTTAGGACTGACATTTTGCATTATTCCCAAAGTCACAGGGGCTCTCAGAGAAGAGCCATGTTTCTTTTCAGCCTGCACCAAGAGTTGAATTGTGGAGGACGTGGTAACTAGCAAGAGCCCTAAGAGGGCCTGGTTATATTGTGGAAGCTCCTTTTACATCACTGGCATCTGGCTCTAAGCTGCCCTCCTCAGGCCAGGTCTTCCCAAAGCAGGAACACTAGAACAGAGAATGAAAGTGCAGGTGTTTAGAGGTGAAGCTGGTACTCTGATTTAAACAGAGACATGGTGTAAGATTTGCCATTCACACAGTCCCTCACTGCACAGTGGGGGAAGAGTCAGAGGTGCTGAAACTGGAAGCTAAAAGTGAATTTGGAAAGGATTGCTGTGTCCCAGGAGAGAGGATGTGTGGACCTTGGGTCTGGTGGTGCAGGTGGAGGGATGATGCTGGATCAGGAATTTCTAGGAGATATAATGGTAGATTAATGGGAGATTAGGAATGGGCACAGGGATCAGGAGATGTTCAGGGTCATGGCAAGGTTCTGGCTGGGGCACTTTCTGGGTGAAGGGATTTAAAAAATTTTTTTATTTTTATTTTATTTTATTTTATTTTTATTTTTATTTTTTTATTTGAGAGTGACAGACATAAAGAGAAAGAGGCAGATAGAGAGAGAAAATGGGTGCGCCAGGGCCTCCAGCCACTGCAAACGAACTCCATATGCGTGCACCCCCTTGTGCATCTGGCTGACGTGGGTCCTGGGGAATGGAGCCTTGAATCGGGGTCCTTAGGCTTTATAGGCAAGTGCTTAACCGCTAAGCCATCTTTCCAGCCCCTCCTTTTTTGAGACAGGAACACTAAAAAGAACCTCTAGGTTCTAGGAGTATGAGTAGGAAAAGGGCTTAGGGCGACCCTGAGGAACCCAAATTTAATGGAGTAGAAAATGAAGAGAGCTGTACAAGGAAAAGAGGAGTGTCCAGGGATTGACAAGAATACCCAGGAAGGCAGATAGACTCCATAGGAGAGGCTTTGAGAAATGAGCCTTTGCAGGGGAGGGAGTGAGGATGTTACATGGGCAGAAAGTATGAGGGATAATGTAAGTGGAGCCAAGGTCCCAGGGAAGGCAGAGGGACTGAGGTTTCAGGACAGTCTTGAATAGGAAAGTGCTGCCTTTATCCATGGTAGGGAGGATAGGATGGACACAGAGAAAAAAAAAAATCCAATTTAAAACTCAAGGTAGGGTTCACTGTAGCCCAGGCTGACCTGAAATTCACTTTGTAGTCTCAGGCTGGCCTCAAACTCACAGCAGTCCTACCTCTGCCTCCCGCGTGCTGGGATTAAAGGAGTATGCCACCACTCCCAGCCAATATATATTTTGAGAAGAAAATAGGCTGGAAAGATGGATCAGTGGGTAATAGACTTTGCTGCACAAACATGAGGACTGAGTTTGATCCCCAACACCCACATAAAAATAAAGGCTGGGCACGGGTACACGTGTCTGTAACCCTAGTGCTGAGGGAAGTGTGGACATGATTGTTGGGGTTCCCTGGTCAGCCAGTCAGGTCAGAAAAAGTGAGCCCCAGGTTCAGTGGAAGACTGTCTCAGGAAATAAGGTGTTAAGGGATGTTGACTGATATCCTTTTCTGGCCTCCAGGGCAGGCACATCTGTACACATATGTACATACACACACACCAAAAAAACAAATGAAACCACTATATTCTACCACCTAGAGGTTGCCTGTACTTACACCTAAGTGGTATTTTCTCTCTGCCACAATGCGAACTCATGAATATACTGTTTGTAGCTTGCTTTTTTCAAATTATACTCTCCAGTTTCTCATGCTAATAAATTTTCATCACATCTAGTTTTCAGTCCATGATCAGATGCCCAGATTACCTGTCCCAAAGCATCCCATGGAACTGATGTGCCAAACCAGGACCCAATCCAGGATCACAAATCATATCTAGTTTTTTAAAAAAATTATTTTTATTTATTTGCAAGCAGAGATAGAAGAGAAACAGATAGAAGGGTTGCACCAAGGCCTCTAGCAGCTGAAAACAAACTCCAGAAGCATGTACCGCTTTGCACATCTGGTTGTATGTGGGTACTGGGGAATCAAACCCGGTCATTAGGTTTTGAGACAGGTGCCTTAACGATGGAGCCATCCCTCCAGCCTCACATCTAGTGTCTCTCTCTCTCTCTCTTTTTTTTTTTTTGTTCCTTTGGTCTCTATCTAGGATAGTCCTTTTTCTCATGATTAAAAAAAAAGTTCCTTATTTTTGGCTCACTGAAGAGACTGAGCTGTAAGGGAATGTTTCTAGGAGTGTGTAATTGCACAGGCTGCCAGGGAAGAAGTACAATAGTACAATGGGGACTGAAAAGCCTTCATCAGGCTTGATCATTTGGGAATGTGGATGGCCTTATGTGATCCCCATCAGAGCCTTAGGAGCCTGTAGGACTAGGTGGTCAGAGGCTATATTGCCAGTGAGTGACCTTGGCTGGCCATTCCTGTTTGGCTGTGAGAACCATGCCAACACAGTTCTGTCCTTGTTATCACTGTCATCATAATCACTGGTCTGGTTGGTTGAGGAGTTACTTTGTGCCAGGTACTGTTCTGATCATTTGATAAATTTTTTCCCATTTAATCCCTACCATAACCTTACGAGGTAGGCGTTGTCCCAGTAATATGTGAGGACAGACTCAGAAGTAAATTACTCTTTCCATACTGTAAGTGGTAGGACTGGGATTAAAGCCCAAACCTGTCTGACCCCAGAGCTTGACCAGCTCGGCTTCCCCTGCCTCTAGAACAAGTGCGTGAGAGAGGACTAGGACTCAGGTCAGGGCAGCTTTGGCTGCCTTTTCTAACAGGCCAACAAAGGGACCTGTCTTGAGGTTTAGGAATAAGCTTGAGGGGTACAGAAGCAGTGAGGGGTACAGAAGTCTAAAGTGAGTTTGGGCCCAGAGTTTAGAATTTGAGGAACAACTGTTTATTATTTGAAATTTCAGGGTGTGAGGAATTACCCAGACAGATTTGGGGTCCAGGCCACTGAACCCAGACAGTATAAACTGTTTCTAGAACCCTGCATGGGGGAAGTGACAGTGACCTATGTTATTTAGATCTGGCTCAGAGTGGCCTCTGGTGGTCAAGACTGGGTCCTGCATACTCTCTCTTGGTTTCAGGGGGAACTGCTTGGGTCTGGGAGGTATAGGCAATGAGTAGCCCAGCAGCAAGACTTGAATGTGCGATATAGGGTTTGGTTGGGCTGGAGGACATAGAGGGAACTGGAATAAAGTGACTTTCTTCTGGTCAGCTCAGCTGTTTCCAAAACATATCCCAGCTCCAGACCTCATGTAGCATGCCAGTCTGAGGGAGCACAACCAGCATGAAGCAGGGCCTCAAATGTGCCTTTATACTCTTGGAAGGCACTTATGTTTGTGACTAGTGAGCTAGTGTGGTGCCCAGGCCAAAACAGGGCCCTGAACATTGCTGGACTTGCGGGCCCAGTGGAAATTGGCGTTGCCAGGCTCCTCTGACTTAGCTTGTGCCCACCACCCCACCACATCCCTGGGGACTGACCTGGCCCCTCTCCTCTCCCCAGGGCTGCATTGTGATCCGATACACAGCCCCATGGCACATGGTCTTCTTCTGTGAGTCCTTGGGCATCCCTTCACTTCGCGTGTTGGCTCAGAAGCTGCTTGAGCTCCTCTTTGATTATGAGATTGAGAGGGAACCCCTGCTCTTCCATGTCTTCAGCAATGCCGGCGTCATGCTGTATCGCTACATGCTGGAGCTCCTGCAGACCCATCGGCGCTTCCGCCATCTGCGTGTGGTGGGCACCATCTTTGACAGTGGTCCTGGTGATAATAATCTGCTAGGGGCGCTGCGGGCCCTGGCGACCATCCTGGAGCACCGGCCTGCCATACTGCGCCTTTTCCTCCTGGGGGCCTTTGCCCTGATAGTAGTCCTGTTCCACATCCTACTCGCTCCACTCACTGCTCTCTTCCACACCCACTTCTATGACAGGCTACAGGACTCAAGCTCCCGCTGGCCTGAGCTCTACCTCTACTCAAGGGCCGACGGGGTGGTCCTGGCAAAGGATGTGGAGCGTATGGTTGAGGCCCGCCTGGCCCACCAGGTCCTGGTGCGCTCCGTGGACTTTGTGTCATCTGCACATGTCAGCCACCTCCGTGACTATCCTACTTACTATACAAGCCTGTGTGTTGACTTCATGCACAATTGTGTCCAGTGCTAAGGTCTGGCTCCAGAAATAAATGCCTGAAACCTTCCTATAACCTACATCTGTCCTGAGAGACTGCAAGCATTCATGCTCACTTCAGGAGCTTAGGTGGGAGTGCCTGGGCAGGTTTCTGTGGGAGCCTTGCAGTTGTTTGGACAAGTGCAGTATCAAGCTGCTGATTCCTGTGGTGTTTAAGCTGTAAAGAGCTGTGGGTAGGGTGTGCTGGTTAGAAGATGAACCTAAGCTTTCTTTTGAAAAATTGTAAGAGGACTGGAGGCATGGCTCAGCAGTTAAAGGTGCTTGCTTGCAAGCCTGCTGGCCTGATTTCAACTCCCCCGCACCCACATAAAGCTGGGTGTAAAGTAGCACATGCATCTGTGATCCCAATGTGCCTACAATGGGAGACAGAGCCAGAAGAATCCAGAAGCTCGCAAGCTGACTGGATTGGTACATACCAAGTGAAGTGGCAAAAATAACAATGGAACAAGCTGGGTGTGGTGGTACCTGCCTTTAATCCCAGCACTTGGGAGGCAGAGGTAGGAGGATCACTGTGAGTTCAAGGCCACCCTGAGATACATAGTGAATTCCAGGTCAGCCTGGGCTAGAGTGAGACCCTACCTCAAGAAAAAAAAAGACAAACAACAGAGGGCTGAGGAGATGGCTCAGCTGTTTCAGGTGCTTGCTTGCAAAGCCTGCCAGCTGGGTTCAGTTTTCCAGTATCCATGTAAAAGCCATACCTACAAAGTGTCTGGGGTTTGTTTGCAGTGGCAAGAGGCCTAGCATGTCCATTTTCTCTCCCTCTCAAATAATAAATGAAAATATATAAAAAGCAGGTGTGGTGGTGCACTTGGGAGGCTGAGGTAGGAGGACTGCTGAAAGCTTCAGGCCAGCCTGAGACTAATTCCAGGTCAGTCTGGGCTAGAGCAAGATCAGATCCTACCTCAACACTCCACCCCAATCCCCCAAAAAAGTAAAAAAAAAAAAAAAAAACCAAGGGAGACCCTGTCTCAAGCAGGGTACAGGGAGAGGAAAAATACCTGAGGTTGTTCTCATACCTCCACACATGATGTGGCACACATATGCCCATGCACATCCATACAAACAATTTAAAAGCTTGTAGGGGCTGCAGAGATGGTTTAGTGGTTAAGGTGCTTGCCTGCAAAGCCCTAAGAACCCACGTAAGTAAGCCAGATACACAAGGTGGCGCATATATCTGGAGTTTGCAGTGACTACAGGCCCTGGCACACCAATTCTGTCTCTCTCATTTAAAAAAAAAAAAAAAGTGGGCTGGAGAGATGGCTTAAGCGCTTGCCTGTGAAGCCTAAGGACTCTGGTTCACGGCTCGATTCCCCAGAACCCACGTTAGCCAGATGCACAAGGGGGCGCACGCATCTGGAGTTCATTTGGTGGCTGTAGGTCCTGGCGTGCCCATTCTCTCTCTCTCTCTCTGCCTCTTTCTCTGTCTGTCGCTCTCAAATAAATAAAAATAAGCAACAAAAAAAAGTGGGGCTGGAGAGATGGCTTAGTGGTTAAGGCACTTGCCTGCAAAGCCAAAGAACTCAGGTTCGATTCCCAGGACCCATGTTAGCCAGATGTACACGGTGGCACATATGTTTGGAGTTTGTTTGCAGTGGCTAGAGGCCCTGACATGCCCATTCTCTCTATCTGCCTCTCTCTCTCTCTCTGCCTTTCTCAAAAAAAAAAAAAAAAAAAAAATTGTGGGGCTGGACAGATTGCCTAGCAGTTAAGGCGCTTGCCTGCAAAGCCAAAGGACCCAAGTTCAACTCCTCAAGACCCATGTAAGCCAGATGCACAAGGGGGCACATGCATCTGGAGTTCGTTTGCAGTGGCTGGAGGCCCTGGTGTGCCCATTCTCTCTCTCTCTCTCTACCTGCCTATTTCTGTATCTCTCTCTCTCTCAAATAAATAAATAAAATTTTAAAAAAATTAAAAAAGTTGTGAAGCCAGGCAAGGTGGTACATGCCTTTAATCCCACCTCTTGAGAGACAGAGGTAGGAGGATTACCATGAGTTCAAGGCCAGCCTGAGACTACATAGTGAATTCCAGACCATCCTGAACTAGAGTGAAACCCTTCCTCAAAAAAAGAGAAAAGCCAGTTGTGGTGGCATACACCTTTAAATCCCAGCACTCGGGAGGCAGAGGTAGGAGGATCACCATGAGTTCACGGCCACCCTGAGACTACATAGTGAATTTCAGGTCAGCCTGAGCTAGAGCAAGACTCTACCTCAAAAAGCCAATGAAATAAAATAAATAAATAAATAAAAATTGTGGTAAGAATCCTGGGATCTATTCTAACAAAACTCCCAAGTGTTTTATATATATTAAAAATTCCTATTGTTGGGGCTGGAGAGATGGCTTAGCGGTTAAGACACTTGCCTGCGAAGCCTAAGGACCCAGGTTCAATTCCTCAGTATGTAAGCCAGATGCACATGGTAGCATACATGTCTGGCGTTCATTTGCAGTGGCTAGTGACCCTAGTGCACCCATTCTATCTGCCCCTTTCTCTCTCTCTTAATAAATAAATAATTTAAGAAACAAAACAAAAATTAAAACCTATTGTTGGAGCAGGTGTGGTGGCACGTGCCTTTAATCCTAGCACTTTGGAGGCAGAGGTAGGAGGATCACCATTTGTTCAAGGCTACTCAGACTAGAGTGAACTCCAGCCTGGACTACAGCAAGACCCTACCTCGAAAAACCAAACCAAACCAAAAAACACTTATTGTCGGGCTGGAGAGATGGCTTAGTGTTTAAGGCACTTGCCTGCAAAGCTAAAGGACCCAGGTTTGATTCACTAGGACCCATGTAAGCCAGATGCACAAGCTCATGCGCCTGGAGTTCATTTGTAGTGGCTGAAGGCCCTGGTGCTGCATTCCTAGCCATGGCCAACAGGTGGCACTGCCGCCTGTGCTATGAGACAGCTCAAGGCTCACAGCAGGGCTTCAGTAGAATGCCCTCACTTTGGGTTCACGTATCCTATTACAGAGCATATACCCACCCCCTGAGATGGGGGGCAGTAACCATTCATCATGAACCTGTTGAGTCCAAGGCAGGGAAAGGGGGAGAGGAGAGACATGAGAGAAGTCAGCCTGACCAGAATTAAGCATTTAACAGCCACTGCCCTCACCTCTTCTAAATACTAAACTCTACCCCACAATGGAAGCTGTATAGTCTATAATCTCAAGCTTTAGGATCTCTGTGATTGGAATATTTGGTGCCACCAAGATGAACATGTTGGTAGAAAGGAGACTTTGCTGGGCTTTAACCAAAGATGTCCTCCATGCTACTTCTGGGTACAAAGGCAGGAGCTAACAACTTGAACGGATATTGTATTATTCAACGTGGACATCGCACAGGAGGTAGGTGTCTAAAATGGATTTGGGAATATGGGAGGTGGGACTGGCTGTGAAAATGTGTGATAGAGTTTGGAGTCATGGATTTTGGGCCCTTGAATTTCAGCAGAATCCTTTTCTCAAGACTTATCTTCACCTGTGAGACTTCAAACTACTTTAATGACAGTGGGGAACTGTAGGGATGAGCAACAAAGTGCTCTACCCTACAGTAACAACTGAATAGCTACTCCCTCACTTGAAGGTCTGTCTTGGATAGTAAGGGTTTGCTTTTATTTGAGGATCCAAGTGGGTCCTATCCTAGTGGACAGAGAACAAAGCCCAGGAAGCTCGGCTGGTGACCCTGTTATGGTCTCTGGCACATTTCAGGGGCTAGAAAAGGATGTAGATCCAGGGTTGTGTTTTCATCCAAGTCTAGCTGCTTCTGCAATAGGTAGGGGGATATAGCTTGCATCCCCTCTGTACCCCAAGCTCTGACCTCTTATGTGATTAATGAGCTGACGATTCTGCATCGATAAGGAATTAACCTAGAGCCCCTACCCATCAATAGCCAGGAGCCCAGGTCCCCACCCCCACCCCTGCCAGAACGCTCCGGGGCTCAAGTAGAACCCTGCATGGCTGTATATACCTACAGCTAAATCCTTTCCTCTGTAGTGCTGTCCAGAATTAACCTCTTAACTGCCTCAGCTCCCTTCCCATCATCTCTTACCCACCATGCCATGTACACACAAGTGGCTGGTTTACATTGGTTTAATCCATGTCAAATGTAGTTTACAAAGGGAAAGGACACGTACCTTTGTATAGAATATACAGACACAGCATCACACCATGGGGCCCACAAGAGAAGACAACACTTTCCCCTGGGAACAGCAGCTCTACTCCCAGGAATGCTTCTCAACAGAAGGCTGGGCAGCCAGAAGCACCTTCAGCCACCCAGATCTCAGCCTCTGCTTCAGCTCGGTCCCGTTTCCTGCTCTGCCCCCAGCTCCTTATAAAGAGCCCCATGAGCTAAGACTAAGGAGAGAATCCTATCCCTTGGGGCATGTGCCCCATGTCTGGGAGAAGAAATGTACACCACTGAACACCGAGCACATGGGAGAGGGAAGGGACACCATGGGAGAAGGAAAGGCAGGCACCCTAAGACATGGATGGGCCGAGCCCCCAGCCAGCCCTGAAGGGGGCACTGCTTTCAGGGATCCTTTAAAAAAAAAAAAGAAAGAAAGAAAGAAAAGAAAGAAAGAAAATCATACAACCAAAGGGGAAGGGGTGGAGGGCAAAGTTGTCTCATTTATACACAACATTGTAAACATACACAGTCTATATTACATGTGCTTCAGTCTGGTGTTTGCATGTCTGTCCGTCTGAGGGCTGGTTCTCAAGAACCTTGCCCTGCTACTCTCCACCCCTACCTCCTGGCCCCACTCTGGAAACAGAGGCCAGAATAAGCATGGTCCCCAAGTTCATTGGGAGCCAACAGGCATGGCTGCTCCACTCTGGCTCCAGAGTCGCATGTGTGTGGGTGTGTGTTTATGTATGTATGTACATGGGGAACCTGTGTGCAAGTATGTACAAAGGGAGAAGAAGGTCACTGTCACAGAGGTTGGGGCAGGTGCGGTTGCACAAGGCAAGGCCTGTCTGGGTGACTAGCTCACAAGTAGATCCTCCGCAGGTCTCCAGGCGCTGTGATCGTGTTGCACTGAGGGCAGAGCTTCTTGGCACCCTGGAGAAGAGGGGTGTTTGGTTAGACACACATGTGTTTCTGCATTTGAGAACCTGGGCCAGCAGCCATGTCTCTGTACCAGTGTGTGCTGGGACTTTGGTCCTGTCAGCCAGACTAGGGATACCTGGGCTGCCTCTGAGCAGGCAGACACACTCCCGTGTTGGGGGGACATCAGGATCAAACCGCCTGGCCAGCCCCGCAGCAGGAGCCCCGGTAATGAGAACAAGGCTGGGTCCAGCTGTGGCTGCCGCGGCCCTAACGAGATTACATGCGGCCTTTGATCAGGACACAGAGCCCACGTCCGGGCCTTTTATTGCTGTCTCCGGGCGACATTTTAATGGCTGCTCCACAGCGAAGAACAGGGGCAAGAGCAGAAGGAGCTTAGTAATGGGAGGGGGAGGGGCAGAGGCCCTGGTCCTGCTTACCCACCACAAGCCTCCTCCTGACCTGGGGTCTCACCAGTACATGCAGTATATAGCAGGCCTTTGGGGGTGGGGGAGAAGAAGAATGTAGTGAACCCACAAAAAGGAGGATTTAGTAAATCCACAACGAGGGCATAGAGAATGTAATAAGCTTGGAAGTGAGCACTCTGGCTCTGTTCTATGCTTCCACTCTTCTTTGCCTCCCTTAAGCAGGAGCAAGCACAGACATGGGCAGTGCCCAAAACAGCTACCCACTCCCCCACTTCCATGCCATCTCACCAGGGTCCGCAGCCAGCATTCCTCGCAGTGCACGTGCCAACACTGAATTGACGTTAGGGGCATGGAGTATGAGTCCTAGAGAGGAGGTGGACAGAGAAGGGGTCACTGAGGCAGCCCCACCCTGAGAGCCCAGATATATAGGTCAAAGACCCTCCCTTCCTACTGAATGAAGCCTGACTAGTGGCACACCTTGGCTTCTCCGACTCACCATGCAGATGAGGCATTTGTATCGGTCCCCCCGGGATAGCTGCCTCTCAAGCTCCCTGACCCGAGCCTTCAGGGCCTCAAACGTGGTTACAGCTGAATCTTCAGTAATTCTGTAAAGAGGGTGCACAGGAGGGTAGCAGGGTGGTACCCTGATCTTAACTTTCAGTCCGTATCTCTTAATTCTGTAAACATCTTAGACATATCCCACAGCTGCAAACACTATACTCCAAAACTAAACTCTCACTCCACGTGTACACCTCCACGTGAAGTTTCTAAACCAGAAACTAGAACCATTTCCAATACTCTAGGTTGCCCTCACCTCCAAAAGCTGTCATGTCTCTCCTATGTCTCTGGAATCTCTCCATCCCCCCCCTTTTTTTCTGGAAACAGGGTCTTGGCCCAGGCTGGCCTTGAGCTCACTATGTAGCCAAGGCTGATTCTGAAATTCTTTTATTTATTTATTTATTTATTTACAAGAGGGAGGGAGGGAAAGAGGGAGAGAGAAAGGCAGAAGAGTAGAGAGGGAGAGAGAATGGGCAAGCCAGAGCCTCCAGTCACTGCAAACAAACTCCATATTCATGCACCACACTGTGCATCTGGCTTTATGTGGGTACTGCGGAATCAAACCTGGGTCCTTTGGCTTTGCCAGAACATACCTTAACCGCTAAACCATTGCTCCAGTCTCTCTCTCTCTTTTGAGGTAGGGCTTTACTCTAGTCCAGGCTGACCTGGAACTCTGTAGTCCCAGGCTGGCCTTGAACTCACAGTGATCTCCCTACCTCTGCCTCCTGAGTGTTGAAATTAAAGGCATGCACCACCAGGCCTGGCTCTTGAAATTCTTTTTTAAAAATAATATATTGCTAGGCATGGTGGCACACACCTTTAATCCCAGCACTTGGGAGGCAGAGGTAGGAGCACTGCTGTGAGTTTGAGGCCACCATGAGACTACATAGTGTATTCTAGGACAGCCTGGGCTAGAGATGAGACCCTACCTCAAAAAAAAAAAAAAATATATATATATATATACACACACACACACGCACACACATACATACATACATACATAGATGGCTGGAAAGATGGCTTAGCGGTTAAGGCATTTGCCTGCAAAGCCAAAGGACCTCGGTTTGATTCCCCAGGACCCATGTTAGCCAGATGCACAGGTGGCACATGCATATGGAGTTCGTTTGCAGTGGCTGGGGGCCCATTCTCTCTCTCTCTCTCTCTCTGCCTCTTTCCCTCTCTCAAATAACTAAATAAATAAATAAAATATGTGTGTGTGTGTACATACTGGGGAATTGAACCTGGGCCAGCAGGCTTTGCAAGCAAGCACCTTTAACCTCTGAGCCATCTCCCCAGGCCTAAAAAAATGTTTTTAAAATTATTTATTTGAAAGAGAGAGAGAGAAAGAGAGGGAGAGAAAGAAAAAAATGGGTGCACCAGGGCCTCTAGCCACTGCAAACAAACTCCAGACACATGTGCCACCTTGTACAACTGGCTTACATGGATTCTGAGGAATCAAAGCTGGGTCCCTTTGGCTTCATAGGCAAGCATCTTAAATGCTAAGCTATCTCTCCACTGCCCTAAAATCTTTTTAAAAAATTGTTTTTGACTTTATTTGAGAGAGAGAAAGATAGAAAGTGGCAGAGAAAGAAAGGGAGAGAATGGGCGCACCAGGGCCTCCAGCCACTACAAACAAACTCCAGATGCATCCGCCACCTTTTGCATCCGGCTTACGTGGGTCCTGGGGAATGAAACCTGAGTCCTTTGGCTTGGCAGGCAAGTTCCTTAATCACTAAGTCATCTCTCCAGGCCCCTAGAATCTTTTTTTTTTTTTTTTTTTAAAGGTAGGGTCTCACTCTAGCTCGGGCTGACCTGGAATTCACTGTATAGTCAGTCTCAGGGTGGCCTTGAACTCATGGTGATCCTCCTACCTCTGCCTCCCGAGTGCTGGGATTAAAGGCGTGCGCTACCACGCCCGGCCCAAAAATATTATTTTAAAAGATTTAATAAAGATTCTAGCGTGGTAGCGCACGCCTTTAATTCCAGCACTCGGGAGGCAGAGGTAGGAGGATAGCCATGAGTTTGAGGGTACCCTGAGATTACACAATGAGTTCCAGGTCAGCCTGGGCTAGAGGGGGACCCTACCTCAAAACAAAAAGAAAGAAAAAAAGAAAGAAAAATTTTTGTAAGCAACCCTAAATTAACTCACTGGGACACAACAACACGACATGACATACACAACCACACACGTACACGATATGAAAGTAAGCAGGGTGATTAATCAGGAAGTAGGGGTTTGGTGGGAGTAGGCTAAGAGAAGGTCATGGGGGGTAAATATGATCAATATCCACTATATACATGTATAAAATTGTCAAAAATAAAATTAAAATTTAATTTGAAAAATTTAAATATTTTTAAAAATTAACCCACAAAGTATTAGGTTTTATCATGGTACTTTAAAAAGGGTGAGATCTTTTTTTTTTTCCCCTGATCCCAAGGACTGAACCCAGGGTCTTAAGCAGTCTACCACTGAGTTACATCTCTTCTCTTTCATCCTGACTCTTTCTGAGTCCTGGGATTAACACCCAGGGCTTTGTGGGCACTACACAAACACTCTCATCAACTGTGCTATACACCCCTATGCTTTAGCCCTTGTGGTTTCTATGGATCAGTTTACTAACCTCAACAATAGGTTATCTGCTAGGGCCCCTCCTTCCCTGCACCTAGCAGAACTTACATTCTAAAGGCCGACTTGTATTTATTTACAAGCAAGGAGGAGGGAGGAAGGGAGAGAAGGAAAAGGGAATGAGAATATAGGAATTCCTGGACATCTTGCTACTGCAAACAAACTCCAGATACATGGGCCACTCTGTGCATTTGGCTTTATTTGGGTACTGGGGAATTGAATCCAGGCCAGCAGGCTTTGCAAGCAAGTGCCTTTAACTGCTGAGCCATCTCACCAGCCCTCTAACTTATTAATAATTTTACTTGTAGCACTTATAAATTGCCCTAACCATCCCCACACCTCAGCAACTTGCCGCATCATTATGCTATCCATACAAACACTCCCCTTAGCACTAAGGGTCTTTCCCATTCCCTTGGCCTCTATAGACTGCTTTCTCTGGATTTCCTCTCCTAGAAACCTGCAGCCATCACCACTGGGGGCCTTCAGGGTTTCCTGCACTGAACTCCATTACCCCAAAAGTCTAACTACAACACTGTTTTGTTTCCTCAGTTCTGAGGGCAGATAGCTCACTCACCCAGTGCAGTTGCTAGGGATGCAAGCTCCACTTCAGACACGTTAACATGAGTAAACATCTGCTGAATGAAGAGCCAGTTCAGCCTCCAGGGAAAGGGTAAGAGATGTGGGGACTGGTGAGGTCTCATTATTCTAGGCCTCTGCCTTAGGGCTGGTAATGCTGTGCTTGTAATCCAAGGCCTGCAACACAAGGTCCCTACAACTTTTCTAAGGCTGGCAGTGAACAAGGAATAACTAGGATAATCTTAAAAGATTCCTTCCACTCCTCTAAAACAAATAAGAAGCACACTCTGAGGAGAGAAACTCTCAGGAGTAGAAACAATGCCTTTAGGGAATAATGACAATACTACAAATAAAAACTGCTAAAATTTATTAAGCACTTAGTAAATGCCAGAGATTGTACTGAGGGATGGATAATTACTTTTACACCTCACAAAAATCCAGGGAGAAGACTCTAATGCTCCTGCTTTGTATATGAAGAAACTGATTAGGTAGCCTGCTCAGGGTGCGCACAGATTTGGGGAAATAGGATTCCAATGTGGCAAACTGAATCTGTAATCAACCACTAGCTATGACTATTACTTCATAGTGGCTATAAGGAGAGGGGTCTCCAGACCAAGGAAACAGCAGAAACAAAGAACAGGAGGCCCACAGTCCAGATAGACTGGAAAGCAATCAGAAAGTGCAAAAGTGAAAAAAAGAGACTTGTCCAACAGGGCTTCAATTCAGGAGTTGAAGTTAATGTCATGGGCAATGGGAAGTTACTGAAGACGCTGAAAGAGGGGTATGACAGAGCAACTAAGATTTAAAAGACGCATTCAACTAGGAAGCAAAGACGGGACTGAGACAGGATATGGGGCACGGACAGTATTCAGGTGGGAGGGGCTATCCTGTCAACACAAACGACAAGGTGGATTCAAGCATTTAACCTGCTCTGTCATTGCTGGGTGCAAGTGTTCATGGTATCTGGGAAGGGTAGTGGTAACTTTTGTTATTTGTATTTTTTCATTTTTAAAAATACTTATTAGGGAAAGAGCAAGAAAGAGAAAAAGGCAGATAGAGAATGGGCACACCAGGGCCTCGAGCCACTGCAATCACACACCAGACATAAGCACTACTTCATTCATCTGGCTTTATATGTGTACTCGGGAACAGAACCCAGGCCATCAGGTTTTGCAAGCATCTTTAACTGCTGAACCATCTTTCCAGCCCTTTTTATTAATTTTTTTTTTTAAGAAGGTAGGCTTGCCAATGAGAACAGCCTCTTAAAAAAAGCAAAGCAAAGCAAAACAAAACAATTATTTCCAGGTGCATGCCCGAGAGAGACAGAGAACGCATGTGGAGGCACTAGGGCCTCCAGCTGCTGCACACACCCTCCAGACTACACATGGGTACTGGGGAACTGAATCCAGATAGGCAGACTTTGCAAGCAAGTGCCTTTAACTGCTGAGTCATCTCCCCAGCTCACTGTTTTGTTTTAGAGAGAGCATCTCATTAAATCCCTCAAACTGGCCTCACACTCACTGTAGCTTAGGCTAGCTTCAAACCCACAATCCTCCACCCTCAACCTGGCATGTTAGGATCACAGGTATGCACCCCATGCCTGGCTAGGAGTGGTAATATTTAATGTGAAACAACAAACTTCTCTAACCTTTCTTAGGCAGCCAGCAGCAACACAGGGTATCAGTCCCTAATAATTGTACCCCTGTATCGGTGAGGCTTTACATCTACCACTTGCTTTCTCCAGGGATACTGAAAAGATCCTATCTGCCTCCAGTTCCTTCTGGTACTGGCCGATTCCCCAGAGCTCTCGCTCAATTCTCCCGCTCTGGAAAGCCTCTAGCCACCTCTCCTTCCTCATTAGTACCCGCACAGCTGGCTTCTTCTCTGGCATTTTACACATTGCCATGTGTGCTATCTCCATCTGGACTGCTGGTAAATTCCCAACAAGGATGGGGAGCCGTGCTCCCTTTTCTCTCCAAGGACCACACTGGAAATTTCAAAGCTGGGGAAACTAAGGCCTACTCTCCCACAGCCCACCTAGTTTGAGTTGCTCAGCACATACAGGGTCTCTAGTTTGCCACAGCTTGGCTGTGGGCTGTTTCTGAGCCTCTCCAAGGCATGGATGGGATGTTCAGGTTCCTGTAGGAAGCCTCTTACCTGTGGGAAATGCAATCAAGGTGGGAATCCATATTTTGTAGACTAGGAAGTCATAGGGACTGATAGCTACAATTCTGGTGGTGACTCTAGACCCAATGGAGAGCTCTGCATAGCAGCAACCCAGTCCCAACTTGTCCCAGATGGCCCCACCCACTAAAGCCCTTGTTCACACAGGTGGGACAGAAATACTAACTCTCTCCAGCCTGGGGTGGGTAGTACGTTCATGGATGGCCACTGGCTCTGGCCCCCACCTCCCCCTTCGGGCGCCATCCCTGATTAATGATCTTGTCTTTCTGATTTATGAGCAGCCCCTCCAGACGAGGGTGGGCGCCCCTTACAGCCCCGCCTGCCCCGCTCAGCTGGAGTAGGAGAGAATTATTAAATAAACATCCATACGTCACCCCCCCCACCCCAAGCTGGTTGCGCCGAACCCGTACGGCCCGCTCCGGCGCTGACACAGAGCAGCTGCGGTGATTCATGGGCAGCCGGGCCCTGCGCCGCGGCCCATACATCATGCCAGCAGCACTCGAGGCCCTGGTCGAGATAAACTGATCAACCACAACGGTCTGGAATGAATTTATGACAACACAAAATGGAGGGAAACAAATGGGAGGTGACCCCAGGCCACCGACCCAGCCCTGTACCAGCCTGCAATCCACTCTCTTGGCAGAAGGCAAGATGGAACACTGGCCCTAGAATGAAGAGGCTGCCTTTTAACCTCAGGCAACCTAGCCTCCAGCTGGAGGAAGAGAGTGGGTTGCAGAGAGATAAGCAATGGCCAACGGCAACAGCTCCAAGTAACCCAGACTGAGCTGGACTAGCACCTCCTGGGGTCAAAATTGGCCTTGCTTGGGCTTCTAGAATAGCAATAGGATGCTCAGTGGATATCAAATCCTGTGGCTCCTAGGGATTCAGGCCAGGTGCTGACCAGCAGCCCTGGGTAAAGTACCAGTGGATCCCCCTCTCCCTTGATAGAGAATGCTTGCCAAAAATTCCTATTGGAAGTGATGAGACCCAATGTTCCTGCCTAAAACCCACTGCAAGCGCCACCCGGGACAAGAAAAATGAAACCAATTTAGCTCCCGATTAAGAAACAGAAACTGGAGATGAATCAAGTGCGCCGGCTGGGCTGGGCGGCCATACATCACATTCCCCGGGGTGGAGGCCGCCACAGCGGGCAGGCAGGCAAACGGACTGCTCCTCCCTCCGCCAAAGCTCCCAGGGCTGAGGCCCAGTGATCAATTCACAGAGTCACGCTTAGCACCAGCTGGGCTCCTCTGCCGGCTATGTGCCCAGGGCAGTAGGACTGAGCGGCTCTCAGGAGGGCCAGAAGCCCTGGCAGCAGGCCTTCCTGCTAGCAAAGGGCCCCTCTCCTGGCAAACTACACTCACTTCTCAATGTCACTGTTCTTGCAGGTCTTCTGCATGGCCTCCTGCTTGCTGCTTTCACCATTGCTGGTGGATGGCATCTCTGTAGGGACAAAGGGTCAGTTCACACTCAGGCCAGACTGAGCAGTACAGGAGAGGGGCTGGGCCTGAGTCAGTCACCACCATCTACGGATGCCATCTCCTCCCCATACTCAGTAACCTGGGTCAAGACTTACCATCACTGGCCCATTTAGAGAACTCAGGTGTGATGCGGGTGCTGGGAGGTCCACCACTACAAGAACAGAAGGAGAATGAACAAAGTGAGGCCTGAAGGTTGGCAGAATGACCCTGATGGTGCATACTAGGCATCTTAGCCCTCCAGTGCACCCGCCCACACGTGCGCCCACACTTGCTTTAGGACTGCGCCTCGGAGTGCCTCTCTCTCCTTGGCTTCACCAGGCTCTTCACCTGTGCAAGGGATGACATCAGCCTCGGTGTATCTGGCATGGTGGTCAAGGACAATGGACCCAAGACCACTGTAGGCCATGAGAGCTTGAATCCTCAGCAGAAGCACCCGTCCAGAAAAAGCCAAGGCTCTGCCCCAGGATGGGTATGGGTGAATACCAGACACAACTAGCTACTTATTACTGCTGACTTGCCCCACCAGCTCCACCTTGTCCCATACTGATCAAGGATACTGTGGCTTTCCATACTCCAGAGTGTCATCCCCATCCACATCCAAGTCAGCATCACTGTCGGGGTTCTCTTTGCCACTGCACATGACGAAGCCAGAGCCTGTGGGAAGCAGGGTATGAGAAAGATCAAAGACCAAGATAACTAGGTCGAGGGTGCCCCCTTTGCTGCCTCTATATCTCTATATGGTCTGAGGCCAGATAGAAAGCTGGGCCTGACATATATAGAACCAGCTGCTTCAGTGCTCCTAACTTCTGTTTCAGTCCCCTCGTTCTGTGTGCCTCACCCTTTCAGCCACTGCATGCTACTCAGGTTGTTTCTGCTCATAAGGTGGCCCATTCACACACTATACCAGATCTTTAGAAGACATTCTTCACCAGGCCTGCTATGCCCCTGACCTCCAGTTCCAGGAAGAGCAGAAAGAGGCCAGAGAAACTCAGGCTCAAAATGTTACCCACAATCAGAATCTGAGCCTCCCTATCTCCCACTGTCCAGGCTGACAAGTCCACCAGAGGAGAGAAGGCTGGCTAAGGCCAATCAGTGGCATAGAGCAGGACCCCCCAGCCAACATTCTGATTTTGGCCGCTAGGTCCTTGCCAGCAAAAACACCAGGCAGCTGTTCAAATATTTGGTGTCTGAAGCGCTTGACATTAATTATTCATCTCCACCTCACACAGCCCAGATTCCTGGACAAGTGTAGTTATAAAGGGATTAGAAGAGGACAGACAAGAGAGGATCGGCATGCACACCTGCCTCTAAAAGCAGTCCGTAAAGTCAACTAGGCTGGGCTTGGCAGGCCAAGGGCCAGGCAGTCAGCTGACTCCCAAGGGGCATTTGGCATAGACCCAGGCCAATTCTTGGCTAATGTGGAGGGGTGTACCAAGGCTACACCAAGCTCACTTATGTTAGGTTGCCTCTGACTCTTAGAACCACCCTTCGTCATAGCCCAAGGTCAGGGACCACAGAGTAACTCCCCATCTCTTCTTCCTCCTATGGGTCTCAAATCACACCCACTGGCCAGAGCAGCAGTCCAGAGTCGAAAGAAAATGAAGGGCTCTATGGCCAGTGGGAAAAAGACATTCTTCAGAAAGCAAATACAGAGTCCTGCCAAATGATCTTGGAAATGTCTTCCTGTCCACTTAGATCCTTACACTCTCATTAAGGTAACAGTCTTATAATGGGTCCTTATGCCTCTTACTTCTACTGCCTCATCCTGCTTACCATAGTTTTGACCCTTTTGTTTATTTATTTGAAGGAGAGAGAAGGAGGGAGAGAGAATAAGTGCACCAGGGCCTCTAGCTGCTGCAAACGAACTCCAAACACATGCACCACCTTGTGTATCTGGCTTTAAGTGTGTACTGGGGAACTGAATCTGGGTCCTTTGGCTTTACCAACAAGTGCCTTAACCACCAAAGCATTTCTCCAGCCCTTGACCCTTCTTTTAAACCCTGTTCCACAACCACCTATGGCTCCTCATTGCAGGCACAGCCAAGTCTAAGCTCTTCAGCCAGGTTGGTAAAGGTCAATATATGAGTATTCTCACTTCATTCTGGAAGCCCTGTGCACATGGACATGGACATGGACATGGTGACCGTTCACTGTGCTAAAGACACCCCTTAAGACTTGCTTCTCGTACCATCTGGGATGTTTTCCAAGTTTTAAGCTCAGAAAAAGCACCCTTTTCCTGATCCTTTTACCCCTTTACCCCTCCAGTTTTAAGGCTCAGATTCCATCCACCCCAGAGGCAAGTAGCACTAGTAAAATGGGTTGGACAGTGCCTAGGCTCTACCATCTCTGACAGTCCTCATTTGTCCTCTACCCAGAGACACCGACACACTTGAGGCAGCAGGCAGGTCAGCAGCAGGGTCATTAAGCTGAGAAAACACCAAGTTACAGCTCTGTCTCCTGTTCACAGCCAGGTGTCCTGACAAGCAATTCCCGCCTTGAGGGTGAGTGGCACCTCTATAAACCCTCTGACAGTTTGGGAGACAAACTCCACCATCAATCAGAATGTAGCTATCAGGTTCATTTATAGCCTGTACCCCACAAGCTCTGCCAAACTCCCTCTCCTGCAGCTCAGCAGCCAGCCTCATACCCTCTGCTCAGCCTGAGGGGAGACAAAAACGCAACCTGACAGCTCTGGTACCACTCCTTGGCCCAATATGGCTCCTATGGCCAAACAGAAACCAGGGCAGTGAGAGCTGCCAGGAAGTCCCAACATGTAAAGTAGTCCCATGACCAGAAGTACTTTCTTCGGCAGTCTCATTGCCAGCTCTCCTTAGACAAACATTCGTGTTCCAGTGGGACAGTCACTGTGGTCTCTCATGTCCTATACACCTCATGCCCCATGCCTAGAGCCTCCTCCCTGCTGGTCTATAAAACAAATACCTGCCCACCTGGCAGATGTGACTCAATTCAACCATGCCCTCTGTCATTAACTCAAGGTGCCTATGCAGTGTAGCTGCTCTATAACCCTTGCTTGCTAAAGGAATGATCTCTCGTGTCCAGTATTCTTTCTGTCTGTAAGAGAGGCGTCCTGTAGCTTGTTATGAAAAACAGTGTCAGGATCTGGTCCCTGTCCTCCAGGTGCTCTGTGTGATAGATGTCACTTCCCCTTCCTTGATGTCCACTCCAACTCTTAGAAAACTCTAAGGTCATATTAATTGCCACTGTCTCTAACCAGATTGAAAGCTGCAGGACTATTTCACTGCTGTGCTCTACATTATACAGCAGAGCTGGCTAGGCCTACAGCAGGTGCCACATAACACATCCCAGCAGTACTGGCTAAACACTGACAGCACTGTTCTATCTCTTGGGGGTACTACATCAGAAGGAAAGCCTGGTTAGCTAGTGGCCTAGGGAATCCTATCATCACCAGATAGTCACCCCAAGCAGGTCCTGGCTCAGCAGCAACCTTCTGTCCCTCTGACTGGGAAGCAAGAGGGAGAGCATGATATACTGTTAGCTAAAGGAAAGGTCTCTCTCTGCTTCTGGTCTGAGCAGGCTACTGTGATCCTGGCCCTATCTGCCAGCTAACAAAGATGTTGGGTTCCTCTCCCTAACCCCACAGGAGTTCCAAACAGGCTGCCACCACCAAGTTCACTTTGGTGCTTTGGAGGCCTGCTCCAACCTCCTTCCCAGCACATTAAACTTTATTTTCTTAATGAAATGTCACTTGCTGACTTCTGGCAGAATCATAATAAAAAGAAACGGCCATAAAGCCATTTTATGCAGAAAGCACCCCTGCCAGCTTGCGCCCTCCCCCCCCCCCCTTGGAGAGGACGGCTCCACAGTCTTTATGTCCTCAGCTGCTGCAATATCCCAAGCCAGTACTCAGAGGCAAGATGGCACAGACAACTCCTTTCCAGGTCTCTGGCTCCTTTTCTGTGTAGCTCTGGGAATAAAAGGCAAGCTGCCACTCCTGCTGCTGCTGTCCAGGGAGAAGCTGGCTCCTAAGACCTTTCGAATATCTTCCGGTTACCAGGGTGGGCCCTTTGCTATCATTCTGCCCAAATGAAAGTGACAAAATAGCTGCATCTCCACTCATAAGTAATCTAAGATGGATGGTCCATGGCACCCAGATGATAAGATGCCAAAGCTGCCCAGCCCTGGGTGAAAGGGCAGAACAGACAATCTTTCTCCTCAAGTGAGTACTTGGCAATAGAGTGAGGAGAGGGTTAAGTGCAGAAATGATATGTAAGTCTAAATTTTATGAAAATGACTCTTCTCCCATAAACTCATTTCTTCCTGGGTCACTGAAGGAGGGGGGGAAATCAGTGTTAATTTAATCAATTGATCAGCTGATCGATTGAGAAACTGGAGATGCCAGTTTACTGGGAGCGGTAACATCCTGGAACCTGAAACCACAGAAAAGGAGCCATCGATTTCCTCACCTGCTGCTCCCAACCTAACCAGAGCCTGGGGAGAAAGCAAAGTCTTGGGGCCTTCCAGAGGCCGGTGCTTTCCTACAGGGAGGACAGGGGCAGCAGCTTCCGGGGAGTTTTACACTGGAATTAGTTACAGATGCAGTTACGGTGTCTTGTGTAAACGCCATCGATTGGGGAGCTGACAGTCTGGGGAGCTGCGATGTGGGACAATCAATCGGCCTGCAGTGTCACCTGCCACCTCGCTGAACAGTTGACAATGCAATTATCCAGTGTGGAGGCAGGGAGTTGGCGTGTGTCAAACGCACTTAGCCACTTTCCGGGCCTTCTCGATAACGCGTTTCACTGCTTCACGTCAGGAGAGACGCAGAGAGACAGACGCCGTTTAAAACCATTGATACTTGCTCCTCTGCCTGCACTCCCTCTGTCCCAGCTTAACAATTGTGTTCCAAAAGGTGATTAAATCCCCTTCCATCGCCACAGGGACAGAAAAGGCCTTGCTCCTTGCCATGTCTCTTTATTCCTCCCAGCAGGCAGCCATCATAACCAAAGGTGGTAGGAAGTTAGCAGGCAGCCACCCTTACCCCCCATTCCCAGCCTGTTTCCAGTACTGTGCTATTCCAACACATTACTGACAGGACCAAGCAGCAGTTTTCAAGCATCTTGGGTGCCCATCTTTTGGAACCAAGTTCCAAAGGAGACAGCATCTGGGTAAAAGCACATGTGCCAGAGCCTTTTGCTCACAACACCTCTCACCCTTCTGCTCCATACTCTGAAAGGGAGAGCTGTGCCAAACCTCTGCCTGCTGCTCTCCCCATTTTTTATTCCAAGATATTTAGAACCAGCCTAAATCTAAGACAAACAGGAGAAGGATGCTGTACCTAAGCCAGGGCCTGGCACAGCAGAAACCCTCCACAACTGAAGGTTTCAGCACCTTCTCTCCCCATGCCACCTGTCTGATACAGGGGGCTTTATGCTGGACTTCACACTACCTTAACCCAAGGGTACAAAGACACAAGTGTAGACAGCTGACACTACTTCTTATGTGTCTTCCTAGAAAATGCCTTATCTCACCATTCTTGTGTCCATCACATAGTGCTGCTACCTTATTTGAAACCAATCTTTCCTATGTCATTTGTCCAACCTTCCAGATGTGATAAGCTCTGGCTTCCCTCAATCTACTCAGGTGACTTCACACTGGCAACCAGTACAGGGCCCATAGCTCACCACCACAGGGCTCTTTTCCAGGACCTGGGGACAGCTGCAGGTAAGGAAATGAGAGAAACGGTATACCATGACTCACTCCTTGGTCACAAACCTCTGTTCATTTAGAGGCAGGTTTATCCAAAGGACTGTTAGCATCTTCTCTTCTGACCTATTTCTCTACCCTAAAAAGGCTCTTACTTTGCCCAGGTTTGGCAGGGAACCCCAGAAAAGCATTTTTTCCCCTCCTAACTGCTGATCTCTTTTAGATGAAATACTAGGCCCTGGGTACTAGCCCTATGCAAACAATATTAGTTATTTAAAAACCCTCAGGTTTTAACAATCAGCAGCTGAAGAATACAGCCTAAGGCTCTCATAGAACTGTGAGGGTCAAAGCTAGAGAGATGGCATAGCAGTTAAGGTACTTACCTACAATGCCTAATGACCCAGGTTCAGGTCCCCAGTAAACCACCCAAAGCCAGATGCACAAGGTGGTGCATGCAGCTGGAGTTTATTTGCACTAGCAGGAAGCCTTGGCATATCCATTCTCTATCTCCTCTCTCAGTTTACAAATAAGTAAAAATACTATTTAAAAAGTAGCTGGGTGTGGTGGTGCATGCCTTTAATTCCAGCACACAGGAGGCAGAGGTAGGAGTATTGCCGTGTAAAGGCCACCCTGAGACTACATAGCGAATTCCTGGTCAGCCTGGGCTGAGAAACTACCTTGAAAAAAAAAAAAAACAACAAAAAATTATGTTAAAAAAAAAGAACTCTGAGGGTCAGAATGTTTCTGAGACACCAGAAATTTCCAGCTACTCTTTTAAAATCTTTATCTATATTCCTGGGTTTAAAAAACAAAACAAACAAACAAACAAAAAAAACAAGTAAAAGAGAAACTGAGATGGGGAGGGGGTAAGATGGAGAATGGAGTGTCAAAGGGGTAAGTGGGGGGAGAGAGGGTATTACCATGGGGTATTTTTTATAATCATGAAAGTTGCTAATAAAAAAAATTGAAAAAAAGAGCTGGAGAGATGTCTTAGCGGTTAAGGTGCCTGCCTGCAAAGCCATAGGACTCAGGTTCAATTCCCCAGTACCCACGTAAGCCAGATGCACAAGGGGGTGCATGCATCTGGAATTCGTTTGCAGTAACTGGAGGCCCTGGTGTGCCCATTCTCTCTCTGTGTCTCCTTCTTTCTCCCTTAAAATAAACAAATTTAAAACAAAAAAGCCAAACTATTAAAAACAACAACAACAACAGCTATTTGCAGCAAGGTCTATCCTGAATATTCTCTCATTCTCCTCATTTTGTCCTGAGGCACCAATTGCAAGCACTCGCTAGCCTGAGATAGCTGGGCCTCCCAGTCAGCAGCCAGTCCCCATGCTCAAGGCCTGTTCTCCTTAGCCAAGTGTCTTCACCAAGACTCTCGCTTGCCGACTGCTTCCCACCAGAGATTACATGCAAGGCAACTGATCTGACCCATCAGACTAGCTCCCAGTGGGCCGGGTGGGGAGCTTTGCTGAGGTGACAAAGAGGCCCAAGTCTGGGAGGAGGGCCGGGATGATCGGATACAGGAACTTATCTGCAATTCTTCAATTCTTTCATATCTAACAAGGACAGCAATCTCTGTTCTGTCAGCACGCACAACACAGCTTAAATGGGCCTCACTGTTCGCCTGCTCATCCTGCCTCTGCCTCCCTCTCTGAAGTCGGCTGGGCAGCTTCTTCAGCTGGCGTTATCACTCCCTCTAACCGGTCTTGGCAGGCAATCTAATTCCTCCTGAAAAGGTCACCGCCATTTTAACTGCCTTTCAATCACATTAAGCACGCGCTGCCCGGCTTGCGGCCTGGCCCACCCGGCGGGCGATCAATGCACAGCACTGACTTAGCCTGCCTGGTGGGGCCACACCCAACCCCCCCAAGAGTTGAGGACTATTGGTCCTGGCCAGGGGTAGGCTGACAGATGGCCAGCTCTAGCAGACCAGGTTTCAGGGGCAGAGGCAGTAAGGATCAGTCAGGTCTTCCCTTTGATAGCCCCCTCCCACTGAAGAGGCTCAGCCTCCACCGCTCCAATGTGCCCGCTCTCTGCCTCGTGGCCCCTGCTGATCTCACTGTAAAACAGCCTTTCAAGTCAGCCTGTCTTTTGACTGCACTAAGCTGTTTAAGAGACGGCAGCAGCTTCTATCAGGAAAGCTGGAGCAATTCTCTGCAGATAAAGGCACCTCCGGCCGTTCCCCCTTCAAGTCTCACTCTCATTCTCGCTCTCCAAATCGCTCAAAGAAAAGCACCCTTTGAACTCTCCTCAGGGATTCTTGAAAGAAACAACCTCACAGTGTAAACACTTGGAGAAAACTGATACCCACCCAGGGCCTAAGAGCCCCTCATGCCACACTGCCAGGGCATCCCTGTGTATGTAAGACTTCATTGAATCAGCAGGCCCTGTGTGCTTGACACCCCCCTCAGGCACTGTCTGGTGCCCAGAAGCCATCAGGTCCAATTCCTAGCCAAGAAACCCCACCAAGTTACCACAGCAGTGGAGGATGTATTATAGTTGCAGCTGTTAACAGAGCTAACAAGAGCAGCATTCTGGAACTGACCCTGCAGGGACTGACATTCCACATGTGTATACAGCTCACACCTGTATCTGCTATTCATTCTTCCGGTGCTTCAGACACACTAGAGCTCCAGCACAGAACCAGACGGTGATGGCAACTAATGCTGTCCAGCTCAGACTCAGGAAAATGATTTTGTGTAGCCCTGATTTATGCTTTGGCTTGTCTTCAGATTGGGGAGTTAATGTGAGAGAGGCGCAGAGACATAATGACCCATCTGCATTAGATGGCACTGCAGAGACTAGTCCTCAGCATGAGCCCAGGTGGCCTAGCCCCAAGAAGGAAAACACCTTCTCCCCAGCTGCTATGAGATTCCCCAGGGAGCATACACAGTGGTAATCCTGAAGGTGTTGCCCAAAGACAGGAGGCACATGGAATGCAGACTGGCTCCCTTAATGACCACAAGCTGCAGTGCCAGCTGTGCTTGAACACAGAGAAAGGCAAGAGTTGTAGGAATAGCAGCAGCTGTCCCTTTCCCCTGCCCATGGCAAGGGAGTTTGACAAGAGGACAGTGACCCTGGACACCCAACCAATTCTGCTGTCTGTCCTAACCCAACCCATGTCCCTTCCAAGGAACTAGGAAGACTCTGGAGATGGGCAGGGCTCTGCAAACTCTTCTGCAGCAACTGGAGAGAGCCCAAGGGAGGTAGGGAGCAGCTGGGCCCAGGCACCTCTTGCTTCAGGGCAGAGGGCGTTCAGGGAGAAGGGATGGGATCAGAGCTAAAATTAGATTCACCAATGAAGCTCATGGGAGGTCAAATTTTGCCATAACTCACTTTTTCCTCTGTAACTGATTTCCCTGACATAGGGCTGAGGAGGAGGAGGAGGAAAATCCAATGTGTTTGCCTGGAAGCCCTCAGGGCCCCCAGTGCTGGAGGTGTACAGCAGGTTGCTGGATTCTCATTTATCAGCCTTAAGAGGGATGGAGTGATAAATGCATAACCGTCCCTTTAATATTTTATGCAGGTGCTAACGCGGCTTGGCTGTCACCTTCAATGCATCACCCGAGGCTGAGAGCCCCCCTCGTCACTCCTAGCTTGAAGCCTCACAATTCCATTTCCCCACCCAAATACATCCATTTTAATATGCACATCACAGGCAGGCAGCATGGTCACAAAGGAGCCCCACTAGCAGCAGTTCCCATGTGGTGTAAGAGAATGACCAGCGATCAGCCATGGCCTGGCCACCAGAGTACCACTGCCTATGTGTCAGTAGCTGGTACCTCGGAAGCCACCTTCCAGGAGCGTTGTGGCCCGTATCCGCTTCTGCCCACACCATTCATACTCCTCAAAGCGATTGCTGTTCTCGTGCTCGATGTCCACGGCATCCTCCTCAGCCATGCAGGAGCCTTCTCTCTGTGAAGAGCAGAGCAGGATCATGCAGGGTGCCGACCATCCCTATCCACTCCCTGCAGTCTACAAGGAAGGCACAACCCTAGCCCCTGCTGCAGAATGCCACCTGGGTCCCCAGCTCTCAGACTCCTTTTAAGTAAAACCAACCTAGAGGTAAAAGAGTTGAGTCTCTTCCAATAATTTTCCCTAAGAGCCCAAGGAGGGAGTGAGTGACAGTGAACACAAAGAGAGCAAAGAATAGAGGGGAAGAAGCTGCTGAGACCACACGGAGACCCCAGGAGCCCACAGATTTAGGAGCAGTCAGCAGCTAGTGCCAGGGATAGGGAGGAAGGAAGGTGGGTGGCAACAGCCCCTCTACCTTAGAAAGGCAATGCTCCACATGCCTACTCATCTCCTGCTCCGATCCTGCCAGGGGGCGGTTGCACAGGGGACATACCTGCCCTTCATCTTGCTTCCTCCGTTTCATTTTCCCAATCCGAGCTGCATAGAAAAATAGAAAATAAAGCACAGAATAAGCAGATACTCAATGTAGCTCTGTAGCTCAGAGTCCCAGTGGAGCTGATACATCCTGACCTGTTGCCAGCCATTAGCCCTTTTGTTCAGTTACTGATCTGGTCCTCATTTTGCAGCATCTCCTGCCCTTTTGAGGACCAGGCCTTGCCAAGAGCACCTGGGAAAGAGAGCTGTGCTGGGCCAGGGGAAGTGACTGCTCTTTGGCCACAGACAGCTCAAAATAAACCCCTTCCTCCCTCTCTGCAGAGCTCAATGAGTACAGCAGGTAGAGGTATTTGGTGGTGTTAGGTACATTCCAGAAGACCAAGCCCCTGGGCTCTTTGGTGTTTGGAAATACAACTCTAAAGAACACTTTTTTTTTTTTTTTTTTTTTTTGGTTAGAATCCAAGGCCCCCAGGGGCTAGTATGGTCAGTTGTTTACTCATCCAGTAAGACTGTTGTTCCAGGGCCAACAGCCCTGAGGTATGACACCTAGCATCTTACCTAACATCATGCCAAGAGGACTTTCTCTGATGTTCATTGGTCCCACTTTACAGAAAAGGAAACTGAGGCCCAGTTATAAAGATATATATAGGGTCTGGGTAAGACCCTGGGCAGTCAGGTCAGAGGGCCCAGGGTACCTTGATAGGGTAGCTCTTACAGTGCCAACCAAACCTGTTCCATCAACTCTAATCAGTGCAGAGGGGCTGGCAGGCCCCAGAGGCAGAGGGCTGCCTGCCATGCTGTCCTGCAGGGGACTCAGTTCCAAAGTGCACACCACAAGCCCATAGCACCACTAATTAATGCTGAGAGATGCAATCATTTCTAATTAGCTCCCTAATCCTTCTCTGCAGCACTCCTGTCACTTGGAAGGGAGGGATCAAAACAAGGAACTCTAGCCCCTCCCAAGGATGCAACAGCAGGATCAAAGATGGCCACTTTGAGATCAGATTGATGGGGAAGGGGCAGGGAGCCAGCCAAGGAGGGAAGGCTCTCTACTGAAGGGCCAGGAAGAACTTTCTTAGACACTGACCTGATAGGGAAGCTCGTGAATGCAGTTAGAGGAAACACAAGTGACAGTTGATAAGTTATAGTTTACAGCCTCTACTGTAAGTTAGGTTCAGAGCCAGGTACTTCATACAAAGGGCTCACAAATATACCCTGAAGCAAAGGTTGCCTTCCCACATTTTAAAAAATATTTTATTTTTATTTATTTATTTGAGAGAGAGAGACAAGAGAATGGGTGCGCCAAGGCCTCCAGCCACTGGAAACGAACTCCAGATGCATGCACCCTCTTGTGCATCTGGCTTACGTGGGTCCTGGGAGTCAATCCTAGGTCCTTTGGCTTTGCAGGCAAGCGCCTTAACCACTAAGCCATCTCTCCAGCCCCCTTCCCACATTTTTAATTTTTTTATTTATTTATGAGAGAGAAAGAGACAGAAAGATAGGATGGGCATGCCAGGGCCTCTAGCCACTGCATACGAACTCCAGACACACATGCCCCCTTGTGCATCTGGCTTACATGGGTCCTGGGGAATCAAACCCAGGTCCTTAGTCTTTGCAAGCAAATGCTGTAACCGCTAAGCCATTTCCCCAGTCCCTGCCTTCCTGTATTTTAATAGATGAAGAAACCCAAAGCTAAGATCAACACACCTGGTCAAGTAGCCAACAAGTGGCCAAGACAAGATAGGAAACCATGCTTCACTCCGCAGCCTAGAATGTTCCCCTGCACCAAGAGTCTCCCCCCACACACCTTCCCCAACTGAGCCGCATCAGTAAGATTGAGTCCAGTGACTGTGCCAGGGCTCCGAGCCCTCTGCCTGTTGAAGGTCTGAGGCAGGGAGCTCCTCCAACTCCAGAACAGTGACCCTAGAAAGACACAAACCAAAGGAAAGCCACCAGCCCACCAGAACTGAGCACAGAATTTAAGAAACCTAGGTCTGTAGCCCAGACCATCTCTCAATTTTGTTTCCACTATTGCGTTATGATTATATTGTGGGGCCCTTTGACTTTGTGGACAAAGACCCAGATCCCTTTGCTTCAGCTGAGCTAACCCTTGACTCAGGCAGTCTTAACACTAGAGCCAAGGGGGGAATGAAGGAAAGGAAGCGAGACATCAGAAAGGTGTCGAGCAAGGACTCCTAGGAGTCTTAGAAGCCTAGTGTGGAGCAGTGTGGGAATGGTCTTCATCTGCCTGCTTGAGGAAGAAAGGGCTGATCACAGACAATGATTCCATAAAGATTCAATAACTGAAGCAGGGTGTAATGGCTTAACATTTGTAATACTAACACTTGGGAAACTGAGGCAGGACTGCTGTGAGTTTGAGGCCAGCCTGGGTTATATATATGGTGACTTCAAGGCCAGCCTGGGCTACAGAGTGAGACCCTGTCTCAAAACAAAAAATGTAAATGATTGAATAATGTAATTTAGAAGCCCTAAGGAATGTATAATACTGGGTGTCCTCTTTGCTCAGGAGAATTCTTTTAGCCCCAAAAGCTGCCCTGATGGGCTGGGCTTCATCTAGAAATTCTCAAGCAAGCAAGGCAAGCTTTGTTTTTTTTTCCTTCACCATTCTTCTAAGTCCTGAACAAAGCTTACCAGATTGTGGGAGTTCAGTTCTCTCCCTGAAGCTACCTGTCAGTCAGAGTCAAAGCATTGGAGATGGTTGGAGAAGCACAGGTTTTGGAGATGAACAGACTTTACTTCAATCATGGTTCAGCTACACCCCAACTGGGTGCTTATTAGACAAATGACCTTCACCTCTCAGTGTCTTAGTTTCCTTATTTATAAAACACGTGTGCATTGTTTTCATTTTAGACATGTTGTGAGAACGGTGCTTAACATGGTGTTAGCTAGGTGTGGTGGTGCACACCTTTAGTCTCAGCACTTAGGAGGCTGAGGTAGGAGGATCGATGGATGTGAGTTCAAGGCCAGCCTGGGCCTACAGAGTTTCAGGTCAGCCTGAGCTAGAGTGAGACCCTGCCACAAAAATAAATAAATAAAAAGTACCAAACATAGTGGCAGCCCACAAAGAAAGCTCTTCATTTTCCCTACTGGGGGTGACCCTGGCAACAGCAACCAAGTACTGAGAGCTGGGGATCTTGAACCCATGGTCTCACTGGCTCACCAGCTGGCCCAGAGACCTAAGCCCTTTACAGGCAACTCGGACTTACACCATACCTCAGTCAGCGCAAAAAGCACGGATCATTCAATTGTGTTCAACAAACAGGAATACTCCAGAGGTTTGAATCCAAACGGGGGGCCGCCAGGTAGTGCATACACGGCCTGCTTTCAAAAAGGGCCTCTAAGAACTGTTGAGCCCATGCTGATCACCTTTGTGAAATGTGGGCCGGCTGATAACTCAAAGAGCCCGGGAATGAGTTAGTTCCTGTTGCCGTGGGAACTCCAGATCTCATTGCATTGTCAAGTCTCAGCAGAGAGGCTATATTCATACCACTGGGCACTGATTAAAAACTAGAAGAAAAATACTCTCAGCGCCCTGCCGGCTTGTATAGTGAGGTCCCAGCAGTTTGCAAATTCAAAGCTGTGTTCCCGAGTGGAAATTGTGCAGCCTGTTCCTCATTTTCCGACACTTATTGTCCCCCAGGGTTCTTCCGGGCCTTTGGAGACTCGGGTACGAGCTGAGAACCATAACCCTCCATTAGACAGACTGGGAAACTGAGGGCGGCAGCCTTGGTTTGCAAACACTCAGATGCTATGATTGCCAAGAAGTCAGTGGGCCCCAACGACGAAGAGAGCCAGGCAAGCCAAGAGCGCTTCGGGCCGGGCCGGACCGGACCGGACCGGGCCGCGCCGCGAGGGAGGGAGGAGAGGAGGAGGCCGGGGGTGGAGCGGAGGGAGGGGCCGGGCAGGACTCACCATTCAGTCGGGTTTGCCGGTTGGCTCGCACTCGCAGGAAGGTCTGGGAGAAAATCCCCGGCAGATGCAATTAAAAAAAAAAAATAAAATAAAGAGAGAAGAGCGTGAGGCGCGGCCTGGCGTCCGGGCCCCCGACCCCCGTCCAGGCCTGCCCGCCCCGCCCCGCCCCAAGCAGCCCGTAAACAAACCTACTTCCTCCCTCCCGCCAGCCCCCCTGCTCCGCCGGCCGCTCCGGGCCCTCGGCATAGCCGCCGGGGCTGCTCTAACGGGACCCCGAGGCCGCCGCGCGGTGCCGTCCCAGCCCCAGCCTCCGGCGCTCTGGGCCCCGCGGCCGCCCGGACGGCGAGGGCGGCGATGCGGGCGGATTCCCCCCGGCTGCCCGGCGGCGGCGGCACTTCAGCTCCCAGCAGCGGCCGCGGCCATGTTGGCCCTGATCACGTGACCCGTCGCCGTCGTCGCGCGCCGGGGGTGAAAGTTCACGGGGTGGGAAGGGCTGAGAACCTGGCCCGACAGGGACCCGGAAACTGCCGCTAGCCCTCGGGTGGCGACGGGCTGGGGCCGCCCCCACGTCCCCTCCCATAGCCCCCCAGGACTATCCGGCTTGAGCGGCGCGGGGTCCTGGCCCGCGGCCCGGCGCTCTGACCCCGCAGGACCGCCTGGCCCCGGTGGTCTCCTGCGGGCCGGCGCACCTGGCCCGATCGCAGCCCTGTATGGAGGAGCGCCACCGTTTCACTGTCGGCCCGACATCCTGCAACTCCCATAGGCCCTTCGCGGTTCTTTCCGCCTGGGTTCCCAGTTCACCCTCTTACTCGGTGTGCCCACACGGTTACCTTGAACCGCCCTTTAGGCCATCCTCTCATCCATCCCTCACACTGACCCATCTTGATCCTGGGAACCTACCTTCTTTCTTAACAACACCTAATAATGCGTGTCTCCCACTTGACCTTCCAGCCCTAGCAGAAAGACAGCTTTTACCCTCTCATAAGATTACGTCCATATTTATCCTCCTCATAGCTTGAATAAGTTTTTATTGGTGGGCTGACTACTCTAGAGCTGGGGTCAGTGAGAGTCACTGGGGTGAACCCAGAGCCCAGCATGGTGCTTGGCATAGGGAAGACATTCTTCTGGGTTCCTTCAGTGACCTTGATTTTCACTGTTCTAGTTCACATTAGCCATCTATTGCAGCTTTCTCCCAGCTCATCTCTTTCTCTTCCTTCGAGCCATCCACTGCACCTCACATGAGCTTTCTTTTGTGCAGAATTAACCTGTTGTCTCTTCTTTAAATCTTTCAGTGGTTTACCACCTAGAATATCTGCAGTTGACACGTATTTTCCTCCTGCTGCTTTGTCTGCTTCTCCAGGGTCTTGTACCATTCCTACCTCCCTTCCTTTGCTCTCCTGACAGTTTTGCAGAGCTACTTGTAGCTCTTTTGAGTACTCCATGCTCTGTAGTCTGGGCCAGATAGTTCCATGCCCTGTCATATCTTCTGCTTAGTGAACTGCTGTTCATCCTTCAGGCCTCTGACAAGCCTTTATTTTTTCCACCCCAATACTGTGTTTATTGTCTCTGAATTTTCTCAGTTCCTGGGCTTCCCTCTGGTCATGCATATTTTCATTATTTAAATATCTGTCCTAGGCTGGAGAGATGGCTTAGCAGCTAAGACATTTGCTTGTGAACCCTAAGGGTCCACGTTCAATTCCCCAGAACCCACATAAGCCAGATGCATGAGGTGGGACATGTGTCTGGGGTCTGTTTGCAGTGGCTAGAGACCTTGGCATGTCTCTGTCTCAAATAAATAAATAAATAATAAAATTCTGTCCCTTCTTGGGAGGTAGACCATCTCTATCTAGTCACCAAATATAGTTCTAATGTGAAGGAGATATTCGTAAAAGAGCTCCAGTGAAGAGCTGGGGATCTAGAGTGTCCTCTTCAGGCCTATGTATTAAAGGTTTGGACTCCAGCTTGGTGCTGTGGGGAGGTGGTGAAACCTTAAGAGATGGGGCCTAATAGGAAGTCTTCTGGTCATTGGGGGCAGGCCCTCAAAAGGGGGTCATATGACTCCACTCTCTTCCTCTTTCTGTTTAAAAATTTTGTTTTGTTTTGTTTTGTTTTGTTTTCAAGGTAGGGTTTCACTCTAGCCCAGGCCGACCAGGAATTCACTCCATAGTCTCAGGGTGGCCTTGAATGCACGGTGAGCCTCCTACCTCTGCCTCCTGAGTGGATTAAAAGCGTGTGCCACTGTGCCTGTCTTTAAAAAAAAATTTTTTTTAGCCGGGCATGGTGGTGCATGCCTTTAATCTCAGCCCTGGGGAGGCAGAGGTAGGATCGCTGTGAGTTCAAGGCCACCCTGAGACCACATAGTGAATTCCAGGTCAGCCTGGACCAAAGTGAGACCCTGCCTCAAAAAAACAAACAAAAAAAAAATAATAAATCTTTTTAAAAGTTTTTTTTTTAAAAAAATTATTTATTTGAGAGAAAGAGAAAATGAGTGCACCAGGGCCTTCAGCCACTGCAAATGAACGCGACATGTGCGCCCCCTTGTGTGCATGTGCGACATTGCACACTTTCATCACTGTACATCTGCTTAAGTGAGACCTGGAGATTCCAACAGCAGTTCTTAGGCTTTGCCGGCAAGCACCTTAATAGCTAAGCCATCTCTCCAGCCCATCCCTCCATTTTCCTTTCTGATCACAAAGTGAGCCATCTTGCTTCTTCATGTGCTCCCACCATGATGTGCCACCAAAGACCCAAAGCAAAGAGGCCAACCAATTACAGATTGAAATGTGAAGAATCATGGGCCAAAAATGAACCTTTTCTCTTCCAAAGTTGATCACCTCAGGTATTTGTTAAAACAATGGAGTGCTAACAGAAATAATCTAGGATTCAGGGTCACACAGACCATTTCAAATTTTAACTTGTTTCTTATAATTTATTAGACAATTTGCTTCCCTTCTTTGGGCCTGTTTTCTTAGAAATAAGTTGAATGCAATGAATTCTAGTGTAGTTACCATGATGGTAAAGTGAGCTGATAATTATGAGGGTTAGATACTTAGCAGGGGCAAAACAAATAGGAATCCAAACAAGAAACCAATATTGTTTGGTTTTGTTTTTATGTGCACGTGTGTGTGCGTGTGTGTGTGTGTATATATGTATGTATGTTTAATTTTTTTGGATTCTTGAGGTAGGGTAGCACATGTGTATGTTTTGTGTGGTGTGTGTATGTATGTTTGTATGTGAGTGGGCACTCATGTATGTGCATATGGAAGCTAGAGGCTGATGTTAGACATCTCCTTCAATCTCTCTCCACCTTATTTTTTTAATTTATTAATATATTTTTTTGTTTTCTGAGGTAGGGTTTCACTCTAGCCTAGGCTGACCCTGGAATTCACTATGTAGTCTCAGGGTAGCCTCAAACTCATAGCAATCCTCCTACCTCTGCCTCCCAAGTGCTGTGATTAAAGGTGTGTGCCACCATGCTCGGCTGCCTTATTTGTTGAGAAAGGGTTTCTCTCACTGAACCTGGAGCTCACTGATTCAGCTAGATTCCTGTTTTGCTGGGGAATCTTCTGTCTCTGCCTTTCTAACACTGGGATTACAGATGCATACCATCACACCTGGGGATCTGAACTCAGATCCTCATGCTTTCATGGCAGATACTTTACTGATTGAGACATCTCTGTATCCCCAATACCCTCTGCTTTAAAAAAAAATTTATTTATTTATTTTAATATTTTTTCTATTTTTTAAATGTATTTTATGTATTTGAGAAAGAGAGAGATAGAGAGAGAATGGGAGCACCAGGGCCTCCAGCCACTGCAAACGAACTCCAGACGCATCTGGCTGACGTGGGTCCTGGAGAATCAAACCGGGATCCTTTGGCTTTGCAGGCAAACACCTTAACTGCTAAGCCATCTCTCCAGCCCACCCTCTGCTTTTGAAAAAATATATACTTGATTATTGAATATATGTAAGTAGAAAGATTGAGATGGGGAGGGGATATGATGGAGAATGGAATTTCAAAGGGGAAAGTGGGGGGAGGGTACTACCATGGGATATTTTTTATAATCATGGAAAATGTTAATAAAAATTGAGAAAAATAAAAAATAAAAAAATAAAAATAAAAATAAATATATATATATACTTGAGGTAGGCAGATACAGTAGGTAAAGTAGAGAGACAATGGGCATGCCAGGGTCTCTAGCCAGTGCAAATGAACTCCAAACACATGCACCATCTTGTGCATTTGTCTTATGTGGGTACTGGGGAATCAAACCTGGGTCCTTAGGCTTCACCAAGTGCCTTAACTGCTAAGCCATCTCTCCAGCCCAATACCCTTTGCTTTTAAGGCCTAGTTCTATGATTTGAATTTTTTTTTTTTTTACAGTGCCAGGGATTGAACCCAAATCGAGCCTCATGCATGCCAGCACTATACTTCAGAGCTACATCCTCAGCCCTTTTTAAAACTTATTATTTATTTATTTGCAAGCAGAGAGAGAAGACAGACAGAGAAGGAATGGGCATGCCAGGGCCTTTAACCATTGCAAATGAACTCCAGATGCATGTGTCCCTTGTGCATCTGGCTAACATGGGTCATGGGGAATCGAACCTGGGTCCTTTGGCTTTGCAGGCAAATGCCTTAACCGTTAAGCCATCCCTCCAGCCCTTTTTTGATATTTTAGTTTGAGACAGGCTTTAGCTAGGCTGGACTTGATCTCACTATGTAGCACAAGCTGACCTCAGCTTGTGATCCTCCTACCTCAGCCTTCTGAGTAGCTGGGATTATAGGTGCCTTTATCTGGAATACCTTTTCTTCCTTGTCCATCCAGAGAACTTCTACTCCATCTCTGAAACCCTGTTCAGTTACTGAGTTACTGCCTCCTCTGTGAAGCTCACTGCAATTGCTCCTTCCTTCCACTGTGCTATCTTCCCATTGAAAACACTGAGCCAAAATGAAGGCAAGGGTACTGGGTTGAGCATGAGTGCTACTAGATGAATGTTTGAGTAAAGTATGGATAAGACAAGGTCCTTGCCTTGGAGGAGCTCCAAGTGTAGTGATGAGTCAGATTCATTGTGACAGATTAAATGGGGCCACAGCTCTTTGCAGCTTCTTTTTTTTTTTCGAGGTAGGGTCTCACTCTAGCCCAGGCTGACCTGGAATTCACTTATGGAGTCTCAGGGTGGCCTCGAACTCATGGCAACCCTTCTGCCTCTGCCTCCCCAGTGCTGAGATTAAAGGCGTGCACCACCACACCCAGCATCTTTGCAGCTTCTTTTGAGAACTGCATTTCCTTGTTGCTTGGTTAAGTACTGGCTCTGAGTCTTGCTTTGCTCAACAGAAAGATGGAACAGATGTTATATAAGTTCCACATTCGATTATAGCCTCAAGAAGCTTTGCAGCTTTGGCCTTCACCCTTTTGGTGGAACAATACAGACGGCTAGGCAAAGATGAGAGGCAGATGGGGGACATAGCTCTCTTGGTTGAATGAAGCCCTGGGTTCAGTTTTCAGTACTGCATAAAATGGATGTGGTGACTCATGCCTGTAATCCTAGCATTTGAGAAGTGGAAGTAGGAGGATCAAGAATTCAGGGTCAAAGCTGGGTGTGGTGGTTCACGCCTTTAATCCCAGCACTGGGGAGGCAGAGGTAGGAGGATCACCGTGAGTTCAAGGCCACCCTGAGGCTACATAGTGAATTCCAGGTGAGCCTGAGCTAGAGTGAGACCCTACCTCAAAAAACAGAAAACAAAAAAACAAAACAAAACAAAACAAAAAAAGAATTCAGGGGCTGGAGAGATGATTTAGCAGTTAAGCGCTTGCCTGTGAAGCCTAAGGACCCTGGTTCGAGGCTCGATTCCCCAGGATCCACGTTAGCTAGATACATAACAGGGGCACATGCATCTGGAGTTGGTTTGCAGTGACTGGAGGCCCTGGCACACCCATTCTCTCTCTCTCTCTTCCTCTTTCTCTCTCTGTCGCTGTCAAGTAAATAAAAATTTCTAAAAAAAAAAAAAAAAAAAAAAAAGAATTCAGGGTCATTCTCTGCTATATAGGAAGTTTGAAGCCAGCTTGGACTACATAAGACCCTGTCTGGAAAAAAAAAAAAAAGTGTGTGAGTACGTGGAAAGGAACTAGGGCACTCCAGTCTCTCAGACATTTTGGACTTTGCAGCTCAGCTAGTCCTGAATAAACTGCATATGTGAGGGAGTGCCTAGACAGCCAACAGAATCATAAGACATATTAGCTTGTGCTAAGCTAACAAACTTTGGGATGCTATGTTCTATATTAGTAGATAATGGAAATATACCTAAGAAAATGTTAGCAGTATAGGATGACAGTGGCCAAAACAGAGACATACAAGGGTCATAATCCAGAAAGGCTTCTTGGAAGAGATGGTATTTAGGCAAGATGTTGAAGGTCAAATAGAAATTTTATGCAAGGGGTAAAATAGTTCTGTTAAAAGCAGCTTGTTGGGCTGGATAGATGGCTCATTGGTTAAGGCATTTACCTGCAAAGCCTAATGACCTGGGTTTGATTTCCCAGTGCCCACATAAAGCCAGATGCACAAAGTGGCACATGCATTTGAAGTTCATTTGCAGTGGCTAGAGGCCCTGGTGCACCTATTATCTTTCTCTCTCTCTTTCTCTCTCTGTCTGTTTCTCTTCTCTCTCTCTCTTTCTCTGTGTGCAAATAAATTAATAGACATTTTTTTTTAAAAAAGCAGATTGGGGTTGGAGAGATGGCTTAGCAGTTAAGGTGCTTGTCTGTGAAGCCTAAGGGCCCATGTTCAACTCTCCAGATCCCACATAAGCCAGACACACAAGGTGACACAAGCATGCAAGGTTGCACACAAGATGGCGCATGCGTCTGGAGTTCGAGTGCAGTGGCTGGAGGCATTTGGCGTGCCAATTCTCTCAATTCTTTCTCTTGCTCTCATAAAAAAAAAAAAGAAAAAACTCAGCTTGTAAAAATTAAAAAATAAAAAAAAATAACAACAAGGGCTGGAGAGATGGCTTAGTGGTTAAGGCACTTGCCTGCAAAGCCAAAGAACCCAGGTTCAATTCCCCAGGACCCATGTGAGCCAAATGCACAAGGTGGCATATGCATCTGGAGTTGGTTTGTGGTAGCTAGAGGCTCTGGCATGCCCATTCAATTCTTTCTGACTCTTTCTCTCAATCTCTCACAAATAAAATAAATAAAACTTTTTCCAAAAAAATTTAAAAAGCTTGCTCAGGCAGCACTTGAAAGCTGAAGTAGGAAGACTGCTGTGAGTTTAAAGCCAGCCTGAGACTAGGTCAACCTGGGCTAAAGCAAGACCCTACCTTGAAAAGCCAAAAAAGGAAATAAAAAATAAAAAAACTAAACCAGCTTGTATAAAAAGGATAGAGGAAAGGAAGAACAAATTCATGGAGTGTATAGCATTAATTCAGTGAGCTTAGGCCACAGGATATGTGGAAGGCAGTCTCAAGAATGGAAGATGCAAATGCAGGTTGAGTGTAAAGAGCCTGAATTTATAAATTGCCTAATCTGACTTGACATTTAAAAGTGTACTTAGAAGGCTGGAGAGATGACTTAATGGTTAAGGCACTTGCCTGCAAAGCCAAAGGACCCAAGTGCTATTCCCCAGGACCCACATGTCCCAGAAGCACAAGGTGGCACATGTGTGTGAAGTTTGTTTGCAGTGGCTGGATGCCCTGGCATGCCCATTCTCTCTCTCTTTTTCCCTCTCTCTGCCTCTTCATCTCTCTCTCAAATAAATTAACTTTTTTTTTTTTAAAAAGTGTACTTACCCCCAAAACATTATAGGCCATTGCCGAGGCCCTTGGTTTCCCACCAGGAATAGATGGTAAGACCCTATTGCTGAAGACTCCACATACTTGGGCTGCAAGGCCACTGAGAAATCCTGCTGGAACTGAGCTGATAACCTCCTCCATGTAGACCAGCTGACAGAAAGCTGGAAGAAGCTATTCTACATGTAGTTCAATGGGAGAAAGAGATACCACCAGTGAAGATACTCAACAGTGGACACTGCAAGCCTTATAATTGGCCAGCCAGGCCAAATGAGCCAACAGGTGCAATAGTGGCACATCTGTCATGGTGGAAACCAACTGCTCTCCAATTGGACTGGAGGCCTGCTCCATGGGGGGGAAATACATCCCTGATACTAAAAACTTAAAACAGGGGTAGTCATGAGCCCTAGGGGTGTAACATCTGCTGATGTCTGGAAAAATGTATATACTATGCTTATCAAACTGCCCAGTAAGCACTTTTCTTAATATTTATACCCTTATATTAACGCTACTCTCACTTTGGGTAGAGAATCTTCTCTTTTCAGATAGCAGTGATCTTGGGATGACTCAGAAGGTATCATAGTGCTGGAAAGAAGTGACTGGAGTACTGAGTAACATCTCGATCACACCTTCCAAGGCTCAGGGTCTAATGTGGAAGAGGTGGCGGAAGGAATGTAAGAGCCAAAGGAAGGGTAGGACTCCTTACAACATCCTCCCTCCAGACATAAAATGGCCTGGATATCCATGACCTCATAGTGCCTGACACTACCTACACAAGACCATCATAAGAGGAGGAAAAGATCATGACATCAAAACAAAAGAGAGACTGATTGAGATGGGGAGGGGATATGATGGAGAATGGAATTTCAAAGGGGAAAGTGGGGGGAGAGGGGATATTACCATGGGATATTTTTTATAATCATGGAAAATGTTAATAAAAATTGAGAAAAAAAAAAGCCAGGTGTAGATGCACAAGGGGGCACATGTGTCTGGAGTTCGTTTGCAATGGCTGAAGGCCCTGATGCGCCCATTCTCTCTCCCTCTCTCTGCCACTTTCCCTCTGTCTCTCACTATCAAATAAATAAAGTAAAAATAAAGTTTAAAAAAAAAGTGTACTTAGAGGGCTGGAGAGATGGTTTAGTGGTTTAGGTGCTTGCCTGTGAAGCCTAAGGACCCATGTTCAACTCTTCTAGGTCCCACATAAGCCAGATGCACAAAGTGATGCAAGCGTAGAAGATTACACATACATACAAGGTGGTGCACACATCTGGAGTTCGATTGCAGTGGCTGGAGGCCCTGGCACACCAATTCTCTCTCTTGTGTGCTCTCTCACATAAAAAAAAAAAAAAAAATTAAAAGGCCAATCTGTTGGGCTTGCTTTAAAAAAAAAGTGTATTTAGAAATCTGAGCATTCAGGAGGCTGAGGCAAGAGGACTGCCACAAGTTCAAGGCTAGCCTAGGCTACAGTATGAAACTCTATCTCAAAAGAAAAAAAAAAAAAGAAAGAAAGAAAGAAAGAAATGTGTACTTAAAGTTAAGCATGGTGACACATGCTTATAATCCCAGTTAGGAGGAAGAGACAGGACGATCACCGTGATTTTGAGGTCAGACTCTGCTACATGGTAAGACCCCTATCTTAAAAAAGCAAGAAGAAAAAAGCCAAAAACAAAAGTTATATATACTTAGAGTCTAGAATAGGGTCTGGGTCTTAAAAGACCTCTGAGGGGTTCCTAAATGTCAATAGAGGATATACAGGATAAAAGAAACCCCACAGGGCTGGGGAGATAGCTCAGCAGTTGAAAGCACTTGTTTGCAAAGCCTGATGGCCCAGTCTTTATTCCCAAGTACCTACATAAAGCCAGACGCACAAAATGGTTTATGTGTCTGGAGTTCGTTTGAAGGGGTAGAAGCTCTGATGCACCCTTGTTCCCTTTCTTCCTCTCAAACAAATAAAAATATTTTTTAGAAAATAAAAGGGCTGGAGAGATGACTCAGAAGTTAAAGGTGATTGCTTGAAAAACCTGATGGCCTAGGTTCAATTCCCCAGTACCTGACATAAAGCTAGATGTACAAAGTGGTGCATGCATCTGGAATTCATTTACAGTGGCAAGAGGCCCTGGCACACCCATTCTTTCTCTCCCTCCTTGCAAATAAATAAATAAATAAAAATAGGGCTGGGAAAATTGCTCAGTGATTATAATGGTGCTTGCTTACAAAGCCTGATTCCCCTTTGCCCACATAAAGCCAGATGCACAAAGTGGTGCATGTGTCTGGAGTTCATTTGTAGTAGAAAGAGGCCCTGGCAAGCCCATACTCACTGCCTCTCTGTCTGTCTGTCTCTCTCTCAAATAAATAAAAACATTTAAAAATATATAAAAAACTAAAAACATTTTAAAAAGAAAGAAGGCTGGAGTTCATTTGTAGTGGCTAGAGGCCCTGGTATGCCCATTCTCTCCCTCCCCCCCTTCTCCCTCTTTATCTCTCTATTTATAAGTAAATAAATAAAATTAAACCCAGTTTGAAAGAAAGATAGGAAGGAAGGAAGGAAGGAAGGAAGGAAGGAAGGAAGGAAGGGGAAGGGAGGGAGAAACTCCCATGTTTTGAGGGTAGAAATGTGGTGAGGGAGTTGAGACTATCTCTGACTGGTGGTTCTTATCCTGTTCAGCAGGTGGTGAAGTTCTGCCAGTCCTTTCAAGAGGAACTCTCTGAACAGAGCTTTGTCTCCCTCTCAGACCAGAATTCCCTTGAGTTGGGTCATTTTCCCATCTCCAACCGGGTTATCTGGATCAGGGTCGAGTCTCCCAGAAGCTCACTGAGTGATCTCTCTTGAAACAGGGTTCAGCATAGATCTCTCCCAAGTGCTGGCACTTTGGACTGTGCAGTTTGAATCTCATACAGAGTCTTCTGAGAAGGTGCCAGCAGAGGTTGGTGTCTAGCCTACTCTTGGACTTTTTTTGGTGGGGGGTGGGAGAGTGAGAAGTTGTGGGGGTTGAACCCAGGGCCTTGCACATGCTAGGCAAGTGCTCTATCAGTGAGCCATGTCCCTAGCCTGTAGCCACACTTGGCACTGCACTCTGCAAACTCTGATGCCAGACTGTGTCAGCTGGGCGGAGAGGGTGCCCGAGAAGACCCAGGCTCCATGTGTGCCAGCAGGGACCCTGACTGTATAACCAGCTTACTGGTCCCTGCTGTTCTGCCTTTTCCTATCGGATCAGAACTATTTTCCCTTCCACACTAGGGCTCCCTGGGAAGCCTTGTTGCCATTTGGACAAATGGTCTTTGGAACAGGACCTTGTTTTCTTCCATCTGAGAGGGCTCCCAAAGCATAGCTTCCAGAGGAAGTCATCTCTCCTGCCCTGCTCTTTTTAGGTTCCTGTCTTATTCTGGTCTTTCAAGATAGTAAGACAGTGTGACTATTCCCTTCCTGTTTTTTTTTTTTTTTTGGGGGGGGGCGGGTGGATTTTTTTGTTTGTTTGTTTTATTTTTTGAGGTAGGGTCTCACTCTGGCTCAGGCTGACCTGGAATTCACTATGGAGTCTCAGGGTGGCCTTGAACTCATGGCGATCCTCCTACCTCTGCCTCCTGAATGCTGGGATTAAAGATGTACGCTACCATGCCTGGCTTTTGAAGTCTGAAATTTTCAGTGATTCTTCTGGGCTATGTGTTTGGGTTCCTCATAAAACAAAATCCTGTAAGATACTTCCAGATGGATAGGATGTTTTGGAGGTGCTCTGAACCCAGCAAAGCCCAAGGGACCTTCACATCTCACCCTAAAATCCATCTACTCAATAGGGCTCATTTCTGACACCTGTACCTTCTAAGTTCACTTGGGGCCCTAGACGCTTCGAGGGAACCAAAATTACCCCACTGGCCTCTTCGGCAGGGGGGTTTAGCACCATACATGATTCTGAAGCTCTTGCCCCACCTGGGCCACCTGCCATACGTCCTCACCTGGTATCTGTCTGAATGGTGCAGGTCGTCAGTGGCAGATGAGTGTGGTGATGCTGTCGGAGACTCTCCTTCTCTCTTGATGGAGGCAGACAACAGGAGGGACTGGAAGAAAAAGAACACATGGCCCCAGGCCCAATGAGACCTACAGTTAGTCCCCAGGGATTCTTCATTCCTTTTGAGAACAAGGCGGAGGGACAGAAGCTACTTTGAAGGCATATGTCATGCACGGCAGTCTGGTTATGGGAGAAGATGACTGACTTGTCTTTTTTTGTTTGTTTGCCTGCTTGAGACAGGGTCTCACTCATAGCCCAGGCAAGCCAGGAACTCACTCTGTAGCCCAAGCTGGCCTTGAACTCACAGCGATCCTCCTGCCTCAGGCTCCCAAGTGCTGGGAATATAGGCATGTGCCACTGTGCCTAGCTGGATTCTTGTTGCTAACTTCTACATCAGTGGGGAGGGGCTCCTGGTCCACTCTCAGTAGGCTGAACTAGACATGATTGTCTAGCCAACACTCTGGGACCCCCACGAAGGGTCGGGGGTAAAGTCACATACCTACGACCCCCTTGCCCCTAATACAAGCTGATGGCAGCCCCACTAAGGAGACAGTAAATTAAATAGTATGTATGAGTTTCTAGCGTGCAGCTAGGGATGTACGCTGGGCCCATTTATCCCTGCACTGTGGTGATGACCCCAGCAAAAACCCCAGCAAAACTAATCCCCCCATGTCAATCCTGCACGGCCTCTTCTACATACGCCTGCAGTTTAGATTAATAAACTGTCTGCATTAAATTGTGTGTGAGCACCACGATTCTAAATACCACATGGCACGTTCAGCCCGAGAGCCAGCTCTTGCCAAGGCCTGTTCAGCTGCAAATGGGGGACCCAGAGGCCTGAAAGCAATCCACATTACCCCCTCCCCCTTCTCCAGCCTGTACAGCTCTGAGCCGGAAGCACACAATTCCCTAAGAGTCCTCCCCAGCATAGAAAACCATGCCAAATCGCCAGTGACAGTCCAAAGAAAGCAATTTGGGAAAGATGGAGCAGCCATTTATCCTTCATCTCTGACTGAGCCTCAGGATGTGACCCGCATGCGGTGGCCTGGCTGCACATCCTCATGCAAGGGCCCTGGGAAGGGAAGGGGCAGCTGTGGCCTGGCAGGGCTCCCTGACACATCCACGGCCCTGAAGCTGGAGAGGGAGAAGGCCAAGGGCCTGGGAAGGGATTGCCTATGATTCGGAGTTCCTTCTTCACTCACCCAAGCCCAGTGCAAGCCTGGATGGCTAGGCCTGCAAGGAAGGGTTGTCAGGCAATGGCCTTCCGGGGTTCCGGGGAGGCAGAACAATGTATGGGTCTCCCAACAATGAAAAAAAAAACCTGCCTCTCTTTCTTTCTTTTCCCTCTGAATTCTCTCATTCTCTGTAGGTTAGAAGCCCGGAGAGGCCTCAGCATTACACCTGGGGCAAGCGGAATAAAAAAAGGTCACTGGCGCTTTTTAAACATGGACCAAAAAGCAGTAAAATGTGTTTTGAAAAAAAAAAAATCCTGGCATTAAATCATGACTTTTTGCCTGGCTCTTCGCCTCATTAAAAGTGGCCTTTTGGAAGGTAAAATTATCATTGTAAGCGATAAGATCTTTAAGAAAATAATTCACGGCTTCTTCACCCTTTAATATGATAGCCGCCACCGGCTAATTTTTTTCTTAATGGCAACGAGGCCATCAATCTTGTCTAAGACCCCCTCGCCCTCTTCTCCCTCTCCTCCTCCCCCTCCCTGTCCTCTCACTCTTGCTTCAATCTTCTACTTCCCGCCTCTTCCCTTATGACCTGCTTCCCTAAAGCTGAGGTCAAGGCCAAGGAGAGGCCAGAAACTGTTTAACCTTCATTGCCTGTATCTGCAGTTGTAGGAATGTGTCCGTGCTGCGGTCTTCCTGGATATACATTCTGACCTGTGGGGTCTGTGTATGTGGGAAGCAAGGTATGGATGAGGATTGTCTGCCAGGGTTTGTCTTTTTGGTATCCAAGTTCCCAGCCGTGTTAGCCATGCTCAGGTGTCATGGTTTAGTGGCCAACCTAGAAGACCAGTCATGAACTTCACTTATCTTGCCATTAAATGCTTCGGTCTGGGCTAAGCAAGGCCTGTGTTGAGTTCAAATTCCAGTAGTCCATAGCTGCCTGGCTCACCCCACCTTTTGTCTTTAGGGCCCTTATCCAGGGCTTACATCCACCCAAGGGCTGGGCTGGGTTCTCTGCTCCTGCTATCCCATCTGGGAGGAGCAGAGCAAGTCTTGAATGAGGATAAAAAGTCAGCCTCCTTTCTTCTTTAAGGCCTGCAGGGTGGTTGTGTCAAAACTATGGAAGTGATGCTTGTCACTTTGGCTCCTTTCTCCAAAACTGCCCTCTTAGAGGTCACTGGTGACTTTAAACCCTCCAAACACAAGTTTCCTTTGTCTGCCTTTTCCTATTGGATTGCTGACCACCCATGCATTTTGAAACTCCCTTTTTTTGGCTTTTCAAGGTATGGTCCCACTCTAGGCCAGGCTGACCTGGAATTCACTATGTAGGCTCAGTGTAGCCTCGAACTCCCAAGTGCTGGAATTAAAGGCATGTGCCTCCTTGCCCAGCTCTTTGAAACTTCTTTTCCAAAGGGTCTTAGTATACCATGTTTTCCTGTGACCTTCCTACTCCTAGACTATCCTTCTTCTGTCTCCTTCCTGGAGTCCTGGACTTTGTCTTGACTGGAAGTGCAGTGGCCTCTGAGAGTCTATTCTTAGCATTTGCTTTCATCTCCCCCAAGTACTCTCCTTCTCTGAATGTATCCATTCCCCAAGCTTCAATACCTACTCACCGTTCCCCATAACACATGCTAGGGCGTTGTTGTGAGAACTTCTCAGAAAGCGGGTAGCTAGCCTTATGCAGAGGGTGGCATGCTCAGCAAAGTGAGGATTTAGTCTTCCTCTCCAGATCTACACCCCTTCAAAATCACCACCTTTGAGGAATCAAGTCTGTTGTTTTCATGGGGAATTCCTGGCACACATTATGTCAATGGGCTAAGAAGAGTCTAACTTCTTTCAGCTAGATAGTTCCCCTTTCCTTCTCCATCGGATGCATTCAAGTTTCTGTTCAGCGAGGCTGTGTTCTCACATGGTCTCAGCATCCTCTCTGTTTCCTTATCTCTCTCTCTCTCTCTCTCTCTCTCTCTCTCTCATACACACACACACTCAAACACACTGAGCAACCCTAGGCATCAGGCTGATGTTCAAACCCTAGAGACAGCTGGCGAATCCAGGGAGAGCTCCTTTCTCTTAAGAAGAACCATATCTTGATGGGCCTGGGTTAGTATAGGCAGGAGGAAAAACAATTGGTCACCTACCTTGGGGGTGCCTGGAGCCATGGCATCTTTCAGAAGTGAATTCTTGCTGCCAAGAAAGAAGAGAACAGGGTGATCATCCAGTTTGCTACCTACGTCATGCAAGCAAGGATAGCGTGGTGGCAAGATGATCCCAGGAGAGAAGATATAACAAGCATAGCATAGTCCAGCCAGTTCAGCCAAGCTCCGCCAGTGTATTCAACCCAGCCTAGAACCTAGCTCTAGAACCTAGCTCAGCTTCTGTCAAAGGCAAAGGACCACACTGGCCCCTGGGATGGGACACAGGTACCAGGCAGGGTAGCCTCCCTAGGGGACCTGGAGAAAAGGGATTGACCTGACTCCTGGGATCAGCCCTGAAGATTCGATCTGTCCTGGAGGCCCCCTTCTCTCCGTGCCCTATTCCCAGCCTGCTCTTAGCTCCTATGGGATTGGGGTGATGGGGCTGACATGGCTCTTGTCAATTCTCCCTCCAACATGCTGCAAACTGTGTTAGGCCAGGAATGATCTCCCCCTGATTCAATTTGTCAGCCCCAGGCCCTCCGGCATCGGGCGGGTGCGGCAGGCAGGCAGGAGCTGGGCCCTGAAATATGGTGGGTAGCTCAGAGCAGGCGGGGGCTGGGGCGGGAGGTGATGGATGGGCTGTGGGGGAGGCAAGGACTGTGTTTAATAACAAAATTGGTATGCAAGGCCACATTCCGCGCTAAGCATGAGTGATCCAGAGCCACAAAGTATTACAAATCCCCACTAAACAGATGCTGACAATGGAACAAGACGTATCAAATCAGATCCACTTCAGAAACATTAATATCCCTGTTCCTATCCCTGCCTGCTGCCCCCACTATGCTCACCACATCTGTGCTCATACATTTGTGCACATGCGTGCATGCACACACACACGTACATGCATCCAGAGGGGCTGCTGATACATACATACAGGCAGACACAGCCTATTTTCACAGGCTTCCTGCACACACACATACAAGGTACACACGTAGAGCCCACCCACAGACAGATACATTCAAGGCAGACTACATGGTGCACATACAGATGTACACATAAACTGAGTGTGTGTGTGTATTCTCCACAGATGTGCTTAGAGCTAGACATAGATGCACCCAATAAACAAGGAAAAGCATAGGCAGAGATGGCTAATGTAGTGGCCCTCAATGGTAAGAGGGATCTGTGCCTACCCAGGGGACATTTGGCAATGTCTGGAGATTTTATATAAATATACATAGTATACATGTTAGGCAAATGCTCTACATTTGAGCTATATCCCAAGCCCCTGGAGATTTTTTTTTTTTTTTTTGAGGTAGGGTCTCACTCTAGCCCAGGCTGACCTGGAATTTACTCTGTAGTCTCAGGGTGACCTCGAACTCACAGCAATCCTCCTATCTCGGCCTCCTGAGCATTGGGATTAAAGGCGTGCACCACTATGCCCGGCCCATGGAAATATTTTTGATGTTAAAACTTGGGTGGGGAAGTGGGGGCTGCTACTGGCATCTAGTGGGGAGATGATGTTAAACAATTTATAGTACCCTAGACAGCTCCTCACAAACAGGATTATCAGACTCAAATGTAAATAGTACTGTGGTTGGGAAGCCCTGGTCTAAGGCAGATATATACAGACTAGCATTCTGCCAACAGGCACACCAACGAATGCAGTCACACCCAGAGACTCAGACATGCATAGAGATGCACAGGGCCACGGGGTCATTCCCAGAGACATGGTCATAAAGTCAAATTCACAACAGCCGCTGGATGAAGAGTCACTCGTGCACATAAATACATGCACAGGTTTAGACAATACAGGCACTGACACACGCACCCATAGATATAGACACTTACAGACATACAAACACACACACACACACACACACGTACACGCACACGCACACACACAATCACAGTACAGAAGCCACCAGGCTCTACATTAGGATGAGGCCGGAGTCTGAGTGGATAAACAGAGCTGTCTACCAGTCTGCTCACACAGCGGGGACATCACAGACTAGGAGGGACAGCCTGTGCAGGTTCTGTTCAATTACATTTTGTTCAAGTGGCTTATGCCTAGCCTTGATGGAGGCACTGGGGAACGTGGAAGGGGAAAGTGAGCTGCTCCCGAGGAGCAATTAGTTTGTAAGTTCATGACTTTTTGTTTGTTTGGTTTTGTTTTTTCGAGATAGGGTCTCACTCTCGCCCAGGCTGACCTGGAATTCACTATGAGGTCTCAGGGTGGCCTTGAACTCACGGCGATCCTCCTACCTCTGCCTCCCAAGTGCTGGGATTAAAGGCATGTGCCACTATGCCCGGCTCAAGTTCATGACTTTTTAAAATCTTTTTTAAAATTTTTTTCGGTTTATTTTTATTTAATTATTTGAGAGCAACAGACAGAAAGAAGCAGAGAGAGAGAGAGAGAGAGAAAATGGGCGCCAAGTTCATGACTTTTTAAAAATATTTTTTAATTTATTTATGAGAGAGAGGGGGAGAGAGAGAGAGAAAGACAGAGAACAGGCATGCCAGGGCCTCTAAGCATTGCAAATGAACTCCAGACACATGTGCCACCATGTGCATCTGGCTTTACGTGGGTACTGGGGAATTGAACCACTGAGCCATCGCTCCAGCCCAAGTTCATGACTTTTATCATTCCTTCATTCACTTAGCAAACAAGGACAAATATTACCATTCTACCTACAAAGTGAGACATCTACTGTATGCACTATGCTTGGCAAACCTCGCCCTGGACTGGCACACGTTGTCTAGTTGTATCAGATGAGAACAGAAAAAGAAGGGATAAACAATTCTTATATACCCACTGTATATGACAGGGACAAACTTTGCATGTATTATCCCACTGAGTTATTGGCAAAACTTTACAAAGTTGACTTCAGCTTAAATGGCACCTCTGCAGTCACACAACCCCTGTAGGGCTTGGGATCTAAATTCATCTCAAAGTCCAAAGTACTGGTTTTTACTTGCCCATGCTGCCTGGCTAAAGACACACGGAGCTTAGGGTCCAGGGCAGAATGCTGAGTTTTCTTTCCTTGCCATGCAACTCTGGGCAGTGTCTTTACTGACTGGGGCTCCATTTACTCTGTTGGTGAGCAGAATGGGGTCATTAGGGGTCAAGATGTCCAGCTGCTGGCTTGGCAAGCCCACCTTCTGAATCTTTCTTTAGCAATGCTCTTCCTCTTCCCCTTTCCTTTCCTTTCCTTTCCTTTCCTTTCCTTTCCTTTCCTTTCCTCTTTCTTTCTTTCTTTCTTTCTTTCTTTTTTTTTTTTTTCTTGCGCAGGTTTAATTCCAACTCTGACTCCTTCCCTGACCCACTCCCTCCTCTCTGCCACCAACCCTTTCCCCTTCCAGTTTTCTGGGTTTCTCAGAGGCTCAAGGACTTGATGAGTGGTCTGCCTTGGAGAAGAGAGGTCTGAGCTCCTGAGCAGCCTGGCTCCCGCCCAGCCCATCAGCAATGGCTTCCTGGTCCCTCCCTATTTCCACAGCCCACCCCCAATAATTTCCTCCCATGCTCAGTCACTCGCTGCCTAGTGATCCATGGGTTTTAAATTATAACTGGGACCCAGGAAACGCGTTCCTAAGTACAATATTCATGGGCTGGGCTGACACTTTTAATTAAGGTGATTTACACTGAATTATCCTTGGAAATAAAGAAATGGTGCACTGCCCGGGAATAAACCATCATCACCAGCCGCCTTTGTAAGTTACACTTCCTTTTAATCTATTTGGGGAATTGTTTATCTAGTTCATTACCCAACCAAACACCGAGGCCGGCCTTAAATAAGGCTTAAGTGGGGGTGGGGGCACTGCCATCTCCCTACCCCGCCTCTCCTCCAAAGCCACCCAGTCTCCCTTTGGCTTTTTTTTTTTTCCCCAGCCCTCTTAAAGCACTGCTCAGAGGAGGCAGCTTTCCCAGCCTGGAGGCCAGCTCTGGCAGTGGCTCCAGGAACTTCCAAAGAAGATCTCTGAGCTCAGGACCCACCAATCTAAGCCCCCATTTTCAGCTCTGTGCACTCCGTATCCAAGGCTGCTGCTTCTCTTTGGGTGGAAACTCCTGTCCCGGAGCAGAGGTCTGGGAGACAGCCTATGCCACCTGCCTTTCCATCTTCAGCCCTCATCAGTGTCCCTGTGAGTCCTTGGTACACATTCTGTTCCTACCCCATCACCATCCCAGAGACATCTTAGGCTGCGTTTACCCAGAGCCCTACCTGTTGCCTCTCCTGCCTGTGGACACTTGATTCTCTGTCACCACCACCCTCCAACCATAAAAGTAGGCAGAAGGCTTCCACCTAGTAAGTACCCCAGTAAGCCTTCTACCTTCTCCCCACACTACCACTGCCTCTGTCCTAAGGCAACCTCATCAATTGTCCCTGGGACCCTGCCCGACCTCCTCATTTTCCTACCTGCTTCTGCATTCAGCCAACATTGCGCTCTGGCGGCTCGAGCCACTCTCCTACAGCTCATCCATAAATGTTCTCATTCACGTACCTACATGTGGGACCCCGTCCTGCATGTGCGGCCCTCCTTCCTCTGCCCTTAACCTAACTTTATCCCTCTGTTTAAGTAGCCAAGTGCTGGGGTCTGAGGGAACCCCCATGCAGGACTTGGATGGGAAAAGACAGGGGAGGGGAGGGTGAGGGACGGGGGTAGGCACGGCTTTGAAGAGTGCCAGTGCTCAGCAAGTGACAGGTGCTCTTTCTCTGGCCACTGGGAGCCTGTGGTTCCTGGGATTTGGTCATCTGTGGGAAGGTGGGTTTTATCAGGATGTGGTGTGAGCACACTGAGGAGGGTGGGAATGGGGGCGTGTGCACACCTGTGTGCTAAGCCAGTGCCTGTGGAAACCAGCCCCCTCTGCTTAGGAGCTGGTAGGCCTCTGAGTCCTTTGTGGGCCCTTGTGATCCGCTCTGGGTTGTTGGGTGGAGGGCAGCACAAGGCAAACAGGTCCATTAGACAAGTTCCTCAAGCAGAACCATGAGCGGGACTTGTCCAAGGCACTTTGGCAGCAGCGCCCATAGGCTCAGGGTGGGCTAGACTGAGGGAGAGATGGGGAAAGCGTTGGAGGCACGGGAAAGGTGAATGTGAGGGAACGGGACAGTTGGAGAGCAGAACAGACCAGCCAGCAGGGGAACAAAGGGAGGTGAGGAGGGAGAAGAGTCAGAAGGGAGGGAGGGGGTGAGGCTTTGGCTACAGGCCATGAATGGGAAAGGTCCCATTTGGCTTTCTGCCCTTCTGTGGGACTCGGTTTTCCCATCTGTGAAATGGCCAGTCCGTGGCCCCTCTGTTTAGGATGCTGAAGGTATAGGACATTATCTCTGAAGGTTGGGAGTCTCATCTTTTTCTAACCTCCTCCTGTCCTCCCCAGAGCCAGCGGAGGCGGGGCAAGGGCAGTCCAGGTTGTGGCCCTCCCCGCGCCCGCCCGCCTGTCCTGGCCCGCGTGGCCCATCAGCCCGGAGGGAGCTGACACGCTCCTTGGGAATTTATCATGCACCCAATTACAATGTTAATTGGCAAGTTCCTGAAATCAATTAATTCGCAAATTTTTTCCAATTAAAAATCCAGATAAATCACGAGGGCCTTGGCTGGGCGAGCCGGTCCAGCCCGCAGTCCGGTGGGTGGGCGCTGCGGCCGGCCGCGGGGAGGGGCGCGCGGAGGGGGCGGCGGGCGCGGCTGCCCTTGAACGCCTTTGCCGGCCGGTCGGACTGTCAGCGCGCCGGGCGCGGCGGGGCCGAGACAGATAAAACCATCGACCCGTCGCCGCCAGCGCTTCGGCTTTATCGATCCGACGGGAATTTCACTTGCTGTGCAGATCCCGCTGTCCGGCTGTCAGACACCCCGGTGGGGAGGGGGCGTGCCAGGGGCGCAGGGCGCGCTAGTGCATGCGCAGGCCGGCCTGGGCGTCGGGGTGTTGGGCCCGGCCCATGGCCACCTGGGCCAGAGAGCAAGCAGGTGCCCAGGCTCGAGGTGGGAAAAGGGACCGGGTGGCAAGGGTGTGGAGGTGCCTGCAGTCCGGTGGCCTATGGTTCTATTACGAAGCACAGTTCTTGGACTTTCTGCCTCTGGCAGGTCAATCTCCTCCCCCATCCCGTGCATGAGTGAGGAGGGGTGGGAAAGATGCAGGGGCGCTGGTGTTAGATTGCCTGAGAGCCAAGCTTATCTTCATCTTTATTTAGAAAAGTCCCTTGTACTTCGTTTTTCTGATCTGTAAAATGGGGCAGTTATAGCCATGCACCCACATAACAGTATTTTGGTCAGCAATACACTACATATCGGACAGTGGTCCCATGAGGTTATATTGCCTAGTGACATTGTAGTTTGTGTAACATGGCAAAATTGCCTAAAAGGAAGCATTTCTTAGAACGTGGCTGAGTCATAAAGCAACACAGGACTGTGTCACCTACCTCAGAGAACCCTCTGAAGAATAAACAAATTAATGCGACATAAAGTACTTGGCACAGTGAGTGTATTATTATCGCTAGTACTTACTGTCTTTTAAAGTATGCCTACAAATTCTCTTCCTGCTACTCTGTTCAAAAGACAGAATTACAGGTCCTTCCTTGAGTACGGACTGGGCTTGGTGTCTATTTCATCTTATTTATTTACTTTACATTATATTCATGTGGGGGAGGGCGCATGTGCCATGGCATGTGTGTGGAGGTCAGCGGACAACTTCAAGGTGTCTGTGCACCACCTTCTTTGAGACAGGGTCTCTCTTGTCTTCAAATCAACTGCCAGACGGCAAAACCAACCTCAGGCTAGCTGGCCTGGGAGTTTCGGATTCCATGGCTCTGCCTTCTGTTATCATGGCTACATTTGGGTCACAAATATCATCACTGCTTTGCATCTGGCTCTACATGGGTGCTGGGAAATTGAACCCGAGACAACAGGCTTTTCAAGCAAGCAACTTTAACTGCTGAGCCATCTCCCCTGTTTTTGTTGTTTGTTTGTGTTGTTTTGTTTTGTTTGAGACAGAATCTCATGAAGCCCAAGATGGCCTGGAACTCACTATGTAGCCAAGGCTGTCATTGGATTCCCGATTTTCCTGCCTCTACCTTCTAACTGTTGGTATCACATGTGTGAGACATCATGCCCAAGCTGGCTCAGACTTGAGCTTCTAGAGTGCTAGGATTACAGATGTGCACCACCGTGGCCAGACATCGAGTGCTGACCTGTTTCTCATAGAACAGAATAGGAGAAGCAATAGTATGTGACTTTAGTGAAAGGCATTGTGGCTTCCATCTTCGTCTCTCCTTCAGTTGCTTGCTGGTGTGCAGTCAGGGGCATGCTGGAAGGAATCTCAAGTAGCCCTTAGAGAGACCCACATGTTGAGGCACTGAGGTTTCCTGCTGACAGACAGACTCAATAGGGAGCCATCCTAGAAACAGAGCCTGCAGCCTCAGCCCAACCTTGAGATGGCTGTAGCCTTGAGTGACATCTTGACTTTAGAAGACTCATGAGGGAATCTGAACCAATGGCTACAACTACCCATAACCACCCTGGTGTGTTGTTCTCAAACTGATGACCTACAGAAATTGAGATAATAACTCTTTGAAGCCACTAAGTCTTAGGGCAACTTGTAACATAGCAACAGGTGACTAGTACTTCCTCCTTCAAAATTCATCCCTTTGGGGCTGGAGAGATGGCTTAGTAGTTAAGGCACTTTCTTGCAAAGCCAAAGGACTCAGGTTTGATTCTCCAGTACCTATGTACAGCCAGATGCATAAGGTGGTGTTAGCGTCTGGAGTTTGTTTCTGGTGGCTAGAAGCCCTGGTGTGCCCATTCTCTTTCTCTATCTGCCTCTTTCTCTCTTTCTTAAATAAATAAATAAAAATAAAAACCCCCAAAACAAAATTCCTCCCACAGGAAGCCTTCTTGGCTCGCTTTCTTTCTTTCCTTCTTCTTCTTTTTTTTTTTTGGTTTTTCAAGGTAGGGTCTCACTCTGGTCCAGGCTGACCTGGAATTCACTATGTAGTCTCAGGGTGGCCTCGAACTCACAGTGATCCTTCTACCTCTGCCTCCCGAAAGCTGGAATTAAAGGCATGTACCACCATGCCTGGCATGGCTTCTTGGCTCTGTGGGTTTGGTGTGCCTCATACAGCCCCAGTTCTTTTGGCATAGCAGTTTCTTAACCCTAGGGCTTGTAGTTCCTGACCCTCATACTCTTATTCTATGAACTTCCCAGGAGAGGGGCCATTTTGGATTCTCTGCAGCCTGCCTCATTCAGTTTGGCTGACTTGAACTGAACAAGGGGTGGGATTGGAGTCGTGGGGCAGGCTGTGGCCCTTGTGGCAGACTGTAGTTTGAAGCCTTATCTCTCGCCCCATGTGCTCTTCTATAATATGACCTTGTTACTTTCCCCATCAAAATTAGGGTATGTACTTCTTCCTCTGGAATCTGGGTGGACTAACACTGCCAGGGTTGATTGAGTACAGTGAAACTGACATTAAAATAACTTCAGAGGCTAAGTTAAAAAAGGTGACCAAGGGCCAGGCGTGTTGGTGCATGCCTTTAATCCCAGCACTTGGGCGACAGAGGTAGGAGGATCACCGCTAGTTCGAGGTCATCCTGAGACTACATAGTGAATTTCAGGTCAGCTTGAGCTAGAGTGAAACCCTACCTAAAAAAAAAAAAAAGATAACTGAGGGCTGGAGAGATGGCTCAGTGGTTAAGATGCTTGCCTGTAAGGCATAATGTCCAGGGTTCGATTCCCCAGTACCCATGTAAAGCCAGATGCACAGAGTGACACATGCATCTGGAATTCATTTGCAGCAGCTAGAGGTCCTAGCATGCCCATTCTATCTCTCTCTTCTCTCTCTCTCTGCTTGCAAATAAATAAATAATAATAATAATCAGGTGACCCAAGCTTGGATGTAGTTCAGTGGTGAAGCACTTGCATAGCTACAGCAAGGCCATGGGCTTGATCCCCATCACCCCACTCAGAAGTTCCATCTTGTTGGCTGGAACATTTTCTTTCGGAACCTTAAACTGCCAGGTAAGAAGAGAAATTACCCTAAGGCTACCATGCTATGAGGAAGGCTAGTCCACATGGAGAAGTCCCAAGCAGATGCTTTAGATCCAGCCCCATCTGAGGTTCCAGTTGTCAGCCAGCATCAACCACCAGACGAGTGAGTGAAGGACAAGACAACCTCCAGATGGTTCTGGCTCCCAGCTACTGCATCTTCCCAGCTGAGCCTGAGACATCTGGAGCAGACACAGCTATCCCCTCTGTGTCCTCTGAATTCCCGACCCTACAGACTGTGCTAGCATAATGGAATAGTTGCTTTCTACTGCTCCGACGAGAGGTCATTTTTTGCCCCTTTCTTCTGCTCCCCTGGATTAACTGGCTCCTCCCCAAGGCCCCTGAGAAGGCTCAGTGCAGTCCTGCAGGCAGGGACAGAGGAGGGAGGGCTGGGCAAGAGCTGGGGTGGGAGCACGTCTGAGCACATTCTCAAGGTTGTCACCTTTCAGTCCTTGAAATTCATGGAGAAGGCACTGCTTGCTCTCCTGCATGCCAGGACTCGTCTGGACTTCTGATGGAGCTGCCAGGCCCCGTACTTACTTCTTTTGTCCCTCCCCTGATGTCTCCACAGCGGTAGAGCTTGTGGCAGTGGCTCGCTCCCTAACCAGCTCCCGTTATGCTCTTCTGAGGCAGGGGCCTGAAGAGTCCCTCTCCTCCCCTCCTCCAAAGCAAAGCACGAGAGAGGCAGTGCCCTTCAGCTGGAGGAGCTGAGCGCTGAAAACAGCAGTGAGTGGCAGCAGGGTTCTGACTTCTCCCTGGAGGTTGGGGTAAATCCTAGTCGCTACGAGACTGAATGGAACCCCCTGGTGGGCAGCGTCCCAGTGGCTTACCTGGCAGGCAGTTGGGCCAGCTGCTCCAGTTCCTGCTCCATATGTTCCTGCAACTCACTGGGCCTCAGCAGGACTTGGCAGATGGGGCAGATTGGGGCTTGGCTGTCAAACAACGCTACCGCTTTCTTCTTACCTGGGCAGGAAAGGAGAATAGACACACATGAGCCGGGCTAATCTCAAGTGGCCCAGGCCTCTGGCCCAAGCCAGCTTCTGCCCTCTAGGGCTTCTGGACCTAGAGGAGGGGTGAGCCTTTGAGTTTTGGAGGCCACAAGCATCACTCTTTTCTTTTCTTTTCTTTTTTGTGGCTCCAGAGACTGTGGCCATAAATGACGTCTTCTCTGCTGGCTGTTCCTCTCCGACCCTGAGCACTCTGTTTCACATGTGTTTAATCATACTATCACCCAGAATGCTGAGTGTCCCTTCTGTCTGCACTTTCCTCACTGTTTTCACATTCCCCAGATGTGGAGAAGGAAGACAAGGCAGGGAGAAAAGGGGCAAGGGGTACATTCCTTCAGTCATTCAACAAGCATTCCCCCACGTTCCTCTGAGCCAGGCCTAGTGCAGAGCAGTGGGGCTCCAGAATGAAATCAGATCTAGCTTTTTCTCTGGAAGTCAAGTATCAAAGAAAGACCAACAAGGGGGCAGATGACGTCCAGCGTGGCGTTCTCTCCTTCCCTCACGGTTCCCTCTGAGTGCTGGATGATCTTATTCCTTCTGTGGCTATAACTCCCACCCATATCCAGTGACTGCACACTTTGTCTGTACCTCTGCCCTGGATTTTACAGGCTCCTATAGCCAAACACCTAGTGGATACCAATGCCTGAATTTCCCGTAAGTGCCTGAAATTCAACAATTCAAATTGGAGTTCTTTAACTTCTTCCTCTCTTCCAAAGCTGCGACTCCTTTAGTAGTACCCATTTCTGGTAAGGACATCTTTTACTGAGTCATTCATGCCAGTAACCTCAGTCTCACTGTGTGCCCCTTCTCATGCCCACCTCTCTCACATTCATTTAATTATCAATTCTTATCCATTCTCCTTTTACAATATACATATATTTTTACATTCATGTTCTCTCTTCACTTAGGTCTCACTACTTCTCCATTGGATAACCTCATTGGTCTCATGTCAGTAACATTAATTCAGGGTTTTCTCTCTTCAAACTACCCTTCAGGCTGGGTGTGATGGCTCAAGCCTGAAATTCCAGCACTTAGGAGCCTGAGGCAGGAAGATTGCTATGGGTCTGAGGCCAACCTGAGCTTCATAGTGAGCTCCAGGTCAGCCTAGGCTATATTGAGAGACCCTGTCTCATAAAATCAATTTACCCATTTACCCTTCAACACACTGGGGCTTTTTACTAGTCTATGACTAATGGTAACCAGAACAAACTGTGCTCAGAGGATCCTGGAGGTTGCCTGTTTCATCTCTCTTCTGACTCCTAAACCACTTCCCAGTGTCTGCTTAAAGGCATAGGATTGAGAGTCCTATTTATCTATAAATATCCCGAGCTATATCCCTGGAGGCTGTATGGGAGGAAACATTCTTTCTTGTGTGTGTGGTCCTAGGAGTTGAACACAGGGCATTGTACATGCTAGGCAAGTCTCTCCCGGTAAACTACATCCTAACCCCTGCAGTAAAGACTCCTTCAGCTTGAGCCCAGACCTTCTTCCCCTTGGTGTCTGGAAAGGTCACGGTCAGCTTCCACAGAGATAAAGATCATGCTAGTGATGACCAGGATGGTTAGCTGAGTAGGGTTACCAGATTAAGTATAGGATATCCAGTGAAATTTGATTTCAGATGTACAATGAGTATTTTTAAACTATAAGTATGTCCCAAATATTGCAATGAACATATTTAAACTAAAAGTTTTTGTTTTTCTAAAATAAAAATGACCTGAATGTCTTGTTTGCTTGTTTATGTATTTATTTATGTATTTACTTATTTATTTATTTATTTATTTAAGAGCAAGAGAGAGAGATAAAGGAAGAGGCAGATAGAGGGCAGGGGGAGAGAATAGGCATGCCAGGGACTTTAGCTGGTGCAAATGAACTCCAGACACATGCAACATCTTGTGCATCTGGCTTAACTGGGTCCTGGGGAATCGAACCTTGGTCTTTGGCTTTGCAGACAAGCACTTTAATTGATAAGCCATCTCTCTGACCCCATGTCTTGTATTTTTTAAAAATATTTTTATGTATTTATTTGAGAGAGGGTAAGAGGTAGAGAGAGAGAGAGAGAGAGAGAGAATGGGTGTGCCAGGGCTTCTAGCCACTGCAAACGAATTCCAGATGCACCATTGGGGGAATTGAACCAAGGTCCTTTGCCTTTGCAGGAAAGTGCCTTAACCGCTAAGCCATCTCTCCAGCCCCATGTCTTCTATTTTTATTTGCTAAATCTAGTAATGCTATACCTAACGGAGCTCCGAGATTGGGCTGAGAGTAATAAACCGCCTCCCTCTGTCACAGATGAGGATTATGGCTTCCCTGGACGCCCAGATTGAGCCATCTGAGGCTCAAAGGAAAGAGCAGTCCATTCTGGGTGCATGTTCTAGGAGTGGAAAAAAGAGAAGCCTTAACCAAAGAAATGTCCTTGAAGCTACAAAGCTGTCACAGAGCTGGGATGTCAGCTGTGGAGGCTTTGTTGTGTGTGTGCCAGATACGAGTGGCTCCCGCCTATATGGCTAGATCTCTGAGGAGGGGAAGAAGTCCCACTGTCCGTCACCTGCCTCGGTGATTGTAGCTCACGTGTTTAAGGGATGGCAGCTGGAATACAGCTTTAAGTAAATGAAGCAGACCACCCTGGCCTGGAGGGTAAGGAAGAATTCTGGCCTCAGCTCTGCCCCCTCACTTCATTCAAACAGACAATGTCAGAGTTGAGTGACCTAGGAGTTTTCCAGGCCATTATCTTTATTCTAAAAATGGAGAAATTGAGCCGGGTGTGGTGGCGCACGCCTTTAATCCCAGTACTCGGGAGGCAGAGGTAGGAGGATCGCCATGAGTTCAAGGCCACCCTGAGATGACAGAGTTAATTCCAGGCCAGCCTGGACCAGAGTGAGACCCTACCTCGAAAAACCAAAAAAAAAAAAAAAAAAAAAAAAAAAAAAGAAGAAGGAAAAAAAAGAAAAATAAATAAAAATAATAAAAATGGAGAAATTGAGGCTTAGAACTGGACTCACTGAACTTGCCTATTGGTCTCATGGCTTCATTTATTTATTCAGCAAACATTTATAAGACAATTGTCTGATGTCAGGCATTATTCTAGGGGAAACTGGAGCTCAGAGATAAGTAAAATGCATTCGTGGTCTCTGGGAGATTACAAGTTAGTGCAAAAGACAATAAAGAAAGCCAGTGACTTCAGTCAATGTGGGTCAGAGCCACCAGGGAAGCGGGAGCTATGAAGGGGACTGTGGGAAGGCAGGAGGAGGCCAGAGGGTCCCCCCGGGAGATGATGCTCAGTGGCAGGCATGTAAAGGAGAGTTGACAAGGTTTGGGGGGCAGATCATTGAAGTAGGATCTACAGTGTAAAGAGGGGAGATGCTGAAAGAGGAGGATGGAAAAAGGGAGGGTCCAGGACATGGACTCTGAACTGGAGTGGAAACATCAGGGGTTCAGTTCCTTTTGGCCTGGGCCACCAAGCCTGGCTCCTAGGGCCTACCGGAGCCCAGACATCGGTATCCCGTGTACTTATTCTTTTTGATAACTTTACTGCTACTTGGTTTTCTGAACTTAGCTTCCATTTCCTTATCAGGGCATTGGGCCCTCTTCTTGACTGCCAGCTTTTGGAGGAGCACGGGAAGGGACCGTCACGAGTGGCCTGCAGCCTGGGTCCTCCATCCCATTTGTACTTGCTCAGGGGTTAGAGTGGCAGGTGTCTGCACAGCCATGCACCTCCGGCTTCCCCTCCCCCGCTGTGTTCCCTATAATTTTATATTGAGACCTGTGGTCATGACGTGGATTTTACTGCACTAACGACATGGCCTGCCCAGGTTTAATGACAAAATCCATACTCTGGCCCTGGGCCTGCTCCTCGTTTGCATAATTCCCAGAATACAGCTCCCTGAAGCTTTTGACCTGGACCATTACAGTGGCCATAAAATGGGCCATAAAACCGCTGGGGATGGCCAAGAGGAGGAGGCTATGGTCTTGCTGGGGTGGGAACGAAGCCCTCAATCCCCCCACTCTTAACTAGTCCTAGGGTCAGATGGTGTCATCCTCTGGCTCTTCCTTTCCAAGGTTTCTAGAATCTGGGAGTCCATCTCAGGCTGGTGAGCGGCCCCAGGAAATCCTTAGTAGGTTGCTCATCTAAGGAGGGTTCCCTTTTCTAAAAACCACACACAGCATCACTGGTAGGAAGCTGGAGCCCTAAGAGGCAGGCTGTCAGGAAGCACTGGCCCCTTGAGTATTTCTCACTCCCGCCCTTGATCCCTTGCTCCGCCCCCCAAAGTTGGGCAAGGCCTTTTGCCACAGGTGGGTGTCTAGGTCACTCAATCCTAGGTTAAGTTCTGTCATTGGGAGCCAGAAGGCCTAGCTCCCAGGGGGGTCAGGTGACAGGCTGAACAGCGAAGTGGGGAGCCGCAGGAAGCACGAGGGTATGGGGACAGGGACTGGGCTGAGCTGTCAGTGCTAAAGATGATGAATGGGGGAGGTGAGGCGGGAGGCCCAGTGTTATCGGCAGCGGATGGCGAGCGCAAGCGCTCCCGGCTCTCGCTAATCCCCGGGCGCTGCCTCAGCCCTTGCACTGATAACGAGGAAATGGGACTGACAACAATTTTTAGCTGAGAGATTCTTCACCAAAATGCCAGGCGGCCGGAGGTCTGACAGCGCCTGATTGAGTGTGTGAGTTGGGGGGGGGGACGCCCGCGGCCCCCTCCCCTCCCATGCAAAGATGGATCGCTCATTCCGCCTCCCGTCTACATTCATTACTGCCTCCCTCCCCGCCCCTCTTGCCACTGGAGGGGAGGGCCTGCCACCTCCACTTCTACGCCCGCTGCAGGTATCTCCCAAGCAGGAGGGGGGCAGGGCAGAGAGAGGGCACCCTGACCTTAGCCTTACACAGGGTAGCTCTAGTCTAGGCTCCTTAGCCGTGTAACCTCAAGGCTGGTCCTGTCCCTTGTTGATCTATTAACTACCTTCTTTCCCCAGCCCCCACCCCCCCACCCAAGACAGTAGCAAGGCTCTCTGAAGCTCCAACTGGAAGCTTCCCAGACGGACTGTCGCTTGAACAGGGAGAAGTGGGCAAACTAGGGAAGCCCTGGCCTCGGCTTGGGCCCGTGCTCCAGACTGCCCAGCCCTTCAGCCTCCCAGCAGGCCTCAAGTACCTGGGGGTCTAGATCAGCCCTCTGCTGCCCTCCTCTGTTGGGAATTCCTGACCATTCGAAACATCTCCAAAAGGCTGCCCCTTCTCTACCATCTTCCACAGGGAGACTTGGGCACTTTAATAAGAGGCTCATTCCAAGGGAAGCCCCTCCCCATTTGGTCACTAACTCGAGTCTGGCCTTGTAGATCCCCAAACTGTCCTTGTCTCTCTGGCTTGGCTTATTTGCTCTTGCCCAAGTTCTGTGGCCTGGAGATTCCATTCTCACCTCTGTTTGTCTAAGCAGCAATTCCCTTCTTTCCTATCTTTTCTCTGCAGACCACAATAAGGCATGGTTTAACAGGGCACAGTGGCTCACTCTGTAATACCAGCCTCTGGAGGCTGAGGCAAGAGGATTGCCATGAGTTCAAGGCCAGTCTAGGCTATAGTGTGAGACCTTGGGGTTGGGGGAGAGAAGGGAGAACAGAGAAGAGAGAGAGAAAGGGCAAAAGGCATAGTCTGACTGCCTGTGTCTGGCTAGGATTAGGGAACATTAAAATGAGGATGAGAGGACCCTAATAACAGATGGCCATGGTGAGTGGGACTTTTATGACTACATGGGTACATAAGTGTCAGTATATATAAACAGGTATGTTCTGCCCTTCCCCTCACCACTCCACCTCTCAGTAGAAGGGCTTCCATTTTCTAGTGATTAAGACACAGGATAGAACTTCAAGCCAAATTCAGCGGAGATGCCGCTTACCAGGTGTGCATGTGACCTTGGGCAAATCACTTAACCATTCTTTTTTTTCTTTTTTTTTTTTTCAAGGTAGGGTCTCACACTGGTCCAGGCTGACCTGGAATTCACTATGTAGTCTCCGGGTGGCCTTGAACTCTCAGCGATCCTCCTACCTCTGCCTCCCGAGTGCTGGGATTAAAGGCGTGTGCCACCACGCCCGGTTCACTTAACTATTCTGAGTTTCATTTCTTCTTATGTGAAATGGGGATAATATTTAACTCCTGGAACTTTTGTGAAGATCTTATTAAATCAGGGCTGTATACAAGCGATGACTCATTACTGTTCCTAGTAAGACACTCACATAAGTTTGTGCCTATATCCTACTCCATCCAGAGACCCATCTGGTTTTGACGTGGATACAGCCTTCTTCCTGCTTTGACTGAGATCAGCTACCATTCAGAGGGTAGGTATTGTGGTCCTGGCCCTGTAGAATTCTTTCTCTTGTCTGTCCTTACCCATATATCTGTTTATTGCTTTGTACATCAGTCAGGAGGAAAATGAGTTCAATTTTGATGTAGTTACTTTGAGGGAACCATAAACATGTTGAATTGCAAGCCTGGGAGACACCAACACATAGATAAGACCTGCAGCTCACCACTGTAGCCTCTGCGCCTGCAACCACGTCTGCCACAGGGTAAGTCATCAAGGAACATTTATTAAAGGGATAAACAAATGAAGTTGAGTAGGCAGTGAGCTCACTCAGAATAGTCTGGAGGAGGACGCTGGTTAACTCTGACAGGTGGGTGAAGTTTAAGTCACACAGGTCTGAGAAGTAATAACAGAGAGGAAGTAGGAAAAGCAGGGAAGCTTCCGACGTCAAGACAGAAAGTTCCAAGGAAGGGGGATGTCATTAATAGAGTTAAATGGTCCTGAGAGGTCAAGATCAAGAAGTGTCCCACCCACTCATCCTACCCGTGGTACGCCACATAGCCTTTTCATCCCATTCATTATGGATCAAAACACCTAATTATTCATCCACTTTCTCCTCCCATTCATCCCCTTCCTCCTCCTCATTTTTTTTTTTTTTTCTAGAAACCCATGATTGGCGCCTCCGCTGAGTGTGGGACAGGAAGAGTTAATGTGCTGACAGACGGCATTTTTTACCTTCAGTCAATATGAACAAGGCCCCAAGACTATGATTCCAAACATCTGGATTTCATCAATATGTGATCTGTCATCGTATATTGGCATTCCCTAGTCCCCGCGCCAGAGCAATGCGGCTGGTTTTATTAATACGTCAAATACATTATCCGTGTAATACACTTGTCTGGCTGGGGCCTCCCGCTGGGGCGGGGCGGCGGATTTGAATGTATGATGAATCAGTTTGCATTACATGTTCGTAAGTCATCATTTGTCAGGATTAATAGGCATCCCTGGTCGAGGAGGTGGGGGTAGGGCGGGCAGCCTGAGGTGTGTATTTAGCTGTGGCCCATACTTATCTGCTGGTGCCCAGGGATGCCCAGGAAACAGCTGTGCACCCTCTTGCCCAGACCCCAGGGTAGCAGCTGGCACTCAAAGGACAGAGGTGGCATTTTCAGCCGTTCCAGTGTCACTTGGAACCAAATAGGCCTATTTGTCTCTGCTTTGGGCTTGCCAAACAACCAAAAGGACGTGGCAAGGGCTATTTTCATAAGCCATCTAACTCTTAACTCATTCTTTAGGACTCAGCCTAGAATTCTTTCCTCCAGGAGGCCTGCCCTGACTCCCCTAGAATATGCTAGGCACCTCCTTGGTGTACTCACAGCCTCGTGTGCTATTTTTTTCATAGCACGTGTCACATGATACTGCCTGTTATGTTCCACTTTCTTTGGATTATGAATTTCCTAATGGCAAAAAATTAACTTGTTCACTGTTATAGCCTCAGCATCCAGCAGAGAACATAGTCCAAAATAAGAGAAAAGTAATAGAGTAGACATCACTAAATATTCCTTGAATTAACAAATACATGATTATTAACCTCACCACATTCCCCAAGTATAGACATTACCATGGAGACAAAGGACTTTCTCTGACTCCTTGCCCCTACCTCGACTCTAGTCTAGCCTGGTCATCTGTCCTGTTATTCATGCCTTATCTACTCCTTCCCACAAGACATGCAGAGATCCCGTAGCAGAACACCGGGGTCCGTACATGTGATATTCTTACCCAGACCAAATACACAGAGGTGACAACTCATGCCCACATGCCCTTGCCCTCTTCCTTCTCTCTCTCTTCTGCCTGTGGAGGCTCAGGTTGGTGCTGCCTGCCCCACATGGTCTCCTTTCAGCTCCAGGTACAAGAGTCTGGCTGGTGCCCTGACCCCTATTATGATGGATGCTATGAACTGTCTCCGTCCACCTAGGGGGCCTGAACTGAGCCAGCTTTGACTCCTGGGCGGCCAATAGCAAACATCTGCAGGGCCGCCAGGTGCAGGGCAGCCTGTGGATAAGTTTAGGCTCAAGTTGGAGCTAAAGGCCCAATCCAACTCACCGAGTCCTGGTTGTGGGACCTGAGCCCTTGGTCCCAAGAAGCCTTTGCTGCAGCCAAGTACAGAGGTTGGTATGGTTTCAGGGTCCACAGCTATTTCCTACCCCTGACCTTGGCTATTCAGAACATAACTGAAGCCTTTCTCCTCTTGTAGAACATTCATTCCCTCAACTCCTTTAGCTAACGGCTCCCAGACAGCTCCTGTGTTGGGCTGGGCCTTTGGTGAGGGACAAGGGGGGGCCTCCCATTGTTTCCTGAGATTAGGCTTTAGAACTGTAGGTAAGAGCAGGACTAAGAAAAGTCACATATGGACAGTGCACGCGTATTGTATCATATCTCTCAACATATGTTCATACATAGGGTGTTTTTCCACATCGGGACTCATACATGCATGCTTCTATTCAAGAGCAGCGTGAATATACCTGCATGCTCTCCTAGTGTGCCCCCACTTCCCTCCCTCCCAGTACCTCCCTGGCCATGGAGCTCGAATGCTCGGACTGTACTGTTTCAAGTCAAGTAACTTCAAGTGTGCTTTACCTCCTGCTGGCTCAGGCTATGGGCTTATAAAAATGAAGTGGGAGCCTCCACAGCTGCGGGCAATAAATCCTGAATGGTGGAGGAGGGCAGTGTACCTGCATTCTAGGCGGATAGGTGCAGTGCGGGACACTAATGACAGACAAGTGGCTGTGGGGCTGGACTCGCAGTGGGCAGCTGCCTAGCCTCAGGCACTGCCTGCTGGTCCAGCCCAGGGTGGCTGCCTCTCCCAGACCTGCGCAATCAGGAGATGCGGGAGCACGGCAGAGGAAGGTAGAGGAAGAGAAGAACTGGAGTGAGAGTGAGGGAGCCAGCCATGTGCTGCTAAGGCTGAGGGGAGCCCTTGCATCTGGAGATCAATTAGCATCAATTACTGACTTCATTTAATTGTCGTCCAAGATGAATTTGTCATTTTTAGCTGGGAATTAATGGGAGACCTTCACCTCTCCCTGGCAGAAGCAGCCGAGCCAACAACGGTCACCTCAGGCTCTTAGGGGCCCGGCATCCCGCTTGGGGCAGGGGCCGACGGTAGACGGGCTTCTGCTCCCTGGGCAAGCTCTAAGCCTGGCCTGCGAGAGCCCAGGGCCAAGGTGGAGGCTGAGGGTCCTGGAGAGCAGTCCTTTGCTGCCTCTGGCTTCAGCCAGAAATTAATTTGCTGGGCTGAGCATGTTTACCTTTTCCCAGCAAAGGCGAGACGGTAAACAGCGGCCCAGCGGCTGAAATTGAATTGATAACTGCATCAACGTGCCAGATAACGCCTAAAATAATACGCCGATAAGGAAATTCGATTTGATTTGCTGCTGCGCATCAGATTGGCCCCATCTGTAGCTGCCTGTAATCATTTTCAATTGCGTTGGGAAACCTTATTTGTCCTTAAATATTTCTGTCATTTTTCATTGCCGGCGACAGATCCTTGGGCAGGTGGCAGGGGTGCACTGCCTCTGTTGGCGCAGGGTGGTGGCCCGAGGAAGGAGGGGTGGTGGGACTCAGAAGGAAGGAGGCAGGGAGCAGGCAGCCGGGCGGTGACAGCTGTTCCTCCAATCAATCACACTGTCGACAGGGAGGGACGACTGGCTGGCAGAAATTGAGTTTGCCTCACAGGGGACGATTGAGCAAATTAATAGCCCATTAGCCAAGCAGTGACCTGAGAAATGAAGGTGCAGGGGTTCCTGCTCACTCAGGCCGACTGGGGTGGGGCAGGGCAGGGGACGGGTCCAGGGAGGGGACAACCAGGAGGGAGTGAGGGAGGAGGGATGGAGAGAGGATGAGGTCGAGAACATGTATGTGGGGGACAGAGTGGAAAGTAGATAAGATGTTGTAAGAGGAAGACATCAAGTTGGGGAACGAAGGTTAGAGGTGCAAACAGTCCTAGCAGTGATGCTGTGGACAGAGTGGGAGGTGGCCCTGGCTAACATTTTCTCTAACACTTTCCCACGAGCACCATGCCACCCTCAGCTCTGGAGACTGCCTTCGCTTCCTCTCATGGTGTTCCAGGAACACTGGCCTATGTCTAGGGGCACCACTTCCTTGCAGATCTCTCCAGGACAGGCTTTTACTCTCCTACCTGTGTGCTCCTCAGGCCAGGAGGTGTGGCCAGTATCTTGCAGATCAGGGCTTCTCTAATGCTGTGGGGCTCTTGGAGTTCAAGTGCCCCTCTGCTTCTCACCTGATCTGCCATTCTCCCCATTCATCACTGACGAAGCATCTCTCCCAGGTCACTGCTCTGACCCTCTGAGCTCCTCTTATTTTGTTCCTGTACTGTTTCTACCTGGCGGACCTTGTCAATAACCTCATTTGTTCGGTGATAGAACTCCTGTCCCAGACACCTCATGGCCTTGTACCTATCGTGCTTGCTTCCACCCTCTCTCCAACTCGGAAGTCACCAGTAACTCATGGACACAAGCCTGGACCTCACAGTGCATAATGTTAATGTCTGGCCAACATCCTCAGCTTCTTTACCCCCTTTGCCATCCTCATGGTTCAACGGCTGTCCTTTCGGTCTCATACACACAGGTGGCTAGGTGCAGCTGGGGGAGAAATCACAGAACTATGCAGATATGTGCCAATAAAAATTCACAGTTTCCAATCTTAGCACTGCCAAACAATCTTTTTACATGCTCTTGGTCAGCTCTGTCTCTCCTCGCCCTCAGAGACAATTCAAGAATATTTTACCAGCCTGAGCCCCCTGCCCTTCTCCTGCCTTCCCTGACTGTCTTGCTTCCTACTTGAGTTCAAAACTGAGAGTTCTTAGGCGTGAATTCCTTTAGTCCTACTGTTTCAACTCACCTCCTTGTTCTCTCCAGTTTCAGTGGAAGAGGTGTTCATCTTCCTGTTTTAGCTTAGCTGCTTCTCCTGAGCTTGGAATCCCAATCCCACGCCTGTTTCTGTTCTCTGTTAGTTCCCCTGTCCACTACGGCCTCCCCTTGACTTTCTCATGTTTCCCTCCATAAGCCCCGCGTAGCCAAGTCTCTCCCATATTACAGCAATATCAACCTTCATTTGTCCTTTCCTGTAATGAATGTTCTTTCCTTCTCTCCCCTTCTCTTCTTGACTCTCTTGCTGTCCATACCTTATCTCCTAACCACTTTTTTTTTTTTTTTTTTTGAGGTAGGGTCTCACTCTAGCCCAGGCTGACCTGGAATTCACTATGTAGTCTCAGGGTGGCCTCAAACTCATAGCGATCCTCCTACCTCAACCTCCTGAGTGCTGGGATTAAAGGTGTGTGCCACCACGCCCGGCTTCCTAACCACTTCTTAACTCACCACACTGAATTTCATCCCTCTTCATTCTTTTTTTAAAAAAATTTTTTTTGTTTATTTTTATGTACTTATTTGAGAGCAACAGACAGAGAGAGAGAAAGAGGCAGAGAGAGAGAGAGAGAGAGAGAGAGAATGGGCACGCAGGGCCTCCAGCCACTGCAAACGAACTCCAGATGCATGCACCACCATGTGCATGTGGCTCCTGGGGAATAGAGCCTTGAACTGGGGTCCTTAGGCTTCACAGGCAAGCGCTTAACCGCTAAGCCTCCCTCTCCACCCCCTCATCCCTCTTCATTCTATGGAAGTTTTAATCAGGTCCTAATCATAATCTGCTAAATAGAATAGATGCTCCAGGTAGTTATCTGTTAATTCAGTAAATATGCATTGTGTTACCCATGTGTTAGGCACTATATCAGACTCTGGCAGTACAATGAGATTTACATCCTAACATAAAATGCTTAAGACAAAGAATCATAAAATAGCAGTTGTGTCAAAGAAAGAAAACTGTGCTATGGAGCCCATAATTTGGAGATATTTCCTAGTCAGGGAAATCCGCACAGGCTTCCCTGAGGAGCCCACACAAGTTGAGATGTGATGGCTAATAGAAGCTGAAGCAGCAAGGAGGAGGAGAAGGAACAATGCCGGCTCCCATCCTCAGCTAAGCACTGCATTACTTATCCTGTTCTGTAAGTGGGGAGACAGACAAAACAAGGCCTATGGCTTGCCTGTGGCTACATGATGAGTAGATATGTTGGTTCTTCCTTCCTTTCTTTCATTCTTCCTTTTTTTTTTTTTTTTTTTTTTTGAGGTAGGGTCTCCCTCTAGCCCAGGTTGACCTAGAATTTACTATGTAGTATCAGGCTGGCCTCGAATTCACAGTGATCCTCCTACCTCAGCTGCCTGAGTGCTGGGATTAAAGGTGTGTAACACCATGCCAGGCTTTTTTCTTTCTTTTGAGATAGAGTCATGTATCCTAGACTAGCCTGTAACTTGTTGCTGAGGATGACCTTGAACTTCTGACTCTCCTGCTTCCACCCTGGAAATGCTGGGATTACTCCTGAGGCATACTCCACCATGCCAGGTTTGTGATGCTGAGGATCAAAGCCAGAGCTTTGTGAATGCTAGGTCAGCACTTTACAAATGGCACTGCCCCCCCACCAGCCATACATATTGGGCTTCCACCCAGGCAATGAATACCAGAGTCTATGCTGTCAACCACTCTATTGTCTCTGATGCTCACTCTTCTGATTCTCATTCACTTCTCTGTCTTCACACTCAGAGTTTCATTCCTTCAGTTCTTACCTCCAATCCTGGCCCATATATAACACTGTGAAATTCTCTATTTGTTTCTTCAAATTCAGCATGTCTGAAATGGGATACATCTTGCTCTAGTCCTGCCTTCCTCTTGATTTCTTTGTTTCAGTGAATGGAACCATCACTCACAGTCTTCCCTAAATTCACAATCTTGATTTTATTTTCTCAGGCCCCTACATCCAATAAATCAAGATCTTAGCTGTGTTTACCTCCCAAGCATCCGTCAAGAATCATCTTCTTGGGCTGGAGAAATGGCTTAGCGGTTAAGCAGTTTGCCTGCAAAGCCAAAGGACCCAGGTTCAATTCCGGGACCCACGTAAGCCAGATGCACAAGGTGACGCATGTGTGGAGTTTGTTTGCAGTGGCTGGAGGCCCTGGTGTGCCCATTCTTTTTATGTGCCTCTTTTTCTCTCAAATAAATGAAAAATATTTTAAAAATCATCTTTTCTATTAACCTAGTTTAGACACAGTCATCTTAAGTCTTCTAATGGATCTCTCTCCCCTTTAATCTGTTGCCATCTCTACAGAGAGAAGAACTTCCTAAAACAAAATCACTATTATTCGACCACTTAAGACCCTTCCCTCACCCTCAAAGCCCACAGCATAAATTCTGAACTCATCTTATAAATTCCTCTCCAACCTCACGTCCCTTTATGTCCCCTCCAGCAACACTGTATTCTATGGTTGGACAAGACCCATCTCTTCCTCTACTATCCCCACCACCAATAAAGCCTACACCATCCATCTCCCCATGGACGACTTGTAACTCTTGTTTATCCTGTGAGACTGCCCTCAGTTGGTGCTCCCCCCCTTTTTTTTCTTTTTGGTTTTTCGAGGTAGGGTCTCGCTCTAGCCCAGGCTGACCTGGAATTCACTCTGTAGTCTCAGGGTGGCCTTGAACTCATAGCAATCCTCCTACCTCTGCCTCCTGAGTGCTGGGATTAAAGGTGTGCACCACCACGTCTGGCAATGCTTGTTTTTAAATACCTTCCCTGATATTAATTATTCTTTTTTCCACACCATACTCTATACCTCTATTTTTGCACATATCCATTATTGCAGTTTTGTGTTTATTCACCTGTCTTCCATGTTCTGAGCTCTTTGAGGGCAGGGACGGTGTCTGACTCATCTTGGTGTATTTGAGACCCAGTCTAGGGTCTGGTGTAGAGTGGTGTTAGCAACTGTTAAATAATTCAGTGACCAAATTAATGGGAGAGGATTTGAGGGGCCTGTAGGAGAATGTCCAGAAAGAGAGAAATGAGGGTAAGAGAGGTGTCAATAGGTGAAGGAAGGCCATTAGGGTAATGTTGAGACTTTTTTTTTTTTTTTGCTTGAATCAAGTGTTCTAGACCTGGTGGGAATCGGGTGAAAGGTGACTGCATGAGCTGAACCGGATAGAAAATCTTATGCCTGGAAACATGGGTGACAGATGCTCACACAGGACAAACCATGTGCTAGAGGCCCTGGCAGCCTCCTCTGGTCACAGAACCCCTCTGCCAGGCCCCTTGTTGGCCCACCACCCCACCCGGAACCTCTGGGCTGTGCGCTCTCTCTCTCAGCAATTTCCCTACCCAAGAAAGCTCTAAGGGTTTCAATTACCGGCGCGTGGGATTTAGTGCCCTGGGCTTCTCTGACTGGGGGAGATTTATTTGAAGGTTTAGTGTCGTGGAGAATTCACGTCTTCACTCCCAGGAGCCCAGCTTCCGTCCCGAGCCCCTAAATCAGGAACCAAGATGGGCTATTGTCACTTACCGCATTAGCCTCGTTAGCGGACCAGGAGGGGTGATTAATAGCAATGCACACACAGCCATCCTGCTTGCTGCGCTCCTGCGGCTGCTCCTGACCTGGGAGGGGGTGGGGAGCGGCTGAGCCTGCTCCAGGGGACTGAGGACTGCAGGGCGGAGCCCCCTCCCCTGCACCAGACCAGCAAGTCCACAAGGCCCTGTAGATCTGGGCGCAGCTAAAGGTCAGCAAGCTCAGCCATTGAGGCATGACCCTGGAATGAGGCAAGGACGCAGAGCTTGGTACAGAAGGTGGAGAGGTGTGTTTCTTACATTTCCCCAACACTCCTTTGAGTTGTTCTATGGGCCAACGGGATTCTAGGAACTGCGGATGGAGCCTTAAAGAGAGGAAGTGTGAATGTGAGGCAAAGAGGTGCACGCGAGGGTGTGAGAAAGAGAAAGAAGGGCGGGGCAGAGGGAGGTATGAATGGGTGTAAGGGTGAGAGGGAGGGGAAGCTATGGGAGATGCAGGAGAGGGGGAGGAAGGCTGTGTAGGAGAGCTGTTTGAGAGATATTTGTGTGACTTGGTGTGCATGAGAGTACGTGTATACAATGCAGTGGGGAGAAAGACACAAGGGGCTATTGTTTGTGAAGAGTGTGAGAGGTATAGCTGGGTGAATGGGCACACCATGAAAAGGGGTGTGATTGGCACTTTGTGTGTGTGTATGAGAGAGAGAAAGAGAGAGAGAGAAGTATGCCGAGACAGAGACTTTCCTGCTGCCTCTTCAAATTCTCCCGTCTCCACCCTCCCCCACTCCAGATGTTTTGGTCAGGCTAAGCTGGCCTTCAATTTCAGTCCTGACTACTGTACACATTTATTTAGTCGTTCGCTCAACAAGCTGTTACTCAACATGAAGCAGCTTTCGCCTTCAGATGCCTCATTTTTTGTAACCTAGAGAACAGAGCTAATAATGATATTGCCTTCTTAAGAGGGTGGTTGTGATGACTCAGAGGTGTGATTTATGTAAAACGTCTTATGAGCACAGAGTTCGGGACAGAAGCACCCTCGCCTAGCATCCGGATGCAGGTCAAGACGTGGTAGCTACAGAGTTAGTCCTTGTCTGTCAATTCTAGTTCCCTTTCTCTCTTCTTGTCTCTCCCTCCCTTTCTCAATCACAGTTGAGCCATAGTATTAATTATTAGAACCAATTGACTGTTTAGACTCTGATGTTTTAACTAATCACCACTAATGGCAGGCACTGGTGGGCAATCACATTCATTTAGTTCTCAGGCAAGCAAACCCCTTCTCAGCGGAAAGCAGGCAGGAGGGAGGGGATCTAGCAACATTTGGGACTTGGAAATGACAGGGGTGGTCTCTTCTGCCCAGAAAGAAGTCCTTTTCTCCCTGGTATCCCTGGTTGAGTCAGGTCCCTTGGGGCAGGTCAGCTGAGGCTTGTCTTGTAAATAGGTTGGTTTCCCCCCCTACCTTATGTAGTCTCAGGGTGGCCTTGAACTCATGGCAGTCCTCCTACCTCTGCCTCCCGAGTGCTGGGATTAAAAGCATGCGCCACCATGCCCAGCTCCTATCTTTATACTTTCCTCCTCTTTGGCCTCTGTCTCCCCTTTGACTTAGAATTCTGTCATAGAAGTGTCCCAACACCATCCTGCTTATGCGCCTTCCCCAGGTTGCTCTGTAACTGGTCCCCCACCTGAAAGCCCACTTCCAGGCACTTGAACATTGACCCAAATCATAGCTCCTCATAGCTCATAGCTGATGTTGGTTGATGGGACTCTGCACCCTGTCGATCTGGCTGTGGATGTGCATGAAGACGGCCGACAAGCACGTGCCTAGATTGCTGAGTCTGGAGAGAATGCCAGGCCTGGGGATGTGTCCTGAGCATTGTGTGCCTACGACACCTTGCTTGCTTGCCCACCTTCCTTCCGTCAAGGCCAAATGGCCCCATCCTCCACACTGTCCTTCTCCTCACTGGCACCAGGCCCACCTACAGTTGCTCCTGACTCATTGGGGAGCCAGATTCCCAGGACTCAGCAATGCCAGCTGTTCAGGGTGTAGGCCAGGCAGGGATGGATAGCCCATACTGTCAACCAGTTCTGGACGAGGGTGTTTAGGTGCCCATGACCAGTAGGTGTCGCTGTGGCTCCAGCACAGGGAGGGGCGTTAGGCAGGGGCCCTGGAGCCAGCGGAGGTGTTGGATGCCCCTTGGCTTTCTGACTGTCACAGGCCTGCTTCAAGGAATGCTTTTACTCAGGTTTCTCAAGCTTTCAGTGTACTGGACACTTGGGGGTTCAGGGTAAGATGTGAATTTGATTCAGCAGCTCTGTAATAGGGCCCAGGATGGCATTTGTGACAAGCTCCTAGGTGACACCCATGCTGCTTGCCCTTGGCTGCCCTTTGAGTAGCAAGGGTGTGGACCAGGCAGTTCCTCATTGGGGAGTCACCAACTCTGCTGTCCTCCAAGGCAATCCTACCCTCACTCCTGGTTCTTTAAAGCAGACAAAATCAAAGGTCAATGGTAGCTATGGAAATCTACTCTTTTGGAGATGGACTAAGCTAGACCAACATGACTCATGCAGTGGTTAGAGGAAGTAACCCGAGTCCTCCAAGCTAACCCAGCCCTACCACCTTACCCAAGTTATAAATTTCTATCTAATCTTAATTCTCCCAATTAGTTCCAGTTCCTAATGGGTTACCCATTGTTTTGGCGCAGTCCCAAGTCTGGATGTCCCCTCAGGCTCCCTTCAGTCTTCCTGGTCCTCTGCCACACTTTTCTGTGGACGACTTCCTGGGCTGGAGCAATGGGCAGTAGGGTCTGGGGTCACATACCTGGTCAGGCTCTCTCTGGACTCAGCATAGGAGTCCAGCCTTGCAGCAGGCAAAAGATAAAAAGAATCTGGCAGCCTAAAGGAGAACAGACTCACCCCAGACCTTTCTGTTGGGGGATGGAGGAGGATAGTCTATCCTTGACCTTCTGCTCTGGGATGTGGGAAGGCAAGGAGGAAGTCATCTATTGGTCCAAGCTCTGGCTGCTGGTGAAGAGGGAGGCTGAGAGGCTCTGTGGGAAGGGGGCGGGCAAAGCCCTACCTGGAGGTTTTCTTTCCAAATCCACATTTCCCTGAGGGGTCATCCTCCTTCCTAATCTTATCCACAGTGTGGCCCTGCTGTGCAGGAAAGTGGCTATTCCTTGGGGAAAACAGATTATGAGCTGGCCCATGAATGTTTATCCTTTCCAAGTCTGCCATTCAGTGACCCCCCCCCCTCCGCCCCCAGGTAGGGTCTTACTGTAGCCCCAGGCTGACCTGGCATTCACTATGTAGCCTCAGGGTGGCCTCGAACACACAGTGACATCCTCCTACCTCTGCCTCCTAGTGCAAGTGCTGTGATTAAAGGCATGTGCCATCACCACACCCAGCGGGCATTCAGTGATTTTTAAGCAGGAATACAAGTAAATAAATAATTTTTTTTTTTTGGAATGTAATTTTAAGCAGGCGCAATTTGGCCTTGCCCTGGAGGGTTACCTGCTGCGGCCCACTCCTTACGTATGGAGTTCGAAGCTGGGGCCAGTCAGAGAACAGCTATCTCTTATACTATGAGGCACTCCTTGATTAAAATGCTTGTGCATGAATTCAAAAGGACCAGCTACCTCCCTATTTATAAATATCTACTTGAGCCAGGCATAGTGGCTCAAACCTATAATGCCAGAGGTTTGCTGTGAGTTCAAGTCTACCCTGGGTCACACAGCAAGCAAGTACCAGGCCAGACTGAGTCACATAATAAGACTGCATTTCAACCTTTCCCTCCAACCCCCCCCAAAAAAAAAAAATTTGGAAAAACTACCTGTATGTTAATAAAGCATTCTTTATTGTCTTCTCATTGTCCATGGAAATAAAAAGAACTTTTTGAGCCGGTCATGGTGGTTCACACCTTTAATCTCAGCACTCGAGAGGCAGAGGTAGGAGGATTGCTGTGAGTTTGAGGCTAGCCTGAGACTCATAGTGAAGTCACCCTGGCTAGAGTGAGACCCCCAGTTATTTTTTAATATCTTGAAGTTACTTAACTTTTCTGTGCCTCATCTGCAGAGTGGAAAGAGTAAAAGTCCTTGCTTTATAAGACAATATAAACAGTCATTCAGGCCAGAGGTGCACACCTTTAATCTCAGCACTCAGAGGTAGAAGTAAGAGGGTCGCCATGAGTTCAGGGCCAGCCTGGGACTTCAGAGTGAGTTCCAGGTCAGCCTGAGTTAGAAGAAGACCCTACTTTGTAAAAAACAAAAATACCAAGACAAAAACAAAAGAAAGTCATTCAAATAGTGCTCGGCTTACCTAAGTCCTTTACATTAAGTGCTGGCTACTATTATTGCTATTATTACTAATATCCTGGGATATGTAACACTTTGGATAGGGAAAGTTTCTTTAGATGCGGTAAGATAAAAACTTATTGGTGGGCCGGGTGTGGTGGCGCTCGCCTTTAATCCCAGCACTTGGGAGGCAGAGGTAGGAGGATCATCGTGAGTTCGAGGCCATCCTGAGACTACATAGTGAGTTACAGGTTAGCCTGAGCTAGAGTGAGACCCTACCTCAAAAAACCAAAACAACAACAGCAAAAACTTATTGGTAAGAACAGTCCAGTGTCATGTTCTAAACACATGTGGCCAAAGACATTGTCATCAGGAAACAGTGTCCAACTGGGCATGAGGGTTGGTCTAATCTTCCCCTGCCCTCTGCTGGGTCTGGGATATAGGAGGGAATAGGGAAGAGAGCCTCACCTCCCTAGTTGAATCCAAGGCAAGCTATGGGTCCCTGTTGGCTTGTTCACGTTGGGGCCTGTGTTGGGAAAGGAGATCTGGCAGGATTCTGTCCCTGGTTCTGTTCTGGGGTTGACTACTGGGCTTTCATGACCGAGAGAGAGTTAGCATGACACCATAGCAGGTCTGGGCTCAAGGCCTCCCCTAAAGACATTTTCCTCTTCTCCCTAACTTGTGTCTTCTTGCTTCTCTCTACTTTGGCATTGACCCTACCCCCACTCCTGCATTCTGTACTAGAGCTCAGTCATAGGCAGAATCCCAGGGCCAAGGCTGAGCTGAAATAGCAACAGAACTTGGGCAAGAAGCCTGGAAAGGTGGAATATGGATTTTTTTGGTTTCAGGCAGATCTGGTCTTGAAACCATCTTTTTTTTTTTTTTTGGTTTTTTGAGGTAGGGTCTCACTCTAGCCCAGGCTGACCTGGAATTCACTATGGAGTCTCAGGGTGGCCTTGAACTCACGGCGATCCTCCTACCTCTGCCTCCTGAGTGCTGGGATTAAAGGTATGCTCCACCACGCCCGGCTTTGAAACCATCATTCGCATTGCTAGCCATGCCATAGGGTCTTTCCCTCATCTGGTAACTCAGGACAATTGTTACTGGCCTTCTTGGTGCTTGCACAAATAAATGAAGCCCGGGGACTTGCACACTACGGGAGTTAGCATGCCTTGCTGCCCGGTGGGAGAAGACAGAGCTGCTGTTGCCTGTGTTTGCAGGCTGACAGGGCTGGCAGGCCCTGCCCTTCCCCTGGCATAGTGGTCAGTGGTCAACAGGATAACACAGGTCTGTGTCATGAGGAAGGCAGCTGTATGGGGGGTTGGGTTGGAGGTTGTGGGCAAAGAGAGCCCAAGTCAGGGGCTGCTAGAATGGCTGGCCAGGCACAGCCTGTCACTAGCTGTGCAATGGACTTGTCAGTCACCAGCAGCTCCCCCTGGCTGAAAAGCTCAACTGCAGCAGCAGTAGCAGCAGCTGCCCTGGGATTCTCTGTGTTCTCCGGCTCTCATCACAGAGCAGGGCTGTGGGAAGGAGTCAGGCCGCAGACTGGGTCTGCTGTAGGGAAGGCTTTTCCTCCAATCTATCTATGTCTTCTCCATCCTTCCATTTAAAAAAATTTTTTTTTGTTCATTTTTATTTATTTATTTGAGAGTGACAGACAGAGAAAGAGGCAGATAGAGAGAGAGAGAATGGGCGCGCCAGGGCCTCCAGCCACTGCAAACGAACTCTAGACGCATGCGCCCCCTTGTGCATCTGGCTAACGTGGGTCCTGGGGAATTGAACCTCGAACCAGGATCCTTTGGCTTCATAGGCAAGCGCTTAACCGCTAAGCCATCTCTCCAGTCCCCATCCTTCCATTTTTATCATGACCCATGCTAGACCCCCAGAACACCTCAAAGTTTGGGGCCACACCCATGGAATTGGGGAGGAGTGAGGCTCAGAGGCTCATAGGCTAGGGCTGGCTGGGCCTACAAGAAACTGAAGAGAGAAGGGCTAAGGGTACAGAAATGGGCAGAGCATCCAGGAGGAGACATCAGAATGGACTAGAAGAGAGGATAGAACAATAAGCAAGACAACGGCTGCCAGGTGCTGAGAGGTGGCCTGTGTGGCTAAATAGGGGGAGGGTAGAAAGAACAAGGGGTCCCTGCTGGAGAAGTCAGTGAGATCTCCCCTAGGCCATCATTCTGCAGGCATTTTAGAGCTGGGAGGACGCATCGACCACTGTTGAGTCCCCTCAATATTTAGACAGAGGGTTGAGGCTTGGATTGCAATGGTGTTTTGCAGAAGACATGTCCTGAACAAGTCTATCAGCATACCCTAATAAGCCAGGCACTGGCCTAGTGTGAGCATGGCGCAAGGCAGCTGGGATTATCACCCCCTTTTACTGAGGAGGAAACCTAGACTCAGAGAAGTCAGATGAGATGCCTCAATCCCACCACCAGCACGTGTACGCCGAGACTCAGACTCAAAGGGCCTGTTTCTTTAGCGAGGCCGCGGTCTGGGGTGGACCCTGCTGAGCTGGCTTTGGCTTTGGCTTTGACCACTTCATGCTCTGCACATCTCTGTTCTGGTTCTACTGAATTCTTTGAGCTTCTCGAGTGGGCTATTTTTTTTTTCTCACCTGTGGGCCTTTAAATAGGCCTTTTCCTCTATTTGGACAGCTATCTTTCACAGTTCAGCTTCCATCTTCACTCTTTTAGAAGGAGTCTATCTGAGCCTTTCAGCCAGACAGTGTTCCCAAGCCCTACTAATTGTAAGTACACTGCCTTGGGTACTCTTCTTCAACAGGGCCAGGGAGTGGCATCAAGTGAATAAGTGAGTGGGGGGTGACTTGTCTCAATCACCAGCTCTGGTGGCAGCAGTACCATGCCCCCAAGTACATCTTGAATAAGCAGTCCTAGGGGAGCACTGGACTCAAAGAACAGAGATGGCCTTGGTCCTGCCAGGAACAAGCATTGGTCAAAGCAGAGACTCATTCAAGTTTAAGTTCAATGCAAGACCTGACCTAAAGCAGGACATACTCAGGGCGCTGCATGGAAAGTCACTGTTGGTCTGTGACAGCTTTGGAGGAAGAATGGGGCTCTTAAAGGTGGAAAGTGTCATCAAAGGGAAGCCCCTTGGAGGACAAGCAATGCTGAGCTTCATAGAGAGCAGAAAACTCTAAGTTTAGGACAAAGGAGACATGATAGAGGCAAAGTGGACAGAAGAAGGAATCCAGCCCCTGCTTCGCCTTCCTTGCCTCATAGTGCTTGGCCACCAAAGGCCCTTCTGTGGGGAACTGCCAGGAGCTTGGCCCTTCTGACATGCTGGACTGGATAAGATGGCATGTCATGAACCATACATGTGAGTTCTGGCTTGCTCTCTAGATCTCACTTACCACAGAAAGTGCATTTTCTGGGCTGGAGACTTAGCAATTAAGGCACTTGCCTGTGAAGCCTAAGGACACAGGTTCAATTCTCCAGGTCCCATGTAAGCCAGATGCACATGGATCTGGAGTTCGTTTGTAGTGGCTAGAGGCCTTGGCATGCCCATTCTCTCCCGCACGCTCTCTCTCTCTCTCTCCCTTTCTCTCTGTTACTAATAAATAAAGATAAAAACTTAAAAATATTTTTTAAAAAAGAAAGTGCATTTTCTGAGAGCCACCTCTGGGCCAGCACCCCTATTACCTCAGAGCCACACACACAAGCTCCAGTGGGTCCTATGCATCCCTGTAACACCTTCGTCCTCATATTTAGCTTTGCCTTGGGGCCTTCACCTATCCCTTCCTTACTTCCTTCTTTCCTTCCTTCCTTTCTTTGTTTCTTTTTTTGCTTTTTCGATGTAGGGTCTCACTCTAGCTCAGGCTGACCAGGAAATCACTCTGTAGTCTCAGGATGGCCTTGAACTCATGGCAATCCTCCTACCTCTGCCTCCCGAGGGCTGGGATTAAAGGCGTGCGCCACCACGCCCGGCTCTTTCTTTTTGTTTAGTTTAGTTTAGTTTAGTTTAGTTTAGTTTAGTTTAGTTTAGTTTTGTTTTGTTTTCAAGGCAGGGTCAGCTGTAGTCCAGGCTGATCTGGAATTCACTATGTAGCCTCAGGGTGGCCTCAAACTCATATCCTCCTACTTCTGCCTCCCGAGGGCTGGGAGTAGAGATGTGAAAGACCACGCCTGGCCGCGTATTTCTCCCATAACATTTTACATCTTATTTTTCACTAGGACCCATAGCCTACATACCTTCTTCATGTAGCCTTAAACCAGTGGGTGAGTACGTTCCCTTCCCTGTCTTGTACCCTTCAGACCAGGAGTCCCCTAAGTACAGACGCCTTGTTTTAGAATCACCTATTTCCTGGAAGATGTTCCCTAGATAACCCCCAGCCTAGGTGTTATTTACGAATACATAATAAATTTAAGTATTAGGAGAGATACAGGAATATAAGACATGGCAGGGAGTTTGGGATCGTAAGCATGTGATGCATACGTGGGTTAAGACTGATACTTCTCCATGTTGGAGGTGGATGTGCTTGTGTCCCTGTTTCACAGAAAAGGACCCTGGGGCTCAGAGAAGCTAGTTGACTGGCTTAAGGCCACACAGTGAGGAAGTGGTGGGGCTGGAGTTGAAATGAATGTTCCCTGCACTGTGCTGCTTTACAGCTCCCTGGGGGAAGTTAAGTAACAGGGAAGTGTTAAGCCATATCTGGGACATAGATAAGGCTTCTCCTTTGACTGATAGGGTTTAGTGCTCCACCCGAACCACCCAGTGGAGCAAAGTGGGTCAGGAATGGCAGGAGGCATGCCCACAGCCAAGGGCTCCTCAGGGAGAAGGCACAGCCTTGTTCTAAGAAGCCTGAGACGTTCAGGGGGTGGGGAGGGGGAGAAGATAGGCCTCAGACATGGGAAAGGACGTGAGAGGGTGGTGGGAAGGTGCTTGGGGGTAAGGGACGCCTGAGACCACCGAGTCTAAATGCAGTAGAGCTACCAGGGATTGCCAAGAACCAATGGCGGAGGGGGTGGGGGGAGCCCACCCCAGCCTGGCTAGCCCCGTCTGATTCCCCAGGTGGGGGTGGAGGCATTGGCCACCTGCCACTCTCCTCACACCTGGGCTGGGGCCCTGCTCATAGGCAGCCCTGGCTTCAGCCATTTCTGCCCCTTGGCCCAGCAGCAAGCCCAGCTGGCTCACCTTCTCAATCAATACTGTGCTCTTAATGGGCCCAGCCACCAGCACCAACCAGGGGCATTAAATGTTAATTATATCTATTTGGATTTGAAAAATTTTATTACTCGAGTTAATTATGGCTGGAGTCATAAAAAGGTTTCAGAGTGAAAGGGCTGCCTTATTGGGGCCACTTTCCCTAAGACAGATTGGAAAGGCAAAGAAGAAATAAAAGCATCAGGCTCAGAGGGCAGCTGCTGCATGTCCACGCGGCTGTGGGCTCTGGGCTCAGGTCCTGCGTCCTCCAAGAGAAAGTGCTTGAAATAGCTCAGCTCCCCCACCAGCCGAGCCAACACCCAGAATATAGGAGAGGCCTGTCCTGCAAAGGTAGGGCCACCAGCCAGGCTCCCTGAGGTCAGAGCTAGGACTCCTCTCCAAGAGGTCCAAATACTGGGACCTCCTTCTGCCCAGCTCCACCCAGCCTTGCCTGATTGCTTCCTGCCAGCTTCTCTCATGATTCATGGGCCTGACCTTGAGCTATAAAGTGCTCACTCTAGCGGGCATAGAGGCAGGATTTACAGCCCCAGGGTCAGCTGTAGGCAATGACACACACACAATAGCTGACTCACAGGGTGTCCCATTCCCAGCCCACACATAACTCTCGTGCACACACAGGTATACACACACAGCTTTACAGAGACGCAAATGCACATTCATGCCCAGGAGCTATCCGACACACATTCAGTAAAGAGAGTGCCCTTTGCGAAGCAAGCGCTGGGTCTGAGATGTCATACAAGCATTTGTCTAATCCTTAGCGCTGATCCTGTGAGGTCAGTATTCCTCATTTTATAGAAAAGGAAGCAAATGAGGTCTCAGGCAGTTTGTCATTCGAACACATACGTGTATATGTGTTCTCTGCCCTGGTGCCCACGGGTCCTCTAGAGTCAGTTCCTTCTCCCCCACCCCCAACGGCCCCACCCTTGGGATTATTCTTTTCTTTTGGAGGTTTTTGCTTTCTCTTCAAAGCTGTGTGTAAGTTTTCTCTCTCTTGACCTTGTTCCTCTCTGGACCTCATCCCTCCTTTTCTTCTGTCTTCTAATCTGCATATTGGAACAAGGGCCTGCACCTGTTTCCTCATCTCCTCCTCATCTTCCCAGATGGAGCTTTCACTGGGGATGGGGGGGTGGTCATTCCTGTGGGTTGCCCATGGAGCCTATGAAAACCATGGTCTCCTCCCAGTCTGCAGCTTCCCCCAGGGCTCCTACACTAATTCACACCGCGATCTGTCCTGCTCCTTCGTCATCAGCCTCTTTGACACCCGCTCCTCTGACTGAAGGCTGTGTTCTTTGCTTTCCGTGAATTTATCTGCTTAGCTCCTTAAATTTCAACTCTCCACAACTTTTTTTTTTTTTTTTTGAGTCAGGGTCTCACTTTATTCCAGGCTGACTTAGAATTTACTCTGTAGTTTAGGCTGGCCTTGAACGCACAGCGATCCTACCTAGACCTCCAGAGTTCTGGGATTAAAATGTGCATCACTATGCCTAGCCACACCTCACAACTCTTTGTATGACTCCCAAATCTGCCTTGGAGTGGGTGTTGCTGTCGAACTCCCATCCTGTTTTGTCCACAACTCAAAGAATGTATGCATTTGGGTACTCTATCCTCCCCTCAAATGAAACATACTGAAATTGTAAACCACTGTCTTCTCTATCCATTAAATAATTACTGGTATAGTTGTATAGCCTTCCCGAACACAGAGCCACTGATTAATATATTGAGTAAATGTTTTCCAGGATTTTTTCCAGTTCTGGAATGTTAAATGCAGAATCTAGCACATCCCTAAGCAAGAACTCTGCCACTGAGGTACAACCCCAGTCAAGTAAATACCATCTGCAAAGCCCACCGAGCCCAGGACAGTGGGGATGGAGGGGGGGGGGCAGGAGGAACAGGGAGGTAGCATGACACCTCCAGAGAGGGTCAGCTGTGAAGCAGATAGCTGTGGGTCTCCACTGGCTGTGCTGCTTGCTAGCCGTGTGTGTTACTTGAAGTAAATATCATCAGAGTTCTTGTCAGGCACTTTGATCTGTATTGACCTAACCATTCACTTCCTTCTCACAGCTGCCTGCACAGTGCTACAACTATTCCATCTTAGAGATCAGGAAACCAGACAGAGGGTAAGGAACTTGCCTAGGTAAGGTCACCTTACCTTAGTTTGTGACAGAGCCAAGGTAAGCACCCAAGGGTGCTGGCAGAGTATGCTTAAGACCTTTTGTCAGATCTCAGTTTTGTTCTCTTTCGCTTGCTGTTGTATTATCAGCATCTAGGAGCCCATTGAATAAGTGACTAAAATGCCACCACTGGAAGAGTAGTTGCTGAGCTGGGCAAAAACAGGGTCAAGGATTCCATAGAGACTCTGGTACGGCTGCATTGGCTTCAGGAGTTGAGGGGGAGACTAGCGTGTGGGCAGGTGCCGTGGCAGAACTTGAAGGGAGGAGAGAGGGAGGGTTGTGGTTGGCTGGGGGAGCACAGGAGCTGGGTGACTCCAGGATTTGTTTCTTCCAGTTCTGGAATCCTGAATGCTAGGCAAGGGGTGGTTTCCATGTTGGGTATAGAAGAGCTCTGGTGTTCCTGGAGAAAAGATCCCTGCAGGAGCCAGGCTTCAAGAAGACATGGGCAATGGACCCCAAGCCTCGGAGACGCCTGTCCCGTCTGTCCAAAGAGAGAGATGGTACATGGCCAGTGGTTAAAGTAAGCTGGAGGAAGCCCTCAGATGGGGAGAGGGGGAGCCAGAAGAAAGAACCATGAAGCCACCTGAAGACAGCCCTTGTCAGGAAAGCAGATGACCTGTAGGACAGGCATTTGAGCTTTTCTCTGCATCTCCCCAAGATGCCCACCCAGTGCCAGCTTCCGAGGAGGAGTTTGGAGACTGCATTAAAAATACTACTTCTGGAGCTGGAGGGATGGCTTAGCGGTTAAGGTGTTTGCCTGCAAAGCCAAAGGACCTAGGTTCGATTCCCCAGGACCCATGTTAGCCAGATGCAAAGGGGGCGAATGTGTCTGGAGTTCGTTTGCAGTGACTGGAGGCCCTGGCATGCCCATTCTCTCTCTTTCTCTCTCCCTCTTTCTCTGTCAAATAATAATAATAATAATAATAATAATAATAAAAATTACTACTTCTGGCTATGCCAAAACAAGCCAAGGGGAGCGATTCGAGGCTAAGTGTAACCCGAAGCAGCCCCGGGCCTGCCTGCACTACTCCAGTGGGGATCTCCCCAGCATTCAGAGGGCAAGCTTGGGGAGCCAGCTCCTGTTTCCAGGGCTGAAGCTGGCTAACCTTTCCTGGAGAGAAGCAATAAAAAGGGAAAATCAACATCCCAATGATCTTGTTTATGGTGCTAAGTAAGCTGTGCAGCTTAATCCCTACGAGGTTAATGAATTTACAACTTGCTTTGGAATTTGACAAGGGTTGTAAAAGAGGAATGAACCACTCTCAGCTCCTTCAGCAAGAGCCACTGGGATTGGCCTGGCTTGGTTGCCCTGGTGAAGGAGAGAAGGGCTTTAGTTGTGGGCTCATGCCTAATTATCTGGGTTCGGAACAGAGTGGATGGCAAGAAGAGCCATCCAAGGGCCAGAGGGCAGAACCCATTTCAGAACCTCCAGGGTTCTGTGTCTAGTGACTTCTCTGAACATTGGTCTCCTCATCTGCAAAGGACAGGTGTTATTGTCTACCATCTAGTGTAGCTGTGAGAAAGATGTGAGATAAATGGATGTAAAAATTACCATTGGGTTTTAAATATAGTTAGTGACAGTGATAATAATTGTCATTTCATTCAGTCATAAATCATAATTTGCTATTTGCTTGTCTAAGACCCTACCATTTATCTAGCCATTCAGAAATTCAATAAATCTTTATTGAGAAATTAGACTGCATGCCAGGTCCTGTGCCAGACACGATCTGGATTGAGGTACACATATTAAAATGAGAAGGCGGGATGGACAAGTTACCCTGAAAGCACAGAGGAGGAATGGCTAAGCCGCCTCTCTAAGGGACTTTGCATAAAGCCGAGCACTGACAGGATGCTTATAGGCCACAGAAAACGTTCAGGAGTTTCATCTGGCAACGACCACAGTTTTCTAAATTGAAAATTAGAACTCAAGCTGAGGCATAGGCCTGTAATCCTAGTGCTCAGGAGGCTAAAGAGGGAGGATTGTGAGTTCCAGCCCAGCCTGGGCTACATAGTAAGACTCTGTCTAAAGAAAACAAAAATAGCCAAACAAACAAAAGCCTCCAGCCCCCCAAAATTAGAATCCAGGCTGGGTTTGGAAGCTCATACTTGTAATCTTAGTACTTGGAAAGCTGAGCAGGGGGATGGTGAGTTTGAGACCAGCCACAGGTACTTAATAAAACTCCATTTCAAACCAAACAAAACAAAACAAAAATTAGAACTCCGGCTGAGAAGATAGCTGAGTGGTTAATGGTTAAAGGTGCTTGCTTGCAAAACCTGCCAGCCTGAGTTTTAATTCCCAAGCCATCCATGTAAACTGGCACCAAAAAGTGGTGCAAGCATCTGGTGTTTGTTTGCAGCAGCAAGAGTCCCTGACGTGTGCTCCCCCCTCCCTGGTTTCACGAGCAAATAAAAAATTAATACTTGGACCGGAGACATTGCTTAGTGGTTAAGGTGCTTGCCTGCAAAGACACAGGTCCCAGGTTTGACTCCCCAGGACCCACATAAGCCAGATGCTCAAGGTAACGCATGTGTCTGGAGTTCGTTTGCAGCAGCTGAAGGCCCTTGTGCACCCATTCTCTCTCTCTCTCTCTCAAATGAATATAATAAAAAATTAAAAAAATTAAAAATTTAAAATTCATACTATGATGACTATTTACTATGAAAGGTCAGAATGTTTGGAACTGGCAAGGTGTAGAAGATTTGGGGCAGTCTGGGCTCCATGAGCAGAGAGCGCAGGGCTTTCCTGTCTGAACATTCATGAGAACAAAGCGGAATCACCGGTGGTGGGCAAAACTTCATCTCATTGATTCACAGATCACTTTGCAAGGTGCCAAAGGCAAAACCCACACCCTTTACTTTGGGTAGACAGCGCTTGGTACAGAGTCTCACAGAGAATAGGGCTTCAAGAAATGTTTCTCAAATGAATAAATGGCTCTGCTTTTGAGAGCAAGATTCCACAAAAGAGACATCAATATTCATCATTTTCTCTTCCTTCCTTCCTGTTCTCACTCTTTTTTAAAAAAAAAATTATTTATTTATTTACAACCGGGGTGGGTGGGAGAGCGGTGAAGAGAATGGATGCACTAGGGCCTCTAGCCACTGCAAATGTACGCCAGATGCATGCACTATTTTGTGCATCCAGCTTTATGTGGGTACTGGGGAATCGAACCCAGGTCCATAGGCTTTGCAGGCAAGGGCCTTGATGGCTGAGCCATCTCTCTAGCCCTCCTGTTCTCTCTCTCTCTTTCTCTCTCTTTGTTTTTCGAGGTAGGGTCTTGCTCTAGCCTAGGCTGACCTGGAATTCACTGTGTTATCCCAGGGTGACCTCGAACTCACGGTGATCCTCCAACTGTCTGTCTCCCAAGTGCTGGGATTAAAGGCCGTGTGCCACCACGCCCGGCTCCTGTTCTCTCTTGAAAGTGCTCTTGCCACGATTGCCAATGACTTCCGTTTTGCCAGTTCTGATGGAGAAGTCTCAGAAATCCTCTTAATGATAGTGGTAGCAATTTTAGTTCTTCTTGAACCTTTATTTCACTTGGCTTTGGGCACATGCCATCTTCCTGCTTCCTCCTTTCTCACTGCACTCCTTCCTCATGCTTGGCCTCTCCTTCTCCCACTGTAAGAAGACATGTGGCCGGGGGTGGGGATGCACACCTTTAGTCTAGCACTCGGGAGGCAGAGGTAGGAGGATTGCTATGGGTTTGAGGTCACCCTGAGAATACATAATGAATTCCAGGTTAGCCTGGGCTAGAGCGAGACCCTATCTCAAAAAACAACGCCTCTCCCCCACCAAAAAAAAAAAAAAAAAAGAACAGACATGTAAGAGAGTGTGGGAAAGCGGATGGTGTGGGCTCAGCACCGGAGCTCAGGACCAGGATCCCTTCTGCACATGCGGGCTGCTTGCTTCTGAGCTCACAGCACATCTCTTTCTTGCTCCCTTCTTCTGAGGCTCACTGTCTTCCTGCTCCCCACCTCTAGTCTTTGCAAGGTCATCTCACTCTGTCTCTGTTCTTGTACTCCAGAGTCAGAGTTCTTCTGTGACCTATTGGTGACTATCATCCAACCAGGCAAGAGTCCCAGGACCTGGAGAGGCAGCTGGGGTTTAGCTGGTAAGCAGGAGACACCCCAAAGGGAGTGCTGGATGTTTCATACAGGTAGCCGTGCCTCACAGGCTACGTGCTGGAGTGGGAGGAGACATGGATGCCGGCTTACTCCTTGGCCAGCCAATACCAACAATGGCAGAGAAGCCCACAACCACGCAGTTAGCAGGTGCAATGACTTTCCACCTAGGAGTAAAATCCAAGTTCCTACAGACCGTGAGTGTAGCAAGAAGACCAGGCTTGGGCCTCAGCTTTGCCAGAGGATAAGTCAAGTGCCCAAACTTACTCAGAACTCCCAAGGCAGGCCCTGGACTTGCCGTGGTGGCCACCCAGCCTCTTTCTGTCTCCCCCACATCCTTGATCTCCTCATTTAGCTTTCCCTCCAGTTCCAGAACTCCCTCTCTCTGTCCAGAGAATGACATCAGGATAAACACCGAGGCTGCGGTTTGGTCGTTCCCTTTCTGTGCTCTCTGACCCGAAAGCCGTGGTTGCCTGGCTAGGGCCTTATTTTCTGAGGACTGTACCCCACCCAGCCTCTCAAGTATATATGGGGAAGAGCTTGGCTCAAGCAGAGACTCTTTGCCAGAACCCTTAAGAGGAGACCCTTTTCTCTCTAGGGAGAGTCCCTGTGGGCTCCACCTGTTCAGCTGGCCCTACTGTAGGGGACAAGCAGCTGGGACCCGTCCTGCAGGCATAGAGGCTGAAACAGGCTAATGAATCCTGATGGGAGAAGTGACCTTTTCCAAATGCCACATGTCATTGGATTTTATATCACACAAGGACAATGTGCCATGGGTATTAAAATCATTTTTCCAATAGTTATATATGTGTGTGCATGTGGGACACAGTCTGTATGACGAGAGGAAAATCCTAATGAAGATGTCATCACATGAACCTTCGCTTCTCAGCACTAGACAGGCACTCCTTCAGAATGCTCCCCTGCCCAGCTAGGCTTTGGCTCTAGACTTTAGCTTGCCTTTCTCCCAGGGCCCTGACTCTACTCCCTGCTCTAAGAAGGGCTTCTCAACATCAAGCGCAGAAGCAAGATCTTGAGAAGACAGTCACTCAACAAACAAAAAGCCTGCTAGCCACAGGTTCCAAGTTATGCCACTCTCCCAGAGAAGCTGGAGGACACTTTGGGAAGGAAGTACGTAACCACAGACAGCAAGCAGGCCAAGTGGCAGGTACTGGAGCTCAGAGGGTAGCAGAGTTCTGAAAGCATAGAGAAACTGGCCTTGGAGCCTGTAACAGTTACTTCTCGTTGCTGGGCACCAAACACCCAACTAGAAACAGTTTATGGAAGGACAGGGTCACTTCCGAGTCGCAGTTATGAGAAGTTTCATCGTGGCAGGGAAAGCATGGCAGGCGCGGGCAGCTGGGTGTTAATCTCCACAGCAGCAGGGAGGAAGCAGGAGTGAGCTGGGTGCAGCAAGCAAGCCTGGGCTATAATATCCCACGGCAGGCCCTCACCACCACCTGGGGATTACATATGAGGTTTCGTCACAAACACGTGAGGCTATAGAGGACATTTTACTTTCAAACTACTATAGAGCCTAAAAACTCAGACTGCCCTGTGGAAGATCTTGAAAAGTCTCATGATACAACCTGTCTCCCCAGATGACCTCACTGCTCCAGAGAGCTTTGGCTGGTCAGAAAGGTCACACACAGCTAAAGCCCATTTTCCTGGAAGTTCTTCCCACTGGCCTGTGTTTAATCTGCTGTGCTCACATAGACATGATGTGATCTGAGTTCCATTCATCAGTCTTTTGGGAAGCTGAAGACTATGTTAACATTCCCTGACCATTTCTACTCCTTCCAACAAGTCCCAGTATGACCTGGTTTCTAGTATTTTGACCCATAGGCACCAAGTTCTGTTCCACTGGGAGCATAATGCCCATTTCTATTGTCATAGAGGGAAAGAAGCAGACAGTATCTGAAGCCAGAGTCTAAAGGAAAAATCCCAACTCATTTTTAAATAGCCATGTGAAGAATTGTAATTATTTACCTTTAAAAAATATTTATATTAATTTTTACTTATGAGAGAGAGAGAGAGAGAGAGAGAGAGAGAGGCAGATAGAGATATAGCATAGGATGCACCAGGGACTCTAGCTGTTGCAAATGAACTCCAGAAGCATACGTCACCTTCTGCATCTAGTTTATGTGGGTCCTGGGGAATTGAACCTGAACCTGGGTCCTTTGGCTTTGCAGGCAAGTGCCTTAATTGTTAGGCCATTTTTTTCTAGCCCTAATTAATTGCCTTTTTGAGATTATTTTTAATTAATTAATTAATTTATTTTCAAGGGGAGAGAGTGAGAGTATAGGTGTGCCATGGCCTCTTGATGCTGCAAATTAACTCCAGATGCATGCACCACTTTGTGCATCTGGTTTTACCTGGGTACTGAGGAATTGAACTTGGATTGTCAGGTTGTGCAAGCAAGCACCTTTAACCACTGAGTCATCGCCCCAGCCCGGATTATATGATTTTATACACGTAAAACACGTAGAACAAAGAATATTGGGTACACAGTAAACAATAAATATTAGCTATTGTTATTATACCACTTCGAGGACAATTGTGAAGGTCATGGGTGTTAAGTAGGAATGTGTCATTCTTGGCAAACTATCAAGGCTCTGTGGAAGTGACTAGAGTTGTTGATCAGTTCCTACCATCCCAGATAGGACAACAGTTCTCTAGGTATTTATTTTATTCCTGGAATTCACTATGTAGTCTTAGGTTGCCCTCGAATTCACAATGATCCTCCTACCTCTGCCTCCAGAGTGCTAGAATTAAAGGCATGCGCCACCATATCCAGTTTACTTAATTTAATTTAATTTAGTTTGTTTTTTTGAAGTAGGGTCTCACTCTAACCCAGGCTGAGCTGGACTGTGTAGTTTCAGGCTGGCCTCAAACTCGGAGCAATCCTCCTACCTCTGCCTCCCAAATGCTGGAATTAAAGGTGTGCACCACCACACCAGATTTTATTTTATTTTTTGAGACAATGTTTCAGTGTGTTCACGAGGCTGGCCTGGAACTCAGAGTCTCTTGCTTCTGCCTCCTGTATACTGGGATTCTGTAATCCAGCATGAGCTGCCATGTCTGGTTCAGTCCTCTAGGTGGATTGACCATTAGTCTGATCAGTGCCAAAGTAAGTGGAAGTACTTCCCCCCTCAGCTGTTTTGCGACCTGAATGACACTAGCTACATGGGAGTAGCCACAGCACTTACCTGGCTTCTTAGGAAGTTACCATAATAATCCTTGGAGTTTCTCTTTAGCTATTTCCTTTTCCCCTGCAGGAACTCAGATTCAATATCTATACAGGTTGTATTTCATCTGGATGGAAGATTCCACCAATTGTTTGAGTCAATCAGGATCCTTTGATGTTCTGATTCTGTCATTTTTCTACTTTTCATTTTGTATCTGCAGGTCTCATCAACAAAGTTCTAAGTCATTTGTGAAAATTCCCTACTTAGAGCCAATGGAAAGAAAACACACGGTCTCTCTGGCAGCCAGCTGTCTTGGTCTTTCTTGGCCACCAGACCAATTCGATCTCATCCTTCAAGACCTAATTCCAATGCCAATCTTCTTTGAGAAATACTGGGTTAATATTTAGTTAAAAAAAACATTTGTCAGAACACTTTATACAGACAAGTGCCTATAACGAGACAATAACAAACGTGAGTGAGGGTGTAGGCAAGCTGGAACCCTGATCGTTAGTGGGAATGTGAGACAGTGCAGCATGGTGTAGTGTTGATGAAGACCAAGACGCAGAGCAAAGAAATGAGGATGGCGAGACAGAGGTCAGATCGTACCAGGATGCCAATGCGGGTAGAGAAGCTTGGCCCTTAACAAGAGGAGATAGGCCTCTAGGAGAGAGAAGGTGGGAAGGAAGGGCTTATGGAGCTGAAAGGAGCAGCTCAAAGTCGAGGGATGCAATGAGTCCTGGTTTTCTAGATAAAGTAGGAAATGAGTGTGAAGGGATAGAAGAAGACACTGAGACATCATGTGACTTTGTCCAACATCTCTCAGCTGTGGCCGCTGAGGTGGATTATAGCAATGCTCAAGAGCTAGGCTGCGCACCATGGAGAGACTGGAGAAAATAGTTCTGGGGCACAATGAGGGGGTTGAATCTGGGTAAAGAAATAAGTGAGCTGGATGTGTTGATATCAAGGGAGAAAATGTTAGAATGAAGTTTTGAGTTAGCCCTAGATGAATGGATTTGGTTATTCATACCCTCATGGAAACAACATTCACTGAAACTAACCATGGCTAGGGATACAGGGGCAAAACCTGACATATGCTATCACTGTTCCCTCTGCTGGGTGGGCAATAGGAAGCAAGGAAGGAGTGTGGGTGTGAGATTGGAGTTTGCATGGGAGATTGCACTTTTTTTTTAAGGTATGGTCTTGCTGTAGCCCAGGCTGACCTGGAATTCACTATATATTCTCAGGGTGGCCTCAAATTCATGGTGATCCTCCTACCTCTGCCTCCCCAGTGCTGGGATTAAAGACATGTGCCACCATACCTGGTGAGATTGCACTTTTTTTCATGTCTGTTTCCTATCTCTATCACAAAACCCCTTGCTAAAAGTTTTACTCATCACTCTATCTCCAGTGCAGAGAACAGGGGAGGTGCTCATGTGTTAAATGAATAAAAGCCATAGTATTCGGTGTGGACAAATAAAATAGTGATGACAAAGGGCTACTGAAGTTGGGGGGATCAAGACCAGAGAATTGAGGAAAGCGGAGAGGTCATCACCTCACCCTGAAGTCCCCTAAGACGTAGAAGGAAATGGGGTAGAGAAGACTGATACAGACATACGCCCTGGGGAATGACCAAGAGACCAGCAGGTAACCAAGACAGGAAGTAGTAAATGATGGTCTAACTGAACGGGCAGTTGATTGAAGGGAAAAGTGATCTGCTTGTGTGCATGTGTGTGTATATGTGTATGGTGTGTGTGCATATATGGGCATGTGCATGTGGAGGTAGGTCAGAGGACAACCTTGAAGTATTAGTCCTTACCTTCCATATTGTTTGAAATGGTGTCTGTCTTGTTTGTAGCTGCAAGTGCCAGCCTAGCTGGTCTGTGAGTATTGGGATTTTCCTCTCTCTTCCTCCCATTGCTTAGGCGCAGTGAGATTACAGATGTGTGTGCTAATTGTGTTTGGCTTTATGCAGCTCCTGGGAATCTGAACTCTGGTCACCAGGCTTGCTTGGCAAGCACTTTTAACCATGGAGCCATTTTCCCAGCTCACAATTTTCTCTTTCTTTCTTTCTTTCTTTCTTTCTTTCTTTCTTTCTTTCTTTTCTTTCTCAAGGTAGGGTCTCGCTGTAGCCCACACTGACCTGGAATTCACTATGGAGTCTCAGGGTGGCCTTGAATTCACGGCAATCCTCCTACCTCTGCCTCCCGAGTGCTGGGATTAAAGGCGTGCGCCACCACGCCCGGCTCACAATTTTCTTATTACATGAGGGTTGAATAGTGCCAGGCTAGAAGAAACATAAGAGAGAATGAAGCTGGGTTCTTGGGAGCATGAGTGACCTCTGCAACAGAGAGTTGCAGATGAGTCAGAGAACTTTGCAGGGGGCTGAAGTTCAGTTACGCTGGTAAGTAGAGGGACTAGAAGGCCAGACCTTGAGTCTATAGGGGAATCTACGTGTAGCTCGTGATGGCAGAGGGGAAAACCTGGCAGGGGGGCACAGTGGTTGGGGGTGAGAATACTGCAGAAGGGGGTGGGGGGAAAACTTGTACTTGGACAACGACCAAGAATGACTGGGATGGGAAGTCTGATAGGAATGATGGTCTTCGAGTTCCAAATGGGACTTGGGAGCAAGATTATTGGAAGATTTGAATGGCCTTCCTTGGAGAGTCACAGTGGGGATGGGACGTCTAAGACAATGTTGTTCAACTGTTTTGACTATTTGATCTTCCGTATCACCCTCGGCTGTATGTTGTCACAAGCCTTTGGCTGTCTCTACATACACACAGAAACCTGGCAACTCCCAATTCCTTACCCTCCCGTTAGTTCACGGAGCTTGCCAGAAGTCCTCACCTTAGGCCCTGTCCAGAGAGCAGAGAGGCAAAGTGAGCTGAGGTGAGGCGCGGAGAGGAAGCTGGTCGAGACTTCAGTCCCTTCACTTTAACTAAACTAGACTGGCCCAACCCAGGCCGACCCCGCAGTCAGCGCAGCAACTGTCCGGCTGAAATAACAAGTCACAGACTAAAAGACTGGACTTCTTTCTTTGTTTACTCAGCTTTTTTCCCCCGCATTTTTTCTTTGGACAACGCCCTGCTGGGCTGGGGCTGTCCTGCTGGGTTGTTCCTGGGGCTCCCCTGCCAAGATGGAGCCCAGCTGCTCAGCTGCCTGCAAGGTGAATCCGGTTTACTCTGGGGCTCATCCTGCCTGGCTGAGCCTCTTCTAGCTCAGGGTTTCTCCAGTCTTAAACTGGAGAGCGATAGGGCTGGGAGGGATCCTATAAGCCAAAGGCCAGCGAAGTCCCAGATGCAGAATGGAGAGAAGATGGTACATGCCATAGCCTCGCAGCCAAACGTCATTCATAGGAGCCCCAGAAACAAACAAACAAAACTCCTTCTGAAATCCCATGGTCAATGTGTCAGTTCTTTCAAGTGGTGAACTTGTGATAACAAAGATGGCAGCTCCCTCCACCCCATTCTTCCAGGTGGCTAAGGTCTGGGAACTAGTCCCAGCCTTATCTCCTGGTCCCTCAAAGCCATTGTGAAGATCAGAGGAAATGTTGTATATGCAAAGACTTGAAAAGCATCTGTTACTCTAATGAAGTGATCTATAGTAATTCAACAGAGTGAAGCAGCCCATCTCCAGGGATGAGGATCAAGTACCTAGGCTGGTAGTTATTTAGGGCCCATATCCTAGTCACTTGGTAGATCTAGGGCCCAAAGAGAGCATGATACACCGTGGGGCACACTGACCTCATTGATTAAACCAATGTTTCTCAAGAAGCTGACAGAGGATTGGAGAGAGTTCCCAGGGGGTGTTTGCCCAGGAGGCTACATAAGCATGGGAGAGGCCCCTCATCTGGCTCCAGGTCAGAGAAGGCTTCGCAGAAGCAGTGACATCTAAGATGCAGCAAACCCATGTGCTTCCTCAGTGAAGGAAGAATGAACATACAGAATCTCTAATGGCAGTGCAGGGCTATGCAGATCTGGGTGTTCTCTTCTCCCCGGGTCCTTTGCAGTACTGAAGGGTCAGGCCTCAACGTCCCTATGTAGCAGAGCATGGCCTTGAGCTTCTGATCCTCCTGCCTCTACCTCCCAAGTACTGGGATTGCAGGTGTGTGCCTATACCTTGTTTATGTGATGTTAGGGTTTAAATCCTGGTCTTCATGCATGCTAGCACTCTACCAACTGAGCTATGTCTCTAGTCCTCTTTTATTCTTTCTCTTTTCTCTCCTTTCCTCCTTCCTTTCTTTCCTTCCTTTCCTCGCTTCTTTTTCTCTCTTCCTTCCTTCCTTCTTCCCTCCCTCCCCTCCTCTCTGTTCTCCTCCTTCTTTTTCTTTTTTGTTTGCTTTTTCTTTTTTTTCTTTTTTCTTTTTGGTTTTTCGAGGTAGTGTCTCACTCTGGCCCAGGCTGACCTGGAATTCACTATGTAGTCTCAGGGTGGCCTCGAACTCATGGCAATCCTCCTACCTCTGCCTCCCGAGTGCTGGGATTAAAGGCGTGCGCCACCACGCCTGGCTTTTGTTTGCTTTATCGATGTAGGGTCTCGCTGACCTAGAAGTCACTATGTAGTCTTAGGGTGGCCTCAAACTCACAGTGATTCTCCTACTTCTGCCTCCCAAGTATTGGGATTAAAGGCGTGTGCCACTAAGCCTGGGTCTTTCTTTTTGTTCTTTCTTTTTTTAAATTATTTATTTATTTAGTTTTGTTCTTTTATTCCCAGAGTAGTGCTATGTGGTCCAGGCTGGCTTTGAATGTATAGTCCTTGGGGCTGGAGAGATGGCTCAGCAGTTAAAGGTGGATTGCTTGAATTTATCGCTCTCCTGTATGAGCATTCTGAATGCTGAAATTATAGGCATGTACCCTACTCAGGTCTTTTTGAGCTGACACACAAAGGGATGTGAGGTGTGTACTTGTGGGCTGCAGAAGCATCTCAAAGACAAGAAATGAAAGCTTTTTTTTTTTTTTTCAAGGTAGGGTCTCACTCTAGCCCAGGCTGACCTGGAATTCACTATGAAATCTCAGGGTGCCTTCGAACTCATGGTGATCCTTGTACCTCTGCTGGGATTAAAGGCGTGCGCCACCACACCCAGAGAAAAGCTTGATTTTTTTTTTTTTTTTTCGAGGTAGGGTCTCACTCTGGTCCAGGCTGACCTGGAATTAACTATGTAGTCTCAGGGTGGCCTTGAACTCTAGGCGATCCTCCTTTCTCTGCCTCCCAAGTGCTGGGATTAAAGGCGTGCGCCACCACGCCTGGCTGAAAGCTTGTTTTTTAAACACGATCTAGGGACTAAGTGGGAGCCAGTCAAGTGAAGTGAAGCAAAGCAAGGAAATTCTAAACAGGGTGGAGGTGCAGGCAATGCTTAAAAGGAGGGAGAACATGACCTAGCTTGAGGATCTGGGCATTCCAGTATGACTACAGGACAGAGCAGTTCAGAGGGGCACTGAGGCATGATTCCAGAGAGGTAAGCAAGGGTTAGATGATGGACTGAGGAAGCCTATTTGTCCTAAAGGTGGGGTGGGGACTTCCTTATGGAATCATCTGTCATCTATAGTCTGTTGATTCCAAGCTTTGCATCTCTACCCTTGAGCTCTCCTGGGACGACCAGGCTCTTCTACACATTGTTAATAGGTGCAAAATCTCCAAATGCTAACTATCCAATATAAACTCTCCCAACCTCCTTCTAGACTTGTTCCTGATCCTGGTCATATATTTTTTCATAATAGCCACTTTTAGAATCCTGTAGATTTCTGTCTCTTCTCTTTCCTGACCTGGTGTCCCCACAACTGGTGGCTCTGAAATAACCCCTCAGTTGTTCTGACACCTCCCGTTTCTGATGAGCATTCCATGTGAAAGCCCTAGGCAAACCTGACCTTGCAACTCGCAACTTCCTTCCTTCCAATGCTTCAGTGGTTCCCATTGAATTCCACAAGATGAAGTTCATACTCCTAACACCTAATTCATGGGGTTTGAGAGAAGGCTAAATGAAACAATGTATGAAAAGCACCTGAAACATTGAGTCATTACATGTTCTAATAATTAATAATAGTCATTACATGTTGTATAATTATATAATTTATATCATAATACAATTATAAACTCCTCCCATACTATGTTGAGGTACCCATCTTTTTCTCTGGGTTCCTTTCATGCTTTCTTTTTTCTACTTCCTTCCTTGAGGGCCTAGATATCTCCTCTAAATCTTCCTGTCCTTCCCCTAACATGACTTCCATCTGTGGTACCCTTGCCTCCACCTTCTGAACTCTCATCCTGCCTCTTGGGCATCTCTTCCCAAGCAGTGTAAGATTCTAGAGAGAGAAGCATTTCTCTTAGGTGGCAATGGACTCAGTATTGTGTGTGTGTGGGGGGGTGGGGGTGACCCAGATCCTTACAGGAAGTAGCTGATGGCAGAGATGGAAAGCTACCCTTGAGGCATGGATAGCAAGAGTCCTGACAAGTGGCTGCTCCAGAGAAGATCTGCCTGGAAGAACAGCTGAGAGGTTAGGAGAAAGGAAGGGGACTAGACGAGAGGATGCTGCAATGTACTAAGGATAAGTTCAAGTCTCTAACAAATTGAGCATCCATTTCAAACTAATGACTTAGCTGTGAAAGAGGGACACATTATGTAGTGAGAAGTGAGACACATAGGAATCACAGGCTGCTTGATAAAGGTGGTAGAAGTGGCATCGAGGCATGGATTTCAGTAATAATCTCTTCCTTAATGAATTTCAGAGTGTGACCACATGCGACACTCAGTCACGAGCACCTGCTCTGTGCCAGGCACTGTGCTTGGTGCTGAAGACACAGAGGATATGAAGAGGAATGAGATGATTTCTGCCACCTAGTGGGAGGAGAACGCTATGTTTTAAAATGCCACAAAGGCAGTCAAATGTCACATGTCCCCAGACTGGCTCCTCTTCCATTTAATGTGATAGGAGTCATTATCATCTAATTCCTCAAGCTAGAAGCCTGGATATTATCTCTGACGCCAAGATTTATGTTTTAGACAAACCATAAAACATCCGGTAGAGGATGGGTTAGGGGGAAGGAGGCTGGAGGCAGGAAGACCAGCCAGAGGCCCCACAAGAAGTAATTTGGTGAGATGGGATGATAGTGGCTGGGATTAGGTAGGAACCCTCGAAGTGCAGAGGGGTTGGATTGATCTGAGATCTGAAGAAGGCTAAGACTAACAGAATTTGGAGATTGACTAGATGTGGAGATCGAGAAAGAAAGAGGAGTTAAAAGTAACTTCAGGTTTCAGTTTGGGTATCTGAGATTGTGGCGCAATTTCATGAAATAGAAACTAAAGGAGGGAGTCAAATGCTGTATTCTTTTTTTCGAGGAAGGGTCTACCTCTAGCCCAGGCTGGCCTGGAATTCACTATGTAGTCTGAGGGTGGCCACGAACTCACGGCCATTCTGCTACCTCTGCCTCTCGAGTGCTGGGATTAAAGGCGTGCGCCACCACTCCTAGCTCAAGTGCTATATTCTCTGCATTTTAGATAGCTTTATGTGTGGTTTCAAAGTGGCTGGAAGCTCAAGAGCTTGGCTGGTTCAGAAGTCATTGGCAGGGCTGGAGAGATGGTTTAGTGGTTAAGACACTTGCCTGCAAAGCCAAAGGACCAAGATTGGATTCCCCGGGACTCATGTAAGCCAGATATACAAGGTGGGGCATGCATCTGGAGTTCCTTTGCAGTGGCTGGAGGCCTGGACGTGCCCATTCTCTATCTGCCTCTTTCTCTCTCTCCCTCCCCCTCAAATAAAATAAATAAAAAATAAAATATTAAGAAAAGAAGTCATTGGTATATTGTGGTAGCATTTACACAGGAGAGGATGAGGTTACTCAGGAGCAGTAGGTGCTGAGAAAAGTGGAGCAAAAACACATCCAGTTATTCAATGCATTTATTGAGCATCTACTGCGCTCCAAATACTATTTCAGGTGCTGGCAATATCAGTGAACATGGAACTTCACCATCTCCTGATGGAGGCAGATAACCAACAAACAGATGTACAGTCAGAGTATTTCAGAGAGGGGGATAAGTGCAATGAAGAACACTGGTGCAGGGCAAGGAGATGCTGAGAGGGACAGTTACGTGGTAAGGGAGAGTGAATGAAGCGAGGAAGAGAATCGTGGGAATCACAAGAGTGTTTCAAGCAGAGTATGTCCAACAGCCCATGCATTAATGTGGCTGCAGTGGGCAAGGCACGGGGATATGAGAGAGGTGGGGTATGGGGCAAGAGGAGTAGGAAGCTAGGAGCTAGATCGTGGAGTGTTGTAGGTCAAGATTAGGACAGTGGGTTTTATTTTATGTGCAGTAGGAAGAATGTCTGGGAAAAAGTTTGGATGAGGGAAACTACAGAATTTCTTTAATATAGTCAAGGGTAATTGTGGTTTCTGTGTGGAGAACAGAGGGCAAGAAAAGAAGCAGGGACACTTTGCAGCGCGGATGCTGGTGGGCTGCATCACCATTTAAGCAATGAAGGTGTTGAGAAATCTGAACACCTTCCATTTGCTGACATATCAGGTCACTAAGGTCAACACAGGAGGCGTGACCCTGAGGTGAGTTCGAAAGAAAGTCTTCAGCTTGAGCCTCTGTCCTATGTAACCACGGTCGCAAAAACATTACCTAATTGCTCCGTCCTTCACTTCTGTTGAGCAAACTGATACATATGGAGAGCCTCCTGTGTTACAGGCCCTGCCTAACTGCTGGGTGGTCAGTGTTGAGTGGGACCAACAGACAGCTTCAATCCTAGTAGTTCCACCTTTGTTTTTGCATGCTAGGCAAGCACCCAGCCACGGAACAATACTCCTAGCCTTAAAACAAGCAATTTTAAGAAGTGATAAATGTTACAAAAAGAATCCATCGGGGGCTGAGAGATAGATGGCTCAGTGGGTAAAATGCTTGTCAAACAAGCATGGGGACCTCAGTTTGGATCCTAGAACCCATATAAAAGCCAGGTGTGGCAGTGCATGTCTATACTCCTAGCACTGTGGGGGGGGGGTGAAGGCAGGAGAATCTGGGGGCTTACTGCCTAGCCTAGCTGAATCTATAACCCATCTCAAAAAATAATATAGGGAGCAATGGAGGAAGATGTTACCCTCTGGCCTCTACATGCACATACACACATATGTGCCCACATGAATGCAAACATATGTGTAATGCACATATTCATACCACACACATGCAAAAAAGAAGGGGGAAAGAATACACCATGGTACTATCATAGAAAGTGATAGCCGGGCATGGTGGCGCACGCCTTTAATCCCAGCACTCGGGAGGCAGAGGTAGGAGGATTGCCGTGAGTTCAAGGCCACCCTGAGACTACATAGTGAATTCCAGGGCAGCCTGAGCTAGAGTGAGGCCCTACCTTGAAAAACCAAATAATCTCATCATTTTTATTATGGAAAAAAATAGTACCTCCTTCCTTTGTACTAGGAAGGCCCTGGGGTCTCCAGGGGTCTTCACAGGATTATCCCCAAGATCTAGATCTTCCAGAAACTCTAGAGCCAGTGTCAAGGGCAATCCTTTGAACCATCCAGGGACAGCTACCCCTTTAAGACTATAAACTTCCCTTGGGGCATGGAACACCAAAAGTGCAAGACAGTTTAGTGGGTACTGAAGGAGTGGTCTAGAAACGAATGCCCTTTTGTCTTCTTTTCTCATCTCTCGGTGGTCTTTCTCCCTTCTCCCCTTTTCTCTCAGGGGCACCATGCCTCTTCCCAGCAGGCCCCTGCGGCAGGCAGGGCAAAGATCCTGGGCCCTGCAGGGTGGGGTCCTGCTAGCCAGGGCCTAAGTCAGCGGGCTTCCTTGGCCCTCAGCCCCACCCCAGCAGGCAGTGTCTCTGGCAGGAAAGTCATGGCCCTGATTCCTCTGTCTCCACGTTTAAGAACATCTCTAACTGCTCCTTGGATAGCTCAATTAGTAAAGTGAATATATTATATAAAGTCTAAAAGATTAAACTATCATCGTCAGCCCATAATTTCATGAAGAAGTCAGGGGACCGTATCCCTCTTATTAACTCTATAACAAATGTGATGAAAATGTTCAAATAGAATGTTAATGCAATGTTACGTGTAATTTTCCCAGGCGATTTTCTGCTGAAATATTTCTTTATTAATAGTAATTGAGGATATAAATTATGAATGAGGCGATTTTCTCCTTTCAGTAGAAAAGACGTACTAATGGCAATAATTCTTTATAATAATTTTTGGGGATCGTGGGGCGGGGAGACTGGCTAGTCTAAAAACAGACAAAAGCACCTTTCCGGAGTCTCCCTTGGGGACATGATGCCTTTGCCATGGCCAACCTCTCTTTAGCTCTGCACACCTCAGTCTGCCCACAAATGAAGCCTTTGTTCTTCATCAATTTTCCAGAAGCCTCAAGGTCTGTTTGGAGGGCTGGAAGGAAGTTTTTGCCACTACTTCATTGCTAAGTTCTGAAGCCAAACTTTTCTGGTTAGAAGCAGCACTGCCAGTAACACCAAACTAGCCTCTGCTGAGCTTCCAGACCTGGTCAGTGTGGACCCCCGCTGTCTGCATAGCACCCTGGAAGAAATGGCCTTCATAAACCTTTCTCTGGAATACTCCTCCTATCCCACAAATGAAAGATGAAAGGGCAGAGGGGAGATGAGTTATTTGGAGCCACTTTGTGTGTCTATGGGAGAGCTGGGACTCAGCCCAGTGGCCTTCTGTATGTCTCCAAGTTGGGCTGCCTCCAAGCCTCTCCATGACAGGCACTACTGTCCCACCTTAACTCTCCATCCTTGCTGCCCCAGCTTGAGTGTCATCATCTGTCACCTCAAGCCCAAAGGCTGGGGCAACTGTGAGTGGTGGGCACATAGCTCACTGTTCTTTGACATATGACCTTAGCTTCTTTCTGTCACAGCTTGTTACAGGTCTAGGTGGCACTTTAAGAGGGCAAAGGACTACAGACAACTGCCTTGTAAATTCTGCACAGGAGTCAGGTGAGCACATTTCTCCAGGGTTTTTCTTTATCCAAGGATATCCCACTTTGGTATTTGTCAATTCACTTGTTTTGCAGACATTAAACAAACATCCACTATGAGTCAGGCACTGTACTAGGCACAGGTTATCAAGATGAATTTATCTAACAAGGATGAAAACAAATTCAGGGTTCTTAAGATGATAGGTGGAAAATAAGGAGAGGTGCACAAGTATTTATATGAAACAATATATGTAAACAACACATGCTTATTTCACTGAATATGTGTTATGATTTTGTCCTTTCTGGCTTTTTCTTTTCAGAAAAAATGTCTCACTGTGTAGCCTAGGTTGTTTATTTAGTTAGTTATTTTGGGGAGAGGGAGAGAGAGAGAGAGAGAGGGGAACAGAGAAAAGAGAGAGGGAAAAAGAGAGAGGGGGCGAGAAATGGCCACACTAGGGCCTCCTGTCATTGCAACTGAACTCCGGATATATATGCTACTTTGTGCCACTTGGATTTACGTGGGTACGGGGGAATTGAACCCAGGCTGCCAGGCCTTGCAAGCAAGCACTCCTAACCATTGATCCACCTCTCCAAACTCCAAGTTGCCTTCAAACTAGCATTGCTCCTGCTTCAGTCTCCCTGGTGCTAGAATTATAGGTGTGTCCACCCTGGCCTGGCTTGTTTGTTATTTTTACTGGAACGTTTGAGGAACTGCCGTGTGACTCCGTGGCTGAGCAGAGTGAGGGCGGGCCAGAGTGGGAATAACCGCAGAGAGATCTGAGGGAGACAGGTCTTCAGGAACTTGTGGCTAGTTTTTCAGACTGGAAGGAATGGTCACTAAGGATTCTCAGGGGAGTGCGGCATGGTGTCTGTTAGAAGGGATTCTCTGATGGCTCGCTAGTGGGATTGCTAGTGGAGGTTGAGGGGGAACCAGCATCCAGCTCTCCTGGGACAATGCCAGTCCTCTGTGGTGCCAGCCACTCACTGAGTAACACTGAAGAAGAAACAGACTCGGAGACATGATGCCAAGATCAGTTGTGGAATCTGAAGGACAGACTGCTGGGAATATTCAGGAGTACAGGTGGAGTTTGGGCTTCAGGATGGGAGTGGGCACCCAGGCTGGTTTATGGCAGTGACCTATGGGCCCTCCCACTCTGGGTTTCATTATCTGTTTTTTTGTTTGTTTTTTTTCGAGGTAGGGTCTCACTCTAGCCCAGGCTGACCTGGAATTCACTATATAGTCTCAGGGTGGCCTCGAATTCATGGCGATCCTCCTACCTCTGCCTCTGGGGTGCTGGGATTAAAGGTGTGTGCCACCATGCGTGGTTTCATTATCTGTTCATAGTTTGCTTCTTGGTTTGAACTGTGAGTTTGAGGGTGAAGACTGGGGCAGGTTATGCTTCCAGTCTCCTTGCCCCAGCACAAGGCACGACAGTTAGAGTATGCCTGCAGGGACTGACAGCAACTGTTTATGCTCTGTGAGGCTATCCCTGAGTTTTGGAAGCTGCCTCAAAATCTCAGGATAGCTTCTAAATAAAAGCCATTCTCGGGCAGAGGGATGGCTCAGCGGTTAAGGCACTTGCCAAAATACCCAGGTTTAAAACCCCAGGACCCACATAAAGCCAGATGCCCAAGGTGGCACATACACCTGGAGTTTGTTGGCAGTGGCTAGAGGCCCTGGCATTCTCTCTCCCTCTCTCATAAATAAAATATTTTTTAAAAAGCCATTTTCCTCAGACCCAGAAAAGGTAGGCTCTCTCTAAGTCTCCTCAAAGATCACTTGAGAAGGGCTATTATGATGGCCTTGATAACCTTTATGGTTTTGGGCACTCCTCATGTCTAAATGACAAGGCCTCTTGGTTTGTTACTGCTGTAAGTGCTTGGCCCTTTCCTGGAGCAGGAGAGAAGGTCCCCTTCAGCTCTAAGCCTCTGGCTGGGAGTTATATGGCCAACTCTTGTCCCTGTCTCAGGATCACACACAACTAAGAATCTCCCCCTACCCGTTTCCTTCAGTAGAGTTATTGCAACATGCAAGCCCTGTTTTGCTCAAAACAGCCCTCTTCCAAGCCTTCTGCTTGGACTCTTTCTGGTTCCCACCCAGAATAGTAAGCAAGAACATCCCACCGCTGTTGGTTTTTTTTTTTTTTTTTGGTTTTTCGAGGTAGGGTCTCACTCTAGCTCAGGCTGACCTGGAATTCACTACGGAGTCTCAGGGTGGCCTCAAACTCACGGCGATCCTCCTACCTCTGCCTCCCGAGTGCTGGGATTAAAGGTGTGCGCCACCACGCCCGACTTAACATCCCACCTCTTGCACCCAGCTGAGGAACTATCATGCACCCATTCTCCATGCCAGGGGCCTGGACCTGAGGAAAGAAGGCCGACAAGTACTTGATGGTCACATTCAGCAGTAGTTCACTCTTTCCTGTCTCTCTCCATTTCTAGCTTTTCCTTCTCTTTAGATACGAGAACCTTAAAGTGGAATATTCTGGAAGGTCTTGGCAGGGGCAAGGGCTTGGGTTTATGTAACCAGGCTCAGTTTTCTGTCCTCTGAAAACAAAGGGGAATGAAAGACACAGAGCTATGTTCATGATGGCCTGTAAGTGGCCACAATGAACTTCCTGACCAGAGGTCACTGGAGTTGACCCCCAAGGGCATCTCTGTGTCTCCCCAAGCTGGGCCCAACCTCTCCCTCAAGGAAGTCTATCCATTCACAGATGCCCCCCAAATTAGGGTAATGTCTGGGCTCATGCACCAGGTCCCCCACAGATCATGGCTGCCTGAAGTTTCTCCAGCTGTGCCTATAAGCACTTTCAGCACTGAGCCATGTCTCTCTAGTCCCTTCCAGTTTTCTTTTAGATCTACATTGCTTGTCTGAGAAATCCCATCTCAGACTCTTGTCCCCCAGTCAATACCAGGTCATTTCTAGAAAAGGAATGGCTCAAGGCAGCCCTGAGGAGAGGGACATGAACTCTGAAGGCAGTCTCCCAACTCTTGAGCCTAACTTCTGGTCCCTTCCGTGCCCCACAGGCTGGAGCTTTGGAAACAGGCTGGCTTAGCCAGAGAGGGGTTGAGATGCCACACACCCCTCCCTCCGCACTTAGTCTTGGCTCCCCTGAGTGCACGCCTTCCACTTTGGCCGCCTTCCTTGTTGAGCCAACAGCTCGATCTTGATCTCTTGAACTGAAGGTCGACTCCAGCGGGGCCTTCCCTGAAAGCCAATGCTAATCTGGTTAGGGGCTGGCTGGGCACTGAGCTCCGTGGATAGGACCAAGTACAAGTGAAAAAATGCCAATTACCAGATGACAGAAAGGGTCCCTGCCTCTAGGGACGGGCAAGCTAGGGGGAGGGGAGGGAAGGGCAGAGTAACTGAACACCTTGCCGGAAATAGCTCCTATCAGTCCACTTAGGGAGCCATCAACCCCGGGCAGATTTATGGGCAGCATGCGCCCCTCTGATGGATCGTACTATTTAAAGGCGGCCGAAGCCTCCATTTATATCAATGTGAGCAGGGAGGAGGGTAAGAGTCCATGAGGTGGGGAGTGTGGAGCAGCACTGGGGGCTAGCCCCAGGTGGAATTGAGTCTAGTATATTGGCCCCAGAGAAGAGGTAAGGCCAGAAGGATGGGGTCACAGGGTGAGGAGGGCAAGGTCCCAGGTCAAGTCCCATTGGCATCCCAGGAAGGCAGCCCATGTGGACAGCACAGTTCTCCCAGAAGCATCTCTTTCCCAGTCCCAGCTCAGCCTCTTTGCAAGGCCCTCCAGCTAAGAAGGGCAGCTCCTGCTAATACGGAAGTGGAACTCCTCATTGGATTTCTAGCTGCTGCCCTCTTACCTCCCCAGCCGCGGGGCATGCTTGCCCTCCACACAACCTCCCCCTTGCCTGGGCTGAGGGAGAAGGCAGGGGTAATTGTGTTAGACTGGGGGCATTAGCTGCTGAGGAATGGGCCTGCTGCCTCCTGCCTGCTTGTCCACAGCCTCCACTTCCTGGGGGCAGATTAAGCGGCTTCCATTGCTCTCCCCAGCTCTGCCTGGGCCTTCCTCTCTAACTCCATTATTCTGGGCTGAGGTGCTTGCCCGACCCATGGTGGTCCCTCTGATAATTCACCTCTTAGGCAACTCTGCCTTTCTGACCTCTCTCTGCTCTCCTTCCCCACTGCCTGCTTACCACCTTCCCGGCATCCCTGCTTGCTTTCCAGGCTTCTAGATTTGTACCAACTAGTCTTGATTCCATAGTAAAATGCTGTCATTTACTAACATAGTCCTGGGCACACAACCACTACGCACCTGTTAGTTGGTGGATTACTGGTTGATTAATTCATTCATAGGATGATGATAGAGCACTTTATACAGACCAAGCCCCATACTGGGGATACAGGGTTCATACCCTACAGTCCTGTTCTACAGGAACTTACAAGATAAGAAAAGGAACAACATGCTGAAGTTATTTTTCTTCCTTCCTTCTTTCCCTCCCTCCCTCCTTCCTATTTTTTTTTTTTTTTTGGTGTGTGTATGTGTGCATGGGTGTTCGTGTGGGCATTTATGTATGTGAATGTGGGCATGTGCATACCATGGCACATATGTGGCGGTCAGAGGACAACTTTTCAAGTGTCAGTCCTTGCCTTCCACCTTGTTTGAGGAAGAGCCTCTTGTTCTCTGCTGTTTGCCAGGCTGGTTGATCCACGAGCGTTCAGGAAATTCTCCTCTCTTCACTACCCAGCTCCTTATAGACCTGCTGAAATTACAGAAGCCAGCCACTGCTTCTGACTTGTAGGGTCTGGGGATCCAAACTCAGGTACTCATGCTTGTATAAGTGCTTTATCCACTGAACCATCTCCCCAACCCCTTCCTTTCTCCCTCCTCTCCCTTCCTTGAAGATTCTGACCGTACCTCAGGCTGGGGGTGCCGGGGGGGGGGGGTGGAACTCAGCCGGAAGTCCTCCTGCCTCAGCCTCCCGAGTGCTGGGGTTATGGTGTAAACCAACAGGCCTCATTCAGAACTGTGTTTTCTCAATTCATCTTGGCCACAGGTGTGGTGTGTAACAGGTTAGTGGGCATGAGAACAGAGGCAAGAAAACAAATTAGCAGATCTCAACCTTGGTTGTACAATAGGGAGCTTTAAAATGCAGATGCTCAGACCACAGGTTGATTAAAATAGAACCTCTGGCCAGAGATCCAAGCATCAGGTTTCTTGTAAAGCCCTCCCTAGTTGGAAAAGTCCAATGATCAGCTGAAGTTGCAAACCCGAGTGAGACCAGTGCAGAGGTCCAAGAAAGCAGTGACAGTGAGCAGCAAAAGGGTATCAGGGAGAGAGGACTCCGAGAACTACTTCTCTTATAATTGTTTTCCACAACATTCATCTCTTACTCCCCAAACTCTTGGCAGATTACCTCAGTTATAATGGAACAGACTAAACTGAGGCTAGTGGGTAAAACTTTCTATGTTCTGAATCCACAGGGTCCAGTAGCGCTCCACAAGGGGAATAGCTGATAGATGTTGAACTGGATGGAGTCTGCTGGGCAGTTGTGGACGTGGGGCTTCAACCCAGCAGGCAGACTTGGAAATAAGACAACAGATGTGGGTGACACTAGCCCTGAGGACACTGCAGGCTTGTGGAAGAGAAGAAGCACCAGAACAAAGCTAGCACGAACAGCCAGAGAGGTTAGGAAAGGGAGGAGCGGAGGAAAAAGGAGCTCGAGTGAGGCTGCTGCAGTCAGGTTTGCATCGCTGGCAGAAATCACCCGACCAAGAGCAGCTTGTGGGAAAAAAGGTTTATTTTGGCTTACAGACTCGAGGGGAAGCTCCATGATGGCAGGGAAAACGATGGCATGAGCAGAAGGTGGACATCACCTCCTGGCCAACATCAGGTATATATATATATATCAGGAACAGGAGAGTGTGCCAAACACTAGCAAGGGGAAACTGGCTATAACACCCATAAGCCTGCCCCTGACAATACACTGCCTCCAGGAGTAGTTAATTCCCAAATCTCCATCAGCTGGGAACCTAGCATTCAGAACACCTAAGTTTATGGGGACACCCGAATCAAACCACCATAGAGGGCTTATGTTGAGAATGTCCCTGAACCTCACAGCTGTCTCATACAAGTTGCATAATGACTTTTGGAAGCAGGTCATATTATCACTGGTTTTCAGATAGAGAAATGGGTTCAGAGAGGGTAACTTGCCTAAGGTGTGATTAGGGGGTTCAAATAGGTCATCTAAGATTGGAAACCATGTCTGTGCAATTCTAAGCTGCCTTTACATTATGTCATCCTACAGGAAACAACAGAGTCCCAGAGAATTTCAAGAATGAGGGAGGAGCCAGCAGTGTTGAATGCAGCAGCCCCCCTTTTCCTGTTCACCTGGCACCACTTCCCCTGGTGGCCTGTTTTCAGGCCATCATCAAGGCCAGGGAGGAAAGCTTTGTACCCTGAGTCCTTGCCTCGTCAGAATCACAGTGCCACTTCAGCCACCTCCTGACAGGTCAGCCTCCACAGTGACAAGTTAGGGGAGCCCAGCCCAGCCTGACCTTTCCCTAGAGGATGCGGGGCCTTAGGAGAGAAAAGGCTGTCTAGCTGGGCATGGTAGCGCACGCCTTTAATCCTAGCTCTTGGGAGGCAGAGGTTGGAGGATCACCCTGAGTTCGAGGCCATCCTGAGAATACATAGTGAATTCCAGGTCAGCCTGGGTTAGAGTGAGACCCTACCTCGGGGTGGGGGGAGTGGGGGGAAGGCTGTCTACCTTCCTTCCAAGCCAGCTCATAAAATTTGTTCTTTTTGCTGGGCGTGGTGGCGCACACCTTTAATCCCAGCACTTGGAGGCAGAGGTAGGAGGATCACCACGAGTTCGAGGCCACCCTGAGGCTATGTAGTGAATTCCAGGTCAGCCTGAGCTAGAGTGAGACCCTACCTCGAAAAACCAAAAAAAAAAAAAAAAAAAATTTGTTCCTTTTGCCGGGCGTGGTGGCGCACACCTTTAATCCCAGCACTTGGAGGCAGAGGTAGGAGGATCACCACGAGTTCGAGGCCACCCTGAGGCTATGTAGTGAATTCCAGGTCAGCCTGAGCTAGAGTGAGACCCTACCTTGAAAAACCAAAAAAAAAAAAAAAAAAAAAAAAAGTTCTTATTAAACTCCTCATCTTCTCTTCACACCCCAGCCTCATGGAGGGCTCTACTGCCCCACCACAGCACTCCATTCACGCTTATGAGAACTGGGTCACAAGGTGTTTTGTTTACTTGATGGGTATCTGTTACTCTAGCCCCATGCAGGTCACTAGCTCCCCAAAGGAAGGGAGCAAGAAGTCTTGACTGGATCCCCAGCATTCTCTGGATGGCACTGGACAAGTACACACTGAACAAATGGATCAGGACAGCAACTCTACGAGGAGGCTGGGAGAGGATGGAAACACAGAAGAGGAGGAAAACCCAGATGACATGACCGGCCTGCCCCCGTGGTTTGTAATGTCACCAGCAGTGCAAATGGCTGCAGACTTCCCGTGACAACTTCCTGTTCTTTTTTCTTCTGCGTGTGTGCGTATATATGCAAGCAGAGGTTGACGTCTGGTGTCCTGCCTGTTCACTCTCCACCTTACTTATTGATACCAGTCTGTCGCTTGACCCAGAGCTTGCCAATTCTGCTAGTCTGGCAAGTCAACTTACTCCAGGGAATCCCCTGTCTCCACCTCCTGAGTGCTGGAATTACAGGCACGGGTTGCCATGCCCGCTTGCTATTTATTTGGGCGTTGGGCATCTGAACTCTGGTCCTCATGCATGTGTGGAAAGCTCTTTTATCCACTGAGCTATCTCCCCAGTTTCTCAGTGATAATTTCCAAAGAGCACTTGCAGGGACAAACAGGGCTGTGTTTGCCTTTTTGGGTTTCTTGGAACTAAGCACGTTCTCATCTCCTCCGTGTAGTCCCACTTAGCCCCTGCAGGGGTCTTCAGCTGAGCCTGGTGCACTGGGAGCAGCAACGTGGCCAGGAGGGGCTGAAGGCGCTTCTATGTCTTTGCTCAGGAAATGGCCTCATAAATGTGACAGGGAGACGCACCTATGGATGCTTGTTAAAGTTTTATTACTAATCACCTCCAAAGTCAGTGAGGCAGAGGGAGGGGGGTGGAAATGGAGTCATGGAGGCCTGGGAGCAGGTAGGTGTCAGCCTCCTGAGCATCAGAGCCAGGGGCTGCCTGGTGGGTTGAAGGCCCTGGACCTCACCCACAGCTCTGGCTCCACCAGGATCAGACCTCCCTGTGCCTCTCCCCAGCTAGTGAAGTCGGTAGCTCCTCCTTTGTTTCCTGTATCTAGCATATCATCTGGCCATTCTGAACTGTCTGATCCCTTTCGGCCCTGTCTTAACTGCCACCGGCTTAGTCAGATGGCATCATTTCTCACACAGACCATTGACCATTGTATTAGCCTATTTCCTGTTGCAGTAACAAATTAGGTTAGCTGCTTTATTTGAAAAGAGAGAGAAAGAAAGGATGTTCTGGCTCACAGTTTTGGTGGTTGGAAGGTCGGAACATCATGAAAGCTGGCCCCTGACCGTGTCACAACATAGTGTAGAAATGGAAAGGGAAAGGGCCATGTGCAGAAGAGAACAAGCCCATAGGATGGGGCTGCTTGATGATAATTCACTCTGGTTAAATGTTAAGTCGGGTCAAGCTCACAAGACCAGCGGTAATGGCTTTCTATGGTAATATACCCAAGGACCTAATTCCCTTCCCCTTCCATGAGGCTCCACCTTTTTTTTTTTTTTTTTTTTTTTTAAGGTAGGGTCTTGCTCTCTGGTCCAGGCTGATCTGGAATTCACTATGTAGTCTCAGGGTGGCCTCGAACTCACGGCATTCCTCCTACCTCTCCCTTCCGAGTGCTGGGATTAAAAGCATGCGCTACCACGCCTGGCCTGCTACCTCTTTCTTTCTTTCTTTCTTTCTTTCTTTCTTTCTTTCTTTCTTTCTTCCTCCCTCCCTCCCTCCCTCCCTCCCTCCCTTCCTTCCTTCCTCTCTCTCTCTGTCTCTCTCTCTCTTTCTTTCTTTCTCAAGGTAGGGTCTCACTCTAGCCCAGGCTGACCTGGAATTCACTATATAGTCTCTACCTATGCCTCCCCAGTACTGGGATTAAAGGTGTGTGCCACCACACCCAGCCTGACACTGCTTAACACTGGGAACAAATTTCTAGCACATGAAACTCTAGAAGACAAACCATATCCAAACCACAGCAGCCAGAGGTAGCCCAAGCGAGTCCTGCATTTAGTTGGGCCCTGCCAGTTATTCTTTCTGACACTATTGCCAGGATCTTTCCCTTTCCTTTACATATATATTCTCCACTAATTCTGCACATATATATATATATATATATATATATATATATATATATATATATAATTAAAAAATTGAAGGGAATTGAACCTGGCCTGAAAGACTTTGCAAGCAAACACCTTTAACCACTGAGCATTCTCTCCAGCTCCAAATCTTTCCTTTTCCAAGACCTCCAGTTGCTTCCAGAATGGGTCTAACTGTTCACCGCAGGATGGAAATTCCTTCATGATTCAGACCCTGACTAGTTCAATGGCATCCTTTCCCACCATTCTGTTTCCCTGGCTGGTCATTTGAATTTCTCCTCAAATCCATGTTCTCAGTCTAGCAATTTCTTCTCCCTGAATGCTTGGCCAACACATATTCTGTTCTTAAATATTTTTTAAATTTATTTATCGAGAGAGAGAGAGAGGAGAGAATAGGTGCACCAGGGCCTCTAGCCACTGTAAATGAACTCCAGATGCATGTACCACCTTGTGTATCTGGCTTATGTGGATACTGGGGAATTGAACCTGGGTCTTTTGGCTTCTCAGGCAAGTGCCTTAACTGCCGATCCATCTCTCCATCCTAAATATTTTTATCTATTTGTTAGAGAGAGAGAGAGGCAGAAGTGAGTAAGGGTGCACCAGAGCCTCCTGCTACTACACATGAACTCTAAACCCATGGGCCACTTTATGCATTTGGCTTCACCTGGGTATTGGGGAATTGAACCCAGGATGTCAGGCTTTGCAAGCAAGTGCCTTTAACTGCTGTGCCCTCTCTCCAGCCCCCCATGTTCTTCTTTGGGGACTCACTCAAACATCCTTAGGAAGACTTTGCTACTTCTCACGCTGGGTTGGCTCAGTGAGTGCATTAGCCACGCTGCTTCCCAATCATCTGTTTACTGGCACATGTGCCTCTGGGACTGTAAACTCCTCTAGGGCAGGATTCATGTCTGAGTCCCCACTCCTTCCCCACGAGTCAAGTTTGGCATCATTATTTGCTGAACAAAAGGATTAGTGAAGAATTGTTATGAAGTTTACATTCCACAGGGCTAGGGCAAGGGTAAGGACAGTAAGTGACCCCAGTGCTTGCCCAGTGTCTGACAGATAACAGGGACCCAACAACTATTTGGGTGAGCAAATCAATGAGGATGAAATGAGATTGCTGAGTGTGAAAACATTCTGAAACTCAAAAGCTGTTATTTTTATTGCTCTGTTCACACATGTTTTCTACCAGCAGCCTTTTTCTTATCCATTTAGCTGCCACCACCTCTACCCTCCGGGAGCTCAACTGATGAAGCCAGAAAGACTCTGAAGATATTGGTCGATCTTGAGGCTGTTTTTCCTGTTTGAGAAACAGTGCCTATCCCTCCAGCCACACTGTGATTCACCCCACTTCCAATATTTGATGGAGGGGGTTACAGAATCTGCACTCATTCAATCAGCCACTAACTAAACCTTACCTATGAGAAGCCCTTTAGGGAATCAGGCTCTGTGTAAGTAATGGGTACAGGAGCTGATTTCAACCCACTCTCCACTCACCAGGAACAGTGATAACATCATTCAGTGGCTACAGCATTTGAAGGCCACCTGGCTCTGAAGCTCTGGACTGTGCTGGGGCCACCTGGGTGAACACTGAGGGGAACAGATGCCAGGGTACTAGAGGGATCATGGGGCTGGGGGTGCTATACTGAGAATAGGCTGAGTGGGCCCTTGGCAAGCCGCAGCTCCCACTTCGGGAAAAGCCCTTCCTGGAGGGAGCTTAGAGCTCACAGAGCTGCGGGCAGGGACAGGGTGCTACCAGATAGAAGACGTCCCAGAGTGGCCATGTTTCTTAATATAGCTCATTTCTTCCTCAGAGAGTATAGAGTGCTCTCTGACCGTCTCAGTGGGTAAACAAAACAGGTCACAGTTTTTCAGAAGTTATCCTCCTAAGACAAAAAGAGTGACTGTGAGCCAGGCGTGGTGGCGCACGCCTTTAATCCCAGCACTTGGGAGGCAGAGGTAGGAGGATTGCGGAGAGGTTCGAGGCCACCCTGAGACTACATAGTGAATTCCCGGTCAGCCTGGACTAAAGTGAGACCCTACCTTAAAAAAAAAAAAAAGTTTGTGCTTTGAGAAGTAGGCCTTGCTAAACTGGGCCAAGACCCAAACTCCATAAGGCAAAAAAATTCTCCACCCACCGCCACACGAGCCAGCAGCCTCCACTAGTCCTGGTCCCTCAAGGGCCATTCTTCCTTCTGCTCTTCCAGGAGTCAGCCATGGCCACTCTTCCCAAGGGACAGCACACACCTATTCCAGCACCCCCTCCTTCTGGGCTAGTCTGAAAACTGGGAGACACCCCTGCCTGGCCCACTGGAACTCATGTGATCTTGCGGTGCTGTGGGCCCTCGTCGCCTCTTTCTCATCTCTATATATCTGTCTAATGAACATTTCAATAAGCCGAGCACAGCTTTTTCCACTTAATAAGCAGAGTGCTGACTTCATTGCGGGTTTGCTCTTCCCTTATCTGTTCAGGGCCTTAAATCACACCAGGAAAAAGCTTAGCAGAGGGAAACCTGGCGTCCTTGCTATGGGCTGCTCCTGTCAGCACCTGCCCTGCTGGGCCTGGGGAAGTCCTTTTCCCACAAATACGGAAGTGCGAGTCAAGCCCCTGGGACATCCCTCGGAGCCTGGGGACTGAGGCTACGCTATTTGGAGCCATCACTGCTGAAGGCATGTGGGCATGGCAGGAGCGAGCTGGCCTGTGGTGCCCTAGTACAGGGAGGACAAGTGAAGCTTGGTGGGGCAGAATTCTGTAAAAGACAGGTTTAGTGAGCGTCTACTGTATGGCCAGATGCCAGGTTGGAACAAAAATGGTGACTAAAGTACCTCCTCTTTCTCCCCATGAACTTCCAGTAGGAAAAGAAAACATCGCACAGGGTTGGAGAGATGACTTAGCAGTTAAGGTGCTTGCCTGTAAAGCCAAAGGGCCCAGGTTCGATTCCCCAGTCCCCCCGTAAAGCCAGATGCACAAGATGGTACATGTGTATGGTGTTTGTATGCAGTGGCTGGAGGCCCTGTTATGCCCATTCTCTCTGTCTCTCTTCTTTCTACATTTCTCTGCTTATAAATAAATAAAGTTAAAAAAAAAAAAAAGAGAGAGCCCAGCGTGGTGGTGCACGCCTTTAATCCCAGCACTCGGGAGGCAGAGGTAGGAGGATCACAGTATGTTCGAGGTCACCCTGAGACTACAGAGTGAATTCCAGGTCAGCCTGAGCTAGAGTGAGACCCTACCCTGAAAAACCAAAAAAAAAAAAAGAAAGAAAACATTGCACAACTACCTACATAATGCCTCAGAGAGGCAAGACAGGTGTTATGGAGATGAGTAATTGGAGCTAGGGAAAGTTCAAATTATCTTTTGAGGTATGATATGAGTTTTAAATCAAGATATGATAAGATATGGTGGAGATAGCTGATAGGTAACCTGGGAAAGACCAAACCAGTCCAGTAATGGATCACTTGCACCAGGACTATTACATGTTGTGCTAAATATTATGTTGAAGTCAAGAGTGGTGGCACTTGCCTTTAATCCCAGCACTCAGGAGGCAGAGGTAGGAGTAGTGCTGTGAATTTGAGGCCAGCCTGAGAGTACATAATGAATTCCAGGTCAGCCTGGGCTAGAAACAGAGCCTACCTTAAAAAACAAAAACTAAAACAAAACAAAACAAAGCCGGGCATGGTGGTGCACACCTTTGATCCCAGCACTTGGGAGTCAGAGGTAGGTGGATCATGATGAGTTCAAGGCCACCTTGAGACTACAGAGTAAATTCCAGGTCAGCCTGGGCTAGAGTGAGACCTTACCTCGAAAAATAAAACAGGGCTGGAGAGATGGCTTAGTGGTTAAGGCACTTGCCTGCGAAGCCTAAGGACCCAGGTTTAATTCCCCAGTACCCATGTAAAGCAGATGCACAAGGTGATGCACACGTCTGGAGTTCGTTTGCAGTGGCTGGAAGCCGTGGTATGCCCATTCTCTCTCTGCTACCTCTTCCTCTCTATCTCTCTCCCTCCCTCTCTCTTAGACAAATAATAAATTTATATATATACATACATACATATATAGTATGTTGAGACCATGTACTGTTATGACAAAGGATACAGGCTTTGGAATAAGACCCACCTGAGTCTGAATTCTAGCTCTGTGAACTTACTAGCTGTGTGATCTTGGAGAAGTTATTTAACCACTCTGTGTTTTCATACGTTTGTTAAAAGGGGTTCCATACTTTGCAGGGTTGCTGTAAAGATGAAACTCAATACTCACCACAAAAAACATATCAAGTGTACCTGGCACCTAGGTCATGTCTAATAAGCAGTAGATGTTCCCACTACTAGCACTGATGTATGTATTGATCTCTTTCTTCAGGCCTGTGACGAGGCCCTAGGAAGCTTAGACAGAATCTTATACATTTTGTTTCTTATCAGACAGACTGGGAGCAATGGAGGAGGTCAATATTTCATATGGTGCCAGCAAAGAGCCAGGTACCCAGCCCGAGGCAGAGTCCTTAGTGTGCATTGTCTGTATGCTGGGGGAACAGGCCAGGGAGGCTTGTCTCCAGCTTCCTTCTGGATCTAGTTGGCAGGGAAATTTCAGGGCAAAAGGGCACAGACTCAATTAAATGTGGACAAGTGCAAGGCAATGCCTTTTGTGATAAACACATCAAACTCCCTCCCCAGAGCTCAACTCTGCATGGTCAGCCACGGTTCTGGCAAAGAACCTAGAAATCCTTCTTCATTTAGACAGTTCCAAAGGCTGTTGGCCAAGAAGCTAAGAGAACTGAGAATTAGACACCAAGAAGGAACACATATTTCTCGAGACATCCAGCTGGACAGGCATACCAGCAGGGCTCAGCTGGGTTGTAGTCCCCTGTCCTGAGGAGACTTGGGGGTGCAAAACTCTCTTTCGCAGGGAAGACTGAATGGCCCACTTTCAAGCCTGGATATGGGAAGGCTTCCCACAGGTATAGAGAAGGTGACCATAGGCTCATTCACAGAATCCCTACACTGTAGGCAAACTGGGTTTGCTTTGGAAACCTGAGCACATGTGGAATGAATAAAAGTGGTTGCTGTTTTATGCAGTGGCCAGTGAACTTAAACTCATTATCCCAAGTGGTGGATGTAGCAGAAAGCATAAATGAATTGAAAAGTATTTGGACAAGGCAATAAAAGGCCCAGTCCCAGATATCCCTGAATCAGGATTTGTTCAGTGAAGGAATAAATGAATATGGATGACCTGGGTTTTCAAGGTATTTCAATTCAGTGCAATAAATATTCATGCGGTGCCTACTGTGTGCAAAGCATTGTGCAGGATGTAAAGCGGAACAGTTGCTGTCCAGAAGTTTACACTTTTATAAGGGGATTAGAGAGGACACTGTCAACACAGGGTAGACACAGTAACTGCGAGAAGCATAAGAGACTATGGGCACTCCAAGAGGGGAGCGAGTCCATGAAGTTTAGAAGGTGATGTCTGAAACCAGTCTTGAAGAACAAGACGGGTTTTAGTAGATAGAAAAGGCAATGAAGGCAGCCCAGAAAGAAAGAATGACACGTTCCAAGATTTGGAATGTGTGTATATGCAAAAATAATGGATATGTTTAGGTGCAGATACAGTGGGGAGGGGAGAGAAGGAGGAGGAGAAGGAGAAAAAGGAAAGGGAAGAGGAGGAGGAAGAAGAGAAGGAAGAGGAGGAAGAGAGAGTGAAGGAAGTCAGTAGTGTTAGGTAGGTAGCAAAGAGAAATGTGGTCTACCCATAGAGCGGGTCAGAATTCCCAAGGCAAGAGCCTCAGGACCCTGTGACAAACTGAATCCTGAGAAGGAAAGAGGCAGACACCTTTTCATAGCTCTCAAATTTGAGGCTCACATTAGCTGGTAGATTTCAGAACCAAGCAGGAAGAAGCTCCTTCAGTTCAACCCCTAGAGAGCCGCAGAATGAGGCCCCATGGTCCCCCATTAGCATATGCATTGTCTTTGACACGTCTGGCCTCCTGGGGTTCTCAGAGGGCAAGGCCATTCAGCTCAGTCATGGAGTGGGCTTGGGTACTTCCTGGAGTCCAATGATATTTGTGCAGAGGAGGACTTTGGTTAAAAAATAATGCTAGAGCAGCCAGGAAGAGACAAGAGAGGAAGGGGGCTGTCCAACATGGGTCTAGCCAGGACTTGGGACAGAGAGATCATTTGCCCATTAACTGGCTATTTATGGAGCATGCTGGATCTAAGGCAATATAGTACCTTTCTTTAAAACGGTAGGGGAGGGCTGGAGGATGGCTTAGCGGTTAAGGCATTTGCCTGCAAAGCCAAAGGCCCCCAGGTTTGATTCCCCAGGACTCACGTTAGCCAGATGCACACATCTTGAGTTCATTTGCAGGGGCTGGAGGCCCTGGCGCACCCATTCTCTCTTGCTCTCCCTCTTTTGCTATCTTATTTGATAATAAAATAAAATAAAAATAAAATAATAAAATAATTTGATAATAAAATAAAATATATTTTTAAAAAGGTAGGGGAGCAAGACATGTAGAGAGATAATTAGATAATAGTATAGTGATCGAAATACATCCTGGGCAGAGGCATAAAGGAGGGAAGGATCGTATCATCAGGCAGGGTTTTGGGGAGGTTGGGCCAATGGTTTTGGGGAGCTAGGTCTTGAAAGATGAGTAGGAGGAGTTCAACAGGTATGAAGGGATGGTAGGCATTCCAGGTTCAGGTAGAACTATATGCAAAGGCACAAAGATAGACATAAATAGGTACCTTCTGGCGAAGTACTTTCGAGTGTTTGGAAGTGAGGGTATGCAATAGGGTCAGGTCGTAAAGAACTTTGAATGCTATGCTAAGGAGCTTGGATCTTTTGTCCTATATGGAAAAAAGAAAGAAAGAAAGAGCCATTGGATGTTGTGAAGGAAGGAGGGAGGCATGATTAGCTGTGGAGTTTAGAAGTATCATTCTCAAAACAGTGTGGTGGAAGAATCTGAGGCAGAACCATTGGCAGCAACACAGTTGGGATGTGATTGCAGAAATCTTACAGGAAGGCCGGGCGTGGTGATGCACACCTTTAATCCCAGTAGGAGGATTGCCGTGAGTTTGAGGCTACCCTGAGACTACATAGTGAATTCTAGGTCAGCCTGAGCTAGAGTGAGACCCTATCTCAAAAAAAATCAAACCAAACCCAAAAAAAAAAAAAAAAAAAAAAAAAGAAATCTTACAGGAAGGATGAGGACACGTCTGAGATAGCACGATGGAAGCAGTGAGGAGAAAGTAGAAGAGACCAAACGAGAGCTCAGAGGTGGATGGTAAAGATGCGGGAGAAAGCCATTGTTTTCCTGCCGTTCCACCTGGGACCCAGTCTGCCTTCCTGACCAGCCACATGCAGGGAACTGTTCTGTTGCAGGGCAGTGGCCCCTGGCCCTCAGAGCTTTGGCTTAGATGATTTCTGGGGGAAAGGCAGATCTTCCTGCCTCTCCGTTCTCTTCCCAGCTGGTTCTAGCCCTGTAGCCCAGCTTTCCCTACCTTGGGTCTGATGTTGGAGTTGGTTGGTGCATATGCACCAAAGAAGCTATTGGTAGGTTCTCAGGTCAGAGAGCTTTGTTGAGGATGAGTAGCTTTTGGAAGTGCAATCTTGAAATGCCTGCCAGGATTCCTCCTCTGTCATAGTTTGGGGCCAGCTTATGCTAGGGGCAGTGAAATAGCTGAGGAGTCAGGGTTGTGAGAATGACTTGCCCAAGTCCCTCCTCATTGCCCACCAGGATGCTGGCTGCCCAGATTCTGGGCTTTGTTCTTCAATAGCTTTGTTCTTTCAACTGGCAAAAGCCCAAATAGGCATGGGGTGCCATCCCTCCTCATCTCCATCCTCCCCCATTCCCAGGGCAGGAGCTGGCTGGAGGCCTGTGCTCCTCCAGACCCACACATCAGCATCTCCATCGTGTCCTGTGCCTGCGAAGCTGACATAAGCTGCCTTGTCTTTGAGAGTCCTGTTAGGTTCCACCAGAGCAGACCTTGGAGAGCACGAGGAAGGAAACCACTGGGGTCAATGTTACCCTAGCTCCTCTGCTGGCCGTGGGTTAGCACTCTACGCAGGGTCATGGCTCTTCCTACAGCCGTGGCCATAGCTCTTGCTGGGATCTGGCCCATTCCCCTTCAGCCCTTGAGGTGGTAAAAGGGCCTCTGCTGTTGCAAACCCCAGAATACTTCACCTTCTTGGTAAATAGTTCCTTCATTAAACTTTCCTCAGACACCCCAGTTGTGGGAGTCTGCTTCTTAACCCTTTCTTCAGCAGGAATCCTCAGAGATATGACTATTTTTTTGTTTCAAAAAGTCCTCTTCGGGCTGGAGAGATGGCTTAGCGGTTAAGCGCTTGCCTTTGAAGCCTAAGGACCCCGGTTCGAGGCTCGATTCCCCAGGACCCACGTTAGCCAGATGCACAAGGGGGCGCACCCATCTGGAGTTCCGTTTGCAGTGGCTGGAAGCCCTGGCACACCCATTCTCTCTCTCTCTCTCTCTCTCTCTCTCTGTCGCTCTCAAATAAATAAAAATAAATAAATAAATAATTCTTAAAAAAAAAAAGTCCTTTTCAGTTCTACCGTACATTGTTTACCATGGGTCTTCAATATTGTACAAGAAATGTCTCTGTCTGCTGGGTTGGTGGGTAGACTATAGAGAAACCAAAGAAAAACTTAATTTGGCTTAGACAGCTTCTCATAGCTCTACCTACCAGTTTGTTCACAGCTTTGTGGAAAGTATAATGACTAAAAATAAGTTTACTTCAGTCTTAGTGAGAGAGAAAGTGAGACTCAGAATGTCAGGTCTGTGAGGCTTGCTCACTGGAAACATTTATTCACTCTTATAGTCAGCAAATATTTGTGGAACACTTGCCACGTTCAAGATCTTTTGCCAGTGGTTACAATAAGCAGTAAACAAAATATAATCCTGTTCTCACTAAGCACACAATTTTGTTAAAGAAACAGTTGATTAACCAAGCAATTATAATTAAATAGCCTTATTAGAGGAGTGAACATGGGGCGGTGTGTAAATATACAGAGAGCTGCAGTCCTGATTGTAGGTGGTGGAAAGTGAAGGCTTCCCAGAGGAAGTGAGCCTAGGTAAGGTCTGAAGCATGTCTGGAGTGATCAGGAGTGAGGAGTGAGGGAGAGAGGGCCAGAGTGATAGCACGAAGGCCGAGGGAAGAGCAGGTTCAAAGATAAGCAGTTGAGCCGGGCGTGGTGGCACACTTAATCCCAGCACTCAGGAGGCAGAGGTAGGAGGATCGCTTGTGAGTCTGAGGCCACCCTGAGACTACATAGTGAATTCCAGGTCAGCCTGGACTAGAGAGAGACTCTACCTTGAAAAACCAAAACCAAACCAAACCAAACAAAGATAAGCAGTTGAAACTAATGTTTTGAGAAAGAAAAGTTCAGCATGGAACTCACTGGGGAGGAGACAAGGCTAGAAAAGCCGTAGAGACCAGCTCTGACATGGCCTTCTAGGTGTATGAAAAGATGGTATTCTAGACTTCTCTGAGAGCAATGTCTGTTTTTTGTTGTTGTTTTGTCCCTTCCTTCTTTCTTTCCTTCCTTCCTCTTTTTCTCCCTTGCTGAGACTGAAGGCCTGCACCACCACACCTGGCACAAGGGGGATATTAAGTAGGAAAGGGTCAGATTTGCACTGAAGTGGCTGGCTGCAACTGGAGATGGGATTGGAGGAGACAGGCAGGAAAGGGGGTGATGATTCAGAGGCTGACACAGTACCCTGGGCTTGGGCAACAACAGTAAGGCTTGGCAGGACCCAGGCTGGTGAGCAGTATGATGCTGGGGAGAGGTGAAGAAGATGGAAAAGCTGGGCTCTGCTCCATTCCCACTTTGGTCACTAGAGAGGCGGGAAGTCAATGAAGAAGAGGAGGAGCAGGTCTGGCAGGAGGTGAAAGATAAGAGAGTTTCATTTTCACTCATTAGGGTCTGAGAAGATGGACGCATCTGAACCCAACCAAAGCCGGTGACAAGACCTGGAGTTCCCACGGTCACTAGTTCTGAGCTACTGGAGCGCCCTTCTCTGAACACCCCAACCAAGCAGCCTCCGTTCTTCCGCTGTAGGCTGCGGCCTGTGCTTTGATGGCTTCTCCCCAGCACCGGAGGGGCGATGGCTTTCAGGGACAGTGGTCAGCTCCCACCGCCTGACATCTCCCAGGAAGAGATTCAAATGAAAGCATGTGTTAGGACAGGAGACTTCAGGCTTGGTTAGTAAGAGGGTCCGTGGGAAGAGTCCTAGTTTGCCCAGTAAGTAGGCCAGCGGTGGGGCAGGACTGAGTAGAGAAGTAATGTGGCAAAACCGGGTTTTAGGGCGCATAACCTGGTGGGGATGGGCAAGGTAAAGTGATGGTAGGGAGACCAGTGAGAAGTTGCTACAATAATGCAGAAAGGTTTTTTTTTTTTTTTAAATAACTGTTAAATTATTATATTTATTGAAGGAAGTACAGAGCCAAGGAAAGGCACCCGCATGGAAGACTGGAAAAATCATGGAAATAAAAGAGAGAAAAGAAAGTTCAAGGATCCCTGCCATGTGGGGCGCTGGAGGGGCTAAAGAACCCAAGTGGAGGGTGAGGGCTAGGGGACCCCCCCCCCCCCCCCCGCCCGGGCTCAAGCCGGCTGGGCCTGGGCTGCCTCTGCTGAGGGAAAACTCATCCACAGCTGGTAGTTCCCAAGTGGTCAGAGCCAGAAAAGTTTTTTTTTTTTCCTAATCTAATTAGTAGAGATTTAAAAACTGATAATATGGATGTGTTTGAGGAAAGAGCATACTCATTCCCTGCTGAGACTGTGAATTGGTATAACTTTCCTAGGTGTCCATCAGTTGTATCAGCAGCTGGTGTGTTGTGCTGGGGACCAAACCCAAGCGCTTGCACACGTCAGGCAAGTGTTCTGCCGTACACATAACAGTACACCCACATCAAATTTTTTCTTAATTCCTTTTTTTAAATATTTGTATTTTATCTTTATTTTCAAGCAGAGAGATAGACACAGAAAGAGACAGAGAGAGAGAGAGAGAGAATGGGTATTCCAGGGCCTTTAGCTGCTGCAAAGGAACTCCAGACACATGCACCACTTTGTGTATCTGGCTTACATGCGTACTGGGGAGTTGAACCCAGGCCGTCAGGCTTTGCACGCAAGCACCTTTACCACTAAGCAATCTCTCCAGCCCCCACATCTTTTTGTTTGTTTTTGTTTTTCAAGGTAGGGTCTCACTCTAGTCCAGGAGCTAGAATTCCAGACCTGGAATTCACTATGTATTCTCAGGGTGGCCTCAAACTCATGGTGATTCTCTTCTCTCTGCCTCCCAAGTGCTGGGATTAGAGGCGTACACCACCAAGCTCAGCCTGCATTTTTTAAAGTCTCATTCTGTATCCCAGGCAGTTCTCAGACTCCTGAATGTTGAGATGAAAGTATAGGCCACCATACCCAGCAACTAAGAAATTGTTAAAGGTACCATGGCAATGTAAGGTGATCACATGGTAAAGTTGGGTTAGGGGTCTGCAGAGAAACCTCTCTGGACAGTCTTTGTAATGTTTCTGTAAGTTTGTAGCTAGTGGGCTCGAGAGATGGCTTAGCAGTTAAGGCACTTGTCTTAACCCAGGTTTGATTCCCCAGTACCCACATAAGGCAGATGCACAAGGTGGCACATGCATCTAGAGTTTGTTTGCAGTAGCTGGATGCCATAGTGTGCCCATTCTCTCTCTTCCTCTCTCCTCCTATCTATCAAATAAATAAATAAAAATAAAATATTAAAAAACCTTGTAGCTAGTGACTCTTGAGCCTTACTCTCCTTCTCTCCCAAATAAATAAATAAAAATAAAATATTTAAAAAGAATTTGTAGCTAGTGTCTCTTGAGCCTTACCACACATCAGGCATTGCACTGAGCACCTTCCTTCTCTCGTGTTGTTTTGAATCCTTTCCTGCCCCATGAAACAGTACGATGGCCCACTTAACAGATGGACAACAGAGAGGTTCCAAGTCACACAGCTTCAAAGTGGTAGGGACTGAAATCACACTTAGGTATTCCTGATTCTCAGGCCTGTGCTTTTTCATTTTGCATTGAAAAGGGAAATCAGAACCAGGCATGGTGGCGCATGCCTTTAATCTCAGCACTGGGGAGGCAGAGGTAGGAGGATCACCATGAGCTTGAGGTTACCCTGAGACTACAGAGTGAATTCCAGGTCAGCCTGGGCCAGAGTGACACCCTACCTTGAAAACTAGAAAAAAAAAAAAAAAAAAAAGAAAAAGAAAAGAAAAGAAAAGAAAAGGGAAATCAAAGGGGTGGAGATGTAGGTAAGTTAGTGTTTGCCTAGCATGCAAGAAGCCCTGGGTTGGGATCCCCAACACCACATAAACTGGGAGTGGGGGCACACATCTGTGATCCCAGCCCTCAGGAAGTTGAAATAGAAGGAGCAGAAGTTCAAAGTCATTCTCGGCTACACAGCAAGTTTGAGGCTAGCTTGAGATCCTATGGCAAAAATAAATAAATAAATAAATAAATGGAAATTTAGGATGAAACAGTTACTAGGGGTATATTTGGAGCTGGCATCAGTGGGAGGAGAAAGGAGAAGAGAAAGAATGGACAGGACTTTCAGTCCTACCTTGATGAGAGACAGGAAGTGCCTCACTCTGAAGCACAGAGGGCAGGAGAGGGTCACTTTTGGCAGGGGCTCAGGCAGCACAGTGACTTGGGTTTCTGCTCTGCAGCAGTGGAGGTGCTGGGAATGTCAGGATGTCATGAACTGCCTGAGCAATGGGGCTGGGCTCTAGAAGGAGGGGCTTGAGTCCTGCTTCCATGGGGCATGGCTCATGTGATACTAGGTAGAGCACAAACATGTGGGGGAGGACACGGAGTGAGGGATGAGATGAACAAGGGTCCATCCTGACCACAGAGCAGCATGGCGAGGAACAGCAAAGGCCCAAGGCCTCCTGCTCTTCTCCTCTGAGTTGCTGCCAAAGCCACATGTAGGCTCAGGACTGAAAGGCTTGCTTGGAAGAGCCCCCTGTTCATAGCCTGATGATAAATTGTGCTATGAATGATGCTCCGGGGGCCCAACCTTGGGGCAGGGACAAGGTAAGGCATGGTTCTGCAGGAGACTTGGGCAGCCAGGATTTCATTGCCTGAAAAGTTCCTCCTACTGAGGATAGACAGAAAACCACCTTTGCCCATCTCTTCATTTTTCCTTTTTTTTTTTCCTTTTCCATTTTACCTATTTCTTCCTCCTCCCATTAGCCCATCACAGGTGAGAAATTCTGAGTCTCCCATGAACCCAGTGTAAGTTTTTTTTAAATTTTATTTTCATTTATTTATTAGAGAGAGAGAGAGATAAAGAAATAGTCAGGGAGAGAGAGAGAGAGAGAGAGAGAGGGAGGGAGAGAAAGAAAGAGAGAGAGAGAGAGAGAGAGAGAGAGAGAGAGAGAATGGGTGCACCAGGGCCTCCAGCCACTGCAAATGAACTCCAGAAGCATGCACCACCTTGTGCATCTGGCTTATATGGGTCCTGGGAAATTGAACCTGGGTCCTTTGGCTTTGCAGACAAGTGCCTTAACCACTAAGCCATCCCTCCAGCCCTGGTGTAAGAGTTTTGTCCATTGTCTCTGAGCTCAGTGAACTGAGGGCTGCCCACTTCACTGCACAGCACTCAGTACCCTTCCAGCTAATGTGCATCATGAGACTGGCACACAATTGGGCTCCCCTGAGATGATCTTTCTATCATCTCCTGCCTACTCCTGCCTCTCTTGGCTGCGGTGGGAGGGCCAACCTTGCTCCTCTCAGTTTCTGTACTGGTTTGGCCTTGGCCCACTTCTCCAAGACCCCTTGGGCCTCTCGGCCTCACTCAGGGGACTGGGGAGAGATACCTGGCAGGGGTTAGGAGGACCCAGGCCTATGCCTATAGTCTCTCTTCTTATCTCCTTGGGAAACTGAACCATACGGCCTGAGGCCTTCCTAGGATTTTGCTGTGCAGGAGACAAACTCCAAACTTAGCTTGCTTCCAGGGCCTTGCTGAGCTGCTGGCTGAAGACAAGGTTCCTATGGTGGCTTACGGGCCTGGATGTTTCTCTTTTTGGAAGTTGGACAGATGGTGCCCAGGCATAGGATAAATAAACCAATGAAATCTGAGAAAACAACATCCCACCATTTCTCTTTGGAGTCACTGCCTACCCCCATCTCAGGGTGAGAGGGTCGGTCTGCCAGCTAAGAGACTTGTGTGGGTACTCTCCCAAAGTCTGGCTGCAGACCCCTTCCTCAGGCACCCCTGCAGTGTGGCATGTTTGCCTAAGTGGGGAACACATGCTCTCTCCAGAACATCATTGTTTTCCCTCCGAGGCCCTTCAGTCCCACTGGAGTCCCCAGTCAAGAGACAGATGGAAGAAGGGGAGGGATAGGTCACGCCAACGGGGGACAGAACTGGGAGGGAAGAGACATCAAGCTGGTCAAGAGAGATTTCCAAGACTTCAGGAAGTTGTGGCTGGTGACAAACCTCATCCCCCTGGAAACACTGGGACTCCATCTAAGAACAGTGTGTTGCAAGACAGAGACTGCTATCTCAGAGTCTACCCCGTCTGAGAACATAGAAAAGGTGAAGAGAGGGTGGGAGAGATGGCTCTCAGTAGCTAAAGGTGGCTTGCTTGCAAAGCCCAACAGCCCTGGTATGATTCTCCAGTACCCATGTAAAGCCAGATGCACAAAGTGGTGCGTGTGTCTGGAGTTTATATGTAGTGACAGGAGGCCTTGGCATACTAATATTCACTGTCTTTCTGTCTGCTTCTTTCTCTCTATCTCTCTGTCAAATATATATATATATATATATATATATATATATATATATATATATATTAGAAAAGATGAAGAGAGATGAAAATCCCACTTGCAGATGGACGTTCCTTAACTCCTAACTCTTTTGCTTAAATTTGGCCTTAAAGTCTCCTACCCGTGAGACCTTGTCCTAGATGGTGGGGACAATTGACGTCGTTCAATTCTGTCTAGTTGTGGAAGCTGGCCATGGACATACAGCACTGTGATGCTACATCCCATCTGCTCTGATAGAGCCTGGATAAAGAGCATGAGCTGCTTTGGAGAAAAGGCTTGCAGCTGAAGGGCTACTTCATAAAGGGTGGCACTTCTACTCCTGGTCTTCAAGAATGGTCATGAGAGTCCCAAGTAGAGGCTGGATGAAGGAGTCAGGCTGGAAAGCTTGGGAGCAGGTGAGTATTCCAGGTAAAGGGAACAGCACGTGAAGACGCTAAGAGGCATTAGAGAGCTTGGGTATGAAGTTGGGAGCAGTGAGTCTTACAGTGATGTTTGAGCAAGATTAAGCCAGCAGCAGCAGGAAGGGCATATGGCAGGGAGAGACTGGGTGACAGACACAGCTGGGAGGGTTTTTAGACAATGCGAGTGAGGCACACTATAGTGAGGACCCACACTAAGTCAGACCCAGGAGCTTGGGATAAAAGACCATAGATAAAGAGACAATAAGGAATCTACAGGATGGAATCGGGCTGATGGGACATGGGAGATGTGAAGCCAAGATACAAGATGGAGGATTACCTAGGTTTCTGGCTTAGCTACATGAAAGTTCAGCGGTGCTGTTCATGGTAACGAGGAAATAAAGGAAAGAGATCAAGTTGTGTGCTCATGCGTGTGTGTCGAGGGTAATGATGGCTCTGTTCAGAGCCCAGGTGGAGGTAATCAGCGTGCAGTTGGTATGTAGGTCTAGAGAACCTCTACGGAAGGCCGCTTCAGGATTTCATGACTGAGTAATTGAGAGGGTAATGTCCTCAACAGAAATAAGGCCCACTGAAGGTGCGTTATCAAGGGGGTGGGGGCGAAGGGATAGATTCAATTTTCAGTTGTCTGTGGACACAGCACCGAGGACATTCAGCAGGCAGTTGGAAAAATGGGAGCGGAGCAGCAAGTGGCCAGATTTGCAGCTTTATATGTAGGGGTTCTCTAAATGAAGATGATAGCTGAGTGCAGGAACGATGAGCTCATCAGTTTAAAGTGCACCGAGAGGAAGAGGGTCAAAGACAGAACACTGGGGAACACCTCCTTTTATTTAGGGTGGGAAGATAAAGAGCGAGGGCGAAGGAGCTATAGGCGAGGAGAGGCAGGGGCATGGTCGGAGAGAGGCAGAGGCAGGGAAAAAAAAAGGCTTTAGGGAGGTGGCAAGCGGGGTTAGAGATGCTAAGAAGGGTGGGAATTGGACTTGGGATTCGGATTAATGACCTTCTAGAGAGCAGATTCAATAAGGAGTAAGGATGGTGGCAGAAATGAGCCATTGGTGAGAAGTGGAGGTGGTTAAAGAGAAATAAACCTCTGGGCAGTGAGGCGGTGAAGGGGACAGAAACTCAAGGAGTGATGAGGGTTTAAAGAATGTGGTTTTTAATATAGGGAAAACCTGTCGCGCACACAGGGACAGCTCCACGGGAGCTCTCCCGGGCTTTGCCTGTGCGGCCTCCCATGCTCACAGCTTGTAGCGTCTTGTGTGCCAGCTGCCCTGGAGGAAGGAGGAAGGGCCTCTCACAACCGACGGCACTCCTAAACACCGCGGCTCTGTCCTCCCTTCTTTCTGCTTTGCCACATTCTTTTTCTTTCCCTTCTTTCTTTCTTTTCTTTATTTATTTATTTATTTATTTTTTTAGCCAAGTATAGTGGCACATGCCATTAATCCCAAACCTCAGGAGGTCAGGTAGGAGGATTGCTGTGAGTCCCAGGCCAGCCTAACAAGTAAATTCCAGGTCCGCATGGACTAGAGTGAGACCCTACCTCGAAAAACTGAACACACACACACACACACACACAAAAACAATTTTTTACTTGTGTGTGCACATATATATGTGCCACACGCACAGCAGGGCAAATAACTGTCTGGCTTTAAGTGGATGTTTGAGGATTTGAACCTGGGCCAGCAGGCTTTGCTAGCAGTGCCTTTAACCACTGCCATCTCCATAGCCTCTCTCTCTCTCTTTAATTTTTTTTTTGAGAGAGAGAGAGAGAGAGAGAGAGAGAGAGAGAGACAGACAGACAGACACTAGGCATGCCAGGACCTTCAGCCACTGCAAACGAACTCCAGATGTATGTGCAGCCTTGTGCATCTGACTTTACATGGGTAGTGGGGAATTGAACCCAGGTTGCTAGGCTTTGTAGGCAAGTGCCTTAACTGCTGAGCCATCTCTTCAGCCCCAGCTTCTCTCTCTCTCTCCCTTTGGTTTTTCAAAGTAGGGTCTCACTCTAGCTCAGGCTGACCTGGAATTCACTATGTAGTCTCAAGGTTGCCTTGAACTCACAGTGATCCTCCTACCTCTGCCTCCTGAGTGCTATGATTAAAGGCGTGTGCCACCACGCCCTGCTCTTTTTTTTTTTAAAATAATTTCTATTTATTTATTTGAGTGTGTGTGTGTGAGAGAGAGAGAGAAAGAGAGAGAGAGAGAGAGAGAGAGAGAGAGAGAGAATGGGTGCACCAGGGTCTCTAGCCACTGCAAATGAATTCCAGATGCATGCACCACCTTATACATCTGGCTTATGTGGATACTGGGGAATTGAACCTGGGTCCTTAGGTTTCACAGGCAAAGGCTTTACCTGTTAAGCCATTTCGCCAGCCCATCTTTTTTTTTTTGTAAGCATGAGTGATGTGGGGTGGGTGGGTGGGTGTTATATTCACTGGTTATGTACTCATATGGTGTCCTTTGTGCTTGCCTGAGGTGGCCAGAGCAGGCAGTTGTGAGGTGTCCCTCTCCATTGCTCTTCAGCCTGTTCCTATTTAAGCTGGAGTTTCTTACTCATCCTGGAGCTTGCCATTTTTTAAAATATATATATTTTTTTATTTGAAAGAGAGAAAGAATGAGAATGGGCATGCTAGGGCCTCCAGCCACTGCAAATGAACACCAGATTCATAAGCCACTTTGTGCATCTGGCTTACATGGGTACTGGGGAATCGAACCTGGGTCCTTTGGCTTTGCAGGTCATCTTTCCAGCCCTGCACCTTGCTCTGTGTGTGTGTGTGTGTGTGTGTGTGTGTGTGTGTTCCAGAGATTCTTGGGTCTGTGCTCTGACTCGGGTTACAGATATGTGTGGCCACACCCAGCTGCTTATGAGTCCTGGGGATGGAACTCCGGCAGTCATCCTTGTATGGGAAGTGCTCTTAACCACTGAGCTATCTCTCCAGCCCTCTTTCTTCCTCTACTGAACACCTGCTATGTGGCACCTGCACTGATGGATGTGATTCAGAGCTTAGGTCAGGCAAGGAAGGACTGCAGGAAGGAGAGGATTAGCTACTGCTATTAGAGCAGGACTTTGAACGAGGGCTACAGCAGGTGGGATGGAGAGGAGGGTGGACGGGGGGGCGGGGGGGGGGGGGAAGACAGGTTTGAGATGGAGTCTCTGGGGCTTTCAACTAACTGGAAGTGGGGTGAGAGGAAGGGAAGGCCAGAGGCTGGCTCAGAAGTCCCATCTTTGAGGTGCCAGGAAGGGGTCAGGTGTGATCCCAAGGCCTCTCTTGCCTGCACAGAGTCAGAGGTTGGTGCATTGATGACCATGAAGCAAGCGCTCCATCTCGGGGTAACATGATCCTGTAACGCAGGGCTCCTCTGATGTGGGCTGCTTGCCTTTTACAGCATTAGGGGAGCAACATTTCATGGAAAATTCAATAAATCCCCCTGTACAGCCAGACGTCTGTAAACAATGGCTTCCAAATTCAATCAGGCTGGGGACCCGCAGCAGCATTTATGAGCTCTAACGTGGAATATTGTATAGGGGTGTGAGCAGCAGAGGGCTGGGGGAAGGGACTTCCTGGAAGGAGAAAGCTCCTATGTGGCTTTTGCTCTCAGACCTTTAAGGTGCAGGTGAGTCTTCAGGTGGAAGTCCTGGCATGGGGACTCTTAGGTGGGTTCTGGGGGTCACTGAGCCAAAGCTCCGGGCTTGGGCAGAAGGACAGGGATTTGATATTAGCTGTGGGTGGGTAATGGTCAGAGCAGCCAAAGCTGAGGGTGAGCTACCCAGTTTTCCCATGACCTCATCTGCCCATGAGTAGCAATTGCCTTTGTCAGATGTGAAGACCCTATAGCTTCCAGACGCCCCCCCCCTTTGGTCCTGTGGCCTTGTAATGATCTTCAGAGAATTAGTCACTGTCTCTCAGGTTCAGAGTGCCCCTTCCTTTGTGCAGAAGGATTTGCCAGGAAGTGGGGAACCACACAGAAAGGTGTTTTTTTTTTTTTTCATCTTTTGTGTGTGTATGAGTGTTCATACATGTGTGGGCCCATGTGTGTGCATGTTGTGGGGATGAACATGCATGTGTACATATATACGTGTGGAGGCCAGAGGACCTTGGGTGGGCTCCTCAGGTCTGCTGGTCACATCCTTTTGGAACAGGATCTCTCATGGCCTTGAACTCACCAGTTAGGTTAGACTGGTTGGCCAGTGAGCTCTAGGGATCCTCCTGTCTCTACTTCCCCAGTGTTGGGGTTACAAGTGCACCACCATGCCCAGCATTCTGATGAGGGTTCTGGGGATTGAACTCAAGTCCTCATGCTTAGAAGGCAAGTTATCTCCCTGCCCTAGAAAGGCGTTTTAATGAAGAGGTCATTCTAAACACCCATGTGGTTTTAGGGAAGCTCAGAGTTCTCCCCCATCCCCAGGCCCTCTAGATTTCTCTTGTCCTTTGTCCTCTATCCTTTAAGCTCCTCTGTGCTCTGGCCAGATTTCCCAGATTCTGCCTCTCTGGCATACTAGTATGAGGGACTATGGGGAGAAGAAAGGACAAAGGCTCTGGATTCAAACTCAGTACCCATCATTTCCTAGCTATGAACCTTGGAAAAGTCCCTCTTCCTCTGAAGCTCATTGTCTGTCTGCACAGGTGGGATTAGACGATTTATGCGCAGTGGCTGGGAGTTTGGGCATGGGATGTGCTTACAATATGTGGAGGCGTTCTTTTCCACACTCCTTCTGCCCCTTTCTTGACGCCTCCAGCAAAGCTTCCAGGAGTCTCCAGATGCCTCCTCCCTTCCAACAGAACACCTCTCTTGTCCCGAGTGTCTCCCAGGCTCCTTTGCAATCTCCTATAGAGAACTAACTGGAATCTAACAAGATGAGATCAAAAATCACAAAAGGGCAGGCTAGAAAGATGGCTTAGCCGCTAAGGTGACTTGCCTGCAAAGCTGAAGGACCCAGGTTTGATTCACCAGGACCCACATAAGCCAGATATGCAAAGTGGCACATGTGTCTAGAATTTGTTTGCAGCAGCTTGGGGCCCTGGTGTGCCTATTATCTCTCTCTCTCTCTCTAAGAAATAAAAAGGAAAAGTACTTTTAAAAGCATCACGAAGACCATGACCATGCTGAGAAGTACATGTAAGGGGCGGGAGCACCTCTGGGTGCCCATTTGCCTCCCTGAAGAATCATAGCATACATTCCACGAGGGCAGGGCTTCTTGCCTGCTTTGTGTACAGGGAGCGCGGAGAGCCGTGTTGATGCTTGGCACCCATTCAACAAACATTTCTTAGATGAATTAATTAATCCAGCGTTCCCCCCTATTTTCCTGTGGTTTTACTTTGGTCCAGAGGGAGAATGGAGAGTTTTCTTTCCAAAAGAACACACAGCCACTGCTATTGAAAAGCATGAGCTGGCTCTTGCCCCTGGATGCCCTTGGAATACTGGCTAGGCTTCCCCATACAGTGGGCATGGGCAGAGCCACTGCCAGCAGGGCGTTGCCTTGCAGCCTGTTGTTGGCCTGGAAGGAGGTGATTTTTTTTTTGGAAGGGTAGGGTTTCACACTAGCTCAGGCTAACCTGGAATTCACTATGTAGTCTCAAGGTGGCCTCGAACTCACAGCGATACTTCTACCTCTGCCTCCCGAGTGCATTAAAGGCGTGCGCCACCACGCCTGGCTCAGGAGGTGATTTTTTTGCAAGCAGTTTCCACAAGGGCTCTGGGCTAATTGACACTTGGTCTTTAGAGATCATGGAGATACAACTCCTGTGAGTGTGGACTGCATTGGGCTTCCTTCCCTCACCAGAAGACAGTTCCATAGGTCTGCCTAGTCAAATTTTAAGGGCAACAAGAAGAAGGAACAGGCTGGTCAGCCTCGGAGCAGTACTAAGAGGCTTCCATAAAAGATTTCTCAGGGGCCAGATTGCACTCAGTACGCATGTATTAACTCATTTAGACCTCAGCAGCCTGGGCAGAAGATACTAGAACCATCCCCATTTCACCTAAAGGAAGCTGAGGTTTAGAGAGATGAGATAGCATGCATGATCACAGGACCAAGAAGAAGAGGAACAGGACCCAACTCAAATCTATCTGACTCCAGAGCAAAAGCTATAGACTACGTCAGCCCACTGCTTCGGATAAAGGTGGTGGCCAGTGGCCCTCAGTCCTTGGCTTAGCTAGTGCTGGGCCTCAGTTGAGATCAAGCCTTCTACCACCCCCACACCAGTAACTCAGGCCACTGTTTGCATGCCAGCCTCCCTCAGTGATCTCCAGGTAGAGCATAGGCCAGTGGTGGCAGATGCTCATCTGGTCCTCCTCCAGATGTGCTGCTGGACACTCCCTGGGGAAGAGGGAGGTTGGCCAGGGTCAGTGAGGGCTGCTACTTCCTGACCCCACCTACAAAGGCAAACGAAAGTCTCTGCTGTCCAGTGGGCACCATTCCAGCCAATGGGGCATGGGTGGCACAGCTCTTACTCCCCTCCCATCATCTCCTGCTGCCCGGTAACACCACCCACTTGGAGGGGGGAGATCCTTTAGGATGGAGCTGGTATCTACCTTTTGGTTTTCCATTTGGCAGGAGGGGAGGAGTCCAAGGTGACAGATCCCAGGGGTATCGCCCCAGACAGCCTCATACTCAGCTGCCAGGGCTGTGGGCTTTAGTTCTAAGGCAGGCACACAAAATGCTTGTTTTCACTTCTTTAAAGTTCCAAAATATGGTGCTATGTTCTCGGAACACCCCAGTCACGTACTCACATCCATGCACACAGGACTTCAACATCGAGACTTCTGTGACTAACCCGCTCTGGGCTCCTGGCTAGCTTTTTTTCTCTCTCTCCAACGCCCCCTCCTTCTCTCTCTCTCTCTCATTCTCCCTGCTAGCTGCTGTAAGGATCAGTCCCCAAAGAAAAATGCCCAATTTGTCATGTCATGTCCAGCTGTTAACCTCCCGTCGGTAAGCCATGGGGAAGACTTACTTTCTCCTATTTATTTATTTGCCACTTGGACAATAGAAGGCCCCAGGCCTGCTGAGTTCTCCATAATAAAGCCACCAACGATCTCCCCCATCACCCCCTCCGCGGCCCCCACCCCCATGTCAACAACACTAGCCAACCTGCAGGTGTCACTGGGCATTAACCCCGGGCTTAACTCTGGCTCTGCTGAACCGGAGGGAAGGGGGAGGGGGATGCCAGCAAAGGTGGGGGGTCTGATGGTGAGGTCTCTGCACAAAGGGGAAGGCCTGGGGATGGGCTGGCTCATAACCATCCCTCCGGAAAGCTCAGTGTGCTGAGGCTGGGGGAGGGAGGGAGGGAGGGAGGGATCAACCAAATAATGCAGCTCCTTCTTCCCAGCCTCCCCAAAGGTCTCCAGGCAGAGCCCTGGCCAGCCGGTGGCAGGCGCCCCGCCGCACCTAGCAACCCTGCTGAGAGACGAACCCTCCAGGAATGAGGCTTAGCTGGGCTGGCTCGGGAGCAGGCCAGGGAGGGGCTGAAGCTGGGGCAGGGAGGGAAGGAAGGCTCTGGTCTTCCAGCCTCCAGAACCCTGGGGTGCTCTGTTCTCTAGTTCTTCCTTGCTCTCTCCTCTCCAGGCCCATGTGGTAAAGGAGAACGGAGGGGTTTTGGAGGAGCGGTTGGCAGTACCCCAAGGCAGGTGGTGGGGGGCGGGGGATGCTCCCTGTTCTCTGTGGGGAGGGTAGGGAGAATGGGTGGCTCTTTCCTCAGCAGCCCTTCCTCAGCTGAGATTGCAGAATGAGTTATGAGTCACATGGAGGTGCGGCCTCCACAGCCTCTCCTCTCAGACCTTGTCCTTCTGGTTAATAACACCATTATTTCTTGCTGGGACCCTAGTTTCTCCTTAGGACAAATTATGGAGATTAGGATTATCTGAGATCACTAACCCAAGCCATCACTCCTAAATCACTTTACTTTCTGGTGACCACTTCACTCTTGATATTCTCTCTGTTGCAGGACAACTTAAAGTGTAGCAGGAGTTAGCAGGGCATTTTTCAAGGTTCCTCACTCAAGGCTGAATGTGTGACCCTCCACTAACATCCTCAGGGAGGTGATATCCTTGGATTAGAGGTATCCAGTTGCAGAGGAAAGTTTGTTGGCCCATGCTGAGATTTCTTGTGCATCTTTGTTAACTGTCTGATGGACAGTAGGAATCAGGATAGAAACATCGAGAAAAAGGAAACATGACACTCTAAGACGTCCTTGAGGGTGCCCTGGGGCCTGCACGGGTGCCCACTCTTCGTGGGCAGTGCTGGCATTATGTGTATGAGAAGCAGCTGGAGAGACCAGTGGGCCTAGCAGATCCAAACACAGGACAGAGCTACGTGACCACACAGGCCAGGCAGGCCTCTCGTAGCATCAGGAGCTTCAAAAGTTACAATTGGTCTTAAGAGGAATTTCTCAAGATTACTTTTTTTTTTTTTACAAGTGTATATGTGTGTGGTATGTGTATATTTGTGTCTGGGTGCATGCGTGTGTTCATGTATGTGGAGGCCAGCGGTTGGCTTTGGGTGTCTTCCTCAGTCATTCTCCACTTTATCAGTTTTTAATTTTTTTTTTTTTTTCTTTTTCAAGGTAGGGTCTTGCTTCTAGCTCAGGCTGGTCTGAAATTCACTCTGTAGTCTCACTCAGGGTGGCCTCGACTCACAGTGATCCTCCTACCTCAGCCTCCTGAGTGCTGGGATCAAGGCATGCACCATTGTACCTGGCCACTTTATTTTCTGAGACAGCGTCTCTCACTCATTTGACGAGACTAGCTATCTAGCAAATCCCAGGAACTCTCCTGTCTCTGCCTCCCAAGTGCTGGGAGTACAGATGTAAGGCACCACACTTAGCTTTTGTTTTCAAAAAAAAAATTTTTTACCTACTTACTTACTTACTTGTTTATTTTGAGAAAGAGAGAAAGAGAGAGAGAGAGAGAGAGAGAATGGGCACACCAGGGCTTCCAGCCACTGCAAAGGAACTCCAGATGCATGCGCCACCTTGTGCATCTGGCTTGTGTGGGTCCTGAGGAATGAAACCTGGGTCCTTAGGCTTTGTAGGCAAATGCCTTGTCCGCTAAGCCATCTCTCTAGTCCACAACTAGCTTTTTGTGTAGGTGGTGCTGGGACTGCAAATTCAGGTCTTCATGCTTATGCAATAAACACTTCACCCACTGAGCCATTCCCTAGCCCGTAAAGATTAAACTGTATTAAAAAAATGCACAGGAGACATATGTTAAGAGGGATATCGAGGGTTGTATTGATCTGGAGTAAAGTGACAAGAAGGGGGGGGGTCACACCTGACTCACCTGGAGTCAGCCTGTTCAGTTGTGAAGTGCCTGGAACCATCACAGTTCCATTTCCTGGCATGTCATCACCAATTTCCTACTGAGAGGCCTTGAAAAGCAGAACCCCCAGCAGGGGATGACCTACAAGAAGATGGAGCTACGTAGCAGGTCTCTGAGGAATCTTCCAGTGAGTTATGATTCTAGAGATACCATGATCCTACCCAGGAGATGATGTGCATTGGGGTAGATGTCATGGGATGTGCCTGGATTTGAATTCCAGCTCAGTTGACTACTAGCTGTATGTGTGGTTAAGTCACTTGACTTTTCTGAGGTTCAGTTTCCTCTTCCACACTATGAACATCAGGATACCTAACGCCCAGCTGTTAGGAAGATTAGGTGAAATAATCTAAGAGAAATACCTAGAATAAAACCTGGCATATTGCAAACATAGCAATAAGTGTTAATTACCATCCCCTTTCCTTATCTGAAACTTACTAAGTGCAGTCTCTGCTTCAAGTGGCAAGCCAGTTTGTTGTAGCCAGAGGCCTCCACACCAGGCAGACATGCCATTGGTGCCCCTGTTCATGACACCTGGCTTGCTTTCTCCCAAGAGTTTGGTCTTTTTCCTTTCTTCTTGCAACTCCTTTCGTCCTGGACAGAGACACCAGAGTGGCTGACTTGTGTGGAAGGCATATACACATTTCTTGTCTGGCCTGAATAGCAGGCATTAAAATGCATTTTGGTTCACCCAGGACAATAAAGAAAAAAAAGGAAGCTTTAAGTCACTAATAAAAATCAAATGTAGGCAGTTTGCAGGAGTGATCAGCTCGGAGCTTTGCTGTTCTCTTGTTAAGGGTCTGGAGCCATAAATAACTTCCCCATAAGAAGGCAGAGGAGAGGGGGTGTGAGTGAGAGGGAACGCAACCACACAAAATTTTTCATTTTTCTCCATAAATCATTTCAGCGTGCGATAATATTTGTTTTTTCTAATGAGTCTCTTGTGATCCATTCCAGGAGCTAACATCAGGGCCTGTCAGGGGGTGATGTGTGGTACAGTTCAACGCTTTACAAAAACTGCCTGCTACACAGATTTTTTTTCCCTCTCTTCCTTATGCTAAGTATTCATGAAGCCCATTATTCCATGCGCTTGCTTTATAGATTCTTCCTTTCTGATCTTCTCCTGTGGACAGCCTGCATCCTGGTCTCTGTCTGTGGATGCTGTGGGGCCTTGCTGCAGCCTGGGGAAGAGATGTGGGCAGTGGGAGAGGAAGGCTGCTCAGAGGGATCCTTGGGAAGCCATCAGGTACAGACTTTGATCTCAGATGAGGAGGGGAAGCATTGTTCAAAGTTCAACAGAGGCCAGTGTGGAAGAATACCTTTTATGTGTTGGATTGCTTTTGACCAATGAACAGCCCCAAGCATGGTGGGTAAGACCACCAGCCGGGCAATAGACAGGCTAGCTAGAGTGAAATGGATCGGATATGCCATGCTCAAGAGTTAGGAGTTTATCTTGGCTGGAGGTAAGAGTTATCCAGAATTTTACAAAGAATAAGATCTCGCTGGGTGTGGTAAGGTTTTCATCCATAATCCCAGCACTCAGGAAGCTGGGGATGGAGGATGCTAAATTGCAGACCATCCTGGGCTACATATCAAGGCCTTGTCTTAAAAACAAACAAACAAACAAGGGCTGGAAAGATTGCTCAGTGGTCAAGGCACCTGCAAAGCCTAAGGACCCAGGTTCAATTCTCCAGAACTCACATAAGCCAGATGCACATGGTGGTGTATGCTTCTGGAGTTCATTTGCAGTAGCTAGAGGCCTTGGTGTGCCCATTCTCTCTCTCTTTCATAACTAAATAAATAATAAAATATTAAAAACAAAACAACCCAAAAGAACAAAATTAGTAATTTGGGAAGACTTTCCTGCATGCTCACTATGAATAGAACGGGGAGCAGGTAAGAGGAAACAAGGTGAGAGATGGGAGTTGACAGAATCTGGCTTGTCAGTCATGCACATGACCAGTGAGAAGGCAGTAGATTCAAAGATCAGAGACTTTGGGAAGACTTCAGAGAATCCCTACTCATTGTTTAAGTTGATATCAGTGTTACTTCTCCCACAAAACATCTCACTTACTCTCTGCAGGTCAGATCACTCATTTCTCTTGGCTTCTATAAGATCCACTTTTATGCCTCTCGTCCCTTCAGGCACTCACCCCACTGTATTTGACTTTCAGCCTGAGCTCCTTGAGGGTGGGGGCCATGCTAGCGAATCCCTGTATCTTACTCTGATAAAAAGCAACTACTCCTCAGCACTTATTTTCAATATTTTTGTTTATTTATTTGAGAGAAAGAGAAACACACACACACAGTATATGTGTATATGGGTGCACTAGGGCCTCTTGCCATTGCAAATGAACTTCAGGTGCATGTGCCACCTTGTTCATCTGGCTTTACATGAGTACTGGGGAACTGAACCCTGGCCTGTAAGCCTTTGCAAATAAGCACCTTTAACCGCTGAGCCATCTCCTCAACCCTTACAGCACTTATTTTGAATAAGTAAATGTACAATGGGTTGAATAAAAAGAAGGAAGACAGAACTATGGGTGAAAAGCCGAGGACTTTAGAAGTAAGAGCCACGTAAGGAGAGTAGGTAGGAATACTTAGTCAGCCAAGACTCATGAGAGTGGCCCTGGGCTTCATGGCAAGTCACTAAAATGAGCTTTTAGAGAAGAGATTTCTAGTGCCAAATGCAAAACTGAAATTAAATAGGTAAAAAAAGAGACAAGAATTCTCAAGATTTGGGAATTCTATAGTCGTTACTTATGTTTGTGAGAGTAGTTCACTGGAGTGGTGAGAACAGAAGCCTGACCAGCCAGCTCACTTTTGGATGAGATGTGAGAAGGTGTAGATGGGTCCTTCAGAGTGAAGGTAAGAAGCAGATAAGAAAAATGAGGCTGGGGAGATGGATCACTGGTTAAAGGTACTCACTTGCAAAGCCTGATGGCCTGGGTTTGATTCCCCAGTACCCACATAAAGCCAGATGCACAAAGTGGCATCTGGAGTTTGCAGTGGCTGGAGGCCCTGGCATGCCCATTATCCCCTTCTTTCATCCTTTCTGTCTTTCCTCTGTTTGTAAATAAATAAATACTTTTTTAAAGAAAGGAAAACAAGAGTTGTTTAAATGAAAGTATAGGTTCAACATGAGATGTTTTCAGGGAGGGGGTGGTATTATGGTTCAGATATAAAGTATTCCCCCCCGACCCCAAAGCTCACAGGTTGAAGGCTTGGTACTCAACTCAATAGAGACCTCCCTAAGCTACACAGTGCTATGAAGGGATGATTGAATCATAAAGGTGTTAACTTCACTAATAGATTAATCCAATGATGAGTTCCTAGCTGAATGGGTTATTAGGTGTGTGAGATCTAGTTGGAGGGAATAGATCACTGGGATGTGACTTTGAACAGCATATCTTGTATCCAGCCCCTTCCCCTCTTGGCCCCCTGCTCCTCTATCCCATGATATTCTACCTTGCCTCAGGTCCAAAGCACTAAAGCCACCTGACTTTCCACTAACATTTCTGAAACTGTGAACCAAAATAAACCTTTCATCTTGCAAGTTAATTTCTCTAAGGTATTTTGTCACAGTGGCAGAAAGCTGATGGACACAAGTTAAAGGAGCATCTATAAGTAAAGCAGACAGAGAAAAGAGAATGCGTGAGAAGGTATAGGAGAAAGCAAGTTAGCTAGCTCCTGGCTGGGTAACTATGCCCAAAGAATATTGATTAGTGTTTGAAAAAAAGGTCTCTAGTGACATGTGATGGGCTTTGTCCTTTGCTCTGCTCAGCTATTTTACCAACAACTTAAAGTCATGAACAACATAGTTAACATGTTTAGAGTGAGATAGGGCTAGGTACCGACAAGATGGAATACTGAGTTAAGATTCAAAAATCACTTCCACAAACTGGAACACAAATGAAATTTAACACAGAAAGCAATGGTTCTACATATTGACTAAAAAAAATATAAATTCCAGAAATGTACGCTGGATGAGCTATGCCTTGAGAATTAATGGGAAGTACACCTAGGAGCTCTGTGTAAATTTGTGGTATCCAAAGACTTCTGAAGGCTTTGACCACATTAGGAGAGGTAGTGTACAAAACAAAGGAGGATTGGTCATACCACAATAGAGAGTGTCATTTGTTGGGACTTGATTTTCATCTTGTTCAAGGTTAGGATAAAAAGATATCCTGAAAACACAACTTATGATCATCTACTAGGGAATTTTGGGAAAGAATACTTTGAAATTTCCCACCCAAGTATTTGCCAGCTTATGTAGTAAAGAGAATAGATTCCCTCTGAAGAGATTCAAAGGGCTTAACTAGTAATCCCAGGATGAGAATTAAAGAAAGGCAAATTTTGGCTGAATATGAAGTAAGAGGTCTGTATCTCCCTCCCATATATGGATTCAGAATACCTAAAACTGAGCATAAGTTGTTGTGTGTATGTGAACATGTTTTTTTTTTTTTTTTTTTTTCTGAACTGGGTTCATGACTTTCAACAAATTCTTAAAGGAGTGTCACTCACACACAAACACATAGAATAAGGGGGAGTTATCTTTCTGTATGGTGACTGGAATGGAACCATGGTTTCTAGAAGGATCCAGCTTCCCATCACTGGGTATGTCCAATCCAAGCGGGAAGACAGTCTGATAGGAAGGGGTTGGATGTGGATCATGCAAAAGGAGGGTGTGTGTATTCGTGTTCATGTTCAGAGGGGTAGATGGGAGAAAAAGATAAAGGGAAAGCAAGACAGAGCTAGTGAGATAAACACTGTCATGGGCCGTTTCCATCATGTACTCACAAGAGCATAATAAAGCCCTTGTAATATACTAGAACTTGTGTGGTCCCGGGGCCTAATTTGCATACTAATTACTGAGTGCAAATGGGACCGAGGGGTAGGGAGGGAGGGTGGGGGAGACATGCAGGGAGCGAGGGGCCTGGACTGTTTGCTCTGCCATTTCATATCATGCTAACAAGCTAATCCGGCGTGCAGTTAGCTCCTGATATATAACTGCTCATTAGTATTATAATAAAGTACATGAAACAACCATAAAACGTTATATACTGCACAAGTGTTGTTTTCTTGCCAATTATCTGCAGGCGGATTTATCACCACAGTTGTTTCGAATTCCCCTTGGTGAGGTTTGGGCGGAATAAAGAAAGGTGTTGGTGGCGACGGCAGCAGAGGGGGGCCTTTTCGAGGGGCAGACCATGTGTTTTCTTAAGTAGCACTTACTGATGCGCCATTTCATGAGAGTGAAGCAACGAGAGATCAGTCCTTCTCCATCTCTGCAGCTCAGGAGGAAGGCAGCGGGGGAGGGTCAAGGAGGGCTGGGTGGCTCAGGTGTAGAGGCCTGTGTCCAGCCCGTGGACTGTGCAGTGGGGTCTTACAAAGTTGTGCTACTCGCTCCAATGTACCGAAGGCTCCTGACAGGGAACCTGGTTCAAAGCAGTGCTTGGACCCCATGGCCTGGGTCCAAAGTGCTCCCTTTCCTTTAGTGCTCCCTTTCCTTTAGTGCTCCCTACAGAGGGCTGCATCCCGGAAGGTGCTCAGAAATCAGTGCTTTGGGCTGGAGAGATGGCTTAACGGTTAAGGTGTTTGCCTGAGAAGCCAAAGGACGGAGGTTTGATTCCCCAGGACCCACATAAGCCAGATGTACAAGGTGGCACATGCGTCCAGAGTTCATTTGCAGTGGCTGAAGGCCCTGGTGTGCCCATTCTCTCTCTCTCTCTTGCCTCCTTTCTATCTCTCTCTCAAATAAATTAAATAAAATTAAATTAAAAAAAAAAAAAAGAAATCAGTGGTTCTACTCCCCCACCCCCAAGACTTCTTTGGTCCTCAGCATGTCCTCACAATCCCGACACAGCCACCACTCCCAAAAAGCTGTGGAGATGCTAACAGCAAGTGAAGGAGGGCCTGACTTTCCCTGCTGTCCACACCTCCCGAGGCTGCCTCGCTCCACCCTCACCCGCAAATAGAAGACTGCCCATGGGGCAGGGAAACTGAGCAGTACCCACACACCCCCAGCTTTCCTCCATTCGAGAGTAAGAGCACCCACATTCAGCAATGACAGTAGGAAGAGGTTCCAGGACTCCATCAAGGCTTCTTGGTCCTGTTTCACTGCTGTGGGGCTGCAGGAGAATTTACTAGAACTTCCAGTGGCCTACTGGGAAAGGCTCTTTGAGCTGCGCACGCTCATGGACTATCACCAGCCCTCCTAGCCCCACCGCCAGGTGAAAGAAGGCAGTTCTTAAAGGGTTGCTGCCTGATCCCAAGCCTCACCCAGGCCCCGTGCACCCTTCCATAGCAGCAAGTAGACCTCCTCGTTAGTGGTCACTGGGGCTGCCACAGTCAATTTCATCTGGCTCTGTGCTGTGTTGGGGCATGAAAGGAGATGCCCAGCTGCCCAGAAATGCAGGTTAACCCTAAAGGCTGGTCATTTCCCTCCAACAGCCATACCTCTTTTAGTGAGCCAGAGTGGATCTGCATCCTCCAGGGTGGTGTACCCAGGAGAGTGGAAGAAGCTGTCCCCTCTACACCTCCACCTTATCTTCCTGTGGAGCCAGAAAGCATTGCTCTTTCTGGTCAACCCAATAGTTAGTTCACTTTCCTCTGCTTTGGATAATTCATGTATGTTGGGAGTGGGGTGAGGGTATGCACCTGCTGATGCCGGTACCCTGTGCACATCCGGACCGAGGCCGGAGGAGAGCCCTGAGTGACCTCCTGATCACTCCTCTGCGTATTTTCTTGAGATGAAGTCTCTCACTGAACCCACAGCTGCTGTATTTTTTGGTCAGACTGGCCAGGAGAGTCTCTGGTCTTTGCTTCCCATGAGACTAGGGTTACAGGTGTATGGGCCACACCCAGGTGTCTACAAGGGTACTGGGGAATCGAACTTATGGCAAATCAGCCCCTCATAGGCTCTCTTACTTTGGTGGCAAGCATTTTTACCTGCCAAGCCATTTTCCCTAGCCCCATTTTGAATAATTTTTTTTTTTTTTTAAGCTAGGGTTTCACTCTAGCCCAGGCTGACTTGGAATTCACTATGTAGTCTCAGGGTGGCCTAGAACTCATGGTGATCCTTCTACCTCTGCCTTCTCTGTGCTGGGATTGAAGGCAGGTGCCCCATGCCTGGCTTCCTTTTAAGGAAGAATGCTTCCTCATGTTTCTGCGTTTCTCTTGCTGATCCTTTTGCCTGGAGTGGATATCTGCTTTGTCCGTTGTCACCTCTTCCTAACCTGGGTTGGGCATGACCTCCTGCAGAGGCCTTTCTGACACCTCTAGTATGATCTAGAATACTCTTTATCTGCCCAAAGTGCCTTGCACACACATCAGTCTGGGTGTCAGTATCTGTTGAACCTCTTCATTCCTTGCAGTCCTACCTGCTCTCAGAAAGCCTGGCCTAGGGCAAGTACCAAATACATGGTTTGATTTGTTGCACAATTTGGGAGCACCAATTTGCAATTTGGTGACCTAAAGCCTCTTTAGGCACTGTTTGAGCTTGTATCTGGAATCTCCTCCAAAGGCTGGTATTTGAGGCTTAATTGACTATTGGAAGGTTATGAAAACTTTGCGAGGTGAAGCTCCTGGTCATTGGGACGTGCCCCTGCAGAGGACCATGGGATGCCCTCCCCAACCTCTTCTACTTTCTACTCCCTGACCATGAGGCGGGCAACGTTGCTCAGCTGCTCATTCCTTCCTGCCATAATCTGCCACCTTATCACAGACCCAAGTGCAACATGGCTAACTGATCTACACTTAACACTTCCAAACTGCGAGCCAAAGCAAACCTTTTCTCAATATAAGCTGTTTATCTTGGGTATTTGCTACAGTAATGGAAAGCTGACTAACAGCCCCCCCTCTTTTAGGCACTCAAAGCCAGGCAGTCCCTTTTTAAGACCAGAGAAAAGGGGCAACTTCTATGTTTGGGACATTGAAATCCTCTTGTTTGATTGTCCCTTGTTTTCTTCTTTCTTTTAGCTTCTCCTTAAGGGAGCAAGTAGAGACTGACCATGCCCTAGGACTGTGGCTCTATGGAGCTGGCATCTGCCTTACCCTTGTCCCTGGAAGATGAAACTCGTCTCTGGCTCTCTATGACTGTCCCAAATGTCCAGAAGCCAGTCAGCAGAGAGCCTCAGTAGTCGCTCTGCTTTGGGCTGGGCCCAGCAGCAGGAACCAGAGGCGAACAGCAGGGAAGTTACTGACACCTTGCACAGGACTGCTGTGGGGTAGCTGAAATGAGGAGCATAGCTCTTAACACTGCCTCTGTTGTGCAACAAGCTCTTAAATCATACTGTTCTATTTCCTAGCCCCCTTTGAAAAGCTCATTGTTATGATTAAAAGAAAAGAAGAAAAGAAAAAGCATGGCGTTGAAGAAGGGAAACAATTCTGCCTCTTATAAGCTATTCAAATTGGGAAACTTGCTTATATATCCAGCTGCAGTTTCCCTAACTACAAAATAAAAATAGCAATGTCCACCTATAGTTTTTTTTTTTTTTGTTTTTGATTTTTGAGGTAGGGTCTTACTCTAGCTCAGGCTGACCTGGAATTCACTACGTAGTCTCAGGGTGGCCTCAAACTCATGGTGATCCTCCTACCTCTGCCTCCCAAGTGCTGGGATTAAAGGTGTGCACCACCACGCCTGGCTTTTTTTTCCCCCTTCCTTCCTTCCTTCTCTTCTTTCTTTCTTTTTTTTTTTTTTTTTTTGTACCTATAGTTTTATCAAGGAATAAAATACATGTTAAAAGATGTCAGCCGGGCGTGGTGGCGCACGCCTTTAATCCCAGCACTCGGGAGGTAGAGGTAGGAGGATCGCCGTGAGTTCGAGGCCACCCTGAGACTCCATAGTGAATTCCAGGTCAGCCTGGGCTAGAGTGAAACCCTACCTCGAAAAACCAAAAAAAAAAAAAAAAAAAGATGTCAAGACAGGAATATATCTGGTGTCTACCACCCATACATAGTAGGGACTCGATAAAAAGTAGATGAAAATAGGAAACATGAAGATCTGAATTTGGCTGCAAAAACCCAACAGTGTAAGCATGAGTCATGGCCCAGCAGTGGAAAGACAGAACCAGGGGTTCTATGGGCCAGCAGCTGCTGCCACCCTCAGCAACACAAGAAAGGACAGGTTTGCTCTGTTACGCTGCCCTGGCGCAGCCACCTTAGCTAGGTTATGCTTGGCACCATTCTTCAGAGCATCTGTGACAGCCCATTGTCAACCACAGAGAGTTTTAAAAAAGAATATTTAATGTATTTATTTACGAGAGAGAGAGAGAGAGAGAGAGAGAGAGTGAGCCACAGCCTCTAGCCACCACAAATGCACTCCAGACACATGTGCCACCTCATGCATCTGGCTTACGTGGGTACTGGGGAGTTGAACCTGGGTCCTCAGGCTTCGCGGGCAATTGCCCTAAGCATCTCTCCACCTCAACCATAGAGCTTTCACAAGTTCAAAATTATTATGGGGCTGGGGAGATGACTCTGGTTAAAGGTCTCCCAGCTTGGGTTTGATTTCCTAGCACCCACATAAGGCTGAATGCAAAGTAGTGCATACATCTAGTGGTAGTTTACAGGGGTAGGAGAGGTGCACGCCCCACATGCAAATAAATAAGTAAATAAAGAATGCAAGTAAATAAATAAATAAATGCAATTTTAAAAAGACATCACTGGAGATGTTTGAAAAAAATATTATAAATAAATAAAAAACGATTATAAATCACAATCAGCCTAATAATCAGCCTATCAGAGCTCATCTGCACTGACCCAAGTGGATAGTCAGCCATGCCTCAGATAGGCTTTTGAAGAGCTGGTAAAGGCAGAGGGTGCAACTCCTTTGTCTCCCATGAGGACAACAAAGAACAGTGGTGAAATTGAAACTAATTTGGGCTCATTATAAGAATTGGACTAAGCCAGGCGTGGTGGCACATGCTTTTTATCCCAGCACTCAGAAGGCCCAGGTAGGAAGATCGCCATGAGTTCGAGGCCACCCTGAGACCACATAGTGAATTCCAGGTCAGCCTGGGCTAGAGAGAGAGACCCTACCCGGGGGGGGGGGGGAGGGGAGAATTAGACTAATTGTATGAAAGTATTTTTCATCCATTAGAAGATGTCTAAACAAGGGCTATTTTGAATAGTAATGAGTTTCCCCCTCATTAGAGGTATTCAAGGACTAGATAATGCCAGGCATGGTGATGCACGTCATTAATCTCAACACTCAGGAAGTAGAGGTAGGAGGATTACTGTGAGTTCGAGGCCAGCTTGAGACCACATAGTGAATTCCAGGTCAGCTTGGGCTAGAGTGAGACCCTACCTAAAAAAAAAAAAAAGCTGGGTGTGGTGGTGCACGCCTTTAATCCCAGCACTTGGGAGGCAGAGGTAGGAGGATCACTGTGAGTTCGAGGCCACCCTGAGACTACATAGTTAATTCCAGGTCAGCCTGGACCAGAGTGAGACCCTACCTCGAAAAACCAAAAAAAAAAAAAAAAAAAAAAAACTAGCTAGTAATCAATTCTAAAAGGATTAGAAATTAGAAAATTCAGAAATGAGGGACTGGAGAGATGGTTTAGTGGTTAAGGCACTTGCCTGTGAAACCAAAGGACCCAGGTTCGATTCCTCAGTACCCATGTAAGCCAGATGCACAAGGTGGTGCATGCATCTGGAGTTTGTTTGCAGTGGCTAGAGGTCCTGGTGCATCCATTCTTTCTCTCTTTCTATCTGCCTCTTCCTCTCTAAATAAATAAATAAAATATTAAAAGAAAAAAGAAAATTCAAACATGAACCAGGCGTGGTGGCACATGCCTTTAATCCCAGCACTTGGGAGGCAGAGGTAGGAGGATCGCCATGAGTTCAAGGTCACCCTGAAACTACAGAGTGAATTCTATGAATTCTAGGTCAGCCTGGGCTACAGTGAGACTCTACTTCAAAAAACAAAAAACAAAAAAAAAAAAAAAAAAAAGAAAGAAAAGAAAAAGGACTGAAAGATGGCTTACAGATTTAAGTGCTTGCCTGTGAAGCCTAAGGACCCTGTTGGAGGCTCCATTCTCCAGGTCCCAAGTAAGCCAGATGCACAAGGGGGGGCATGCATCTGGAGTTTGTTTGCAGTGGCTGGAGGCCCTGGCGCGCCCATTCTCTCTCTCTGTCACTCTCAAATAAATAAATAAAAATAAACAAAAAAGGGCTGGAGAGATGGCTTAGTGGTTAAGCAGTTGCCTATGAAGCCTAAGGACCCCGGTTCAATGCTCGACTTCCCAGGACCCACGTTAGTCAGATACACAAGGGGGTGCACGTGTCTGGAGTTCGTTTGCAGTGGCTGGAAGCCCTGGCGCACCCATTCTCTCTCTATATCTGCCTCTTTCTCTCTCTGTCTGTCACTCTCAAATAAATAAATAAAAATGAACAAAAAAATTAAAAAAAAAGAAGAAAGAAAAAAGAAAATTCAAACATGGAGGATGGGATCAGATAACTATTCCTTTAATGATGATTGAACCCAGGGCCTCCCATGCTAGGCAAGTGCTATATCACGGAGCTACTCCCAAGCCTATAGATAATCTTTAAGAATCTTTCTGATCCTGAAATGTCATGGCTCTCTCACTATGCTCTCTGTCAACATACAGGAGCAGAGGAGTTTGAAATTCTCAAGTTCATTATTCATCTGATATTCTAAAGAGCTGTTGCATGCTAGGAATTATACTAGGTGCTGAGAAAATAAGCAAAAAAGAGGAGGATAAGAATTGAAAGTTCAAGGCCATCCTGGCTCATGTTGCAAAATCCTGTCTGGAAAAATAAATGAATGAATGAACGAATTAATGAATAAATAGAAGAGTGGCCTCTGAGTTTTCTGCGGTTATCGGCAATGATGGAGGTCTGCTGAGTTCTTTGGGTCACATCAGAAAGAACAACAGTTTGTAGGAGGGTGAGTCTCACCAGGGAGACAGCCCCCAAGCTGGTGTTCATGGACTTCTCTGAGTTGCTGGGGAAGAGTATCAAGAGGGCACCAGGCGAAGGGGACTAGGTCGTGCTGAGCCCTGCAATCCTGTGAGAACAGGACGTGCTTTGGAAAAGATGAAGTATCTGGGCAAGAAGACCGGAGGAAGAACTGGGGGCTCTTCCATGAGAACCAAAGACTCTGTTTACTTTGATGATTCCAGGAAGCATGGAAGGGATCTCAGAAGAGCTGCATGGTCACATCTCTGTCTGTGAAGATGACTGACAAGGGCTGTAAGATAGGATAGGAGTGTAAAGAGAAGGGAGCGAGCAGCAGAAGAGTGCTGATAAGTGGAGACTGTGACGGACAGTTTTCCTGAACAATGTTTTGTTCAGCTTGTTCAGTAGTACAAGCCAATTATAGATAATTTAGAAAAGTAAGAGAACTCTAAATAGAACAATAAGAGATTATAATCTCATCACTCACTTAATATATGTATGTAAAATGTAATTTCTTTCCCTCTCCATATCTTTCCCTCCCTCCTTCTCTTTCTAAATAAGAAAAATAGAGCTGGACGCAGTGGCGCACGCCTTTAATCCCACTTAGGAGTATCACTGTGAGTTTGAGGCCACCCTGAGACTATATAGTGAATTCCAGGTCAGCCTGGGCTAGAGTGAGACCCTACCTCAAAAAAAAAAAAAAAAGTGATTATGATCCTACCACTATTACTATATTAGCAAAATGTCTTATTTCCTTCCTTCTTTCCTTTTTGCTTTTTAAATTACATTTTTAATTAGTTTACAAAGTAGTAGATTTCCACATGAATCTTTTATGTCCTCAGCTTTGGCTAATGATCCTCTACCCCCGTTCCTCTCCGCTCTATCTCTCTTTTTAAATATTTTATTTATTTGAGAGAGAGAGACAGAGACAGAGAGAGACAGAGAAAGAAAGAGAGAGAATGGGCACATCAGGGCCTCCAGCCGCTGCAAAGGAACTCCAGATGCATGTGCCACTTTGTGCATATGGCTTATGTGGGTACTGGGGACTTGAACTGAGGTCCTTTGGCTTTGCAGGCAAGTGCCTTAACCACTAAGCCATCTCTCCAACTCCCTCTCCTCTCTTTGCTCTCTCTCTCTCCTTAAAAAAATTTTATTTATTTGTTTATTGGAAAGAAAACAAGAGAAAGAGGCAGATAGACAGAGTGGGTGCACCAGGGCCTTCAGCCACTGCAAATGAACTCCAGATGCATGTGCCACATTGTGCATCTGGCTTATGTGGGTCCTGGGGAATCAAACCCAGGTCCTTAGGCTTTGCAGAGAAGAGCCTTAACAACTAAATCATCTCTCCACCCCTATTTGCTCTCTTTTTTGAGACAGGGTCTCATGTATCTCAGACTGGCCTTGAGATTTCTACGTAATCAAGGATGACTTTGAACTCCTGATCTTCCTGAATCTACCTCCCCAGTGCTAAGAAGATAGGCATGCATCACCACACCTGGTCTTATGTAATGCTGGGGAGGAAATCCAGGGCTTCATGCATGCTAGGTAAGCATTCTATCAACTACACTATATTCCCAGTCCCCTTTTATTTTTTCCACTGCATAATTTTTTTGTGTGTGTGGTGTATGCATGTTTATATTATGTGTAGGTACATGTGTGTGTGCAGGTACACAAGTATGTGCAGGTGCATGTGTGTATGCTAGAGGTCAATGTCAAGTGTCTTCCCCAGTCACTCTCCATCTTAATTTTTGAGACAAGTCTCTCACTGAACCTGGAGCTCACCAATTCAACTATGGCCAACAAGCCTGAGTGATCCTCAGGTCTGCTGCACCCCCAGCACCGGGATTACAGGAGCCAGCTGCCAAGCCCACTTTTACATGGGCGCTGGGCATCCAGACTCAGGTCCTCATTTTTTTTGTGGGGGGATCAAGGTACGGTCTCACTGTAGCCCAGGCTGACCTGGAATTCACTATGTAGTTTCAGGGTGGCTTTGAACTCATGGCGAGCCTCCTACCTCTGCCTCCTGAGTTCTGGGATTAAAGGCGTGCGCCACCACACCTGGCAGGACCTCATACTTTTTTGGTTTTGTTTTGTTTCCCAATGTAGGGTTTCACTCTAGTCCAAGATGACCTGGAATTCACTATATAGTCTCAGGGTGGCCTCAAACTCACAGTGATCTTCCTACCTCTGCCTCCCAAGTGCTGGGATTAAAGGTGTGCGCCACCACACCCGGAAGGTCCTCATACTTTTAAAAGGCAAGCACTTTGGCAATTGAACTATCTCCCTAGCCGCCATAATGTTTTCTTAATATTACTTTAGAATCTCTGTTAGAATAGTTTTCAAAAGCATTTAATTTAGTTAGTTTGTTTATTATTATCTTATATTAATTAATATATATGCTATGTTGTGCAGGTTGGTCTCGAACTCCTGGACTGAAGAGACACTTCTGCCTCAGCCTCCCAAATGCTAGATTACAAATGCACACCACTGTGCCCAACTTAAAATCATGATTTTGAATGGCTGTACAGTATTTTATCATATGGTTATACTATAAATTTTCTAACCATTTCCTTCTTTGAACATTTAGGCTGTTTTTAGATAGTTACTGTCATAAATAATACTGAAATGAATATCCTATGCATAAATCTTTGACCATGTTTCCAATTATTGCTTTTAGAATAGATTCTAAGAAGGGAATTACTGAAATAAGGGACAGGAATATTTTAAACCTTTTGTGACATGTTGTAAAATTGCTTCTAGAAAGGTTTTACGAATATATGCTTTTTATCAACAGTATATAAGAATATCTGTCTAATTCTACCCCAATTCCCATTGACTTTTATGATTTAAGAAGTTATCAATTGGTATAGACAAAAATATTATCTCATTTATTTAATTTATTACCATATTAAGTTGAAGATTTTCATATTTCTTTTATGAACTGCTTGTTATGCCTTAGTCCAATTTACATTATGATTAGTCATTTCTATTGATTTGTGAGAGCTCTTTGCATATTAAGGATGTCAAATGTTCTGCTATGTTTATGCAACTCTTTCTCAGGTGGTATTTGCTGTCAATTTTTCCTAATTATGGGGCTTTCATTATTGCTGCATAGTAATGAAAAATTTTGGGTGACTTCTTTTGTGGCTATGACTTCATGTCTTGTATTTAACTTTTTCAAAAAACATTTTATTTATTTGAGAGAGAGAGAGAGAAAATGAGCACACCAGGGCCTCTAGCCACTGAAAATGAACTCCAGACACATGCACCACTTTGTGCATCTGGCTTAAGTGGGTACTAGGGAATAGAACCTGGGTCCTTAAGCTTTGCAGGCAAGCACCTTCTGCTGAGCCATCTCTCTAGCCTTTTTTTTTTAAGGTAGGGTTTCACTCTAGCTCAGGCTGACCTAGAATTCACTATGTAGTCTCAGGCTGGCCTTGAACTCATGGCAATCCTCCTACCTCTGCCTCGCAAGTGCTGGGGTTAAAGGTATGTGCCAGCTCCATGTTTAACTTTAAAAATTTTAATTAATTAATGTATATGTGTGTGTGCATGTGTGTGGAGATCAAAAGACAACTTCAAGGTATCTATGCTCCACCTTCTTTGAGACATGGTCTCTTGTAACTGCAACTCATGTGCCAGAGTGCAAAGGAACTTTAGACTAGCTGGCTTCTCCTGGCTCTGCCTCCCGTTGTTGTAGCCGGTTGACACTGCACATACATGAGCCACTTTGCATCTGGCTTTATGTGAGTGCTGGGGAATTGAATCTGAGCTGACAGGCTTTGCAAGCAAGCACCTTTAACTGCTGAGAACTCTCTCCAGCCTTGTATTTAACTTTTTCATAAATCTGAAATTCATTTTGATATAAGCTGTAAGGCGAGGGACTTTTTCTTCCCCCACGTCCCAAGATTTTACTTTATTGATTTTTTAAAAAAAATCTTATTTTATTTTATTTATTTGAGAAAGAGAGGATATTTCATTGATTTTATTTTTTTAGGTGAACAGGGACAAATAAAGTGGAATCTGGGTTGAACCAGGTTTCTGTTTGTGTGTTTGGTGGGATGGTGCTTCAAGATGATTGAAAAATACAATGATGTTTTGAATATGTTCAGTCTAAAGTGCTCTGTAAGGATTCAAGGGAGGAGGAGGAATATGGGCAGGAAGGTCAGGAGAGAGGCTGGGTCTGGAGCAATGGACAGGGTAGTCATCAGTGTTTCCATGGCAAGTGGTACCACAGGTCTCCCTGGAGGAGACGCAGAGGAATGAATCCTGGTGCTCAGGGCAGCAGCAGCATTGAGGGGAAAGCTGAGAATAGGAGTGAAAAGGAGTGGAGCAGATCCCCAGAACTGAGTCAGAAATGTTAAGGAAAATAAAGGCCCAGTGATCAAAATGGCAGTGGTGTTGTATGATGGAACAGTTTAAAGTAGTTCAATGGATTGGCAGGTGGGGACGTGGAGGCAACCAGAATAAGACTGCTTGTTCTGGTTGAACAAATGCACCAGTAAGGATAAAGATGAAGATTAAAGCTGGGCGTGGTGGCGCAGGCCTTTAATCCCAGCACTTCGGAGGCAGAGGTCAGCCTGGGCTAGAGTGAGACCCTACCTCGAAAAACTAAAAAAGAAAAAGATGAAGACTAAAAAAAGGAAGGGCTGCAGCAGAAGGCCAGGCATTGGTTGACTGAATGAGGGAAACTTAAAATGGGAGAGAAAAAATGGTGGCCCAAAGTTTCAAGGAGTGGCGGGTGACTAGGGTATAGTTCAGTGGCAGAGTGGTTGCCTTGCATGTGTGAAGTCCTACCTAGTTCAAGCCCAAGCACTGAAAGAGGAAGAAGAAAAGTTGTAAAAATCCAGACTGTCCAGGTCATAAGTCATTAAGAATGATTGCCAGGGTCAAGGGTAAGGTTAGGAGGTGAGCAGAGTTGACTGTTGATCTCTATTCACTCTGCAATGTAGGAAATCAAGTTGTCCGTGGAAAATGAGGTAAACAGAAGCAAGAGAGTTGTGACAGGAAACGGGAAGAGAGAGAAAAAAAAAAAAAAGGCACTCAGGCCCCGGGTCACATGGACACTGTGGGGACAGTGATATGATTTCCCAGCCACGCATCCAGGGCGGGGGCTGAGGAGAAAGCAGACGCTTACGTGGACTTGGGATCTGAGGGAGGCAAATAGGTGGGACAGAAAGGTGAACAACGTTCATTGCATGAAGTCATTCTTTAAAGAGGCTGATCAAAGGGTCAAGTTTGGGTAGGAGAGGAAGTGAAACTAGGAGAATGATGGGCTTGTTAAATTAGGAATGGTCCAGGGCTTGAAGGTCTAAATGAGGACAAAAAAATAGATTGAGTGGGCGTGAGGAAGTAGGGCAATGTAAGGATAGACGGCTGTGGTTAGAAAGAGGAATTTCCACGTTCCTAATTTCAAAGGTGGAGAAGATGCTTAGACTGGGAGAGGGGGCTGTGTTCTCAGGGACTTCCATTAGACTTGAAGAACGCTGGAGGGAGGGTGCCAGGATTTGAATGGTCCATATGGGTGTTGAAATTCTCAGGATGAAGGCAGGAATAGAGGCCAGCAGTGAACCACTGAGCCAAGTACCAATGTTCACGCTGAACAGAGGGGCAATGTCAGGAGATGATCGTGAGTGGAAGGTGGGCAGCTTCATATAGCTTCAAAAGAGCTCCTGGCTTAGGGGTGAGAGCACACCTGTGTAGACACACAGACGTGTCAGCAAAAGCCACTTCTTAGGGCACCGGTGGGATGAACAGGTGTGGGACACAGTCAGGCCAGCCAAGGTGTGGCAATGGCTTCAAGGCTGTGTTAATTTACTTTGTTTGTTGCGTTGGTTCAATCAGCCTCTCATTCAAGCAGCACATGTGATGTGTCGGAGGTGCCCTGAACCCCCACCGAGGTGTGCAGGATGCTGCTCCCACAGTTATGCCCCAGGCTTGCAGCCTCTCTCCGTTTTGCCAAAGGTGGCCCCACTCCCTCTCAGCAAGCTCTCCACACCAAAGTCCTGTCACCAAAGCCAGGCAGGCCCTGACACCGGCAGATGACCAGTAGGGGATCTTCTTGTTACAGCTTTTTCCCCAGAGATAAATAGGCCACAGTAAAAAAGATTGCAACATCCTTTCAATAAAGATTTTTTTTTTTTCTTTTCCAGACAGCTTGAGAAATGTTTTAAAAGCTTCTCACATTTCTAGTGAAACCCACAGAGAAGAATTTTGCTTGTTATCAGCCCTGGAAGCCTCTGATAGACGGGTGACATTTTTTTTTTTCTTTTTCTGTCTCTTTTTCTTTTCCTTTTTTTTTTTTCCCCCACCAGCTGAAGAGAGAGTCACAGTGTGTTTTATAACTGGCTCTCTGCATTTCAAAAGCTCAACGAGGGCTCTCTGCTAACCCCGATAAGCCTTGGGCTCTTAGCGTCTTAAATACCTCTGACAAGCTATACATTACAGCGCTAATAATTTGCCAAATTTGCGCCCATAATATGATATCTGTAAAACGTCAAGGGCAGTAATGCGATTAGCGGTCTCAAATGAAATATCGAACATTCAGCGTTTAGGTCCTGAATAGGGGGAGAAAGGAAAGGAAATCAATTTCAAAAGCAGGAGGGAAAAAGGCGATAAGCGTGTAATAAAAATAGAGAGAGACAGAGGAGAGTTGCGGAGGAAAAGACGGCCTAGCAAGACATGGGAAGACATATAGGCAACCAGCATTCTCATTTTTTTTTTTTTTTTAGGCAGGTAAGAGGTGCAAAAAACTTTTTTTTTTTTTTAAACGAATTAGTTGGACTATGAAGCTGGGAAATGACATTTGGTCACCACAGCAACCAAAGATGTGCGGCGTGGTGGGGGCTGAGGAAGGGGCTGGCCCAGCCTAGGGACCGGCCTTTCACTCTCTGCCCCCCAACAGCCTGCTTCCATAAAACACAGGAAGTTGAATTACAAGGAGACTGAGGGTGGGCTCTCACCCTGCCCCCACCCACCCGAGGTGGGAGAGTCGTAATGGACTAATTATCTGGCCAGCAGAGGCGGGCGGCGGCAGTTCGCAGGAGAGAGGGCTCAGGCTGTCACATACCAGGCTCTAGACTAAATAACAACATCTCACACCTGCAGCTTTACGAGCCCTTGCCGAGCGAGCCGCCGGGGCAAGCCCCACCCCCTCCTCCGGCTTCTCCCCGCGCACTTTGGGGTCCTCTCTCCAGCCCGGCTACTGCTGGGACACCATAACGGGGTGGGGTCTCAGGCCTCATGCTGGCATGTTCCCTGAGTCATTCTCCAGGACTATGGGCAAGGCGAGGGGGCCCGGGCCATCATTCCAATAACCTCTGCAGAGCGCAGCGGGGACAGGTCTGCCTTGCACCTGCAGGTACCAGGCTCAGACTCAGACCCCGAGGCTGTCTAAGATGGAGGCGATGGAGGCGTTGGCTTCTTAGGGTAGAAATTCCAAATGGGTTCTCTTGGGCCTTGAGGGCGGAGCTATCAGCCTGCCTCCCCCCTCCCCCCAGTGCATCTTGGCTTTCTCCTCTCACATCTCTTTCTAATACCATGCTTCAGGGGCAAGGCACTTCTTTCCAAATGTGCTGCGCCTGCCCTTTCTGCACCACTTGGTCTTGGAAGTGACCCCATCACCTTGAACCTCATTCTTTTGCAAAGAGACAGAGCTTCATTAGAGGAAGAAGAAAGACGATGATGATGGACACAGAGCTAGGCTTAGGAAGAAGACGGGGAAGGAACAGCGGGACCAAGTCATTTCCTCATTCCCAACATCAGGGTCCTCTGGTCCGGCCCTCCCTCCCCACCAAGTTGGAGGCTCCCAGCTACATAGTCTGCTCACCTACACAGAGAGGGGCGAAAGGTGGTACACGGTCCCAGGTGGGGAAAAGCAAATAGGCTGCCTGGGGCCTGCCCCAAACCCTTCCCCAGGGTTGCCTGGAATGGCCATTACAGGGCCACTTCTTGCGGCACCACGAGCCATTAAAGCAGGAGAGCTCAGGGAGCCATCAGCCCAACACAGATGACTTCCCCAGATGTGGCAGTGGGCAGGATGTGGAAGCCCCCAGCCCCAACTCTACAGAGAAAACATTCCCGCACTAACCATCCTTGGAAACCCCACCGCCAAGAGCCCCTCTTACAGATGCTTTCTAGGTCATTTAGCAAGAGGCAGTGTTTACTTTTGAACATATGTTCTTCTCCATCCTTTGCCTTCCTTCTCCCTTCCTGGTCCTTTTATACCCAAGGCTACCCTACGGATGGGTTGCTGTGGTTGTTACTGCTAAGTTTCCAAGCCAGCATGGGTAATAGGCTTTGTTTGGGCTTTGCTGAGTACTTAAGTGTGTGCATGCAGGCACACATGAGCTCATGAATGCTCTAACTTGCCTAAACCTGGTGTATATACCACCCAAATTCCAAGAATGAAGGCTTTCAGAGGCTATGTTTGGGAGTAAGGAGAGTCCCTACTTTCCCAAATAGGTACACTAGCCAGAGATGGTTCCCTGGCAGGTTTCTGTTGAGAAGCTGAGATTAGGCATAGAAGGCTCCTGCCCCAGGAGGGAAATTCTTGGGCTGGAGCTTGGACCAGGCAGACTCTGTATCCACACATAGGACACAGTATAGTGATGTCTTTGGTTATTGCTCAGTTCTCTCAACTGAAGATCTCAGGAACCAGATGGACGCCATGACAGGCTTCAGAGTCCTCAGTAGGCCTAAGTTTCTGTTTCCCGGCAAGATCTAAGTTTTTTTATCTTCTGGTAAGGGTGGGTTTAACAGTTACTGCCATACATTCCTGAAGTCATAAGTTCAATTCCCCTAGCTCCAGCCCGCCGACCTTGCCATAAGGGTAGGTTTAACAGTTAAACTGATACATTCCTGAAGTCTAGTCATAGATAAGCTCAATTCCCCTAGCCCCAGCCCACCAACTTTGCCCGCCAAAATCCTAAGCCAACCAGAAGAGTACACTGTTTAAATCAACCAATTATATACCCATCCCCTTCTTTTATGTTCAAATCACTGTAAAAACCCTACCCTGCCACTACTCGGGGCTCTTGTATGGATCCACTGCGTTGGTGAAGTCAAGAGACCGAGCTTAAGCCCGAAATAAAGCTCCTTGCCCTTGCATACGTGTTTGGTTCTCCTTGGTGGTCACTGGGGATGCCAAGAACTGGGCATAACATCAACCAGGATCTCTCCCTTTTCTTCAATAAAATAGAATTCCAGGTCCTTAAGTAACCAGCTCAAGTGTCACTCCATGAGGGATTTGTTTTCCTTAACTCGGCCAGAGGTCCATTTCTTCAAATCCATGTAGGATTGGCAATCACTAAGTGCCTACTGTGTGCCAGGCTGATCATCTTAGGCATTTGCCTGTTTTATTTGGTTATTAGTACTCTGGATATTACTGTTCTCATTTTATGGATTAGAGAAGAAGCTCTGAATTAAGTGGCTCTTAAGTCCAGGTAGCAAACGGTAGAGCTGGAATTTAAATTATGTCGAGCTAACTCAGAAATCCCATGAACATTCTGTTATGAGATGGAGTTTCCCACATGGAAATATTTACAAACATTTGTCACAGCCTCTTCTTAAGTGTGACCTCAAGGAAAGAAGACAAAACCCTAAGCTTAAGATCTAAGCCTTCTTTCTCTATGGTTTTATACATGGCGGATGATTAACCAAATATTCAGATTTTCTCAGACTCTAATGTCTCCTCTTCACTGTGTTCCCAAAAAGAAGGAATTTTGGTATTTATTCCCTGTACCTGGAATATCCCACTTCCCGTTCATCCATTCATTTATTCTTCTACTCATTCAGTAGATATGAGCCAGGAGCCTATCATATGTCAGGTACTTGATAGGCAGTGGGAACACACTGATGAGTACAGACTGTATGTGCAGCCTAGCAGGGGTGATGCCATTAATGGAGTAGTGGCCAAAATAAATAGGAATCTACAACAGAGATAGGCTCTGCAAGGGTCATCCATGTTGCTACAAGAGATATGACAGAGATAAGTCAGGGAAGACTGGCCTACAGAATTAATGATACAGCTGAGATTTGCTGAGGAACACATCTCCCACCCAACTTTTACCCCAGACCTCCAACTATTGACTCTTGTCTAGAAGAAAAAAAAATTAAGCAACTATTCAGGTAGACTTAGATATCACTTCTTCCTTGAAGGTCTAGATTAAATTAGGTCTCTATTATACTCCTGGCTTTTCTCCAGAGCATTTCATTTTCATTTAGTTGTTTAAAGTTTGTCATTCCAGTAAACTAAAAACTCCGTGAAGGGCTGGAAAGATGGCTTAGTGGTTAACATGCTTGCCAGCAAAGCCAAAGGACCCAGGTTTGATTCCCCAGTATAGATGTAAAGCCAGATGTATCTGTGGTGCATGTGTCTGGAGTTTGTCTGTAGTGGCTAGAGGCCCTGGTGTGCCCATTTTCTCTCTCAAATAAATAAATAGAATTTTCCTCCTCCTTCCTCCTCCTCTACCTCCTCCTCCTCCTCCTCCTCCTCCTCCTCTTCTTCTTCTTCTTCTTCTTCTTTTTCGAGGTAGGGTCTCACTCTAGCCCAGGCTGACCTGGAATTCACTCTGTAGTCTCAGGGTGGCCTTGAATGCATGGTAATCCTACCTCTGCCTCCCAAGTGCTGGGATTAAAGGCATGCGCCACATGCCTAGCTAAATAGAATATTTTAAAAAGTAAAACCAAACCTCGGGCTGGAGAGATGGCTTAATGGTTAAGGTGCTTGCCTGTGAAGCCTTAGGACCAATTTTTGGCTCTCCAGGTGCCACGTAAGCCAGACGTACAAGGTGAGGCAAGTGCACAAGGTCTCACATGTGCACAAGGTGGCACACACATCTGGAGTTCAATTGCAGTGGCTGGAGGCTCTGGTGTGCCAATTCCCTCTTCCTCTTTCTCTCTCACATAAAAAAAAAAAAAAAAAGGCCAGCCTGTTGGGCTTGACTCAAAAAAAAAAAAAAATTAAAGTTAGTTTTTTGTAACATGAAGAAAAGAAAACAAACAAAAAGCAGGCCAGGTGTGGTGACACACCTTTAATATCAGCACTCGGGAGGCAGAGGTAGGAGGATGGCCATGATTTGAGGCCACCCTGAGAATACAGAGTGAATTCCAGGTCAGCCTGGGCTAGAGTGAGAGAGACCCTACCTTGAAAAACCAAACAAACAAAACCCCCAAAACTCCATGAAGACAAAGAATGTGTTTCCCTAGTTCTCTGACTTATGTATGGTGTCAAGGTCAAGACAATACCTGGCATGCATTTGATATTTAAGAGGTGTATGCTGAATAGATTGTTTTCATTTCTTATTCTGTACTGGTACATTTGAAGTTTTGGATTCAAGTATAAGAATTTACATTAATTACACCCCACTTCATTATATCATTTCAGTTTATTTGTGCTTTAATAATTTCTAATCTCTCTATTATTTATGAAATAACTACTGGTTACCATGATCTATAATTGGTGTTGGGGATATTGGAAAGCTTGAACAGCCTGGGACCCCGAGGAGTGCATGGTCTAGTTTGAGAGGCAGATGGAAAGAACAGCATTACAGTACAGTTGTATCCAGAGGGGTATGGTTGCCCAGAAAAGATAGCCATTAAATCTATCTTGTGGGAGAAGAGTGGGCTTGAATTTAGCTTAACTGTAATAAGAACAAGAGGCAGGGAGGGCTTGAACTTGTCAGTGTAAAGAAGCATGCAAGGCAGAAGGAGGGGTGAGGAGTTTTAGACAACCAATAGAGGTCAGAATTGGGCCTAATGTAATAATTTCCTACACACACACACACACACACACACACACACACACACACACACACACACAGTATTCGACTTCCATATTTTCTTGCTATCCCATTCTTTTTGTAGTCTGAAGACTATCTTCTTGATAGAAAATGTGGTAACTTCTGGTCATGTCTCAAATAATCCAGTTTTTCAGGCAGGTCATGAGTTGTGTCTAATCTACGAAACTGACCATGTCACCACCACGGCTCTTCCCAGTGAAAACCTTTCCATGCTTGCCAGCTGCCCCCGGAAATCACACTGTAATCTGCCAAACAACTATCTCAACAACTAGGTCCCCAGGTAATGGTTCCATTTTGTCACTTTCCCCTCACGCATCAGTGAGCCAACATGACTAACTGGCCCCTGGGGCTGGCTTTCAAGTGATCTAGTCTCTGAATGGAGACATAGAGGGGAGGGAGGAACATTCCTGACTTGGATCTCTTAGCACTCTCCACGAAGTACTCTGCACCCAGCACTACCATTCCCATCATGCTGGGCTATTTGCAGTTCTCTAAATGCTTTTACTTGCTGGGCTTTTGCACAAGCTAATTCCTCTGCTTGGAACACCCTTTCTCTGGCTTTCAGTCAGGCTAGCACTTACTTTCTCCATTCCAAAGGGATGTAATTGAGCAGCTGTTGCTCTCTGCAAGAAGTCTTGTTGCCTTTACTTCTTTCCCCAGCCTGTGGTGCTGGGGAACAAACCCAGGACTGTGTGTGTATACGAGGCCAGCACTCTACCACTGAGCTACCTTTCCAGCCTTTGGCATTTTAAGGTAGTTTTGCTATGTAACTCAGATTAGCCTTGAACTGGCCATGTCGCCTTGGTTGGCCTCCCTCAGACATCCTAATGCGGGGTCACAGGTGCCCCAGCTGTCTCTACTTCTAAGGTTCCACAGTGCCCTGTGCCCACTTTGATAATGGCACCCTGCATTTTAATATCTGTCTTATCCATTTTCCTTTCGTACCCTTTGTTTGGTGGGTTATCATATGCTCAGGGCCTAACATGGTACTTGACATAGACTAAGCCTTAAATAGCTATTTGATGATTAAATAAACAATTAAACAAATAAACGACTAGAGGAACAAACTTCTCATTGTTTTCAAAACACAACAGGCTTATTAACGACTGTGTGTTTCTCTGCATGTCATTCCAAAACTAAACCCTTTCTTCATTTTTCTCCAGCCCTCCCCATGTTGCCAACATATCTGCTCTTCCTTCCCTTGTTGTCCCCAGTAAATGGTGCTTCTGACTGTTGCTTTGTATTAGAAACCTGAGACTTTCTCATAGTTCATTTGTGCATTCATCATTTACTGAGCACCCACCCTGTGCCAGGCACTTTACTGAACAATAAGGGCATGATCCCAAGCTTCAGAGTTCACTTTCTAGTCAGGATTACATTTTTGGAGGTTCTCTACCTTTTTTCTGAAACAAGCTCTAGGAATGCCAGGCACTGCGTGATGGCCCACAACGTTTTACCTACTGGAAGTCTGGTGAAGAGGAAAGGATGGGGTCTGACATCAGAAGGAGATGGGTTTAAATCCAAAATCATCTTTATCCTAAACACATTTCATTTAGTGTTCCTTTCTGACAGAAATACATAATGTACCAAAATTCAATGTATGAATACTTGGTGCTGTATAAGGGGTTGATGATTCAGTAGGGAATAAGAGCCATCGAATTGTCTCTGTATCCTTTGAGAACTGGTACCAGGACCCCTTGGGTGTACCAAAAATCTGCAGATGCTCAAGTCCCTCATTCAAAATGAGGTTGGATTTGCATACATCCTATGCATATCTTGCTGCACCTTAAATTGTTTTAGGATTACTTATACTACAGTGTAAATTCTATCTAAATAGTTGCTATACTGTATTGCATGCAATATAGCACAACACAATGCAATACAGGAAATACTGATGCAAAATAAGTCTGTGCTTGTTCAGAATAGGTGCAAGTTTTTATTTTATTTAATTTATTTGAGAGATAGAAAGAGGGAGGGAGGGAAGGAGGGAGGGAGGAAGGGAGAGAGAGAGAGAGAGAGAGAGAGAGAGAGAGAATGGGCGTGCCAGGGCCTTCAGCCACTGTAAAAGAACTCCAGATGCATGCAGCACCTTGTGCATCTGGCTTATGTGGATCCTGGGGAATTGAGCCTGTGTCCTTTGGCTTCACAGGCAAACAGCTTAACTGCCAAACCACCTCTCTAGCCCTAGGTTCAAGTTTTAAAAAATATTTTTGGGGGCTGGAGAGATGGATTAGTGGTTAAGGTGTTTGCCTGCAAAGCCAAAGGATTCCGGTTTGGCTCTCTAGGACCCACTTAAGCCAGATGCACAAGGGGGCGCATACATCTGGAGTTTGATTGTTGTGGCTAGAGGCCCTGGCATGCCCATTCTCTCTCTCTCTCTCTGCCTCTCTTTCTCTTAAGTAAATAAATAAAAATATTTTGAAAAAAAATTGGGGGCTGGAGAGATGGCTTAGTGGTTAAGGTGCATGCCTGTGAAGCCTAAGGATCCAGGTTCAATTCTCCAGGTCCCACATATGTAAGCCAGATGCACGTGGTGGCACATGTGTCTGGAGTTTGTTTGCGGTGGCTAGAGGCCCCTGGTGCGCCCATTCTCACGCATGCATATAAACTCTCTCTCTTTGTCTCAAATAAATAAAAATAAAAAATCTTTAACAGTAATTTTTTTTTTCTGTAGTTGGTTGAGTTTGCAGATGTGGACCCCTAGTCTGGAGGGCTGAGTACAGTCTTGTCCTCACAGAGCTCACATAGTGGGAAAAACAGACACTAAACACGTACAAATAATGTCCACTGCAGTTTGTCATAAATACTTTAATTAAAAAATTTTTTTCTTTTTTTTTGGTTTTTCGAAGTAGGGTATCACTCTAGCCCAGGCTGACCTGGAATTCACTGTGTATTCTCAGGGTAGCCTTGAATGCATGGTAATCCTCCTACTTCTGCCTTCCAAGTGCTGGGATTAAAGGCGTGTGCCACCATGCCTGGCTAATTTTTTAAGTTTTTATTTATTTATTTATTTGAGACACACAAAATCTCAAATCCTGTCACAAATACTTTAAAGATGCCCCCTTAACCACTGAGCCTCTGAACCATATATATTTTTATTTTTTAATAAAGCAAAACAGGGAAGTTAGGGATATAAATTCATTCATCCTTTTTTTTTTTTTTTCCCCCAAGGTAGCATCTCAGTCTAGCTCAGGCTGACCTGGAATTCACTATGTAGTCTCAGGGTGGTCATGAATTCACAGCAATCCTCCTACCTCTGCCTCCTGAGTGCTGGGATTAAAGGTGTGCTCCACCACGCCCGGCTCATTCATCCTTTTGAATCACATTTCCAGCCTTGTCACAAATACTTTAAAGATGGGCTGGAGAAATGACTTAATGGCTAAGGTGCTTGCATGTGAAGCCTAAGGACTCAACTTCAATTCCCCAGTACCCATGTAAGCCAGATGCCCAAAGTGGCGCATGCACCTGGAGTTTGCAGTGGCTGGAGGCCTTGGTACAACCATTCTCTCTCTCTACCTGCCTTTCTCCTTCTCTCTCTCTCAAATAAATAAATAAATAAAAACGTGAATTATCTTTACAAATACTTTAAAGATAAGAAATCTGAAACCAAGAGAAATCCTTTTTCAACTGAGAAGTGTTCTCTATGGAACTGGCATTTAAGCTAAGATCTGACAGCTGAGGAGGAACCCGAGAGGAGGTGAGGGAGCATGAACTGCACTGAATGCAAGCTGCCAATGAGGTGAGGGTCAGGGTAAGCAGAGAGCAGATCTTTGCTGGATTAAGGATTATGGATTTAACTCTAGAGGTCATGCATCTTAAAGATTCCTGGGCTTCCAGATGGAGGGGCTAGAACGGAAGAGATGGCAATAATAGAGGGAAGAGAGAAGTCAAATAGAAGATTCCAGCAGTGATGTTGGATGACAGATGATGATAGGAAGACATCAGACGTGCTGCAGCGGCAGCATGGCGGCAGTGTGTGGTGCATGCATGTGGGGCCGAGGAAAAGGGAGAGAGAGGTCAAAGTGTGATTCTCAGCTTTCTGACTTGAGCAAGTGGAGGGGGAGGCGCCATGGGAAAGTGGGGAAGGAACAGGTTGACTAGAGAAAATCCTTCGCAGCCATTTTGAACTGGTTAGGTCAGAGTATGTGTTGGAGTCCTCAGCACCAGTGGTAAACAGGTACCAATCACTTTAAGGAGAGCTCTAGGGTAGAGTCACGGTGGAACTGGTAGACAGGAAAGGACAAAATGGGGAAGTTAGGGTGATAAATTCATTCATCCTTTTGAATCACATCGCATGTGTGTGTGTGTGTGTGTGTGTGTGCCCATGCATGCACACGTGCGCACGCGTGTGTGCACGCGTGTGCGCACACACACACACACATGTGGAGGCTGGAGGACAACCTCGAGGTGTTGGTTCAAAGTTGTGTGAGTGTGTGATTTTTGTTTTGTTTTGTTCTGCTTTTGAAGCAAGGTCTCACTCTAGCCTAGCCTGGCCTTGAACTCACAGTGATCCTCCTACCTCACCACCCCTTTATGTGGGTGCTAGGGATGGAACTAAGGTTGGGAAACTTGTGGAGTAAGCCTCTTTCACCACTGAGCCTCCGAATCATATATATTTTCAAAATTTTTATTTATTTCTTATTTGAGAGAGAGCGAGAGAATTAGGGTGAGGGGGGGAGAATGGGTACGCCAGGGCCTCTGGCCACTGCAAACTCCAGACACATGTGCTACCTTGTGCATCTGGCTTACGTGGATCCTGGAGAGTCGAACCAGGATTCTTTGGCTTTGCAGGCAAATGCCTTAACTGCTAAGCCATCCCTCTCGGGTTCCTCCTCAGCTGTCAGATCTTAGCTTAAATGCCCTTTTTATTTTTTAAAATGGCAGTAACATTAAACAAGATCTTGTAAACAACCTGACACACACAGACACTTGGTAAATATTGGTTTCCTTTCTTTTCTCTTCTTCCTTGGACCTTGTCCCCTTTTACTTAGAGGTTCCACAAGCACTTACACTGCATAGAATTGTCCCAGAGATGAAGAGAATGACTTTCTTCAAAGCTGCTACACACTCTATGGAATGAAGGGCTAGGATTAGTTGATTCAAAATCCACACATTTCCCTATCATGACGTGCCCCTGCTTGAGACCCCAAACTTGGTTCTCACTGTGCAACAGACTACTTCCTGAAGGTTCTTTTCAAGCTCTTGCAGTTCTGGAAACCTACCCTGAGGTCTCTAGCTGAATGAGCTTCTTGCTTCTTTGAGGAAAGCTGTATGTACATCTTAGCCCTTGTCACAATATAGCAAAATAATCTCTTTATCCAGTTTCCTCAGTAGACTATGAATTCCTTTGACAACAGGAACTATTTTTAAACTTGTGTATCTGCAGCACTTAACTTGGACTAGGCAGGCTGTGTAAAACAGGCACTCTGAGATACTCTAAGGCACCAAGATTCTATAATTTTACACAAAATCATTGAAATAAGTGGAAAGCAAGCAAGCAGCATCCACTGCCCTCTCTTTGAGGAGGATACGGGAGAGCAGTTACTTGAGATCACAGCCAAGGAAGGCAGAGGTGGAGGTTCTAGCATCTCATCTTCAGATCCACCTTCAGATCACTTGGAAGCCAAGTGATACCCAGAGGCATATTCCAGATCGCTATGAAAGGACTGTATTTTAGGAAACTGCCTGTAACTTACAACTTTAATATTCCTACAGAGATGACGACAAGAGTCCCATCAATGGGCTAAGTGACAAAGAAGGAAAACTCTATAGGCTGCAGCTATTTCCCTAGACACCTGGAGCGCCTACAAAGCTAGGAGAACCCCGAGATTGCCAAGTGAGTCCTCTCACATTGTGTGGTTTTTGTAGGTCAACTGTCAGCCAGTTTTCTTTATTCACCCTCTCAATTCAGCATATAAAGAGAAAAGAGAGAGAGAGAGAGAGAGAGAGAGAGAGAGAAAGAGGGAGAGAGAGGTGTTTCAAATTAAATAGTAGGCCAGAAGGGTCTTGAACAAGATGGTGCCTATAGAATTCTCCAGCTCTAAAGCATCATTTCCATTTGATTCTACACACTGTGGCCCACCTCCCACTCCAGCCATATCTGCTCAGTGTTCTGAATTCCCTTGGTGGTCTTGGAGCTGGCTGGTTTAGCTAGGCTGAGATTTTCTTCCCACACTGAAGCAAAATGGAAAAGACGTAGACCACTGGGCAGGATACCTGTTGCTGTCTCTAACACATCCCCATTCTACATCAGCCTCCTTCACTGTCCTTCCAGAATTTACTTCCACTTTCATAGAAACACTCTGGCACTACGTCTTGTTCTTTCTGTGCTTATCTTTCACAGCTGACCCATTCCTGAGGACTGACTCTGATGTGCTCAGGTCCTAGCCCTTATTCTTGACTTTGAACTCCACTGCATTTACTGCACTTGCTGACCTTCGCAATCGAAGCAGGAGAAGTTATTGCCAAGGTTACTCATGGGACTAGTACAGGATGGACTTTAGAACTTCCAACACCACTGGGCAATCAGAGGCTCTGATTCTGCTGTCTCTCCTTAAGCTCATGTGAAGAAAATGTTTAATTTAGTCTCATTCAGGGTCTATTTATTACATTAGCCAAATGGTATTTTATTTTATCTTTTTTAAATCTAAAAGGTACACTGATAGTTAGCTGGTTCTCAGTTTAGTCCGTATATGATGCCCAAATCCCTAGTAAGAGAGGGAGTACTATACATCTAGAGAGCCCCGTGGCAATGGCTTCCCTACCAGAAATGGCCATGAGCATCTGTTTGATTGTAGCCAATCCATCCACATTTGCTATGGAGAGTCCTCCCCCTTTGCACCTGGGAATTTCACCTCATATCCTAGTTTCACTGTCACCGCTGAAATATTCCCACCAGGCCACATCCCAGTGAACAATGAAGAATCAATTATCTGGATATTCTAATATTACTGATAAAAGTCTGACTTAGGACTAGAGGAATGGCTTAGCAGTTAAGGCACTTGCCTGTGAAGCCTAAGGCTCCAGGGTTGATTCCCCAGTACCCACATAAGCCAGATGCACAAGGTGGCACATATATCTAGAGTTTCTTTGCAGTGGCTGGAGGGCCTGGTGTGCCCAATCTCTCTCTATATACCTACCTCTTTCTCTCTCATAGATGGATAAATAAATAAAATATTTTTTAAAAGTCTAACTTATTGGCAACTCAGCCTCAGAAAGTCATGATCCTCTAACATAGCTGCCGTCCTGACATAACTCTTTATTTTAGGCTCCTCATTGAACAAATACTTAAAGCCTGCAGTGTGCCAGGGTGCTGGGCCGAGTGCTGGGATTATGACACTGAGCAAGATGAACAGCGTCGTGCACTCATGGCTTCAGCCTGGAGTGGGAGTCAGACACTAAGCAAATGTAATTACCCAATCTGTTGCTTAGTTATATTCAGGACTAAGTGCTTGGAGGATAAATACAAGATGGCATGCAGCTGTATTGAGTGTTAACAATCTCTGCTGTGTGAAACCATGAAGGGTGGCTTAATGTATTGACTTGAGTGGTTCTTTCTTCCTCCTCCTCGGAGGCTCTTTCTGCTTCTCAAAGAGAAACTTCCAGAGCTAATCTGTGCCTCTATTTGAGGAAGGGAGAAAGGAAAACGCATTGATGATGCAGGTGCAGAACACACATATCCCTGGGCAGATGCACGTGCGTGTGCATACATGTGTACACAAACACATCCATGCACACATATGCCTGCATCTGCACGTGACACACTCTCTCTCACACACACAGATAGTAGAGGATGACCCATGGAACTGCCCTAGGGGGAAGAAGAGGAAGAAAAAAAATGAAATCCAAACAGTCTTTTTCACCCCGAAAACATATAATTTTGTGTAAATTTTTACTTTAAACATCTCTCTTTTCCTGAGCTGTGATATGGGTCCTGTCAAAGCCAGGGCCAATTACTGCCATTAGGTTGCCATCATGTCACCGCTTCTCCCCCCGCTTGGAAGGCCCTCGCCTCACAGGCCTATAATCTGTACTCACTCTCACTCCATCACTTTCAGAAGGAACAAAATTGTTTTGTGTGTGTGTGTTTTTTTTAAAAGGGTCTTTATTTGGCCCCTGTCAACTCTGAAAAGAAGAGAGAGAAAAAGAGAGAGGGGGAGAGAGAAAAAGGGAGAAAGAAAGATTGTTTAAGTGTTTAACCATGAGATTGCCAACAGGATGTATGAGGGAAGCCGTCTTGCTCACCCAAGGGCCCAGGCTTGGGGATCTTTGGGATATGAATCCTGGGCCAGGCCTTGCTACTTGCTCCCCCTCGGGAGGGAAGTTCTTTCTGCCCATAGAAGTCTTCTCCTGGGCTGGAAGAATCTCTCTGAAGGGATCATCAAAGAACAACTTGGCTATGAATTGTCAAGCTAGCAACCAACAATGTCTGTCGCTGGCTCACAAGTGGTTCCCCCCTAAGGCACTGTGATGGGGGCAATGGGCCAGAGAAGACCCTCAGGAATGCCGAAGATGCTGCTAGCAGGAGGCAAATGAGAGTGGCCTGTTGAGACAATGCTGATTGGTTGGTTTGCTTGGCTTAGTCCTTTCCTTGGCTCAACTAGGACGATCTCAAGTCTGTATGCTGCTCTGAGGGTCACCTGGCCGCTCTGTGAGTGGCTGAGCCCTGTATTGAAAGACGCTCTCACCCTTTCTTCCCATTGCTGAAGGTCAAGGCTCCTTGCACCACCTGAGAGGAGCGCTCTTCCTGACGTCACACCCTCCTGAAATCTGCAGACACTTATCACACCCTGGCTCCGCAGGGCAGGCGCAGCATGCCTCTCCCCTCCCGTCGCCTCAGTCATCACTTAGCCAAGCTAAACAGATTTAGCCTCTTTAATCTTTCCTCATTAGCTGGCAATCTGGAAAGGAAACAAATGCTCACCCCATACAGGTTCAAGCTGTTGCTTTAACCTTGTAAAAGTGTGGAGGGTGCTGGGGCTGTGCAACCCGTTAGCATCATTACCAGGAGGAGCCATTCCTTTCAGAAGGCCTCTTTGGGGCCTTCCCCTGCATCTTTTGAAGCTACCCCAGTATGTCATCTCCCTTCTAGCCTCAAGAGCTGCACACCCAAATCTTGTGTATATAGCACCTTCAGCAAGTCACCTTCCAATGGTTCTCTCCAATGAACAGGAAGATGCCTCCCCCTCTAAACATGCTCATTTGTTCCAACCTGCTGCTCCTCCCATAATTAGGAGTTCCCCTCTGTGACCTTTGGGGGATGCTGCATTACTCCTCAGCCACACCTACCCATCAGCTTCTCTGGTTGCATGCAGGCTTCTCTCCTCCAAGAGGAGACCATAAATGATCATCAGGAAGGCACCCCCTCTTCCTGAATGGGTTCCCTACTACCGATTTTTCCTTTTTGTGCAGTTTTTTATCTGCATACCTACACCAGCAGCAAAACCTGAACCTGTTTTAACAACAGCCACTTGTGGCACACCCATTATAACACATCTGTTTTTCTGTTTCCAATTTGATCACTTAGTGTTACTCTGTTTGGTGTGGCTTGGCCCTTAGGCTCGTGAGTGTGTGTGTGTGTGTGTGTGTGTGTGTGTGTGCCCACGCACGCGCACACATACACACACACACACACACACAGAGCTTACCATTTTATTTTCCTCGCAAGGATGACAAATGTTTCTCTCCTTTCACTGTATGTACTTTTGAGCTGACTGGTGAAGATGTTTTAGGACTGTTGTGCCACTTTCAGAAGACAAGAGTCACATCCGTTTCACTTCTCCAGGCTCTTGATGGCTCCTTTTACTTTCTATGATTTTCCAGACATAATTATAAGTAGTTCAATCAGCACCCTGCTTAGCATGTTCCCAGAACACTAGCCTTAATACCTCGTGATGGATGTCATCCTGGCTTGCTGATTTGTGAAACCTTTACATTCTCTGAGTATTCTCCTACCTGCTTTCTGTCAGGAACGATTTTTGCACAGTCTGCATTTACTTCCTAATTATACAAATTCCTTTTTGTCATTTTTCTTCTTAAAGACTGATCTAAAAAATGAGCTGCATATCTCTGCCCTGTAGGAGGTAAGACGAATCTCCCACTGCTCTTCATTTATTAGTGGTCTCTATGCTTGCTGGTCTTCCCCACCTCCTTGCCTCACCCTCAATCTGTTACTAACCCCACTTACTCGTTTTTCCTTCCTTCCTTCCTTCATTCATTCTTTTTTTTTTTTTTTACATTTACTTCTTTTTAACCCTTCACTAACTCAAATTCTGCCTGGTGTGTGCTCTTGTCCATTAGATCCTGAAATCTATCCTCTCATGACTCCTGTATTTTTTTGCAGAAAATCAGGGTGTTCTCACCCAAAGCTATTCTCTTTTCTTCAGAACTGTCTGGAGTTCTGTGTGCTCTTCCTCTGGCCCACTCTTCTCAGGGACTGGCATCTTTGAAATATAAGAAGAAAGCTGAAGTCTGCTTCCCTGACCCTTCAAAAGGAATCCAACCATCACACCCTACCTGCCCCTGCTGCCAAAACTCTTCTCTGTGGCACTCCGACCTCATCCTCCATGTTGGAGTCATAGAGAAGCGGCCCAAATCTCAGTGCAATAGTTAATCTTCAACCTTATCTCTAGAAAATCTTGTTTTTCATTTTCTCTGAGTTACTACCTTTGCCTTTCTTCTTTCATTCATTCATTTAGCATGTGTTAAGCCCCTGAGTGACTCTTACAAGCACTGGAAACGGAAGTATTGAACCGAACAGCTAGATACTTGCTTTCATGATACTTGTGCCTCTGGAGGACAGAGTTTAATCGTATATACTCTCCCAAGTCAACGTATGACTGCAAATCATGCTACGCTGCCTCAAGGAAGCAGAGCGCCGAGGGGAGGGCAAACACAGGACAAGGTTCACCTGGGAGAAAGGAAAGCTTCTTAGAGCAGTAAGACCACTGAGACTCGGGGATGGGCCAGAGTCAGGTGAGGTGTATGTGACAGTCCTGAAAATGAAAGCGTCCACATTTGATGAACTGAAGGAGAAACATTCGCCTGAGCATAGCCTGGGAAGGGGAGAAAGCCCCTTCACACCAGCTGAGGCTCGAGCAGCATCCTTATGGGGGGAGAGAGAGAGAGAAGAAGAAGAAGAAAAAGGAGGAGGAGGAGAAGAAGTGAAGGGGAGGAGGAAGAAGGAGCCGCCACCCCTGGGGAAGGAAGAGCATGCTCCACTGTGCTCCTGAAAGTCACAAGCCACTACTGGATTTATTTCCTGTTTTTTTTTTCTCTGAGGTAAGGTCTCATTCTGGTCCATGCTGACCTGGAATTCACTATGTCTCAGGGTGGCCTCGAACTCTCGGTGATCCTCCTACCTCTGCCTCCGGAGTGCTGGGATTAAAGGCATGCTAACTTGAGTGGCCTTCCTGATTTTCTTACCCATGAATGGGACTGTCTGTCCCAAGCTAAAGGGGAACACAAAAGATACCATTGCACTGAAGAACCCTGGGCCTGGGGAGATAGATGGCTCAGTTGCTAAAGGTGTTTGCTAGCATGAAAGAACCTTCCAGGTAAGTAGAGGGAGGGGGTGAGAACCCTTGCGATCTCTGGGTAGGGAGGGAGGATTTGGAAAAGGCCCTTTGGTGAGGCTGTGTACATCCCAGTTTGTAGAACTGATCTCTGAGTCTCCATTGCATTCACTGGGAAGCAGGAGCTAATTCTCTGGTCTACCGGCAGATTAAAAGAAGACTCGGGCCCGTCCTTCCCAAGCTACAGAGTGTTCCTCAGGTTCTTCCTTCCCAGGCAGCCCAGGAAGAGGTGGAGGTCTTGTGTTGCCATATGGAGTAGGTGGTGGGGAAGACCATAGCATGTAGTCCTGGGGACATGAGAAGGGAACCAACTGGTCTCTGGTTCTGACTTCTGTGCTGCCAATGGAGAAGGGTGGGTAGGGCCTTCACAGCCTGACTATACCAAGTCTCACCTCAAGCAGAATCCTTTCTACAAAAGTTCCTCCATCTTCTGATACTACTATACTTAAAGTGGATGCTGGGTAGCTGGACTTCTTGAGGAGAAGAAGACGGGAAGAGAAAACAAAGGGCAAAGAGTTCTCACCTCTCAGGACCGGACAGGGGCTTCACCCATGTGCTCACCCCATGACACTGGCCCATCTATCCTGTGATGGGCACCCTGGGGCACACATGCAGACTACACGGTTCCCCAGATGGGACCTGGGCCAAGGACATGGAGGGCGTCCAGGAATATTTACCGGGAGAGGATCCCCAGACCAGCCTAAGGAAACAATTCAACACCCCCACCCCGCCTCAGGAAAGAAAGGTCACTCCCCCCTCCAGGCTCTCCACAGCAGCTTTTCAAAGGTTAAATTCAACCAGCCTGCCCCACCCCCTCACGCCCACCCCCAAACAAGAGAGGAAAAGTTAATTGAAAATGCTGTTTAATTTTTCAGCTCCAGTGGATCCTACCCCAGCACAGATGGCTCCCCCAGGACTGTCTGTCCCCAGCCCATCTCCACCACTCCACCCCCTGCCAAGTATGGGGGCAGAGGCACAGCCAGCAGTGGCTCAAAGGGAGAAAAAAAAGAAGGGGGAGTAGGTGAGGGGGGCATATCCACACAAAAGAGCATTCTGAGCCCTTGGTTCCCTGGCCCAGAGAACAATGCTCCGACTTGATCCTTTCATAGAGAGTTGCTGGTGTCAGGAGACAGCCGCCCAGCGCCCAAGCCGCCCACACCGGCCACTTCACTGCCCACCACCAACTGCTGCGCTGGCTGGGCTTCATTCTGCGCCCCCCTCTGCGTCCAGCTGGAAGTGAGTGCAGTACCAGCCCCCATCCCACTCCAAGCCTACCCGCTACTTGTTGCCCCCTAAAGGCTCTGACAGGGCCCCAGAGAGGCCAGCCAGCTGAGATGAAAGGCTAGGACTCTAACTGGATTACCCCGACCAGCCCCAGGACTAAAGAGGCCAAGAAGCCCTAATTAAAGCCATCCCCCTTTCCCCCTGCACCCCACCCCAATCACCACAGAATTTCTCCTTTCATCCCAGGTTCTCCACTTTGTTCAAATTTCCGCTATTGATGGGTTACTAGGCTCTGGAGAGGTGGGGCAAGTGCAGAGACATACACATCCCCTCAGCCTCCTAGAGCTTGGAGCCTCTGGCTGTCAACTTGCTTGGACTTTACTGTCCCTTCTGTGGCAACCAAGGGGAGAACCCCAGTGGAGAAAGAGGGGTGGGAGGCAAGGGAGCCAAGAGGTAGGGACTTGGGGAGTTAGCGGAAGTCAGCTGTTGGATGAGGGGCACCCTGCTACGTCAGAGTGCCGCCAGGCCTGGGCCTCCATGCCCACCTCCATGGAGGACAGCACCAGAGGCTGCCTTCCCAGGAGAGCTGTGGCAGCTGGACCACCCCTACCTGCCACCTCTTGCCCCTCTTTGCGCCACACCAACTCTTTCCCACACCCACCTTCTCCTCCTTACCCGGAAATGGCCACTTGTCTTTGGCTAGAGAGTGTGGAGGGATTCCAACTTCACCATAAACCTACCATGTTTGCTTCTGGAGTCTGTATCAGCCAGTATCTCCTTTTCCTCTTTGCAAGCATCCCACAGGGCAGGTATTTTGACCTAGATTTTACAGATGAAACTGAGATGGAAAGTTTCCAAAGAACCCTGAACTCTACAAGTTTACTACACTGGAAAACTTGAAGGAAAGCAAACCAGAGCTCACAGCTGCTGAATCCTGCCTTCAGTGTCCTCTCATGGGCTAAACTCAAGGACATCAAAGGAGTCCACTATGTGCCAGGCACTCTTGCTGGGTGATTCTTGACCTGCTGTACAATGAATAGGAAAGAGAGTTGACTTTCCTTGGACCATCCATCCTGGGGGAGAGGGTATGATTGGAGGTTGAGAGTGACCCTTGGGGGCAAACAAAACCAGGAGAATCCCTTGCTGGGACTACCACAAGGCCAACCCACACAGAGGGCCTTGGTGTACTACTCTCTGTCCTATCCCATAGCCTTTGATGACAGCCTCCTTCAGCAGGTAAGGGAAACTTGAGTTTGGCAAATGGCAGGTAGAGCCTCTGGTCTCCCACCTTGATGAGATGACACAGAGGACAGGAGAGTTCCTATGGCCTCAGCCCCCCATCTTCCTGCATACCCAGCCCTCTCTCACTACCACACAGCTGCAAAGGACAGTCAGGTGGGGTCCTAGCTAGTGCCAGGACACGGCTTTCTTATAAGAATCAAGGGGGCGAGAGGGGGGAGGCAAGAACATCTGGGCTTGGATGCCTGGGTCTCTTGAAAGAAAGACTCCTTTTACTTGATTATTCTTTTGTTTGGTCCTGTTTGTGGCCCGAAGAAGAGGTAAGGAGGAGTGCTCTATGAACCTAATTTTCAAAATAAAGGGATGAGATGGGAGACCTTCCAAAGATGTCCAGGGTTGGGGAGAATCCTCCTCCCTACCAGCCCGGGGTGGAGACTGGGACATGGCATGGGGGGAGGGGAGCGGAGAGGATTGGAGGGAGGTCAAGGGAGAAACGAAGAAAGAGGAAAAAAGAAAAACCCAGCAGTGCGCCATGTCGCATTGTTCATGCTCAGCCCTTCAATTTGCTCTCTGCATTCTCCAGCCGTGGGGAGAATGTTACGCTGGCTTAAGGGACAAATCAGACACAAAATAAAGACCAACACTCAGCAGTAAAGCAATTATCGCAACATTTTATGCCAGGACTGTTCCTTTTGAAGGCAGCCTGGTGCTACCCGCATGTACCTTAACCCGTTCCTAATAACCATAAAGTTACCATTATTTACGGTACAAGACATTAAATAAATAATGCAAACTCAGGCAAGCGAGCAGTCCTGTGCAGAGCCAGGCAAGAGGGCTTCCCTGCTGTGGGCCAGCCACAGGGGTTAACACTGGATGGAAGGGACTCTCACAGCAACCTGTCCAGAAGCCTTGGGCCGCACTCTGCCCTTTCCCCTGGAGCCTGTACAGAGTCAGAAGGTGGGCAGCTTGGCTGGCTAAGAGAAATCAGGTAAGGCCTGACCAGCCCAACCAAGGAAGAGTCCAGTCAGCACCAAGGAAGCCCATGAACTTGGCCAAAGGGCTGTTTCCTTGGGCTTTTCCTGAGAGAAAGCCAAAGCCTAGAGGAACTCTCTCAAAATCATGTGGTTAGGCCTGGGGAGATGGCCCAGTAGTTAAAGGCACTTGTTTGCAATGCCTGACAGCCTGGGTTCAATTCCCCAGTACCCATGTAAGGCCAGATGCACAAAGTAATGCATGCATCTGCAGTTCATTTGCAGTGGCAACAGGCCCTGGTCCATTCGCATTCTCTCTCATTCCCCTACTCTCTGCTTGCAAATAATAAATATATATATTTTAAAAACCCTGAAGACAAACATTAAAATTACAAAAAAAAAAGAAATTATGTGGTTAAATGGGGCAAATATAGACCCCAGTAGGCCAGATCTAGGTTCAAATCCTGATGGTACTTAGAAGCTACATGAGCCTGCACAAGTGACAAACTCCCAAATGTAGTTTCTTTATGGTACAGCAGGGAAAATAGTAGTGTGTGGTGTTTCTAAGGGGATGGAGGAGAGGAGTCACAAGATCTTTCTGTTAATTTATTTTCCCTCTGAAAGGAAGTCTAAAGCTTTAAGTAATAGTTTGGTCACATCAATCTGAAATAGTGTGGAGAGGGGCTGGGAAGATTGCTCAGTGGTTAGAGGTGCTTGCTTGAAATGGTCTGGAGGACACCCCAAGTTTGTAGTTCAAGGTGAAAGAGAAAACAGGAGGGGATGAGAGGCCAGAGAGACAAGTCTGCAGAAAGGACAGATGCCAAGTTCTTGAGACAGAAATGGTCACGTGGCTCTGGCAAAGGGATTTTCCAAAAAGAAACCCTCAGTCTATGCCAAGAAAGATACTGGTGCCAACCAGACAGGTGCCAGGACTGTCTTGTGGGCTTGTCCCTGAGATATCAGATACTCTGTGAAAAATCAAATCTGGAAGAGGAGTCTTTGCTCCCTCCCCTTGTTTTGAGCCTGGGTTCCTTAGAGGAATCCCAAAGGGACCAGCCCTGGTGGATGGTCTCCTTGCCCTTCCATTAGCCTAGAGAGGCTCTACTGCCAGGCTCTACTTTTGCATGTGACTACAGGGGACCAGTGGGTCTCAGAAGGACCGGGCCCTAGGTACTCTGGATAATCTGGTCCCAGAGCTTCTGTGTGTCAGCCATTCAAGTCCCCATAACCACAGTCTAGTACTGGCCTGGGTCAGCCCCAGCTGGCCTGCCTTGTACCCAGAGCCAATTATTTCTGGAGAGCTTCAGAACTGTCTAACAAAGTAGCAATGTTGATCAGCATGCTAGATGGTCGAAGAGGACTGGAATCACTGGGTATATTGAGAGCATAGGTTGTTGAGCCTGCACTCTGTCCTTCTGGTGTAGTAGCCTGGGCAGAGAAGGACCTGTATCTCTAAGCTCCCAGGTGATGCTGATGCTACTGGTCCAGGGGCCAGGCTAGGAGAACACTGGCCAAGTAATGCCTTCTCTCCCCTTCAGATCTGGCCCTGAAAGATGGACAGAAAGGTCTGGGAATAGTTTTCTCTCTTCTTCTCTCTCTTCCGGTGACAGTGGGATTTAGGATTATTATTATTATTATCATCATCATCATCATTATTATTATTAGCTACAAACCAGATGGAGAACAAAGCCAACAACATATTGTCAGCGTGGTTCTGGATGGAGGCAGTATAATCACAAACATCCTCCAGTACAGTCAGGTGTGAGAATGTGAAAATGGACACACACAGGGCCGGAGAGATGGCTTAGTGTGGAAGAGTGCTTGCTGTGAAAGCACGAGGTCCTGGGTTTGATTCCCAGCACCCATGTAAAAAAGCTGGGCATGGCCTTGAATGCTGCTACCATGTCCAGCTTTGTATGGGTTCTGGGAATTGGAACTCAGGTCCTCACACTTGCCCAGCAAGTGCTTTACTCACTGAGCTAGTGCTCAGCCTGTCTTCATAAACTTTTGTTTGTTTGTTTGCTTTTTGAGGTAGGGTCTCACTCTAGCCCAGGCTGACCTGGGATTCAGTATGTAGTCTCAGGGTACTTTTGAACTCATGGCTACCCTCCTACCTCTGCCTCCCGAGTGCTGGGATTAAATGAGTGTGCCACCATGCCTGGCTTTCTTTATAAAATTTTTAAAAATTTATTTGTACATGCATGCGTGTGTGTGTGTGTGTGTGTGTGCGCGCGCGCACACAGGCAGGCTGGGGCCTCTTGTTGCTGCATACAAACACCAGACACTTTTGCTACCTTTTGTATCGAGCTTTACATGGATGGCTTGAGAACTGAACCTGGGCCGGACTTTGCAAGCACCTTTAACAGCTGAGCCATCTTCCCAGGTCCTCTTGTTTTTTTTTTCCAATTTTCTAAAAATATATTTTATTTATTTGGAGAGAGAGAGAATGGGTGTACCAGAGCCTCCAGCCACTGTAAATGAACTCCAGACACATGTGCCACCTTGTGCATCTGGCTTAAGTGGGTACTGGGGAATTGAACCAGGGTGCTTCAGCTTTGTAGGCAAACACCTTAATCGCTAAGCCATCTTCTCCAGCCCTTTAAAAAAAAATTTTTTTTTTGGTTTTTCAAGGTAGGGTCTCACTCTGGTCCAGGTTGACCTGGAATTAACTATGTAGTCTCAGGGTGGCCTCGAACTCATGGCGATCCACCTACCTCTGCCTCCCAAGTGCTGGAATTAAATGTGTGCACCACCACGCTTGTTTTTTTTTTTTTTTAATTTTTTGAGACAAGGTCTTAGTCTGCAGTTCAGGCTGATCTCAAACTCATGGCAATCCTCCTGCCTCAGCCTCCTGAGTGATGGGATTATAGGCATGAGCACTATACCCAGCTTGTTTTCAAATGTCTTCAGGCTGGAGTGTAGGGGTTGGTCCTGGGGGTCTCATTGGCATATCTATAACCATGAATTAAAGAACATATCATGTAGCATCTAAAGACTTGAGACCCACCCCCAGCAGGATTTTTCTGTTTTTACTTGGATTCCCAGAACGTGGGTTCATGCTGCAGTTTAGTCACAGTAAATGTGTGTACATGTGCGCCAAATTCAGGAAAGGGGAAGAATGGAGCTGCGAGGTCCAAACAGAAGTACAGATCTCCAGTCTGTTGCATGACTATTGTTCCCCATCCTTTCTCTTTTCCTCCCAATTTAGAGGAAGGGATATGTAGCTTGTATCAAAGGCTACAATAGCTTTAGGCTTTTCTGCTTTCTTTTTGGAGGAGATAGAGTATACAGGAGGTCCCCATGGGTTAGAGACAGTGGCAGCAAGGGAGGTCCCTAGCCACCTTTCTTCCCTCCTCCGCCCCCTTAGCCCCGCCCCCCCCCCCCCCCCCCCCCAGCCTGCACTGGTCACAAAGTCAGTCCCAGCAAATACTTTGCTGGCTGTGGTTGGGTGGAGTGAGGAAGGAGGAGAGAGGGAGGGAACCTCATTCTTTGGAGGCTTAAAAAGTCAAAGACTCTATAAGGCAAGCAGCGGGAAGAAATTGTCCCGCTTGGCCCTAGATTGCCTCCTCTTGCAGCCCAGAAGAACTCTGACCGCCCTCTTCAGTCTAGTCCTGTCAAGGGAGATGGGAGCCCATTCCTCTTCAGCTCTTCCATCCCAGCCTTTCTGCCAACCTGGGTGTCCCGCTGCTGACCGCCTGCAAAACAGGACTCTATCTCCAGCACCGGCTCCCTCCCCCTCAACTTTAGCATTAACCTTTTTTTTTTTTTTTTTTTTCTTTCAACAAAAGCCAAACTCTTTCAAAGCCAACCTGATTGAAATTCAAAAACTTTCCAGGGCCTCTGCACTACACTCTCCTCCTCCCCATATTGACAGTCCCTCCATCCCACCCTCCAGTCAACTCCCCCCCTCAAGCCCCAGCAATGGATAAAATAGTGGGACAAAGGCCTCTCTCCACCCCCTTCCCAGCAAGCACAAGACTCTTCCTTTGTATCATTGTATCACTTCACACTGGTGCAAAAGAAGTCCTGGCTCTGAGCTGTCCATTGTCCCTGCCACCCCACCCCCTGCCCTCTGCAGCCTAGGGGCCTGGGTGCTGGGTCCAGCCTGGCCTCCTTGGCCAGACCAAGAGAAGTTGGAGCCTCTGAGCCCATCCTGCTGACAGCAATGAAGAGCCAAGAGCTAGTCTACCTGAAGGGGCCCTGGTCCTGAGGCTGTCTCTACTGCCCTTTGTGAACTCAAGGGTGGGCCCAGCACTGTCCCGCATCTTCCTGGACACCAGATGGAGCTCCTCCCTCCTCTCTCTTCAGAGACCAGCTCCCTCCCTCTGCACCAGGAGCAATTAGAAGGCCCTGGCAGGCTCCGGGGAGGGGAGGGGGCCCAGGTGGTGGTCAGGAGGCTATTAGAAAATGGAGAAAGCAGCCTGGGCACACCTCCTTATAAGGGGCTGCAGCCACTGGGGAGGAAAGATGGAAATGCTTTTCAATTAATGAATTAATTCAACAAGTATTTATTGAGCATCTATCACAGGCTCATTGGGGAGGGAGTGGAAAACAAAATAACATCCTCACAGAACTTACGTTCTAAGTGGGTGAGAGAGATAGATCGATACATAACATCCCAGGTAAAAGTCTGCATAGAAAAAGCAAGAAAAGAGGACTAGAAGCCAGGTGCGGAGCAGGTGGGAGGTGGAAGCAGGCAGGAGGATTGCAAAAGTTCAAGGTGAACTTGGGCTACACTGTAAATTCCAGGCCATCCTGGGCTATGGAGTGAGATCTTGTCTCACTAACAAACAAACAGCAACAACAAAAACCAGACAAAGAAGTAAATACATGTGCTAGAGAAGATCACTAGGGAGTATGTTTGATGGGAGTGGGTGGTTGGGGGATGTGCCCAAGAACCCTCTAATGTAAGTGGGTATTCAGACAGAGACACAAAATGAGGGAAGGTCTGGGAAAAGAGAATTCCAGCCTAAAGGAACAGCAAGAGCACGGGGCCTGCGGTGTTGATTAAGCAACTGAAGGGGAGAGCCCAGTGTGAGACCGCAGAGGAGCAGGGAGGCCAGCTACTCTTACATCTTTATTAGGGGTTTACATGTTTTCTCACTGAGGGGCAAGCGAGAGGAAATCCCAGAATCTTAGTCCCATATGGAAAGGTCCCAGGCAAGAGTGGATTGTTTTATCTGATGGTGGGATGGGCCAGTGTGATGTGGTGGAGACGGAGGGGCACAGTCAGGTTTAGGGCATATGTTGATGGTAGAATCAGCAGGACTTGCTGATTGACTGTATGAAAGATGTAAGAGAAAGGAGACAAGGATGGTTTCAAGGTTTGGGGACCTGATCCAAATGGAAGACTAACTGTAGCCATTTGTTGTTATACAGAGATAGAGAGGTGGCTGTTTGGGATTTTGCAGTTAGAAGACTCAGGTGTTGGGTTCTGGACTTGGGCATATGAGCTGCCAGATGGAGATGTCCAGTAGGCCACCAGTATGTGAGTTTGAAGTTCAGGAAGAAGCCAGAACTGAAGATTTGAATTTGTAAGTCACCAGCATAGAACTGGTGTTGAAGCCCTGAGTCTGGGTGAGATCACCTAGGCAGGAGAGCAGACAGAAAGAGAGGCAGTCTAAGAACCAAGTCCAAGGGCATTCCATAGCTCAGAGATCAGAGCAAGGAGGAAGAACCAGCAAAAGGGAGCAAGCAGCAAGGTAAAACAGAGCCAAGAGGGTGAGAGGCCTCCAAGAAACCATGTGAAAAGTGTTTTTAGAAGGAGGCAGTGTCTGGTGGAGCATGATACACACTGAGCACTGACTGCTGGATGTTGACCTGACAAACACTCTTTCAGGTAAAGAAAGGGGAAATGTGACTAGAGGGTGTTTAAGTGAAAATAAGTGGAGAAGAGAGAAATGAAGAAGTTGTAGGGAAATCAGAGTCCATGGAATAGTGAATATTATTGCGTGTTTGCATGCTGACAGAAATGAGCTCATGGAAAGAAAACTGGGTGATGAGATGAAGAGGAATCATGTCCTTAGAGAAGAGAGAAGGGGGCTGAAGAGATGGCTCAGCAGTTTAGGCATTTGCCTATGAAGTCTAATGACCCCAGTTTGATTGCACAGTACTGACATAAAGCCAGAAGCATGGTGGCACATGTATCTGGAGTTCATTTGCAGCAGCTAGAGGCCCTGGCACACCCATTCTCTCTGCTGGGCATGGTGGCACATGCCTTTAATCCCAGCACTCAACACTTGGGAGGCTGAGGTAGGAGGATCACTGTGAGTTCGAGGCCAGCTTGAGACTATATAGTGAATTCCAGGTCAGTCTGAGCTAGAGTGAGACCGTACCTCAAAACCAAAACCAAACCAAACAAAAACAAGTGAGAGGGAGTGGGATCCAGCATGTAAGTTAAGAAGTTAGCTTTTGTGTGACAAGCCACTTACAGTAACAGTGACAGGCACAGAGGGGTTGGCATATGAGGTTGTGGCACCAGACAGAAGTGGTTTTCTTTTCTTTCCTTTTTTGTTCATTTTTATTTATTTATTTGAGAGTGACAGAGAGGGAGAGAGAAAGAGGCAGATAGAGAGAGACAGAATGGGCGCTCCAGGGCTTCCAGCCACTGCAAACGAACTCCAGATGCGTGTGCCCCCTTGTGCATCTGGCTAACGTGGGTCCTGAGGAACCGAGCCTCGAACCGGGGTCCTTAGGCTTCACAGGCAAGCGCTTAACTGCTAAGCCATCTCTCTAGCCCTAGAAGTGGTTTTCTAATTGTCCCTACTCACTGAATTAAATGAGACAAGGTGCAAGAAGTGGGCTTAACTAGGGAGTTTTGCTAAGAGGGTATAATAAAAGAAAGAAGGGCAAGGAATTCACTGGGAGCATGAGGGAACAGAAATAGTGGGATATGGAATCTAAACTAGGTTATGAGAGAAGCTAGAGTGATGAGGGAGAGACAGTGAGAAGCAGTAGGCCCAATAGAGTGGAGTCCCACTGGGGTTGCAATTGAAGCACTCCAGGAGTGAGAAAGTTGGAGGGCAGGATATTACAAAGGGGTATAATTATTGAGAATCAAGGGCTAGGGATGAGTGTCAGAGGCCATGACTTGGTTAGAAGGACAAGTCACTGGAGAAACTCAGGGGACTGGGAGAATAGGAGATTGGAAGTGCTTCTCTAAGTGTGTTCTTGGGCTAGCAGCATGAGCAACACTTGTGCAAGATCTAGATGCTCAGAGGCATTTCAGTCTACAGAATCAGAAACTCTGGGGTGAGGTCCAGGAGTCTGTTTTAACACACTCTCTTGAATAATATGATAATGTTGAAGTTTGAGAATCACTTGTGTAGGGGGTTTTGAGGATTGAGAAGTAAGAGATGGGGTCAGTTTAGGGCACTGGCTCCCCCATGGCTTCACATTAGAATCAGAACTTTAAAAATCCCAGCTATTAGCTAGGCGTGGTGGTGCACGCCTTTAAACCCAGCACTCGGGAGGCAGAGGTAGGAGGATCGCTGTGAGTTCGAGGCCACCCTGAGACTACATAGTTAATTCCAGGTCAGCCTGGGCTAGAGCGAGACCCTACCTCAAAACAACAACAATAGCAAAAATCCTAGCTATTGAGATGAAAGACATCTCCCTACTGGATAGATATCATAATGCTGAAAGGTATTGTGTGAGTTGCTGGGGCAGAAAAGTCACCTACAGACTGAACAAATTGGATCCTACAAGCTACAAAATCAATCAGCCAGGCAAGATGTACCCATGGGTGCAACAGTGACATATAAGTTACGGGGTTAACCAACTACTCTGTGAGGACATATGAGGCCCACTCAGTGGAAGGGTGCTGAGAAGTCAAAAGCCCTTGGCTTGGCAGGTCATAGACACTAGAGGGAAGTGTCTGCTGTTCTTTGGCTAAATGAAGATAAGTCCATCAAAAAGCCTTCTAATAATGCTGTTTTCACTTTTGGTTAGAGAATCTTCTTTTTACAGATGGGGGTAAATACCAGGTAAACCTGACTCATCAAAATGACAAGAAGAAGAGCAAACCCAGAGCTTAGCACTGGGTGAGTCATTTCTGTCACACCTGCCAGGGACCAGGGACTCTGCAGAGACAGTCTTGGAAAGAATGAGTGTTGCTCTCACTGCTAGCCAGAGAATCTTCTCTATGAAGATGGCGGTAGACACTGAGGAGACTCAAAGCTCATCAAAGTAGAAAATAAGAGGCTGTCAAAGGCCAAACACTAATGGAGATTTCTACCACACCCTCTGGGGCTCAGGGAACATTGCAGAAGAGGAGGTGGAAAACATGTAAGAGCTACAGGGTGGGAAGGTATAGTTTGGGGTGCTGTTCTCCTGACATGAACTGACTGGTGCATTCATGACCCCACAGTGGTTACTAATACCCCCATAAGCCCAGCATGGTACTGAGCCCATCAATGTTTTGACATGGAGGATGGAGGTAGACAAAAGAAAAAAGACAACAAAACAGGAAGGACTACCTGGAAAGGGGAGGGTCCTCAGAGAATGGGAGTTTGGGGAAAGGGGACCCAAAAAAAAAAAAAAAAAGAGCATAAAGGGACAGGGACATGATCAAGTTACTGTATGTTCATATATTAAAGTTCTAAATTTAAAAATAACATATTTGGGCCAGGTGTGGTGGCACATGCCTTTAATCCCAGCACTCAGGAGGCAGAGGTAGGAGTATTTCTATGAGTTTGAGGCCACCCTGAGACTACATAGTAAATTCTAGGTTAGCCTGGGCTACAGTGAAACCCTACCTGAAAAAAAAGGGAAAATACCATATTTGGGCTGGATATGATGGTGCATGTCTTTAATCCCAGCATTTGGGAGGCAGAGGTAGAAGGATCACTGTGAATTTAAGGTCAGCCTGAGAGTACATAGTGAATTCCACTATATCCTGGGCTACAGTGAGACCCTACCTCAAGAAAAAAAAAAAAAAAAAAAAAAGAAACGTATCTATGGCTAATTGAAAATATTTTTAAAATTTATTTATTTGTAAGCAGAGAGAGAGAGACAGAGAGAATCATATAGGCATGTCATGGTTTAGTGCTACTACAAACTCCAGACATGTGCTCCACTTTGTGTATCTGGCTTTATGTGGGTACTGGGGAATCAGACCGAGGCCATTAGGGTTTGTAAACAAGTGCCTTTAACCACTGAGCCATCTCTCCAGTTCATTTGGCTAATTTTTAAATTATATTTTTAATTTTAAAAATATTTTTAATTATGTTTTTAATTTTTAATTGTTATAATTTTATAAAACGCTACTGGAAAAATTGCATATTGAAGCTGGGTGTGGTGGTGCACTCCTTTAATCCCAGCACTCAGGAGGCAGAGGTAGGAGGATCGTTGTGAGTTCAAGGCCACCCTGAGACTGTAAAGTGAATTCCAGGTCAGCCTGGGCTAAAGTAAGACCTTACCTCAAAAAAACAAACAAACAGAAAACAAACAAACAAACAAACAAAAAAATTCATATTGAAAAAAGAACATTCAATTTAAAAAATCCCCCTTTTGAGGCTGTGCTTTAGAATGGATGAAATCTTCATCTTGCACAGAGGACAGCCTTCAGGATGACCAGCATGGTTTTTTGTGGCATGCGTGGTGTGCTGTGTACACGGGGTATCCATGGGTATTGTGTACTTTTTGTTGCATGTGTAGTGGCATGTGTGGTGTGCTGTGAATGTGGGGTACCCATGGGTATTGCGCAATGCAGAGTCCAGAGGAGAACACCAGGTGTCCTTCCTCTATTGCTCATCAGCATATTTCCTTGAGACAGAGTCTCTCTGAATGTGGAGCTGTAGTTTTCACAAGTCCCAGTGATCCTCTGGTCTTTGCTCCCCACAGGACTGACGTTACAGACACGTGTGGCCGTGCCCGGCTGTTTACATGGGTGCTGTGGCATTGGACCAAGGCAGTCCCAGGCCCTCATGCTTGCAGAAAGTGCTCATCTCCGCTGAGTCATCTCCCCACCCTGATTACCACAGCATTTTTAAGTTTGTTCAGTGAGTCCAACATCAGGCAAGGCTGAGAACCATGAGATTCTGGGGTATACAGAGCCCTAGAGGAAGGACAGTCCAGGTGGTAAAACTTCCTGGGAGTCAGGGAGCTCTGGTGGTGAGTGAAATGAGTAGCACCAAGAGGCTGATCCCAGGAGAGGTAGAAAGATTCTCTCTTCTAGGAACCCAGAAAAATGTAATTTGGAAGGATGGATATGTAAAGATGGATGGATAAACGGACATGAAAGAAAGATATTATGAAAGAAAGGGATGTTTTCCACCCAACAAATAGAATCCACAGTGGTCACCTGGCATGCCTGGGGCTAGGGAAGCCACCGTGGTCAAGCCAGGCCACTGCCAATTCATCCCTCCAGCTGGCTCCTCGGCCAGGCCAGACTTTCCTCCAACTGGCTTCTGCTTTATGTGGAAGCGCAAGCAGCTTCCCATGGCTGAAGCATCTTGGCCCTTGGGAACAGTCCCGATCCCCTGGGCATTCAGAGAGAAGAAACATCATTAACTGTGGAGAAATATTTATCCTAGGAATTTAGAAACTCATTTCTGGCAGAAGAAAAGGGCACATAAGAATGCAAAGTCCTGGGAGCAGTACAACATGTGGGTAATAAATGTAGGTAGTAAGCGGACTCAGGACCGAGGGGAACTGTTGAACATGAAGGAATGGAGTAATGATCATGTAGTAAGGAAAGGGAGGCATAATATCAGGCCTGGCCTTTATGCAGGAAGACTTGACTGGTGAAAGATTATCTCGTATAATATAATAAAATAACACTAAGAAAAATGACAAAGATTATCACTTGGTGATGGTGGGACAACAGGAGACTATCACACAGGTGGGTGAGTGGAAAGGCCATACACTGGGTCAGACTGGAGTCTAGTCATCCTCTGATGAGAGCTGGTAGGAAATCCACTCAAGGCCCCGGGAGATTGCACCACACAACTGGATAATGACACTGTGGTGGTTTGAATAGATGGCTCCAATACATTCAGTGTTTTATTAGTTTGTAGTTTGCATCTGTAGCCACCTGGCTGGAGGTACTGTCACTGGGCGGATCTTAAGGTGTGGTGGTGGGTTTCAGACTTCAATCTAAAGATAATGCAAAGTGTGCCTAGTGGGAGTTGTGTGGTTTTTGAATGCTAGGCTTGTGCTTCTTTCTGTGTGTTTGGTCCTGTGAAAGCAGGCCAGCTTCTTCTGCCATTATGGAACTTCCCCTGGATCTGTAAGCTTCAATAAATCCCTTCCTCCATAACTGTGCCTGGTCTGGAAGTTCATCTCAGCGAACCTGAAGCTGTCTGCTACAGACACAAAGAATAGGGGAGTTTATATAGGAGGAACTAGACTCCAAGCATAGGGAGTGATACTTGTTTGTGTGTAGGAGAGAATTACCAAATGCATATGTGCTTATCAGTTTGAACCAAGAGCCAACAAAACCCTTAAGAAAGTATCTGGGGGCTGGAGAGATGGCTTAGCAGTTAAGGTGCTTGCCTGCAAAGCCAAAGGACCAAAGTTCAATTCCTCAGGACCCATGTAGGCCAGATGCACAAGGTGGTGCATGCATCTAGAGTTCGTTTGCAGTGGTTGGAAGCCCTGGCGCACCCATTTTCTCTCTCTCACTCTGCCTCTTTCCCTCTCTCAAATAAATAAATAAAAATAAAATATTATTAAAAAAAAGAAATATCTGGACTTTGGGGAAGGCTAGCTCAATCCAAAAGGATGAGACAAGCATCAAATACTTCTGTTAAGGGCTGGGGAGAATGCTCAGTGGTTAAAGGTGTTTGCTTGTAAAGTTTGATGGCCCAGGTTCAATTCCCTAGTACCCACATAAAGTCCAGATGCATGAACTGGAACATGTGTCTGTAGTTTGTTTGCAGTGGCAAGAGGCCCAATCATACCCATACTTTCTCTCTGTCTTGCCCCCGTCTCTTACTCACACAGAGATAAGTAAAAACAAAAAACAAAACAAACAAAAACAAAAACAAAAACAAAGAATATTAAAAAATGTCTGGTAAAGCTGGGCATGGTGGCACATGTCTTTAATCCTAGCACTTGGGAGGCAGATGTAGGAGGATCATTGTGAGTTCAAGGCCACCCTGAGACTCCATAGTGAATTCCAGGTCAGCCTGGGCTAGAGAGACCCTATCTCGGGGGAAAAAAAAAAAAAAAGGCCGGTTAAAACAACATTATTTTGTTAGAACCCTAAAAGTACCTAGGGGTTTGATACCCTAAGTCTTAAGATTTTACTAAGCGAACAGAAAAATTGGCCGGTGGCCCTGCCCTATCCCTAGCCCGGTGTCACAGAGAAGACATTACTGGATAGGACACTTCATGTTTGACTCATTAGCCAGGTCAGCAGGCAGGAAGTTTGGAGAAGGAGTAGAGGAAGATGAAGGCACCTCTTGCATCTCTCATACTGCAATTGTCTGGCCAGCAGCTCCCTGCTTTCTAAGGCAGGCTGCAAAATTACTTAGCATCCCCAAGCGAACATGCTTGATTAAGTTTTAATTTTAACAACTTGATAGGTGAATGGTGCGTGTGTTTCTCTGGAGGGCCGGGGGGGGGCGGTGCTTCACTGCTGGTGGGAGGGAAACACCAGACTAAGAGCTGTGCTCTGGACCATCACCCACCTCATACAAATCTATTACCCAGGAGCACCACACTGGACCCGAAAACCACGCAGCTGTGGTGGTGGCACAGGTGAGGGGTGAAAAGTAGGGGTGCTGATGCGGCCACTCACCCTTGTCTACTGCGGGCACACGGCGCTCTTCCCTCAGGCCCAGGCTCTGCCGTGTCGGCTTGGGAGGGAGCACTGCTTCATTACTTCAAGACTTCCCTTTCTCCTCAGCATTCATCATCCTGAAGCATCCTAGCCAAAGCTATTCAGGCCAGGGCTTTGCATTTCATTCATTTCTTCACCTTCATTCATTCATGCATTCTCTTGACTACACGTGTTTCTTCCAGAGAGATCTCACTTACTCCCACAGCTTCAACGACCATATCAATATTATGACTAAATCTCTACCACCAACTGTAGTTGTCTTCTGATTTTCACTCTGGCGGTGAACTGTCGGTCTGCCAACTTCTTCACCAGCACTGCCCACAGTGCCTCAGAGCAGCTTTCATGCTGGCTTGCCCCTCCATGTCAGTGGATGGAGCCTGCGTTCAGCCCACCACCACCACCCAGCAGACCCCGGGCTACTCCTTGTTCTTCACTTTGCAGCCACACTGCTGCTAAACCGTAAGCCCACAGCTCTCTGCTCCTCTTCAGTGGCATTTCCTTTTTAGGATTTGGTCTAAGCTTCTTCCTCTTCTTCTTCCCCCTTCTCCTCCTTCCTTTTCTTTGCCCTTTTTGAGGTAGGGTCTCACTCTAGCCCAGGCTCACCTGGAACTCACTTTATAACCCCAGGCTGGCCTTGAGCTAATGGAGATCCTCCTACCTCAGCCTCCCAAGTGCCGGGATTAAAGGCGTGCTTCAAGGTTCTTAATAAGGCTTCGGGCCTCACCTTTCTCTCTCTCTCTCTTTATTACTTTCTTTCTTTCCTTCCTTCCTTCCTTCCTTCCTTCCTTCATCCCCCTTCCTTTTTTAACCAATCTTTAATTTTTTATTGATTATGAATTTTACTGTATGAACCTATTGGGTGTTGGTCATATTCCCATTGATTTATACTCTTATATCTTTTCTTCCCTGTCCCTAATCCATTAAGAACCCTCCACAGCGGGGTTATTGGTGTTCTCTGTGGGGTTATGAATACCTCAGTCACTGTTCTTTCTTTCTTTTAACAGGGTCTCATGTAGCTCAAGTTGACCTCAAATTCACTATGTAGCCAAAAAATGACTTTGAACTTCTGACCCTCTACCTTCCAAGTGCTGGAATTACTGGTGTATACCACTATGCCTGGTTTATGTGGTGCTGGGGATTGAACTTAGAGCGTCATGCATGCTAGGCAAGTACTCTACCAACTAAGCTACATCGCCAGCCCAAACAAGGCTTATCAAAGGCCCACACGAACCTATTCTGGCCTATCTCTCTAGAATCATTGCTTGCCACTGTTAAATCTGTCCGTTCATCCATCCATCTATCCATCCATCCATCCATCCATCCATCCATCCATCCATCCATCCACCCACTGAGTGCTTACAGCATGCTGGACACTATTCTAAATGCTGGGATACAGTAGTGAACAAAACACAGTGCTAGTTATTCTCGTCTATTTTTGTTCCTTTCTTTCCTCTGAACCAATATGCACAGTTACTCCTGCTTAGAAAGCTTGTCATTCTTCCTCTACCAAATACCTACCTATCCCTATACCTCGCCTAGCCACTAGTACTCACCAGTTAGGTTGCCCTCATGCTCCAAACTCTCCAGGAATCTACCTGTCTCCACCACGACAGTGCTGGGATTATAAGTGCATGCCACCAAACCTGACTTTTCCCACTCCCAACCATCTTTCGAAGTAACTTGTACCACCCCCATCAAAACTCTCAGGCCATCTTGTGGAGCTACTTTGTGTGCGTGTGTGCGTGCGTGCGTGTGTATGTGCGTGCGTGTGTATGTGCGTGCGTGTGTATGTGCGTGCGTGTGTATGTGCGTGCGTGTGTATGTGCGTGCGTGTGTGTGAGTAGGTCAGAGAACAACCTCAGAATGTCAGTCCTCACCTTCCACCTTGTTTGTGACAGGGCCCCTCTTCTATTTGCTACTTCCAATACCAGACCAGCTGGCGTGTGGGCTTTAGGATTCCATTGTTGCAAACAGGCTGGGAATATGGAAGTGTGTACCACTGCATCTGGCTTTATGTGGGCTCTGGGAATCCAATGCAGTCCTCAGGCTTGTACAATAGCACTTCTAACCACTGAACCAACTCTCCAGCCCCTTTCTGCTTTCATGGGTGAGGGGTTATTTACTAGAGCATGGGTAAAGGTCTTCCACTCCCCAGAATACATTTCGCTGAGGCAGGGGCTCACTCTCTAGCCTAGACTGACCTGGAACTCTTGAACTCATGGCAATCCTCCTCAACCTCTCCAGTACTGGGAGTATAAACATGAATCAACACCCTGGATCCTTTTTTTTTGAGGCAAAGTCTCAGTAGTTCAGGCTGGCCATAAACTTGTCCTGCCTCCACCCCTCAAGTGCTGGCATTACAGGCATGCACTACCATACCTAGCCCCTACTATGCATTTCTTTAAAGTTTGTTTTTATTTGCATGTGTGCATGTGCACACATACACACATGCACGTGTGCCATGGCCTCTCGCCTCTGCAAACAAATGCTTGCCTTGCCATGTTTTTACATCGTGTTGCTGTGGGCTGCTTGGGAATTGAAACATGGCTGGCAGACTTTGCAAGCAAGCACCTTTAACTGCTGAACAATCTTCCCAGCACTCAAGTATACATTTTTGAAAACAGTCTTTAAAATATTTATTTATTTATTTGAGAAAGAGAAAAATAGGCAGCTAGAGAGAGAGAATGGGTACACCAGGTCTTCGAGCCACTCTATTCAAACTCCAGACATGTGCACCATCTTGTACATCTGGCTTAAGTGGGTACTGGGAAATCAAACCTGGGTCCTTAGGTTTTGCAGGAAAGCACCTTAACCCCTAAGCCATCTCTCCAGCCCCGAGGCAGTTATTTAGTTATTTATTTATTTGAGAGTAGAGAAAGAGGGAGAGAGAAATAGGTATGCCAGAGCCTTCAGCCACTGTGAACAAACTCCAAACACATGCACCCCCTGTGCACATGTGCGACACTGTACGCTTGCATCACTGTGCATCTGGCTTATGTCGGACCTGGAGATTTGAACATGAGTTCTTAGGCTTTGCAGGCAAGTGCCTTAACTGCTAAGCCATCTCTCCAGCCCTGAAGGCATTTAAAAATATTTTATTTATGAGAGAAAAAGAGAGAGATAGAGAGAAAGAGAGAATGGGCATGCCAGGGCCTCTAGTCACTGCATATGAACTCCAGACACATGTGCTCCATTGTGCATCTGGCTTATGTGGGTCCTGGGGAATCGAACTCGGGTCCTTAGGCTTTGCAGGCAAATGCTGTAACTGCTAAGCCATTTTCCCAGTCCCCTGAAGGCAGTTTTTGATATCATCTTGTACATATCCTCAGTGTCTTGACCACTGAATTCTATATATGTGTATATACATAAACTCTGCAGAGCTGGGTATCAAACTCATATAAGTGCTCTACCACTGAGCTCCATCCCAAGCTCTATGTTTTTTTTTTAAATATCTTATTTATTTATTTGAGAGAGAGAGAAGAAGAGGCAGATAAAGAATGGCAGTGCCAGGGCATCTAACCATTGCAAATGAACTCCAGACACATGCACTACCATGTGCATCTGGTTTACGTAGGTACTGGGGAATCAAACTTGGGTCCTTAGGCTTCGCAGGCAAGCACCTTAACTGCTAGGTTTTTTTTTTGAAAACAACCTTTTTTTTTTTTTTTTTCCGAGGTAGGGTTTCACTCTACCTCAGGTTGACCTGGAATTTATGGAGTCTCAGGGTGGCCTCGAACTCACAGCAATCCTCCAACCTCAGCCTCCTGAGTACTGGGATTAAAGATGTGCGCCACCACAAAAACAACTTTTTTAGTGACAATTTTCATACATGTACATAATGTGTTTTGAGCATAACCCCTTCTCAATACCTTTTTTTTTTTTTCCCGAGGTAGGGTTTCACTCTAGCCCAGACTGATCAGGAATTCACTATGTAGTCTCAGGGTAGCCTCAAACTCATGGTGATCCTCTTACCTCTGCCTCCCAAGTGCTGGGATTAAAGGCGTGTACCACCATGCCTGGCTTTTTCAACACCTTTTTTGGCCCTTCCCACTTCCTTGTTCTCCTTCTTTCCAACTAGTTCTAGTTAGGTTTTTAAAAATATTTTTATTTGGGCTGGAGAGATGGCTGAGTGGTTAAGATGCTTGCCTGCAAAGCCTAAGGACCCAGGTTCGATTCTCCAGGTCCCATGTAAGCCATATGCACAAGGTGGCACATGCATTTGGAGTTCATTTGCAGTGGCTAGAGGCCCTGGTACACCCATCATTCTCTGTGTGTGTGTGTCTCAAATAAATAAATAAATAAATAAATAAATAAATTAAAATATTTTTTAAAAATTTATTTTTATTTATTTATTTGAGAGAGAGGGAGAAAATGGGTGTGCTGGGACCTCTAGCTGCTGCAAACGAACTCCAGATATGTGTGCCACCTTATGCATATGGCTTACATGAGACCTGGAGAATCGAACCTAGGTCCTTAGGCTTTGCAGGCAAGTGCCTTAACCACTAAGCCATCTCTCCAGGCCCTAATCAGGTTTTGAATTATTACCTGCTCTGTGCCAAGCACTCTGTGGTAGTCTAAAAATGTTTATCTTTTGATTCAAACTATCTCTTTCACTGTCTCTTTTATATTTCCTGTTCTTATAGTATTATTTAATATGTTATTCTCAGGCACCTAACTTAGAAATTTCATCATGAGTTGGCTTCTCATTTGTGCATAAATCATACCAACCCACTATTACTATCCAAGTTCAAGTTGTCAGAATTTCTTTTCCCTTTAAAAAGACATATCTATTAAGATAGAATTCACATGCCATATGAGACACCCATTTCAGGTATAAAATCCAATGATTTTAGTATTTTTAAAAGCTCTTCAGCCATCACTGCAATTTTAGGATGTCTTCATCACTTCCTTTCCCCCTAATCATACTTTGAAATCCTTTTGTTCCCCTACTCCTAGGAGCTACTAACCTATCTTCTGTCTCTACGATTTAACTATTCTGGACATTTCTTATAAACAAAATCACACAATACTTGGCCTCTTGTACCTAGTGTCTTAATTTAACACAATACATTTAAGGTTCATACATGTTACAGCATATATCAGCACCTCATTGCTTTTAAAACAATTATTATTATTATTTATTTTATGAGGGAGAGAAAATTGGCACGCCAGGGCCTTTGTCCACTGCAATTGAACTCCGGACACATCACCACCTTGTGTACATGTGTCACCTTGTGTATCTGGCTTATGTCAGAGAGTTGAACCTGGGTCCTTAGGCTTCGCAGGCAAGTGCCTTAACTGCTAAGCAATCTCACCAGCCCTCCTTTTTTTTTTTGGCTTTTCAAGGTAGGGTCTCACACTAGCTCAGGTTGACCTGGAATTACTATGTAGTCTCAGTGTGGCCTCAAACTCATGGCAATCCTCCTACCTCTGCCTCCGGAGTGCTGGGATTAAAGGTGTGTGTCAACATGCCCGGCCTAATTTTTTTTTTTTTTTTAATGACTGAAAATACACCATTATATGAGTAAGTCACATTTCACATATCCATTGATCAGGTGATGAATACTTGAGTTGGTCCTACCTTTTGGATGTAATAAGTAATGTTAATATAACTATTACTGTACAAATTTTAAATTGATATATATTTTAATTTGAGGTGTAGAATGGCTCCTCCCTATCTGCAGGCTTCCTCCCTTCATTTTCAGTTACCCACATTGGCTAGCCTTGTCATGGCTCAATGATCCTCCTTCTTGGAAGGTCAATAGCAGCTTAATAATGCTGTGTTACAATGCCTGCGTCATTCACCTCATGCCATCTCTTCACACACGCATTGTGTCATCTCACATCACCACAAGGAGAGTGAGCACAGTGCAATATTTTGAGGGAAGAAAGGAGAGAATGAGAGAGAGAGAGAGACAGAGGCCACAGTCATATAACTTCATTATGTTATATTGTTACAATTTTCTATTTTAGTATTAGATATTGTCAATTTCTGTGCCTAATTTATAAATTCAATTTTATCATTGGCATGTATGTATAGGAAAAAAACATCATAATATAAGGCTTGGGATCACTCACAGTTTCAGGCATTCACTGGGGTTCTTGAAATGAATTCTCCACAAATAATGGGAGACCACTGTACCTAGGAGTGGAATTGCTGGGTCAAATGGTTATGCATGTGATTAACTTTTTTTTTTTTTTTGGTGTGCATGTGTGTATGTGACTGTGTGTGTGGTATGTGTAGTGTGGTGTGTGTATGTGTCATGTATGTATAGTGTATACATACTATGCTTAACTTTTTGAAGAACTGCCAGACTCTTTTGTAAAAGTGGCATCACCATTTTACATTCCCACCAGTGCTGTATAGTGTCCTAATTTCCTTACATCCTTAACCAACACTTACAAAAATATTTTTTTGGTTGTTTTGTTTTGCTTTCCAAGGTAGAATCTCACTATGTCCCATGCTGACCCAGAACTCATTCTATAGATCTTGGTTGGCCTCGAACTCAGCAATCCTCCTACCTCTGCTTCCCAAGTGCCAGAATTAAAGGTGTGCGCCACTACACCTGGCAAGATTAGGGGAAATATTTTTTATTTTACTTATTTATTATTTATTTAGAGAGAGAGAGAGAGTGTGCATGCGAGAGAGAATAGGTACGCCAGCACCTTCAACTGCTGCAAACAAACTTCAGACACATGCACCACCTTGTGCATCTGGCTTACATGGGTTCTGGGGAATCAAACCTGGGTCATTTGGCTTTGCAGGCAGGCACCTTAACTGTTAAGCCATCTCTCCAGCCTATAAAAATAGCTTATTTATTTATTTATTTATTTATTTATTTGAGAGAGGGAGAAAGGGAGAGATATACAGAGACAGAGAGTGAGTATGGGTGCGCTAGAATCTCCTGCTACTGCAAACAAACTTCAGATGTATGAGCCACTTTGTGCATTTGGCTTTATGTGGGTGCTGGGGACTTGAACCCAGGCTATCAGGTCTTGCAAGCAAGCACCTTAACCACTGAGCCATCTCTCCAGCCCCCTAACCAACACTTTTATAATATGACTTTTTGTTCATGCAACCTGATAGAGGAGAAGCAGAATCTCAGTGGAGATCTGATTTGTACCCCCTGGAGACTAATGGCATTGAGTATCTATCTTTTCATGTGCTATGGAGTAGTCATGTGTTTGTAGAACTATCTGTTCAGATTCTTGGTCCATTTTAAGACTGTGCCATTGTTTATTATTATGATTATCATTTTGTTTTTCAAGGTAGGGTCTTGCTCTAGCAAAGGCTGACTTGGAATTCATTTGGTAGTCTCAGGAAAAGTTCTTGTTTTAATTTTTTTAGTTTTCTTTCTTTACCAACTGATGACTTTTATTTTATTTTCTTAATATCTAGAACCTCCAGTACAACATTGAAGTGGTGACAGGGAATATCCTTGCCTTGTTCTTGATCTTAAGGGAAAGCATACAGTGGCTCATCATTTAGAAATAGTCTCCATCAGTTGGGTATGGTGACTAGAGTCTGAGGTAGAAGAGTCATCATGAATTCGAGGCCAGCCTAGGCAACAGAAAGAAACTAAACAAAACTAGAGTGAGACCCTGCTTCAAAGAAAAAAACAAGCCTCCATTTATCCCTAGCTTATTGAGTATTTTTGTCGTGAAGTGACACTGAATTTTGTCAAATGTTTTTTTTTTCAAGGTAGGGTAGCCCAGGCTGACCTGGAATTCACTATGTAGTCTCAGGGTGGCCTTAAACTCATGGCAATCCTCCTACCTCTGCCTCCAGAGTGCTGAGATTAAAGGTGTGCACCACCATGCCGGACTGCTCTTTCTTTCTTTCCTTCTTTCTTCCTTCCTTCCTTCCTTCCTTCCTTTCTTTTTCTTTTTTTTTTTTCCTCACAGGTAGTCATGGAGTTTTTCTCTTGTCTTCCATTAACATACTATACTATATTGTTGTATTTATTTACTTATAGAGTCTTGCTGTATCACCCAGGCTGGCCATGAACTCATAATCCTTCTGCCTCAGCCTCCTGTGTTCTGGGATTACAGGTATGTGCCACTTTATTGTTTCAATTTGTATGCTAAACCAATTTTGCATTCCTGGAGTATATTTCAATGGCTCATGCTGCATAATTCTTCTTATATGTTGAATTTGTTGAGGAATTTTGTGTAAGGGTTATTGGCCTATAGTTTTATTTCTCATGATGTTTACATCAGAGTAATTCTGGCTTCCTACAATGATTTTGAGAAATATTTCCTCTTTTATATTTTGGAACAATTTGTGAGGAATTAGTATTGATTGTATGTTTGAGTTTTGGGCAGAACTCACTAGTGAAACCATCTGGGATAGGCTTTTCTTTGTGGGAAGTTTTAAAATTACTAATCCAGTTTCTTTACTGTCATTAAATGGTCTGTTTGGAATTTTTTTTCTTGTTTTGGTATTATGTGTTTTTCTAGAAATTGGTGTATTTTGTCTAAGTTATCAAATTTTGGGGGGTATATACCATTGTCCATAATTTTTGTTTTGTTTTGTTTTTCGGTTATTTGAGGTAGGATCTCACTCTAGCCCAGGCTGACCTGGAGTTCAATATGTAATCTCAGGGTGGTCTCAAAATCATGGCAATCCTCCTACTACCTCTATCTCCTGGCTTTCATGATTTTTTAATAATGTTTATTTGTTCAAAAATATTTTATTTATTTACTTGAGAGAGAGAAAGAAACAGATAGAAAGAGTCAGAATGTGCACACCAGGGCCTCCAGCCACTGCAAATGAACTCCAGATGCATGCGCCACCTTGTGCATCTCGCTTATGTGGGTTCCGGGGAATCAAACCTGGGTCCTTAGGTTTTGCAGGCAAGTGCCTTAACTATTAAGCCATTTCTCCAGCCTCTATTTACTTATCTATGAGAGACAGCAGAAAGAGATGAGAGAGAGAGGTAAGAATGGTTTTGATTTCTTCAAGCATGGTAGTAATGTCTCATTTAGTTCCGAGTTTGGTGTTTGGTGACAAGCCCTTTCTTTCATTTGTTTATTTATTTTTGTTTTTTCAAGGTAGGGTCTCACTCTAGCCCAGGCTGACCTGGAATTCACTATGTAGTCTCAGGGTGGCCTCACGCTCATGGCGATCCTCCTACCTGGGCCTCCCGAGTGCTGGGATTAAAGGTGTGTGTCACCATGACCAGCCCTCCTTTTCTTTCTTGTTCAATCTAGCAATGAGGTTTGTCAGTTTGTTGTGCTGCTTTCAAAGAAGTAACCCTGGGTTTTGTGTTTCCTCCTTTGTTTTTCTAGTCCATAGTTCATTTGTTTGTGCTACATATAGTCTTTATTGTTTCCTGCTTTTGGCTTGAACTGGTTCACTTTGTCCTCTCCGTGCCTACTCCCACCCCCAATTACTTCACTTGGAAGATGAGGTTAGCAATGTAAAATTTGCTTTTTAAAATATCAGTGTTTATGGGCTGGGGAGATGGTTCAGCAGTTAAAGACACTTGCTTGCAAAGCCTGCTGGACCAGGTTTGATTCTCCAGTACCCATGTAAAGCCAAAAGCACAAAGTGACACGTATTTTACAGTGCATTGGCAGTAGCCTATTCTGGCATGCCTAGTCTCCCTCTCTCTTAAATGAATAAATTAATTAATTTAAAAAACAATGCTTACAGCTATAATTTCCCTGAGAGCACCGCTTTGGCTGCACCCTGTAAGAAAAATGGGTATGGCACATGCGTAAATAATTAGAGCTTCATGCATCCTAGTCGTCAGGGATGGGTCAGGAATGGGTAGAAGTCAAAACCAAAGGGACGCAGTGGACCTTTGCTGACTAGACTTGATTCTGAGAAAACACTTCTGCTTTTTTTCATGCTGAAAAATATCCCAAAGGCGGATGAAAATCCATTCATCCTCGTGTAGTTGAAACCAAGGAGATGGCTGACAGCCCAGGGAGAGCGGGCACACAGTGGGAGTTTAGTAAGGAGTCACGGAATAAAGGAAGGGAAGAACGCCGTGCGGCAGAATCCTGAGAAGTACCAGGAGCTCCCAGCTGAAAGCCATTACCTCCTGCTCTGAACTCTATGACTTATCACGAGTTTCCTTATGGTATTTAGGCCTTCTAGTTTTATAGTAATCTATAATCTGCATTATCTCTTTTCTTACTATCCAGTGCTTGTCTGATTTACTCACTTGCATCATATATAAAATTTTATATCACATGGCTCCTTGCCTACCCCTCCAGCCTTCATTTTTATGGCTCCAAAAGTATTTTAAAACTTGTTGTATCCCGAATGTGATATGCTCACTTTCTTGGGCTCCCTCTCCTCTACAGTGTCAGGATTCTTCAATTCAACACGGCATGCACTCCCAGAGAACAACCAAGTGCAACACTCTTGTACACGTGTATTTCTCTCCCTGTATCTCCCACTTAAATCTTAAGACTTTGTCCCTAAGCCTAACCTCTGAAAAGGGTCATAAATCAGGTTATAGTCTTTAGTTTTAATATGATGACTACATTTTTTTTTCTGGTACTAGAAATTGAACCTAGCTCTTTGTACATGCTAGACAAAGGGGTCTATCCCTGAGCTATGTGCCTAGCCCATGACTACGCATTTTTTATCTTTGTGTGTGTGTGCGTGTGTGTGTGTGTGTGTGTGTGTGTGTGTGTATGGAGAGAGAGAGAGCGAGAGCATGTGTGCCATGGCTCACATGTGGAGGTCAGAGGACAACCTTGGGTGCCTGTCTTCACCTTTCACCTTGTTTTTTGAGACAAGGTCTACTGCTTCCACTTCTATATACAACAGACTAGCTGGCCCGTGGGCTTCTGGGGATTCTCTTGCCTACACCTCCCGTCTCTGTAGGTGTGCTGGGGTTTCATGCATATGCTATCACGTCTGGCTTCATGTGGGTTCTGGGTATCTGAACTCAAGTCCTCACACTTGCACAGCAAGTACCTGACCCACTGAGCCATCTCTCTAGCCCACAGCTACAGCTTTTTTTTTTGGTCTTGCTCTAGTCCAGGCTGACCTGGAAATCACTATGTAGTCTCAGGCTGGCCTCAAACTCATAGTGATCCTACCATGGCTTCCCCTCCCAAGTGCTGGGATCAAAGGCATGCACCATCACTCTCGGCAGAGAGAGGGAGGGGGAGAGAGAGAGAGAGAGAGAGAGAGAGAGAGAGGGAATGAATATGTAGTCTCAGGGTGGCCTTGAACTCACAATGATCCTCCTACCTCTGCTGGGATTAAAGGTGTGTGCCACCACGCCTGACTCTGCCCACAGTTTTTTAATCATTCCTTCAAAATCTGTCACACGGCTTAACCCATAGCAGTTTGTTGCTGTTAAAGATGTTGCTTATAGTAATAGATAACATTTATTGAGCACTTGCTGTTTGCCAGGTATTGTCTGAATCATGGATTATCTCGTTATTCCAGAGGTAGGTAATACCACTGCTAATTTAAGTTCATAGATGGTGAAGATGGAAAGCTGGGGTTACAGACTCCATTACCCAAGGTTACATAGTTAGCAAGCGGTAGAGCTAAGGTTGGAACCCCTGAAACCCCTGCTTGTACCTGTGAAGATGGATGGCTTTCCAAGTGGGTTCCTTTGTCAAACAGACCCAGGATGCCTCACGGAATAAGTCTTTGGTAATGACCCCAAGGGGCTGACACCTGGTCTTAGATCTGTAATTCAATGGTAATCTACATGTTGGCTTAAAGTCTCACTGGTTCCCTTGGACAGAGAAAAGAAGGAAAACCAGGCCAATTTTTTTTTTTCATTTTAAAAGTTATTTTTAAAAAGAAAGATGATGGGGGCAGTGAGGCCTGTCTGTCTCCTGAAAGGACTGCTCTTCTGTCTCTTGCCCACGATTCTCGCCGACTTTGAAGCTCTGGCCGTGCTGGAGCCTCCGAGCTCTCTCAGACTGTGTGCTCCCATTGAAGGTGAAGACAAATTGGGACAGGTCACCAAACAGCCCTCCTTGCTTTGTTCTCAGTAACTGCTCTTTCTTTCTGAAAATCTTCAGGTTTAGCTAAGCAAGAGAAGGGCAGTTTCTATTTCATAAGAAGAAAAGAAGAGAGTCTGGAAGGCTGTTCTTTCCCCAAGTAGCCGGTGAGTTGCTGAATAACAGGGAGCAAAGAGTCAGAGAAAGGACAAAAAAAAAAAAAAAGAATAAAAATAAATAAAATATAAAATGACCCAGCACAGCTCTAAGCTCTTCTCCTATCAGGTTTTACAGAGGGGCAATAGATTTTCTTCATTGCCAGCCCTGACTTATCGCAGCCTTGTTTTTAATGAGGTATAATAAGGGGAACATTTTGTAACAACACGGTTCCCCTATTTTATCCCGCAAACAGCTGTGTCATGCTTGTGGCTGGAAGAATGAATCATATCTCTGCCTGCATATGCTAACTCCCATGTAATTACCCCGGCATCTTAAATAAAGCAGGCCCTAAACCTGTCGCTCACATTACAAGCAAACGGTACAGACCTCGTAACTGGGGCCTCTATCATTACAATTAATTTATCACAGAAGCAACGGAGATTAGAGGCTAGAATTAAAACCCAGAGCATGGAGAGTCACCGCGGTGACACTGAAAAACAGGCTCTTGAGAGGTGGCTGGCTCCAGCGGCTGCCTGACTAATGCCTTGCCTAGGGAGAGCAGCTGGAGTTGGATTTTGTTTTCTTTACATTTATTCCCACTCAAAGATTTTACTAAAGTGATTTCAGCGCCTCTCTCGATTCAAAATGATGTTGGAAAAATTCTACGGATACCTCACCAGAACTCGGAGCAGAAGTCACTATTTTCTCATTCTTAACCAACCACTGTCTCTCCATGGAAGCAGTCCCCAGAGACCTCCCATTTATTTTTGTTATTAGAAAGGAATTCCTCATGACATCAGTCTGTTTCCTTGGGGGGTAGGAGGCTGGGGAGGGAGAAGACAAGCTAGATGATTTGCCTCAAATAGGAGATGTGGTTTCCCTCTCCTCAGGAGTGTTTCTTGCCATGGTTCTTCAAGAAGACCATACAGAAAAAAATACCTGAGTAAACTACTTCTGAGTAACTATTCTAGGTGCATGGGAAAGAGGTTCCCTCACTACATTTGAGGGCCATCTTAGAGCCTCACATGTTACCTGATTGAAAAAGGCTGAAGAGAGACCATCAGGTTGGCTTAGTTGCAGCCATTATCAGAGGGTTCTGCTCCAAACATGAGTCAGTGCCCGTCCTGTTCTCACCCACGCCTCATGCATGGGCTCTTCCACTCCTGAGGTGTGCGGTGTGTTTCCTGGTCATCCTACCTAAGACCCGGAGTAGAAACGCTGTATCTCCACGCTTGGACACTGGGGGATCCTGTTGTCCTGTCCCTCTCACTGGAGCATGGTGGTTTCACCCCCTCTTCTGCAAGTTCACCTACCATGCAGTGTCTACTACGTGTTCAGTGAAATCTACCCTCTCTTCTTCCTCCACACAGAGCTGGGCTGCATTTCTCCCCTCCTCCCTTGCTGAGAAGAAGGTCTGAATGAATCCTAGTCATATGTAGAAGTGATAAATGCCATTTCTTCTGGGCCAATAAAAATCCACTTGTTCCTTCATTTCTTCTTCTTCTTCTTTTTTTAATTTATTTGATTTTTTGAGGTAGGGTCTCACTATAGCCCAGGCTGACCTGGAATTCACTATGTAGTCTCAGGGCAGCCTCGAACTCAAGGCAATCCTCCTACCTCTGCCTCCCCAGTGCTGGGATTAAAGGCGTGCGCCACCACGCCCAGCTCTTCTTCTTTTTCCTTCTTAAAAGCCAGTTATTACATCCAGCAAAAGAACCTAAACTCTAGTAGTTATGTCCAACCCACGGCCCTTGGGCCACAAGCAGTCAAGTGCAGCTTTGAATGTAAGCCAACACAAAATGTAAACATACTTAAAATGCGAAATTAAAAATCTTTTTTTCTAACTTGGTAACTCAATTGTGTGGGTCTTGTTTGTGCACTTTGCAGATGACAATGTTATTATCATGTCACAATGTCAAAAGATTGGCCACACTTGCTAGAGGATGGTTAAATCTGAAACCCAAAGTCCCCACTATGAGATCGCCCCACAAACACCTATGAAGAACAGGGCAGGAAGGAGGGAGAACTGAAAACCCGAGGCTGGGAAACAGCAACTGTTCCTAGATCCTGGAGCCATTCCGCTGCTTACATAAGATGAGCATGCATTAGGAGCTTAGGAGAACAAGACTAGCTATGGGCTCAGGCTCCTGGAAAAGGTAACTCACAGCTCTGGGGGTTCTTCCTAGATTGACAAGTTTCATTCTGAGATACTTTCGGAAGGCAAAATAAGGGGAAAGCCACAAACATGTAATTCAAAGAAAACGACAAGTGTGTACAGGGGAGCAAACAAAAAGACTGCATCTCTGAGCAGACAGGTTGTCCCCACTGCTTATTTCTTCACCGTCTCTGGTCTGGTCCCTTCTCTAGCCCTGCTACTGCTGTATTCTCATAATTCCTGGGACACACCTTCCTTGAGCACCTTATTAGAGTAGAAGTCTGCTTGCCCACCAGCTCTGGAGGTTTTAAAGGTCAGAAGAACCTCACAAATCTCTACACCCCTTCAGCCAGCTCTGAGCCAGGAAACTGGCACCAGCTCAGTATCTGCTAAAGGAAGGAGCACAGAGCATTGTACACTTTGGAACCCAGAGCGCTTTCTAGGCACGATACTCCTGCCACTCCTTCCTCTCCATGTTGAGATGCTTTCTAAACTAGAGCTGTTAGACTGGAGCCAGCGCCTCCACACGCTTTCATTTAATTTTGTCTGACCAGATGCAGGTACTTGAGGGCTGGGGACATGGCTCAGGGGATAAAGTGCTTATCACACACGCATGACTGTCTGAGTCTGGATCCCCAGAACCCACATTTAATGCCAGTAGGCATCTGTAATCACAGTACCGCTATGATGAGATGGTAGGCAGAGTTAGGAGAATCTCCTGGAAGCTTGTGGGCCAGTTAGCTGGAAAAATTAAGTGACAAAGCATTTATTTTTGTTTATTTTTATTTATTTATTTGAGAGTGACAGAGAGAGAAAGAGGGAGAGCGAGAGAGAGACAGAGAGAGAGAGAGAGAGACAGAGAGAGAGAGAGAATGGGCACGCCAGGGCTTCCAGCCATTGCAAACAAACTCCAGACACATGCGCCACCTTGTGCATCTGGCTGACATGGGTCCTGGGGAATTGAGCCTCGAACCTGGGTCCTTAGGCTTTACAGGCAAGCGCTTAACCGCTAAGCTATCTCTTCAGCCCTTAACAAGCACCTTAAACAAGGTAGAAGATGAAGACTAACCCCTGAAGTTGTCCTCTGACCTCGAGAGAGAGAGAGAGAGAGAGAGAGAGAGAGAGAGAGCAAGTATTTGAAAACTGGGCTTTTGGCATTGAACAGGGCAGAACAGAGCCAACTGGCCGGGGTAGATGGACTTCATGGCCTAGAAAGATCTATAGGAACATTTTACTTGAATTAGCCATAGGCTACGCCCAAGGGCAACACCGAAGAATCCCATTTCTTTCTTTTTTTTCCTTTTCTTTCTTTTTTGTTTCAAGGCATGGTCTTGCTCTAGCCCAGCCTGATCTGGAATTTACTATGTAGTCTCAGTAAGGCCTCAAACTCACAGTGATTTTCCTACCTCTGTCTCCTAAGTGCTGGGATTAGAGTGTGCCACCATACTCGGCTCTAAGAATCCCATTTCAAACCTGTAGAATTCAAATACCTCATGATAACTAGAAAATAGTTCCTTTTCCTCACCAGGAAAGAATGTGCAAATACTTTGAAAAATATGCAGAACTATATATGAAAGAGGAACAGGTCAGCCTTCAGATCCACCCTGTCTTTCTCTCCTTCTACCACCTTGGCTGCAACCTCCTGGTCACTTGACAAGGATCTAGAGCAGACTAGTTCTGCTCTACATACAGCAAATTCTTAGTTCTGTCCTGCATTAAAAAATATTTTTGTTTATTTATTTATTTATTTTTAAAATATTTTATTTTTATTTATTTGACAAAGAAAGAGGAAGAGACAGAGAGAAAAAAATGGGTGCGCCAAGGCCTCCAGCCACTGCAAACAAACTCCAGACATGTGTGCCCCCTTGTGCATCTGGCTAACATGGGTCCTGGGGAATCGAACCTGGGTCCTTTGGCTTTGCAGGCAAATGCCTTAACCGCTAAGCCATCCCTCCAGCCCTTATTTATTTATTTGCAGAGAGAGAGAGAGAGAATGAGCACACCAGGGCTCCAGCCACTAAAAATGAACTTCAGATGTATATGCCACTTTGTGCATCTGGCTTTATGTGGGTACTGGGGAATCAAACCTGGGTTGTTAGGCTTTGCAGGCAAGTGCCTTAACGGCTGAGTCATCTCTCCAGCCCTGTCTTGTGGGTTTTTTTTTTTTTTTTTTTTTACTTTTTTTGTTTATTTTCATTTATTTATTTGAGAGGGACAGAAAGAGGGAGAGAGAGAGAGAGAGAGAGAGAGAGAGAGAGAGAGAGAGAGAATGGGTGCGCCAGGGCCTCCAGCCACTGCAAAGGAACTCCAGATGTGTGCGCCCCCTTATGCATCTGACTAATGTGGAGCCTGGGGAATGGAGCCTTGAACAGGAGTCCTTAGGCTTCACAGGCAAGCGCTTAACCGCTAAGCCATCTCTCCAGCCCACTGTCTTGTGTTTTTGAACATTACTCCTCTAGGGAAAAATGAGTCAGGTCAGTTTGGAATAGATATCGAAAGTATAAACAAAGAGTCAGGCTGATTGGGCTTAAATCCCAATTTTGAAACTTCTAAGTTGAGAGAACTTCAGAAAATTACTTAACTTCTCAAAGTCTCTGTTATTTCATCTGTAACATGGGAATAAAATGAAACAAAACTCACAGGTTTGAAATGCATGCAGAGAGCTTATGGGACAACATTGGACACATACAGGCATGCACGATGTGTTAGCTATCATTTTTCTTTCCTGCTGAATTAATATCCATCTTTTGGGGGGAGGCAGGGGGAGGAGTTTCAAGGTAGGGTCTCACTCTAGCTCAGGCTGACCTGTCTCAGGGTGCTCAGGGTGGCCTCAAACTCACAGTGATCATCCTACCTCTGCCTCCTGGGTGCTGGGATTAAAGACGTGCACCCCAACGCCCGGCAGCATCCATCTTCTTTTTGCTCTCTCCTATAACAGCTAAGAAAATGACTCTTGTTGTTGAGGGCTAATCCCCTACGCATGTTCTGGATCCCATCTCTTTTTTGTCTTTTACAAAATGTTTCCTGGGTTGGAGAGATGACTCACCAGTTATGGCCCTTGCTTGCAAAACCTAACAACCTGGGTTCAATTCCCCAGTACCCATGTAAAGCCAGATGCACAAAGTGGCACATGCATCTGCAGTACCTTTGCAGTGGCTAGAGGGCCCGGTGTACCCATACTCATTTTCTCAGTCTGTATCTCTAAATAAATAAATAAATAGAATATTCTTTAAAAATGCTTCTTTAATCGTCATATCTTTCTTGTGCTGTCAGGCTTTTTCTTTGATTAGATTTCCATCATATATATGCATGCCCTAGTGTCTTCTATTTAAAAAAAAAAAAAAAACACTCACTTGACCCTGTGCCTCTTTATCTACCATCATAGTTTTCTTCCCTTCGGTGTGACCAAACGTCTTAAGGTATGGTCTACATCTGCTGTTTGCTTTTTTCTCATCTCCCATTAAGTCTTTAATTCATATTAATTTGAATTTGCCTGTCACTCCACTAACATGACTCTCAAGGTTTCCAGTGGCTTATCAGATCATCAAGTCCTGAGGACACTTCCCTGTTCTTGATCACCCAGAACTGGATACAGTTCACCATTTGTTCTTCCCTCCCTTTCTCTCTCTCTCTCTCTCGCTCGCTCGCTCGCTCTTTTCTCAGGTCTCAGGTAGCCCAGACTGGCCTCACACTCACTGTGTAACAGAGGACTATCTTGAACTTCTGACCCCTTGCCTCTCCTTCCTGAGTGCTGGGATTGGTGGAGTACACACCACACCCACTGGGAATCAATTCTAGCGCTTTCTGCATGCTAGGCAAGCCCTCTACCAATGGTGCTACACACCCATCCCCACCATTTTTTCATTTATTAAACACTCTCTTCTTCTACTCCGTGGTTTCACTATCTTATTCACCCTTTCTCAGACTTCTCTCTTCCTGTCCTCTGTTAGACTTTTAAATGTTAGAATTGCCCAGGGCTTCAATCTGTGCCCTTAGGTTTTCTCTTTTTCAAACAATTCATCCTGGTAACTTCATCTATTTGCAATTCCTTTAAATAGGTACTGTTATAATAAAAAGAACAAAGCACCTAAAATATTTGACATTAGCTTTGGGATCAGGCAGTAGGCAGGAAGGAAGCTAGAATAAAAGGCTAAAATAATCACAACCTGTATTATTTGGTGGTAAACATTTGTTTAAACTACAGCAATTTGGAAGGCAGAAAATGTATTTTGGAACTACTGGAATTGGAGAAGGAAATGTATTAAAGGCTCAAGCTAGCTACTTGTAGCTGCATTTGACATGGCACTAATAAGAAAGACGAAGACAGGAAAGAACCGATAGTGTGTACACATGGCCTGAATCATAATATAGAGAACCCAGAGAACTTTCTGGCTTGGGAAGTAAAACTTTCTTATTCCATTCTCCAATAAGAGATTTTCAGGGCTAAGGAGACTGCTCAGTGGTTAAAGCTTGTCAGCCTGGGTTTGATTTCCCAGTACTCACGCAAAGCCACATGTGGCAAGAGGCTCTGGCATGTCATATTCTCACTTACTCTTCTTATCTCTGTTGAAAATAAATAATAAAAATATTTTAAAACAAGGATTTTCAAATTTAGGTAAATCCTGAGGCTAATGACCAAATCCAAGGTGCCGCCAGAAAGACATCGTTCCAGGTGAAGTCAAGATCAGGAGTCCTCATGGAGCTCTGGAGGAATGAGGTGACATCTACTAGGCCCATGCATCCAGAAATGAGGCTCCCGAGAAGCTTACATCAGCCTGGCACACTTAAAGTACCAGTGATGAAGTCTGAGTGGGTTCTGTCTGTTCAAAACTGTGTATATGACTTGTGGATGTAGAATCAGTTAGTATAGAATATGTAAAAATCCACCAAGTTTGTGAGAGGGCTGGACTAGCAGAAGCTCCCACAGTGCTAACTAAAAGGGACTGAGATCAGGTGAGATAAAAGACGATTTTTGGGGTCCTATACTAGTATGCAGTGGACTAAAAAAGCTGCTTAGCCACACATGCCTTTGTGCGACTTTATGCCCTTTCCAGAAGTGTCCAAGTATGATGGAAAATGAAGGACTCCTGGAGTCCTGAACCGAGAGCTGTGTCTTGGAGATGTGTGCCCTGCAAGTGGAATAACGGCCTAACCAGAGAACACTCCAGCCTCTGGAATGGTGGGACTTGTCAATATTTGCCTAGAGGTATTTGAAAACTACAATGGACTGGAGATTTGTGCCTTTGGTTCTTTACCTCTTGCCCCCCACCCCCCACCCGCCAAGGTAGGGTCTCACTCTAGCCCAGGCTGACCTGTAATACACTATGTAGTCTCAGGGTGGCCTCGAACTCACTGTGGTCCTCCTACCTCTGCCTCTTGGGTGGTAGGATTAAAGGCGTGCACCACCAAGCCAGGCTCACCCCTTCTTTTTGTTTGTTTATTTATTTATTTTTGACATAGGGTCTTAGGCCAGGCTAACCTAGAATTTACTCCATAGTCCAAGGCTGAACTTGAACTGACAATGATTCTACTACCTCTGCATCCCAAGTGCTGGGATTAAAGGCATGCGCCACCATGCCCGTCTTCCCCTTTCGAATAGAACATTTTTTTTTTTTTTGCTATATCCTTTGCCTATTCTACTACTGTCTGATGGATGGTGGTGAACCACAATTACATAGCATTTTCATTCTATGTCTTTCAGTTCAAAAGGAATCATATTTAGGCCTATATCAAGATTATAAAATCTTGGACTCTAAATTTATGCCATGGTTGAATTATTTATTATGTCTTCTTATGTAACCCAGATTGGATTTAGGCTACCAAGTACTGGGGTTATAGGCATGAATCACCAGGCCTGGCTACATATAATCTGAGAATGTCTTGGCACTCTGCCTGAATATATTTTGCAGGCGAGACAACTGAATATTCATGAATAGGAGGTGGACAGTGCCAGGTTAATTACTATCCCTAAATATTTACTCCCTTGCTATCTTTATGGAAAAGTTTATTTATAAACAGAGAGAGAGAGAAAATGAGAGAGAGAGAGGAAACGAATATGTATATGGGCATGCCAGGGCCCATATTCCAGACAAACTACAGATTCATGTGTCACTTTTTGCACCTGGGGAATTGAACCCAGGCTGTTAGGCTTTACAAGCAAGTGAATTTAACCACTGAGGTAGCCTTCCAGCGCCTCATGGAAAAGTTTACTTCCCTGATCCTTAACTTTTGGTTCAATTATGTGTTTGTTTTGGCCAAGGGTACATTAGCAAAAATGATGTAAGCATGACTTGAAAAATACTTGTGTGGCTGGCATTCCTGAGGTGGATGAACTCTCCTCAGAGGCTGCAACATGAACTTAAATGGATTGGACTGGAGAACCTACTACAAGGTCCACGGATGCCTGGCCACTGTATCTAGGTGCATAAAAAGGGCTACTGTTTTACACAAGGAAATTTATGTGGTTGTTATTTAGTAAGAGCTGGCTGGTTCTTTCCATTCTTCAAATGCAACAAGCACTTTACTGACTCAGGACTGTTGAAATAACCTGTTCCTTCTTTTGATCATGCCCTTGCACATTGCAGGTCTTAACCTCAGATTTTAATTTAAATGCATTTCTTCTGAGACCACCTTTGATAGATTTCCTTATTATTCTATATAGTTGTGCCATTTATTTCATAGTTCTCATCCCCATTTGTAACAATAAATAGTTTTGGTTGACTTGTTTGTTTTCCCCACTGGACTAAACCTTATAAGGAAGGAACCACATTCATTTATTTACCAATGCAGTCCCAAAGTCTAGGCTCAAGATTTGTACATAGTAGATTGTCAGGAAATATTTATTGAATAAAGGGATTTAAAAATATTTGTATATAAGCCAGGCGTGATTGCACACACCTTTAATCTCAGCACTTGGGAGGCAGAGGTAAGAGAATCACCTTGAATTTGAGGCCACCCTGAGACTACATTGTGAATTCCAGGTCAGTCTGGGCTAGAGCAAGACCCTACCTCGAAAAAAAATATAATAAAACCCCTCCCAAAAATTGTATATATTTATTTGCAACAGGGAAAGAGGGAGAGGGAGTGAGAGAGGAAGAGAGAGAGAGAGAATGAATATGAGCACTCCAGGGCCTTTTTTTGCTACTGCAAACAAACTCCAGATGCATGTGCCACTTTGTGTATCTGGTCTTATATGGGTACTAGGGAATTAAATCTTGGGCTGGAAGGCTTTGCAAGGAAGTGCTTTTAACCACTGAGCCTTTTCCCTAGCTCCTGAATAAGGGAATTAAAAAAAATTTTTTTTGTTCATTTTTATTTATTTATTTGAGAGCGACAGACAGAGAGAGAAAGAGGCAGAGAGAGAGAGAGAGAGAGAGAGAGAGAGAGAATGGACACGCCAGGGCCTCCAGCCACTGCAAATGAACTCCAGATGCGTGCGCCCCCTTGTGCATCTGGCTAACATGGGTTCTGGGGAATCAAGCCTTGAACTGGGGTCCTTAGGCTTCACAGGCAAGCGCTTATCTGCTAAGCCATCTCTCCAGCCCCTGAATAAGGGAATTTTTTGGAATGAGTAAACTTAGATATGTTGGACCATACATTGCCTGATTGCTTCTGAATGAACATGATATCGCTGGGTCAAAGTTGCAACGCAAGCCATCTGTTATGTCTGTCTACCTCAGCCAGAGTGAACTTTTCATTATGCTCAGTTGGTGTATTCTCTATACTCCAAAAATGCAAGTATACTCACAAAGTCATATGCATACACAAAGCTGACTTTAGGCTATGGCAGGAACCTGAAGCCCAAGGACATCTTCTACCTGACAATTCCAAGCCACAAATACCATCTTTAAGCTATGTCAAGCTTCCTTCCTATAGCATGTGGTGCCCCAGCTACAGTGTCCCTATATTAGTCTTAACAATGTTTCTGAATCCACAGTCCATGCTGTGAGAAAAAGAGGGACTAAAGAGAATGGAGACCCTCTCATATGAAAGGGGCTGAAAGTAAGATCGGGGCATGGATTCTGGTGCAAGCTAACAAGCTAAGCTAATTGAAGGATTGATTTTCTGGCTTTTCTAACTCTAGCTTTCTTCAAGTCAAGATCTTTGACTTTAACTACCCTATTTTTCTATTATTCTTTCCTTCTTCAAGCATCCAACTTGTACTGAAAATTTTGAGTTACACGAAAGAGATGAAGCATCATGATAAGATGGACCTCTGTGAATCACTAACTGAAGAAACAGAACAGAACCACTCGCCCATAGCCGGTGCTTCTTGCATGTTCCTTCTAGACCCAGCATCCTGACCTCCCGCCTCACACACGGAACCACAGTGTCGCACTACTTTACCTCAACCCTTGCTTTTCTCTATAACGTATGTCCTCACACAATCCATTGTTGAGTTTTTTTTTTAATTTATTTACGAGGGGGGAGAGACAGAGTTAGAGATAGATTAGATAGATAGATAGATATAGATAGAAAGAAAGAAAGAAAGAAAGAAAGAAAGAAAGAAAGAAAGAAAGAAAGAAAGAAAATGGACATACCAGGGCCTTTGCCACTACAAATGAACTCCAGATGCATGTGTTGCTTTGAACCTCTGGATTTAGGTGGGTACTAGGGAATGGAACTCTGGCCTGGAAGGCTTTGCTGAGTAATTTCCCCAGCCCCCACTGATGAGTTTTGCTTGTTTGGTAATTTTATAAGAGTATGTACTCTTCTGCTAATGCCTTTTTCACTTAACCTTATCATTCTAAGCATTTTTGTACACATTCATAGCAGTATAGTGCTTTCATTTTCATTGCATTATTTTATTTAATTATATGAATATACCAAAATCTGTTTATCAATCATCCCCCATTCATAATCATTCAGATGATTTGCATGTTTTGCTTTTTTTTTTTTTTTTTTTTTTTTTTTTGAGGTAGGGTCTCACTCTAGCCCAGGCTGAGTTAGAATTCACTATGTAGTTTCAGGGTGGCCTTGAACTTGCAGCAATCCTCCTACCTCTGCCTCCTAAGTGCTGGGATTAAAGGCGTGCCCAGTGTTGGACTGCATGTTTTGTTGTCACCGTGAACAATACTATTGTGACCATTCTTGTATACACATTTCTTAAGAGTATGTTTCTTTAGCGAATATATCTAAGTATGCAGCTAAGTATATCACTGGGTATATACATGATCAGACACACGAGAATGTAAACTACAATTCATGAGGTCGGAGATTTCTAAAAACTGTATTTTGGATCCGGTGTGGTGGCACACACCTTTAATCCCAGCACTCGGAAGGCAGAGGTAGGAGGATCGCCATGAGTTCAAGGCCACCCTGAGACTACATAGGGAATTCCAGGTCAGCCTGGGATAGAGTAAGACCTTACCTCGAAAAACAAACAAACAAACAAACAAAAATCTATGTTGTTCATTGCCATACCCCCTTAATCAACATCACTGCTGGGATACAGCAGGTAACCCAATAGTTTATTGATTGAATACACAAAGATAATGCTGTTTTCTGAAGGGATTTATAGTCCTAGCAACCTATCTGGCACCATCATTACTGTTAAAATCAAACACTGGTTCCTCTTCCCTCGTATCATTTGCTCATGAATTCTACATTAGGCTTTTTCTTCTAGGTTCTCTAGCTAACAGAATTGGGAAGACCGTAATCTCTGTGTGAGCAGGGACAAGTTTAGCCACTCTACACCTCAGTTTCCTTACTTATAAAATGGGGATAGTCATTCTTTTCTCTGTAAAGACTTAATACACTCAATAATGACAGCCAATAAATGATAAATCCTATTACAGGAAAACTTTCTTATTCAATGTATTGGTTAGTTAATCAGAAAAGTCCCATAAAGCAGAATGTCACGAAAAAGGGAAATATACTTACCTTGCACATTTTATTTTAATTTAAAATACATGAACATAGATCTATTCTTCAGTTTTTATGCTATTCCAAGGCATACTACTGACTAGTTTTTCACATCTTTCCTGCATAAATTACACCCATAATACATTGTCTACAATGTGCTTTTAGTTTTTAGTAGAATAAAAATGTAAAGAAATTAGAGTATACTAGGTTCCGAGATTGTGGTGATAATTTTTCCTCAGTCTTTCATGTCTTTTAACAATTGTTTTAGACATTAACTATAATCTTCATGGTGACTTTTATAGAAAAAAATCTTCCCAACTTTATATTGTTGAGTTTACAAAATGTATAATGAAATTAAGCAATTAAAATGACAACTACTGGTCTAAAGAGGGCTAGTAGCAAGGATGGCTGGGTTCTTGTAGGCACAAAAGTCAAGTAAAAGTAGCAGTGAGTGGCCATAGTATCTAACAGAGAAAATCAAGACAGGTGGTAATTATTAATGCTACTCTCACTTCTGGTTAGAGAAGCTTCTTTTTTCAGCTGGTGGTGACCACTGGGGTGACTCAAAACTCACCAAAGTGCTGAGAAGTGACAGTGGAGTGTCCAAGGCTCAGGGTCCATTGCAGAAGAGGTGGTGGAAAGATTGTAAGAGCCAAAGAAAGGGGAGGACTGCTTACAATACTGCCTTCCAGACACAAAGTGGCCTTGATATTCATGGACCTTACAGGAGCTAATGCTACCTATACAAGACCTGCTTAGTAGGAGGGAAAAAAATGATGACATCAAAATAGAAGAGAGACTAGTTGGCAACAAGAAGGGATTCAGTGGGGAGGGTAGGAAGACGGTAGATTATGATCATGGTATACTGTTTATATTTATGGAAGTTATCAATAAAAACATACAAAACAGGGCTGGAGAGATGGCTCAGTGGTTAAGGTGCTTGCCTGAGAAGCTTAAGGACCCAGGTTCGATTCTCCAGGTCCCACGTAAGCCAGATGCACATGGTGGCACATGTGTCTGGAGCAGTGGCTAGAGGCCCTGGCATGCCCATTCTCACTCTCCCTCTGTCTCTCTCTCCCTCTGCCTATCTCTAATAAATAAATAAAAAAGTACAAAACAAAAGGGAATGATGGTGAGCCAAGAGCCCATTGTGGGCATCAGTTCACATGTTTTATACAGGGTACAGGGAGTGTCAGCCTGGCAAGTAGAAGTTGGTTAGGAAAACTGCTGCATCAGTATTCTTTTCATTGCTACCACTGACCTAGTTACGGGCCCTACTCTCTTCTTAGCAGATCCCCTGAGTGAAATTATCTTCCAATTAGGCTTGGTTCACTGTTTAAGTTTGCCCCGGGGCCATCAAGGGGCAGAAGAAGATATGGACTGCCCAAGAGACAACACCTACTTGTAAGAAATCTTAAGATATTGAGCTTTGAAGGCTTACTCTTGACCTCTGAGAGCTCCTTGTCCCTGCGAAGCTGACATAGGAACAGAAGTGGGGAGAAGACTTCCACCTTCCAACGATGTCCTCTGATGGGGCACAGCTCATGGAGGAGGAGGAGGAGGAGGAGGCGGCCTGACTTTAATTAGCCAGCCCATCACCCTACTAAACTCCACTGAAACCAAAACAAACCAGGCAGTCCCATATGTCATAAGAATTAAAGGCATGGTTCCCACTTCCTAACGATGCTTTTACAGAAACCGTTCCACTGTAAAACTTTATGATTTGAATCTTTATAGCCGCCAGCAGAGCACATGTTCACTGCCTTAAATTATAACTTAATCACAATAGAAGCTGACTTTCAAGCCCTTTGCAGTCAAGACTGGAGAGGGGAAAGGCCCACAGAACAAACTGCAGGCTCCATCTCTGCCCACCTGCCTCCTCCAGGAGTAGGAGCTCTGCCTACTATAGTCCCAGGAAAGGAACAGAATACAAGGAAGCACACAGCTTACAGCCAGGAAGAGCTGTCCATGAGGCCTAGAGCCACACACACATCCTTGCAGGACTCATGCAGTCTAGTTAGAACAAAAGAAGTGGCTCCAGGAAGCAAAGCAAGGAAGATAAGAGTGTGAAAGACAAGCAGCATGTTCAGAACCCACCTCCTTGCTCAATTGGTCAGGTGACTTTGCTTATGCACTTTATACTGGGAACTGGGTTAGCCAAAAAAAAAAAAGGAAATAAAAATACAAATCTCGTGATTTCTCAGTGGTTAAGGTGCTTGCCTGCAAAGCCTAGTGACCTGGGTTTGATTCCCCAGTATCCACATAAAGCCAGATGCACAAAGTGGCACATGCATCTTGAGTTCATTTGCAGTGGTTGGAGGCCCTGACATACCCATTCTCTCTGTTTCTCTTCTATCTCTCTGCTTGCAGGTAAACAAGTAATTTTTTTTTTTTTTTGGTTTTTCGAGGTAGGGTCTCACTGTAGCTCAGGCTGACCTGGAATTCACTGCGTAGTCTCAGGGTGGCCTTGAACTCATGGTAATCCTCCTGCCTCTGCCTCCCAAGTGCTGGAATTAAAGGCGTGCACCACCATTCCCAGCTAAATAAAAATATTTTTAGGAAAATACAATCCTTCCTACTACTCCATGGCTCAATATGACTAAAACATAGAGTGGGGGGAGGGGAAGACTGACAGAAGACACTGGACAGAAAGGCTGAGGCAAGATCTTGGAGAGCCTTGTATGTTACAATACGAAGTTTTAAATTTATTATCTAGGCAATATGGGCAACTTAAATATAAAAGTTTGAGTACTGAAGCCACCCAACATCCAAAGATGATATGCAAGTAGTCAAGATGGAAAAGATGCTCAAGGTTATTAGTTACCATGGAATGAAAGTCAAAACCACAGTTAGATGCTACTTCATACCTACTGGATGGCTATAAAAAACTAGAGGGGGGCTGGAGAGATGGCTTAGCAGTTAAGGTGCTTGCCTGCAAAGCCTAAGGACCCATGTTCGATCTCTCTCCCGATCCCATGTAAGCCAGACACATAAAGATGACAAGGTTGCACACGTGCACTAGGTAGTGCACACGTCTGGAGTTCAATCGCAGTGGCTGAGGCCCTGGTGTACAAATTCTCTCACTCTCACTTGCTCTAAATAATAAATAAGTAAAACCAAAAAGGGGCTGTAGAGATGGCTTAGTGGTTAAGGCACTTGCCTGCAAGCCAAAGGACCCAGGTTCAATTCACCAGGACCCATATAAGCCAGATGCACAAGGTGGCACATGCTTCTGGAGTTTGTTTGCAATGGCTAGAGGCCTTGGTGCACCCATTCTATCTATCTATCTATCTGCCTCTTTCAATAAATAAATAAAAATAAAATATTTTAAACTTAAAAAAATCAGAAAACAGTAAATAAGTCATCAGCAGGGCATCGTGCCACACGCCTTTAATCCCAGCACTTGGGAGACAGAGGTAGGAGGATTACCGTGAGTTCGAGGCTACCCTGAGACTACATAGTGAATTCCAGGTCAGCCTGAGCTAGAGTGAGACCCTTCCTTGGGGTGGGGGGTGGGGGGAAGGACTCATCAGGAACAAGAAGAAAGGCCAGGAAGATGAGTTCAGACATCTACTGAAATGATCAAGGGGAGCTATGGTGAGAAATGAGAAAGGAAACTCCAACAAGAATCTGTTAAGTGCCTAAATGGGCGATGCTACTATTAATCAGAATAGGGGACAGAAAGTAAGAAGTAGATTAGAAGGGAGAGAGTGTTTTGGGAACCAACTATGGGATGCTTACAAAATGTTTCACTCATTGGTCCAACCAATAATGAATGAATATCTACTTTGCTCTAGTGAAAATGGCCAGTAGGCAGCTGGAGATGCACGTTTTGGAGTTTGGTAGAGTTCTAAGCTGGAAATAGACAATTAGGAATTCACAACAGAAACAGGATGGGATTGTTGAGGGAAAATGTGTAGAGGAGAGGTAAGGAAGGCTAAATCTTTGATGATTATGAGTCCTTGAAAAAGAGTTTTAAAAAAGGAATCAGAAAGACAAATCAGCACAGACATGACTGTTACCCTCATGAACTCACAGCAGCTGTGGCTTCCTGCACCCTTCTTCACCGATGGGAGCAGGGTCCATGAGACCCCACACCTCCCAGAGTAGCCAATGGAAATTCATAGTTGCTGGGAGAGGGGGAGTCAGGTTCATTGGTGGTGTGGCCACTGGCAAGTTGCCCATTCCACAGTAAGTAATCCCCCATCCACGATCATGCAACCGCCTTAATTTAACTCAATGGGTTAAAAAAAAAAAAACATGAAAGTAAAATGAGGATTAATGGAAAAGAAGAATATGAATGAGAGAATAATTGGGGAAAATAAGATCAAACTACATTATACGCATTATGAAAAGAATGGAAGAAATTTAAAAAAATTCAGGGGCTGGAGAAACGGCTCAGTAGTGAAGGTGCTGCCTGCAAAGCCTAATGACACAGGTTCAATTCCCCAGGACCCACATTAGCCAGATGCACAAGAGGGTGCATGCGTCTGGAGTTTGTTTGCAGCAGCTGGAGGCCCTGGCATGCCAATTATCTCTTTCTCTGTCTCTCTTCTATCTCTCTCTATTTGCAAATAAATAAATAAATAAAAATATTTAAAAAGTGAAAATTCAGAATTCAAGGAAATATAGAGTTTGAAAGGGAAGGAATAGTCAACAATGCCAGCAATATTAAAGAAAGGTCTGGTAAAACAGCTGGGACATGTCCACTAGGTTTGCTCAATATGAAGCTGGGCAGCATAGGTGGTGTGGCAGAGGTCAACACTAGACTGCACTGAGCTGAGAGGGAAGGAAGTGGAGATGGCCACTCTCCCAACAGTATCCATGCAAGCCAGATGCACAAAGTGGTGCATGTATCTGGAATTTGTATGCAGTGGTATTAGGCCCTGGCGTGCCCATTCTCATTCTTCTCTCTCTCTCTCTCTCCGCATCCCCTGCTTGCAAAAAAAAAAATTTTTTTTTAAAGAAAATGAGAGTTAAGCCAGGCGTGGTTGGTACACACCTTTAATCCCAGTACTCGGGAAGCAGAGGTAGGAGGATTGCTGTGAGTTTGAGGCCACTCTGAGACTATATAGTGAGTTCCAGGTCAGCCTGGACTAGAGTGAGAACTTACCTCAAAAAAAAAAAAAAAAAAAAAAAAAAAAAAAAGAAAGGAAAGAAAGAATAGAAAAGAAAAGAAAAGAAAGAAAGAAAGAAAATGAGAGTTGATGTGATTTATGATTGGATTTTTGGACCCAGGGCCTTGAACATGCTAGGCAAATGCTCTACCATTACACTGTGTTTCCAACCTAGGGCTAAGTGTTCTAAGTGATAAGGTTCACAGGACTGTAGTGGGACTAGGTGGTATATTGAAGTGGGAATAAAAGGTTTTAGAGAGCAAGAAACTATAAACGTGAGATATTGGACCAGTCCATTCAACAAATGAGAAGCGGAGGGAGCCAGAGAGTAGACAAAAGACAGAAGAGGTAGAAGAGCCTCAGAGAAGATGGAGTTATGTTTATCCTTTTTTTAAAAATAAATAAACTTAGATTTTCCATCACCAGCATTACTGTGAACTCCATAAATGAATGTTGTCAGACTGATGTGTCCTCTGATGAGCCTTTCAAATTGGGTGTCTTCTAAACCGTACTCTGATCTTTCCCTCCATACTTATTTCTCTCTCATTGTGATCTGTCTCTGTGAACAGTACCATCCTCTACCCAGTTGTGCCTGCCAAAAGCTTAGGACAGTATTTTCCTTTTCTTTCCTCTCTGTCATTCAAGATCCAATCCATTATTGAGTCTTGTCAATTACAGTTCCTAAACATCTCTCACAAATGTCCAAATTGTGCTCTCCCTCTCTCTCAATCTGCTGCTGTGAACAGAACACTCATATCTCCTGTCTGTCACATCTGCTTCCGAACTTACCTGTGCACATCCGCTCTTGCCTCTCTCCAGTTTACTCTCCCCTGCATCCAGAGCAGCAGGTTCAAAGTGGAATGTCATCAAGGTCAGAGTCATCCTTAGCCTGACCTCATACCACAGTCCATCATTTCTCCCTTAGCCCTTTTCCATCCTCATCCTTGTCATGATCTCTGTCATGTGCAATTCTCTAAGAGGGAAGTTGAACATCATTCTGTAGATCCATTTACAACCACTTAAAAATTTGTATGAGGCCAGGTGTGGTGGTGCACGCCTTTGATCCCAGCACTCGGGAGGCAGAGGTAGGAGAATTGCCATGAGTTTGAGGCCACCCTGAGACTCCATAGTGAATTCCAGGTCAGCCTGGGCTAGAGTGAAACCCTACCTCAAAAAACCAAAAAAAAAAAAAATTTTTTTTTGTGTGTGCGTGGGTTCTAGATCTTTCAGTTATAGAATAATTAGGGCTTAGGAGAATTATTGGGATTGCAAGAGAAAGAATCTTCAGTTAATGATAGGACCTCTGCCATTGCTTCCTCCTGGCATGCGCTCCTCCTCCTGACTAAATCCCCACTCATTCTACTCAGTGCAACCTTCCTAAAATTCCTGCCTGCTCATATACTTTTAATTTAGATTTTTGAGACAGGCTATCCTTGAACTGGCTATGTAACCAAGGATGAACTTAAATTTCCAATTCTCCTGTGTCCACCTGCAAGTGCTAAGATTATAGACGCGTGGCACCATGCCTGGTTTATGTGGTGCTGAGAGTCAAACCCAAGCTTTGTGCGTGCCAGTCAATCACTCTACCAGCTAAGCTTTGTCCTGGCTCTCTTGCCCTCCTGCCCCATCCCTCCATCATATGCTCCTAGGTACTCATTACATAATCTGCATAAGCCTCTTTGATAGAACCTGCCACAGTTGTAATTTTACATTTGTCTGGAAAAAATATTTGATTAATGTGTGTTTCCATGAGGATGGGCTGTGCCTGACACACAGAAGGAACTCATTAAATATTGACTGATTGAAAGAATGATATATTAATGAACTTACTCAATGTTGTTAAGTGGCAGGTCTGGGATGGTGTCCCTAGAGGGGAGGTAGTAGGCGGGAGGTTTGAGAAATGAGCTTCAAGTATCCTTCCATTTCCGAGATTTTAAGGCTTTGGAAGAGAACTTCTATCACTCTCCTTTCTTGCTTCCCTGTGGCTGGGCTGCTGAGCTTGGTCTACACATGGCCACTGAAGACCCTAAAGACTGCAATGGATCAGCATCTTCAGATGCTGGAAACCTTTCCATTACCAGACAGAAACCCCATCCTCACGAACCACTGGTTCTCTACATAAACACATCTAATAGAGGGATGAGGGATTCAGGTTTCTAAAGCATTCCCTCTAGGTTCCCTTTTATTTTTAAGTTTATTTGAGAGAGTCAGAGAGAGAGAGAGAGAGAGAGAGAGAGAGAGAGAGAGAGAGAATGGGTGCACACCAGGGCCTCTAGCCACCACAAACGAACTCCAGATGCATGCGCCACCTTGTGCATCTGGTTTACATGTATCCTGGGGAATCGAACCTGGGTCCTTTGGCTTTGCAGGTAAATGCCTTAACTGCTAACCATCTCTCCAGCCCTCCTTGTTTAATTTTTAAGAAGCTGATTTATGAACACTCTGTAGATTAAGGAAAATAGTCCTTTGTCATAGTATGTTGCAAATATGTCTTCCAGTTTGTTGTGATCTTCTGAAATTATTTCTGAAATCTAAACAATTTTTGGTAGTGTTATTTTAAGACAGGGCCTCACTCTAGCCAAGGCTGACCTCATACTCTTCTGTAGCCCAGGCTGGCCTCAAACTTATGGTGACTGTCTTACCTTAGTCTCCCAAGTGCCAGGATAATAGGTGTGAGCCATCTTGCCTGACTACCATATGATTTTATTTTAATTTATTGTTCAAAGGAAAAATCTATATAATTCTATTTTATATAGAACTAAATTTTTAGGGCCGGAGAAATGGCTTAGCTGTTAAGCACTTGCCTGTGAAGCCGAAGGACCACGGTTCGAGGCTCGATTCTCCAGGACCCACGTTAGCCAGATGCACAAGGGGGTGCACGCATCTGGGAGTTCGTTTGCAGTGGCTGGAAGCCCTGGTGTGCCCATTCTCTCTCTTTCTCTGTCTGTGGCTCTCAAATAAATAATTAAAAATAAACAAAAAAATTAAAAAAAGAACTAAATTTTTAAAATAAAAAAGAATATGTAATGTAAAATAAGTCTTCCTTCCACCCTTCTTCTCAGGCTCAATTCTCCACAGGCAAGGATGATTAATAACTTTTTGTGTATCTTTCCTGAGCTTATCTAAGCAACAACACATATGTATATCTAGCTATCTTCCCACAGAATGCACACACACACACACACACACACACACACACACACACACAAAACACTGCAGTCCACTTTTACACCTTACCTTTTCACTTACAGCACAAGACACCTTTCTACATCATTATGTAAAGAGTTGTTGGATGTTGCCAAAAGGACCCCATTGAGGATGATCAACTTACACTTCTGTCACCCCATCAGTAGTACATGTGAATGTCATCATACTTTCCACCATTACGGAGTTAAAAACTTTTTTGCAGGGCTGGAGAGATGGCTTAGCGGTTAAGCGCTTGCCTGTGAAGCTGAAGGACCCCAGTTCGAGGCTCGATTCTCCAGGACCCACGTTAGCCAGATGCACAAGGGGGTGCATGCGTCTGGAGTTCGTTGGCAGTGGCTGGAGGCCCTGGCGCGCCCATTCTCTCTCTCTCTCTCTATCTGCCTCTTCTCTGTCACCCTCAAATAAATAAAAAAAATGAACTTAAAAAACAAAAAAACACTTTTTTTTTTTTTTTTTGCCGGGGCTTGTGTGTGTATAATGTGGTATGTTTTGTGTGTATGTATGTGTATGTGCCCTTGTGAGACCTTATACATTAACCTGTGATGGGGTGCACTTGACTGGGGTAGCTGGACTGGAAAGTCGGGTGTGCCTCTCATGAGCTGGAGTTTTTACTGATCCTGGAACTTGTTTGTTTTTTGTGAGCTCCTGATTGTCTGGTCTCTGCTCCCACTATGGGGCTGGGGTTACAGAGGTACGTGGCCACACCCAGTGGTTTATGTGGGTCTTGGGGATAGAAGTTGAGCGGTCTCTCAGGCCTCTTCAAGCCCTCAAGCTTGCACAGGAAGTGCCTTTTACTGCTGAGCCATCTCTCCAGCCCTTTAAAACCCTTTTTGATCTGTACCAACTTTATAGGCTAAATACATAAATCAATAGGCACATACAATTCTGTAAGAATAAAATTGGATATCCTATCATAAGATTTACCAAGCTTATGACCATTTAAAAATGTTTATGGCTTCTAGACCTTTCCATTTTAGAAGAATTAGGATTAAGAAGGATTACTGTGATTACGGGAGAAAGAATCTTTAGTTAGTCTAGTAACCTGGTTTCCCACTGGTATAGCAATGAGTGGGTATAAACGTTCATCTTGTTTTTCTCAGTCACACGTCTGTGACTCAAGATACATTAGGCCATCGTATAGCGGTGAGCACAGCTGCCTTCCAGGATGTATTAGAGGAGTATAGAAAGAGTATGGGCTCTAATGTCATGCAGACTAAAATTGGAATGCCATCTTTCTTTTTATTCTTCTTTTCATATTAACTTATTGAAATTTTACTATGTGTCAGACCCTGTACAAGAGGCTGGAGATTCAAAGATTAAAAACCCTATAGTTCCTGCCATCCAGAAGCTCACAGTATAATGAAGGAGCCAGGCACATAAAGCAGTAAGTGTAATGCAAAACAGATAACAATAATGATGATGTGGGTGCTGATGAGATACTGATAATAGTTGGCAGCTCTGTGCATGGTAAGTTGGGAACTGATGAGGCCAGAGACAAGGAGAGCAGTTAGAAGACTGTAGCAGCATCATAGGCAAGCTGTTCAGAGAGAGCGAAGCAGAGAAATCAGACTCGAGACAGTGGTTTTGGTAAGGGGGTAGAATGGGCATAGACTGAAGCAGGTTGAAGATGCAACTGCGAGGTAGGCGAGGAAAGCTGCCTTTATTCTGACAGCTCCTGTAGCATATTAGATGGTTGTTCATCTAACATCCACTCCCTCCACCTCCCTCCCACTTCCCTGTCCCTCTGGTATATCTTGTCTACCTGACTTGCTTTGCCATCAAAGCTAGACAAAGTGACTCTTCTCCACCTTGACTTTGGACTTGGACAATGAACTCCTTCAGCAGGTAGAATGTTAACAGACATAATGCAAGTAGAGGCTTGAAGTGTGCGTGCAAGTTTGGCATTGCCTCCTGGGCTTCTGCCAGCTAGCATGAGGAAATATGGCACCAGTAGCTGCTGGTTCAAGAACAGCAAAGGGCACACAGAGATAACATGATGTTAGCTAACCTCAGCTTGAAGCCGTGCTCATCTGAGCCTGGTCTACATGAGCTGCATCTCAGGTAACCCACATGTCTTTGTGCACAAGGAACAAAAATCCACCAAGAAACAAAAACCCACTAGGTTTTGAGTAGGTTTATTTATTCTTTTTGTTGATGTTGTTATTTTTGTTTTTCATGGCAGGTTCTCACTTTAGCCCAGGCTGACCTAGAATTCACTCTGTAGTTTCAGGGTAGCCTTGAACTCACAGCAATTCTACCTCTGCTTCTTCAGTGCTGGGATTAAAAGCATGTTCCAGGGTCTGGAGAGATGGCTTAGTGGTTAAGTGCTTGCCTGTGAAGCCTAAGGACCCCAGTTTAAGGCTTGATTCCCCAGGACCCACGTAAGCCAGATGCACAAGGGGACGCATGCATCTGGTGTTCGTTTGCAGTGGCTGGAGGCCCTGGCACACCCGCTCTCTCCCTCTCCCTCTCTCTCTCTCTGTACCTCTTTCTCTGTCTGTCTTCTGTCTGCCACTCTCAAACAAATACATAAAAATAAACAAAAAATGGGCTGGAGAGATGGCTTAGCGGTTAAGCGCTTGCCTGTGAAGCCTAAGGACCCTGGTTCGAGGCTCAACTCCCCAGGACCCACGTTAGCCAGGTGCACAAAGGGGCACACGCGTCTGGAGTTCGTTTGCAGTGGTTGGAGGCCCTGGCGTGCCCATTCTCTTTCCCTCTCTCTATCTGCCTCTTTCTCTCTCTGTCTGTCGCTCTCAAATAAATAAATGAAAATAACAAAAAAAATAAAAAAATAAAAAAAATAAACAAAAAATGTAAAAAAAAGATTTTAAAAAAGCATGTGCCACCATGCCCTGCTACATTTTTGGCATTTAAAAATTATTTTTTTTATTTATTTGCAAGGAAAGAGAGAGAGAGAGATAGAGAGAACCAGAGAGAGAGACTGAGACTGAGTCCTCCAGAGCCTCCCGCCATTGCAAACAAACTGCAGATGCATGTGCCACTAGGTGCATTTGGCCTTATGTGGCCTCTGGGAATTTGAACCTGGGCCATCAAGTTTTGCAAGCAAGCCCTTTGCTTTTAAAGAGAGGCCTATTCTCTCTCTGTGTCTCTCTCTGCTTGTAAGTAAATAATAAAAATAAATTATTATTTTTTATTTATTTTTGAGAGAGAGAATGACAGAGAGAGAAAGAGGCAAATAAGGAGAGAGAGAGAGAGAGAGAGAGAATGGGCACATCAGGGCCTCCAGCTGCTGCAAAAGAACTCCAGACGCATGCACCATCTTGTGCATCTACTTTACATGGGTCCTGGGGAATTGAACCTGGGTCCTTTGGCTTTATTGGCAAGCATTTTAACCATTAAGTCATCTCTCCAGCCCCAAATAAAGAATGTCTGGGCATGGTGGTACATGCCTTTCTTTAATCCCAGGGAGGCAACGGTAGGAGTATTGCTGTGAGTTCGAGGCCATCCTGAAACTACATAGTGAATTCCAGGTCAACCTGGGCTAGAATGAAACCCTACCTCAAAAAAAAAAAAAAAAAAAAAAGAAAAGAAAAGAAAAAGAAAAAGAAAAAGAAAATGCAGTCATTACTAGTAGCATTGCTACATATTTATGCCCAATAAGTAAAGGAATTTAAAACATCCTATTTCATGTGAGTCCCTTTAAGGAGGGGAAAATATAGGCTACATTTATAATTTCATATACTTCATGAATATTTCAGTTAGGTGAGATGCTTCATTTTAACCAGGCATCAATGAGAACCAATATTCCCACTTACAACTTTATATGTGAGATGACTGAGCTTCCAGACCATACTTTTAAAAAATATTTAATTAATTAATTTATTTGAAAGACAGAGAGGGCTGAAGAGATGGCTTAGTGGTTAAGGCATTTGCCTGCAAAGCCAAAGGATCTCGGTTCGATTCCCCAGGACCCACATAAACCAGATGTGCAAGGAGGCGCATGTGTCTGGAGTTCATTTGCAGTGGCTGGAGGCCCTGGCATGCCCATTCTCTCTCTCCCTCTCTCTACCTATTTCTCTCTCAAATAAATAAATAAAAATAAAGTTAAAAAAAAAAATAAAGACAGAGAGAAAGAGAATGGGCACACCAGGGCCTCCAGCCACTGCAAATGAACTCCAGACACATGCACCACCTTGTGCATATGGCTTATGCGGGTTCTGGGGAATCAAGCCTGGGTCCTTTGGCTTCACAGGCAAGCGCCTCTATCTCTAAGCCATCTCCTCAGCCCTATACTTTTGTTTTTGAGACAGGTTCTCTCTAGTTAGCTCAGACTGTTCTCCAATTCATAATCCTCTGGCTTCAGCCTTTCAAGTGCTAGGATTACAGATAAGAGTCACCACGCCTGGTTGGATCCATAGGTGTTGAAGCTTGTTTCTCTTCCACTGAAGGATGCCACAGGACCCATTCAGGCCTTCTTAGGAGCTCTGCCTGGGCACCTCATGCCCTGACATCCACAGGGTTAGCATAGAGGGAGAAAGCAGCTGTCCTGAGAGTCATGTGTACACCAGCAACACACTGAGAGCCACAAAAGTAGATCCCATTCAATTTAAATAAAAGAAATACATTCCCAACTTAACTTTCTACAAACCAGATCCTCAAAACTCCTATGTCTGCTCCAAAGCCACTCCAGAATGGGGAAACATCAAGGCAGAATGCAAGCAATGGTCTTAATTTTGATGAAGGTATTTTAATTTTGTACATTGAAAAGATATGATAAAGCCAGGCATGGTGGCGCATGCCTTTAATCTCAGCACTTGGGAGGCAGAGGCAGGAGGATTGTTGTGAGCTTGAGGCCATCCTGAGACTACATAGTGAATTCCAGGTCAGCCTGGGCTAGAGTAAAACCCTACCTTGAAAAAAACAAAACAAAACAAAAGATATGACTAAAAAAAAAAAAAAAATGATACCATGTAAAAACTATTGCTGAGCCAGGTGGCTCCCAATGGGATGAAGCAGAACTGCTGGAGTTGGAAATCAGCCTGGGCTGCGTGGAGAGTTCCAGGCCTGCATGGGCTGCCAAGCGAACGCTTGTCCCAAGATATAAGTTAATTGCTAAGACTTCTCCCAAGGCCTTGAAAGGAGTGAATGCAAGGAAGGAGTCTTTGATTTAAATTTCACTAGCTTCACATAAAGCTCACTTCTAGGGACAGGAAAAGTTCCAGCTTCATCATTTGCTCAGTTTAAGCACCATTGTCAGGATACATTATCTGTTTGAGGTTTTGCCACGTTAAGCAAATACTTGTTGACTATTGACTGGGTACCAGGTGCTAAGGATAGTGCTGAAATGAACGCAGTCTCTGACCTTCATGAGCTAATGCTATAGCTAAAAGAAAAGACATTAGTCAAATTAAGAGCCACTCTTTAGACGAGTGAATGTCACAGGAAGGTTCCTTTGAGGGTTATTCCTCTCATTTCTAAACCAAACCAATTATTGGGGCTTGCTCAAATGAGAGTGGAGGCCAGGAATGCAAAAACAACAACAACAACAACAACAACAACAAAAACCTCTAGTCTTCTCCGGCTTTGTGGTTCTCCTAGGGTCCAGGATCTAGCTGCTGTGCTCCTGTCTGCAATTTCTTCCTCTGGCTCATAACTGCTGGATATGTGAGGCTGGGACAGGTTAGCTCAGTAGGACTTCCTCAACTGGAGAACTATGGATGCTGGTCCAAGGGTAAGTAAGATCCTAGAGTCAGTAGTTAGTGAAGCAAACTACTTGTCACTCTCTAACTGTAAACTGGAAAGTGCCACTTCCCTCAGTGGGTGCCACCATGAGGGGGTGATACCCCATTAGACCCTGCCCTTCTTTCTTATCCTACAGGTCAGCCTATTAACTTATCTAAACCTCTTCTTCAGCCAAACACCTTGGAATAGATGTCTGTACTCATTTTCTCCACTTCTTACTTCCAGTTTACTATCAATCCATGGCTTCTGACTTCGGCCACTGAAAACAGTGGATAGCAAGTTTCAGTGGCAGAAGTGCTGCTCACGCTTCTACCCTTAATACCTCAGTGAACCCACCTTTCCAGGGGCCTGTGTCTATCTTCATTGACCCTGAGGATTTCTCTTGAAGCCATGGTCTGCCTTGCCACCCAAATCACCAGGCTGAAAATATCAGTGAATTAATGCCTTCTAAGAACAGCCCTCAACAAATTACCCAACAGATCTGGTATATAAATACCCCTGCCACTCACCCTTTGGCAGGGGTAATGATGAGGTGAATTTTCTGCACTGATTACTCAATTTTGGTAATGAGATGAAATTCTAATTGTGCACAGTGGCTGCTGGCTTGACACATCCTTCATTGGCTACTATGTGTCTCCCCATTTAACCTCTCACTCCAACACACACTCCTGTGTTCTTTCATCTTTCTTTTTAATTTTTTAAAATTTATTTGCAAGCAGAGACACACACACACACACACACACACACACACACACAGAGAGAGAGAGAGAGAGAGAGAGAGAGAGAGATAGTATGGAAGCGCCAGGACCTCTAGCCACTGCAAATGAACTCCAGATGCATGTGCTACTTTGTGCATCTGGCTTGTGTGGGTACCGGAGAATGAAATCCAAGTCATTAGACTTTGCAGACAAGCACCTTGACCTCTGAGCCATCTCTCCAGCCCTCCTTTTATCTTTCAAATAACTAATCATCACCTCAGAGTCTGCTTTAAAGAAAATCCAAAGTCCACACCAAGATCACCACCGACTTCTCGCTAATACACTGGTCAGTTACACATAAGCATGGAGCACTGCCTAGATGCCAGCCAGTGTCTCATTTTTCCTTGCCTCTTGGTTATATGTGATGCTGAAACTCTCCTATTGCAGTGCTCCTTCTTGGAAGCCAGCTCTGGTATGTGGATGCTCCCGCTTTCCTCCACAGCTGCAATGTCACCCGCCTTTACACAGCGCCAAGTTCTCTGCTCAGCCATTGCTCGATCCGCACTCTACACCTCTCTTGGGTGATGGGACTCGTACGGAATGAAACCTCTCTCACGTGTTTAAGGTCCCCAAGTCTTTTTTTTTTTTTTTTTTGGTTTTTCGAGGTAGGGTTTCACTCTAGCCCAGGCTGACCTGGAATTCACTATGGAGTCTCAGGGTGGCCTCGAACTCACGGCGATCCTCCTACCTCTGCCTCCCGAGTGCTGGGATTAAAGGCGTGCGCCACCACGCCTGGCTAAGGTCCCCAAGTCTTTTCACCTACTTTTATTCTGTCTTCTGGGTTTCGTGGGTTTTTTTTGGTGCCCATCTACTTATTGAACATTTCTACCAATCTGCAAAGCCACTTCAAACTGACTATAACTCATGTTTGGGAATTTATTGGATGGATTCTGGGCAAGGACAAGTTAGGTAAGGAAATGGGCAGTATTGGCAAGAGAACACATAGAAATAGTGAATCATAAGATAGATAAATAGATGGAGGCTCAATGGGGCAGGAAGCAGTCTGGGAGAAAGCTGAGATTATGGGGGAAAAGAGGAGTCAAGAGCAGCACTGGGTTACTCAGTAGAAGCCAAGTGATACCCACAAATATTTTTTTTAAAGAGTGATTTAAAAAAAGCTTATTTATGTGAGAGAGAGAGAGAGAGAGAGAGAGAGAGTGGGTACACCAGGGCCTCTAACCACTGCAGACGAAATCCAGATGCATGTGCCACCTTGTGCATCTGGCTTCTGTGGCTCCTGGGAAATTGAACTTGGGTCCTTAGGCTTCACAAGCAAGCACCTTAACTGCTAAGCTATCTCTCCAGCCTCAAGAATGATTTTTTTTTTTCGGGGGGGGGGTTTGAGGTAGGGTCTCGCTCTAGCCCAGGCTGACCTGGAATTCATTATGTCATGTCAGGGTGGCCTTGAACTCACAGCGATCCTCCTACCTCTGCCTCCAGAGTGCTGAGACCACGCCTGGCTCAAGAATGAAATTTTTAAAAAAAGTAATGACATAATCACCTTGGAAAAGCCAGAACTTTATTGAGCTTCCTTACACTTATTTTACAAGTTAGTATTATTTTTTATTTTAATTACATAAAGGAACATTCTCCTTTATGTGCTCAGGGAGATTAAAGGTCTGGCATGGGCGTAGAAGCTGATGATATTAAAGTGTAGCTGTAATGGGAATAGAGGGGAGAGGAAGCTGGAAAGACAGGCTGTCCAAGAGTACATCTCTCCTGACCTACCTCTTCTGTGCTGACCTACTGGACTAAATGAAACTCTACATTGCCATTTTAACACACACTGGTTAGCACCCACAGCACCTGGAATATTTCTGGCTGCTGGGCCTCTCTCTTACATAACTACGTAATATATCCATAAGTTGAATATGAGTCATTGTGATTGTTCCAAATTTTGAGTATTTGTATGCAAGTATTGCATTTACATCAGTCAGTATTATGTAAACCAAGGTCTATATGTGCAAACTTTTTATTAAAAAAATCAATAAATTAAAAAAATAGCTGGGCATGGTGGTGCATGCCTTTAATCCCAGCACTTGGGAGGCAGGGGTAGGAGGATCACCGTGAGTTCGAGGCCACCCTGAGACTACATAGTGAATTCCAGATCAGCCTGAGCTAGAGTGAGACCCTACCTTGAAAAACAAAAAACAAAAAAAAAGAAAAGAAAAGAAAACAATAGTTTAGGTTTTGCAGGCCATTTGGTTATAACTGCTCAATTCTGTCACTGTACCATGAAAACCACTATAAATGATACTTAATCATAAATATTATCTGTTTCTAATAAAATTTAATTTATGAATGAAAAAAGTAAGAATTGTCATTTTTTTAAGAACACTAATTCAAATGCTTTGGAAAACTTAACAAAAGAAAACCTTCTATAAAATGCTGACGAGGGGTTGGGGAGATGGCTCAGTGGGTAAAGGGCTTCCCGTGCAAGCATGAAGAACTGAGTTCAAATCCCAAGCACCCATGTAAAAGCCTGGCCAGGTAGCTTGAGCCTATAATCCCAGTGATGGGGAGGTGGAGACAGAGGAGTTCCTGGGGCTCACTGGCTAGCTAATATAACCAAATCTGTGAACTTCAGGTTCAGTTAGAGGCCCTGTCAAAAAATAATGTGGAACTGGGTGTGGTGACGCACACTGTTAATCCCAGCACTGGGGAGGCAGAGGTAGGATTGCTGTGAGTTTCAGGCCATCCTGAAACTACATAGTGAGTTCCAGGTCAGCCTAGGCTAGAGGGAGACCCTACCTTGAGAAACCAAAAAAAAATGTGGGGGGGGGGGTTTTCATGGGGTGGAAAGATTGTAAGAGCCACAGGTTGAGACCTCATGCCCAGAGGCATTCCCTCCCCCCCAAAATGACTGTCTGTTGCTCCCACAATGCATAACCCACAACCCCATAGGGAATACCTGCAACCCCACTGAGGAGGGTCCCCTGTGGCATATGGGCAGAGACGAGGGAAAAAAGGGTACCAACACATGATGTATCCATATGAAATATGTTAATAATAATAATAATAATAAATATTTTTAAAGATGTGGAGACTGATTGAGGAAAACACCTGACATTGACCTCTTCACACACATGTACACATATGTACACTTGCATACACCTATGAACATTCATACACATATGCAAGTGACCCACACGTATATACCCAAAAAATGCTCTTGAATTGAGTATGGGTGAGATAAGTGGAGAGCAATTAATATACTGAACGTTTACTATGTGTTAGGCACTATGTTAGCCTTACATAAAGTGTTTGAGCCTCACAAAAACTCTCTGATGTGTGTAGTAAGAGACCGAGGCCCAAAGCGGTAAGCAACTCACCCACATTAGGAAATGTGCACCCAGGATCCAAAGCCACTTGCTCTGGCCTGAGCAGTGGTGCTCTTAACTGTTATGCACGAAACCTGAAAAAACACCAGCAATGGAGTGGGTACTGAGGCTACTTCACAAGAACACTGAGGTTTCTTGTTTTATTAAAAAAACAAAAAACAAGGCCTGGCGTGGTGGCGCATACCTTTAATCCCAGCACTAGGGAGGCAGAGGTAGGAGGATAGCTGAGAGTTTGAGGCCACCCTGAGCCTACATAGTTAATTCCAGGTCAGCCTGGACCAGAGTGAGACCCTACCTCAGAAAAAAACAAAACAAAAAACAAAACAAAAAAAAAAAACACCAAAAAACTGAGACTGAAATCTATAAGCAATTCAGTACAGACGTGTTGTTCAAGAATGAAGGATTCCATCCTTAAGGAAAAGCTCTGGTCCACAATCCAAACCTTGGCCAGTGGCCATGCATTTACAGATTCTACATTAGAAAAAAAATGCAGTTGGGTGTGGTGGCACACGCCTTCAATCCCAGCACTCAGGAGGCTGAGGTAGAGGGATTGTTGTGAGTTCAAGGCTAGCCTGAGAAAAGATAGTAAATTCCAGGCCAGTCGGGCTAGAGCAAAACCTTACCTCTCTCTCTCTCTCTCTCTCTATATATATATATGTGTGTGTGTGTGTGTGTGTGTGTGTGTATTTAAAAATGCTATAAGGATATGTGTACAGCTGGGCATGGTGGTGCACACCTTTAATCCCAGCACTTGGGAGGCAGAGGTAGGAGGATCATTGTGAGTTCAAGGCCATCCGGGGACTACAGAATGAGTTCCAGGTCAACCTGGATGAGAGTGACACTCTCCCTTGAAATAAAACAAAAAGAGAAAGAAAGAAGAAAGGACATATGTAGTACTTTTTTATGATTTCCTGCTTTAACTGACTGATTAACCAACCTAGTAGCAATGCTGAATGAGAAGCTAAGACTTCTCCACTTCAGAATTTAAAGTTTTACAGATGGAATAGTCATTGATGAAGAATCACTTATCTTTCTAAAATACAACCTGAATAGAACACTTCCTTGCTTAAAAACTTTTGAAGCCAGGCATGGTGGTGCATGCCTTTAATCCCAGCACCTGGGTGGCAGAGGTAGGAGGATTGCCATGAGTTAGAGGCCACTCTGAGGCTACATAGTGAATTCCAGGTCAGCCTGGGCTAGAGTGAGACTCTACCTTGAAAAACAAAAAAAAAAACAAAAAACAAACAAACAAAGAAACCCTTTTGATTTCTACTACCCACCCTGACTCAACCAGACAGAAATTCAAAGTGACAGGCAGGATCCTGCCTACCCTCACAGTCTCATGGTGAGGGAGCCAATCTCTCTGCCCATATTTCTAGTCATTTGACAATTACTCCAGGCTTATTCATACTTGGCATCTTTGCCTATGTCCTTTTCTTTGCCTGGAATTATCTTTAGTCCCTTCTGGAGAAATCTGACTCAGAATTTTTCTTCTTCATTTATTCAGGAAACAATTCTGGGTGACTATAGTGTGAATAATGATTATAGTACACATATATACTTTTGTAAAATATCCTTATTGAAATGTTATGATAAACGATTTATAGCATCTATAATAATTTACTATTTTTTTATTTATCTTTAGTGTTGAGTGGAGAGAATGGAGGAGGGTATAGGCCCAGGTTGTTGTGAGGGTGTACGGTCACTTGCTGTCAGTGGGAAATGGTCAGAGAGACTGAAGAATTCACAGTGGAGCGGGCCTCTAGAACTGGGCTTACCTGGGCAAAATGTTGGAGGTGGGAACATGTGAGGTGGAGAGCTGGGGTGGGAGGGCATGTTCCAGGTACAGGGAACATCAGATAACAAGACACTGAGGCCAAAAGAAGGCCAGCGTGGGACTGGAAAGATGGCTCAGCAGATTGTTTAGTTGCTAAAGGCACTTCCTTGCAATGTCTAATGGTTTGGGTTTGATCCCCAGTAGCCACATAAAGCCAGATGCACAAAGTGGTACCTGTATCTAGAGTTCGTTTGTAGCGGCAGGAGGCCCTGGTATACCAATTCTCTCTCTCATTCTCTCTCTCAAAAGAAAATATTTTTTAAGAAAAGAAGACCAGTGGAAAGAATGGCAGAAATCCTTCCCCAGTATGGAGGAGACTGGTGCAGGATGATGAAACCAAAGAGAAAAATGGGCCAGATCCTACATGGCTTCATAGGCCATGCGAATCCAACCTTGATCCTTACTGGAAAAGCAAAGGGAAGCCTGGAGGGCAGGTGGGGGTGGGTGGGTTTTTAAGCAAGGGAATAGTATTTTCAGGTGTGTGATTAAAAATAAAAATCTGGGCTGGAAAGATGGGTTAGCAGTTAAGGTGCTTATCTGCTAAGCCTAAGGACCCAGGTTCAACTCCCCAGAACCCACGGAAACCAGATGCAAAAGGCGATGCATGCGCACAAGGTGGCATGCACATCTGGAGTTCGATTGCAGTGGCTGGAGGCCCTGGCGTGCCGATTCTCTCTCATTAAAAAAAGTCACAAAAAATATCTTTCCAGCTGCCATGTACAGATGGACTGGAAGCATGGCCAGAGATGCTCCTCTCAGCCTTCCTCCATCAGAGACAGAGTTATGCTTTCTCCCAATGCCCACTGAAGGCAGTGACTTGGTCTGTTTTATTCACTGCTGTGTCCTCAGTGTCAAAGACAACTCTCAGCATGTAATTGCTTCTTAGTAAATGTTGAAGGCCACGGGTGGCGGCTCACACCTGTAATCCTAGCACTTGGGAGGCTTAAGCAGGAGGATTACCATGAGTTTGAGGTCAACCTGGGTTCCACAGTGGGTTCCAGGCCAACCTGGGCTACCGTCTCAAACAATAATGACCACAACAAAAAAAGAGGACTAATAAAATAAAAAATAAAAATAAGCCTAATAAGTGTTACTTAAACAATGCACCTTTATGATATTGCTTCTTGTCCTACTTCCTTATACAGTATCTCCACTCTGAGCTGTGAGAGGTGGGCAATCCTTTGAGTGAGGAGAGGACTAGAGTCATAGTCAATGCAGTATCAACTCTGTGAACAAAATCCATACCTTCAAGCCGGGCGTGGTGGCACACGCCTTTAACCCCAGCCCTCAGGAGGCAGAGGTAAGTGGATCGCCATAAGTTCGAGGCTACCCTGAGACTACACAGTGAATTCCAGGTCAGCCTGGGCTACAGTGAGACCCTACCTTGAACCCCCCCGGAAAAACAACCCCCCCAAAACCAAAACAAAACAAAAGCAAAAACAAAAATCCATACCTTCTGGAGGGAGGGGATGTTTGTCCTGCCCTTGAACTTTTTCTTCTCCTGTGTCATGTACCAACCCTTCCTCACTGTAGAAGCACTGGGCCCTTGCTAACAAATCATTCCACATGTCTTATGGTGAAAAGAACTTCATTCTCTTCTAAACAACCAACCCCAGAGGCCAGTGGCCATTGTCTTGACTTGGATTATCCCATGGCCTTCATGTGTTCTTTCCTATTGAAGGTCCCAAGATCTTTCAACAAATCAAAGAAACTTCATTTGGGAAATATGACACTCCAACAGTACTTTTACTAAAACAATAAGTTCTAAAGCTAGGGAGTTATTCAGGTTCATTTGCTCTATTCCCTGCCCTCAACACAAAGCTTGAGACCCCTTAGTAATACTCCTTTCTTCCAGCTACTTGGGTGGCTAAAGTGGGAGGATCACTTGATCTGAGGAGTTCAAGACTACCCTGAGCAATATAATGAAACCCTATCTCAAAATAGAACAAACTGGCCCAAGAAGAGACATAAAACCTGAGCAGATCAATAACCATAGGGTGAACTGAGATAATGGGCAACAATACACCATTCCCTTAGATGCTTTTGCTGAAGACTTCACATGCTAGGGTTGCAGGCCACCAAGAAGTCAAGCTGGAGCTGAGGTGGAAACCTCGTCCCTGTTGACTAGCTGTCAGAATGCTGGAATGAACTATGCAGCCTGAGCCCTTGGGGTAGAGAGAAGTTAACAAGTGTGTCAACCAGCAGTAGATCCTATAAGCATTACAGCTGGCCAGCCAGGCCAAATGTACCAACTGGTACAATAGTAGCATGTCTGTTTTGGGGGAAATCAACTGCTCTCTGACTGGACTGGAGACCTACTTCATGGGAGGGAATGAACACATGCCAGGTACTGAAAACCTAGTCAAGAGCCTATGGCTAGAGAGGTTAAAAGCTCTAGGGAAGCAATGACTACTGTTGTCTGGCCAAATGCATATATTATGCCCACCAAACTGCCCTCTAAACACTATGTTTATGCCCATATTCTAATGCTACTCTTTTTGGTTAGAAAAGCTTCTCTTTTCAGATGGTGGTAACCACTGGGGTGACTCAAAACTCACTATAGTGCTAAGAAGAAGTGATAGTGGAGTGTTCGGGACCAAGTAAGACATTGCTATCACACCCTCCAAGGCTCAGGGTCCATTGAGGAAGAGGTGGTGGAAAGAATGTAAGAGCAAACAGGAGGGTAGTACTATTTACAATGCTGTCTTCCAGACACAAAGTGGCCTTGATATTCATGACCTCACAGTGGCTTACAATACCTATATAAGACCTGCATAATACAAGGAAAAACATGATAACATCAAATTAGGAGACTAATAGGAAAGAAGGAATTCAATGGAGGGTGGATTTGGGAGGGGGAAAACAGGGAGGTGGGAGGAAATTATGATTTATTGTCTATACTTATGGAAGTTGTCAATAAAAAGTGAAAAAAAAATCCTCAAAACCAACAATTCCTAATTCACAGATGAGTTAGTTCTACCATTAAGACAAAGAATTTCTATGTTATTTAAACTAGAACACAGGAAAGCTGACTGCTTGGTTTGCCAGAACACAAGTCAGTCCTCAAGGTGTGGTCTAGTGATCCCTCGGTTTCTTTTTATTTTTCCTTCTGGGAGGCCACAAGACAAAATTATTTTGATCACAATACTAGGATGTTTTGATACTTTTTTACTCTCTTTCTCTCACAAGTGTACAATAGAGTTTTCCAGAGTTAGTGGGTTACCATGTGATGACATCATTGCTCTAGCAACTAAAGAAATATTTATTAGTGTTTTAAGGATTTCTCCAGTTCAATTTTGAATATTATAAGTAACTCACATAAATAAAGTCATCTGAGTATAACAATTAATTCCAAGGAAAATAAGTCCTGAGACCCAAAATGCTTAAAAACTGATAAAAGTAATGTTGCTCCAATAGGAAATATAGACAATAGCTGCTAATGCTTGAGTGTGTGCTCCAAAAGCTTATGCGTAAGAATCTTACCTCAGTGTGGCAGTGTGGACAGGTGTGGCTCTAGTGAGGGAAGCTAGGGTCATATGACAGGAGTCCTCATGAATGGATTTCTAACGTATCAGGTGGGTAAATTCTCATGCTTGTGGACTGGGTTTGTGACTGTGAAAGGCAATCCAATTCTTGTGGCTTTCTCTTCTGCCTGTGTATACCTACTTCCCCTCCACTTCTGGCAGCTTTCTCTTCTGTCTGTGCACACCTACTTCCCCTCCACTTCTTACAGCTTTCTCTTCTGTCTGTGTATGCCTACTTCTCCTCCACTTCTTATAGCTTTCTCTTCTGTCTGTGTATACCTACTTCCCCTCCACTTATTATGGCTTTCTCTTCTGTGTGTGTACACCTACTTCCCTTCCACTTCCCACAAGTTTCTCTTCTGTCTGTGTACACCTACTTCCCCTCCACTTCCTACAGGTTTCTCTTCTGTCTGTGTACACCTACTTCCCCTCCACTTCTTATGGCTTTCTCTTCTGTCTGTGTACACCTACTTCCCCTCCACTTCTTACAACTTTCTCTTCTGTCTGTGTACACCTACTTCCCCTCCACTTCTTATAGCTTTCTCTTCTGTCTGTGTACACCTACTTCCCCTCCACTTCTTACAGCTTTCTCTTCTGTCTGTGTACAACTACTTCCCCTCCACTTCTTACAGCTTTCTCTTCTGTCTGTGTACACCTACTTCCCCTCCACTTCTTACAACTTTCTCTTCTGTCTGTGTACACCTACTTCCCCTCCACTTCTTATAGCTTTCTCTTCTGTCTGTGTACACCTACTTCCCCTCCACTTCTTACGGCTTTCTCTTCTGTCTGTGTACACCTACTTCCCCTCCACTTCTTACGGCTTTCTCTTCTGTCTGTGTATGCCTACTTCTCCTCCACTTCTTATAGCATTCTCTTCTGTCTGTGTATACCTACTTCCCCTCCACTTATTATGGCTTTCTCTTCTGTGTGTGTACACCTACTTCCCTTCCACTTCCCACAAGTTTCTCTTCTGTCTGTGTACACCTACTTCCCCTCCACTTCCTACAGGTTTCTCTTCTGTCTGTGTACACCTACTTCCCCTCCACTTCTTATGGCTTTCTCTTCTGTCTGTGCACACCTACTTCCCCTCCACTTCTTACAACTTTCTCTTCTGTCTGTGTACACCTACTTCCCCTCCACTTCTTATAGCTTTCTCTTCTGTCTGTGTACACCTACTTCCCCTCCACTTCTTACAGCTTTCTCTTCTGTCTGTGTACACCTACTTCCCCTCCACTTCTTACAGCTTTCTCTTCTGTCTGTGTACACCTACTTCCCCTCCACTTCTTACAGGCTTTCTCTTCTGTCTGTGTACACCTACTTCCCCTCCACTTCTTATAGCTTTCTCTTCTGTCTGTGTACACCTACTTCCCCTCCACTTCTTACGGCTTTCTCTTCTGTCTGTGTACACTACTTCCCCTCCACTTCTTACAGCTTTCTCTTCTGTCTGTGTACACCTACTTCCCCTCCACTTCTTATAGCTTTCTCTTCTGTCTGTGTACACCTACTTCCCCTCCACTTCTTACGGCTTTCTCTTCTGTCTGTGTACACCTACTTCCCCTCCACTTCTTACAGCTTTCTCTTCTGTCTGTGTACACCTACTTCCCTCCACTTCTTACGGCTTTCTCTTCTGTCTGTGTACACCTACTTCCCCTCCACTTCTTACAGCTTTCTCTTCTGTCTGTGTACACCTACTTCCCCTCCACTTCTTACAGCTTTCTCTTCTGTCTGTGTACACCTACTTCCCCTCCACTTCTTATGGCTTTCTCTTCTGTCTGTGTACACCTACTTCCCCTCCACTTCTTACAGCTTTCTCTTCTGCCTGTGTACACCTACTTCCCCTCCACTTCTTACAGCTTTCTCTTCTGTCTGTGTACACCTACTTCCCCTCCACTTCTTATAGCTTTCTCTTCTGTCTGTGTACACCTACTTCCCCTCCACTTCTTACAGCTTTCTCTTCTGTCTGTGTACACCTACTTCCCTCCACTTCTTACAGCTTTCTCTTCTGTCTGTGTACACCTACTTCCCCTCCACTTCTTACGGCTTTCTCTTCTGTCTGTGTACACCTACTTCCCCTCCACTTCTTATAGCTTTCTCTTCTGTCTGTGTACACCTACTTCCCTCCACTTCTTATAGCTTTCTCTTCTGTCTGTGTACAACCTACTTCCCCTCCACTTCTTATAGCTTTCTCTTCTGTCTGTGTACGCCTACTTCCCTCCACTTCTTATGGCTTTCTCTTCTGTCCTGTGTACACCTACTTCCCCTCCACTTCTTAAGCTTCTCTTCGTCTGTGTACACCTACTTCCCTCCACTTCTTATAGCTTTCTCTTCTGTCTGTGTACACCTACTCCCCTCCACTTCTTAGGCTTTCTCTTCTGCTGTTACACTATTCCCTCACTTCTTAGCTTTCTCTTCTGTCTGTGTACACCTACTTCCCCTCCACTTCTTGCAGCTTTCTCTTCTGTCTGTGTACACCTACTTCCCCTCCACTTCTTACAGCTTTCTCTTCTGTCTGTGTACACCTACTTCCCCTCCACTTCTTACAGCTTTCTCTTCTGTCTGTGTACACCTACTTCCCCTCCACTTCTTAGCTTTCTCTTCTGTCTGTGTACACCTACTTCCCTCCACTTCTTACGGCTTTCTCTTCTGTCTGTGTACACCTACTTCCCCTCCACTTCTTAAGCTTTCTCTTCTGTCTGTGTACACCTACTTCCCCTCCACTTCTTATAGCTTTTCTTCTGTCTTGTACACCTACTTCCCCTCCACTTCTTATAGCTTTCTCTTCTGTCTGTGTACACCTACTTCCCCTCCACTTCTTATGCTTTCTCTTCTGTCTGTGTACACCTACTTCCCCTCCACTTCTTACTGCTTTCTCTTCTGTCTGTGTACACCTACTTCCCCTCCACTTCTTACTAGCTTTCTCTTCTGTCTGTGTACACCTACTTCCCCTCCACTTCTTACTAGCTTTCTCTTCTGTCTGTGTACACCTACTTCCCCTCCACTTCTTACAGCTTTCTCTTCTGTCTGTGTACACCTACTTCCCCTCCACTTCTTACAGCTTTCTCTTCTGTCTGTGTACACCTACTTCCCCTCCACTTCTTACAGCTTTCTCTTCTGTCTGTGTACACCTACTTCCCCTCCACTTCTTATAGCTTTCTCTTCTGTCTGTGTACACCTACTTCCCCTCCACTTCTTATGGCTTTCTCTTCTGTCTGTGTACACCTACTTCCCCTCCACTTCTTATAGCTTTCTCTTCTGTCTGTGTACACCTACTTCCCCTCCACTTCTTATGGCTTTCTCTTCTGTCTGTGTACACCTACTTCCCCTCCACTTCTTACGGCTTTCTCTTCTGTCTGTGTACACCTACTTCCCTCCACTTCTTACAGCTTTCTCTTCTTATAGCTTTCTCTTCTGCCTGAGTACACCTACTTCCCCTCCACTTCTTACGCTTCCTCTTCTGTCCTGTGTACTCCTACTTCCCCTCCTCTTCTTACAGCTTTCTCTTTGTCTGTGTACACCTACTTCCCCACTCCACTTCCTTGATGGCTTTCTCTTCCTGCTGTGTCCACCCTACTTCCCTCCACTGTCTTATAGCTTTCTCTTCTGCTGTGTACACCCTACTTCCCCTCCCACTTCTACGGCTTTCTCTTCTGGCGGTGTACACCTACTTCCCCCTCCACTTCTTATAGGCTTTCTCATCTTGTCTGTGTATACCCTACTTCCCCTCCACTTCATACTAAGCTTTCTCTTCTGTCTGTGTACACCTACTTCCACCTACTCCCCTCAACTCTTATAGGCTTTCTCTTCTGTCTGTGTACACCTACTTCCCCTCCACTTCTTATAAGCTTTCTCTTCTGTCTGTGTACACCTACTTCCCCTTCCACTTCTTACAGCTTTCTCTTCTGTCTGTGTACACCTACTTCCCCTCCACTTCCTTAAGCTTTCTCTTCTGTCTGTGTAACCCTACTTCCCCTCCACTTCTTATAGCTTTCTCTTCTGTCTGTGTACACCTACTTCCCCTCCACTTCTTAACAGCTTTCTCTTCTGTCTGTGTACAACCTACCTTCCCCTCCACTTCTTATAGCTTTCTCTTCTGTCTGTGTACACCTACTTCCCCTCCACTTCTTATAGCTTTCTCTTCTGTCTGTGTACACCTACTTCCCCTCCACTTCTTACGGCTTTCTCTTCTGTCTGTGTACACCTACTTCCCCTCCACTTCTTACGGCTTTCTCTTCTGTCCTGTGTACACCTACTTCCCCTCCCACTTCTTAAGCTTTCTCTTCTGTCTGTGTACACCTACTTCCCCTCCACTTCTTACGGCTTTCTCTTCTGTCTGTGTACACCTACTTCCCCTCCACTTCTTACGGCTTTCTCTTCTGTCTGTGTACACCTACTTCCCCTCCACTTCTTACGGCTTTCTCTTCTGTCTGTGTACACCTACTTCCCCTCCACTTCTTACAGCTTTCTCTTCTGTCTGTGTACACCTACTTCCCCTCCACTTCTTATAGCTTTCTCTTCTGTCTGTGTAACCTACTCCCCTCCACTTCTTATGGCTTTCTCTTCTGCCTGTGTACACCTACTTCCCCTCCACTTCTTAAGCTTTCTCTTCTGCCTGTGTACACCTACTTCCCCTCCACTTCTTATAGCTTTCTCTTCTGTCTGTGTACACCTACTCCCCTCCACTTCTTATGGCTTTCTCTTCTGTCTGTGTACACCTACTTCCCCTCCACTTCTTACGCTTTCTCTTCTGTCTGTGTACACCTACTTCCCCTCCACTTCTTAGCTTTCTCTTCTGTCTGTGTACACCTACTTCCCCTCCACTTCTTAGCTTTCTCTTCTGTCTGTGTACACCTACTTCCCCTCCACTTCTTGAGCTTTCTCTTCTGTCTGTGACACCTACTTCCCTCCACTTCTTAGCTTTCTCTTCTGTCTGTGTACACCTACTTCCCCTCCACTTCTTAGCTTTCTCTTTGTCTGTGTACACCTACTTCCCTCCACTTCTATAGCTTTCTCTTCTGTCTGTGTACACCTACTTCCCTCCACTTCTTATAGCTTTCTCTTCTGCTGTGTACACCTACTTCCCTCCACTTCTTATAGCTTTCTCTTCTGCTGTGTACCCTACTTCCCCTCCACTTCTTAGCTTTCTCTTCTGCTGTGTACACCTACTTCCCTCCACTTCTTAGCTTTCTCTTCTGCTGTGTACACCCTTCCCCTCCACTTCTTATAGCTTTCTCTTCTGCTGTGTACACCTACTTCCCCTCCACTTCTTATGCTTTCCTCCACTTCTTATAGCTTTCTCTTTCTGCCTGTGTACACCTACTTCCCCTCCACTTCTTACAGGCTTTCTCTTCTGTCTGTGTACACCTACTTCCCCTCCACTTCTTATAGCTTTCTCTTCTGTCTGTGTACACCTACTTCCCCTCCACTTCTTACAGCTTTCTCTTCTGTCTGTGTACACCTACTTCCCCTCCACTTCTTACAGGCTTTCTCTTCTGCCTGTGTACACCTACTTCCCCTCCACTTCTTATAGCTTTCTCTTCTGTCTGTGTACACCTACTTCCCCTCCACTTCTTATGGCTTTCTCTTCTGTCTGTGTACACCTACTTCCCCTCCACTTCTTATAGCTTTCTCTTCTGTCTGTGTACACCTACTTCCCCTCCACTTCTTACGGCTTTCTCTTCTGTCTGTGTACACCTACTTCCCTCCACTTCTTACGGCTTTCTCTTCTGCCTGTGTACACCTACTTCCCCTCCACTTCTTATGGCTTTCTCTTCTGTCTGTGTACACCTACTTCCCCTCCACTTCTTACGGCTTTCTCTTCTGTCTGTGTACACCTACTTCCCCTCCACTTCTTATAGCTTTCTCTTCTGTCTGTGTACACCTACTTCCCCTCCACTTCTTACGGCTTTCTCTTCTGTCTGTGTACACCTACTTCCCCTCCACTTCTTATAGCTTTCTCTTCTGTCTGTGTACGCCTACCTCCCTTCCACTTCTTATGGCTTTCTCTTCTGTCTGTGTACACCTACTTCCCCTCCACTTCTTGCAGCTTTCTCTTCTGTCTGTGCACACCTACTTCCCTTCCACTTCTTACAGCTTTCTCTTTTGTCTGTATACTCCTACTTCCCCTCCACTTCTTGCAGCTTTCTCTTCTGTCTGTGCACACCTACTTCCCTTCCACTTCTTACAGCTTTCTCTTCTGTCTGTGTACACCTACTTCCCCTCCACTTCTTATAGCTTTCTCTTCTGCCTGTGTACACCTACTTCCCCTCCACTTCTTATAGCTTTCTCTTCTGCCTGTGTACACCTACTTCCCCTCCTCTTCTTACAGCTTTCTCTTCTGCCTGTGTACACCTACTTCCCCTCCACTTCTTACAACTTTCTCTTCTGTCTGTGTACACCTCCTTCCCCTCCACTTCTTATAGCTTTCTCTTCTCTCTGTGTACACCTCCTTCCCCTCCACTTCTTGCGGCTTTCTCTTCTGTCTGTGTACACCTACTTCCCTTCCATTTCTTGTGGTTTTCTCTTCTGCCTGTGCACAACTACTCCCTTTCACTTCGTACCGCAAGTTGAAGTTGCACGAGACGTTCATCAACAACTTCACAGATGTTGGCACTGTACAGAGGTTGAACTTCCCTTCCCGCAGAACTATGAGCTAAAATTAATCAATTTTTCAAATGCTTTGTTATAGAAACAGAAAATAGACTAAGAACAAATAATATCCCCTGAATTAACATAACACACATGTCTTACCTTAATTAATCTTTAAGAATAGCTTTGATTGCTAGATAAGGTTTATCCACAAATTAAGAACTAATTGTATATTTGGAAGTGTATAAATATAGCCTATTACATTAACAGATTAAAGGAGAAAAACTTTATGAACACCAGAAAAAGACACTTAAGTGAAAATTTTAATATATATGCCTGGTTTTAAGAAGTATGCAAACAAACAAATTTAAAGAACTAAAATAAAAAATTAAATTTTTAGTAAACCAGTAATAAGAGAAAAATTAATTTCAGGAAGGATATGCACCATTCCTATTAAAATCAGAAAAAAGATCACTGGGCGGGGCGTCACATGCCTTTAATCCCAGCACTTGCAAGGCAGAGGTAGGAGGATCGCCATGAATTCAAGGCTGCCCTGAGACTACATAGTAAATTCCAGGTCAGCCTGGGCCACAGTGAGACCCTACCTCAAAAAACAAACAAACAAACAAACAAAAAGAATCAGAAAAAGATAACTGTTCTCATTGTCATCATCACAGCTACCGAACATGATACCAGAGGTCTTAGCAAGTGCAGTAAGACAAGAAAAAGAAATAGGACGATTGCAAAGGAACACGTACCAACATTACTACTTATAAGCAATTTAAATTTCAACTTAGACAATTGCCTAAATTACTAAGTAAAAGTTCAAAATCAGGGATGGAGAGATGGCTCAGCAGTTGAGGCACTTGCCTGCAAGCCCAACAGTCAGGATACTCCAGAACACAAAGCAGCACATGCATCTGGAGTTTGTTTGCAGTGGCTGGAGGCCCTGGTGTGCCCATTATGTCCCTCTCTGTCTCTCCCTCTCTCTCTGCTTGCAAATAAATAAATAAATGTACACATGTAACTTTCAAACTTAATACTGTATTCTATTTAAGCCTTGATAAAAGATTAATAACAAAAATCAATTATTTTCCTATTCCCCACTACAGTCTCAGTAACAATAGCATGCAAACTATAAAATACTTGTAACAAACTCAGAAGTATGCCCATGCTTTATATGAAGAAATTGTAAACTGTATTAAATGACATTAAAAGAAGATACCAATAAATGAAATATGCAGGGCTGGAGAGATGGCTTAGTGGTTAAGGCACTTGCCTGAAAAGCCAAATGACCTAGGTTCAATTCCCCAGGACCCATGGAAGCCAGATGCACAAGATGGCGCATGTGTCTGGAGTTCGTTTGCAGTGGCTGGAGGCCCTGGCACATCCATTCTCTTTCTTTCCTTCTGTCTGACTCTGTTTCTTTCAAATAAATAAATAAAAATAAAATATTTTTTAAAATGAAATATACATCATATTTCTGGATAAGACTCAAATTAAACAAAATTTGTTGAAATTCTAATCAAAATACTTATAGCTTAGCCGGGCGTGGTGGCGCATGCCTTTAATCCTAGCACTCGGGAGGCAGAGGTAGGAGGATCGCCGTGAGTTCGAGGCCACCCTGAGACTCCATAGTGAATTCCAGGTCAGCCTGGGCTAGAGTGAGACCCTACCTCAAAAAAAAAAAAAAAATACTTATAGGTTATTTTATAGAACTGAGAAAATTTAGTTTAAGGTTCACTTGGAAAAATAAACATGCAAAAGCAGTTGAGAAAATTATGAGAAAGACAAACAGTATGAAAAAGAAAAAGAAAATTTTAAAAGTAGAATTTTGAGACTTTGGCCTGTGATGCTACAGTAATTGAAATTGTATAATGGACCAAATAGACCAAAAAAAAAAAAAAAAAATTAAGGGGAGCAGAACTGAGTGCAGAAATAGGACCATATACAATCTGGCATTTGTTGGGATAATTCAAAATTCTATTAGAAAGTAAATTTATAGACTTAATACCCGAGAAGGATACATTTGAGTTGTACTGAACCTCAGTCTTGGGCCAGGTCAATAGCCCTGTGGTGTAGTGCTTGTACAACATGTGTAAGGCCATGGGGTTCCATCCTCAGTAATGAAGGGAAGGAAGGAAGAAAGGAAGGAAGGAAAGGAAAAAGGGGAGGAGGGAATTGAAAAAAAAAAAAAACCCTTGCCATATGCTTGGACTTCCCAGATTCCAGAAATGTGAGACAAAGATCAGTCTTGGAAAATAAAGCTACCGAAGTATTGAAAGGAAAAACTTCAATATGTAAAGTCTTCTTGGGGGAGGGTGGCGAGGAATGTCCTTCCTTAACAAAACACAAATTCCAGAAGCCACAAAAGAAAAGACTGATAGATCTGATGACATTTGAACCAAAACCTAGGTGATACGACAATGTGAATAAAGGTTAGGAAAAAAACATTTGTAATACATATAATAAAGACTTAATGTTAGCTGGGTGTAGTGGTGCATGCCTTTAATCCTAGCACTTGGGAAGCAGAGGTAGGAGGATCACCATGAGTTCAAGGCCACCCTGAGACTACATAGTGAATTCCAGGTTAGCTTAGGCTAGAGTGACACCCTACCTCAAAAAACAAAAACAAAACAAAAAAAAAAAAGACTTAAATGTGGACTGGAGAGATGGCTCAGCAGTTAAAGGCACCTGTTTTCAAAGCCTGACTGCCTGGGTTTGGTGTCTCTGTGCCCATGTAAAGGCAAATGCACAATGTGGACAACGTGGCACATGCATCTGGAGTTCATTTGCAGTGGCAGGATACCTTGGCGTGCCTGTATACTCTTTCCCTCTCTCTATCTGCCTTTTCCTCTTGGTCTGTAGCTCAAATAAATAAACAAAAAATTTAAAGTCAATGTTATAATATAATGGAGAAAAGCTGCAAAACAAAAAGACAATTTAATCAAGAAGCGGGCAATGCAAGCAATCCCCTAAGAAAAACCACCGATCACCAGACTAGAAATCCAAGTCTGTACAAGAACGAAAGAGCATTGCTTTACTCAGCGGATTCGTAAAGATCGGAAGGCTAATGCTGGTGTGATGTGCAGTGACTGCAGTATGTAAGTGGATATTCTCATTCACTGTTGGATAGGAATGTAAATGTGGGTAAGCTAACACAGTTTAACAGAAATTAAGTTCTCATACCTTTTAATGCAGTACTTCCACTTCTAGAAACTCATTTGCAGGAAAGATATGTGCAACAAGAAGCTTGCTGTACCATTGACCATGGCAGTGAAAACTAGATGGGAACTTACAGGTCTCTAACAGGGAACTGACTAGTGAAATTATGATAGTTAAAATATGGAATACAATATAGGAGTTAAAATTAATTCTTTTATGTATTTCCCCCTCTTTGGTTTTTTGTTTGTTTGTTTGTTTTGTTTTGTTTTTTGAGGTAGGGTCTCACTCTAGCCCAGGCTGTCCTGGAATTCACTATGTAGTCTCAGGGTGGCCTCTGACTCATGGCAATCCACCTAACTCGGCCTCCCAAGTGCTGGGATTAAAGGCGTGTGCCACCACGCCCAGCTTCCCCCTTTGGTTTTTTGAGGCAGAGTCTCACTTTAGTGAACCTCAAAACGTTGAGGTAGGAAAATCATCATGAATTCAAGACCATCCTGGGCTACAGGGTGAAAACATTCATGTTTGGGGCTACAGAGGTGGCTTAGTGGTTAAGGCATATGCCTGCAAAGCCAAAGGACCCAGGTTCAATTCCCCGGGACCCATGTAAGCCAGATGCACAAGGGGCACCTGCGTCTGGAGTTCGTTTGCAATAGCTAGAGGCCCTGGCGTGCCCATTCTCTCTGTCTCTCTTCTCTCTCTCTCTGCTCACAGATAAATAAATAAAATAAAACAAAATAAAAATTCATTTTTAAATAAAAAAAATTTTTTTTGCAATGCTTGGGATGGAGTCCAGGGCTTGGTATATGCTAGGCAAGCCCTATCACTGAACTATATCCCCAGCCTGAGACTTTCTTTAAATATTGTAACTTATTCATTTGCAGAGAGGTGGGGAAGAGAGAGAGAGAGAGAAAGAGAGAGAGAGAATGGGAATGTCAGGGTCTCTTGCCACTGTAAACCAACTCCAGATGCATGCTCCACTATATGTATCTGACTTTGCATGGGTATTGGGGAGTTGAACTTGGGTCATCATCAGGCTTTGTAAGCAAAAGCCTTCAATCACTGAGCAACCTCTCCAGACCCAACTTTTACTTTTTAAATTATGTCTGTAATTTAATGTTTTGCAAAGGGTATATATTATATTTTACCTACACATTTTCTAAATCAATAAAAAGAAAGAAGGCTGCCACTAACTATGTGTCTGCTTCCACAGACACGGAGACAGGTAAGAGTTTATGTCTGTGTCTTTGGGGCTGAGAACAAGTTCGGTAGTTCAGTAGATATGTATACAAATATGTGCAGAGGCTGGGAGATGGCTCAGTGGTTGAAAGCATTTGCTTGTAAAGCCTGCTGGCACAGAGTTCAATTCCCTAGCCACCCAAGTAAAACAGATACAAAAAGCATTCTCTGCAGTGGCAAGAGGCCCTGGCATACACACACACACACACACACACACACACACACACACACACACACAAATAAATAAATAAAAACATTGGGGGGGGAGGGCTGGAGAGATGGCTCAGCCATTAGAGGTACTTGCTTGCAAAGCCTGATGACCAAGGTTTGATTCCCCAGGACCCATGTAAAGCCAGATGTACAAAGTGGTGCCCATAATCTAGAGTTCATTTGCAGTGGCAAAAAGGCCCCGGCATGCCACCCATTCTCTCAATCTCTCTCTCTCTTCTTGCAAATAAGTAAATAATATTTGGAATTGTTTAAGTATGTGCTGAATGAGTCGGGATCTGAGGGACAGCAAGGATGAACATACTATTTGGGTAACTGACTAAAGGAAGTGGGGAGAGGAAGAGAGTTAGAGTGGAGAATGTTACCACTGCCAAGTAAAGAAAAGAAGCACTTGGGGGAAACTATGGATCGTAGCTAACAGTTAATGATCACTGGATATGTATGGGCAGCGTATTGAATGTTTTGAGTCCATTATTTCATCTAGTCCTCAGGACAAGTTTAAACTCCCTCACACCGTGGAGGGGCTGGAGGAGACTTGCTGTCATCCCAGACTCCATGCTGTTTTAAAATTTTTGATTTTCTAGGTGTGTGTGTGAGTATGCGGGGTGGGTGTGTCAGGGCCTCTTGGTGCTTTGAGTACCCATTGGGCTTTCTATGAATGGTCGGGGAAATCGAACCAGGCATTAGACTTTAGAAGCAAGAGCCTTATGACTGAGCTACCTCCCTAGCCCCTCCTCCCCCCACCATGCTCTTGACCTTGACATCACACTCCCACTCCAAACGCAGGAAGTCCATGGAATGTACTTGGATATGCTGAGTTTGAGGTTCTCATGAGAGAGTCATTGAGGTGGGGGTGTACAGTGGGTGGTTGGATGCCATGAGGTTGCAGCTTCTCATAGTGGTCAGGGCTAGAGGTATGGATGTCTTTCAGAGAGTGGTGTCCGGGAGGCCAAGTGATAATCATCCAACAAAATATTTGTTGAACTCGCATATAAAAGGCAGACGCATGTTACGTCAAATAGTCATTTCATGCCATTCATAGGATGTTTATTTATTAAATTCCTGAGAGTTGGTATTTTCTTTTTTTAATATTGATGTATTTATGTGTGTGTGCATGAGTGTGTGTGCCACATTGTGCATTGGAAGTCAAAGGACAAGTTTGAGGTGTCTGTGCTCCACCTTCTTTGAGAAAGGGTCTCTTGCCACTGCAAATGATTGTCAGACTAGCTGGCCCGTGGGCTTCAGAGTTTCCTGTCTCTGCCTCCCATTGTCGTAGGCACCTTGGGATCAAAGGCATATGTGCTGCTTGGCATCCAGCTGCAGGTGGTAGGGAGGGTGTGAGGCAACTGAACTTGGGCCAGTGTGCCTGAAATCAAGCACCTTTAACCACTCAGCAATCTCTGCAACCTGATCTACTTGGTATTTTCAATTGTTGGCCTTGTTAAAATGTCTAATATTCCCAATCACATTGTAAGTATCTTGAAGGAAAGGACAGAATATTAAATTTCTTCGTATGTCTCTTATTACGGGGCTCAGGACTTGTTTGTTGTTGACTGAATGTTCGAGAAAACAGTAAAAAATGAGTAATTATAAACAGACTAACCCATTGTCTCAGGAAGCCCAGTGCAAACAGAGTGTTCATTTCTGTTACCATCTAAAACTCTATGAAAGCTGCCAGGCTTCACCTCAAATGACATTTTTCATCACTGTCATCAAGGTTAATTGCTGGCATCCGAAGCTTGTAGTTTGATACAGCAAACTGGTTGTCTGAGGCTTATCCCAAGTGTCACTTTCCTTAACACACTGATCAACATCTGGAGTCTGGCCCTCAGCCTTGCTAGCCTAGAAACTCAATCTAGTCAGAACTAAGCCTAGGGAGGCTTGTCCATGCTCATGAAGCCATAAAGAACAGAAGTACACAACTAAGTGTTGGTTTAATGACATGCACAAAGGAACGTGATGCTGGGAAGATCAGATATTCATATCCAACCTTGTCTTCCTGCAGCCGAGTGAAGTGCAAAGCAAATCACTAGGCGGTTGGATAGTGGGCCCAGTATCTGTACCGCTCAGTGAACAAGAGGATTAGGATGTTGAACGGCACCAGGCTCTGACAACTGGGTACGCAGGCAGAATGAGACAAGGGCAGAGCAGTGGTCCCTGAGCCAGATGCACCCAGACACCAGAGAGCGTTTTCATGTCCTAGCAGATGGCCATGGGCAGCCCCTCAACAGTGCCAAGCTCTAGTATTTAAAATGCTAGAATGATGACCCTTCATAGGCTTACTGCAAGGATTAAATGAGAGACTACATCAAATGTTAAACCAGTCCCTGTCATATGACAGTCACTCAGTAAATGGCAGCTACACATCCATCTCTATGCTGAGAAAGCAACCGTTATGGGTTCAAGTCACCCTTAAGAATATTCTTTGCAGCCGGGCGTGGTGAGGCATGCCTTTAATCTCAGCACTCGGGAGGCAGAGGTAGGAGGATTGCTATGAGTTCAAGGCCACCCTGAGACTCCTTAGTGAATTCCAGGTCAGCCTGGGCTAGAGTGAGACCCTACCTCGAAAAAAAAAAAAAAAAAAGGATATTCTTTGCTCTGATTGAATGTAAAAGACTGAATGTAAAATACCAGTTAGAAGGCTGCTGAATTATTAAAAACATAGATGCTAGTGGCTTAAAAATAGGGCTGTAGGGGCTAGAGATATGGCTTAGTGGTTAAGATGCTTGCCTGTGAAGCCTAAGGATCCATGTTTGACTCTCTAGACCCCGCATAAGCCAGATGCACAAGGTGATGCAAGCATGCAAGATTTCACATAGGCACAAGGTGGCACATGTGTCTGGAATTTTATTACAGTGGCTAGAGCAATTCTCTCTGTCTCTCTCATAAAAGAGGCCAGTCTGTTGGGCTCACCTCAAAAAAAAAAAAAAAAAATAGGGCTACAAGGGGCTGGGGAGAGGGCTCAGTTGGGAAAGTGCTTTCTATACAAGTGTGAAGACCAAGTTGGGATCTTGGGCACTCACAGAAAAGCCAGTGTGGGTGCGTGAGTCTGTAATGCCAAAACAGGGGAGATGGAGACAGGAGGATTCCCAAGAACTCACTGGCCAGCTAGTCTAGCTTAATCAGCAAGTTCCAGGTTCAGAGACCCTGTTTCAAAGACACAACATGGGGAAAAACTGAGGAAGACACTCAATGTTAACCTCAGGCCTCCACATGCATGTGCACACATGTTCTCACACATGTGTACCATACAAAAATGAACATGCAGCCAGGTGTCGTGGCTCATGCTTTTAATCCCAGCACTTGGGGGGCAGAGGTAGGAGGATCGCCATGAATTTAAGGCTATCCTGAGACTACATAGTGAGTTCCAGGTCAGTCTGGGCTAGAGTGAAACCTACCTCACAAGCAAAAACAGAAACAAAAAGGGGGGCTGAAGAGATGATGGCTAAATGATTAAGGCAATTGCCTGGGAAGTGTAAGGACCCAGGTTTGATTCTCCAGGTCCCACATAAGCCAGATGCACAGGTGGCACATATGTCTGGAGTTTGTTTGCAATGGCTAGAGGCCCTGGTGCAACCATTCTCATTCTCCCTCGCTCTCTCTCCCTTTAAAAAAAAGAAAAAATTGGGTTGGAGAGATGCCTTAGTGGTTAAGGCACATGCCTGTGAACCCTAAGGATCCAGGTTCAATTCTCCAGGTCCCAAGTAAGCCAGATGCACATGATGGTCCCTGTGTCTGGAGTTTGTTTGCAGTGGCTGGAAGCCCTGGCACGCCCATTCTCCCTCCCTCCCTCTCTCTCTCTCTCTCTCTCTCCCATAAATAAATAAAAATAAATAGTTTAAAAAATAAACATGCATATACACGCATATAAAGAAAAGAAAGGAAAGGAAATTGAACTATATCAAAAGGGAAAGAGGTATGTAGGATGCTTTACAAAATTTATATCCCAATAGCATTTTTTTTTTTCTGTGTGGAAATTAGGGTCAAACCCAAGGCTTTGCACATGTGAGGAAGTGTTCTATCACTGAGCCATACCCCCAGCACCACCAACAGCAATTTGTAAAGTAGATATCCCTTTTCAGATAAAAGTCAGACACTAAGCATCTAACTCAGGACCACAGGGCAATGGCTGAACTGTAATATAACTGTGAATCATAGTTGGTATGGCTCCAAAGCCTCTCTCTCTCTCTCTTTTTTCAAACAAAAAAACCATGGTATATATCTTGGATCTCAACCAAGATGTCAACTGTGAGGAATATAGCAATTTATTACCACTAACAAAGCACTGAAGTTTAGAGAAATTATTTGCTTTTAGAAAATAGAACTTGGAACAGACCAAACTTATCACTTTAGTAAACAATGTCACCGTTTCTCACTTCCATTATGATGTACTGTCTTAAGAAGGGAGAGAGGGGCTGGAGAGATGGCTTAGCAGTTAGGCACTTGCCTGTGAAGCCTAAGGACCCGGTTTGAGGCTCCATTCCCCAGTACCCATGTAAGCCAGATGCACAAGGTGGTGCATGTATCTGGAGTTCGTTTGCAGTGGCTGGAGGCTCTGGCGCGCCCATTCTCGATCTCTCTCTCTCTATCTGCCTCTTTATCTCTCTGTCTGTCTGTTATTCTCAAATAAATAAATATAAAAAAAAATTTAGCCGGGCGTGGTGGCGCACGCCTTTAATCCCAGCACCCGGGAGGCAGAGGTAGGAGGATCGCCGTGAGTTCGAGGCCACCCTGAGACTCCATAGTGAATTCCAGGTCAACCTGGGCTAGAGTGAAACCCTACCTCGAAAAACAAAAACAAAAACAAAAACAAAACATAAAAAAAAATTTAAAAAAAGAAGGGAGAGAGGTAGAGGCAGATTTCAGAGCAGAAATTACACTCCTTATAGGTTTGTCCATGAGAGCATGTCACACACATGCACTTTACTGTTGCTGTTGCTTTGAGACAGTAGTCTAGAACTCACTATGTAACCCAAGCTGGCTTTGAACTTGGGCAATCCTCTTGCCAGCCTCTCAAGTGCTGAAATTACAGGTGTGAGCCACCATGCCCAGCTAAGCACATGAGCTTCGCCCCTTGTGTCTTGCGGAAAACATTTTAAAAATGGTGACTCTAACAAATGGGCAGTTTTTTGAGCAAGCAAGGGAGCTCTTCAAACAGCAGATACTCATGCTCCAAAGGCTAATCTGCCTGTACTGTGCTCCTTATAAATTCATTTTCCTGGTCACATTCACACACACAAACAATCCTGTACAAAAACTTAATTTTTAAAAATTTTATTTATTAGACAGAGAGAGAGAGAGAGAGAGAGAGAGAGGAAGAGAGAGAATGGGCTCAAAAAGGCCCTTAGCCACTGCAAACAAACTGCTGATGCATGCACCATCATGTGCATCTATCTGGCTTATGTGAGTTCTAATGAATAGAATCCGGATCCTTAGGCTTTGCAGACAAGTACCTTAACCGCTAAGCTATCTCTCCAGCCCCAAAAACTTAATTAAAAAAATTGGGTGTCCTTCTCATTTTGCTCATCCACCTGTTTCCTTGAGACAGATTCTCTCACTCAACCCAGAACTGCTATTTTCATCTTTTTTTTTTCAAGGTAGGGTCTCACTCTAGCCCAGGCTAACCTGGAATTCCCAATGTAGTCTCAGGGTGGCCTTGAACTCATGACGATCCTCCTACCTCTGCCTCCCAAGTGCCGGGATTAAAGGCGTGCGCCACCACACCTGGAGGAACCCTCTTTTTTTTTTTTTTTTTTTTTTTTTTTAAGGTCATAAAGTTCCAGTGACTCTCCAGTCTCTGCTCTCCTACAGGACTGGAGTTACAGACGTTCATGGCCATGCCCAGCTTTTTATGTGGGTGATAGGGAATCTAACTTGGGCAGTCAGTCTCAGGCCCTCGCACTATGCAGCAAGTGCTCTTACTACTTAGCCCTTCTCTTCAGACCCCCAAAACTTACATTTTTAGGTGCAGGATAATATCACCCAAGAGATTTAGCTTTATCTTCCATATGAACTTCTTGACCTTTACTTTTCTATCTTTCTGTTTCACCCAAACAGAAAACTTCACATTTCTTCTTTTAAAATTTTGCTTTGAATAACTTTGAGCCTAATATTTCAATCTCACTAGATAGTGGTAAATCAGTTTTGCTTCCCTTCAAATATCTGAAGCTGGGTGTGACGGTACAAACATGAAGACCTGAGTTTGGATCCCAAGAACACATGTAAAATATTAGGTGTGGTGGTGTGGACCTATAATCCCAGTGTTGGGGAAGCAGAGACAGGCAGATCACTAGGGTTTGCTGGCTACCTTATCTACTCAAATGGGTGAGTTCCAGGTTCAGGGAGAGACCTTGTTTCAAAGAATAAGGTGGAGAGTAACTGAGGAGGTCACTCAACATCAACCTCTGGTCTTCATATGCACTCACACACACACACACCAAGAAAATAAAAAAAGTAAAAACCCTTATAATACACCTAACCAAGGAAGTGAAGGTCCTTTATAATAAAAACTTTAAGACACCGAAGAAAGAAATAGAAGACACTAGCAGATGGAAGGACTTTCCTATGCTCATGGATTAGAAGAATATTTCAAAAATGGCTATACTACCAAAAACAATCTACAGAATCAATGCAATTATCATCAAAATGTCAATGCCATTCTTCACATAAATAGGAAAAAAAAAACCCTAAAATTTATATGGAAGTGCAAAAGACCCTGGATAGCCAAAGCAATAACAATAACAACAATGATAATAATAATAATGCTAGAAGTATCATCAAATCTGATTTTAAGTTATACTACAGACCTAAATAACAAAAATAGCATACTATGGGTACAAAAACAAATATGTAGATCAATGGAATAGAAAAGAGGACCCAATTGCCCATACAACAACAATTACCTGATTTTTTTTTTTTTTTTGTTTTTCGAGGTAGGGTCTCACTCTAGCCCAGGCTGACCTGGAATTCACTATGGATTCTCAGGGTGGCCTTGAACTCATGGCAATCCTCCTCCCTCTGCCTCCCAAGTGCTGGGATTAAAGGCGTGCGCCACCACGCCCGGCTGTTACCTGATTTTTGACAAAGATGCCAAAATATTTATTAGAGAAAAAGCAACCTCTTCAACAATTGGTTCTGGGAAAACTGAATATCTACATGTAGAAGGAAGAGACTTGATCTGTATCTCTCACCCTACACACAATTAACTCTAAATGGACCTAAGACCTTAATGGAAGATCTGAAGCTCAGAGGAAAAAGTAGGGGAAACACTTCAAGATAAGACACAGGCAAGCAGCCAGGTGTGGTGGCGCACACCTTTAATCCCAGCACTGGGGAGGCTGAGGTAGGAGGATCACTATGAGTTTGAGGCCAGCTTGGGACTACATAGTGAATTCCAGGTCAGCCTGGGTTAGAGCTAGACCCTACCTCAAAAACCAAAATAAGTAAATAAATAAATACGGGCTAATGAAATGAATAGCCAGTTCTTAAAAAATAAAGTGAAAATGGCCAATACATACATTTAAAAATGTTCATACCTCACTAGGCCTCAAAGAAGTGCAACCTAAAACTAAATTGAAACTCCATAAAACACCAGTCAAAACAGCAGTCACCAAGAAAACAAACAAGTTCTGGTGAGGATGTGGACAAAAGGGAACTCTTATATCCTGCTGGTGAGAATATAAACTAGTCCATTCCCTATGGAAATCAATATGGAGGTTCCTCAAAAAAAAAAACAAAAAAACAAAACTAGAAATAGAAATAGGTCTATCATACAATCCAGCTATATCACTCCTGGGTATTTACCAGGAGCAATCCAAGTCAACATAGCACAGAGATATTTGCACATCAGTGTTGGCTGCAATATTCAAAATAGCCATTTATGGAACCAACCTAGGTCTCCAACAACAGAGGAATGGATAAAGAAAATGTTTACATACACAATGGAAATTTTAAAATATATTTTTATTTATTAGCATGTGAGAAAGAGAGAGAGAATATGAGCATGTCATGGCCTCTTGTCACTGCAAAACACTTCTAGATACATGCACCACTTTGTGCTTCTGGTTTTACATGGGTTCTGGGGAATTGCATCCAGGCCAACAGGCTTTGCAAGCAAGCACTTTTAACTGCTGAGCCATCTCCCCAGCTCAACAATAGAAATTTTTTTGGCCATAAAGAAGAATGAAGTTATGTGATTTGCAGAAAGATGAGATGCAACTGGAGATAATCATATTAAGTGAATTAGTGAGGCAAATATATGTTTTTATTCTGATTTGTGATTCATAGATTTCATATACATAAAATCATGTATGTATATATGACATAAAAGTAAAAGTGAGATGGGCGTGGCAGCACACGCCTTTAATCCCAGCACTTGGGAGGCAGAGGTAGGTGGAGCACTGTGAGTTTGAGGCCAGCCTGAGACTACATAGTGAATTCCAGCTCAGCCTGGGCTAGAGCGAGACTACCTCGAAAAACAAAACAAAACAAAACAAAACAAAAGTCAACTGTCTAGGGGAACTGTCTAGGGGAGGGGAGAAGAAAAGAGAAGGTGGGGGAATGGGAAGAATGTGCCTCATGTACATTATATATTTGTAGGAACATGCCCTTAGGGAACATAGTACCATGTACAGTGAATATACACAATGAAAATTATAAAATTAATCTTTGAATGAAGTATGAGCATTCTCCAAATTAAGGACAAAGAATAATCCTAGCAAAGGCAAGTGTGAGCAATTTTGTGCATTTAAGGAGCTGCAAGCAGTTAAGTAGAGATGGAATTTACAGCAATATATATACATACATATATATATATCCATATATATATGACTTATAGTTTTATTTATATATGAACATAATATATAATATGATAGAGCCGGGCGTGGTGGCATATGCCTTTAATCCCAGCACTCGGGAGGCAGAGGTAGGAGGATCGCCATGAGTTTGAGGCCACCCTGAGAATACATAGTTAATTCCAGGTCAGCCTGGACCAGAGTGAGACCCTACCTTGAAAAACCAAATATATATATATATATGTATGTATGTATGATATGATAAACACACATATATAGAAAGGACTAAGGGTTGTTTCAGCAAGAGATGAAGAGTACTGAGCAGAGAACAGGGAGTGGATGGGCATGAATCCCATGCTGTCTGGAAGGCCATGGGAGTCTGGGAGTTAAAAGAAGAAACTTTGCTTGATTTGGGTAGCTATAAAGAGGATGGAATAAAAGGGTTTGAGATAAGAGATATGGAGATCAGCCAGACTATATGAATATGTATAGGACATATTTATAAGGTGCAGTAGTTAATTACAAGTAGGAATACTAAGAACACGTGAAGAAACTAGGAAATAGAAAATCTAATTGGGGGAGGGGCTGGAGAGAGGGCTCAGCAGTTAAGGCGCTTGTCTGCAGAGCCTAATGACCAGAGTTTGATTCTCTGGTACTCATATAGAGCTAGAAACACAAAGTGGTGCGTGCATCTGGAGTCCATTTGCAGAAGCTATTGGCCCTGGTACACCCATTCTCTCTCTCTTCTATCTCTCTCTGCTTACAATAAATAAAAATTATTTTTTAGGGCTGGAGGGATGGCTTAGCAGTTAAGGCATTTGCCTGCAAAGCCAAAGGACCCGGGTTCAATTCCCCAGGACTCACGTTAGCCAGACGCATAAGGGGGGGCATGCATCTGGAGTTCATTTGCAGTGGCTGGAGGCCCTGGGGTGCCCATTCTCTCTCTCTCCCTCCCTCCATCCCTCCCTCACGCTCTGTCAAATAAATAAATAAAAATATTTTTTTAAAGATTTTTTTGTTTTGTTTTGTTTTGTTTTTCGAGGTAGGGCCTCACTCTAGCTCAGGCTGACCTGGAATTCACTATGTAGTCTCAGGGTGGCCATCCTCCTACCTCTGCCTCCCGAGTTCTGGGATTAAAGGCATGTACCACCATGCCTGGCTTTAAAAAAAAAGAAAAAAATATTTTTTAAAGAAGGAAAACCTAATGGGAAAATGAACAAAACCTCCAAACAAGCACTTCACAAAAAAGAAAATCAAATGGCCAATAAGTATATGGAAAGATACTCTACCTTATTGGTAGCCAGAGAAATGTATAACAAACCCAAGTTGGTAAATCATTATATATTCACAAAGCTGAAGCAATTAAAAGATTTGGCAATACCAGGTGGGACAACAAAAATTCTTGTATACTGTTAGATGTAGAAAAAAAATGATAGAATGTTTACTGCACCAGTACTCATGATAGCCAAGTTATGGAATCCACCATGATGCCCATCAACGTCAATAGATGTGTGGATAAAGAAAATGTATACATATACAGTGGAGCCTTATTTAGCCATGAGGAAGAATGATGCATTTGCAGGAAAGTGGATGGAGCTTGAGATAATCATGTTAAGTGAAAGAAACCAGCCTTAGAACGACAATATTACATGTGGGCTTTTTCCTCATATATAGAAGCTACATGTTGAAAGAAGAGACATGATAGTAGAAGAGGGGTTACTTGGGTAGAGGAAGGGAACCAGAGGGAGAGGAGAGGAAGGACATACATGTATGAAAATATCCTAAGGAGAGGACTAGGGAAATGGCTCAGCAGTTAAGAGTGCTTGCTGCTTAAGTGGGCCTAGGAAGGCCTGAGACCACCCGAGTTTAACTCCCTGGAATCCACATAGAAAAGCTGGATGAGCCATGCACATTTGTAACCAGTCTGTGGGAGGCAAAGACTGGAGAATCACTAGGACTCACTAACAAAGAGACCCTTTCTCAAGGAAGTACGTGGATGAGCAATAGAGACCCAAAGTCCTCCTTTGGCGTCCACACACAGGCGCACAGCGCTCATGCATCTATGCACACACATGCAGACTTCATACATAATATATCATATCTCACATACTCTAGGCAAGAGCCTTTAACCTCTTAGCCATTTCTCTAGCCCCATACCTCACATACTGTACACACACACAGAATGTCATAAAAAAACATTATTATATAATTAACATACACTAATAAAATACACTAATAAAAATAAATGGGAAGAAGGCATTGGAGGAAAACCAGTTTAAAAGAAAACTTTAAAAATATATACTCTCCATCACTTATTAAATGTTATATAAAGTGAAAATGAAAAAAATAATTGGTAGAACTTCTTTTGACTGCAGTTTGGAACCAGCCAGTTAAGTTGACAAAACGGTAATCCTTGACTCAGTCCTAAGGAATTTGTGCCCTGTATATCAGGATAGAAAAAGAAATGGTTATAGCAGCATTGTTCATAGGAACCAAAAGGTGGAAATGAATTAAATGTGTAACACCATTAGAATGGACACATGAATCAGTATATTTATACAATCAATGGTCTATTACTGCAAAGCAACAAAAATGAATGAATGCTAGCTACATACAATATTATGAATGAGCCCCAGAACCTTAATGATGAATAGAAAAAAATAAAACACAAGTAATACAAACCCCCATAATTTCTCTAATAGAAATGTCAGGGCCTGGAGAGATGGCTCAAAGGTTAAGACACTTGTTTGCAAAGCCTAACAACATGGGTTCAATTCCCCAGTACCCATGTAAAGCCAGATGCATGCATCTGGAGTTCATTTACAGTGGCTAGAGGCCCTGGCATGCCCATTCTCTCTTACTCTTTCTCTTTCCTTGTTTATAAATATAAAAACAAACAAATAAACAAACAGAAATGTTGTCAAATGCTGAACTAGACAATATTATTAGGAATGCATACATGGGTAATAAAATAAGAAAAAAAAAACAAGAAAATAATCATGAAAGTCAAGACAGTGACTCCTCAAGTAAGGAGGGTGGGCTGTGATCAAAAGGCACAAAAGATGTTGTGATGATGGGCAAAACGTTCAACTGCTCTGAACTGACTATATGAAACTAGCCTTTCTAAACAGCCACATTGAAAAAAAAAAAAGCCAGCGTAGTGGTGCACACCTTTAATCCCAGTACTTGGGAGGCAGGAGGATCGCTGTGAGTTTGAGGCCAGCCTGGGACTACATAGTGAATTCCAGGTCAGCCTGGACTAGAGTGAAACCCTATCTTGAAAAATCAAAAAAGAGGGCTGGAGAGATGGCTTAGTGGTTAAGGCACTTGCCTGCAAAGCCAAAGGACCACAGTTCAATTCCCCAGGAGGGTCTCACTCTAACTCAGGCTGACCTGGAATTCACTCTGTAGTCTCAGGGTAGCTCATGGCAATCCTCCTACCTCTGCCTCCTGAGTGCTGGGATTAAAGGTGTGCACTACCTTGCCTGGCTTGTTTTTTTATTTTTTAATGCACATGCAATTTAGGTACTTTTCTGTATGCATGTTATATTTTGCAATATTAAAGGAAAACAATGTACTCTGGTAGAAAACAAAAAGTATATTAAGGGCTAGGGATGGATCTGCAGTTAAAAGCTTGCTTGCAGCTGGGCATGGAGGCACATGCCTTTAATCCCAGCACTCAGGAGGCAGAGGTAGGAGGATCACTGTGTGTTCGAGGCCACCCTGAGACTACATAGTGAATTCCAAGTCAGCCTGAACTAGAATGAGACCCTACCTCAAAAAACAAACAAAAGAAAACAGCCGAGTGTGGTGGCACATGCCTTTAATCACAGCATTTGGAAAGAAAAAGTAGGAGGACTGCCGTGAGTTCAAAGCCACCCTGAGACTACCAAGTGAATTCTAGGTCAGCCTGGGCTATGGCAAGACCCTACCTCAATAAACAAAACCAAAACAAATTTTAAAAAAGCTTGTTTGCAAAACCTAACAGCCTGGGTTCAGTTCCCCAGTACCCAAGCCAGATACACAAAGTGGCACATGTATCTGGAGTTCACTTGCAGTGGCAAGAGGCCCTGGTGCACTCACACTCTCACTCACACACACTCTTTCTCTTTCATAAATAACTTCTTTTGTTTTTGTTTTTTCAAGGTAGGGTCTCACTCTGTAGCCCAGGCTGACCTGCAAATGTAGTCTCAGGGTGGCCTCAAACTCGCCTCCTGAGTGCTGGGATTAAAGGCGTGTGCCACCACGCCCGGCTCAATAAAAATATTTTTAATGCTGGAGAGATGGCTTAGCGGTTAAGGCGTTTGCCTGCAAAGCCAAAGGATCCCGGTTCGATTCTCCAGGACCCACGTAAGCCAGATGCACAAGGAGACACATGCATCTGGAGTTCCTTTGCAGTGGCTGGAGGCCCCGGTGCACCCATTCTCTCCCTCTCTCTTTCTCTCTGCCTCTTTCTCTCTCTCAAATAAATAAATTAAATATAGTTTTAAAATCTTTTTAAATATATGGGCTAGAGAGATGGCTTAGCATTTAAGCGCTTGCCTGTGAAGCCTAAGGACCCCGGTTCCAGGCTCAATTCCCCAGGACCCACGTTAGCCAGATGCACAGGGGGGCGCACGCATCTGGAGTTCGTTTACAGAGGCTGGAAGCTCTGGCACGCCCATTCTCTCTCTCTCTCTCCCTCTCTCTCTCTCTCTCTCTCTCTGCCTCCTTCTCTCCGTCGCTCTCAAATAAATAAATAAACAAACAAAAAAATTAAAAGAAATCTTTTTAAATACAAAAAAATTTTAAAGTGTGACAGAACAGAGACTAATCAGAGAGTGGTGATGAGTTAGATGACGAGAAAAGAGCCTGGAGAGGGAAGCTGAAGAGTTTTTCTTTTTAGGATAGGAAAGAAGAATAGGTAAAATTTGCATGGCATAAAAACCTTCTCAGCAAGGTGTGGACACACACACTGTACTGAAGAGAGATGGCACTAATGTCAGGTGATGTTGGCACTGTTTGGTACCAAAGCATGAGCGTGTGAACTAGGGAGAAAGAGCATGAACTTGGGACAGATGGTGATATTTCATAAGAACTGTCAGGCTATGGAAATTGATTAGATGTGAGGTAAGGTAATGGAGTGATCCTCTGCATCTAGTTTGAATAATTGTTAGCATGCGTATTAGTTGCTTTTCCTGTCATTGTGACCAAATGTCTAACAGAAGCCACTTGAGGAAGGAAGGATTTGTTTGGTTCACGGTTCATCAAGGCAGAGAAGACACGGTGGCGGGCTTCAGCCATGGTGGAGGGAGGTAGTGGGGAGGCTAACCGCATCCCAGTGGATGGGGAAGCTGATAGCACTTACAAAGCGGGCAACACCCATCCTCTAGCAACTCACTTCTTCCAGCTCAGCCCCACATCCCGAAGGCTCCACAACCTCCTAAAACAGCACCACCAACTGGGAACCAAGTTCAAACAATTAAACCTGTCAAAACAGGTTGTTGGCGCATGCCTTTCATCCCAGCACTTGGGAGGCAGAGGTAGGAGGATTGCCATGAGTTCAAGGCCATCCTGAGACTACAGAGTGAATTTCCAGGTCAGCCTGAGGTAGAGTGAGACCCCCCTACCTCAGAAAAAAACAGTTCACATTTACATCCTAACAGCATCATAGATAAAAACAGGTAAATAGGGCTGGAGAAATGGCTTAGCGGTTAAGGCTCTTGCCTGCAAAGCCTAACGACCCAGGTTTGATTCTCCAGGTTCCATGTAAGCCAGATGCACAAGGTGGTGCATGTGTCTGGAGTTTATTTGCAGTGGCTAGAGGCCCTGGTGCACCCATCCCCTCCCCCCCCTCTTTCTCTCTCTGTCTCTGTCCTTCTAATAAATACATTAAAAAAAAAAACAATAACAGGTAAATAGAAGGAGAAGTAGGTTCCCTGGGAGAAGATATAGTTCAGGTTGTCTTGATGAGTTGGAAGTGCCTTTAAGAAACCCCATAGTAAATGTCTAGAAGATTACTAGATCAACATGTAGGAAGCTCAGCAGCAGCTCTAATGTATGGTCTGGAACCTGGATTTTAAATTTCAGTCTCAGCCTAGGGAAATGCTTTGGTGGTTAAAGGTGCTTGCTTGCAAAACCTCCTAGCCCAGGTTCAATTCCCCAGTACCCATGTAAAACCAGATACTCAAAGTGGTGCATGCAGCATCAAGAGGCCCTGGCATGCCCATTCATTCCCATCCCTATCTCTTCCTCTCTCTCTCTCCCTCTCTCCAAATAAGTAAATAAAAATATTTAAAATAAAATAAAATTTAGGTCTTGTTGGGCATGGTGGCTCACCCCTATAATCCCAGCACTCAGGAGGCTGAGGCAGGAAGATCACCATGAGTTCAAGTCCAGCCTGGTTTACATAATGTAAAAAATAAATGGTTTATATAATGTGTAGCCTAGGCTACACAGAGTGAGGCCCTGTCTCAAGCCACCCCTTGCCCCCACCAAAAAAACACTAGATTTCAAAATTATTAAGTGGATCAATATGGTTTGGACCACTGTCAATTTGAGAAGTTTCATTTATATTAAGTGTGGGTGGAATAAGAGTATACTTGGGTTTGAGGGTAGGAGAAGAGATGAGGAAGACTCTGAATTTAGGGGGTAAAGCATCCATATAAATGGTGGTGCATTACCTAAGATGAAAGAACTAGTGAAAAAGTAAATATATTTTTGGTTTTCTTTGTCTTTGAAGGGAGGGAAAAAATTAATAGCTTCTTTTTATACTTTTATTTTTTTGAGGCAGGGTCTCATTTTAGCCCAGGCTGACCTGGAACTCACTCTGTAGCCCAGGCTGGCCTTGAATTCATGGTGATCTTTCTACCTTTGCCTTCTAAGTGCTGGGATTAAAGGCATGTACCACCATGCTCAGCCCTATTTATTTATTTATTTATTTATTTTTTGGTTTTTCGAGGTAGGGTCTCACTCTAGCCCAGGCTGACCTGAAATTCACTATGGAGTATCAGGGTGGCCTCAAACTCACAGCAATCCTCCTACCTCTGCCTCCCGAGTGCTGGGATTAAAGGCGTGTGCCACCACGCCCATCAGCCCTTTTTATTATGCATGAAACATCTTTTAGATATAAAACTGGAGATATCTTGTTGGTAACTGTAAATAAAGTACAGAGTTTAGGGGGATGGCATGATTGATTATAGTTGTAATTTGGGCTTCCATTAGTATTAAAGGTAGTATTTAAGGATTCTCTGACCTAATTCTAGATTGGGGGTTACTTGTATTAATTACGCTTTACAGATACTCCTTTTAAAATACTCCCTCAGTGTCATTTTTTGGCTTTTTTCAGAACTGTGTTCTCACAGGAAGTGTAAGCTGTTTGATGGGAGAGGCTGGGTCTTGTTTGCACTGCATTCTTATGACCAAAGGATTCCCAGCATATAACAGGCACTCAATAAATGTACAGGATGGACGGTAATGAAATGTTGCTCATTCGTCCTGTGATTATATCATGAGTGTTCCCTGCAGTATATTCAACAGTCACAAACCTCCACATACTGTTTCCTTTGCTCACAGCTCTACACGAAACATCCTGTTCCCTGTTTGAAAAGTACAGTCAGCGGCATCTTCCTCCTCAGCCACTGAAAAGCTCTCTTTCACTCTTCTGAGAACTACTGCTCATCTCTAAGGCCAATCCTTCTACCTACCACCCTGACAGCAGTTATTTTTCAACTTCTTCAGATGTTCGTTGGTTTGATTTGGGTTAATTTAAATGTTCCCCTCAGGCCATGTATTGAAGGGGTGCTGGCCAGTCTGTGGTATAATTTGGAGTTAGAGCCTAGAAGGAATATCTGTGCTATTAGGACATGCCCTTGAGAAAGAAGAAAACCGTGACCCTCCCCTTTCTCTGTCGTGCCAAGCTGCCACAAGGAGAGCAGTTTCCTGTGCCATGCCTCCGGCATGAGGTTCTTCCTTGCCCAGCAGCCGTGGACTGAAACCACGAGGCAAAATAAAGCCTTTTAAGTTGTTTATCTCAGGTATTTTGTCACAGGGATGGAACACTGAATAACACGAGCATCCTTTTTGTACCTGGTGTATATGACAATGTGGTTTATCTTCCTAGCCTTTCATGCATTCATTCATTTCATGCCAGCTCAGAAAACGTGAAGGCACCATAGTCTACTAACTCTAAGATGTAGGGAAAGGGACTAATCCAGAATTCACATTCTGATGGTAATTTTCTTTTTAATATCCTGCCAGGCATGACTTTCACCAGCTCAGAAAAAAAAAAAAAAAAAAAAAAAAAGGCCTGGATCTGCGACAGCAAATTAAAAGCCTCACACTGCTGAGGGCAGGAACAGGCATGGACTAAAATAACTCTACTCAACTACCAAACAAGATGGGATTACCCTAGGGCCAGGGCTTCCTTTACCTGGGGCAGGCCTGTCTTTCCAATGACCCTGTCTTGGAGGTGGCCATCACAGTAGATTCTCTGTCTGGGATGAGTTAAAGCAGATATTCTGGTACGTGTGAGTTTTCCTGACAAGCTTCAGATGGGAGCCTTTGGCCAACAGCTCTATTTGGAGATGCAGTCCAGTCCGGCCCCTGTGCAAGAGCTCTCCCTTGCATTTGGCTATTTGTCAGGGAACCGGAAGCACCCAGCTCCAAAGAAAGCTCTGCCTGCAGGCTCACTCTTGTAGATCCAGACCATGTCAGCTCTCCCCAACAGAAAAAGCAGCAAGTTGCGGAATCTGTTCTAAGTCAGAATTTCTTTCTTCCTTATCTAAGAAATCAGTGGAACTTTCTGGAGCCAAGGGAAACTGTACAGGCTTTTGGCATCAGGTCTGTCTCTGATCCCAGCTCAGCCACTAACCAGCTATACGTGGTTCAAATGTCAGGTGCCCATACTCTCTCTATCTGTCTTCTTCTCTCTGTCTCTCTTTCTCATAAATAAATAGATAAGATAAATAGCAATAAAATAAGATAGATACATCATAGATAAATGACATGAACAGGTAATTTTTTTTTTAAAAAAAAAAAGGGAGAAACCAGGCATAGTGGCACATGTCTTTAATCCCAGCATTCAGGAGGCAGAGGTTAGGAGGATCACTGTGAGTTCAAGGGCAGCCTGGAACTAGAGAGTGAGTTCCAAGTCAGCTTGGGCTAGAGTGAGGTCCTACCTCAAAAACAAAAAAAAAAAAACAAGAAAAAAAAAACCCAAAAAACAAACAAACAAACAAACAAACAAAAAAAACTGAAAAGACAGAGAGAAAAGGAGAGGGAGAGAAAGAGCTGGGCCTGGTGGATCATGCCTTCAGTCCTAGAGTCCTAGCACTCAGGAGGCTGAGGCAGGAGGACTGTCATGAGTTTGAGACCAGCCTGGAATATAGTGAGTTCCTGGGCAGCCTGGGCTAGAGTAAGACTCTGCTTTAAAAAAAAAAAAAAAAAAAAAAGAGCTGAAAAGATGGCTCAGCAGTTAAGGCACTTACCTCAAAGCCTAATGACCTGGAGCTCATTTGCAATAGCTAGAGGCCCTGGTACACCCATTCTCTCTCTCTCTCTCTCTCTGCCAGTTCCTCTCTCTGCTTACAAATAAATAAATAAACCAATATACATAAGCATTTTAAAAGTTTAACTTCACTAATAATTAAAGAAATGTAGCTGGGGGTGGTGGCACACCTTTAGCGTTTAATTCCATCACTCGGGAGGCAGAGGTAGGAGGATCGCTGTGAGTTCAAGGCCACCCTGAGACTACAGAGTGAATTCTAGGTCAGCCTGGGCTACAGCAAGAAACTACTTCAAAAAAAGAAAAGAAAAGAAAAGAAAAGAAAAAAAAAGAAAAAGGAAAGAAGAAATGCAGATCAAATAAACAATATACCTAGTAAGTTGGTAAAAATAAAATGAGTTATTATAATGTGCTGTTAAGTGCATAAAGAAGCAGGCATTCGGACAATAGGTTAAAAACTTTAATACAGCTACATTTTATCAAAAAAATCTACTTTGGGGAATATATATTAAGAAAATGATAGACACTTGACAAAGGTAAATTTACAAAGATGTTCTCTACAGCATTGTTTGTAGCACTGAAGAGCCAGAAACATCCTAATTATTGGTTAAATAAAACATGCTACATCCTGCAATGGAACCCTAGCTACTGAGAGTGGTGATGTAAATCTGTATCTCTTGGCATGGACTAGCGAAAATGAAAAAGCCAGTCACAAACTAGCATATTAGTATGATCCTGCCTCTATAACAATGTATCCATCTATGTGTCTACCTATACCTAAGAAAGAATTGGGAAGAACACATGCCCAAACATTAACTATCTGGTCTGTAGAGGCATCTTGTTCCCCTTCTCCACTTAAAATCAGGGCACATAGCCAGTGGCAGGTCCTCCATGGAATCTTTATCCCCTCAGATGGCCCCAGGGGACCCAAGAAACATCTAATATCAGGCTCCCTGGCTGATGGCAGTTATAAACTCAATGGGAGCCCAGACCAAACCTGTCTAACTCACTGCTGTATTCTGATTGCCTAGAATCGCCTGGCACATGGTAGGCATTCAGTAAACAATTGTTAATGACTCCTATCGCAGCATCAATTTTACTCGATAAGCATTTTTTAAAATATTTTTACTAAAGTAAACCTCAAATTCACAAAAATTTACGATTCTATGAGACTTGCAAATATTTCATATTTTCTACCCACTGTGTCAATGCAGAAGTTTATTTCCTTTTCTGCTTGTGTACTTTCTCAGAAGACTCTGAGCCGAGGAGAATGATGTCTTTTACAAGGCCTTCCTCACCCTCTAATGGGACGAGGAAGCACCATCTGCAACTCACAGATGAGAAGAGGAAGGTTGGGTGGTTGCTCAAGGTCACACAGTTTACTCGGGAGGGGAATCAGGATTCAAATCCAGGCCTGTTTGTCTCCAAAACTCAAGGGTGTCTCTGAGAGATTCAAAGCCAGACAATGAAAAGGACACAGCAGGAGCATGACAGCTAACAAGTCACCATCCCTTGGCCCTGAGCTCCCAGGTCTGAGAGGTGCTTTTTCTTAACCCTTGGAGAATCCAGAGGACGATTTGTCACCAGGGTTATTAGCATTTCTCCCTGGATATCGACAGCTTGTCTTTCCTCCCTCCAACCAGTGACTGATTTCTTCAAATGCTCGCCAAATACAGCCCAAGTCACCATGGTAAACGTATTGACAGAATCATATTAACAGCTACTGAACATTTACAGGGTTGTAAGTTATGCAGACGGGGGCGGGGGAGAAAGATAAGAAAAAAACACACAGAAATAAAACAAGTTCAGTCAGCAGCAACAATTATTTATTTAGAAGCTGATGGTTGGAAGAGTTTTAAATATATTTTAATTGCTAATTATGGTTTCTAATGGGTGTGGGGCTCCATCAGAGATGTGCCTTCTGATCGTTAATATTTTAGCTTCTTGGCTCAGAAACTGAGCCCATGTAGCTGACCCAACCTCAGACTGTCCATGCCGTCGACATGAGCTTTAGCTACCGGCCGGGCAATGGAAATTCTATGTTGGCTGTTGCTTTCCCAATCCCAAAGGGAGCTGGTCCATTTGCCACAAGGCAGCAGTCACCTAAGCAAAGACTGAGATGAGCTCAATAAGCAAAACTCTGCTCTAAACCACCCAAATAACTAATAACTTTTCAAAGAAATGACCTATCTTTCTAAGTTAATTTACACCTTTCATTGGGGGACATAAATGTTGCCATAGGCAAGAGAGAATGTAGGAAAGTTCCTTTCAGTTTTGAATTTCTCGGGTACTTCTAGATGACCCTAATGACAAATAAGGTGATGCAGCAGGCCCAGGGAGGCTCTGAGGGTACAGGCCCAAGAACCCTCCAGAGTTCCTAGGGTGAGTGCGTGCTGGCATAGCCCCATCTCCCAGCTCCTCATACTTCTCAAGGAGCATCTAATCCTCACGGGAGAATCTAATCTGCGCATTTGCACGCATCTCATCAGCACCCCGCTTTGTTGAAGACTGTTTGATGTCCCAAGGAAAAGACTTCCAAGTCTTTTAAAGCCTTTTTGATGTGAACCAGAAAATCACGTTTTGTCAAGAGTGCACTCAACTTGAACCTCAAAAGGTTCAGGACTCAGAAACCACATGGTTCAAGTGGGATTTAAACTGGGAAAAATCACTTCCTTGTCTTCCCTTCCAAGTCCCTCCCTTGGCTTTTGTGCTAACAGCATCTGAATACCATTGGACCTGTTTTTTGTTTTTCTGTATTCACTCTTTTGCACGCACACGCGTGCGCGCACACACACATACACACACACATTTAACAAAAAACTCTAGAAAAAAATATCACCCCAAAGAAGTGGTTACTTCTTCTCTTAGGAGAACAGCTGTCTCCAGCTCCACCCTCTCCTGGCAGATGCAGAATGGTCACTGCTGGGGCTCCCAGAGGCCCTGGCTGTGCTAGGTGAGGTCAAATGATTTACAGGGCCCAAACAACTATGATTACATCCTTAATCGAGGCATTTAACTAGGTACAAGACAAGAGCTCCCTGGGCTCCGGGGAGCATTTGCAGAGAAAACTAGAAACTGGCTTCAGGGGAGTAGCACCAACCTTAGGTAGGATGAGAGCCTTCAACTTGGAAATGAGTAGGATCTAACTCCTCCTAAAATCAGGTGGAATTGCTGAGCTGAGATCCAAGACTCTTGTCCTTTCTATTTTAAAGCTCTCTTCTTTCAGGGTTTCCTCTTTAGATTTGAAAATCCAGTTACTCGAATGTCAGCAAAAGTTGATTTAGGAGATGGAATGCCAAATATGAGATAGTCTAAAGTATTCCTTATGGCCGGAATCACATTGAAGTTCCACTGACCATGATCAAGTCATGTGACAAATACATTCTCCTGTTTAATTTGTTTAGTGAAACAAAAAGTGTTATTTCATTTCCATTGTGCAGATGAGGAAACTGAGGTTCAAAGAGTTTAAATCACTAGCCTCACAGCAACATAGCCAAGAGGTGCCAGAGCTTCAATGACAGCCCCGCATTCTAAAGTCAGTGTTCATGACTGGGCACCAGTGTTGCTCAGCACTTGGTCTATTATAGGTTCATTGTTATTACTGGATTTGTTTGTTTCGTGTTTTATTGACTTATTGAGTATCTACTACAGCAAAAGAACTGTGGATATTTTAACAAGCATAAGACATTATCCCTTTCTTGTCCCTCACTGTGACTACTGCAATGGCCGTTTTACAAGTCTTCTGTTACCAACTTCCCCTGCTTCGATCCACTACTCGTACCACGGCTAGAGCAATCGTTTGCAAGTGATAAATCACAACAGGCTACTTCTTCCTGTTTAAGATATTCTGAGGCTCCCTATGCATCTAGAATAGAATCTAGACTCTTTGTGGTCTAAAAGATTGACGGAAATCTAGTTCCTTTTCATCTGCTGCTCTAGTCCCCATATTAACACTGTGCTGGCTTCCAGGCCTCTCTTTGCTCCTACATGGCTCCTAAATCCCTCTTCCCAAACCCTACGCTGCTGGCTCCGGCTCATTGTTCATGCTACAATTCAAATGTTACTCCCAATGGTGAGCCAGGCAGATCTGACAGTCCCCCCGCCACACTTTTCCTGTTTGTTTTGTGGTCCTTTTTTTTTTTTTTTTGGTTTTTCGAGGTAGGGTCTCACTGTAGCCCAGGCTGACCTGGAATTCACTATGGAGTCTCAGGGTGGCCTCGAACTCACGGCTTCCTCCTACCTCTGCCTCCCGAGTGCTGGGATTAAAGGCGTGCGCCACCACGCCCGGCTTGTGGTCCATTTTTAAATGACAAATAATCATGTAAGAATCATTTATCAGGCTAGAGAGATAACTTAGTGGTTAAGAATCTTGCTTGCAAAGCCTAAGGACCTAGGTTCAGTTCCCCAGAACCCATGTAAGCCAGATGCACATGGTGGCACATGCATCTGGAATTCAATTGCAGCGGCTAGAGGCCCTAGTGCACCCATTTTTTTTCTCTCTCTCAATAAATAAATAAATAAATAAATAAATAAATAAATAAAAATAATTTTTAACAAAAGAAACATTCATCTATTTTCTTTTATTCATTCATTCTTTCTTTTTTTTTTTCTTTTGAGGTAGAGTCTCACTGTAGCCCAGGCTGTCCTGGGACTCTCTGCAGTCCCAGCCTGACCTTGAATTCACAGCAATCCTCTGCTTCCACCTCCAGAAGGGAGGGTTGAGGTGAATGATGTGTGCTGCCACGCCCGACTTCTGTGGTCCAGGGGATGGAACCCAGGGCCTTGAGCAAGCTAGGCAAGCATTCTTTAATTGAGCTATATCTTCAGTCCCAATAATAACTGTTATCTTGATTAATTCTTTTGTTTTAATAGGAGCAATGAACAATTTTGAAAGAATATATTTAGGCTGGGAAGATGAGTCAGTGGTTAAAGGCACTTGCTTACAAGCCTGTTGGCCTGGGTTTGATCCCCTTCTCTCTGTCTTAAGTAAATAATTTTTTTTTTAAAGATTTAATTTCTAAGTGTTTTCCATCTCATTCCCACCTTCTATTTTGGGTCTGTTGCATGCTACTGTCTTCCAGATTATTTTTTAAAACTAAACTTTTATTTTAAAACAGGTATTAAATTTACAAATAATGCAAAAAATAGTAGAATTCCCAATTATCCTGCACTCACTTCCCCCTATTATTAACATGTAATATTAAAAGGATACATTTGTCACAGTGAATGAACCAATACTGATAACAGCATTATGAACTAAGGTCCATGCCCTATGCACACTTCCTTAGGTTCTATCTGAGGTTCCTTCTGGGCTGACATCCCCAATTATCTTTCTAAAAATCATATATTTTTTTAATTATAAGAATAACACATGGGGCTGGAGACATGGCTTAGTGGTTAAGCACTTGCCTGTGAAGCCTAAGGACCCGAGTTTGAAGCTCGATTCCCCAAGACCCACGTTAGCCAGATGCACAAGGGGACGCACGCGCCTGGAGTTCGATTGCAGTGGCTGGAGAATGTGGCACGCACATTCTCTCTCTCTGTGTCTCTTTCTCTGTCTGTCACTCTCAAATAAATAAATGAAAATTTTAAAAAAAGAATAACACATGCACATGCTACTTATTCAAATACAACAGAAGCTTATAATATAAAATAATAAAATAAAATAGTATTACTCCCTTCTTTCTGTCCCAGTCATATTACTCAGGGAAAAGCGCTGTTAACAGTTCCTTATATGTCCTTCTGAGATATAGATATATACATGCATACATACATACATAAAGATGAATGTGTATTTTCTTGTTTCCTCTGTACCTGGAGGCCCTAACTCACTTTTTAAAATGATTAACTATTTGTGTGTGTATGTGCATGTATGTGTGCTGTGTATGTATGTATGTATATGTATGTATATATGTGTATGTATATATGTGTATGCATACGTGCATGCCACAGTACACATGTGGAGGTCAGAGGATATCCTCTAAGTGTGGGTCCTCTCCTTCCACCTTGTTTGGGACTGGTTGTGGTTCACCACTGGAAAGGTCAGACCAGCTGGCTGAGAGCGTTGGGATTCTCCTGACTCACCTCCCTTGACTGTAGGCATGCTGGGATTGCAGACACGTGCACCACTGTACATCAGCTTCCCAGGGGTGCTGGAGAGCTGAACTGTGGCTGGCAGTTTGCAGAGCAGGCACCTCTACCCACTAAACCATCATCCCAGCTCCACAACTCATTGTTTTAAACCCACCAGATAGCATTTTACATATATATTTTTAAATTTATTTTGTTTATCTTTATTTGAGAGCAACAGAGGCAGATAGAGAGAAAGAAAGAGAGAGAGAGAGAATGGGCACCCAAGGGCCTCCAGCCACTGCAAACAAACTCCAGATGCATGCGCCACCTTGTGCATCTGGTTGATGTGGGTCCTGGGGAATCGAACCTCAAACCGGGGTCCTTAGGCTTCACAGGAAAGCGCTTAATCACTAAGCCATCTCTCCAGACCCCCAGATAGCATTTTATTATATGAATGTATCATAATTGATTTGACTAGTTCCTGTGATAGACATTTAGGTTTCTTTCCTTTTTTTTTTTTTTTTTTTTTTGCACATTACAATCAATACTATGAAGAACATTTATCATTATGTACTTGACCAAATATATGTACAATAAATTCTTATAGATGACTCCCATCCAAGGATATCTGCACTTCATTTTCATAGCTAGATATTGCGAAAGTGCTCCCCACCCCGCCAGACTGCCCTGCTTTACATTTCCATCAAGGGTGTGAGTGAGGCTCTTTGCTCAGGCCTTCATCAGCAGGGACATGCTATCAAACAGGTTATTCAGACTTCCCAGGGAAGCTTCACATCTTCCATCTTCCTCTCACCCCGGCTGGAAGTTTTCTTTGCTTTTGTTTAGCAACCTGGTCACTTCCAGTTTCCTTAAGGGTGGGGTGGGGATGCCCTATATTTTTTCCCCTATACTTCTACTCTTGATTCCCTTCCCTCACTTCTCCAGCAACCTCATTTTTTGTTGTTTTGTTTGTAGTTTGATGAGGTAGGGTCTGGCTCTAACCCAGGCTGACCTGCAATCTACTGTGTCGTCTCAGGGTGGCCTCGAACTCATGGCAATCTGCCTACCTTTGCCTGCAGCAACCTCATTTTCCCTGCTCACAAATTTCTTGGGAGCTCAACATGACTGAACAAAAGCCAGACAGGGGTTCCCTATTCTCCCAACCTGCTACTTGCCTGAACCCTGACAGACTGTTAAGGAAGAAGCCTGAAATCCTTAATCTGGGTCAAAATATCAGCAGGGTTACATACACTCACCTTGAGGTCACCTGGGAAAAACAACAATTAGGAAAATTCTGCACTGTTGCCTTGGTTAAACTCGAATCTCTTATTTTCCCCGTGTATTCCACATCTGGATAGGGCTCCTCTCTGAATCAATAGCTCATAGTTCCCATTCATGACTTCTTCATGTACTGCTCCAACGTTCAGGATGCAAAAGTAGGGTATAGGAAAAAAATCTAGAAGCGGCAGAAGGAAGCGTAGGAACAAATAGGCAGAAAGGGTAGAGCTAAAGAGGCAAAAGGCAGCTTAGGGGGAAAAGGCAACTTCTTACGGCTTTTAAGAAGAGTTCTGTGCCTCGTTTCACCACCACTCCCTTCATTCCAGAGCTTTAAAAACAGACCCATCAGGCAGGGCTAAATTGGAGGGTGGAGCATGGTAGGAAGGGAGTAAAAGTTTCTTATTCTTACTGCCACCTCCTCCCAACTTCTTACCCGGCAAAGCTCTCTCCACCTCCAAGAATCAGCTTAATAGAATAAACCACTTAGGGCTAAGACTCAGGAACAGCCAGAGACCCCACAATCTCCTTGCCTATTAAGCCTCTTAGAAGTTAGAATGCTGCTAAAGAAAGTAATATTATGGCCAAGCTACTTAGAAAGAACATGGGGAGGGGGGGTGGGCTGGAGAGATGGTTTAGTGGTTAAGGCATCTGCCTGAAAAGCCAAAGGATCCTGGTTCAACTCTCCAGGACCCACGTAAGCCAGCTGCACAAGAGGGTGCACAAGAGGTCTGGAGTTGGTTTGCAGTAGCTGGAGGACCTGCCATGCCCATTCTCTCTCTCTCTTTTTTTCTCTCTCTCAATAAATAAATAAATAAATAAACAAACAAATAAATAAATAAAATATAAAAAAAGAAAGAAAGAACACAGGGGATGCAATGTGAGAAAGAGGGAGGCCAGTTTGGGGGTGTATGAGCATCTATGATCAACTAATGAGGATGGGGCAGGGGAGATGTTGTGGAGAGGAGCAAGTCACTAGCTGTGAGAATAAACGCTCCTGTAAGTCTTTCCACCAACATGCGATTTAGGAGCAGAGCAGTTCTAGAACAATCTGGATAGGTTAAAAACAATTTATCTCTTTTTTCTTTTCTTTTTTTTTTTAAACAATTTATCTCTTAGGATGACTGGGAAAATGTAGCCTTGAACTTTGCATAAGTATAGTAATTCAAAAATAAGACAAATAGGGCTGGAGAGATGGCTTAGCAGTTAAGGCACTTGCCTGCAAAGCCAAAGGACCAAGGTTCAATTCCTCATGACTGACGTCAGCCAGATACACAAGGTGGGTGGCACATGCGTCTAGAGTTCGTTTGTAGTGGCTGGAGGTCCTGGCACACCCATTCTCTCTCTCTGTCTTTCTTTCTGTGCCTCTCTCTCTCTTAAATAAAATAATACTAATAAGACAAATAAAGCCACCTGGAACAGTTCTTTCTCAGCTCTTCTGTCCCTCCCAGTGATGCAAGTGTTCTGTCCCTTTCCTGTCTTCTTTCCAGAAAGTTGCTTGCTGCTGAGTGGCTGGCCAATACAATACTTGGCTAATCAAACCCTTTTGCATCAGAAAAAGTCCTTAAGACTTACTATCCTTTCCCAGTTAGGAGCTAAGTATAGGATTCTAGTTATTTTTACCCTCTGCCTTTTGGGGAAGCTCAAGGAAGATGGTCATCTGAAGTCATCCTTACTCCAGCCCACATGTAACCAGAGTCAGGAAAAACAAAACACTAGAGGTACCAGCTCCTTAATATTGACTGGGAATTTATCCAGCTTTCAAAAGACTGTCACAAGCCAGCCAGGCATGGTGGCACAAACTGCAACCCAGCACTTGGGAGGTAGAGGCAGGAAGATCAATCATTAGTTTAAGGTCATCCTCGGCTACATAGAAAGTTCAAGGCCAGCCTGGTGTGGTGGTGCATGCCTTTAATCCCAGCACTTGAGAGGCAGAGGTAGGAGGATCGCAGTGAGTAAGGTCAGCCTGAGACTACACAGTAGAATTTCCAGGTCACCCTAGGCTAGAGAAAGAACACACCTCAAAAAAAAAAAAAAAAGAAAGAAAGAGAGAAAGAAAGAAAGTTAGTTAGTTCAATGTCAGCATGGACTACATGAAAACTTGTCTCATTTCCCCTCCACATAAAAAAAAAAAAGACTGCTACAACTTGCACAAACCCATGAGAGATCAAGGTTTTCCAGAGTCACTCTCCCTATAATGTGTTTGGGAGTAAAGGTAAGGGAGGCAGCCTGGTTCAAGATGTTTCAAATCTCCCCAAGCCCTTGTAATATTAGTTAGAGCTAACATTTATTGCATGCTTACTGCAAGCTAGACACTGTTATTAGGACTTTATTTTGTATTAACTAATTTAATCCTTATAGCCACTCTGAGATTGGCACTAGTGTTGGTTTCACTTTACCCTGAGGAAACAGAGACAGAAAGAATGGATGCAATTGTCTCACTTCTGAACTGGCTCATCTTAATGGAATATAGCTGTGAAAGGCTTTGAGTATCCCAGAGGCAGTCATCATAGTGCTAAGTTAGGAGTTAACAGATACTAAACATCACCACACCCATCCTGTCCAGGGGCAAATGTGACAAACTTTCTTTTAGATCATAAGTAGTAAGCCGGGTGTGGTGGCACACGCCTTTAATCCCAGCACTCAGGAAGCAGAGGTAGGAGGATTGCCGTGAGTTTGAGGCCACTCTGAGATTACATAGTGAATTCCAGGTCAGCCTGGACTAGAGCGAGACCCTATCTCAAAAAAAAAGAGTAAGTTTCGGGCACTGCAATAATACTGCAAACAGGCATCGTGCCTACCTATAGTGTGTAGTCCCTATACTGCCTATAGTCCTCTATACCTATATACTGTGGTAAGGATGACAAAGGCTGCAAGTGAGTAGAGTGTGCCTAGGCAGTGGCATCCTACAAAAGACCCCTACCATGTCTTCCATTACAAGGCCTGCCATAAAGACACAAAGTATCCTGAGTAGAACCTGACCCACAGAGAGCAGTTTTGTGTGTTTGTTTAGGCTGGGGATTGAACCCAGGGCCTATGCATGCTTAGGCAAATGCCTTACCACTGAGCTACACCCTCAGCTATCTTATTCTTAGCTCCTAAACCTGATCCATGTCTCCTGTTCCTGGAGGTTTCTTCCTTCCCATTAACTGAAGCCAGACTGCCCAGGTTTGACTTCCATTACTATATATATATATATATATATATTTACATATTTGCAAGGAAAGAGAGAGAAGGAGAATGGAAACATCCGAACCTCTAGCCTTTGCAAATGAACCCCAGATACGTGTGCCACATTGTGCATCTATCTGGCTTTGCGTGAATACTGAGGAATCAAACTCTAGTCCTTAGGCTTTGTAGGCAAGAGCCTTAACTGCTGAGCCATCTCCCCAGCCTTGAATTCCATTTTTGCTACTTCTCTTTTGTGTGTCAAAGCTTTCTGTACTTCAGTTTCCTCATCTGTAAATGGAGATCAATACCAAATTTCATAGGGATTAAAAAATATTTTATTTATTTATTTGAGAAAGAGGGAGAAAGAAGAAGGAGGAGGAGGAGAGAGGGAAAGAGGGAGAGCGAATAGGCCAGGGCCTCTGGATGCACACATCACCTTGTGCATCTGGCTTTACGTGGGTACTGGGGAATCGAAGCTGAGTCCTTTGGCTTTGCAGGCAAGTGCCCTTAACCGCTAAGCCATCTCTTCAGCCCTTGTAGGGATTTTATGAGCATGAAATTATTACCTGGGAATTGTGAATTATTACCTGAAAAGCATTCCAAATGGTGCCTGACACATAGGAAGGGCTCAAAATGGGTTAGCTACTCTTGTTAGGACGAACACTATGTTCCTGCTTTTACTCACAGTCATTTCACTTGCAATAAAAAGACTGAATTTAAATGCATATGGTACGGTTAGTTTAAGGGATAGGAAGTCTCTGGGACTAAATAGAAGGAGAACAGTTCCCCTGGGAAGTGGGAGGAATAACCCTGGAACTTGTTAATTAAGATCTTGTTAATGAATCTGCTTGTTAATGGTCTATTAAATAATCGCACAATGAAGTTTACCTCAGTGAGTCAAGTTCTTTTCAAATACTTGTTCTTTCCAGTCCTCCTGCCCCAGCTCTGACTTCTGCAGATGTCCCCTAAGGCCAAGCCCTTTCCTCACCTTCCCAACCCGATGCAGCCCTCTTGGTGTGGCCACGCTGGTCAGTGTAGCAAGGCTATTCTTACAGCCTGGGAAAGGACAGAAAGCCTCCTTCGTGTCACTTATTGCCACCAGGTCTCAAGGCACAGCACTATGCCACTGAATCAAAATAAAATATATCCCCCCCGCCCCCACCACACACACACAAAATAAGGAAAAGGCCTTGGCAGCGAAAGCACAGAGGCACTCTGAACTTTGCTGAGAAGAAAGGCAAAGGGTGAGTTTCATTCACTGGGAATCTGGCAAAATAAACTCACCTGAGATGTCTCACATCTGTATGGAAAGTGGCCCGCCAGTTTACCTTCACAGAAAGTTGACAGAAGTTGGGCAATTTTTTTTCCCCCAGATGCCAAAGAAAATATCAGTTCAGCTGATTCCAGGGACTGGACTCCTTTTTGCACCCCAACTTTAAGGCTGGAGAGGCTGAGTCTATGCTGAATGCTTGGGTACTACATTTACTATTTTGGTGCCCTAAGACCATTTTGCTTTTTGGACAGAGACTCTGAGAAGGATGTTTGTGTATTTATACTTTTCTTTGTTCAAGGTAGGGTCTCACTCTAGCCCAGGCTGACCTGGAATTCAGGCTAGCTCGAACTCTGTCTCCCAAGTGCTGGGATTTAAAAGGCATGTGCCACCACACTCAGCAATACTGTTGTTTTTAGATTATGAAATATACCTGTGCATGATGTCACACGCCTTTAACCCCAGCACTCAGGAGGCAGAGGTAGGAGAATCGCCGTGAGTTCAAGGCCACCCTGAGACTCCATAGTGAATCCCAGGTCAGCCTGGGCTAGAGTAAGACCCTACCTTGAAAAACCAAAAAAAAAAAAAAAAACAAAAAACAAAAAAACCCTGTAAAAGAAATATACCTGTGTGATCTTTTCTGACTCAGCAGCCCTGTAAGGTAGGACAAGGATTATTCACCACCTCCATTTCATATGTGAGGAGCTGAGGCTCAGGGAAACAGAGTGATCTACCCAGAGTCATACAGCTAGTACATGTCCATTCAGAGCTCTGGCTCCACGCACTTGCCTGTTACTGAACTGATCATTACCACCACTCATGTGTAATAAACCAGGAGGTGGCCAGCCCTGTACTGGGCCCTGGGTAGTCCTTAAGTCTAGGTCAAAGTAGGTTGGCAGCCTCAACAGAAATGAACAGAGACAGCAGTGGTCCTACATTCGTTTATTCTCATACCAAATATTTATGAGACCAAATGCTACATAAAGGGTACACACTGGGTAGAGTTACACCAGGATATCAATGAGTCCATGAGAGAGGGACAATTAAGCAAATGATTACAATGTAACATGATGAGTGTTAAAAGGGGAGGAACTGTGTTGGGGAAAAATACCATCCCCAACTCCAGAAGCTAGGTTGACCAGGCCCACGACTAGTCCACAAGTATCTGAAGCCACCTGGGTCACAGATAGTTCATGGTCCATTTAACTTTCCACCCACCAGCAACTGTCCCCAAGCAAAAAGCCAACCTGTGCAGGGTATGGTGACCAATTCTGCCACTGAAAGATTCCTGTTATCTCTCTTCCCCTAATTATTTCTGTACAAACAAGCGTTTGAAAGCTTGCGGTTGGGGAAGAGGAGAGGAGGCGAACAAAAACAACAGCTTCCAGCAAAGTAACCCCTCGGCAGCCCCTCCTGACAGCAGGACAGGGCAAGCAGGCAGCTGCTGGCCGGAGCCCAAGACGCACTGGCCTCCTGCACATCTGGCTAAGCACCTCTCGCCCCTGTGCTGGGCCGCCTCATAATGACAATATTGCACCAAGAAGGGGAGATCTGAGCACACGCAGTCAGCTGATCAGCAATAAGAGAGGCAAAGGGAAACAGCAGGAAGAGGAGCCAAAGCAAGGAGGCAGGGAGGGCGGGACCAGAGGCAGCTGATCCGGTGCTCCCCATGGCTGGAGCCTGGTAAGATGGTACGCTTCTGGACTCCTCCGTGGAATGCCATTCATCCTCTCTGCTTATCTGATCCCAACTCCCCTTCCTTTAAGACCAAACTCCTCTTCAACACCTTCTCTGACCTTTCACCCTGATAAATGATTTGTAAACCTCAAGGAACACACAAATAACTCAAGGCAGCTCCTTCTAAACACACAGTGCTCTGGGGAGGGTGGTAAGCAGGTCCACAGTGGGCCCTGGGAATCTCCATTATTGATAGTAGTCCTAATGCCGCCCTCTTCCTCCCTCCACACCACCACAGCTGATCTGAAGCAGCAGTCTGGAAGTCACCTTGGTTAGACTGTCTCCCTCTCCTCAAATCTTCAAACCCTTGCTGCCCTATAGCTCATATGATCACTTCTTTTTCATGTACACAGCCTCACTACTCACCTTGACCATGAGACCCCCAAGAAGAGGAAGTGTGATCTCCCACTTCTCTGATTCCCCTGTGGACGGCGCTGGGCAAAACGCTCTGCACACAGAAACTCAGGAAATGCAGTGGATGTAGAGAGATGCTAAAGATAAGAGGCCGGGAAGGAAACCACAGTGGGATGGCAGAGCGCGGAGGCCCCGCTGCAAAACACTGGTTTTAGTGTGCCTGAGTGTGCCAAGCTAGAACAACGGTTTACTTTGCTTGCTCGCTTTCTTGCTTTCTTTCTTTCTTTCTTTCTTTCTTTCTTTCTTTCTTTCTTTCTTTCTTTTCTTCTCTACTCTTTCAATAGTCTTGGCACTACATGCTAAACCTACCCCATGAATGTCAAATCTGAGCAATGTACCTCCCATAGGAATCTCTGCCAAGAAACTGTGCCAGGAATCTGGGTGCTTTGTGGCTTAGTTAAGGTCACATGAGCATTCTAGGTCCTGAGACTTACTAGGTCTCTGTCTCTGTATAGGGCAAAGCACAGACGTGACTATGAATGTCAGTAAAAAAGACAAGAATCCTTATCAACGTCACTAAACACTAGCAGGGTAATGACTTCTTCCAGCAAACAGTTCCTGAGTATCTACTCTGTGCCATGGGTCTTCTGATGTTAAGATATATGTCATATATCATCAGAAATGATTTTTTAAAAAATTTTTTTTGTTTTTATTTATTTATTTGAGAGTGACAGACAGAGAGAGGAAGAGACAGAGAGAGAGACAGAGAGAGAGAATGGGTGCACCAGGGCTTCCAGCCACTGCAAACAAACTCCAGATGCGTGCGCCCCCTTGTGCATCTGGCTAACGTGGGTCCTGGGGAATCGAGCCTCGAACCAGGGTCCTTAGGCTTCACAGGCAAGTGCTTAACTGCTAAGCCATCTCTGCAGCCCATCAGAAATGATTTTATAGTGACTTCTCTTTAGAATGCAACTTTAAAAGCCAGACCCTGTCTGATGTTGGGCCTCAGAACCACATGATACCACATGGGTACTGCCAAGAAAGTGTGGCTATGGGACGAAGTGCTGTCACCATCAGAGGCTACGTCTCAGATCCTAGCAAAGAGAAATGCCACCTTCACTTGATTGGCTCTGGAGTTCTGTTTTTTCACCTGTAGGTGCAATACTTTGTCTAAAACCTCAAACTGTTGTACCTAGCTGCTTTGAATAAATAACCTCTTCTTGGTTTTTGGATATTAAAGACTGTTTGCTCCCTGACTCCTAAGAAAAGATCAGATACTCTCCCACTTCTAATCCTGTGGCATTTTATACTTCTCCAATAACAGCATTTTCCACAACACTCTGCATTTGCTAAACAAAATTTAAGTTCCTGTGCTGGGAAGATGGCTCAGTGGTTAAAGGTCCTTGCTTGCAAAGCCTGCTGGCCCAGGTTCAATTCCCCAGTACTCATGTAAAGCCAGATGCACAAAGTGGTATGCATTTGGAGTTTTTTGCAGTGACAAGAGGCCCTGACATGCCCATACTATCTCTCTGGCCCCCTTTCTCTCTCAGCTAGAAAATAAGCTAAAATATATATTTTTAAAAGAAATAGGGTTGGAGAGATAGTTTAGCAGCTAAGGTGCTTGCCTGCAAAGTCTAATGACCCAGGGTTCAATTCCCCAGTACCCACATAAAGCCAGATGCACAAAGTGGCCCACCCATCTGGAGTTAATTTTGAGTGGCTAGAGGCCCTAGTGCACCCACATTCTCTCTCTCTCTCTCTCTCTCTCTCTCTCTCTTTCTCTCTCTATCTCTCTAGCAAGGAATGAGCTATCATCTATCCTGCTCATCCATTTTGTCCCCAGCACTGAGTATGGAGCCTGGAAACATGTAAGAGGTCAGTAAACATGGCTGAATGAATGCATCAAACTCTACCAGTGATGGGCTATACCATAGTTTATTGAGTATCAACCAATAAACAGCCAAGGCAAAGCAGTCTCATTCTTTCTCCAGCATCAATATCGTATGGGGACAGAACTGGAGCTCCTAGAATCACCCCAGTGCAGACTCTAGGAGGCACTTGCCATTATCAAAGATGGGTTCAGTGCTCCAAACTCAACATAACAAGAGCTATACTAGCCATAAGTCCCAATGCCAGATCTGTCACTGGCTTGCTAGTAAGGTCCCCTTCAAGTTACTCAGTTTCCCCTAGACTCAGCTTTTTCATGAAGAGGGTGGTTTTGAACACTGCAGCACCTGGCTTGATGAGGAAATGACAATAAAAGCTGTCACAACTTCAGCGGGTAGTTGGAAGGAGGCAACATTTGCACTGAGGCATTCCGTGGTTCAGAAAGGGTTAATCGCACATGTCTGGGTTCTTGTACCGTAAATCAGCTTTGACTGCTGCTCAGGGCGAATGAAGCCCTACCAGGTTGGCCTGTCAGGAAGGAAGCCCATGCGTCCAGACTTTTGTTGTTCTAAGGATTTTTTTTTTTTTAATTTTACTGCTCAGGAAGGAAGCCAAAGCCTAGGCCCTAACTGTAGTCCTGCTGATTCCTTCCCCCCGCATGTGCCCCTGCCCTTACCTCTAAAGCCACCTAGACTCCCCTCTCACCTCTCCCACCATCCCTTCTTAACTAACATTCTAGCATTTGGACTTCAATCTCAAACTCCAACCACTTTCTTTAAAAACTAAAAATTAGGTCTGAAGAGATGGCTTAGTGGTTAAGGCACTTGCCTGCGAAGCCTAAGGACCCAAGTTCTATTTACCAGGACCCACATAAGCCAGATGCACAAGGTGGTGCATGTGTCTGGAGTTTGTTTGCAGTGGCTGGAGGCCCTGGTGCACTCATTCTCTCTCTCTCCCTCTATCTGCCTCTCTCTCTCTCTCTCTTTTTTTTTTTATTAGTCAGTTCTGTATTCAGCAAATACAGTCAGTTTGGTACCATTATTAGGCTCATCCATGACCTACCCCCTCCCCTTGGCCCCTCCTTGTTGAGGTATACGGGTCATGCATTGTGGAGTTAGCCCACAGTTATGGGTAAGCTAAATGTCTCTGCATATCATGACCCAACATGTGACTCTGACATTCTTTCCGCCCCCTCTTCCGCAAAATTTCCCTGAGCCATGTTGGGTTCATTTTTGGTCTGCTTCAGTGATGAGGTGTTGGGGGCCTCTGAGGCTCTGGCTCTCTGATTTGGTAGGAGTTGATTTTTCTCTGTGCTGATCTCCTTCCCCCTTGTGCTGGTGTCCGGTTCATCAGGAAAACAGCCCCCTTGCTTGTTTCTCCAATTTTTCTTAGTTTCAGCCGGGGCCCTGCCTCTCTCTTTTTTAAAACAAATATTTATTGTTATTTATTAGAGACAGAGAGAGAGGGAGAATGGGTGTACCCGGGCCTCTAGCCACTGCAAACGAATTCCAGACGCATATGCTACCTTGTGCATCTGGCTTATGTGGGACCTGGAGAATCGAACCTGGATCCTTAGCTTTCGTAGGCAAGCACCTTAACCACTAAGCCATCTCTCCAGCCCCTGCCTCTCTCTCTCTTAAATAAGTAAACAAATAAATAAAATATAAAAACTAAAAATTAGCCAAGCATGGTGGTGCATGCTTATAATTCCAGCATGCAAGAGGCTGAGAGGCAGAAGGTTCATCATGAGTTTGAGGCCAGTCTGGGCTACACAGTAAATTCTAGGCTAGCCTGATCTACAGAATGAGGCCTTGTGTCAAAATTAAAAAGAAGGGGGGGGCTGGGAAATTGGCTCAGCAATTAAAGGTGTTTGTTTGTAGAGACTGACAGCCTGGGTTTGATCCCCCATGCTTACATAAAGCTAGACGCACAAAGGGCACATGCATCTGGAGTTCATTTGCAGTGAATGGCAAAAGACCCTGTTATGCCCATACTCTCCTGCCCCCTTTGCAAATAACTAAATAAATAACATATATGTGTATATATATATATGGAGGTAGAGTCTCAATGTAGCCTAGCTCAGGCCAACCTGGCACTTTGTAGTCCCAGGTTGGCTCCAAACTGGCGATGATCCTCCTACTTCTGCCTCCCAAGTGCTGGGATTAAAGGTGTGTACTACCACGCCCAGCTTAAAAATATTTTTTTAGTAAAATTAATTAAAATTAAGAATGCTCAGCATTTTATTTCTTACTACCTGCACACCTTCATGCCTACTTATGTGAAGGGACTGGTGACAGAGAGAGAGCAGAATTGGGTGTTCCATATCTGCAAAGACATGGTGTCCACACAGAAATGAACTACTTCCTTAAAGGGAGCCCTGAGGAGCTTATGGGATGGATGCTGCCATCAGTGGCTATTTCTGCTACATGGTATCTGCGTAAGCAAAAGTCTTTCCCAACATGAGCCATTCTCTGAAACAGACTTAAACCCAAGGTAGACAGAGTCAGTCTCTCCCACTCCTCTCTTCTCCCACTGACATGCTGAGTCATTCTCTAGTGTCCCCAAGTCCCAGTGGGCTTTCTTTCTACAAAGAGAAAAACACTGAGTTTATTTGTGCGCAGGAGTAATGGACAGAGCTCTTTTACTCCTCTGAGGATGAACACAGACACTAGGAGGGAAGTCTGTCCCCGCCCAGCCCTGCCCTCCCTCCCCTGCTAATCCCTCCCCTGCAGCCCCCCTCCCCACCTCAGCCCTGCTGCTGTATTTCTCTCCTGACCTGCAAGGCCCCGTCAAGCCCTGTCCTAAGCCTCCCCCAAGCACAGACAATCCATCATGCTGTGGGACTGTGACACACACAGATGGGGGAAGGTTCGCAGATTTGTCTCACGCAGGCAAGAGGGGAAAAAGTGTCTGGGTAACTTAAAATCTAAGGTTACACTAGAAATTCTGGGACTTGGCATTCTAATACTAGTCAAATACCATTATAGCAAATCAGATTAGATATGGCCCAAATCTGTATCACTCACAAATTCTAATAAGCCATTTATTTCAAACACTATTTGATAATAGAAAATTCTAGAAGAAGGAAACATGGGGTCCAGATTCTCTGACCTGGGCGGCTGCCTAGACTCTAACCTAGTCAAGTCACTTCTGGACTAGGACTCTCAGTCTCTCTAACTCTAATATTAACTTGCTTCTAAATAAACCCAAGGCTAATCTTGGTGGCCGGATGATAATGAAGGGCGGCGAAGCAGCTGGTCATCACAGAAAAGGGCTTTCGAGCCTCTCTCCCTCCCTCCCTCCCTCCCTCCCTCTTTGCACATTGCCATAAGGCATGAGTGTGTATGAAAGGATCCTGCGGACATTCTGGTTGTTAATGACCCTGTGTTTGGCTACATCAGTGTTTCTAACAAGGAAGATTAAACCACCACATTCTTCTGGAAATAATAGCGGGCATTAAGTATGGAACACTCAGTATGTATGAGGAACTGTTCTGAGCACCCTCTGTGTGTTTCCTCTCATCCTTCAGGGCTTCACAACAACACTTTTAGCTTGTGCAATTCCCATTTTACAGGTGAGAACATCAAGGCCCAGACAGATGAAGTAATTTGTTGAGAGTCACGCAAGAAGTAAGTGAACCGGCCAGCATTAAACTCCACAGGCTACACTCGTTGTGACGATGTTATATTGCCTTCCCACCTTTGATGTGAAACACGTTCACGTTGAAGCTCAAAGGGGCAAACACAGCTTTTATTCCTCTAACAGGTATTTATTATGCTAGGCTGCTCTCACTTGGTTTAAATCAAACTCCAAAAAGCAAGGTCAAATGAGAGCAATATAGGATTAGCTGGCACCTAAATGGGAATCATATACCTGAAAATAAAGTGAAGGCCTTTCTAGGGCTGGCCCTTGCCCCCTCCCTACAGAGTTCTGTCTCTGCTGCTCTAAGATGGATGCAAAGCCATAAGTCTCAGCCTGCAAATGAAATTCAGTGGAAAAGCCACCTCTCATCTGGTGAGTCACACTAGGCTTACTGGACTTGATTTCTCATGAGACTGGGCCCAAAGGCGCCTTCTTCGCCCTTGGCTCCAGACTCATGAAAGCTCCAGATCTGCTAAGGAAAGGTACAGAGCACAGCACTGGGTCTCTCCTTAAAAACACAACGTTCATTTCCTTTAGGTCGTCCGCAATGAGGACACACTCCACAGAGAAAACTGACAGTCAAATATCTGAATTGCCAGATGGTTCTATGTGTCTACTCCCCCCCCCCCCATCACTTGACTGTTTCCAGCTTCCACTTAGGATAGAGGCAGAAAGTTTGTTTTTTTTTTTTTTTTCTAAAATGCATGCCAGAAGCAGTTCAGTATTTATGGACTCCACCATAGGGGGTGTAATGCTGTAGGAAAACATTTGGGAAAGGGATATACTCCACTATTGGGTTCTTAGAGAGTTAGGAGAAAAAAAGTAATTTTCTTTTTTTTTTTAAGTTATGAAAGATTTTTAGTACCCCAAGTAATCAACAAAGTAAGTCCATATTGGAGAAAGGGGATTTCACATTATTTCCTGAAAAACTCCCTACCTTTTCATCATTGAAACTCAAGGCCTAAGCAAACTCTTCCTCTCTTCTTAAGCCTCAGAGCCTTTGGAATTAGCAGAGCCTAAAGTGCTGGACTGGCAGATTGTTGAAGACTTAAGTGTAGACTATAACTACCACCCTCAATGTACCCAATCCTCAGCTAAAACTTACTAAACCCTTTCATATGCTTGGCACCAATGCAAAATGAATCTTTTTTTAAACACTAAAGCTAAAATATGATTGAGATAATAGAAAAGTCTAGTGCTGTGGGTGAGGCTGGAATGGGATGAACTACTACTGTTTACCTAGTGTCTACCAGACTCTACTGAGTCATATCACACAGTCTATCACTTCTGTAGGCCCAAACCCATAGTGCCAACTCAGAACCTTGTACCAGCAAAAGCATAACAAAGTTCTTTTGTAGAAAATCCTCCTCCTTGCTCCAAAGAAAGAGATATTTACAAATCCCCACACACTTTGAAGATGAAAACACATTCTGTTGGACCACAAATGTGTAACTGAAATGATACTTGTTAAATTTTTAAGGCGATGTAGGAGCTGTATAGCAATAAATTATTCTTAAGTCTGCAGTTGATCTTTAAGAGGGAGAAAAATGGTGCTGAGGAATATTTCTAAAGTGTTATATTCAAGCCTAAAAATTATTATTTTGATGTTAAGGTCATGTGAAGTTTACAACGAAATGTGTCATCACTCCAAATCTTAAGTATTTGTAAAGAGTAGTTTCAACGTGTGCTCTGATATTTATTAACCAGATGGATGTGGTTAATGAGTTAACAAGAAAAACCATTAAAAAATATAACTCTATTAAATGCATTGTCACTACAAATCCTAAGTATTTACAAAGACTACATTTCAATGTGTGCTAATATTTATTAACCAGATGGCAACAGTTAATAAGGGTTAAAACTAAGAAAAATCAATATAAAAATATAATTCTATTTTTCAAATCCCTCTTCCCTGCCCAGTAAGGAACGAGGGTGGGGAAAAGAGGAACTTTTGTTATTTGGATACAATGTGTAGTGTAGTGTTTTGTTTTGTTTTCAAACAAACAAACAAAAAGAGGGCCACCAAATAATCAACCTGGGGCCGGTGACCGGAAGGCAGTCCCAGGAAAACTTCCCCCGGGGAAGAGTTCCAGAGACTCGCGGGACTTGACCACAGCCCCGGCTGTGCTGGCTGGAGCCTCCCACCGCCGGAGGCCACCGCGGCTCGCCTCGCCCGGATCCCTGCCACGCCGCCTGCCATTCACCCCGACTGGACTTGGGGACAGAAGCTCCCGAACACTCTCCACAGCAAGCGCGGGAAGGGGCGGGGGGAAACCCTGAAACCTCAAAGTCGAGGTGCCCATGGGGAAGGCTGGTGCAGAGGCGTGCATGTGCGGGTGTGTGCGTGTGCGCGTGCACTCGTCCATCCTCCGGTCTCCGCGCCGGCTTTCCCTCCCTCTCGGGCTCGGAGCGCCGCCCGCGCCGGGTCCCGCGCTCCCGGGCTCACGCACCCACCTGCACCTCCCTCCGGGTCCCTGTCACCCGGACATCCGCGTGGGGGTCCCTCCCCTCGTCTGCCCCCCCCCCCCCACTCTCTCTGATCAGACGACGCACGGGGAGCCGACCCAGGGCTGGGTTCTCAGGGCGACTTGGGGCCGTGGAGGGCCGGGCGGAGGGTCCCCGGCGGGTGGCGGAGCGCGCCTCTCCCGGGGTCTCGGGGTGCTGCTCCCGCCCCCCCCCCCGGACGCACTTCACCCCCGCGGCGTCCGCGTCCCGCCGGGCGAGGCGAGGCGAGGCCGCGGGCATTTCTGAAAGCACTCGAGAGCAGCCCTCGGCTGGCGGCGGCCGGGTGGTGGGGGTCCTTGGCACGGGGTGGCCTTCGTCCCCGGCCCGTCCTCGCGCCCTCCCCCACAACGATCAATGACCAGCCACCCTGCTGCCGGGAGCGGCCCGGAGGAGGAGGCTGGCTGGCGGCCGCGAGGACACGGCAGCCGGGATCACTTCTGCATGACAATTGATGATGGGAGGGAGGGAGAGAGCGGGGGAGGGTGGGCGGCCGCGGTGTCCGTTTTCTCACCATGGTGATTAGGCATTCCGGCCGTGCGAGGGAGGCCGCCGCCCGCAAGACGGGCAGCAGCGCGGCCAGGGCCCGGGCAAGAGCGGGGAGCCAGAGCGAGCCCCGGCGCCCGCCGCCCGGCGAGCAGAGCCAAGCCAGGCCAGATGGCTCTGCAGCCATCAGGGGACCGCTCCCCGTCCAGCACCGGCCCCACTTTAGCTGTGCAAACATTTCTTTATCCCAACAAGACAATTAAACCCGGCAGCATGAAAGGGAGTATCCATGACTGTGTTGGGAGTGAACAACCAGAAACAACCGCACACATCACAGGAGTTCTTGCCCCGCGGGAGAAAGGGGTGGGGCTGGAGGGTGTGGGGGGGGGGGGAGAGAAAAAAAGCGGTTACATCTAGGCAGTCAGGACGGAGGCAGTCCTCTTTCTGGTCATTTGCTGACCCCTCACACTGGTCGTCTGCTCCAGCTGCAATCCAGAGGTGGACCCTGGGCACTGATCCCCTCCCTCCAGACCAGGCTAATGCCCCTGACCATTCCAGTCCCAGAGTCCTTGGAAGTGTCTCCAGCCCCCATGATGTCAACTGGCCTTCATTTCAGGCTGGTTCTTAGGACACAAGTTCTTCAGTGACACGTCTCAGAGTGCAAAATACCATCTCCTCTTAAGCTAGGTGTGGTGGCTCATGCCTGCAAACCCAGCACTCAGGAGGCTGAGGTAGGAGAATCACCATGAGTTCTAGGTCAACCTAGGCTACAGAGTGAGTTCCAGCTCAACCTGTTCTAGTGAGACCCTGATTCAAAAAAGCAAGACAAAACAAAACAACAACAACAACAAAATCTCCTACTTGGATCTTTTAGGACCTGAAGATGACTTTTCAAATACAAGGTGAGAGCAAAGCAATAACATGCAAGAACTGCTGTGAATCCCGGGGTTTCCTGCTTAAATGTGAATGTGCCTGACACAGAAAAAGGCCAAGGGAAGAGGGCCAAGCAAAGCTACTGATGGTCAGTGCCCAGTGCCCATTCCTGGAGTGAGCCAGAAGACTGGGCCAGTCACTGCTCCATGGAGGCAGTTCTGAGCCCCCTCAGTCCAAGGGTAGGCATGCATGCCAACTCCAGTTTGGGGTTAGACAGGCAGACTAGCTAGCCAAACACTGTCACCCAGGCAGGAGTCTGGGCAGAGGGAGAGCCAAAGAGAACCATCAGGAGATACACATGATAGGAGCCAGAGTGCTGAGAACACCAGGCAGTGCACAGAACTTACCTTTCCTTTTGTTGTCAAGTTTCCTTAATGAGAAATGTTTATTTTAAAGGCCCTGGGAAACATATCTATAGACACCTCCTATGTAAGACACAACATGGGCTATTCGTAATTGGTCTATAAATTTTAGCATCATTTCCGTGGACAAGGAGCCTTGGGGACTGATTCAGGGAGCGACAATAAACAGGAATTACCTTAGTCCCCTTCCTGGGGAATTATGCATCCTCCATGAATGGCTTTTCACAAAAAACACTTCTCCCATTTTCCAGAGCAAGTAAGTCAGTTCCTGCAGAGCAAAGGCTTCCTTGTTCCACAGAGCACAACACCTACCTCCGGATCACCTGTGACACCAGGTGGATGGACAGGCAAACAAACTGGAATCATCTACTAGGAGAGAGGACACTTTACCCGCATAGCTATACTTGTTTTTTTTTTTTTAAGCATATCTTATCACAAAAGAAATTCTGCCTATCAGCACCCAGAATTAAGGACCGAATATGTGCATTACACCGTGTCTGCAGGCCCCTCTTTCAGAGGCATATGGACATATATGCATGTGGATGCAGTGTGTGAACAGAGGCTGGCTGCCACAGTAAAAACTGTCAGTGTTTCCATCATAAAACTGAATTTCAATGACCTAAAATTCAGTCATAAAACTTCTACTCTGAGTAAGGGACACGTATACCCCCATCCTCCTCTTCTCCACCCCACCTACCAACAAAACTGTAAATGTTATAAAGCTAAATGATTGTTGGGGAGTTTTACTATTGTATTTGCTTGAATTTCTTTTATAGTTTATGAAAAATATTTGTATGAAAAGAACTGAAAAAAAATGAGTCAACCATAGCAGAAATTAATTCTAAATTTTAATAATTTAAAAGCCTAAAATATACATGGTTCAATTTGGCAGTGTGGGCAAAAGCACTGCATCCTATCTCCTGGCTCTTCTGAACACTTGCTCTCCTCTCCCCGCCCCCCATCATGGCCCCATCTGCCCCTAAGCTCTCTCTCCCTTTGGAAGCAGTCTTGTATACTGTCACTCGATTATCTGAGAAATATTACTTATTTCAAAACGGTTCTGTAGGGAGGACCCCAAAGGCATCTAGTGGGAATAATCAGGCCTTCTAACAGCCCTTAAATATGTATTTACATAAAACAGACCATAAATATTCTGACACACGTCGGCATATGACAGGAGCCAAGAAAGCTGCTACTGACTTTGTCATAGTGCTTCTTCAACCCTTCCTTGCAGCAAATGTTGCGCCTGCCTTCCAAAAACTCAAAATCAAGGCACAGATGTTGCCTAGTCCAGCCCTGCAAAAGGCAGCTACACCACCTGAGGCAAAGGAGGGAGAAAGAAGCACAAATCCAGGACTACCACAGTAGGGTGACAGTCTCCTCTTCACTCAGCACCTTTGTTTCATACAACTATAATAATGTGTGTACAGACATCCTCTACTCCCAGGCTCTCCTCTCGGTTTGTTATTCGTGTTCAAGAAAAAGAAGAACACAAAGTACTCTAGATGGGAAGAATATTTTAAACAAAAGGAAAAGGGTTTCAATTTATGTAACATGACAATTTGAAATAAAGAAGTTTCCCCACCCTTCTGATCAGAATCCCATTAATTTCAAGGTCAGAATTCCATTTCACTTTGGGAGACAGACTCATTTAATTTTTCTCCACCCAGGCGTATTCCTGTGTGAGGGATCCATCTCTATGGGGGACGGCACCACCACACAATGCAAACCAGGCACACAGAAGAGTTATGGCTCTGGCACTCAGAGGGGAATGGATAGCCACAGCTATGAGTTCTGACTTGACTAACAAGCTTTGGCCTGCTCTGGGAGTCTGATACCAGTTTGGGCTAACATAATAGCAAAATGGAGACAAGCTAGATGTGTTAGGTAAGAAAAAAGGAATCTTGATCTCTAGACGTTACTTTGTGACACATTAGTTTTGTGAAGATTTCATTTTCAACTTGCGCTTGGAGGAAAAAAGAGGAAGAATCAGTCACACCCTGACCCAGGGCAGGTTCTTTTCAGAGGTCAGTTACAGCTAGGCTTTATCACTTGTGCATCACTCACTCAATGAAAACTAAAACAACAACAGAAAAAACAAAAACAGTTCACCACAATGCCAACACCTGTCCAGCAGGTATACCTAAGTTGCAGGATCATGACATACGTGTCAACAGAAAGCGAAAAGGTGATGGAAGGGCGAGAGCTGGAGTGTGAGAGCCACGTCTCAGTTCTGCTGTCATGCTGTAGCCTTCTCCCTTAAGTGGGGAGGTCTCTGGCTTACAGATGCTGACATAAAAGACACACTTGCAACATATTTCAAAACCAAAGAGCGATGGATTTACAAGGCAGGTTGATTTTATGATGACTTTTATTGAAAAGGTACGCTGGGTTTAGACAGATGCCTTTTAGCGCAGGAAAGTTAACACAGTGCCTAATTCAAGGAGACAGCCTGAGGAAGCAGTGCCGACAGGGGAGAGAGAGCTGCAATGTCTCTATTACTCTCCTCGGCATCATAAAGAGAAGAGAGAAAAAAAAAAAGGTATTCCTGTTGGTGGTTATAGAGAGGATGGGAGCACAAAAATAAATAAATAAATAAAATAAGAGAAGAGGGGAAAGCAAACCTCAGATGTAGTTTTCTTAAGAAAATAATATGGAGCAAATCTTAGAACAAAGGGTTGGATGGAAAAACACCCTCAGTTCATAAATTCTCACCAGGCCTGAAGAAAACTGCTCTGTCTACCCACAGCTCAAACACTTCAAAACACAATTATTTCCTTTTTATATCAGAGCAGAAGATTGCAGGGTTCAGCACTTCTGGTCTACAAGTTCCAAATAAAGGTTAAGTTCCAACGAGAGTGAGCATAGCCGGAGTCCAACAAGGCACTTGGAGAGCATGAGAAAAGCCATTTCATAAGCAGAAATTAATAACAGTTGTGAACATCAGCTATGGCGCAGCCACACAGGTCAACCATGTCTAGTCCTACAAGTGTGCCCCGGGACAAGTGTCCAGCAAATCTGACAAATCCCAAGAGAAGCCGGCTTTCTAGCCTTGCAATTGGAAGGAAAACACAGCTGTTTGAAATGCTTTATGGTGACTGACAACACCTTTGTCCCTCTCTGAAAAATAGTCTGATGTGGACAAGGGCTGAGAGTTGTGAAAATAAAGTCACGTGGAGTCTGCTGGCTGTGGTACAATGGAAAACCTAAAACAATAATACTGTAAGGAAAGGAGGGATGGACAAGTTTCCTCAGGCTCCCCAAATTCCCTAGGAACCTACACTTTTTAATGACATGACCCTCACTTTAGTGTATATATGGCCCCCTCTTCCCTCCATAGTCCCCAAAGGAGCAACTAGCCATGTCCAAGGCAGACAGCAACTTGCCTCTGGTTTCAGAAAAACATTTCCTGCAACAGCTATATCGATGCTCATTGATGAGAGACATGAAAGTGTTAGCGACCCACAGCTAACACAAGGGATGCAGTTGGCCACTCCCATCACTGGGAGCGGATATAGTACCCAGACCTGTTGAACATTAGCAAGGCAGGGCTTGGGGAGGGGGGTTAGGGAGGGCTCCAACCAAAGTACTCACATCTGTCATTGCGATCCTCTGGGCTCGAGGAGGCTTCCCGGTCAGAGATGAGACCAGAGACAGCAAAGATCTTCTTTCCAGTGTCATCAACCTTAAGTGAACCGGGGGAGCTAGATGGTAGCTGAGTCCCAAAGTCATATTCCTTACCATCTGCATCGGAGAAACGCAGGTGGGGAGACTCCGGGTCATGGCAGTTCTTAAGTCTCTTGGCCGGTGTAAAGGCCGACTGATAGCTCTCCCGGTCCTCAGTGGATGCAAAGGGACGGAAGGCACCCACACCACTATGGTTCAGCATACTAATTGGGGTGCAATCTAGATTTGGGGGAGCAAACTGAGGGTGGAGGTGTAGTAAGGAAGGGGGGAAATCACGATTGGCAAAAGTGCCTGGCACCCCACCTTGCCGATGGTACATAGAGGCAAAAGTGTAGGAGCCATTGGTGAACGGAATATGCACATCCTTGTCTACTGAGACAGGTACGCCAAAGGGTCGTGGCTGCTGACAAGGGATGGAGGCATCCCGGCTGGCTTCCGCTGTGGATGCCAGGACCATCAGTGCTGGGGATGCCAGCGGGTTGGGAAGGTAGGATGAGTTCTCCATCTTGAAGGCTGCCCGGTGTAAGTCCATCGGAGTCTCTTTCAGTGGCCGGTGTCACACAAGAAGCAGTCTCCCCTGGATGGGAGGCCAACCTGCACCTTGGGTCAGGGTGGGGAATATTACTGGGGAATCATGCCCTTTGAAGACCTGCAGAGACAGCAAAGAGGGGGGAAAAAAGAGAGAGAGGAGGAAAATCAGAGGGAGGTTTTAAAAAAGAAAAAGGAAAACCCTAAATGATTGAAACACCATCCTTCTGGCTTACAGATGCTCGGGCAAGAGACACCACAGGCTTTAGGAGGCAGTGGGCAGCAGCAGCAGACCATTTTCATTCAGGAAAATCAATAGACAACTTACTGTGATGTACGCGTAGCTGACTTTGGTCCCTACACGTTCCGGGTGAAATGCGCCTGAGCCCAGCAAAGAAAAAAAATCATAAAACCTCCAAATACAATATTCCCTGAGCAAATGAGCTTTGGAAGGCCAAGTCACCCAGTAGATTAGGTGGGGGGTCTATATTTTAAAGGGCTTCCACCACTTATGGCAGGCCTGATGTTCAGGGACCAAGTTCTACCTATTTGATTCCCTGTATTTGCATCCTCTCTTCATCCCCATACTGGAAAATCCCTCTATCACACTCATCTAGACCACAAACATCTGTGCATATCAGTTGGTACAAATTGTAGATGTGGCTAAATCACACCCATTGCCAAATGCATAAACATACATCGTCAAGTATCATCTGAGATTGTGTTCAGAAAGAAGTGCTCTGTGAACAGCAGCTACATTATTTCTGATGCACACCCCTCTCAAATCACCCAGGCTTCCTATTTCTCTTTTTCTGAGAAGGAACAAAACCTTCATCAATAAAATGCCTGGCGCCTCTGACAATATTTAAAAACATAATGGGTGCCTTTGGCATATGCTCTCTAGAAGCGTCTGTCTTCCAGGAGCAGCAAAGAACGGATCGGTAATTTTAGTTACTAATGCACTCACTCCTAAGTAGATTTGTAAACCATCTCAGATTTGCCATTAACATTTAGAACAAAATGTTAACAAAATTTCTGACTTATTTTGTTCTGCTTATTGGCCCAGGCAGAGTTGATATCTAATAAAGGCCCCCGAACAAAGTAGAGTTCAGAGAGACTTCTTTCAGCTTCCCTTGTAAATTTAGGTTGTACATTTTCATAGACACTGATTCAGAATCAAATAAATTGAGTGGGGGATGGGCGGGAGCTATATATCAAAAGCCAAGAGAAAAAAGCAGGGCGTGGTGGCGCACTCAAGAGACAGAGGTAGGAGGATCACTGTGAGTTCGAAGCCAGCCTGAGACTACACAGTGAATTCCAGGCCAGCCTGAGCTAGAGCAAGATCCTACCTAAAAATCAATAAATAAATAGCTAAGAGAATATAAGACAAATAATAGGACTGATTAGATTCAAATCTAGGCACTCAGTAGAAACTGAATGAAGCTTACGATATAACCCCAAATCACCATTTGCTACATATTATAACCTATGAATTGAGAGTCTTATCAAAAATAAAAGTGGCCCCCTCCCTTTAAAAGCCTACCTCCATAATGGAGTATCGTTGGTATTCCCTCAACTACAGCATCCTCAGTTAAACTACAGATGAGTTCTCCCAGCTTAATGCAGTGCAAAGAGAGAGAGTATTTCCTACTTCCATCCTGTGGCAGACGTGTCGATGACTGTTATTAATTGGGAAGATGAGCGGACACCATCAGGCTGCTTCCTCACTTGGCATCTTTCCTTATAGACATCATTGCGAAATTACCAGATTATGTATCTCACATTAACGGAGTTTTCTCTCTTCCAAATTTTAAATAACTTTCCTGTCAAGTTATAGCAGTGCCTGGAATGATCTGCCAAGGACAGCCAGTTAGCCTGACAAGTCTGGGAATCCTGTTCTTGGCTGTTTTCAAGTCAGATTAATGGTCACACAACATGGATGCTCTGAAAGTGGGTCTAGGGCTGTTCCAAGGGTTCTGAGCAGATCTTCAGAACAGAAGTAAGTAACTGTGTGTCTATTACACCTTACATGAGGCTGGCTAGAGGGAAGGACAGACGTAACATCCTAGGGGTGAGGGGAGGAATGCTTTTCTCCCAAAATAACTCCCCCTAGGATTCACTTTCTATTTTAACTTCCTAGATCACCTCATTATGCTAAATGAGTTTCATAAATTAGTAATCTGGTGGCAGCACTGGACACTCCACAACACAGTGAATCACTCAAACCTGCTTATTCATTTGAAAACTTCATTATACTGAAAATAAATCAACAATATTTTTCCAGGCCACATCTTTTTTACTCCACTGGGTGGGCGTTGGCTTCTTGGGGGGCGGGAGGAGGGGTGCTTTTATTTCTCTCTTTTCTTTCTCTCCCCCTCCTCACATTAACAACTTGTATAAATGAGACTTCAGCAGACCACAGTCATTATGAAAATCTATAGTTAATACACTCCCAATGTCAAAATGTCATGGGTTTAAACACAGAACCCAAAATAAGAAAACTAACTGACCCTCTTAATTAAAAAAATATGGATTGTAAGATAATCAGCTTGATGGAGCATTTGGGTGACTGTAAAGAACCGGGCCAAGGGAAAGTAAGTAACTGTTACTTTTCTGCCTCTATGCTGATTTTTTTTAATTTAGCACTTCGTGCAAATCCAGATTAAAATAACTCCAGCTATTGATCCGAGCAGTGGAATTGACATTAATTTTAGTTCACTTCTCACTTTGCAAAGGGATCAATAGGAAGTAATAACAGCTGACATCCCCGCTGAAAGGAGGAGAAAGAAGGGCTGAAGACAGAAATCGAAAAGCAACCAAATAAATCATCAGCTACTTTTCCACGGCATCAGACAAACTCCAAACAGATTGCAAAAAGTCTTTGTTGAATTAACTAAACAAGGAGGAGGGATCAATCCACGAGGCTAAATAAATTGTCTGGTGGAGAGTGAGGTTGGACAGAGGGACCAACGACTATTGAGTTTTTTTTTTTTTTTTTTTTTAATTTTCAAATCCTTGAAGTGATGGGTTTGTCTCAGTTCAGTATGTGTGGGGGAGTTCGTTTCGGATATCATCCGCCCGACCCTGGTTTAAAGTGATTACAAAACGCCAGCTAGCTGAATAATTAGTGAGATTACTAATTGCGTGGTTAAACATGCCAGAACCAAGACAAATGAAGAGGCCGGGGGTTTAGAACGTGAATTATCTGAGGCTGGGATAGTGTGCAGAGCTCCGCGTTCTCCGGTGAAAACGAGCCAGTCACTCTCTTACAAGGAAAAAAAAAAAAAAAAGCCAGATTAAAAACTCCGGGAGAGTGGGCGATCTCCCGCTTCCCACTCTTGTCAGGGTCGGGGCCTCGTCGCCCGCGCCCGGGACAGTCGTGGAAGGAAGCGGTGCTGGGCCGCTGGGAGCCAAACCCACTTGCAAACGCCTGCCACAAAGCCAGCTCCTTCCCGAGCCGAGCTCAGGGCGCTCACCAAACTACGACTCTGCTGGCAATTAAAATGCACACACTACGCTCCTCGGCTTATTACAACAGGTGACATTTTTGTGGTCTCTGAACCGTTTCCAAAAGCCATGACTTAAAATAATAGAACAAATTAAACGATATTTTTCCTTTGCATAAATAAACTTTTAAAAAATTAACAGGCAACTTAAAAAGCAGAGAACAATGGGAAATGAGGGCAGAATAGCAGGGGGTTGTGAAAAAAGGAGGAAAGAATTTTTTTTTTAAAGTTCACAGACTTCGCTTGAAGAGAATTCCCGCACACCAAATGCCCAGGGGGTATTTGAAAACACCGCCCTAACAGAAATTTTATCACCATATGCGAAGGCTCAGGGAGCATAAAGCTAATACGGTTCCCAGGCTGGGGCCGACGCCTGTGGTTCAGACGTGGCCGGGTATCCGTCCCACATTTGGACCTAACTCCAGGTCCTGCTTGGTCCTGCTTGGCCATCGGGTGCGAATCCGCGCCTGCCGGGCGGATGCGAGAGCACGCGGCCGCGAGGATGCTGAGTGAGCGGGTGCAGAATTCATCCAGGAAGTCTCCACCCGGGGAGCAAGAGGGGACTCTTTTAGGGGAGACGGAGAAAGAAGAGGTGAAGGCGAAACCCACATCCCCACTCCGTGGGCTGACCTGTTGTCTGGCTCTCGGTCGCCTTTGCACAAAGAGTACTTTACATCCTAACAATATCGGCCCCGAAATAATTTGTTTTAACTTTGGGCAACCAATGTGCCAGTCCGGGAAGAGCCGACCGGCCCCAGGGGCCCCGGGTCCGCGAGCGCGCACAGCCCTGGGCAGCGGCTGCAAGCGGCCAGCCTGGCGGCCACCAAAGTCCCAGGACCTCGAGTCCCCGCACAGCCCCGCCCCGCCCCGCCGGTCACCGGGTGCGGTGGCCGCGCAGCCCTTGGGCGGCCAGCCGTGGGCCTTCCCTTGCAACTAGGATCTCTAGCCCAGGCGGGCGGCTGCGGAGTTGCACTGACCCTCGGGGTTCCGTGGCTGGGGGGACACTGGGGTGCAGGAGGCAGGGCTCGGCGGCGTGCTCGCGCGGGTGCAGAACAGGTGTGTGTCCTTGCTGTCTGCGCCCAGCCCCGTCGGTCAGCAGCGGCGGGTCCTTGGCCTCCCCCCACCTCGCCCGGCAGCTCAGGGAGACAACTCACGCCACCTTGGCCGGGTGTCCGGCCAGGGATTCGAACGGGAGACGCCCGCAGAGCTTTTTCCCTCGATGCTCACATAGCCTGTCCCCCTCTTTTGCGGGAAGAGCCCGGGAGACCCACAGAGGAGGAGGCCGGACGAGGCGGCAGGGGCCCTGCCCGCCCTGCTGCCCCCAGTCCTACTCGCTGCTTCCTCCTTGCCAGCCCTTCTTTCTCTAGATTTTTTCCTTTCTTTCCCCGTCGCCTCTCTAGCTGAGTCCGGCGCGGAGGCGACGTGGGGGAGGGAGGGAGGGGGACAAGTCCTGACTGCCGGGCACGGTGGGCAGAGAGCGCCTTGTGTTTTCCCTTTCAGCTGTTCCGGGGTGGGTGGGTGGGGGGGACCAGGGCAGGGCACAGGCTGGAGACCCTAGAGGACTCAGGTCGGTCCAACTGGGCCGCGCCCCATCCGGATGGCCCTGGCCCCAGGCACCCCAGAGGCCCGAGGTGCGTCCGGCTGGGGGACCCAGGCCCCAGGCCTTAGCCTGGAACGGTGCGTCCAGAACCGGAGAAAGCAGCGCTTTCTTAATGGGAAGCCACAGTGTACCCGCTGCTTCCTGGCACCTCGGGGCTCCCGCGCGCCCTGGCCGGCCTCGGTCACCCGGGCCTCGAGCGCTGGACGAGCCCGACATCCCTCGGATGGCCTCACCACCGTGGGCGGCCTCGCCCGGGAGGGCCATACGGAAGCTCTCCGCCCAAGTTTGTTGTGCCCTGGAAGAAAAGGCTTTCTCTTACAAAGCACAAAGGCGAAACGCCCAGGCCGAGCCCTGAAAAGCCCCGGGTTGTGGGGGGGGGGGAGGCGGCCGGAGGCTCCGGAGCGCGGTGGCCGGGCCGGGCTCCGGGCGGGCGGGCGGGCGGGCGGAGAGGAAGGTCGCTAGGCCCGGGGCTGACAAGCGCTGGGCGGCGGTGGCCGCAGGAATGCAGCGACCGGCGTGCTCGCTGAAAAGTTTTGTTCTCAAGTCGGAAGAAGAGAAATTGTTACTCAGTTTAAGGCAGATAGAAGCTTTAAAAAAATTTTTTTTACACCCCAAAAAGACCAACGCTACGAGTCGGCACGAGCGTCCTCCCGCCTGGATCCTTGGAACCTCCTGGAAGAGGGGATGCCGAGCCCCCAAATCCCAGGAGACCCGCTCGTATCCGGCTGCTCCACGGCCAGGCCGGTTCAGCCCAGAGGAGCTGGGAGTTGACCCGTGACACTCGGAACGGTTCACCTAGGTGGCGGCAGCACCTGCCCGCCTCGTGCAGGGAGAGGATTTCCCCATCACCCCCACCCCACCCCCACGGCCCTCTTTCCACACCCTCTGCACCCGCCCCCAAGAGGAAGAAGTCAAGCCAGCCTCCCGGGACCCCCAAGGCTCCCGAGTGTCCCCTCCGGTCCCGCCGGGTCGGCAACATGTAGAATGGGGGCGGCTCGCCCCTTTTCCCATCCCATCCGCCGCCTCTGGGCTCCCCACTGGGTACCACCCAGCCGGGAAGCCACCGCGGGATGCCCCCCGGGGGAGCCAGGCAAGAGGGCACACTCACATCGACCCAAACAAAGTGGGAATGGGGGGGGGGGGTAAAAGATGGAGAAAAGAAGTCCTGCTGGCTTCTCTTGGCTGTCCCCTCACCCTCCCTGCTTGTCCAATTCCAGCGACTGGTCCCTCCCCCTCACACCCCCCAAATAAAACGCATTAGGAAACTCCAGACGGAAAGTTTTGAGCGAGGCAGCGCACGGAGCGCGCCCGGTACGCACGCCCGCAAAGCTCGGTGGAAGATGCAAGCGTGCAAGGTCCCCAGCCCCTCGGTCCCCGTCCCCGTCGCGGGGGAGCCGCCCGAGTCCCTGGGAGACGGGACCGGGAAAGTTAGCTAGGTTCCTCGGCAACGGTCGCCCTCGCAGCCCACCCCCGCTGGGTGGACGCGCGCGCGCACACACACACACACACACACCACATCCACACCCCTCTCTGGAGCTCCGTACTTGCCGTGGAAATTCCCGGGCAGAGCGGTGGCACTTTTCAGGACAGCGAGGGAGGACGGCGGGGAGCGTGGCGCATGAAAGGTCCCGGGTGCGCGGGGCCGGCGGAGGCGGCGGCGGCGGCGGCGGCGGCAGCGGCAGCAGCAGCAGGCGGCTGGCCCCGGGTTTGTGCTCGCGAGCTGCCTGGGATTGCATGTACAGATCAAGACACTCGGATGGCGTGAGAGAAGGAGCAGTGCTGCCTCTCAGCGCTGGCTCTAATCAGTGAATGAGCCTCCACTCTCCCAGGGACGCGGAGGCGGACACACGCGCGCGCGCGCACACACACACACACACACACACACGCACACACACATACACACGCGCACACACATTCTCTCACACTCACACACATACAGGCACTCGGAGCACTGAATACATTAGGGCACTAAGGGACTCTGGGAAATGGAGTCCAGACCCCGGGGCACTCCTGGAGAACAGACCTGCCCACCCCTTCACAAAAGGACTCAGGAACCGTCCTATGTCTCCGGCCCTAGAGGAAACTACCGAGATCGTTTGCTGTTGTTCACATCTCTCCTCCTCGCCTCGCTAATACACCTTTCTTTCTTGAACCCAAAATGACCAAGAGTAAATGGGTAAATCGTTCAAGACTGACACCAGGGCTGCTAAATGACTACTAACTCTTGGCTCCACCATAACCTTCGCCTTTCCCAAGAAAGTCTTAATGTTAATTATTCCCCCCCCCACCCTCAGGTAGGGTCTCACTCCAGCCCTCGAACTCACAGCAATCCTCCTACCTCTGCCTCCTGGAGTGCTGGGATTAAATATGAATAAAACTATTACTTTTGGAATGAGAGGAAGGGCCTAGTTGAACACTCACACTTGCAAAATAAGAATTCTCACAGGTGTCATTGATATTCATAATATAGTTCTTTCTCTTCAAATTGTTTAATTTTACGGAAAGATAAGTAGGGCGAATGGACAAAAACAACATTCTTGAGAGCCTTCTGGGAGCCAGGTTATGGGACTAAATTCCTTTCACATAATTTCATTTAATCCTTAGATTTATTCTAGAGATAGACTCATCAGTTTCTAAAAGAAGAAGCTGAGGTTGATGGGGTTTTGTGATTTGCCTCTAAGAACACAGCACATTGCAGAGGAGAGCAGGTAGTCCCAGCTCTGAAAGCAAAGCCCAACCAAAATCTAATCCGGGTTTTAGAAGTCATGCCTTTGTTTTGTGGTGGCTCAGTTTCTAAGCCTTCGGATTTCTCGTCTGGAGGAAACTTTTCTTTCCTTTAGGAGTACATAAAGGTAATCCATCCTGCCAAGAACCATGTAGGATTCCAACCTGTCTAAAACAGAATAAGGCCCAACATTACATTCTGACTATTATCTCACAGTCCTTTTGCTCATGTTTCACAGCAAGGTAGTGTCTTAAATATTTGGCATCGAGGCAAGCCCCAGGCTGACCTGGAATTCACTCCCAGGTTGGCCTGCCTCCCAAGTGTTGGTATTAAAGGCGAGCACCGCACCCGCCCGGCTTTCATTAGCATTAGCAACTCTTTAGATGAATGGTCCATTGGGGCACCTAGAACTCTATATGTTTATGATTATTTCTGTCTCTCTAACTCAATGGGCTGTTTATTTAGGAAGTTCTAAGTCTTTATTGACATGTAGTCACTCATACGCTGGCATTTATTATGTTAGGCACTGTTCTTTTTTTAAATTTTATTTTTATTTATTTATTAGAGACAGAGAAAGGGAGAAAGAGAGAGAGAGAATGGACACGGCAGGGCCTCCAGCCACTGAAAACAAACTCTAAATGCATGTGCCACCATGTGCATCTGGCTTACATGGGACCTGGGGAATAGAACCTAGGTCCTTAGGCTTCACAAGCATATGCCTTAACCACTAAGCCATCTCTCCAGCCTGGCACTGTTCTTTTTACTAGACTATCTTTTCCTTTTAGGTTGGAAACATCATGTAGGCAAGAACTATGTTTTATTCAATATTATATCCTTGGTACCTAAAAATGTCAATAAATAAGTGAGGATCTAAAAATGAATAAACATGGGCTTAGTGGTTAAGGCGCTTGCCTGCAAAGCCAAAGGACCCAGGTTCAATTCCCCAGGACCCACATAAGCCAGATGTACAAGGGTATGCACCCATCTGGAGTTTGTTTGCAGTGGCTGGAAGCCCTGGCACACCTATATTCATTCTCTTTCTCTCCCCCTGCCTATTTCTCTCTCTCCCTGCCTATTTCTCTCTCTCTCTCAAATAAATAAAGAAAAAGAAAAAAATATTTTGTAAAAATGAATAAACATGCCTACCAAGTACAAAGCCCTGAGTTAGATGCTCAGCAATGCAAAAACAAAAACAAAATAAACAACAGCAAATCCTCACATAAAAGTCCTGTCTCTGAAGCCAGGCAAGGTGGTACACTCCTTTAATCCCAGCACTCGGGAGGCAGAGGTAGGAGGTTCACCGTGAGTTTGAGGCCATCCTGAGACTACATAGTGAATTCCAGGTCAGCCTGGGCCAGAGTGAGACCCTACCTCGAAAAAACAAAACAAAACAAAACAAAAAAACCCCTATCTCTGAAGAACTCACCATCTAGGAGAGGAGACAAAGAGTTAGAAATCAATTTCATGACTGCTATAATGAAGGTGACCATATAATTTATTGGTCTAAGTGAAAAAAGTTTAGTCATAAAAGGGCCACGATTACTAATTAGGCTGGGATGACAGGTGTGAACAGGGCTCCTCTTGGGCCAGGAAGGTTGAATGGCCACCCTAGGAACACAAAGTGTTTTGTTGATTAATTTAACAAGAATTTATTGAGGCCTCCCCTGTGATGTGCTGAAGGAACTATGGGCCACCTGATTTCCCTACAAATTAAAGTATGAAGCAGTAAGCATGAAGAGATGGGCAGAAGTGGGCCAAATCGAAGTAAGCTTTATATCCTAAGATAAGGAGTGAGGGCTTTATCCTGGAGATGGTGAGAAGCCCCCAGCGGATTTTTCTTTTAGGTATGTAACATTTTATTTTAAATTAAGCCCTAGTTGCTGGATGGGCTGAATAGAGGTAAGCAAGACGCAGGAACTGAAAAGTCTGCTACAGGTGAAAGTTGAGAAATAAATACCTAAGTCAAGATACTGGGGCAGAAGCAATGGAGAGACAAGAACACATCACAGAGACATCTCAAAGGCAGAATCAACTGGATTTAACCACTTTACTGTGGTATATAATGGCAGAAGAAAAACCTTATACAAATCCTAAACCAGATTTTATTATTTATAGCAGAATATGTTGTCTGTCCTTGTGTGTGTGTGTGTGTGTGTGTGTGTGTGTATGCGCACGTGTAGGGACACATGTGTCCAAATATATATGGAAGCCAGAAATTAACATGAAGTGCTTTCCTATATCAATTTCACTTTATTTTTTTTTAATCTTTATGTGTGAATGTCATGTGCATGTGTGTTAGTGTATGTGAGTGTGGGCATGAGTGTGGAGTTCAGGGGATATCTTGGATGTCAGTCCTGGCCTTCTACTTTATTGGAGGCAGGGTCTCTGGTTGTTTGCAACTGTGTAAGCCAGGCTAGCTGGCTGGAGAACTAAGGATTCTCCTTTCTCTACCTCCCATCTTGCTATCAGAATCCTGGGAGTACAGATGCCCTGCCATGCTGTCTGGTTCTACATGGGTCCTGGGAACCCAAACTCAGGTCCTCACACTTGTACAGCAAGTGCTTTACCCACTGAGCCATCTCCCCAGGTCTCTCACCTTACTTTCTTTAAAGATTTTATTTCTATTTATTTATTTATTTATTTATTTATTAGAGACAGAGAGAGGGGGAGAGAGAGAGAGAGATAGAGTGAGAATGGGTGCGCCAGGATCTCTAGCCACTGCAAACAAACTCCAGGTGCATGTGCCACCATGTGCATCTGGCTTACGTGGGACCTGGAGAATCGAACCTGGGTTGTTCAGCTTCACAGGCAAGTGCCTTAACCACTAAGCAATCTCTCCAGCCCTCACCTTATTTTCTTGAGACAAAGTCTCTCACTCAACCCAGATTTTACTAATTCAGCTACACAAGCTAGCTAGCAAACTCTGGGCTCCTCCTGTCTCTTCCTCCCCAGTGCTGGGATTTGTAGGTGATGGCATCACTCCTAGTATTTTGCGTGGGTGCTAGAGATCCAAACTCAGGTCCTAATGCTTGCGTTTTATCCACTAAGCCATCTCTCTCCACCCTGTCTGGCATGTTTGTTGAGATAAGATCTCTCACTATAGTTCAGGTGGGTTGTATCCAACTCCTAGGTATCCTCCTGCCTCAGCCTCTCAAATTCTGCGATTAGGCCCAGCTTTTTTCCTTATACTTTAATGTTCATCAGCAGTAAAAAGCTCCTTCAGATCAACTTTCAGAGTTCCCATAGTCGGAGCACAATCTTACAGGTAGATGCTACAGGAAAAAAAAAGCCCTACCTCAGCCATGAAACCAGGCTTTTTTTTTTTTTTTTTTGAACTGCCATCATCTGTAATCTTCTGCACTGATGCAAATATATAGCAAGTAGACTAGTCACTGTCTATAAGGGCCAGCTAATGAAAATCTGAAATGCAAAACTATAGTCAAAGTGCATACCTCACTAATTCACAGGTCACATGTCCAGCAACCTCAGCTCTCCAAAACACAATGAGGCAGGAAATAAGCAAAAAGAGTCCCAGAATAGCCAAAATAAACATTACAAAGTCCATGCACTAAAGTTAACACATTTTGCTCCTAGGAGAATTCCACAAGCTTTCACTCAGAGTGATTCACTCTTTCTTAGGTACAATTCTAATAAGCTTGATTATTTGGCTTTCCCATTTACAGACGATTAAGATTGTCAAATTAAAAGGGGGCAGCCATTAAAAAGAATGAGATAGACTTGAAAGTACTGACATGAAGGAGGCCTATGATATACCGTCAAGTGGGCACGAAAGCAAGCCAGAGAAGAGTAGCATGATTTGCTATCTGTATTCACACATGTATGCACACCCATCGGTGGACAAGGTCCTAGAAGGACATACATGAAACTGTTAACAATGATTGTGCCTAGAAATAGGAAAATGGGTGTGAGTGTGTATTGGAGAGGAGGCAGGAATGAAGAGATGACTCTGAGGTTTTACTTCCGACATTTCTGTTTCCATTGAATATATACTAGTTTGGTAATTTGAATATTCTTTACAAGGCATATAAAAGAAGCAAAAAGTAGTGTTAGAACAAGTACACTGACTGAAAAGTGTGACCAAGCTGTAACATGCAAGCAGAATTTTTTTAAAAAAATGGAGTTTTTCTATGTAAAAACAAAAAGACTTATCCCTGTCAGCCCAGGTTCAATACCCCAGTACTCACATAAAGCCAGCTGCATGCAAGATGTGGCATGTGTCTGGAGTTCATTTGCAGCAAGAGGTCCTGACATGCTCATACTTTTTTCTCTCTCATTAATAAATAAAATATTTTTTTAAAAAAGACATCAGGCTGGAGAGGTGTCTCAGCAGTTAAGGTGCCTGCAAAGCCTAATGAGCCGGGTTCAATTCCCCAGTACCTACTTAAAGCCAGATGAACAAAGTGGCCCATGCTTCTGGAGTTTGTTTGCAGTGTCTGGAGGCCCTGGCTCACCTATTCGCTCCCTTTCTCTCTCTGTCTTTCTCTCTCTTGCTCTTTCTACTTGCAAATAAATAAATAAAATATTTTTTTTAAGACATGACATCAGTAACTTAGAGGGCATCACCAATTTCAACCCAGCATAACCCTGATATTTTCAGGGATAAGTCACCACGGAACACATTACGCTTAGTATATTTCACTTATGAGAACAAGCAAGTGTTTAAACACTTAGAAAGAGAAACTTACACCCAGATGATTTGATACTTTAGGAAGTAAATTTCAGTTGTTTGGAAAATCTACTGTTACTGAGCACCTGAGCATCAGCCCCTGAAGGTAAGAAGTAAAGATCTCGCTTTTGTTGTCGGGTTTTGTTGCCTCCTGAGGGCTGGGATTACAGGCATGCATCACTGTGCCCGGCAAAGATGTTGCTCTGTATAACAGCAGTGATAGTGAGTAAAGAACCATCCATAAATTCAACATTCAACAAACATTTACTAAGTGTCTACCAACTGCCAGTCACTAAGAATACAAAAATAAATTAAAAGACAGCCTCTGCCCTGGAGATGGATAAGAGAACAAGTACATATGGCATTATGTGAGCTGCTAACTCTGCCTGGAGCCCTTAGGAAGGAGCCGTCAACATATGTGAGTGATCAAAAACAACTATGGGAAAACATTTATGCTTGGTTAAAAATGACCATTGTATGGGATGACACTTTAGTTGGGCTTGGAAAAATAAATGGAGTTTACCAAAGGGCAGAAATGGAAGAGCACTCCAGGATGAGGACAAACAGCATATACAAAGTCACAGAGAAATGGTATTTCTTGGCACATTTCAGACCGTACACCTCAAACTTTTCTTGCCCCAAGGGATGGTGGGTGGTGGTGTCTAAGGTGGTATCTAACCATTTCACTCTTGCCACTAGCTTGGAAATGTATGGTTTTGTTTTTGCTTTTTTGAGGTAGGGTCTCAACTCTAGCTCAGGCTGACCTGGAAATCACTCTGTAGTCTCAGGGTGGCCTCAAACTCATGGCAATCCTACCTCTACCTCCCAAGTGCTGGGATAAAAGGCGTGCGCCACCACACCCGGCTCATATGTATCATTTTTATGTTGAAAAATATGTAACTAGGCTTTAATACCAAACCATTTGGTACAACTGATGTCCCAGAATGCACCACACTTATCTAGTACTTCATATGCATAGCCATACACACACACACACACACACACATATTCTAGAAAAACTTGTTCCTAATTTGAAAAACAAAGGTATTTAAAAGAATGGCAAAGGGGCCAGAGAGATGTCTCAGTGGTTAAGGCACTTGTCTTCAAAGACAAAAACCTAGGTTCGATTTCCCAGTACCCACATAAAGCCATATGCACAAAGTGATGCAAACATCTGGAGTTTGTTTGCAGTGGATGGAGGCCCTAGTGCACCAATTCTTTCTGACTCTCTTCTATCTCTCTGCTTGCAAATAAACTTTAAAAAATATTTTTAAAAATAAAAATAAAATAAAGATTAGGAAAGTATGTCAGTGGATTGTGAAGGAGGAAGCTATCTTATTCAGCAGTTCTTTCTTCTCAACCTTACTGTCATAGCATCCATAGCTATCCACTTAACCACATGGTGTCAGAATGGTGGATTACACTTAGCAGGTTCTTTACTAGACTTTGATCTGCTTAAAAACAGAAACCTGGGGCTGGAGGGATGGCTTAGTGGTTAAGGCATTTGCCTGCAAAGCCAAAGGACCCAAGTTCAATTCCCCAGGACCCATGTTAGCCAGATGCACAAGGGGCCACATGTGTCTGGAGTTCATTTGCAGTGGCTGGATGGTCTGGCACACCCATTGTCTCTCTCTCTCTCTTTCTCTGTCAAGCAAACAAACAAATAAATAAATAAAAACATAAAAAAACAGAAACCTGTCTTGGGCTGGAGAGATGGTTCAGTGGTTAAGGTGCCTGCCTGCAAAGCTTAAGGATAGGAGTTCTATTACCCAGTACCCACATAAAGCCAGATACCAAGGTGTCCCATGCACCTGGAATTCATTTGCAATGGCTAGAGACCTTGGTATGTCCATTCTTTCTCTCTCTCTCTGCCTCTTTCTCGCACTCAAATATATAAAATATATTTTTTAAATTTTTTAAAATTTATTTGAGAGCGACAGACAGAGAGAAAGAGGCAGAGAGAGAGAGAATGGGCATGCCAGGACCACCAGCCACTGCAAACGAACTCCAGATGCGTGCGCCCCCTTGTGCATCTGGCTAACGTGGGTCCTGGGAATCGAGCCTCAAACCGGGGTCCTTAGGCTTCATAAGCAAGCTCTTAACCGCTAAGCCACCTCTCCAGCCATCAAATATATAAAATATTTTTAAAACAGCAGAAACCTGTCTAAATTTTCTTAAAACAGATATTACAGATACTGGTATCTATTGGAATGAACTGATTTAAATATGAGGTCAAGATTCAGAAAGTATGATCTGGTCTAAACTCTAAGTACCCTAAAGAGAGAGACTGCTTGCTCATCATTGCATCCCAAATCCTTAACACTCATCTGAAACACCACAGTAAGCGAATGAGAAATTTGTAACATTAATGAGTGAGCTGCTGGGAAAAAAATTCTCAAGACAGGAATGACATGACCAGATCAGGATTTAGGGAAATAGCTTTGTGGGCAGTGTTACATGTAGACAGAGAGGGATAAGACTGAAGAGGGAAAACTTACCTCCCCAATATGAGACATATGAGTAAACGACTATCTTTTCTTATCCAATATGATTAGGTGTTTATATTAATTTTGTTTGTTTTTGTTTTTCGAGGTAGGGTCTCACTCTATCTAGCTCAGGCTGACCTGGAATTCACTATGTAGTCTCAGGGTGGCCCTCAAACTCAGGGCGATCCTCCTACCTCTGCCTCCCAAGAGCTGAGATTAAAGGCGTGCGCTACCACACCCAGCAATTAGGTGTTTGTATTAATTTTACAAGGCTGATTTTATTCTCTGAAGATTCCCTGATGGTGGTGATGTAGTTATCTCGTTCAGGAAACCTTCTCTCTCTTACCCCCTCCAGGCTGGTGCGTTCGTGTACATCTGGAGGTCACTGAGGCCAGTGGCTACGTCTTATTCATCTTAGTATCTCCAATGCCTAGGACATGCCTGCTCAATAAATGTTTGCTGAATGAATGAACACATACATTGATCTATTAGTATACTGTACTCAAGCTCCGACCAAGACACAGAGGACCTAATGATCCCCAGCGTGCAGGTTTCTGGATACAGAAAACAGAACAAATAAAACAAGACTGGATCCGGAGGAACACCTATTCCACAGGTAACACAGGGTAAATTTCTCTCTCTGACCCCTCCATCCTCATTCTGAAGAATAACTCTCATTGAGTGAAAATCAATAAAAGTCATTTTAAGGGAAGTAGGTTTAGAAAAAGGCTCTGAAGGAGGAAAAAGGAGGAGGGGAACTTCAAGTTCAGCCAATTTGGACTTTTTTATGAGAACTTGTAAGCTTTAAAAAAAAATCTTTTAACAAAATAAAAGGTCTGCTTTTTCATACTGTCTTTCAAAAAGAATCTCCTCTATACACATAACCATAGTTCTTCTGGGGCTTTTTTTATTTTTAGATTTCCAGTACAATAACCCCAAAAGCAAAAATAAATTCAGAGCAGATATAATAGATATTCCATTTTCCAGATTGGCACCAACATGAAATTTTCTCAAGTAGCTGCAGACAGCTCTCAGAGATATCCTGTTAATACAAACACCAAGACTGACAATCCACAGACTGAACAACAAATATTTACTGACCGTATGAGCAAGGCATTGGGAAGAAGCTATAGAAAACGCCCACTGTACGGCTGATGCCTTTAATCCCAGCACTCAGGAGGCTGAGGTAGGGGGATTGCGGAGAGGTTTGAGGCCACCCTGAGACTACATAGTGAATTCCAGGTCAGCCTGGGCTACAGTGAGACCCTACCTTGCAAAACCAAAAAAGAAAATGCCCACTCTACTGAAAAAGACACAAGCTATACTCTCTGTGCTCTAAAAAGCTTATGGATATATGGTGTTAACTCATAATCACAATAAAAGTTAAATAAAACCAACTTAGTTATGCTACAGATAAACTATATCCAGTGATCAATACAAACTGTTGAAGGTTCCAAAGGCCAGAGAGACCATCCAGAGACCACCATGGTTTGAGGTGCCCCCATTGTTTTGGAGCAAGGTGAGACTTAAGTAGAGTGTTAAAGGAGACAAGATTTCAATATCGGAAAGTGCAAGTGTCACAAGCATAATGCCCAAGGAATGACTTACTCAAGGCTGGCATCGTGAGGAGAATGAATTTGCAATGAGAGTTGTTAAAATGTGACATGCTCTATAGCACCCAAAGGCAGGACTGGAAAATGGCTCTCCAGACAAAAGGGCTTGCTGCACAAGCATGAAGACCTGAGCTCATTCCCCAGCACCCATGTAAGAAGCTGGGTGTAGCCACACATGCCTGTAAGCTCAGTGCTGAGTGTGGCAGAGGCAGGAGAGAAGCACTGGAGCTTACTGGTCTGGGTTTGAATCTTGTCTCGGATACTTATTGGTTGAGTGACTTTCACACATTTAACTTCTCTGAAACTCATTTTCCACAATCTCATAACAAAGACAATATCAACACACCTGCTTCATAAGATGAGGAGGATTAAATGAAAGGTGCTCACTACAGTTCTTGGAAAATAATAAACATTCCATAGGCAGTAGTTCTAGGCTGCCCCCTCCAAATGCAGTGTTGTGGCTTTAAACATTTAGGGGTTGAAAAAGAATTGTCTTTACTTAAGAAGTATAGACTTGAGCAGACCTCTATACAGACAGATACCAACCCTTTTGTTCTCATTCCATCCTCGCAGCAGAGACTTCCCTGGACTTCCATCTGGAGTAATAGTTTGATGCCCTTATTGCTTGATTTTGAATTCTTGCTCTTTGTCTTCCTGAAATTACTTTGAATCTCACCTCCTACCACTGTCAATTGTTTCTGTACTTGTAAAGATTTATTTGTGCACGTGTGTGTGTGTGTGCATGCTAGGGTCTCTTACTGCTGCAAACAAGCATGAGTCAGATGTGCCACTTTGCATCCAGCTTTGTGTGGTTGCTAAGGAATTGAACCTGGGCCAGCAGGCTTTGCAAACAAGCTTCTTTAACCACAGACCAGTTTTCCTGGCTCCTTGTTTTTTGTTTTTTTTTTTTTAGTTTTTCAAATAGGGTCTCACTCTAGCTTAGGCAATTTTTTTGACAAGAGAAGGGGAAATAAGTCTGTGAAAATTTCAGATTTTACTTGCATCATTTATTTATTTATTTATTCACTCTTTCATTGATTATTTTTTGTTTGTTTGTTTGTTTGTTTTTCGAGGTAGGGTCTCACTCTGGCCCAGGCTGACCTGGAATTTACTATGTAGTCTCACGGTGATCCTCCTCCCTCTGCCTCCCAAGTGCTGGGATTAAAGGCGTGCGCCACCACACTCAGCTTATTTTTGTTTTTTGAAGCAATATCTCACTGTAGCCTAAGCTAACCTGGAACTCACTCTGTAGCCCAGGCTGACCTTGAACACAATGGTGTCCTCCTACTTCCGCCTCCCAAGTACTGGGATTAAAGATGTACACTATATGTCTACCTGCTTGTTTCTTAAGATAGGGTCTTGCTATGTAGCCAGGCTGGCCTTGAACTCACAATTCTCCTGCCCTAGCCTCCCAGTTGTTAGAATCAACAAATATTTTTTGAGCACCTAATTTTGGAAAATCAAGCCATCAAGAGAAAATTGCTTCAGCCTCTCACCTTTACTTTCACCTGTGCCTCTCTTACCTTGTTCTCTCTTGCTGCAGAGAAGGAAGAAGCCTTCCTCTTAATGAGCTGACAAAGGGGAGTAGAGTGAGGTGTGGCCCAGTGGCAGGGCACCTGCCTGGGATGTGCAAGACCCCATATTAAACCTTCAGCATTTTATCATAGTAAAACTTCACTCAGGTGCTGAGTGTGGTGGTGCATGCCTTTAATCCTAGCACTCAGGAAGCTCAGGTAGGAGGATCGCCTTGAGTTTGAGGCCACCCTGAGACTACAAAGTGATTTCAAGGTCAGCCTGGGTTAGAGCAATATGCTACCTTGAAATCCCCACTCCCCCCCCAAAAAAAAACCCTCAGGGGCTGGAGAGATGGCTTAGTGGTTAAGGTGCTTGCCTATAAAGCCAAAAGACCTAGGTTTGATTCCCCAGGACCCACATAAACTAGATGCACAAGGTGGCACATGCATCTGGAGTTCCTTTGCAGCAGTTGGAGGCCCTGGCACACCCATTCTCTCTCTCTCTCTTTATCTGCCTCTTTCTCTCTCTCTCAAATAAATCACTAAAAATAAAATATTTTTTAAATGAAAAAAAAAACCCTCCCTCAGCATATTAAAACCAAACCAGTGGGGCTCGAGAGATTGCTCAGTGGTTAAGGCACTTGCCTGCAAAGCCTAATGACCTGGGTTCAATTCACCAGTACTCATGTAAAGCCAGATATATTGGCACATGCATCTGGAGTTTGTTTGTAGTGGCTGGAAGCCATGGCACTCCCATTCTCTCTCTCTCTCTCTCCCTCCCTACACCCCATCTCTTTTCTATCTGTCTCTGCTTTAAAAACAAAACAAAACAAAACACTGCAGTAGTGGTCTAGTAAAAGCCAAATGTTCCATCCGATCCTTTCTAGTGAGCATACTTAAGTGCCTGTAAAAAAATAAATAAAGAAAAGAAAACAAAAATAAAGAGAAGAAAGAAAACATTTTTCATAGTCTAGCCATGTCCTTTAGCACTCACACTCTTTTGTGTCTGCCATTTGTCAACAACTACTTGAAGTCATCAATTCTTTTCTGTTTATGTAGTGCAAGGAATACAACTCAGGGCTAGTGCACGGTAGGCAAGTACCTGAGCTACATCTCCATTCCTAAGATCACCAATTTACTAATGCTTATTTCTCATTGGACTTGGACAGTCCCTCCCTGCAGTGCTTGTTTTCCCTTAACCGCTGTGATGTCACATTGTTCTGGTGTCTGTTGTAGTTACCTTTACATTGCTGGGATAAAGCGCCTAACCAAAAGCAACTGGTAGGGGGGCTGGAGAGATGGCTCAGTGGTTAAGGTGCATGCTTGCAAAGCCTAATAACCGGGGTTCAACTCTCTAATACGCACGTAAAGCCAGAAGCACAAGGTGGCATATGCATCTGGAGTTTGTTCGCGCTAGAGGACCTGGCACCCATTCTTTTATTATTTATTTATTTATTTTTGGTTTTTCGAGGTAGGGTTTCACTGTAGCCCAGGCTGACCTGGAATTCACTATATAGTCTCAGGGTCACCTCGAACTCATGGCGATCCTCCTATCTCTGCCTCTCAAGTGCTGGGATTAAAGGCTTGCGCCACCATGTACCAGCTTCTGGCACCCATACTTTATCTGCCTCTTTCTCTCTCTCACACACACACATAAATAAATAAATCAATGATAAAAACAAACATAAATGTCTGTTCTAATACTTGTTTCTCTTCCCATGTGGGCTTTTGCTAAGACAAGTGCATTCACTCCCCATGGCACCGATAACTCGACTCTCAAGCCTACATCTCCAGTCCTACAGACACAACTACTTATGTAACCTCTCTGCTAGCAGGCTTCATTGGTCCTCAAGCTCTGCCTGCCCAAATATCAATGCATCTTCTTCATCTCCAAAGCAGTTCTTCCTCTGGTGTTCCTTGACTCAGGAACCCACAGCACCAGCTCACCATGGGCTCAAGACAAATCTTAGAATTATCCTTGACCATTCCATCTTCATCACCCATTAAAAATCAATGACTAATTTTGTCATTATACTTCTATTCTATTTTCAAAGACATCTTTTCTGGGCTGGAGAGATGGCTTAGCAATTAAGGTAGTTGCCTGCAAAGCCTAACAACATGGGTTCAATTCCCTAGTACTCACGTAAAGCCAGATGCCAAAGTGGCACATGCATCTGGAGTTCATTTGTAGTGGCTGGAGGTGCACCCATTTTCTCTCTCTCTCTCTCTTCTCTCTCTCTCTCTCTTTCTGCTTGCAAATAAATAAAACTAATTTTGTTTTGTTTTGTTTTCCAAGGTAGGATCTCACTCTAGCTCGGGCTGACCTGGAATTTACTATGTAGTCTCAGAGTGGCCTCAAACTCATGGCAATCCTCCTACCTCTGCCTCCCGAGTACTGGAATTAAAAGCATGTGCCACCACACCCGGCTATAAATAAAAATAATTGTTTAAAACCATCTTTTCTCCATTGTTGCTAATATCATCTCTTGTCTTACAATAGTCCTTCTTTCAAAAACTGCAGATCTGTTTACATGACTCTCAGTGGCTACATTATGGCTGTCCATGGACTTGGGATAAAGTCCCAATCCTTAATCTGGTCTACCAAAGTCTTACATGTTCTGACCTATGCCTACATCTCCAGCTCTGTCCCATGTCCTACGTCTCTCTCTTCTCCAGCCGTGCACTCTCTTCTCAGCCCTTCAGCATGCCTCAGATTCTCTCTACCCTCAAGGTCTTCTTTCTTTCTTTCTCCTTTAAATTGCTGCCCATCAACTACCTGCTATTCTTCTTTTGGGGTTCAGCTTAAGTGTTCTGGAATAGGAAGTGGAGTTGATTCATTCCCCATTTATATGTTCACATAAAGCCCCATTCTTTCTTCTCCTTCATAACACTCCCTGCTTGTATACTGTCTGCCTTCCCTAATAGTCTATAAACTCCAAGAGGACAGGGGCCATTCCTGTCTTGCTAATCAATGCATTCCTGGTGCATAGCATAGTGTCTGGCAAATTGCAGGTAATAAATATTTTTGAATTAATTTATACAATCAGCTGCAGGTTTACTTCATCTTTATTTCTGCAAAGTCTTCCTGAAACCAAGCAGAGTTGATAGCCTCCATGGTCACAACACTATACCAAAGACCATTTTTTAGTTTAATACATTGTATGTCAATTATCTGCTCCCATATTTAAATTGTTTAAATCCCTACCTTAAAATGTGACCTTGTATATCAGGTTTGTTGTTATTGTTTTTTGAGGTAGGGTTTCACTGTAGCCCAAGCTGACCTGGAATTCAATTCAATAGGTAGTTTCAGGGTAGCCTCAAACTCACAGTGATCCTCCTACCCCTGCCTCCCAAGAAGTATATCAGGTTTTATTTCACTTTTTTTCTTTTCTTTTCTTTTTTTTTTTTTTTTTTTTTTTTTTTTTGAGGTAAGGTCTCACTCTAGCCCAGGCTAACCTGGTACTCATCTTCTGTAGTCAAAGAAATCCTCCTACCTCTGCCTCCTGAGTACTGGGATTAAAGGCATGTGCACCACACCCAGTGTGGTCTAGCCTTTGATAACAAGGAGAAGTTAATAAAGGAGGTGACTTAAAAAACAGATATAAAGCTTAGTGTGGTGGCAAACATCTTTAATCCCAGCACTTGGGAGACAGGTAGGAGGATTCCCACTAGTTCAAGAAGGCCAGCCTGAGACTACACAGTGAATTGATTTCCAGGTCAGCCTGGGCTTGAGTGACCCTACCTTGAAACTCCCCCCCCCCACACACACACAAAATGCAAATATAAGCAGTTCCAAGCATAGGAATTGATAGTAGTAATGACATAGTGAGAAAGTCAGCAGTACAATGACCCAGTCTGTTGGAGCTAGGAAAGGATGACTGACAGAAGGCATTCTAATTGACCCCACGACACTGCCAGTTAACACCTGTTGTCCTAACATCATTGTTGATGGGGCTTGCCTCCTTACTCCCTCACAAGTGTCTAAATAAGTTGCAAGGTCAGCCTACTCAAAGATTATATGAATTTGGAAGAGTTAAATGACTTAAGAGCAAAAAGAAAATAATTAAAAGAAGAAGAAAGCAAGAAATTAGTGATCCAAGTTGAAAGCGATGTGCTGAACTGAGTGATATTTTAACCTAATTATGAAATGGAACTAGAATCAGTTGCAAGTGGTATCACTTCATTCATTATCAATAAGCAAATAACAACAAAAACCCTGATACAAAGCCAGACGGTGCTCACTTCTGCAATCCTAGCACTCAGGAGACTGAGGCAGGGGGTTTAAGTTCAGCCTGGACTGTAAAGTGAGTTCCATGAGGCTACAGAATGAGAACTTGTCTCAAAACTAACTAAGTCAATAAATAAAAATAAAAAATAGGGGGGTTAGGGAGATGACTCAGGGGTTAAAAGTGCTTACTTGCAAAGCTCCCCAGCCTGGGTTAAATTCCCCAGCAACTCATGTAAAGCAACAAGAAACCCTGATGAGCCCACCCCTACCCCCCCACACATGCAAATAAATAAATAATTTTTAAAAATAGGGACACACACCTATAATCTCATTACTTGGGTGGCTGAGGCAAGAGAATTTATGCAAGTTTGAGATTAGCCTGAGCTACACACTGAGATCCTGTTTCAAAATAAATAAATAAATAAATAAATAAATAAGACAAAAATCCCTGATATGCATTTTTATCCATATTTTACAGATAAAATAATTGGAGCTCAGATCAAATAACCTGCTCAAGAAACATAGCTTATGAAGTAAAACTAGGGCTGGGGAGATGGCTCAGCAACTAAGACACTTGCCTATGAAGCCTAAGAACCCAGGTTCGATTCCCCAGTACCCACATAAGCCAAATGCACAAGGTGGTGCATGCATCTGGAGTTCGTTTGCAGTGGCTAGAGGCTCTAGCGTGCCCGTTTTTCCTCTCTATTTGCCTCTCTCTCTCTCGAATAAATAGATAAAATATAAAATGTAAAACTAACAAGGTACAAATTAATCAATGAAGAAAGATGTGTTAGAGGGGAGGGAACATCTAGAAGCCACTGAGAGATCCCGTCTCTGACACTTGCAAAGGATCTTGTGTATGAAGAAGACATAAGAGATAAGCATCAGTATGGCACCTTTCTCATAATGTAGGCAGACATCACTATCAAACCCTTCACCAACACTTATAAGACCAATGCCCATCTTTTCTGGAGTACTAATCTTTACTAAGAGCCATCGTTCTTTCCCAAGAGAGAAGGAACTCCAGTCAGTAACATCAGCAAAATGGAAAGTAAATCCTCCTCTATTAGGATATGTGGCTTCAAAGCAAACTCATAATAGAGAAAATCAAATATTCAGTGGCCAAAGGAAATTAATCTTGGTTATAATGAATGCTGGACAAATATTGTTGCCATCAAAGAACAAGCAGGAGAGGGCTAACCTGAAGATAGCCCTAACATCCACATAAGGAAGTGAAAGTTACTCCAAACATGGCATGGGGGTGACTTAAAGGTTGCAAGTTGGAAAATGGGTTGACTTGTGATGATTCCTTCAAAGCGAGTGAAAATTGCATTTTAGCAGTAAATATCCTCCAATCTTTCCCAAGAGCTAAATAAGGTCTCTTTACTATGCGATGATAGTGGTCTCCCGCATTATTGCCTCCATCCTTGAACGCAGCCTAATAAGCAATTATACTCCGGCTCTGATGCATCCTTCCCTCCTTTTCTTCTGAAGACAAGATAAACGCGGTAGTACACATGTGCTGAGAACCTCCCTTCATAGCAATCAGTTTTTAAGAAACACTTTGACAAAACGGACATTTATGAACACCTTTGGCACATCTATCTTTCCGTGGGAAAAGATAGCTCAGTAAGAAGAGCTCCAGGGCCAGGCGTGGTGGCGCACGCCTTTAATCCCAGCACTCGGGAGGCAGAGGTAGGAGGATCGCTGTGAGTTCGAGGCCACCCTGAGACTATATACTGAATTCCAGGTCAGTCTGGGCTAGAGTGAGACCCTACCTCGAAAAACCAAAAAAAAAAAAAAAAAAAAAAAAAAAAGAAGAGCTCCAGGGCTGGTCATATAGCTCAGTGATAGAGCACTTTGTGTAAAACCCTAGGTTCAATCCCCAGTAGTGCTTAAAAACAAAAAAGGTGAGGGGCTAGAGAGATGGCACAACAGTTTGCATGCAAAGCCTGATGTCAGTTCCCAGTACCCATGTAAAGCCTGATGCACAAAGTGGATTTTTGAGTGCATTTGCAAGAGGCTCTGCTGCTCACCTCAATCTCTCTCTCTCTCTTTTTTTTTTGGGGGGGGGTTTCGAGGTAGGGTCTCACTCTAGCTCAGGCTGACCTGGAATTCACTATGTAGTCCTAAAGTGGCTTCCAACTCACGGCGATCCTCCTACTTCTGCCTCCCGAGTGCTGGGATTAAAGGCGTGCACCACCAGCTCCATTCTCACTTTTTCACTCTCTCATAAATAAATAAATAAGTACATAAATAAATAAACAAATAAAAATTAAAAAGAATAAATTCTCCAAGCAAAAATGAAGTCATTGAATAATTGTGGAACTTAGATAAATCATATACTACAGTCTTCTTTTTTTTTTTTTTCCCAAGGTAGAGTGTTGCTCTAGCCCAGGCTGACCTGGAATTCACTATGTAGTCTCATGGTTCATCTTGAACTCACAGCAATCCTCCTACCTTTGCCTCCAGAGTGCTGGGATTAAAGGCGAGCACCACCACTCCAGGCTAAAAAAATATTTTAAAACATTATTTATTTATTTATTTATTTAAGAGTGGGGAGAGAAAAAAAGGCAGAGAGAGAGAGAGAGAGAGAGAGAATGGGTGCACTAGGGCCTTCATCTGCTGCAAAGGAACTCTAGATGCATGTGTCACTTTGTGCATCTGGTTCATGTGGGTCCTGGGGAATTAAACCTGAGTTCTTTGGCTTTGCAGGCAAGTGCCTTAACCACTTAGCCACCTCTCCAGCCCTACATTATTCTTATAGTCATTTTTTTCACCTATATTGCAAGAGATTTTGGTGACAAATTCTACACAAAAGTAAAATTGGGGGGCTGGGAAGGTGGCTCAATAATTAAAGGTGCTTACTTTTTGCTTGCAAAGTCTGCCAGCCCGGGGTTCAGTTCCCCAGAGACCATGTAAAGCTGAAGCAAAGTGGGGCATGCTCTGTGACCCCAAGGTCCCCATGACAGTGGGATGCAGAGCCAGGAGAACCGAAATTCATGAGGCAGACTCATTTACATCAGCAGGAGACCCTTTCTCAAAGGTGGTGGCCCACTGACAACTCTTCTGACCTTCACACGCATGCACGCTATGGCACACATGCACTCATACACACCCGCACACACACATATGCAAGTAATAAAAAATTTTAAAAAGCAAAATTGATATTACTAAGAAATGCCTTTTGAATATTATTGTTTATTATTTTGCTTGCTAGGGCTTGAATTCAGGGATCTGTATATGCTAGGCAATGTGAGCTACATCCCTACCTTTAAATCTATTTTTTTTTTTTGAGGTAAGGTCTTGCTCTAGCCCAGGCTGACCTAGAATTAGATTCAAGCTGGCCTCGAACTCACAGCCATCATTCTACCTCAGCCTCCCAGGTGCTGGAATTAAAGATGTGCACCACCATGCTCAGCTAAATCTATTTTGAATCACAAAAGAGGGCAAATAATTTCCTTTTTTCTTTTTTGGGGTTTTCAAGGTAGAGTTTAGCTCTAGCCCAGGCTGACCTAGAATTCATTAGATAGTTTCAAGGTGGCCTTGAATCCTCCTACTTCTGCTTCCTAAATGCTGGGACTAAAGGCGTGAGCCACCACGCCTGGTTTTTTTTTTCCTATTTGCCACCATGCACAGCCCCTTTTCTCTGTTTCGGCATAATACTCTAACATTTTATTGAGTAAAAATTTATGAAGCTTAAGAATTTGAAGTTCTAGAGGTCAAAAGAAAGTTTAAGTCGGGCGTGGTGGCACACGCCTTTTATTTAATTCCAGCACTCTGGGAGACAGAAGTAGGAGGATCACCATGAGTTCGAGGCCACCCTGAGACTACATAGTGAATTCCAGGTTAGCCTGGACTAGAGTGAAACCCTACCTCGAAAAAACCAAAGAAAAAAAGAAAAAAAAATTATGCTAGGCTGTGTAAAGAACTAAAACAAAGTATTTTATCAAATTAAACACAATTCTGATTACAGGAACATCTAATTTTACAGCTGCTAAAACGTATGCACGTTAGTGCACCTTAGAAGTGATTATATGTAGGTAAAAACATAAAGAGCTTCTATAGTGGAATATATTCATAAAAAGTACCACAGAATGAGGCGGGCTTGGTGGCACAGACCTTCAATCCCAGCACTCGGGATGCAGAGGTAGGAGGACTGCCGTGAATTCGAGGCTTCCCTGAAACTACCAAGTGAATTCCAGGTCAGCCTGGGCTAGAGTGAGACCCTACCTTGGAAAAAAAAACCAAACCAAAACAACAACAACAACAAAAAACCCACAGAAGTGGTTGAGATGAAAAGGTTCTCAGAAATTCAATGGAGCAAGAAGTTCCAGGGAGCTCAGGGTCATGATGGAAGTCTGCTGTATATATATAATACCGGTCTGCTTCTCCTAATGCATTTTCTATTGATTCTATAAGATGCTCAAAAGAAAACACAAATTAAACAAAGCTTTATCCTTTCTCCCTAAGTGTAACAACTTTCAGTTTTGTTGTGACTTCTGAATTCCATCTTTATAACAATCTAAAACCATTTTGTGTGTTGAAATTTAGCTTAATAGAAACAACCACTTGCCTTGACAATTGTGGTGATGAAACCGCCAATCTCAGCACTCCAGGAGGCTAAGGAAGGAGGATTTCAAATTTGAGGTCAGCCTGGGCTACATAGGGAGAACGTGTCTCAAAAGAAAATAAATCAACTAATTACTTAAGTTAAAAATTAAGCTCATGGAGCTGGAGAGGCAGTTCAGCAGTCAAAGGCACTGGCTTGCAAAACCTGATGACCTGGGTTTGATTTCCCACATGCAGAAAATGGCGCATGCATCTGGAGTTCATTTGCAGAGGCAGGAGGCCCTGGTGTGCCCATTCTCTCTCTCCCTCTCTCTCTGACCTTTCTTTCTATCTCTCAAATAAATAAATAAATAAAAACAAAAAATAAAAGCCAGGCATGGTGGTGCATGCCTTTAATTCCAGCACTTGGGAGGCAGAGGTAGGAGGATGGCTATGAGTTCAAGGCCACCCTGAGACTACATAGTGAATTCCAGGTCAACCTGAGCTAGAGTGGGACCCTACCTCAAAAAAACAAAAACGAAAACAAAAGTAAATAAAATAAAATACAGCATATAAAAAAAGAATAAAGTTTGGGAGAAGTACCTCAACTGTTTAATTTTTTTTTTTTTTCTTTCAGTTTTTCGAGGTAGGGCTTCACTCTAGCCCAGGCTGACCTACAATTCACTATGTAGTCTCTGGGTGGCCTTGAACTCATGGCGATCCTCCTACCTCTGCCTCCCGCCTGCTGGGATTAAAGGCGTGTGCCACCAAGTCCGGCTTGAGAGGACAACTTTTGAGTCAGTCCTCGCCTTCCACATCATTTGAGGTGGGTTCTCTTGTTCATTGCTCTATTTGTGAGCTTCCAGAAATTTCTCCCATCTTCTTTCTTTTCACTGTAGGAATACTAGAATTACAGAACCCCACCACAGCTTCTGGCTTCCTTTTTTTAAAAATATATTTATTTGAAGGAGAGAGAGAAAGAGAGAAAGGAGAGAATGGACACGCCAGGGTCTTCTGCTCCAGTAAATAACTCCAGACATATGCTCCACTTTGTGCATCTGACTTTTCATGGGTACTGGGGAACTGAGCACAAGCCATCACTTAACCAGTGATCCATCTCTCCAGCTTGGTGTCTGACTTTTAGATGAGGTCTTAGAATCCAAATTCAGATACTCAGAGTTGAACAGGAAGAGATTTATCCACTGAGCCATTTTCCCAGACCCAGTGAATAGGTGTGCCAGGGTCTCTAGCCACTATAAATGTACTCCAGATGCATGGGCCACTTTGGGCATTTGGCTTTACGCAGGTACTGGGGTATCGAACTCAGATCATTAGTCTTTGTAGACAGGCACCTTAACCACTGAGGAATTTATTTATTTATTTATGACAGAGAGAAAATGGGTGCATCAGGGCATCTTGCCACTGCAAACAAACTCCAGACACATGTGCCATGCTTGGGTTAGGATGAGGATGGCTTATCCTGACACTCCTGTCTACACTTCCCAGCTGCTGAATTACAGGAATGTGCCACCATGCCCAGCTGAGACGAATTACCCTTTGGAATACTGTATCTTAGATTTGTGTGTGTGTGTGCAGATAGATGTGTATGTGTCCCAGGTGCATGTGTATGGAGACCAGAGGAAAAAGTCAGGAATCCAGGGCTGGAGAGATGGCTTAGTGGTTAAGCGCTTGCCTGTGAAGTTTAAGGACCCTGGTTCGAGGCTCGATTCCCCAGGACTCATATAAGCCATATGCCCAAGGTGGCGCATGCATCTGGAGTTCGTTTGCAGTGGCTGGAGGCCCTGGCATGCCCATTCTCTCTCTCTCTTTCTCTCTCTCTGCCTCTTTCTCTCTCTGTCTGTCTGTGGCTCTCAAATAAATAAAAATAAGCAAAAATACTCTCTCTCTCTCTCTCTCTCTGCCTCTTTCCCTCTGTCTGTCTGTGGCTCTCAAATAAAAATAAGCAAAAATAATTTTTAAAAAGTCAGGTGTCCTTCTTTTAATGCTTGTTTTCATATTTCCTTGAGATGGGGTTGCTCCCTCAACTCAGAGCTGCTGCCCATCATTGAGCCTCTGAGATTCTCCAGTTTCCATGCCCCAACTGGGATAGCAGGTGTGTATGTGGCCATGCCCAGGTTTTTATGTGGGTTTTTTGTGGTCTCTGGCTTGAGAGACCCTCATGTTTAAGTGGAAAGGGCTCTTAACTGCTGTAGTCATCTCCCCAGCCCTATATTCTAGAATTTTACAGTTCATGGCTCATAGTAGGTATTGGATGAAATGAAAAATCCTAGTCCCTTAGACCAGGTTGTTGAATGAAATTTGTTAAATAAAAGTGATAATGGGGCTGGAGAGATGGCTTAGTGGTTAAGGGCTTGCCTGTGAAGCCTATGAACCCCGGTTTGAGGCTCAATTCCCCAGGACCCACGTTAGCCAGATACACAAGGGGGCACACGCATCTGGAGTTCGTTTGCAGTGGCTGAAGGCCCTGGCATGCCCATTCTCTCTCTCTCTCTCCTTCTTTCTCTCTCTGTCTGTTGCTCTCAAATAAATAAGTAAAAATAAATTAAAATTTAAAAAAAGTGAAAGTGGCCTGGACCAGTGATGTGTAAGTAGAGATGCAAAAAGTACCAAAAAAATGAGAAATAGTTTGGAGATACAATTAGTAAATCTAAGTGATTATTTAAATATAAAAAGAAGCTGGGTGTGGTGGTGCATGCCTGTGACCTCAGCTAGTGAGAGGCTGAGATAAGAGGACTGCCAAAGTTCAAGACTAGCCTGGGCTACATAGTGAATTTTAAGTTATCTAGGGCTACATTGTGAAACTGTCATAAATAAAAAAAGTGGGGGGAGGTTGGAGAGATGGCTCAGCAGTTAAAGCACTTGCCTGAAAAGCCTAATAACCTGGGTTCCATTCCCCAGTACCCATGAAAAGCCAGATGTACAAAGTGGTGCATGCATCTAGATTGTTTGTTGCAGCTTAGGCTGGTGCATCCATATTCTTTCTCTCTCTCCTCTCCCTCTTCTCTCTCTCTGCTTGCAAGTAAATAAATAAATAAAATTTAAAAATAAAATAAAATAAGCTGGGCATGGAAGCACATGCCTTTAATCCCAGCACTCGGGAGGCAGAGGTAGGAGGATCGCTATGAGTTCAAGGTCACCCTGAGACTACATAGTGAACTCCAGGTCACACTGAGCTAGAGTGAAACCCTACCTCAAAAAACCAAAATAAACAAATAAATGAAATAAAGTAATAAATAAGAGATGATTGAAAAGTTTCAAAGCTGACTTAGATTTCTATAAGGAATAGGTTTAATGGGAAATGCTAAGTTTGCTCCTGAACATGCTAAATTGACGACGTCTTGGAGATAACTATTTAAAGATGTCAGATAGGCATTAGACAAGTTCACCTGGAACTCCAACAAGAAGGTATAAATTTGAAGCACAAAGGCACACTGATAGTAACAGAAGCGATGGGAAGAGTCGAGGTCACTTAAGGAAAAGCTACTTAATAGGAGAAAAGAGCTCTTAGGACAGCTCTCTAGAAACCCTCCATAGTTAAAGGTTTCCTGGAAGATGTGTGTGAAGAGGGCTTCCAGAGAAGTAGAGGAACCAAGAGAGTGATGGGAGAGAGGTATTCACAGAAAGTTTTAGAGAGAGATGAGGGCTGGAGAGATGGCTCAGCAGTTATGACACTTGCTACAAAGCCTAAGGACCAGGGGTCTGAGTCCCCAGTACCCGCATGAAGCCAGATGCACAAAGTGGCACATCTGGAGTTTGTTCACAGCAGCTTGGAGCCCCTGGCGAGCCCATTCTCACTCTCTTCTCTGCTATCTCTCTCTGCAAATAAATACAATAAAATATATATTTTAAGGGGCTGGAGAGGTAGCTCAGTGGTTAAGGTGCTCACCTGCTAAGCCTAAGGATTGATTCCTAATGTTCAATTCCAATACCCACATAAGCCAGATGCACAAGGTAGTACATGCATCTGGAGTTTGTTTGCAGTGACTGGAGGCCCTGGCGAACCCATTCGCTCTATCTGCCTCTTCCTCTCTCTCTCTCTCTCTCAAATTCTTTCTCTCAAATAAATAAATAAGTAAATAAAACATTTATTTAGTTTTTGGTTTTGTTTTTCAAGGTAGGGTCTCACTCTTGCTCAGGCTGACCTGGAATTCACTATGTAGTCTCAGGGTGACCTCTAACTCATAGCAATCCTCCTACCTCTGCTTCCCAAGTGCTGGAATTAAAGGTGTACACTACCACACCTGGCTAAATTTTTTTTTAGATTGGATATTTTCTTTTCTTTTTTCTTTTTTTCTTCTCAATTTTTAACGATTTCCATGATTATAAAAAATATCCCATGGTAATACCCTCCCTCCCCCCTTCCCCTTTGAAATTCCATTCTCCATCATATCTGTTTTTTTGATTTTCAAGGTAAGGTCTCACTCTATCTCAGGCTGACCTGGAATTCACTACATAGTCTCAGGGTGACCTCGAACTCATGGCAATCCTTCTACCTCTGCCTCCTGAATACTGTGATTAAAAGCGTACACCACCATGCTTGGCCTAAATAAAATATTTTTTAAAAAAAGAAAAATATACTTTAAAAATGGAGAGCTGTAGAGATGGCTTAGTGGTCAAGGAGCTTGCCAGCAAAGCCAAGGGAACCAGGTTCAATTCCCTAGTACCCATGTAAAGTTGGATGCACAGGGTGATGTACGTATCTGGAGTTTGTTTGCATTGGTTAGAGGACCTGGTGCAGGCATTCTGTCTCTCTCTATCTGCCTCTTCCTCTCCTTCCCTCTCTCATACTCTCAAATAAATAAAATTTTAAAAAATAAAAATAATAAAGAGTGAAGAAAAGCTGGGCATCATGGCACATACCTTTATCCCAGCACTTGGGAGGCAGAAGTAGGAGGATTGCTATGAGTTCAAGGCCACCCTGAGACTACACAGTGAATTCCAGGTCAGCCTGGGCTACAGTAAGACCCTACCTTGAAAAAAAAAAAGAGAGAGAGAAAGAGAATGAGAGAGGAAAAAATAAAGAATTCAGAGTAACTCTAAGAGAGTAGATAAAATGATGGACAATGAACTCCAAACTAGATAATAGGGAAATGAAGCAGAGAGGGAGTAATAGAAGAAAGTGAAAGGGTCAATGCACTGATATTCAAACGAAGGGGGAATGTAGTTGTAGACAAACAAGTTTAATAAGCAAGCTGGAAGGATAGCTGATGGTGGTCAGAAAGTAGAATACTTGAATTCATGATTTTAGAAGTAGAGAACTGTTTTCAAATACTTTATTTATTAATTTGAGAGAGAGAGAAAGAAAGAGGGAGGGAGGGAGAGAAAATGGGTGCACCAGGGTCCCTAGCCACTGCAGAGGAACTCCAAATGCATGCATCTGGCTTCACATGGGTACTGGGGAATTAAACATGGGTCCTTTGGCTTTGCAGGCAAGCACCTTAACCGCTAAGCCGTCTTTCCAGCCCAGAGATAGAGAACTGTTAGTTCCCAATGACAAGATCCTGGAAGTGGCTGTGATGGAGGTGGCTTAGAAGTACAGTGGAGCATTGGAGAAAAGGTAGGGCCTTCATGCTGACTCTGAAGTCACTTAGGATATGAGAGGGAGCACTCGGGGCACCTGAGGAGACAGAAAGTCAAATGTCTTTTGTAGGAATATGGAGCAAAGAAGAGGTAGTTAGAACACAGTGATTTATCAGGGAGAAGGAACCAGGGGGTTTTACAAAAGAATGGGGAGGCAGTGGACTCCAAGCAGTCTTGGGGTGTATACTCAACCTGATTCTACAAAGGTATGAGAATATGGGCAGGCTTCTCTTGAGTGAGCTAAGGGAAAGTGGTGGAGATAGAGCCAAGTTTAGATAAGGCCAGAGGGCAAGGAGCATTCACGGAAGTGTTTGAGCGTGTGGGGGCAGAGAGACAGAGAGGAGAGAATGAAGTTCCAAAGAAAAAAGGAAGCTTTTGGCAGAGAGAGAAGGGAGGGACTGGATAGGATTAAAGAAATACCAAACATTTTAGATATGATAGTTCTTCAGAAAACAAACATAGGAAGAGAGAAAATGCTTGTGTGAAAATAGAAATGAAGGGCTGGAGAGATGGCTTAGCGGTTAAGTGCTTGCCTGTGAAGCCTAAGGACCCCCGGTTCGAGGCTCGATTCCCCAGGACCCACGTTAGCCAGATGCACAAGGGGGCGCATGCATCTGGAGTTCATTTGCAGTGGCTGGAGGCCTTGGTGCACCCATTCTCTCTCTCTCTCCCTCTTCCACTCTCAAATAAATAATAATAAATAAACAAAAATTTAAAAAAAAAAATAGAAATGAAGCCTGCTGTGCTTAGTTCCAGTGGAACCTAGATCAGTGGACAGAAGGAGTAAAGAGAGCGAGGGCTGGGGGGCTGGCTTACAGTTCAAGGTGCTTGTTTGTCTTCGATTCCCTAGTACTCATGCAAAGCCATGCAGGGTTAGCTTGGATTCCATGAGACCATGTTTCAAAAAAAGACAGAAAAGAGCCTGGAGACATAGTTCAGTGGTTAAGGTACTTGCCTGCAGAGACTAACGACCCCAGTACCCACATAAAGCCAGTTGCATGTACCCACGTAAAGCTAAATGCACAAAGTGGTGCCTGCATCTGGAGTTGGTTTGTAGTGGATAGAGGCCCTGGTGTGCCCATTTTCTCTGTCTCTGTCTGTCTTTTTTTTCTCTTTCTTTCTTTTGTATTTTTATTTATTTATTTGACAGAGAGACAGAGGGAGAGAGAGGCAGGTAGAGAGAATGGGCATGCCAGGGCCTGCAGCCACTTCAAACGAACTGCAAATGCATGCTCCACCTTGTGCATCTGGCTAACTTGGGTCCTGGGGAATCGAACCTGGGTCCTTTGGCTTTGCAGGCAAACGCCTTAACTGCTAAGCCATCTCTCCAGCCCTGTCTGTCTCTTTTATACATATATATCTCTCTCTGCTTATAAATAAATAAATAAAAATAATTTTTAAAAAAGACAGAAAAATTTTGCCAGGCATGGTGGCACACACCTTTAATCCCAGCACTTGGGAGGCAGAGGTAGGAGGATTGCCATGAGTTCAAGGCCACCCTGAGACTCCATAGTGAATTCCAGGTCAGCCTGGGCTAGAGTGAGACCCTACCTTGAAAAACCAGAAAAAAAAAAACAACCCAAAAAAAGACAGAAAAATAAATTTAAATTAAAACAAAGAAACAAACAAGTAACTGGTCTCTCTATAAGCATTCTTTCTCATATTGTGATGGATAATTTTGTATATCAGCCTGACTGGCCTAAGAAATGCTTAGATGCCTGGTAAAATATTAATTCTGAAGATATTTCTGAAAGACATTAACATTTAAATGAATAGAATGTGTTACACAGTTTGGATTTGAGATATCCCCTAAGCCTTGGTCCATGTGTTAAAGGTTGGGTCTCCAGCTCGACATGAGTAAAGGGTTAAGGACTCTTTAAGAGGTGGGTCTAATGAAAGGAAGTTCGGGTATACCTATGAGGGAGATAGTGGGACCTCAGCCACTTCCTGTCTTTCTCTCTCCCACTGCATTGAGATGACGGCCTTTGTCCACCACAGTTTGCAAGCATGACATGGTTCTGGTTGCAGGCAAACCAACCATTTCTGAAACTGTGAGCTAAAGTAAACCTTTCCTCCTTCTAAGTTTATTTATCTCAGGTATTGGCCAGAAAGCTAACTGACACGTTGAGTCAGAAGGCACATCCTCACCAACGCGGGAGGGCAGCATACAACTCATAGTGGGCCTGGATGGAACAAAAAAGTAGAGGATGGGTAAATTTCCCTTTCGCCCTTTGATATGAGACATCCATCTTCTCCTGCCTTCAGATACCAGAATTCCAGGATTGCAGGACTTAGCACTCTAGGACATACACCGTTGGCCCTTCTAGTCCTCAGGCCTGAGAGACACTGAATTACACCCTCCCAATTTTCCAGATTGCAGACAGCATACGTAGAACTTCCTGACCTTCATAATCATGTGAACCCATCCCCAGAATAAGTTCCTCTTATATATCTATATATGCTCTACGGGAACTGTTTCTCTGAAGAACCCAATACACCCTGCCAATCTATTTTCAGCATGGATGATAGTTTCTCTGTGTCTGTCTGTCTGTCTCGTGTAAAATGCAAATCTGATGTTGTTGTCACTTCATGTAAGGATTAAACTTGATTAAGGATATAAAGGATTTAGAAAGGGCCAGGCCCAGGCTGGAGTGATTGCTGAGTGGTTAAGGCCCTTACTTGCAAAGCCTAACCACTCGGGTTCGATTCACCAATATCACTGCAATCAGAGCACAGAGTGGCACCTGCATCTGGAGTTGGTTTGCAGTAGCTGAAGCCTCTGGTGTGCCCATTCTCTCTGTTTCTCTTCTTTCTAGTTCTCTCTGCTTGAAAAAGAAAAAAAAAAACAAAAAACAGAAAAGGCTGGGCAGCACACACCTTTAATCCCAGCCCTTGGGAAGCAGAGGTAGGAGGATCACTGTGAGTTCAAGGCCACCCTGAGACTATGTAGTAAATTCCAGGTCAGCCTGGGCTAGAGTGAGACCCTACCTTGAAAAAACAAACAAACACAAAATAAAAATAAAGGAAAAGAAAAGAAAGAAAGAAACAGGTACATGACAGTCACTAAATGTAAATCAATGGAGATACACTGAATAATTCAGCAATTGATCTGGAATAACTGGCCAGTCATAAAAAATAAATAAATAAAGCTCTATCCCTACCTCACTCCTTAAACTCAAAGGAACAAAAATAAGATCATAAAAGTCTTGAATAAAATATGTGTATATATTGTATAATTTTAGAGGCCTTTCACAACATGTCTGTAAAGCCAGAAAGCATAAAGGGAAATCTATACATAAATGTAAACATCTTGTACAGTAAAAAGGCCATAAATTGTTCCAAAAGACAACAAATAGGGAAAATCTTTATGATGTTTAATTGAAAAGAGCTAATAACCTAGCTCTCATAGGTCAACAAGGGTAATGACCCAATAGGAAAAGTTCAAACTGCCAGAATAAACAGTTCTCAAAGTATAAACTGCAAGTGGCTAATAGAAACATCCACGAATAATATAGGAAAAATACAAATAAACAATGAGCTACTGAGTACGTTTAACATATAGTTTGGAAAAATTGGGAAAATTGACTATGCTCATGGTAGGTAAGGAAAATGGTACTCACTTGAACTTTGGGTGGTATTATGAATTTGAATTGTCTTTCTGGAAACAGATTGACAATGAATAACATGATATAAAATGTGTGTGCTTCTTAGTATAGTAATCTTACTTCCAGAATTTTACTCTACAATCATTTAAATAATTCAAGATAGATACATGCCAGGAATATTCACTGCATAATTTATAATAAAATTAGAAATAAATATTTACCAAAACACTGGCTGGGCATGGTGGCTCACACATGTAATCTCAGCACTTGGGAGGTAGAGGCAGAGGATCAAGAGTTCAAGGTGAAGAAAAAAAGAGTTCAAAGTGACCCTCAGCTACATAGTGAATTCAAAGTCTCATGACGTACATGAGACTTTGTTTCAAAACAAAATTTACCAAAACAACCTTATTCTTTTTTAAAAAAACTTTTTATTGACGATTGCCATACATATACCATATACACAATATTCCATGATCATAATTTCCTTTGTCACCTCTCCTCTAGTCCCTGTCCACTGAATCCCTTCTTCTTTTCACCTAGCCTGTGCTCCATTTTGATGTCATCTCGTTTTTTCCCTTCTGTTATGCAGGTCTCGTGTAGGTAGCTTCAGCCACTGTGGGTCATACATACCACAGCCACTCTGTCGAGAAGACAGTATGCAAAGCACTCCTCTCCTTCTTTTCACTCTTACATCCTTTCCACCACCTCTTCCACAATGGTCCGTGAGCCTTGGAGGGTGTGATAGAGATGTCACACTCAGAGCTGAACACTCCACTGGCACTTCTCAAGCACTTTGGTAAGTTTTGAGTCACCCCAGTGGTCACCATCATCTGAAAAAAAAGAAGTTTCTTTAACCAAAAATGAGAGTCGTATTAACATACAGACACAACCATAACTGTATAGAGGGCAGTTTGGTGGGCATAATACATCCATGTAATCAGAGAACAGTAGGAGTTTCCCTCCACCCCGAGAACTCATTACCTCCTGAGCCACAGGCTTTTGATTCAGTACCACGCAGGAATTCCCTCCAATCCAATCAGAGCAGCCTCAAGTTCAATCAGAGAGTAGTTAGTTCCCCCATAACAGACATGTCACAATTGCACCAGTTGCAAAACAACCCTATTCTTAATGCTGGGAATATAAGAAAAGTATAAAGAGACCAAAAGACAAGGAGTTTTCTCTCATGGAGTTACATTCCAGGAGTCAGAGAAATTAACTAAGCAAAGATATAATGTACTCTGAAATGGTGAGTAACCAGAGCAGGAGCACCTTTAGATAGGGCAAGCAGGGACAGCCTGTCTTAGATGAGGCCATGTAAAATGGGGGTGGGTTTTCCTAAGAGCTATAGTTTGAGAGTGGACTAGGAAGTCTTTTGTATATCTGTGACCTGAGGATATATGGTAAGGATAAGGGGTTTGCTTAGTTGCCAAGACTGTTAACCCCAATTTCAAATAAAACAGTCTTCTGATCATACTAAAGAAAGAATGTGGTATCTGGTTAAGTGGTCATTTATGTATAGAAGCCAAAGAAAATATTCTCAAACAAGCAAGAACTTAGAAAATCAAGAACACATGATCCCTTCCTGAAGGGGAGTCTCGAGATGAAATCAAACCAATGATGAATTAAGATACTGGGCAGCCAGGCGCGGTGGCAGCACTGGGGAGGCAGAGGAACTCATACTCGGCCTCAGAAAAACAACGCAGCAATGGCTTTGAGAACTCAGGAACCTTAGCAAGAGACTTTTTTTTTTTTCGTTTTTGGTTTTTTTGAGGTAGGGTCTCCCTTTAGCCCAGGCTGACCTTGAATTCACTATGGAGTCTCAGGGTGGCCTCGAACTCGTGGCGATCCTCCTACCTCTGCCTCCCGAGTGCTGATATTAAAGGCGTGCGCCACCATGCCCGACAAGAGGCATTTTTAAATAAATGCTTCTAAATTATTCTCTAAAAGAAGCTGTGCTGATAATGTATATCCCATTAACGAAGGACATTAAAAACAGGTTGGTTTTTCAGTGACATAGCAGTGGCAAGTCTTTGTTTTATGCTGGATATTTCTGTCGGCTCTTCCCTTCCCAGTCCCCGCCCATCATATATTGCAGTTCAAACTCTCAATTAGATAGTGTGGGGAGGTGGAGCCTCTGGGAGGTAATTAAGTCTCTTACAAAAGAGATCCATCCTACAGCTTTCTTGTCCCCTCTTCCATTTAGTGAGGATACAATGACAAGTTGGGTGTCTGCAGCCTGCAAGAGCTGACTGACAGCAATTCTGTTCCCTGCAGGCCCTCAACCCAAACCCAACGGGGCCTACAATCTCACCTCAAAGAGACAGCTTAACAAACTGTGAGAAATAATTTTTTTGTTTATTTGTTTTGGTTTTCTGAGGTAGGGTCTTACTCTAGCCCAGGCTGACCTAGAATTCACTATGTAGTCTCAGGGTGGCCTTGAACTCTCGGCAATCCTCCTACCTCTGCCTCCCGAGTGCTGGGATTAAAGGCGTGCACCACCATGGCCGGTGAGAAATAAATTTTTATTTTTTATATATCTCAATCTATGATGCTTTGTTATGATAGTGGGGTGGGTTTGTTGTTGCCTAGGTCTTCAGGTTATCCTTGAACTCTATGTACCCCAGGCTGGCCTCAAATTCCTGATTCTCTTGCTTCAGTTTCCCAAGTGGTAGGATTACAGGTATGTGTCACTATGCTTAGCTATTATGACAGCATAAACTGAGACACTCACTCATTCTTATCTTTAAAACTATCTTGAGCTTATGGAAAGGGTATATCACTGTTATTTTAACTTAATTCCTTTTGCGGGTTGAGGCTATAACTTAGTTAGTAGAGTGCATCCTTAACATGCACAAAGCCATTTAGTTCTGGTGGGCAACAAAAAGTCTTAGTAATAGCCTGTAATGCTTTAGAGGCATTAAGGGCCTCCCTAACCAACAACTCACCTCTGGCACTGAAATTTTCTTGTAACCATCTATGGCTTCTGGGCACAAATTGCCCTGTAAATACTTATGTTTATGCCCATGTATTACTGCTACTCTCACTTTTGGCTAAAGAAGCTCCTCTTTTCAGATGGCAGTGACCACTGAGGAGACTCAAAACACATCGAAGTGCTAAGAAGAAGACCACAATGTTCAGCACAAAGTGAGACATCTCTATCACATCCTCCAAGGCTCAAGGACCATTGCAACATAGGTGGTAGAAAGAATTTAAGAGCCAAAAGAAGAGGAGGAGTGCTTTGCAATACTGTCTTCCAGAAACAAAGTGGTCATAACATTTAGGACCCCACAGTGGCTACACAAGATCTGCATAACAGAAGGGAAAAAGTGATGCCATCAAAATAGAACATGGGCATCGGGAGTGGTGGCGCACGCCTTTAATCCCAGCACTTGGGAGGCAGAGGTAGGAAAATTGCTGTGAGTTCAAGGCCACCCTGAGACTACATAGTAAATTCCAGGTCAGCCTGAACGGGAGTGAGACCCTACCTCGAAAAACAAAAAGCAAAAAAAAAAAAAAAAAAAATAGAACATGGGCTGGAAGAAGGGATTCAGTGGAGGGGAGTAGGGAAGGATGGACAAAGGAGGGTGGTAGGAGGAGATTAGGATTATGGTATACTGTGAACATGTATGGAGGTGGTAAATAAAAAGTTTTTAAAAATTAAAAAAAAAACAATCAATTACAAATCATAAAAAGTGGGGCTGGAGAGATTGCTCAGTGGTTAAGGCGCCTGCTTGCAAAACCAAAGGACCCAGGTTCAATTCTCCAGGATGCACATAAGCCAGATGCACAAGGTGGCACATGCATTTGGAGTTCGTTTGCAGTGGCTAGAGACCGTGTTGTACCTATTCTCTCTCTTTCTACCTGTCTATCTCTCTCTCAAATAAATAAAAATTTAAGAAATAAATCATAAAAGGAAGCTAGAGAGATGGATCAGTGGTTAAAAGTGCTTGCTTGAAAGTCTAAAGGCCTGGTTCAATTCCTCAGCACCCACATAAAGCCAGATACACAAAGTGGTACATGTGTCTGGAGTTTATTTGCAGATGCAAGAGGCTCTGCACACCCATTTTCTCTCTCTGCTTTCAAATTAATAGATAAACTTTTTTTTTTTTAAAGAAACCAGCTGGGCGTGGTGGCACATGCCTTTAATCCCAGAATTTGGGAGGCAGAGGTAGGAGGGTTGCCATGAGTTTGAGGCCACCTTGAGACTACATACTGAATTCCAGGTCAGCCTGAACTAGAGTGAAACCTTACCTCGAAAAAAAACCCCAAAAAAACAAAAAAGAAAAAGAATCCATCTGGGCATGGTGGTGCATGCCTTTAATCCCAGCACTAGGGAGGCTGAGGTAGGAGGCTGCTGTGAGTTTGAGGCCAGCCCGAGACTAATTCCAGGTCATCTTGGGCTAGAGCAAGATCCTACTTTGAAAACCCAAAAAAATACAAGATAAAAAAAGAAATCATAAAAAATGAAGCTCAACACTAAAGGAGATTCCTGTCATGCCCTCCCAGGCTCAGGGAACATTGTAGAAAAGGGGGTGGAAAGAATATAAGAGCCACATGGTGCTGAGGTATAACCGGGGTGCTGTCCTCTGGACATGAACTGACTGGTACATTCATGACTCCACAGTGTTTATGGATACCCCCACAAGCCCAGCACGATTCTGAGCCCAACAATGCTTTAACATGAAAGACTGAGGAGGACAAAAAGGAGACAAAAAACAAAGGAAGGCCTACCTTGAAAGAGGAGAGTCCTCAGGGGATGGGAGAGAAAGGGCAATTAAAAGGATAAAGGAGGGCTGGAGGGATAGCTTAGTGGTTAAGATGCTTGTCTGCAAAGCCAAAGGACCCAGGTTCAATTCCCCAGGACCCACGTAAACCAGATGCACAAGGTGGTAGCACATGTGTCTGAAGGCCGTTTGCAATGGCTAGAGGCCCTGGTGAGCTCATTCTCTCTGTCTGTGTGTCTGTGTCTCAAATAAATAAATAATATTTTTTAAAAAGGATAGAGGAAGCTAGGCATAGAGGCCGTTAATCCCAGCACTCAGGAGGCAGAGGTAGGAGGATGGCTGTGAGTTCAAGGCCACCCTGAGACTACAGAGTGAATTCCAGGTCAGCCTGGGCTAAAGCAAGACCCTACCTCAAAAAATCAGAAATATAATAATAATAAATAAATAAATAAATAAATGGATAAAGGAATGGGAGCATGACCAAATATATATATATGTTGGTTTTGGGGTTTTTTTGTTTGTTTGATTTTGTTTTTCGAGGTAAGGTCTCACTCTAGTTCAGGCTGACCTGGAATTCACTCTGTAGTCTCAGGGTGACCTTGAACTCTCAGCGATGCTCCTACCTCTGCCTCATGAGTGCTGGGATTAAAGGCGTGCGCCACCACACCCGGCTCATATTTATTTAAACAGTTTTTTTGAAACTTTTTTTTTTTTAGACTGAGATTAATAAACCAGTCCTCTGATAGTGTTCTCAGAACCAGTACTAAAAAGAGAAGAGCCACACATGCCTTTAATCCCAGCACCCAGGGTAAGATAAGATAAGAGGATTACAGTAAATTTGAGGCCAGCCTGAGACTACATAGTGAATTCCAGGTCAGCCTGGGCTAGAGTGAGACCCTAACCACCGACCCCCCAAAAGAAAAGAAGAGTATTCTATCCAGATCAAATATGAAGAGAATGCTGCTATCTTAACTAGAGAAGTATAACTCACATAGTGATAGGATATCCCATCATCAGTCAGAGGAAATAAAGAGCCTTAGAGATCCAGGATTGCAATCCTCATGGTCCCTAATTCCCATGTCTTTCTCCCACGGACAGGACTACCACAGCTAACGGCTATCTCTTTGGCTTTCCCTATTCCAGGTTCCCTGCAGACAGTGCAGAAGGATTCTTTCTTTAGATGTGTCATTATTTCTGATCCGTAGTCAAATAGCAGTCCGCTGGGCCTAGGAGACTTGGGGTTCCTTTCATCACCTGTTCATTAAGTGAAGTGCTCTCCAGGACAACCATATTGGTGAATTATACGTGCTAACAACAACAGTTTCATCGGAGCAAGTAAGGCAGACTTGAAACAGATTATCAAACAAGACAAGACAGTATGGAACAGATGAAAAATTGATAGTACAAGAGAGTTACTGAAGGCTTGCAGGCCTGGAAACGAGTGACGAGAGGTATGAGGAGGATGGCCTTGTCAGTCATGTGCTGGTGGAAGCTGGAGCCCAGGAACAGTGAGTAACAATGAAGACAGGAAGTGGTGACAATAATCCAGACAAGGCGAGCTCCAAATTCTAGTTGCAGCATCGATAATAATTTCCCCTCTCCATCCTCAGCGCTCAGCCTAACACATGGCAGCCAGTGCTGGAGGGATGTTAACTGGTTCATTTCAACCAGCATAGCAATTTTCAAATGAATTGGTACTTCCAGAGGCTCAACTTTTTGTGTTAAAATATTGCTTATTTTGCTAAAGCATTCATCCTATTAATTTGGCTCAGCAATATTTTCCTTGGTAGTAATATAACCATTGATTGAGGCCCCACAATATGGCAAATATTTAAACATTTTAACATTTTATTTGAGAGAGAAAAAAATGGGCACCCCAGGGCCTCTAGCCACTGCAAATGAACTCCAGACGCATGTGCCACCTTGTGCATCTGGCTTTACGTGGGTCCTGGGGAATCAAATTTGGATTCTTAGGCTTCGCAGGCAAGCCCTTAAATGCTGAGTCATCTCTCCAGTCCTGAACATTTTAATATAATCCTTATTATGACTCTGATGATCTATACATAAGCAAAACAAGGTTAGAAAGTTTTAAGACACATTCACATTTTCATAGATAGAAAATGAGGGCTGGAGGGATGGATCAGCGGTTAAGGCATTTGCCTGCAAAGCCAATCGACCTAGGTTTGATTTCCCAAGACCCATGTTAGCCAGATGCACAAGGGGGCGCACGCATCTGGAGTTTGTTTGCAGTGGCTGGAAGCCCTGGTGCACCATTCTCATCTCTCTCTCTTTCCATCCCTCTAAAGAAAGAAAGAAAGAAAGAAAGAAAGAAAGAAAGAAAGAAAGAAAGAAAGAAAGAAAGAAAGAAAGAAAGAAAGGAAGGAAGGGAGAAAGAAAGAAAGAAGATGAAAGCCCAGTCCCTAAAGAACATAACATGAATTAAGAGAGATGGGGCTGGAGAGATGGCTCAGCAGTTAAGGTGCTTGCCTGCAAAGCCTTACCACCCAGGTTTGATTCCCCAGTACCCATGTAAAGCCAGATGCACAAAGTGGTGCATACATCTGGAGTTTGTAGTGGTTGAAGGCCCTGGTGTGCCCATTCTTTCTGTCTGTCTCTCTTCTCCCTATCACTCTTTGCAAATAAATAAAACATTTTTTTGGCTTTTTTTTTTTTTTTTTTTCGAAGTAGGGTCTCACTGTAGCTCAGGCTGACTTGGAATTCACTATGTAGTCTCAGGGTGGCCTCAAAGTCATGGCAATCCTCCTACTTCTGCCTCCCAAGTGCTGGGATTAAAGGCATGCGCTACCATGCCCAGCTCTAAAGTGGTATGTTTTGGAGTAAGACCTCAACTACACAAGGGCTGGCATGGAGCTTAGCGTGTTTTGCAGGTCATAGGTGCTGGAGAAGTGATTTGCTGACCATACTAACTTATTTCAGCTAAATAACTTCATGGAATAGACGGATGAACAGATGGTTTTAAAAGATTCTTGGGAAGCCAGGCATGGTGGCACACACCTTTAATCCCAGCACCTGGGAGGCAGCAGTAGGTGGATCACTGTGAGTTCGAGGTTACCCTGAGACTACATAGTGAATTGCAGGTCAATGAATTCTGCGTCAGGCTGAGCTAGAGCGAAACCCTACCTCGAAAAACAAAAACAACAAAAAACTGTCACTTTAGGCCTCCAACTGAAAGCACCTGGAGAGCAGCAAATGCAAGAAAGGGCTTTCCCAGAAGTTCCTTCATCTACCTGAAGACCAGCTTCACCAAGGGTTGTATCTTCAGATACCCTAACTGAAAGTTCATGAACTAAGGAAGATTACATCTCCTCTCACAGGAGAAGACCCTGAAAAATCGAAAGCCCAGAGAAACTCTATCCCAGGGCATTATCTGTTCTCTGGGCTTACACTCTCCCACCCTAAAAAAAAAAAAAAAAAAAAAAAAAAAAAGAATCATTTACTACCCCTCTAGAATTGCCTACAGCTCATTCCCTTAATTCTGTTCTATGAAGAGGATATTTAGGCCTCAACCGACTAACTCTTTGAGTTTTATGTTCTGTATGACTCTCAGGAACCTATGCATGTGTGCGTGTTCCCTCCTGTTCATCTGCCTATTGTCAGGTTGTTTCAACAGATTAATGAACCTTTTATTGGGAAATTTTACATTTCCCTGCATCCCCTTCTCCCCTCAGAATGTATCATGTCTCTACATGGCAGGCATCCAAGTAAGAGTGCTTATCTCAATGTGTATATTAATCAGGAAAACCCAGTTTCTCCTTTTTCCCTTAGGAATACATGCAAATTGTAGTTCTTTTTTTTTTTTTTCAAGGTAGGGTCTCACTCTAGTCCAGGCTGACCTGGAATCCACTATGTAGTCTCAGGGAGGCCTTGAATTTACAGAGATCCTCCTCCCTCTGCCTCCTGAGTGCTGGGATTAAAGGTGTGTGCCACCACGCCCGGCTGTAGTTCTTTTTAAAAGACTGCACACCTTTAATTCCAGCTTTTGGGAGGCAGAGGGAGGAGGATCTCTGGGAGTTAAAGGTCAGCCTGAGACTACATAATTTATTTATTTGAAAGAGAGAGAGAGAGGTCAATAGAAAGAGAGAGAGAGAGAGAGTATGGCCATGCCAGGGCCCCTAGCCACTGCAAGCAAACTCCAAACCCATGCTCCACCTTGTGCATCTGGCCTTATGTGCGTGCTGGGGAATAGAACTCTGGTCCTTAGGCTTTGCAGGCAAGTGCCTTAACCACTAAGCCATCTCTCCAACCCTCAATATTGTTTCCTTTTTTTTTTTAATTTTTTGTTTATTTTTATTTATTTGAGAGCAACAGACAGACAAAGAAGCAGATAGAGAATGGGCGCGCCAGGGCCTCCAGCCACTGCACATGAACTCCAGATGCCTGCGCCCCCTTGTGCATCTGGCTTACGTGGGACCTGGGGAATGGAGCCTCGAACGGGGATCCTTAGGCTTCGCAGGCAAGCACTTAACTGCTAAGCCATCTCTCCAGCCCTATTGTTTCCTTTTTAAGGATCAACTCATCCTTCAGGGGCTAAGACACAGAACAAACAACACCTATTCTCATCTGAACCCTGTAGATGTATTGTTCACCCAAGATATTTCAGATTTCAACAAGAAACCCATTCTCTTGAATAAGAAAGTTGCCATGGAAGTGAGCATACCTGGACCTCATCTTGCAATAAATCCTGGTATAACATCCCTGCTCAGGCTCTGAACATGACTCCAGATAGTTGCCACTTCCACCATTTGTTAACTCGGAGCCTCTTCTTTTTCTTTCCAAGGAGACCAAGCTCCACATGGATGGGACTGAAGTCCCTCTGGAGGGTTTCTCTGGGGCTCTTCACAATAACTGAGCGTACCTGCGGCACGATGTCAACATTTTCTGGAATGCTGACAGCCTGATTGCTGACAACGGTCTTAATTCTCTTAGCAGATGAGGCAAAGCAAACATATATCTATATCTATCTATAAATATATATATATATCTAGAAATATCTATATCTATATTTATATCTGTCTATAGGTTTTTCAAGGAAGAGTCTTTCTGTAGCCCAGGCTGACCTGGAATTCACTATGTAGTCTTGGGGTGGCCTCCTACCTCTGCCTCCCAAGTACTGGGATTAAAGGCATGCACCACCACTCTCGATTTAAAAAATATTTTTAGCTGGGCATGGTGGTGCATTCTCTCTTATAAATAAATAAATAAAATATTTTTTTGTTATTTTTATTTATTTATTTGAGAGTGACAGACAGAGAGAGAAAGAGGCAAATAGAGACAGGGAGAGAGAATGGGCGCACCAGGGCCTCCAGCCACTGCAAACGAACTCCAGATGCGTGCGCCCCCTTGTGCATCTGGCTAACGTGGGTCCTGGGGAGTCGAGCCTCGAACCGGGGTCCTTAGGCTTCACAGGCAAGCGCTTAACTGCTAAGCCATCTCTCCAGCCCATAAATAAAATATTTTAAAAAGGCATATTAGGCCATCCCCATCTCCAAGTCAATGCACAACAAAAGCCTGAGAGCCTTTTGTTTCTGTAGCCTAGGCTGGACTCAAACATGCCATGTAGCCAAGGATGGCTTTGAACTTCTGATCCTCTTGCTTCTACTTCACAAATTCTGAGATTATAGATGTTCACCACCATGCCAGCCAAGATTGAGGGTCTTTTATCACCTGGAAGTCAACTGTTCTCCTTCATGACCCCTGTGGAGGCAGACTTGTCTGGACTTGGCCAGGAATCTCAACTGCACACCATATACCACTCCTAACCTAAATAAATCTTAAATCTCTATTTTCCTTACTTTGAACAGCTTGAAAATTTGCTCCCCAAATGCCCAGGGTGGGCACCAAAAACACCCCCTCATCTCTCCAAAATATATGGAAACTGAATCATGAGACGCTAATGTCCTTATCTAAGATCACAGTCTGAGGGATGGGAAGATTGCTCAGTGGTTAAAGTACTTGTTTGCAAAGCCTCCTGGCCCAGGTTCACTTCCCCAGTACCCACGTAAAGCCAGATGTTCAAAAGTGACCCATGAACCTGGAGTTCATTTGCAATAGCAAGAGGCCCCATTCTGGTGCACCCATTCTCTCTGTTTTTCTCTTCTCAAATAAATAAAGATTAAAAAAAAATTTTTTTTTAAAGATCACAGTCTGAGACACTTGTGGAAAGAAGTCACCTGGTTGTTGGTGAAACTGGCATTTGAATCCAGGCAGCCTCGCTCCAGAACTCTGTTCTTAATTATCACACACTGATAAACTATATGGAAATTGATTTCTCAATTGTCATAAAGCATGACTAAAAGCAAGTTGGGAAATTTTATTGGTCCATATCATACAAATGAAGCTACTTTCTCCCCATCTGTCTTCCACTCAAATGGCTACTGGCCCAAAGACCTTCCTCCATAGAAGCTCTGAAACTGCTACTTTAAACTCCCTTCATTTTGATCCTGCTTGAGGGCCTCGGGTCCCCCATGGACACCTTCATTGGTGGTCTTGTCTGCTTTCAATGATATTTGTTCACACTCCTTAAGGGGACACCTGCAGCGCTCACTAGCTGAATGTTTACTCCTCTTTCTGGAAGGAAGATGAAAGCAAGCAAGGAGAGCTGGGTACACACACATCCATCAACCGAGCTTTTGATCTTTCTGCCCGGGAAGCAGATTTCACACCCAAGCCAACTGCAACAAGTTTTACTAGTGAGGTTTCCTATGCTACCCTATGCAGTCTGGAATGGAATGTGCACAGTGGTGAGACCCTTCAGTGCCATGCGCACCAAGGGCCCAGGGGGCCTGTTTCGGTGCCGTATACAATACATTCTGTAAGCGTCTCTGCAGAACGGACAGTCAATCCCTGTGGAGTCTGAGGAGCATCAGGCTCCATCCTGGGAGCTCTTTCTACAGGGAGGGCCCGCCATGTGTCCATACTTGGTGTCACAGACATAAGTACAGGAGAGATACTTGCTGGGCCCCAGCGTCAGCCCCCACCCTGGGCAATACCCTCGAGTCTGTGCAATCTGCTGCAGGATCCAGTAGGTAACCCGGGCACAGAGAGAGAAAGGCACAGAGAGAAAAAGGGATTCGGTGAGTGGATAAAGGTGATCCAGCAGGAGGTGGCAGGCGGCAGCTAGAGCAGAAGAAAAGCAGTCTATGCAGGCAAGAAGGGGTAGAGGACAGCTGTGGCAGGGGCCAGACAGCTGGCTGGCCAGAAGAAACCCTTCCGGATGTCGCTGAGGGCCTGAGATACGCCCTTAACACGGTAAGTTATTGCAACGCCCTTGCAAATATAAAGTGCTGTACAAACAGTAAATCTAGAATGGCTAATAATTTTGTTATGTTAAAGCATTCGTGTCAGGTAATTAATGTACTCATTGTGATCATTTAATTTTATGGCAGGTAGTGTAGAGCTGGACAGAAATAGGGCTTTTTGGCCCAGTCCTCTCATTTCTTGTTAGAAAAGCCAGCAGTGTGCTCTCTGCTCTGCCATACCCAGGCCTTGCTGGAGGGAGCTCAGACCTCCACCTAGACTCAAGGCTTCCCATGCTGGGGGATTTCTTTTTCCTTGGCCCCTGGTGCCTACAGGTCCTGGTGCCCCCTGGTGGTGCCTGAGGCACTACTATTTCCTCCAAGGAAACTCATAGAGTCATGAGGGGCAAAGACAAAATTGGTCTCCTAGATGCAAACGTTTCCCTGGACACCTGTGCCTCAGAGCCCCCAGGTGCTGTGCACAGAAGCAGGAATTAGTGCTGCCCCCTGGCACTCCTGAGAGCAAGCAGGGTAGAAGGTTCCGTAGCAGCAGAGCAGCTGGGGGTGGCGGGGGGGGGGGGGACCAGCCATCTTACCTCAGAACTTACCGTCTTACCTCTAGCAGGGAAGCTGTGCTCCCGTCCACGTCCACGATGCAAAATACAGTGGCACTCTCCTTATTCTCGGCCTGGCTGCTGGGGTCCACCATCTTCTCTCTGCCCTATTCCTTCTTGCTCATCACCTCTCTTCCCCCTGAGCACAGCTGTAATGGAAGCCAGGACAGCAGAATGGAGGCTGGAGGAGGTGGCAGTGGGCTCCAATGTAATCCCAACAAAGACCCCAGGAAGTCCTATCGGGAGGGAAAGAGCTGATCTTCAGATCCCAGTGGTGATCAGCCACTGGATGTGGACTGCCTCAAACGTAGAAAGGACCCCCGCCAAAAAATTTTTCCTTATGCTTTAGCACTCCCCAGCAAGACTAACAGCATCTGGTAAGACTTGGATTCATGTTTTTATATAGGCTCTGAGAGTCTCTCTTCAGAGAGGAGGGCATCTCTCCCTGGGGCAAATTTAGAAGAGAATGACTTCCAGGATGAACTTTTTTTGTTTGTTTGTTTGTTTTTGTTTTTTGAGGTAGGGTCTCACTCTAGCTCAGGCTGACCTGTAATTCACTCTGTATTCTCAGGGTGGCCTCGAACACATGGCCATCCTCTTACCTCTGCCTCCCGAGTGCTGGATTAAAGGCATGTGCTACCATGCCCGTCCCCCACTATTTTTTTAAAAAATATTTTATTTACTTATTTGAATCAGAAAGAGACAGAGAGAATGGCACACTAGGGCCCCAAGCTGCTGCAAATGAAGTCCAGATGCATGTGCCACTTTGTGCATTTGGCTTTACGTGGGTATCGGGGAATCAAACCCAGGTTGACAACAGGCTTTGTACACAAATGCCTTTAACCACTGAGGCATCTCCCCAGCCTGTGACTTGTCTTCTTGCTTGTTGGTCCCTTAGCATAAAGAATCTAAAGAAACAGGCGGCAGCCTGTCGTGGATCTGTGGGGCTGTGTCTGTGACTTCCAGCAGAACTTGTTTCCCCTTTGGGAGACATTTGCAAATTTGCAAAGCTCAGAGTCCTGCAACCTTCACAAGTGGATCACTGGGAGTGACAGTGACTGGAGTTGCCCCTGATTTTACCTATGCCCCACCCACCTGCTGGCTCCCAGACCCAACTGAGGACACAGGTGTATATAAAAAGTCTGGGATCTAAAGTACAGCTTATGTCCCAAAAATGGTTTAACTTAACTTTAGCACTATGGCCATTTTGGGCTGGATGAGTTTGTGTTGCGGTGTGGTGGTGTCCTGTGTGGAATGTACCTCCCTAGCAGCTACTTACCAGACAACAGCAGTACTACCTCTCCTGTCTACCACCTTGCCCCACTCTTAGTCATGACAATAAAAAGAAATTATTCCAGCCGGGTGTGGTGATGCATGCCTTTAATCCCAGCACTCGGGAGGCAGAGATAGAAAGATCATTGTGAGTTCCAGGCCACCCTGAGACTACAGAGTGAATTCCAGGTCAGCCTGGGCTAGAGTGAGACCTTACCTCAAAAAAAAAAAAAAAAAAAATGGGCTGGAGAGATGGCTTAGTGGTTAAGCGCTTGCCTGTGAAGCCTAAGGACCCCGGTTCCAGGCTCAATTCCCCAGGACCCACGTTAGCCAGATGCACAAGGGGGCGCACACGTCTGGAGTTCGTTTGCAGTGGCTGGAGGCCCTGGCACGCCCATTCTCTCTGTGTGTCTCTCTCTGCCTCTTTCTCGCTCTGTCTGTCGCTCTCAAATAAATAAATTAAAAAAGAGCTGGGTGTGGTAGTTCACACCTTTAATCCCTGTACTTGGGAGGCAGAAGTGGGAGGACTGTTGTGAGTTCAAGGGCACCCTGAGACTACATAGTGAATTCAGCCTGGGCTAGAGCAAGACTCTACTTCAAAAAAACAGGGCTTAGTGATTAAGGCATTTGCCTGCAAAGCCAAAGGACCCAGGTTTGATTCCCCAGGACCCGTGTTAGCCAGATGCACAAGGGGGCACCCACATCTGGAGTTCCTTTGCAGTGGCTGGAGGCCCTGGCGCACCCATTTTCTCTCCCTCCCTCTCTCTCCCTCTTTCTCTGTCAAATAAGTAAATAAATAAAAATAAAACCAGGCGTGGTGATTAATTCATCTGCTACCTTCACTGTGCCAGCATCAGGGTACCTGACAGAGTTGGTTGATGCCAACCGGCTGAGTCATTTGGTTTGCATGATGGCTCTGTCTCTTTGGTGGGCATTAACATGAGATTCAAAGACCTTCACACGGTGCCCATATTCATTTGTCCATTCACCTGTCACTGTCCTGATCTCCTTGTTCCTGACCTTCCAGTCTTGTTCCAAAAGCAACACTTAGCTCAATCATCAACCAATGCCCACCAGTACATTTACTTATAACCGGGAGACATATCCCACGTAAAGTAGACGACCAGTGTTCTGCTCCATGCGAGATTTCCCCTCACTGCTGTTTTTCAGTGCAGCTGCCAGGTAAGCGCAGAGGAGAGACACTGGTACCACAGTGGCTGATGGCACGAGGACCAGGGAGACCTGCCCTGCAGCTTGCTTTGCCCTCTAGTCCCTCAGGCCCAGTTTCACCTGTGTCTCTCTGAGAGCAGGTTGGGTAGTTAATGACCTTGTGTCCACCTTTATGATGTGAGAGAGCCAAGAATCTAGCTTTCAAAAAATGGGGCTTGAGAGAAGCCATCTCTGGCTTTGCGGTTAAGGCACATGCCTGCAAAGCCAAAGGATTCCTGTTAAAGCCAAATGCACAAGGCGGTGCAGGCATCTGGAGTTCATTTGCAGTGGCTGGAAGCCCTAACATGCCCATTCTCTCTCTCTCTCTCTCTCTGCCTCTTTCTCTCTCTCTCAAATAAATAAATAAAAATATATATCTAAAAATATTTTTCATGGGTTGGGAAGATGGCTTAGTAGTTAAGGTGAAGCATAAGGACCCAGGTTTGATTTCCCAGTACCCACGTAAGCTAGATGCACAAGGGCCACATGTGTCTGGAATTTGTTTACAGTGGCTGGAGGTCTGACACACCCGTTTTCTCTCTCTCAAATAAATAAATAAATACTTTTTAAATTTCTTAAAAATGTATTTATTGGGGGCTGGAGAGATGGCTTAGCGGTTAAGCGCTTGCCTATGAAGCCTAAGGGCCCCGGTTTGAGGCTCGATTCCCCACGACCCATGTAAGCCAGATGCACAAGGGGGCGCACGCGTCTGGAGTTCATTTGCAGTGGCTGGAGGCCCTGGTGTGCCCATTCTCTCTCTCTCTGCCTCTTTCTCTCTCTGTCTGTCGCTCTCAAATAAGTAAATAAAAAGAATTAAAAAAATATTTAAAAACATGTATTTATTACCCGGGCGTGGTGGTGCATGCCTTTAATCCCAGCACTTGGAGGCAGTGGTAGGAGGATTGCTGTGAGTTCAAGGCCACCCTGAGAATACAGAGTGAATTCCAGGTCAGCCTGAACTAGAGTGAGACCCTACCTTAAAACAAAACAAAACAAAGCAAAAAGTATTTATTCATTTGAGAGAGGGAGAAACAGAGAAGCAAATAGAGAGAGTGAGAATGGGTGCATCAGGGCCTCCCGCTACTGCAAACAAACTCCAGACTCATGTGCTCCTCGTGCATCTGGCTTATGTGGGTATGGGGGAATGGAACCTGAGTCTTTAGGCTTTGCAGGCAAGCACCTTACCCACTAAACCATCACTCCAGCCCCAAGGATCCAGCATTTTTTTTTTTTTTTGCTTTGTTTTTTCAAGGTATTGGTCTAGCTGAGGTTGACCTAGAATTCACTCTGCAGTCTCAGGGTGGCCTCAAACTCAAGGCAGTCCTCCTGCCACTACCTGAGCGCTGAGATTAAAGGTGTGCACCACTATGCCCAGCCAGCCTTTAATTAAAGAAAAAAAAATTAGAGAATCTGCCCTGGGCTGGAGAGATGGCTCAGCAGTTAAGGTGCTTGCCTGCAAAGCCTAATAACTGGGTTCAATTCTCGGTACCCACATAAAGCCAGATGCACAAAGCGGCACATGCACCTGGAGTCTGTTTGCAGCAGCTGGAGGTCTGCTCATTCTCTCTGTAACCAGGCATGGTGGTGCACATCTTTAACGCCAGCACTTGGGAGGCAGAGGTAGAAGAATCGCTGTGAATTTGAGGCCGCCCTGAGACTACATAGTGAATTCCAAGTCAGGCTAAGCTAGAGCAAGACCCTACCTTGAGAAACCAAAAGGAAAAAAATAAAGAATCTTCCCCCAAACTCAGAATAGAGGTTTAAGGGAACACAGTGGGATATGGAGAGAACTAAGATGTCTTCTGTTTTAATTTTAGCAGGAGCTAGAGGAATGGCTTAGCTATTAAGGTGCTTATCTACGAAGCCCAAGAATCCAGGTCCAATTCTCCAGTACCCACGTAAAGCCAGATGCACATGGTGGCGCATGTGTCTGGAGTTCATTTGCAGTGGTTGGAGCCCCTGGTGCACCCATTCTCTCTCACATAAATAATAAACAAAATATTTTAATTTTTTTCTGTTGCATGTGTGTGGGGTGTGTATGTGCATGTGTGTATGTGTGTACATGTATGTGGATGTGTGTGCACATGTCCACGTGTATGTCTATGTGTGAAGGCCAGAAGACAAACTTGGCTGTTGTTCTCAGGAGCATCACTCACCTCTTTTTCCAACAGGCTCTCTCACTGGCCTGAAGCTCGCCAATTAGGCTACACTGGCTGCCCAGCGAGCCCTAGGGAACCTGTCCTCTCTTCCCAGCGCTGCGATCCCAGGCGCTTCATGTGAGTACCCAGCATCAAACTCAGTTCTTGTGTTTGTAAGGCAAGTGCTTTACTGACTGAGCCGTCTCCCCAGCCTGTTTTAATGTTATTGAATCCTGTTCAATTTGCATAGCAATTACTTTCTGTGTACCAGGCACCGTTCTAAGCCCTTTACATGTATTATTGATTTAATCCACATGAGCTATTAAAGAGGAATTATTATCATACCCTCTTTATACAGAAGGAGAAATGAAGACTTAGAGAGGTTAGGTAATGTCTTGAGGAGCATGGAGTTTAGGTCTCAATCATAGGACTCTCTAGCTCAGAGGCCTGTTGTTTAAATAGCCACACTATTATCCATTTTCTTCATGGCAGCTTCTAGGAACTAGAATGAGGAAAGAAGTGTGTATAGGACAGGGAGTGGGAGAGACTTTTCTTTTTTTAAAAAAAAATACATATGTACATACATATATATGTTCATTTTGTTTGTTTGTTTGGTTGGTTGGTTGGTTTGGTTTTTCAAGGTAGGGTCCCACTCTAGCTCAGGCTGACCTGGAATTCACTATGAAGTCTCAGGGTGGCCTTGACTTCACAGCGATCCTCCTACCTCTGCCTCCCAAGTGCTGGGATTAAAGGTGTGTGCCACCATGCCCAGCTCTGTTTGGTTTTTTGAGGTAGGGTCTCACTCTAGCTCAGGCTGACCTGGAATTCACTGTGTAGTCTCAGGGTGGCCTTGAACTCACTGCGACCCTCCTGAGTGCTGGAATTAAAGGCGTGCGCCACCACGCCCGGCCCGATACAGGGTCTCTCAGTGGCCTGGAACTCACTGAATTAGGCTGGCTGGCCAGTGGGCCTCGGAGATCTCTGCCTCCTTAGCACTGGGATTACAAGCATGTGCCACCCACTTAAAAAAAAATATAGTTTCTGGGGATCAAACTCAGGTCCTCATGTTTGCAAGGCAAGTACTTTAACTTTACCAACTGAGCTGTAGTCCCTGCCCCAGGGATGATTTTTTTTCTTTAATCCTCATGGAGACTAAAGGATCCCTGGCCTACTACTTGAGCTAGAAGATACAGCTGGTGTGCGGAAGCAGTTCTTTGGAGAGGATTCACCATTTCCCTTCCTGGCTTGCACCTCTAGTGTTCTTTCAGATGCACACCGGCTACTCTGGCTTGTCTAGTTTTTGCTTGATTCAGTTTCTCCTTGCCCTTTGCCTCCCCAGAAAAGGCATCCCCACCAGGATGGCTTTCTCACTTCGCTGTGTCTCTCTTTGTTTTTGGCTTTTCAAGGTAGGGTTTCACTCTGCCCAGGCTGACTTGGAATTCACTATGTATCTCAGGGTGGCCTCAAACTCACAGTGATCCTCCTACCTCTACCTCCCTAGGGCTGGGATGAAAGGCGTGCGCCACCACACCTGGCTTCTGTCTTTTTAATTTTTTTTTTTTTTTTTTTTTTGAGGTAGGATTTCTCCCTCTAGCCCAGGCTGACATGGAATTCACTATGTAGTCTCAAGGTGGCCTCGAACTCACTGTGATCCTTCCGAGTGCTGGGATTAAAAGCGTGCACCACCACACCCGGTAAAAAATTATTATTATTATTATTTACTTGAGAGAGTGAGGAGGGGAGAGAATGGGCACACCAGGGCCTTTAGCCTCAGCAAATGAACTCTGGACACATGAGCTACCATGTGCATCTGGCTTCTGTGGGTACTGGGGAATTGAGCCTGGGTCCTTAGGCTTCCCAGGCAAGCACCTTAACTGCTAAGCCATCTTCGCAGTCCTCCTCTACTTCTCTTGAGCTTTTGTGGCCTTGGCACATGCTGTTTCTTCTACCCAGAATCTCCACTCCCCCTTTCTGCCTGGTAAAATCTGTACTTTTCAAGCTTCACTTTAATGTCATGCTGACCTCCCTGCTCTCCCTGTCAAAGTTAATTGCTTCCTCCTTTGTGTTGCTCAGCAGCACTTACCGTAGTGACTTGTTTGGATACTTGGTCTGGGAGAAGAGACACGGGGCTTGATCTCATTCTCTCCTTGTCCCTGGAGCTCAACAGCTGCCCAGTGTTTGCGGAAAGCCGTTGGGAACGGGGTAGGGGGCTGAGGGACATTCCTGAGGTGGGACCTTGGCTCGCTGTCCCTATCCTTGCTGTCTATCCTTTCCTCTCTCTGCCTCGTCAAACCTGGGCTCCAGAGACCAAGACAGGATTTCCCTCAGCTAGAATATGTGGATATCCTGTCTAGAAGACTTTTTCTTTCGTGGCGGACCTGCCACCTGCCTCCTGCCTGGTGCCTCCTTCAGCTTCGACGCTCCCAGCTCTCTCCCATTTAGCAGCATCCGTGGATTTCATTAACTCGCTACTTAACCCCTCTCGTTCAGATCAGCTCTGAAGGTGATAAATCAGGCCCAGGGCCGGTCCTTGCGAGCAGCTCTCCTCTCCACATCCCCTCTAACAAGGCTCTGGCTGCCCCTATTCATCACTGGCTGCCCTTTCCTTCTCCTGCACCCCCATGCTCCCCACACAGCGCCAGTGTTATTGTAGCCACTTTGGATTGAATCCTGGAACCACACTTGAGGAAAGCCCCTGGAGCTGGTGAGTTTCTTGGGCGAGACCACCTCTGTGCCTGGTGGTCTGTGAGCCGTGGGGTTCTTGCACAGTGGCCTTAAGATAATATCCAAGGGCTGCAGGTGATCTTAAGCCCTGGCCTAGGACAGGCTGGGGAAAGCTAACAGAGCGCAGGGTTCCTTCCCAGCCAGAGGCAGATTCACTGGTATGTAAACTGGTGAGGAGGGGGCAGGCTTAGATAGGCTTTGCATTTTAATTTCCTTCAGTCTTCCTCAAGATCTCTACGCTTCTGCTCCATGGGCGGATGGGCCTTAGGGGTGCGGAGGCTGTGTGACTTTCCTGGAACTTTGCATGCTAGCCCTTTCTCTCCAACCCTCCACCACTCCTGTTCCTTCTCTAAGACCTGCCTAAACATCATCTAATTTTTTTTCTTCCCTGTCTTCCTTTCCTATAGGCCTCAGGTCCTCCTCCTCTTTTTTTTTTTTTTTCCTTTTTCTCTCATGTGTCCTGTTCTTTTCTTATTAAAAAATTTTTTTTATTTCTATTTATATATTTGAGAGAGAGAGAGAGAAGGAAAGAGGCAGAGAGAGAGGTGGACAAAGAAAGAGAGAGAAGGGGCATGCCAGGGCCTTTAGCCGCTGCAAAGGAACTCCAGATGCATGCACCACCTTGTGCATCTGGCTTACATGGGTCCTGGGGAATCAAACCTGGGTCTTTGGCTTTGCAGGCAAGTATCTTAACCACTAAGCCATCTTTCCAGCCCTCTTATTTTTATTTAGGTATAAACTCCCTAGAAGGGGCCACCCCAAATATGTCAAAGGCCTAGCCTTTTGTAGCTCTGAGCAGGGCCTTCTGTTGTTTCCTTCCCTTGGCTATCTCTCCTCTCTGTGCTCCCAACCATCACTCATTCTAGCTTTTTCCTTTTTTTTTTTTTTTTTTTTGTTTTTGTTTTTCAAGGTAGAGTTTCATTCTAGCTCAAGCTGACCTGGAATTCACTATGTTGTCTCAGGGTGTCCTTGAACTCACAGCAGTCCTCCTACCTCTGCCTGACCAAGTGCTGGGATTAAAGGTGTGAACCACCATGCCCGGCTCCTTATTCTTTTTAAAAATATTTTTAAATTTATTGCATATGTATGTATGTGCATGTGTGCACTGCAAATGAATGCCAGATGCATGTGCCACTTTGTGGCTTTACATGGGCACTGAGGAATTGAATCTGGACCTCAAGCTTTGTAAGCAGTGCGTTTAACTCCTGAGCCATCTCTCCAACCTCTCCCCTTATTTTTTACCTTCATTCCCCACCTTCCCTGTAGACAATGTTAGAGGTGGAGTATTGTGCCTGATTCACAACAGGCTTTTTTTTTTAAAGGGTTTCATGATACCCAGGCTAGCCTTGAACTTACTATATAGCTGAGGATGAACTTGAATTTCTGATCCTCCTGAATGCTGGATTTCAGGTGTGCACCACGGTTTATGTGGTTCTGGGGATTCAACCCAGAGTTTTGTACATGCTAGGCAAGTACTCTGATTTACATCAGTTGGAATCTCCCATCCTTGTGTCTTCTCTGCCTCAGCTCAGGCCTTTGATGATCCTCCACTACCTCTGCTTGTCTGAGGTCCCCCTTGCACTGGCACCCTTCTGTCTCTGGGGTGACCAAGGCCATTGGATGCTCATCAGCCCCCCAAGTGTGCTTTTGTCACATACTGTTTCTACAATGTTTTCATTACCTCCTAATTGGCCAAATCTCTTTATTTTTCTTGTTAAAGATAGATTTAAAGAAGGAGTTCAGTAGCTCAGCCATTTTCAGACAATCATTAATTTCCTACCTGCTTATTTATTAATGGGGCAACTTCCTTGCTGCTATTTCTTATTCCCTGGATATCTGTGTAAAAGCCTGCCTGGCTCACGCAGCCCCTGGGACCAGTACTGACTCACTCTGACTTTGTGCTGCCCTCAGCTGCTCTGGCGTTCCCTCCACGGCCCCCTTCTCTGACAGCTCTTCTTAGTCAAGGTCCTCCATGCACAGCCTGCAGGGATAGTAGGGAATACCTTATGCACTCAGGGTGTAGAGGCTTTCTTCCCATGCTTGAGGTGAACCGGGACTCCCAGTTCTCTCCTCCTTCCAGTGTGTGCCGAGGTCCTATAGTTAGCTGACACGCGGCAGTCCTTAAGACCTTGATGAAACTGGGGCTCAGGAGGCAGCCATGACTTGCCCAGGATCATTTTGCCTAGAAGAGGTATAGTCAGAATGTGAACCCAGTTGTGCCTGGCTCCACAGCTTGGGCATTCCTTCATGCCAGCTCACCTCAGGGAAGCCAGTATGGAAGACAAGATGACTAAGATAAGGTTTTTTTTTTTTTTTGATTTTTCCAGGTAGGGTCTCGCTATAGTCCAGCCTGACCTGGAATTTACTACGTAGTCTCAGGGTGGCCTCGAACTCATGGCGATCCTCCTACCTCTGCCTCCCCAGTGCTGGCATTAAAGGCGTGCACCACCATGCATGTTGCTTTGTTTTTGAGACAAAGTCTTGCTATGTGGTCCAGCTGGCCTGGAACCCTGCCTCAGCTTTCCATGCTAAGATTCTAGGCATGGCTCACCATGCTCTGCCACTATGGTAACCCTTGAGACAAAGGGAGCAAACAGGGCCAGCAGCACGGTGGGGAATGGATAGAAGGCAGTGACCTGAGGATGACCAGGACTGGTCAGCAAACTGTTACATGACCTGCCCCTCCCTTCTATCTGTGCCTCTATCTCCTATGCAATGTTCTTCTCCTCCTATACCAGTTAGCCAGAAGGTTCATGCTCTAATGGTGACCTTCCTGACACTTAGAAGTGGTTATCCTGGCACTATTTCCATGCCTCTGAGGGACAAGCCAGCGCACAGGGTCCTTTTGGATGTCTTCCAGATGTATCCTGAGCCATTACCTTTTGCTTCTGATCCTCCAGAAGCCACAGTTCCATCTCTCCAGGTGAGGAGGCTGGCCCTGCTGCTACCCACAAACCTCACCATGCTGGGAAGCAGGTGAACATCAGCCCACACTAGCCTCTGAGTCAATAGCTGCTGCTTTACAGGCTAGGTCTGGGTCTGGACACATGCTGATGGTCTGGAGGATGGGGGTTTATGGTATGGTCTGGTTAGGATTCTTCTTTGGCGCCCTCTCTCTCTCTCTCTCTTTGAGGTAGGGTTTCACTCTACCTCAGGCTGACCTGGAATTCACTATGTAGTCTCAGGGTGGCCTTGAAATCATGGTGATCCTCCTACCTCTGCCTCCTGAGTGCTGGGATTAAAGGCGTGTACCACCACGCCTGGCTAAATATATATATTTTAAAAAAGACATGAGGGCTGGAGAGATGGCTTAGTGGTGAAGGCACTTGCCTGAGAAGCCTAAGGACCCAGATTCAACTCCCCAGAACCCACATAAGCCAGCTACACAAGGTCACACATGCACACATGGTGACACATGCATCTGGAGCTTGATTGCAATGGCTAGAGGCCCTGGCATGCCAAGTCTCTCTCTCCTGCTGCCCTCTTGCTTGCTCATAAAATAGAATAAAATAAAATAAAGATATGAGACTGTGAAGAGCATAATTGATACCCAGTCTCAGTGCCAGCCTCACACAGACAGCCTCAGCCCCTAGGGCTGCTGTTAAATGCAGAATCACTCTTCGTGGTGGAAACAAAAGCCCTTAGAAGGCTCAGAGGGAGAAGAGAGAACTCAGGGCAGAACCATCTTGCCCAATCCAGACCCTCTGTCCCTTCGGGCTGCAGTAGTCGTGGAGTAAGCAGTCAGGCTAAGGAGGTGTCCCCTGGGGCTGAGCCTTAGGAGCCGTGTTTTTACACTAAAAGACCTTGTTTCTTGTCTCGTCCTGGTCATAACCCTGCTTAATAGAGACATTAAGATGAATGATTGAGGCTGCCTCTTGCTATAGCAGGAAGGAGGGGCAGCCCAGTGACCCTGGACAGAGGGGACACGGTGGGGATGAGGTTGAGGATGGAAGTGGATTCATGAAGCGTCCCCCTCCAATGCGGAGCCCCAGCCCTGGTAGGCTGCAAGCTGCTCCCCCGGAGCTCCTGGAACGCTGCCTCATGCAGCAGGTTTCTCTGCGGTGAGCATCAACAGCTTGCGTCTGCTGCCCTGGGGATGATGCAAGCAAGAAATGTGGTGGTCGTATAAGTGATGACAGTACTTTTTAAAATTTTTATTTTTATTTATTTATTAGAGAGCGGGGGGGGGGGATGAATGGGCGTGTCAGGGCCTCCAGCCACTGCAAACGAACTCCAGAAGCAAGTGCCACCTTGTGCATCTGTCTTATGTGGGGCCTGGGGAATTGAACCTGGGTCCTTAGGCTTCACAGGTGGGCACCTTAACTGTTGAGCCATCTCTCCAGCCCGACAGGCTTCCTGAAGAATTTCATACACGTAGCTTTTCCTATTTATCAAACCAATAGACAACATTATTGGATATTCACATCCCTCAACGACTGTTTAATATTATATGCAAGTTAGGTGTGGTGGTACAGACCTGTGATCCCAGCACTTGGAAAGCTGAGGCAGGGATCATGAGTTTAAGGTCAGCCTTGGCTACATAACAAGACACTGTCTCAAAACAGAATAAAAATATTGTGTGTGTTGTCATATCTGGTCCTCACAATAGCTCCAAGATAGTGGCCAAATTATTATTATTATTATTATTATTATTATTATTATTTACTGGTTTTTTGAGGTAGGGTCTCACGCTAGCTCAGGCTGACCTGGAATTCACCATGTAGTCTCAGGGTGGCCTTGAACTCTTGGCAATCCTCCTACCTCTGCTTCCCAAGTGCTGGGATTAAAGGCATGCACCACCAGGCCCGGCTAGTGGCCAAATTATTATCTCCGATTTATAGATAAGAAAACTGAAGCTTAGAGAAGTTACACTACTTGCTCAAGGTCAACCAATGAATAAGTTATCAGTTGGTCTACAAACCCAGGCGGTCTGATTTCAGAACTTGTGCTCCTAACCCTATTATAGTTCACTGCCTCTAGTTTTACAAATTGACCTAGCCTGGAATTGAGAGGAGGGTAGGGGAGGACTGAGGTTTTGAATCCGACAGGGAATTGATTTAGAGGTCAGAGACAACAGTGAGGGATAAAGGGGCTCATCTCCGGATAGGGCTGCAGAAGCGGGTGGGCCCCAGGGAACACGGCTGAGACAGGCCTCGTTTAGCATGTTTATGACAGGTCTGGCAGAGGGCAGCTCAGGAAAAGCTGTCCCATTTTAGATGACACCACTCTTGGGCAGGAGAATGTATTTTGTCTTCCTCCAGCTCCCACCCCTTACCTGGCACTATGCAGGACATGAGGAGTATTCAAGAAACAGCTTTTAAATCTAGATGCTAAATAAAGGTAGAGAACCACAGCAGCCTTGGACCACACTGGGTAGAAAGAAAACTGCTTGGTTCCTGCTGTTGTGAGTGGACGCAGTTGGGGAAGAGGGACTTCAGACATGGCACCAGCTAAACCTTGCTCCTCCGGGGGTGGACTGAGAAGCTGAGGCCCTACCTTCACCAGGGACCTTGTCAGAAATACAGGATCTGAGGCCTTTTCCAGATTTGCCCTCCACATTTTAACAATTGCATTCTAGAGGCTGGGGAGGTGGCTCAGCAATTAAAGGCACTTGCCAGCAAAGCCACATGGTATGGGGTTTGATTCCTCAGTACACACATAAAGCCAGATGCACAAAAGTGGCGCATGCATCTGGAGTTTATTTACAGTGACAAGAGGTCCTGGTGCACCCATTTTTCCTCTCATTCTCTCTCTCCCTCCTCCTCTCCTTGCAAACAAGTAAATAATATATAACAATTGCATTCTTACAAGGTGATTGACATACCATTAAAGTTCGAAGAGCATTGTTCTAATACAGAACTGACCTAGTCACTGCCCATCTTTAAACCTCAATAGCCTTCTATCACATCCAAATCCTTTAAGAAGGCTTTATAAGGTGCCGTGCTCCTGTAGTCCCAGCCGTAGCAAAGGGAGAGGTAGGAAGATCATATGAATCCAGGAGTCAGGAGTTGGAAGACAGCCTGGGTAATAGAGCAAGACCCTGAGTCAAAATTTAAAAAGTAAATAAAGACGCTTTGTAGGGCTGGCGGGATGGCTTAGTGGTTAAGGTGTTTGCCTGCAAAGCCAAAGGACCTAAGTCTGATTCCCCAGGACCCATGTTAGCCAGATGCACAAGGGGGCGCACGCATTTGGAGTTCGTCTGCAGTGGCTGGAGGCCCTGGGGCGCCCATTCTCTCTCTCTCTCTCTCCCTCTTTCTCTGTTAAATAAATAAATATATTAAAAAAGAAGGCTTTGTAAAACTATGTATGCTTTATTTAATGCTTGCCTATAGAATTACAGTCATCTTTCACCACTCATGCTACACTCTACTCCAATGATACTGTTTCTTGTCATTCCCACATGGGCCATTTCTTTGTCTAGTGCCTTTGCTTATGTTATTCTCTCTCTCTCTTCTTTATTTTTATTTATTTATTTGAGGCAGACAGAGGGAGAGAGAGAAAAAGAGAGAGTGAGAATGGGTGCTCCAGGACCTCTAGCCACTGCAAATGAACTCCAGACACATCTGGCTTATGTGGGAGCTGGAGAATCGAACCTGGTTCCTTAGGCTTCATAGATAGGCACCTTAACCACTAAGTCATCTTTCCAGCCTTTTTAAAAAATTTATTAGAGACACAGAGAGAGGTGCCTCTCTTTCTCTTTTTTTAAAAGTAACCATATGTATTCATTTGCAGAAAGAGAGAGCAAAAGAGAAAGAGAATGACACAGAGAAGGAATGGGCATGATGAAGCATCTTGTTACTACAAATAAGCCCCAGATGCACGTGCTACTTTGTGCATCTGGCTTTACATGGGTACTGGGGAATCAAACCCTGTCTGTCACATTGCAAGCAAGTGCCTTTAACTGCTGAGCCATTTCTCCAGCCCTATTCTCTCTCTTTTTAAAATTTACTTTTGAGCCTGGGCGTGGTGGCGCATGCCTTGAATCCCAGCACTCGGGAGGCAGAGGTAGGAGGATCACCGTGAGTTCGAGGCCACCCTGAGACTCCATAGTGAATTCCAGGTCAGCCTGGGCTAGAGTGAAACCCTACCTCGAAAAACCAAAAACAAAATAAAATAAAAAAAAAATAAATAAAATTTACTTTTAGGGGGTGTGGTGGCATACTCTTTTAAATCCCAGCACTTGGGAGGCTGAGGTAGGAGGATTGCTGTGAGTTCAAAGCTAACCTGGGACTAATTCCAGGTTAGCCTGAACTAGAGCAAGGCTCTACTTCAAAAAAACAACAACAACAAAAAAAAATTTTTTTTTTTCTTTTAGAGGCTGGAGAGAGAGCTCAGTGGTTAAGGCACTTGGCAGAAATTTCTAACAACCCTGGTTTGATTCCCCAGTACCCATATTAAAACCAGATGCACAAAGTGGTGCTTGTATCTGGAGTTTGTTTGCAGCAGCTGAAGGCCCTGGTGTGCCCATTCTCTCTCCCTCTGTCTCTTGCAAGTAAATAAACAAAAAAATAAATTTGTTTTGTTTTGTTTTTTTCAAGGTAGGATCTAGCTGTAGCCCAGGCTGATCTGGAATTCACTATGTAGTCTCAGGGTGGCCTTGCACTCATGGTGATCCTCCTACTTCTGTCTCCCAAATGCTGGGATTAAAGGCATGTACCACCATGTGTGGGCTTTTAAAAAAAATTGGGGGGAGGGCTGGAGGAATGGCTTAGCAATTAAGGTGCTCGCCTGAAAAACCAAAGGACCCAGGTTCAATTCCCCAGGTCTCATGTAAGCCAGATGCACAAAGTGGCGCATGTGTCTGGAGTTCATTTGCAGTTGCTGGAGCCCCTGGCGTGCCCATTCTCTCTCTCTCTTTCTTTCAAATAAATAAATATTTAAAAAAATATTTTTGTTAGCTGGGCGTGGTGGTGCACACCTGAAATCCTAGCATTCAGGAGGCAGAGGTGGGAGGATCACTGAGAGTTTGTGGCCACCCTGAGTCTACATAGTGAATTCCAGGCCAGCCTGGGCTAGAGGGAGACCCTACCTCAAAAAACAAAACACAGTAAAACAAGACACTGAGGAAATGGCTCAATAGTTAAAGATGCCTGCTTGTAAAGCCTGCCAGTCCAGGTTCAATTTCCCAGCCCCCACATAGAGCTGGATACAAAAAATCATGCAAATAAATAAAAAAGTAAAAAAAAATGACAGAAAAGAAAACAAATATGAGTCTCCCAGCACTCTGAAGGCAGAGGTAAGAGGACTGCTGAGTTCAGTTTGGGGCTACATCCTGAGTAAACCTGTGTTAGAGTGAGACCCTACCTTAAAAAAAACAAAAGAGAAATATGTACACTCTTGGAGTATGTATTTACAGATAGGACCTAGGAAAAGGAGTGCTGGAGTTCTTGGAGAAGATGCCCTCCAGGCTTTGGGTGCCTTCCTGAAATCCCTCAGCACGCTTAGGTCCTAGAGCTTCACAATAGGCATTGCTTAGAGTCAAGACTGCTGAGCGAACCCCTGCCTTGTGGCACAGAGAGTACTGTACAGGGAAGGGTAGGCAGGTAGGGCTTGGGGGCTTCTTGAATGATGGTCTCTCTCAGGTAGAGACAGACCGTGACCACCACAAGCTTAGAGGTAGGGCAAAGCACCTCAGTGTATAGCAACTAGTCTCTCAACTAGAAGAGAGGATACATTCAAGAAACAAAAAGAAGACTGAGCTAGACTCGATGGCTCAGGCCTATGATTCCAGCTACTTGGGAGGCTGAGGCAGGAGGATCATAAATTCCAGGCCTGGCTGACTTATAAAAGGAGTTCAAGGACAGCCTGGACAACTTAGAGGCTCTATCTCAAAATTTAGAAAAGTAAAGCTAGGGACGTAGCACAATGATAGCACACTTGCCCAGCACATGCGCCTGTGGGTTAGGTCCCCAGCACTGCACTGGAAGCATAGGCTGAAGCTCGAGTACTGACCCTTGAATGTCACATGAAACCCGCTTAGGAAGGAGCTATGAGATCACAAGAGATTCGGTATAAACAGGCAGCCCTGCTAGTGAGAGAAGAGGGGTGTGTGTGTATGTGTGTGTGATTGGAGAGGAGTGCAGGGATAATACGGTATAGTGAGGATCTTGGTGGGAAAATTAGGCAACATCTCCTGACCCAAATATCTATTTTAATCTACTGATTCACATGAGGGCTAAAACTTGAATTGTATCTTAGGAATGCTTTGTGAAGATACATGTGATGATATATAACATGCCCATACTTTTAAAAATGTAATGTATTTATTTGAGAGAGAGTAAGAGAGACAGAGAGAGAGAGAGAGAGAGAGAGAATGGGCATACCAGGGCCTTAGTAACTGCAAACAAACTCCAGGTGCATGCACCACCTTGTGCATCTGGTTTACATGGGTACCGGGGAATAGAATCTGGGTCCTTTGGCTTTACAGGTAAACACCTTAACCGCAAAGCCATCTCTCCAGCCCAACAAGTCCATACTTTGACCAAGTGTCTATATCAGGCATGTTCTGAGTAAGGATGTTTGCCGACCCAATGGACACCATGTCCAAAAAGGTCAGCAGAGCTCGAAAGAGAGAATGAAGATACAGGAGGAAGGAGGTTAGCAGGGTAAGGCAGCTTCTGCAATTGCCCTGAAGGTTGAGGGGAGCATGCCTCTGGTTCAGCATGAGCACGGTGGCTCCTGAGTAAGCCCTGGTTATTCTGGGGGTGGTAGATATGCAGGACAGGACAAAAAAGTGCTGTTTAAATAAGTGGAAATGGCTCAAACAACACTGTTATGGACACCATGTTCCCATAACCGAATAGAAAATGGATGGAGTCATCTTTGCACTTTCCAGGGGGGTGCCATGCTCTTGTGGTACTGTAAGAACTGATCACACCAAGAAAGTTCAGGGACAGTATGCTGGTTTGATTCAGGTGTCCCCCATAAACTTAGGTATTCTGAATGCTAAGTTCCCAGCTGATGGAGATTTGGGAACTAACACCTCCTGGAAACAGTGTATTGTTGGGGTGGGCTTATGGATATTATAGCCAGTGTTCCCTTGCCAGTGTTTGCCACACTCTGCTGTTCCTGTTGTCCACCTTATGTTGGCGAGGGGGTGATGTCCACTCTCTGCTCATGCCATCATTTTCCCCTGCTATCACGGAGCTTCCCCTGGAGTCTATAAACCAAAATAAACCATTTTCCCCAAAAGCTGCTCTTGATTTCTGCCAGTGATGTGAACCCAACTGCCACAGTCAGTGTTCATGCACTTGGAGATAGAAGTCAGTGGAACACAACAGCTTGGACTGATGGGCACAATTGAGACTCTGGGGAATTGTAGCCGGGGATTGGCATTTCTTGAGGAGAAGGTGTGCTGTATGGAAAATTTCCTCCTCACTGAAAGGTGTAAACAACTATTGCTGGCTTTATCAAAAGCAGCTAGGTCAACCCAAGAGATGGTGTGGGAAGGGTCATCAGACCACCCCCTACCTGAGATTTAGGCGCCCCCCCCTCGTGCCAGCTGTATATAGTAATGCACAAGATCACATGACCTGAGGGTGGGGAGGTAAAGAATATAGAGAGGAAAAGATCTAGGAACAGGATGCTCCATTGAGTGGTGTTTCTGGAGTATCCACACTCTATAAGTAAGTCCTCACCCCAAACTGAGAGAAGGGCATCTGCAGGGGTAATCCCCATACAACGAGCTCTATATAGTGATTTCTTTGGTGTCTCCATGCTCTGTAAGTAAGCCCTCACCCTGAGGCTGAGGAAGGAACATCCGTGGGGGTAACCCTGATATAATAAGCCCCACTGAAGTGCTGCTCAGAGGTCTCATGCTCTGGACAGGGATAAGGAGCATCTGGAAGTGGCCATGGGGATGTTGTCATTCAGGGTGGAATGAGACTTCTCCATGGTGCCGCTGCTCTGGGGTCCCCATGCTATGTGAGTAAGCCCTCGTCCTGAGGCTGCGGGAGGAGCATCCAAGGAGTAATTTTGATGTAGGAATCTCCATCAAAGTGGCTGCTTTGGGGTACCCACGTTCCTATAAGTAACCTTTATATTTTGTAAGTGACCCTCCAATAAACTCATTGGTTCACTGAACTGGTATTGGTGTAATTGTACTTTGGTCTGTCATCTGAACCCTATTTGGAGTGAAGACATGCGTCTGCATCTCCCCAGGGGAGAAGTTTCCTGTGACAAGGTGGAAGCCTAGAATTAGAAAGACTGGTGTGTTACTGGCAACATACTCATTTGTACTACAAGCCAGTGTAGATGGTAAGCCTGGGAACACTTGCATTGCTGTGGATGATATACAAGGCACCTTAAAGAACTCGACTTTTACTAGAAGAAGAGCCACTAGGAGGCAGAGGTTCATGAATGCATTTGGAAAGATGAAGGAGTCTGGCCTGGAGGAGAGAAGCCAGCACTACTCTAAATGGACAGGTGAGCCCTGGTGTATTAGTTACTTTCTCATTGCTGAAACAAAGTACCTGACAAGAGCAATTTAAGGAGGAGGTTCATTCTGGCTTGCTGTTTAAAAGAACACAACACATCATGGTGGCAGGAGCTAGTCACATTCAGTCTGCAGTCAAGGAGCAGAGAGAAGTGAATGACCATACTCACTCAGCTTGCTTTCTCCATTTCCTCGTGGAAAGCATGTGTGGTATGGTGTGTGTACGTGTGTGTGCATGCACGCGTATGTGCATGTACTCAAAGGTACATTCCAGTGGGCATGTGCAAAGACCAGAGGAAAATGGCAAGTGTCCTCTTATTGGTCATCTCTGCTTTCTTTTCTTTTCTTTCTTTCTTTCTTTGTTTCTTCTTCTTCTTTTTCTTTTTCTTTTCTTTCTTTCTTTCTTTTTTTTTTTTTTTTTTGAGGTAGGGTCTTGCTCTAGCCCAGGCTGATCTGGAATTCACTATGTAGTCTCAGGCTGGCCTTGAACTTGCGCCAGTTCTCCTACTGCATCCTCTTGAGTGCTGAGATTAAAGGTTGGTGCTACCACATCGCTGTCAGTATTAAAGGCAGAATTCAATCAGTGCTGTATAGCTAGAGATGTAAGGACCCTTAGTCATAGTCACAGCTCTGAGTTAGGACAGTGGCTCTTGATGTTGGCAGGGGCTGTTTAAGAACAAGGAGAGGACATTGGGAACTGGGATGTGGGAGGATGACCCAGCAGTACCTTAGACCCAGAAGAGATGATGGTACCCTCGAATAGGTCCATTCCTGAAACAGAACTTATTCCAGAGAGCAATGAGTGCTTTGAATTATGAGGCCCACAAAATAACTAGTCTTTTTTAAAAAAATACATTTTATTCATGTATTTGTTTAAGAGGGGGGGATGGGGAAAGAGAGCAAGTGAGTATGGCTGTGCCAGGGCCGCCTACCACTGAAAATGAACTCCAGATGCATGCACCGCTTTGTGCATTTGGCTTTATGCAGGTACTGGGGAATTGAACTGGGCCTGTCAGGCTTTGGAAGCAAGTGCATTTAACCACTGAGCCAGCTCTCCAGCCAAGAACTAGTCTTTAGAGAGACAGATTGTGAAAGAGAGTAGAGTCTCAAATATCAAACTGAGGGCTGGAAAGATGGCTTAGCAGTTAAGGCACTAGTTTGAAAAGCTTAAGGACCCAGGTTTGATTCCCCAGGACCCATGTAAAGACAGATGTGCGAGGTGGCTCATGTGTCTAGAGTTTGTTTACAGTGGCTAGAGGCTCTGGTGCGCCCATTCTCTCTTATCTGCCTTTCTCTTTCTCTCTCATAAGTAAGTAAATAAATAAACACATAAATAAATAAAATATCTTTAAAAAATTAAGCTGAGACAAACAGGAGAGACTATATTGGAAATGATAATGAAGATATGAAAATGAAATCTTGGGCTATAGGAGAACTTGCCCATTCTCCAGATTATCATCTCCTTATTGCTTCTGTGGTGTCCAGTATCTCATAAAGGATTCCCTTTTATTTTTTGTTTATTTTAATTTATTTATTTGAGAGGGACAGACAGAGAGAGAAAGAGGCAGATAGAGAGAGAGAGAGAGAGAATGGGCCTGCCAGGGCCTCCAGCCGCTGCAAACAAACTCCAGACACATGTGCCCCCTTGTGCATCTGACTAATGTGGGTCCTGGGGAATGGAGCCTCGAACCGGGGTCCTTAGGCTTCACAGGCAAGCGCTTAACCACTAAGCCATCTCTCCAGCCCAAGGATTCCCTTTTTAAAGCTACTCGGTTTTGCTTTCATACTTTTTCTTCCCTACTGAATACCAGATCTGGAGGAAGCCTCGGACTTTTCTCGGGAATCTTTGCCTCTGACTAGTGGCCTGGTAGCCCAGGTAGACCTTGTACAGGTGGGACGGGGCTGTGGGATTGATGCCATTTGTAAGTCATATCTAGGGCGTGGGCATCATGATTCTGTGTGGGCCAGGCAGTGTGAAGTCAGAGTGTCTGAGACAAGGAGGCCATGTCAGAGAGTAAATGGAGAGTGGGGCAGCTCAGGGGTAGAGGCTCCCTGGGCAGGTGGTTCCATTTGATTTCCGATTTAAAGGGGGAGGCTTAGATAGCCAAGAAGAAAAAAGGCTAATAAGAAAAATATTAAACTGCAGTGTGTTTGTCCCCAGGGACTTCCTGTTGCCATGACTGACCTCCCAGAGAGCGCCATTCGTTCCCAAACATGGCAGCTTTATAGGCATTTGTAGGCCTGCAAAGAACACCAATTTGCTGCTGCAGTTTGTTTTGATAACTGAAACTTTCAATAAATCTATATTAAAATCAAAGAGAAAATTAACTAGGCCCCAGTGAGGGGCACAGAGATAAGGGAGCACATTACCACCCTGGCCTCTGCCACCCTGCATCCGTCTCTTAGTTCAGATCCAGGTCACTAGGGAGATGAATGGCTCAGACTGGTGGGGAATAGCCCTGGGGAGAAGACGGCAGGGCCAGACTCAGGCCCCACTGTTCATGCAGCAGAAGTCTGCCAGGGAAAGAAGGTAAAGGCCATAGCAGGAAGAGGAGTTAGGGAGTGGGGTGGGAAGGGAAAGAAGAGTGACAGCCATCACTTTTTCTTGCATGTGCAGTATGTATGTCTGTGTGCATGTGGTCACATGTGTGTGTGTGTGCACACACACGCGCGTATGTGCATGCATATATGCACCTGTGTGTGGAGCCAGAGGCTGATGTCAGGTGTCTGTCTTCCTCAATTACTCTCCACGTTATTTATGGAGACAGGGTCACCAGCTTGAATCCAGAGTTCATAGACCTGGCTAATCTAACTAGCGAGATTGCTGGGGATCCCATCTCCACCTCCTGGGGAATTGAGATTACAGGTGAGCCATCATGCCTGTCTAGCATTGACATGGGCGCTGGGAATCCAAACTTAGGTCCGCATGCTCGTGTAGCAAGTGCTTGAACCATTGAGCCATTTTCCCATCTCCCCAAATTTTTTGTTTTGTTTTGTTTTTTGGGGTAAGGTCTCACTCTAGCCCAGGCTGACCTGGAATTCACTGTGTAGTCTCAGGGTGGCCTTAAACTCACAGTGATCCTCCTACCTCTGCCTCTTGAGTGCTGGGATTAAAGGCATGTGCCACCATGCCTGGCTCCAAAGATTTTTTTTAAATTTATTTTTTATTTATTTGAGAAAGAGAGAGAGAAAGAGGCTGAGAGAAAGACAGAGACCCAGAGAGAGAATGGATGCACCAGAGCCTCCAACCACTGCAAACGAACTCGAGATGCATGTGTCACCTTGTGCATCTGGCATACGTGGGTCCTGGAGAATTGAGCCTAGACTCTTTGGTTTTGCAGGCAAGTGTGTTAACTGTTAAGTCATCTCTTCAGCCTGCAAATGTTTTTTTTTAAATTTACTTATATTTTTCAGAGCCAGGGATCAAATCCAGGGCCTTGTGCATACTAGGCAAGTACACTACCATTGAACAAAACTCTCAGCCCCTTTGCCAAACTTTTTATGCCAAGAACTGTGCCAAGCACTTTGAATTTAATTCTAACAACAAGCATTATGCTTCACTCTAGTGACGAAGATACTGAAACGCAGAGACATATGTGATTTGCCTACAGTCATGGATAGAGCGATCACTCAGACCCTGGGTCACTAGGAGCCCTTACTCCTTATAACTTCATTATGTTGCTCTATGAAGATTACAGGGACTAGATAGCAACAGCAGCTTTTCCAGTATTTGGATAAAATGATTTCAGATCAGCCTGGATTCTCCCAGCTGTGCCAATTGGGGGCTACCACGCACTGTCCTTGAATTCTGCATTCCCTGTCCTTCAATTGTTGGTTAAGGTCTGTTCTGTGACTTTTCCTATGGTATCTATTTCTAGTCACCCCAGATAGAGATGATAACCACGGATTAAAGAAACAATTCCAACCAAGACCTACCTGATGAACCACTGGGTTTATTGGGGATACTTACAGGAACATGGGTGACTCTCTAGCAACTGTGTCACCGAAACACCCTGCCTCAGTAGGACTGACAACTTATGAAAGCTGCCAACACTTTGGTACCAATCAAGCAACTTAAGGGAAGCTACAATACCAGAATCTCCTCCTCAGGGAAATTGTTTACCACTTATATATAGCCTGGAAAGGGTTGGAGCCAGGTGAGCCTTCACTCCTCCCACAATGTTAATAATAAGTCCAAGCCTGTGAGTCTCTTGCAGGTGGCCAGCTACTCTGATTCAAGACAGCAATAATCATGCCCACGCTGGAGGAAACAACCATATAAAGCACCAACTTCTTTTTTTCTTCAAGGTAGGGTCTTGCTCTAGCCCAGGCTGACCTGGAATTCACTATGTAGTCTCAGGCTGGCCTCGAACTCATGGTGATCCTCCTACCTCTGCCTGCCAAGTGCGAGGATTAAAGGCATGTGCTACCAAACCTGGCTAAGGCTCCAACTTAAAATAATTAATATTATTTTATTTTTGAGAGAGAGAGAAAGAAAGAGAGAGAGAGAATGGGTGTGTCAGGGCCTTTCAGCTGCTGTGAACGAACTCCAGATGTGTGTGCTCCCTTGTGTGCATGTGCAACATTGCACGCTTGTGTCACTATACGTCTGTCTACATGGGACCTGGAGATTTGAACATGCATTCTTAGGCTTTGCAGGTAAGTGCCTTAACTACTAAACCATCTCTCCAGCCCAGGCTCCAACTTTTGATGTCCACCTTGCTATTTCTCCTGGCATCTTGAAGGGTAGTTGAGTCAATGTGACCCTGCCCTAGATTCTACTCTCAGTGTTCACTTGAGTAAGTTACTTAATCCAGGAGCCAGGAGACTATGCAGGGTGTACATGAATCTGTGTACTAGACTTACTTCTGCCTCTTCAAATTCAAATGTCCCCTGGGCCGGCGAGATGGCTCAGCCATTAAAGGTGCTGGCTTCTAAAGTCTGCCCACCCAGGTTTAATTCCCCAGTACCCATGCAAAGCCAGATGCATAAAATAGCTAAAGCCAGATGCACAAAGTAGCACATGTGTTTGGAGTTTGCAATATCAAGAGGCCCTGATGTGCCCACAGTCTCTCTCTTTTCTCTCTCAAAAAAATAAAATAATAATCTGGGCGTGGTGACGCATATCTTTAATCCCAGCACTAGGGAGGCAGAGGTAGGAGGATCACTGTGAGTTCAAAGCCACCCTGACACTACATAGTGAATTCCAGGTCAGCCTGAGCTAGAGTGAGACCCTACCTCAATAAACTAAACTAAACAAAACAAAACAATAATAATTTACCTGCTCCAATCATACCTTGACCCAGAGCCTTGGCTGCTTGCTTTCTTTTTTTAAAATTTTTATTTATTTATTTACTTGAGAGAGAGAGAGTGAAAGAGGCAGAGAGAGGGAGAGAGAAAATGGGCGCTCCATAGCCTCCAGCCACTGCAAATGAACTTCAGGTGCATGTGCTCCCTTGTGCATCTGGTTTACGTGGGTCCTGGGGAATTGAACCAGAGTCCTTTGGCTTTGCAGGCAAACACCTTAACTGCTAAACTATCCCTCCAGCCCTTGTTATTAATATATATATATATATATATGTTTTATTTGCAAGCAGAGTGAATGAATGAGAATGGGCACATTAGGGCCTCTTGCCGCTAGAAATGAACTCCAGATTGATGTGCCACTTTGTGCATCTGGCCCAACATGGGTACTGGGGAATTAAACTTAGTCTGGCAGGCTTTGTAAGCAAGTACCTTGAACTATTGAGTCATCTCCCAGTCCCGTTACTCTTTTCATTTAAATATATATGTGGTATGTGTGCATGTGTATGAGCATATGTAGAAGCCAGAGGTTGATGTCTGGTGTTTTCTTCAATAGCCCTCCACCTTATTCTTTGAGACAGAGTCTCTCACTGAATCTAGAGCTCACTTGGGATTCCTTGTCTCTACCTCTCCAGTGGTGGGATTACAAATGTGCATCAACATGCCTGACATTTTATGCATAGGTGCTAGGAATCTGAAGTCAGGTCCTCATACTTGTGCAGCAAGCACTTTACCCACCAAGCCACCAGCTGCCACTCTTCATTTCGCTATGTTAGCCTTCCTTGAGAGTGAGGGTTAGGGTTTGACATAGCCTCCACTGTGCCCATTGTATTAAGACTGCATATTAAGACTACAATGAGCTCAAGTGACCAAAGCAGAAGCTTGAACTCCTCCCATGATTTCTAGTCTCAGATAAGCCGCTGCTCCTCAGAGTGTGAGCTCTGACAGCCCCGATTAGCTATACTACAATGGTGGGGTACCAGCTTTTCCTTTCTCCCTATCTGAGATGTGTTCATTCTACATGGCCCCAGTCTGTATGATAGGGAAGCTAGTTGTGCTTTCTTTGATACTTTGACCAACTTGGTAATATACTGCTATTTTCATTCCCTCCTTACCTGACTTCTTTTTATTTTTATTTTATTTTATTTGTTTGAGAGAGAGAGAGAGAGAGAGAGAGAATGGGTATGCCAGGGCCATAGCCGCCATAAGCAAACTCCAGATGCATGTGCCACCTAGTGCATCTGGCTTATGTTGGTCCTGGGGAATTGAACCTGGGTCCTTTCATTTTGCCAGCAAGTGTCTTATCTGCTAAGCCATCTCTCTAGTCCTTCCCTGACTTCTTGACTTTTCCTCCTTACTCTTGCTCCCTTGGGCTTGTGCTTCCAATTAAGTCTAAGCATACAAGATTTCTCTCGGGTTTTATTTTCTAGGGTCTCCAGATACTTAAACTGTGGGTTGCAAACCCATATAAGGTGGTGAAACTGAGTGTGGGTAATCACAAAAATTTGGCAACAATAAAAGTTTCTGGAAAGTGGAATGACTGAAAATGCATTCAGGGTTGGGGAGATAGCTCAACAGTTAAAGGTGCTTGCCTGTAAAACCTGTTGGCTCAGGGTTTGACTCCCCGGTACCCACATTAGGCCAGATGCATGACATGGCACATGTGTCTGGAGTTCATTTGCAGTGGCAGGAGGCCCAGGTGTGCCCATAATCTCTCTCTCTCTCTCTCCCTCCCCTTCTCTCTCACAAGCAATAATTTTTTTTTTTAAAAAGCTAATTCAAGCCAGGCATGGTGGCACATGCCTTTAATCCCAGCACTTGGGATGCTGAAGTTGGAGGATCACTGAGAGTTTGAGGCTAGCCTGGGACTAATGAGTGCCCAGGTCAGCCTGGGCTAGAGCAAGACTCTACCTCAAAAAACAAACAAACAAACAAACAAACAAACAAAAACAACTAATTCAAAATCAAATATGTAATGAGTTTGAGGTATTTCTGGCAGTGTTTGACCATGTCGCATTGTGCATCTTCAATGGTCTTGAACATATAACATACCTGCTTTGCACTTTGTATGTTGCACTGTGCAATGTCAACAAATGCCACAGCACAGATTCAATACTGCCGTGTCGTGAGTTGCAGTGTTTTCACTGACTGTTGTAGTTACCTTCTCATTGCTGAGACCACGCTCCTGACCAAAAGCAGCTGATGGAGGAAGTTGTTTATTTGGGCTTGCAGTCTGGAGGGGAGCTTCATGATGAGCAGAGGCTGGACATCACCTCTGTCACAGCAGGTGGAAAACAGCAACACGAGAGTGAGCTGAGTTCTGGCAGGGCAGTGCTGGCTATTACACTCCTAAGCCTGCCCCCAACAACACACCTCCTCCAGCAAGTCTCCACCTCCCAAAATTGCCACAGCTGGAGACTAAGCATTCAGAATACAATAGTTTATAGGGGATATCTGATTCAAACCACCACAGTGTACTGAACATACAAAATTTTCTATTATAGAAACATAATGGTTTAATTATGGAAAACAAAGACTATTATTACCTTCCTACCATCACTCCTCAACATGTAAGTATCAAATAAGTATATCTTTAGGTTGCATTGTATTAGAATGAGTTTAAAAATTGCTGTTTGAGGCCGTAGAGATGGCTCAGCAGTTAAGGCACTTGCCTACAAAGCCTAAGGACAAAAGGTTGATTCCTCAGTACCTATGTAAGGCCAGATGCATAAGGTGGTACATGTGTCTGCAGTGGCTGGAGGCCCTAGAACACCCATTCCCTGCCCCCTCTCTTTCTGCCTCTTTCTCTCTCAAATAAATAAATAAAGTTTTTTTAAGAAATTGACTTCACTGTCCATTGGAGAATCTGTTTTTCTTTTTCAGAAGGTAGTGAGACCCGAGGAGATAAACTACCCCTCGCACTTCAGCCAAGCCACAGCTGAAACCACAGAGGAGTTGGGGAGACTAGCAAGAGTGCTACTTGCATGGTGAACCTGACAATCAGTGCCAGGGTGAAGGAGACAGACCCTGAGGATACGCAACACTCACCAAAGCAGAGATCCAGAGGCTCCTAAGAGCTCATCACTGCAGTAGACTTAAAACACACCCACCACAGCTCAGGGAATTTTGTGGAAGAGGGGGCAGAAAGACTGTAAGAGACACAGGTTGAAACATCATACCCAGAGGCATTCCCTCCCCCCAAAAATTGACTGCTGCTTCCACAACGTATAACCCACAGTCCCATGGGAAATACCTGCAACTCCACTGAGAAGGGTCACAGGGAAATGGGGGCAGGAATAAGGGAAAAGAGGGTACCAACACATGATGCATTCATATAAAATATGTAGTTAATAATAATAAAAATTCGGGGGGGGGGAGGACAGGGAGAAGGCTAACAATGGTACCAACTTGACTTTATTCACTGAGTACAAAACTAATTAATAAAAATTAATTAATTAACTAAAAATTGCTGTTTGGGGCTGGAGATATGGCTCAGCAGCTAAGGCGCTTGCCTGCAAAGTCAAAGGACCCAGGTTTAATTCCCCAGGACCCACATAAGCCAGATGCATAAGGTGGCACATGAGTCTGGAGTTTGTTTGTAGTGGCTGAAGTCCCTGGTGTGCCTATTCTCTCTTTCTCAAATAAATAAGATTAAATAAATTAAAAAAAATTTAAAAATTTGCTGTATGATGCTGGTTGTTGTGGTGCAAGTCTTTAATCTTAACACTTGGGAGGCAGAGGTAGGATGATCTCTGTGAGTTCAAGGTCAGCCTGAGACTACACAGTGAATTCTAGGTCAGCTGGGATACAGTGAAACACTACCTTGAAAAACAAAGAAAAATTGTTGTTTGAGTTGCTGACTTGAGTTCCATTAAAAAAAAAAATTATTAGAGCTGGAGAGATGGCTTAGCAGTTAAGGTGCTTGCTATAAAGCCTAAGGACCCAAGTTCAATTCACCAGGACCCACATAAGCTCAATGCACAGGTGGCACATGTGTCTGGAGTTCATTTGCAGTGGCTAGAGGACATGGTACACCTATCATCTCCCTCTCTACCGCTTCTTTCTCTCTCTCTCTCTCTCAAATAAGATATAAAAAATATTAAATGAATTTTCTTTTTTAAAAAATACATTTTAAAAAGCCAGGTGTGGTGGTGCGCGCCTTTAATTCCCGCACTTGGGAGGCAGAGGTAGGAGGATTGCCATGAGTTCGAGGCCACCCTGTGACTCCATAGCGAATTCCAGGTCAGCCTGGGCTAGTGTGAGACCCTACCTCAAAAACCAAAAAAAAAAAAACAAAAAAAAACATTTTATTTATTTGAGAGAGAGGGAAAGAGGGAGAGAGAGAGAGTGGGCACGCCAGGACCTCCAGCCACTGCAAACGAACTCCAGATGCATGTACCCCCTTGTTCATCTGGCTTATGTGGGTCCTGGAGAATTGAACCGGGATCCTTTAGCTTTGCAGACAAAGGCCTTAACCACAAAGCCATCTCTCCAGCTCCAATGAATTTTCTTTTTAACCTTTAACTGCTGAGCCATATCCCTAGCCCCATTGTTAAATTGTTTCGGGAAATTGAGTCACACACAGATGGCACCAGAGGTAGAGTGGAGAATCAGATCATTTATTCACGTCAACATGGACTCAGGGGAATAACTTCCAAAGCCTGAGTACTGAGCTCTGATAGCGCAGAGTTGTTTTTTTTTTTTTTTTTTTTTTTTTTTGAGGTAGGGTCTCGCTCTAGCTCAGGCTGACCTACTGAAATTCACTATGTAGTCTCAGGGTGGCCTTGAGCTCATGGCAATCCTCCTACCTCTGCCTCCCAAGTGCTGGGATTAAAGGTGTGCACCACCACACCCAGCTTTTGGATCATAAATTTTTAAGGTTATATGATTTGGGGGCACAAACAGAAAATTTCTTAGCAATAAGTCAGTGATAAGAAAGTACAAATGTAGGGCTGGAGAGATGGCTTAGCGGTTAAGGCACTTGCCTGTGAAGCCTAAGGACCCAAGTTCGATTCACCAGCCCACATAAGCAGATGCAAGGTGGGGCATGTGTCTGGAGTTCATTTGCAGTAGCTAGAGGCCCTGGAGTTCATTTGTAGTAGCTAGAGGCCCTGGAGTGCCCCATTCTCTATCTGCCCTCCTCCCCCGTGCCTTTTTCTCTCTCAAATAAATAAATAAAATATTAAAAAAAAGAAAGTATAAATGTAGAAGAGAAAGCTGTTTGTTTGTTCAGGGGTGTTTGTGTCTGTGGCTGCATTAACCAGGTAACATACAAGCAGGGCGCAGCTGCACAGATACGGAGGGAGGAGACTCAGGGGTCATGCTGTCTCCCTGGTAAAGGACTGTACGACAGAAACTTGTTTTTTAGAGTGTCATCTATCTGGGCCTGGTTTCTTTGTTAAACTACTACCACAAAATGAATTTTTAACAATTTCTGAAATAGCCCTAAATATACTTCTGCCATTTTGTACTACACATTTATGCAGAGGTGTTGTCAGCATTGAGGATTATAAAATCAAAATATTTATCAACTCTGAAAAATGTTTAAGATGTTCTATGTTCTGTAATATCAAATGTTCAAACAACATTTAATTGTTTATATAAAGATAAACATATTTATCTCATTAGCATGCAAATATTCTCTCATCTTTAATGCAATAGTAAAATTATATGTTCTAGCCAGATGTGGTGGTACACACCTTTAATCCCAGCACTTGAGAGGCTGAGTAGGAAAATGACTGTGCTTTCGAAGACAGCCTGAGACTACACAGTGAATTCCAGGCCAGGCTGAGTTAGAGGGAGACCCTAAAAAACTCCAAACAACAACAACAACAAACCCCCCAAACTACCAAAGAATTATTTTAAAATATATTTCTTATATTCAGGAAATCACAGAGTGACATTTCTTGTAACCAGGAAGTTGAGTGATATTTGTGTCATTATCAAGAGTACATATTCTTGGCAATTCTAATTCTAATAATGTCTCATCTTCTTTACAAGATCTCCAAGAACAGGTATCAACCATGCCAGATACTATCATGCATTTGGTGAATAACTCTAGAAATGGATTTATGGATCTTCCTGATGAAAGAGAATTATGCGTATCATTTCTGGTAATAGTAACTGTTAATTTTAGGTCCTTGTGTACTCAGCTGCTGTTTCATATTATCTCCTCTCATTCACAGTCAGTCCATACTCAGATGGCCCTGCAACAATCTAACTCCATCTATCTGGGTTTCCATAATCACCTGCCAAGTCCTGAAAGTCTACAAGAATGGGAACCCAAAAAAACACAATTTACCCAATGCCATTTTCCCCTAATGCCTTGCATTTATTCTTTCTCCCCAACATTTTCTTCTAGGATTGTATTCTGGCACTCTACCAATGCACTTTGGAGTCCCTTAGATAGTCCCACTGGAAGCTTCTCAACTGCCACACCTGATGACCCCATTCAGCTTGAAGAAGCCAGATTGGTCATTGCCTCATTTCCCTAGTAGACATTAGGGCTACTTCTTCAGAGGGGTGAATGAAGAAGTTAGGGTGACTGGGTCCCTGAAAGTAAAAGTAGGAAATGTTACTGAGCCTTGATCTCACAGCTGCCCTCCTATTTCTACCTCCTGAGTGCTGGGGTTCAAGCATTTCTCTAGCCCCCTTGCTTTCTTTTTGAGACAAGGTTTCAATCTGTACCTTGGAACTCACCAGATATCCTAAGCTTACCTTGAACTCAAGATCCTCCTGCTTCAGCCTCCTAAGTGTTGGGATTACAGGAGGAATGGGCATGCTAGGGCCTCTTGCCACTGCAAACAAATCCAAATACACGTGCCACTTTGTGCATCTGGCTTTACGTGAGTACTGGGGAACTGAACTCAGGCAATCAGGCTTTGCAAACAAATGCCTTTAACCATTGAGCAAGCTCTCCAGCCCAGACTTCATACTTATAGCCAAGAATGTGCCTGTGCCACGTGCCATGTTATTAGAACAGAATTTAGGATGTAACAAAGCCAGAGAGACACAGGCGAGGCAGTCTTATAGCCTCTTATTTTTCTTACCTGATTTCTACTTACGCGTTTATTGCCTGTTCTTCCCCATTCTCTCTCCCATCTAAAAGCTCCTAGAGGATACAGGCTTTGTGTGTCTTATCATTTAATCCTTAGCAACAAGTAGCTTGGTACTTAGCAGAAGCACTATAAATGTATTTTGACAGATTGGTCAACTGAGGTTTAGGTGTAGGTACCAGTAGGAGAAAGAAGACCCAGTTCCAGTTTCAAGAATTTGGAGATAGATAATACCTCTACTTTCATATATTTATTTTTTTATTTTCTAGGTAGGGTCTCACTCTAGCTCAGGCTGACCTGGAATTTACTATGTAGTCTCAGGGTGGTCTTGAACTCATGGCGATCCTACCTCTGCCTCCCAAGTGCTGGGATTAAAGGCGTGTGCCACCATGCGTGGCTATTTTTTTTTGACTTGTTTTTATTATCTGTCCCTGCTACTGCTTTATGCCCTCATTTGTCAGAAACATTCACTGCTTATCTGCTTTATACCTGAAAGCATCCTGGGTATAACTGATCCAGCATGAACAGTATGGAAATAATGGCATCTGAACGAAGTTTAAATTCCTGGGGGAGAGATGGTAAAGAAATGGACGATTATAAAGCTATGTGATCAATTCCGTAGGTGCACAGTACAATCACCTAATACATTATATAAATGAGATTAAAGAAGGCATTTTCTGATATGGGGATTACCAGGCATTTCTAGCTCAAGCAGGAACCATTTTGTTAACATTTTAGAGGTGGTAGGGTCTAGAACTAATATCATTGTCTTTAGTGAAAATATGCAGGTGGCAGCTTTGTGACTGAAGCTGGCTCCTAAGATGGGTCCTGATGGATTGAGAAGTTGTCCAAGTCATCATTGGCCTCTTATAACTTGTTTCTCAGCTCACAACCTGTTATCCATAACTTTCCTGGAGAGACTATGGAACCACTCCTGTGCCCACCTGTGACCAGAATATTTTTTAAAAAATATTTTATATTTATTTATTTGACAGAGAAAGAGGGAGGGAGGGGAAGAGACAGAGACGGAGAGAATGGGCGTGTCAGGGCCTCCAGCCACTGCAAACAAACTCCAGACGCGTGCACCCACCCCCTTGTGCATCTGGCTAATGTGGGTCCTGGGAAATCGAACCTGGGTTCTTTGGCTTTGCCGGCAAATGCCTTAACTGCTAAGCCATCCCTCCAGAATTTTTTTTTTTTTCTTCTTCTTCTTTTTTAATCGAGGTAGGGTCTCACTCTGGCCCAGGCTGATCTGGAATTAACTACGTAGTCTCAGGGTGGCCTTGAACTCAAGCTGATCCTCCTACCTCTGCCTCTCCGAGTGGAGTGCTGGGATTAAAGACAAGTGCCACCACGGCCAGCATTTTTTTTTTTTTTTTAACCAGAATCTTTTTAACCCTGGTTTCCTGGGAAGGGACCTGAACAAGTCAGTTCAAGGCCCTTCAGAAATGTATGCGTTTTCTTCTTAATCCTAATTTGCCTCCCTTCTCCTAGATCGTCCCTAGGCCTACATCAGAGTAGGTGATGATGATGACGACGACAATTTGTTAGCCAAACGAATCATGCGCCAGTGTTGCCTAAACAGAATGCTTGAGAATATACTCACCTTATGCATATACTGAAAGAAAAAGGTCTCTAGGCCTGGGGAAGTTTGCGCGCGCGCGCGCGCGTGTGTGTTAATCCTTTTCACTGCTCAAAAGTGACCCTCCCCTTCTCTGCTGAGTACGTGCATTCTCCAAACTACATGTTCCATAAGGCCTGTGGCCAGCAGTCACCATTTTGACACACCTCAGCGCGCATGTCGGCGGGAGAGGGAGCTTTTGGGCAGACAAAGCCCCGCCTCGTTGCATCCCATTGGTTCGAAGGGCTAGTGGCGGGCTCAGCGGTTGGCTGCAGCGCCCGCCCGTCTGCCGCGTCTGTCGGGGTCAGAGTTCGCGGAGGTGAGTCGGTGTGTTGTGGACTCGTGGTGCTGCCTGCCGCTGTTGAGGCGGCCGGGAACGGGCTGTGGGGAGCGGGCGGAGTTGGCCTTGCCGCTGCCTGGCCAGCGCGGTCGTCGGCGCGGGCCGCGCCCGCTGCCGTCCACGGTCCTGAGCGCCTGCTGAGGCCTGAGGGAGACGACGGGGCCTGCACCTGGAGGGAGCGTGCCGCGCTGGCCCCGAGGAGGGGGCGTTGCCATGGCGACAGCCTCTCCCGCAGCTGACGGGGGGCGGGGGCGGCCCTGGGATGGAGGACTGGTCTCCTGGTCCCCTGCCCCTCCCCTTACGCTCCCCTGGACCTGGATGGGCCCGAGTTGGGGGCAGCACCCTGGGGTGGGTTGAGACTAAGAACCTCCCCCAAACCTGGGCCCTGGTTGATGCATGCGGGGTGTGGGTCGTGGCGCGCACACTTTGTGCAGCCTGGGATAATGGCCCGTGTGCTCACCCTCGACGCACGATCTAACTGGCGAAGGGGGAGCGGGGCAGGGCTTCGCCACACAGACTGGGTGAGTTGATGAAAGGGACTGGCTTCTTAATTGGCATTACTAGAGAGGAAGAAGAGAGGTTTGACCAGAAAAGCTAGAAACAGTAAGGAATTAGTCGATACAGATACCACCTCCACCTCCAATCCCTCACCCCGACACAGGTGCACACCCAAATGTATCCATCAGCTTACCTCTTTGGAAATCTGAAGCTGTGATAATAGTGATGGTGGATGGTGTGAAGGAAGAGCCTAACCCGGGTAGCTTTCTGTTTGCAAATGGTCCAGCAACAGGTGTTTTCTTAAAAACAAAGAAAACATGTCTTGGATTGAGTCATGGTTGTGAGTTCTTGCAAAATATAAACTGCACTGTGTGGAGTGGAAGATTCTGGATATGAATGTGGAGTTTGTTCCTTAGGCTGGATTTTTGCAATGAATAGTGCCCAGCATTGTCTGCTAGAGGTCTCTGGACATTTCTGTGGCATTTGCTCATGTCAGACATTTCATCAGTTTCTCTGCATAAGGGCAACAAATCATGAATCCTATTGGCCAAAAACTGTGTACACTACTAGACTGTAGTAGGTTGTGATTGGCTGAATGATTTTTGATTGTAGAGTTTTTACCAGAAATTGGCTTCATCAAATTCTGCTTTATTCTGACTTTATCATACACAGGACAGTATACCTTGTTTTAGTGGGCTCGTTCTTGGAGCTTAAGTATATTATACTTGAATCCCCACCTTTTAAAAGCCAATTTATAAACAGAGACTTGGAGTGTGACTCCACTAATGTGTGTCTGTGATCTTGGTTAGAAACGCATTTGGCTGCCTTTCTAAAGGAGGTGCTGAATGGGGGAAGGGAACTGCCGGGAAGTGATTGATAAGGGTTCCTTTATGGATTCTGTGGTGCTTCACTGGAGCTCAGAGCACTTTGGCAACTTAAGCACTCCAAATTAAAAGCTCATTAACAATTCCTGCCCAAAGATCCTGTAAATAATCAGCTATGGTCTTAGAGCTTGGCCAAGAGCTCTGTCTCCAACTTGAAATTTCCAAATAAAAGTGATTTTTTTTCCATTTCATCTTAGTGTTTACTCTGTGGTGGAGTAAATTGGTGAGTGGACTTTTCCCAGGAGATCTGAATAGAACTGTCTTAAGTGTGTACAATGGTAGGGACATACTGGTTCTGGCTATAGGTATTTCTTTGTGCAAAGGTTATTAATAGTTTACAAGGTCATGTCTGCAGTTTCTTGTCCTGTGGAAGATCTGAATTAGGTGATAAATATAGATATCCCTAGTTACTTTTTGTTGCTGCTGTTTGTATTTTTTAAAATAAGAACAAATAGTTTTATTTTTAATTTTATTTTTATTTTTATTTATTTATTTGAGAGAGAGAGAGAGATACAGAAGTAGGCAGGTAGAGAAAGAGAGAGAATGGGCGTGCTAGGGCCTCCAACCACTGCAAATGAACTCCAGATACTTGTGCCCCTTATGCATCTGGTTTACCTGGGTGCTGGGGAGTCGATCAGGGATTCTTTGGCTTTGCGGGCAAGTGCCTTAACTGCTAAGCCATCTCTCCAGCCCTGTTGTTTGTATTTAAAATATTTATTTATTTATGAGAGAGAGAATGGGGCCGCACTCGGGCCTCTAGCCACTGCAAATGAACTCCAGACGTATGTGCCGCCATGTGCATCTGTCTTATGTGGAATCTGAGGAATCGAACCTGGGTCCTTAGGCTTCACAGGCAAGTAAGTGCCTTAACCGCCAAGCCATTGCTCCAGCCCTGTTTGTGTTCTTGAGATAGTCTCATTATGTAATCTTGGCTGGTTTGATATTCTCTATGTAGACCAGGCTGGCCTCAAATTTGCAGCCATCCTCCTGCATCTGTGACTAGAGTGCTGGGATTATAGGTGTGTGTCACGACTTCTGGCTCCCTTGATATGTTGATGTGGGAGTTTGCTACCTTGACTTTTTTGTAACTTGAGACTAACTTGGAAGTATTCTGAAAGTGTTCTGTTCCTGGGCTCTTCTCCATTTGTAATTTGTCCTGTGAGTTTGTGGCAACCAATCAACCCCTACCTGGAGTGCTGGCTCAGCCGGGGTGACTGAGCTCTTTCTATTGCTAGCCCTTTCTCCTTGTCTAGATAGGATTTTGAAGTTATCCAGTGGGCTATCACTTCATGACCATCTTTCTTAGCCTAGATTTAGATATTGTGACTATTGGGTGTTTCTAGGAGATAAACCTTCTTGGGAAAAGTAGTGTACCATTAGAGAACATGAATTCCATGATTCTAAAGACAAACAAAATACTTATAACTTCCAACATAGCTTTTGTAGGGCCAGTGTCTTTCCACCGAGATAGCTAGTATCCCAAAATTTGAGTTTCTGAATTTGAGGTATAGCATGGTCCTTAGTGGGGATTTGATCTTTGTATTGAAATAGACTTGTTGCAGAGATGTGTGTTTGTCCACAGCACTGGGGCTTTCCAGCTCTCACAGAACCTTCAGCATCCCCTGCTGCCAGTCTTGGAATCTTTGAAGTAAGGAGAGGTGAGAATCATGTTGCATGGTCAAGTTTGGCTTCTCCAAGGTTTGGGCTTGGTGAATATGGGATGGAGGTGAATTGTGTTTTTCTGTAGCTTCTCTCTCTCTCTCTCTCTCTTTTTTTTTTTTTTTTTTTTTTGAGGTAGGGTCTCACTCTGGCCCAGGCTGACCTGGAATTCACTATGGAGTCTCAAGGCTGGTCTCGAACTCACAGCGATCCTCCTTCCTCTGCCTCCCGAGTGCTGGGATGTGCCACCATGCCTGGGAGTATGTGCTCAAAAACCTGTAGAGTAAGAGTTGGAGGTGGGGATATAGAATCTCAAATTCTGTCATGAGTTTTTTCACTACTGGGGAGTGAATGCAGGGCCTTGTGCATGTTAGGCAAGTGTGCCACCACCAAACTGTATCCTTTGCCTTACTTTTCTTTCTTTTTTAATGTTCATTTTAAAAAAGTTTTATTTATATGAGAGTGACAGACAGAGAGAGAAAGAGGCAGAGAGAAAGAGAGAGAGAATGGGCACACCAGGGCCTCCAGCTACCGCAAACGAAAGAACTCCAGATGCATGCACCACCTTGTGCATCTGGCTTACATGGGTGCTGGGGAATCAAGCCTTGAACCAGGGTCCTTAGGCTTCATAGGCAAGTGCTTAACTGTTAAGCCATCCATCCCCTTAACTTTTATTTTGTAAAAAGTATTTTATTTATTTATTTGCAAGGTGGGGTGGGGAATGGGCACACCAGGGCTTCTAGCAGCTGCAAACAAACTCCAGATGCTTGTGCCCCTTTGTGCATCTGGCCTTATGTGGGTACTGGGGAATCGAACCTGGATCATTAGGCTTTGCAGACAAGTGCCTTAACTGCTGATCCATCCCTCCAGCCCTTTAACTTTTATTTTGAGACAAGGTCTTACTAGTTACCCTGGTTGGCTTCAAACTTGCAATCCTCCTGGTTCAGTTTCTATACTTAGTAGCTGGGGTCACAAGCATGTGTTACCACACCCAGCCATGATTTCTTTAATGGGCCCCCTGGAACACCTAGCCTTTAAGATGATTATATAGAGCTAGAATAGCCCTATTATCCTGAGAAATACACAAAATAACATGACAGGAAGAAACTTATTTCATTTGGCTCTTGTGATGAATTTAACCAAAGCTCTTGATCTTAGTTTAATTTGGGTTGTTGGTTAGTCTTTGAGTTGATGGTTAGTCTTCACCTATTTCAATTTTTTTTTTTTTTTTGGCCAGGATTTGAGGCTGTCTAAAAACATGGACACTTGATCATTAATGTCCAGGGAGTTGAAGACTGTTCATAACAGTCTTGTAGGGGTTAACAAGGCAGTCATGGGTGCTGACACCAGGAAGCTCACACATTCATGGGAGAGACTGTTAGTAAAGATAGTAAAGAGGCAATTCGGATTCAGCCAAGAATGTTAAAATAACAGAAGTATAGATTCAGAAGTATCTGTCAGGTGGACTTATGGGCTCTGAGATGGCTTCTCTGAGGGAGTAACCTCACCTAGAATTAGATAAAGACTTGGAGGACCAAGTGTCAGATCTTTGTTGTGTTGGAGGAAGTTAAGTGTTATTGAAAGGCAGGGAGCAGGAGAATCTGTAAGAAATGAAGCAGGTAAGGTAAGTACAGGTTAAGGCCTTGTAAGTTCTTAGGATTAGATAAGGAGTGAGGGTGGATAGGTGGAGGATGGTAAAAAGATTGAAGGTTTGCACACATTTTCTGTTAAGGACATGACAGTAAATATTTAGACTTGGTCTCTTTTACAACTCTTCTACATACTCTGCAGTTAGCATTTTAATAGCTATGGTCAGTGTAAAGGTGAATGAGCATAGCTGTATTCCAGTAAAACTTTATTTATAAAAACAAGTGATAGCTGGATTTGGCCCATGGACCATAGTTTGGCGATCCCTGCATTAGAACAGTAAGAACTCATTAAAAGATTGATAAGCAGCTGGATGTAGTGAGGCACACTTGTAACTGGGAGACTGAGACAGAAGGATTGCTAATTGAGGCCAGCCTTGGCTGCATAGCATGACCTTATCTCTAAAAAAAGTATTATAATCAGTAGATTGACATTAGATTTGTGTTGTGGAAAGTTGGCTTTGATGTTAGTGTAAAAAGCATGGATTGAAGGGGACAGATAGGACTGGAAGCAGAACAGTAAGAATGCTGTGGCAGTTCTCTTGGTAGCATTTTAATATTTCACCTTTGGTAGCAGTATATTGGTTTTTAAAGACCAATCTAAATATAACTGAATTTTTGCATACATGTATACCTTGGTTTTCTTTACTAACTACTTTGCTGTATCTACTGGAGCTTAAAAGATATCTATCTACAGGCTGGGTGTGGTGGCACACACCTTTAATCCCAGTATTTGGGAGGCAGAGGTAGGAGGATCACCGTGAGTTTGAGGCCACCCTGAGACTACATAGTGAATTCCAGGTCAGCCTGAACTAGAGTGAGACTCTACCTTGAACCCCCCCCCCAAAAAAAAAAAGATATCTACCAAAGAATTTCTTGGAAGTGTCAGCTCCTATTTCAGACTAGGAGATAAAAAGAGAGAAAGTTAATGTAGAATGAATTAAAATGTTCTGGGAACCATTTTCTATTGAAGAAAGTATGGAGTAAATGGAGCCCTGGAAGGGATTTTAGTTTGGGGGCTCATAGCTTGACATCAATTGCTGTGAACTTCTTAAACTGTGTGTATAGAAACTGACCCATTTCCCTAACTTTCTAGGCAGTTATCCTCATTCTGTATATGTCCTATTCAGTCTCTTCTTTCCTTGCTGATGACCTTTGCCTGATTTTGGAAATGTCTCCCATTTCAGTTATGATGGTTTATGTCAGGCACAGGGACCAAATAAATTATTTGTTGAGACTCTAATAAGTAGGTTAGAGGTCAGAGCCCTGTATCCTTACTTTCTATTTGCCTTTCTCTTCTAATGAGCCTCTGTATACTTGGAGTGGTAGAGGGAAGCCTACAAGTTTCTGATAGTAGTGTTTATGTGACCTTGGACAAGTAACTTACCTCTCTGAGCTTCACTTTATCTGTAAAATAACGATATCAATAAGATAACCAACCTAACAGGGTTGATTAAAGGCTTTAATGATGAAGGTAAAGCTGTTAGCACAGTATCTGATGCGTTTATAACTACTCATATTCTACACAATTGAAACTTTAAAAAAGTTTTATTTTCTAAAATTTATTCAAGAAAGTCAGAGAGAGAGAGACAGAGACAGAGACAGAGAGAGAGAGAGAGAGAGAGAGAGAGAGAGAGAGAGAGAGAATGAGAATGGGCACGTCAAGGCCTCCAGCCACTGCAAACAAACTCCAGACACATGCGCCACCTTGTGCATCTGGCTTACGTGGGCCCTGGGGAATTGAACCTGGGTCCTTTGGCTAACGCCTTAACTGCTAAGCCATCCCTCCTGCCCAATTAAAACTTTTTAAAGGCTGGCAGTACTTGGATGAATGTAGGCTTTGGCTTCATATGCTTTGAGTCCACACAGCTATCTTAGCCTCTGGTGGTAGAAACTAGTAGACCACAGTGGAGGACGTTACAACTAAAGCAAAGCTGTTTTCTTCATAATGGAAAAGTTGCACACAGCAGGAGTTCAATCAGATTCACATCTGACTTCTGCATCAAGTAAACTGGAGTAAGTAGCTTCCCAATACAAATTCACTGGTGTGACTAGCCTTCTCCCCTGTTTGGGGTCATTTATTAGTGTTGCCACATTACTGGCCCTACATTAAATGTACTTCCACTCTGGGAAGTGGGTCAGCATTGGTCTCCTTCCTGTCATGTGAGGAAACTGAGGTCCTAGAAGGTTATGTGACTTGCCTAAGGTCACTGTGTGTGGGTGCTGTCAAAGCCAGTGCAGACTTGCATCCAGAAGAAATTGCCTTGCTTGCTTGCTGTGATTCTTCTTCCTCTGATAGAGAGCTGTGTATTCTCTGCAGAGCTGCAGTTTGACGCATACTCCAGATCTGCTGAGCTTCACTTGGGCCCTGCTGCATCCATTTGGTTCTGTTGGGTTTTAATTGGTGACTGCTAAGGACCAAACCTGTTGGGAAGCAGATCCCCTCTGGGTTGTTGGTTTTAGCCTTTCCTCCTTTGGGGGACATTCCTTGGGGAGCCTTGGGTTAGGAGGGATTGCTTTGATATGTTCAAAATTGTGCCTTGTGCCCCACAGCTACAGGTAAAATCAAAAGGCAGATAATTTATGGGAGTGTCAAAGCTGGCCGCTGGCACCTCAGGAGGCCATTAGTATGCCTGTTCAGATCCTCTGTGTCCTTGCAATTGATTCCTCTTTGCATGAGCCTGATTTGGGAAGCTGTAGATCTGTGTGTAGTGATTGGATGTGACAGTCCAAACACCGGTCCCTAAATTAATCCTTTTAATAGTATTCTGGCACCAAGGCAATTCCTTCTCTCTCTCTCTCTCTCTATCTCTATCTATCTTTCTCTGAGGGAGGACAGACTGGGTTGGGCTGAGAGTAAGATAGGGAGAGAAAGAAAAGCTTTGTTTGGTCTTTGGGCTGCGCCTATTCTGTAGTTTTCCATAATTCTCTAATTCTTTGAAAATTATTAGTAGTAAGAGAAACAGATACTTAATGTCATACTATAGTTATGAAATAAGAATAAACTTTACTACTGGGGTACACTTAAGCAGTTGACTTTATCATGGGGTATCAGAGAAAGCTACCAAGAGGGGAAGATTTGAGCTGGGTTTTAAAGAAAGAGTGGTAATTGCCTGGTAAAAAATTAAAGTGCAGGGCTGGAGAGATGGCTTAGCGGTTAAGCGCTTGCCTGTGAAGCCTAAGGACCCCAGTTCTAGGCTCGTTTCCCCTAGGACCCATGTTAGCCAGATGCACAAGGGGGTGCATGCGCTTGGAGTTAGTTTCCAGTGGCTGGAGGCCCTGGCGTGCCCATTCTCTCTATTTCTCTCTATCTGCCTCTTTCTCTGTCTGTTGCTATCAAATAAATACAAAAATAAAAATAAAAAAAATAAAAAATTAAAGTGCATTCCAAAATTGAGGGAGTAACATTTGCCAAGGCCCGGACTTGTTAAAGGAAATGCCACATTTGGGGGCTTGAGCAAGAGCTGACTCCACCTCCTAGTTTCTCACTTGGTGAAGTAGGAAGAGCTACACCTGTAGACCTGTGTGTGGGAAAGGCTTTGAGTTCGTTCTATTGCAGCTGGTTGTTAGAAGGTACCTCTTCCTGTTTCTGCTTTGTGCTAAGGGCTAGAATTTATTTTACTTTCTAAAATATAAAAAATTTATGAAAGCTTAGGGAAATGGCTTAGTGGTTAAAGGCATTTGCTTGCAAAGGCTGTCAGCCATGGTTCAATTCCCCAATACCCATGTAAAGCCAGATGCACCAAGGATGCATGCATCTGAAGTTTGTTTGCAGTGGCAAGAAGTTCTGGCATGCCCATATTTTATCTTTCCCTCCCTCTGCAAATAAATAATAAAAAAATAAATTTTTTCTTCTTTGTTTCTTGAGGCAGGGTCTCACTCTAGCCCAGGCTGACCTGGAATTCACTATGTAGTCTCAGGGTGGCCTCGAACTCATGGAGATACTCCTACCTCTGCTTCCTGATTGCTGTGATTAAAGGCATGTGCCACCATGCCTGGCTACAAAAAAGAAATTTTCTTTAAATTATGATAACAAATTTGAATGATTTAGACTTAATTATTATTAATGTTGAGTACATCACACCTTACCTCAAAAAAAGTTGAATTTAATAAGTATTGTTGTCCTTGTGGCTTGTGGTGAGATCAGTCATGGAGGGGAACTGAGAGCCATTAACATGACGGAGGAGGACAGAGCCCCAAAGAGTTGGATGCCTCTCAGCGTTAGCTTTCTTGTGTGTAAAGTGGAATTGCTCTTACCCATTTTGCTTGGTTATTGGGAGTATTAAAGTGACGTAAAATATGCCATTCACCAACACAGTGCCTAGCTTGTAACAGTTTTTCAGAAAGTGTCACATCTCTTTTCTCTCTCATGTATTAGCAATACTAGCTCCCTGTTATTGAGCACATACTCTTATACAAAGCACTTTATATGCATTGTATGACTGAATTGAACCCAAAGGTTAAGGTATTGTTCTTGTAGCTGTTATTAAAAAGAATATATAGTAGTTAGAGTTCATACCTAGGTTTGCCAAATACCAGTATTTTAGTGACTGAGTTGCCTAACCCTGCCTTTTTTTTTGGGGGGGGGGAGTTCCAAGGTAGGGTCTCACTCTGTAGCCCTAGGTTGTCCCTGAACTCAAAGTGATCCTCCTACCTCTGCTGGGATTAAAGCCATGTGCCATCATGTCCAGTTTAACCCTACATTTTAAATTTTATTTATTTATTTACTTATTTATTTATGTGTGAGAGAGAGAGGCTGGTAGAGAGAATGGGCATGCCAGGGCCTCTAGCCACTGCAAACAAACTCCAGACCCATGTGCATCTGGCTTACATGGGTACTAGGGAATCAAACCTGGGTCCTTAGGCTTCGCAGGCAAGGACATTAACCACTAAGCCATCTCTCCAGCCCTAACACTACATTTTAAATTTATTTATTTAATTAATTTATTTATTAGAGACAGAGAGAGGGAGAGAGGGAGTGAGAATGGGAGTGCCAGGGCCTCTAGCCACTGCAAACGAACTCCAGACTCATGCGCCACCATATGCATCTGGCTTATGTGGGACCTGGAGAATCGAACCCAGGTCCTTAGGCTTCACAGGCATGCGCCTTAACTGCTAAGCCATCTCTCCAGCCCATAACCCTACATTTTAAAAGCAGGAATGTAGAAAGATTTGAATAGCTGTTGTGTTGATGCCCTCTACAAGGGTGGCAGGTGCTTAAAGGGGTGACTTCATGTTTAGCTTATTTGTGGAGTGTTGGGAAAGGAGGCTTTGTGGGGGGAGGGCAACTGATTTGTCAGACCTTATGAAGAAATGTCTCCTAGTTTTGGCCCCTGGAAGGAGTTTACCTAAGCTGTGGGCATGGTTTAGTTAAAAGCACGCAAATCATAAACTGTTGCTTGAAGTGCTGCCTTGAGCTGTTAAGATGGGTTGATTGATGTTGTCCTCAGAGTTTGGTATTTCTGAAGGCTTTTGGTGACTTCAGCTCTGTTGGTGATTTGAGATTAGTCACTATTTCAGGTGCTGGGGAGCTTTCCTAGTCCTTCCTTGGAGCAGAGAGCAGGAGAATGTTTTATTGAGGAAAGGACCTCACTTTAGAGTACCTGATCCCTTTCGCTTTGGAACCACTGCAAGGTATGGGAGGTCTGTAGCCTTTCACAGACCAGCTAGAGGCCTCAAGCTTTGGAGTGGAGCAGTGGCCTAGGACTCTGTTCTTGGTTTTGAGAGCCCTAGGTTCTGTTGTTTCTTTTTATTGGAGGGTGGACCTTGGGCAGTCTTTTTCTTTTTACCCCCTTGTGCAGTCTTTACTCCTCTGGGCTTCCTTTTCCCCTTGCTGGCAGGACTGTTGCCTCTTTGGTTATTTGACCATGATTTTCACAGAAAGTTCTCTGGCAGTACAAATGTGTCCATTAGATTTCAGGTTATGAACTTTGAAGGTGTATAGCTTATTTGTGTTTTTCCCAGACTATTTTTTGCTTCCAAAGACAAAAGCTGGGACCTAGTATTAAGTTGTAGACAGGTAGTGCTACTATGCTCTGTGATGCAGGTGCCTGAGTACCTATGATGGCAGGCGAGACTGGGACCCTAGGAAGCTCTAGCTTCAGTGGCTCATGTACTTGGAGTTAGCTAGACTGAGGGCGTGCCTCTGATATATTTCTCTGGAATGTTCCCCTTCTGGTTTTCAGTGGTGTGGATTGAAACCAGGGTTAGCATCGACCCATATATTCCCAGAGATTTTAAGTGTGTGTGGCCAAGGAGGTGGAAGGGGAGGAGACTACATGTTTTCTGATAGGCTTTTCAGTTTGTCCCATCCTCAATGCTCCCCTGGCTTGTGGACGTGGATGCTGAAGGATGACCCCTCCCTCTGCCCTCCCTTCCCCTTCTAGTAATGGAGGCTATAAAATGTCTATTTACCCAAGACACCAGAACGACTCCTCTGTGGTTCCGCTAATCTGGTGATTTGGTGCTGCTTTGGTCTCTCAGGTAAATACAGATTGAGTCTTTTTATAAAGGCATATTATTTCCCTCATTAAATGTGTGTCTTGGCACATGTGTTATTTACCTGATAGACAGTAATGGCTGCAGAGGAGCCATTGGTGTCTGTTGTGTAAATACTCTGCACAGAGACCGGCCTCCAGGGGCTGTAGCTCAGGCCTGTTTTTCAAAATCGAGCTGGCCCTGGGGCAGTCCCTATTTACCCCTCCCTTGTCCCCATTGGGGAGCAGATCCCTTCATTTTGAGATGAGAATCATTTGTTTTACTTACTATATACTTTTAAGTGGCTAGGAGAAGGAAAAAGATGTCTGAGAATAAATCACAAACTGTTTCTTTTGAGTTGTGCCCCTCAACTAGATACTCCAAGTCCCAGTTGATGTTAAAGCTCTAGACTTATTTTCTGCAAACTGGTAACTAAAGTATAAAGACATCAGTGGAAAAGAAATCCTCAAGTTGCCAGGGGAGCAAGAGCAGGTGGGACATCTCTGCAGGAGTTCAGATGAGGCAGCTTGAGCGGTGGAGTGCCAGTGAAAGAGCATGAAGGGCTTTTCTGGAGGTTTGGGCTGAAGGATGCCTTGAGGGCTTTTTTTTTTTTTTTTTTAATGGGAGGTGCCAGTTTTGTTGCAGTCTACCTTCTGTGGGCACTATGAGGAGATCTCTCCCTCACATTCTGTTTTTAAAGCAATATTGCACCAGCTGTGGCGGTGCACGTCTTTTTTTAATCCCAGTACTTGGGAGGCAGAAGTAGGAGGATCACTGTTTGAGGCCAGCCTGGGACTACAGAGAGAATCCAGGACAGCCTGGGCTAGAGTGAGACCCTATCTTGAAAAAAAACAAAAAAAGAAAGAAAAGAAAAAAAAAAAAACCCTCACTGTATTGCATATGGAATTTGCTTGTGTGTGTGTGTGTATGTGTGTGTATGTATGTATTTTACCATGTGGGGTTTGAACCCAGGGTATAACGGGTATAATGTTAGGCAAATGCCCTATCACTGAGTTATACCCCAAGCCCTACACACACTCACTCTCTCTCTCTCTCTCTCTCTCTCTCCTATATATGTGTGGTATGTGTGAGCATGTGTATACATTTTCATATGTGTGTGGGTACATGTGCATATGGAGACCAGAAGTTGATATCTTGCTTTTACTTTTTTTCTTTGAGACAGGGTCTCTCTTAAACCTACAGCTCACAATTTGGCTAGACTTAGCCAGTATAGTACAAAGATATTTTTCTTGAACCATTTGAGGATTAAGTTCCTGAACTCATGTCTCATTATTGCAAATGCTTTAGATGCATTTCCTACAAGCAGGACATTTTCTTACCTAACTAACACACTATCAAAATCAGGTAATTAACAATCCACAAGTCTCATTCAAGTTTTGTCAGTTGTCTCTGGCATGGTTGGTAATCATGGGTTGTATTTAGTTATTGAGACTAAATCTCTTTTAGACTTTACTCAGTAAACTTTCCTTGACATTCATGACCTTGATACTTTTGAAGATTATAGGCTGGCTATTGTGCAGATTGTCCCTGTATGAGGGTTTGTTTGATATTTTCTTATGGTAAGGTTCAGGTTGTGCCTCTTTGATAGGAGTGTCATAGAAATGATGTTTTGTCCTTCTCACTGCATCCTGTCAGATAGCACATGATTTTGATTTATCCCATTATTGATAGCATTTGTTTATTTTTAAATATTTTAAGAAATTTATTTTCAAGTAGAGAGAGAGAGAGAGACAGAGACACAGAGACAGAGACATAGACACACACACAGAGAATGTACACACTAGAGCCTCTAGCCACTGCAAATGAACTGCAGACACATGCACCACTTTGTGCATCTGGCTTTACGTGGATACTGGGGAATTGAATTTGGGCCATCAGGCTTTACAAACAAGTACATTCAACTGCTGAGCCATCTTTCTAGCCCCAATGTTTGTTTATTTATTTAGGTTTTTTGAGGTAGGGTCTTATTCTAGCCCAGGCTGACCTGGAATGTAGTCTTAGGGTGGCCTTGAACTCACAACGGTCCTCCCACCTCTGCCTCCCGAATGCTGGAATTTTTAAAGGTGTGAGCCACCATGCCCTGCTCCCAAGTGTTTATTTTATTATTTTATTATTGTATTATTTATTTATTTGAGAGAGAGAAAAAGATGCAGATAGAGAATGGGCGTGCTAGGACCTCCAGCCACTGCTAATGAACTCCAGACACATGTGCCACCTTGTGCATCTGGCTTACATGGGTCTGGGGAGTTGAACCTGGATCCTTTGGCTTTGCTGGCAGATGCCTTAACCACTAGTAGTCATCTCTTCAGCCATTAATATTTTTTTATTTTTATTACTTGTTAGAGAGAGAGAGGCAGATAGAGAGGGAATGGGTGTGCCAGGGTCTCCAGCTACTGCAAACAAACTCCAGATGCATGTGTCCTCTTGTGCATCTGGCTTATGTGGGGTGTGGGGAATTGAACCTGGATCCTTTGTCTTTGGAGACAAGCACCTTGACCACTAAGCCATCTTTCCAGCCCCCAATCTGTATTTTTGATCAGTTGAACAAGTTGATGTCTGTGAAGCTTCTCTGTTGCAAAATTACTTCCTATTGTAATTAATAAGAATTTTGTGAAGTGCTTTGAAAGTATAATTTTCTCTCATTAACTTTAGTTGTATTTATTTAATCTTTATGGACTCATGCTCTCCTGGTTTATTCAGTGCATTATAGTCCATCACTATCATTATTTGTTGACTAGCGAGAGTCCTTTGCAGGTGGCTTTTGTGTCCTCTGATATGTTCCTATCATTTTTTGAGCATGTCCTTGCTTTCTCACTCAGTAGGATGTGTCCACCCATTTCTCCCAGGAGTTCTAGTTTTTTGAGTGGAGAATGGTGTTTAGAAGGCAACCGTGTGCCAGGTGTGCTTATTGCTATTGAATGATGCCGCTCCTGGCCCATCCCTTGAAAAGCTAGAAAATCTCTGTACATGCATATTTATTTGTGTGTGCATAAATCATTCTTGTAGTTATATCTGCATTTGTTTATCTATATCTGGACCAGAAACCATGAGTTCACACTCTTACTTTCAGTTCTATCCAACACCACAGATTGTCACCCCCTTTTTTTTCCCCCAAAGTAGGGTCTCGCTGTTGCTCAGGCTGACCTAGAATTCACTATGTAGTCTCAGGGTGGCCTTGAACTCATGGCAATCCTCCTACCTCTGTCTCCCAAGTGTTGGGATGAAAGGCATGAGCCACCACACCTGGCCCTTGCTTTTTTTTGGGGGGGGGGTTCAAGGTAGGGTCTCACTCTAGCCCAGGCTGACCTGGAATTCACTCTGTATTCTCAGGGTGGCCTCAGACTCACAGCGATCCTCCTACCTCTGCCTCCCGAATGCTGGGATTAAAGGCGTGCACCACCACACCTGGCTCAAGTGGTCCTTCTTGATGTGAGTGAAATTAGGTGAGAAAACAGTCTGCAGGCAAGAAGACCTCTAGCTATCAATGTATTGGCCATGGGAGGAAATAGGACATGCATAGTGTGACCTTTAGGGGCACACCAGAGCATTCCAGGGATGTAGGAAACATTGATACACACACCTGAGGCTGCCTTAATGGTGCCTATGGTTGGCCAAGGGGCAGAGTCAGTTGGATACTACTGGTAGTGATAGTAAACTAACACTTACTGTACTCGACGCTGCTTTTGGGACTTCACTTGTGCTGTCTCATTCTCACTGAAGGAGTAGGTACTATCATTACTTTTGCCATTTCACAGAAGATGAATTGAAGAATTAAGCTTGTGCATGGTGCCATCGTTAATAAATGCTAAACTCAGGACACAAACCTGGAATTCCTTGTTAATTATGACACTTAGATGCTTGTAGTATTTGGTAGACAGAGTTTAGTTGATTCATATACTAGCTATACTGTAGACACATTAAAAGGGTCAATAGTCTTGTTGGTTGGCCTGGTTGGTTAGAAGAGTTCTAAGGCTCTGCAGGACTTTGTATATAAACTAGAATGGTCAGTGGAACAGACTCCTGATCTGTAAGTTCTCCCTGTACTGCTCAGGAGTCAGGGATATATTGGGTTATTTTTTGAATTCTGGCTTTCAGAGGGACTGCATAGAGCCATCCTTTACTTATCTGGACTGGGAGTTTTGCACTGGGGGGTAGGGAGGCTGTAAAGTGATGGTAAAAACAAGCGCTGTGCTTGTCCAGGATCCATGAAGAACTTAAAATCCCATTTGGTCTTCACTCAGTCCATGGCATTTCACTATAGGGATAGGGAAATTGAGGACCCACAGTGACATATATCCTAGTAGATTTGCAGGCAAGTGATTATAGCTGTTCAAGTCAACAGAGAGCTTGGAAGAGAAACGAGACTTGACATTGTCTTTTTCTGTTCAGATAGTAGTGAGTAGGGTACTCTGATGCTATCCTACCCTACATAGAGGGAGCCAGGTGCCTACTTGTAGCCATTCAGAGGCAAGCCTTTGGCTCTGTTGGAATGGGGCATCAGATAGCATAGACTAATGGCCATTTCTATATTGAATAGTAAGGTTTCTTGTTTGAGGATTAAAGTTGAAGGGGATTTGAGTTTTAGGTATAAGGGAGTGGGGAAGGATACATTTCTGCTTTGTTCCTTTTTCTCTTCCTCCCTTCTTCCCTCTCTCTTTCCTTTCTTTCCTTCTTTCTTTCAGATTGGATTATTTATGAGTAAAACTTAGGCTTTGATTTTTATATTTAGCTAAAACCTCAGAGGAGCAGATATTGTACAAATTTAAAGGGAAAATGTAAAGGAAAAGTGATTCAATTTTTTTTTTTTTTTTTTTGCACATGTTCCCTCAGAAAACTTTACTAGACTTTTAGAAATGTTCCCATTACTGCCACATCTGGGTTTTCTCTTTTCCTTCCCTATTTAAAAGCCCTATAGTTGTTCAGGGCCTCTAGGAGAGAGTGAGACTGAAGGCAGCAAATGAGGAGGCCTGAGGCTGTTGCCAGCTGTGCTCTCCAGGCCTTCATTCCCCCAGGGTGCCACTTACCAGTGTGGGGGTTGGGGACCACCAGAATGTGGAGAACAACCTCCCCAGGGGTTGGCTTTGTTGGCTTTCACACTTTCATGTTGGGAGAAAGGTGGAGGGTATGTGGAGGTGGCAAGACACAGGCAGGCAGCCCAGGGACAAATGACATGTAAGGGAGCTGAGGAGATAGCCTTGGACATTTCCCTTGGAGTTTATCTGCTTAGTGTCCAGTACTGATTGTGCAGTTGGGTCCCCTCATGTTACTTTGGGACGCTTAGCTTTAAAGTTAACTGTTGCCACCTGAGAAGTGACCGCAGAGTTTTTCTTTCTGCTTTCTTTTGAAGTAGAGCTCCATTTAAAAACGAAGGCCAGTATTGCATGTTGTTTTGGGAATGATCTGGGAGACTCAGAGCTGTAATAATGCTGCAGGTGCTGGTGTTAGGGTCTTGAACTTTAGCAACATATATTGTAATTTAGAAAAAGGGCCCAGAAACACTGGGGAGTGGCTCAGATTGCACGGATGTTCCTGAAGACTAGATGGAACAGGGCCACAGTGGGAGGGAAAGTAACTAAGGCTCTCTTGTTTTGTTTTAACTTTCCTCCCCTAAGTTTTAGATGCCTCTGGATGTTCAATGCTAGCACCTTTACAGACTGGAGCAGCTCGATTTTCTTCATATTTACTTTCAAGAGCAAGAAAAGTGCTGGGCTCCCACTTATTTTCTCCCTGTGGTGTTCCGGAGTTCTGCTCCACATCCACCAGAAAGCTGGCGGCCCACGGCTTTGGCGCATCCATGGCGGCAATGGTGCCCTTCCCTCCCCAGCGGTATCACTACTTTTTAGTGCTGGACTTTGAGGCTACATGTGACAAGCCACAGATTCATCCTCAGGTAACTGTTGCATCTTTGCTTCAGAAATTGTGGGATGGGCAAGGAGGGAGGGAAGAGAGTCTTACTTCCTAGGACCCAGAGGCATTTTCTTATGCTGTCCTGGCTTTTAGCTGCTCAGCTGGAGTTCTTGTCATAGGAAGCAGGATTTGATTCAGATATGCCAGGGCCAGGTAGATCTGAGAAGTTTCTGTGGCGACCTGGACATATTGTTTCTCTCTAATTTCAGCTTTTGAGAATCAAAATATTTCCTTCTGTCCCATCCTCCTCTTTTTTTCTATCCTCTTTTCTCCTGTAACTGTTACTTGGTTCTTTTAAGAAGCACTGTGGTAGCAGTAGCCAGTCCTTCCTGTGACCCCCAGTGAGCTTACCTTCTGGTGTTAACACTTTTGCACTGAATGGGAGATAACTCTGTCTCATTAATAGAATATAGTGGAAGAGACAATGTGTGACTAAGGTCACAGGCTAACTTATAACAGATGTCATAGTCTACTTTGCTCTTGTGGATCATTTGCTCTGGCAGACTCCAGCTACCATACTACCACACTCAAGAAGTCCTGTGGGCAGGGGGAGGGGATGGTGGGTGGGAATAGAAGTCCTGTGGAGATGCTGTAATCCAAAATCCTATACCAACTTGCCAGTCATGTGGACGAGCCATCTTGGAAGGGAATTTGCTAGCCCCAGTTAGGCCTTCAGATGACTATAGCCCCAGTGTGACTTTGACCCCGGGGGAGAGCCTCAGCCATCCATATCTCTCCCACAATCCTGACAATCATAGATTGCTGATGTTTTAAGCCACAAATTTTGGGATGATTTTTTTTTTTTTTTGAAACTGAATCTCTCTGTTGCCTAGGCTGACTTTGAACTCACTATGTACTCCAGACTGACCTTGAACTTGACATCCTTCTGCCTCAGCTACCACACCCTGTTTGGCATGATGTGTTGTACAGTGTTAGATAACCTGAGCAGGTACCACAGTTAGTCTGTTGGAAAATTTCTTTTCTCCTTTAGTCACCAACTGTGTACAAAGACCTTTTATAAGGTACTGGGACTAGGAAGCTTAGATTAGCAGCAGAGAGGTACCTGTGCTGGGTGACATTAAAGGGTTTGCTGTTTGAGGAATGGTTAGGGCTGATGTGATAATTTATTGTAGTATAAGGACCTCAGGTATGCCCAACTTTAGTACTGCAATTCTTCCCTACAGGGCTAAGAGTGCATACATTTGGAATGCATAGTCATGTCATTTTGGTGGGAGTAAGCTAGAGGGGAAAAGAAGACCTCAACATTGGGACTTGGTTGGGGGGGGGGTCGGTGGTAGGAAGCACTGGGGACTATACAAAGATAACCTGGCTTTATTTCTCATGGTTAAGTTTTTTTTTTTTTTTTCCTTACCCCCAGGAAGGCTGGCTGTCTATAGAATGGTAGATTTATTTTATCTAATCCCCTCCCCTTTTCCTTTCTTCTTTCCTCTTTTGCTATTGTCTGTTAAAGCAGTGGTTTGCCTTTAGCACATTGGAATCTGTCTGCTGAGGCCTTGGAAGACCAAGAGCTGGATAAGGACAATGCCCTAAGGGAAGGAACTTTGGGAGCTGCCCAAGCCACAGTTACTTTCTGCTTCTTTGCTTTGGCCTGTGCTGGGGAGCTGGGGGATGGTTGAAAACTATGGTTATGTAGACTTCCAAGTTGGGAATCTGGGATCCATATTCTAATACCCCATATCATTTCCTTTACAGTCGCTGAGTAAGCCTAAGTGGGAGTCTAAAAGCTAACATATCTCTCGTGCCTATGATTCGCCTCTCTTCTAAACTGCCATAATTGCTTGGCACCTCCATTATGGCATTTGCTGCTACCTGGGGCATGCTGTGTATGTCTTTTTAATTTTTCTTTTAAAAATATTTATTTATTTGCAAGCAGAGAGGGGGGTGAAGAGAGAGAGAATGAGAATGAGAGAAAGGGAATGGGCATAATAGGGCCTCTTGCCAGTGCAAATGAACTCCAGATGCATGGGCCACTTGCATCTGGCTTTATTTGGGTACTGGGGAATCAAACCCAGGTTGTCAGGCTTTGTAACCAAGATCTTTAATCACCAAGCCATCTCTCCAGCCACATGTGCTGTTTCTTTCTTTTCTTTTTTTTTTCTTTTTTGGTTTTTTGAGGTAGGGTCTCACTCTGGTCCAGGCTGACCTGGAGTTAACTATGTAGTCTCAGGGTGGCCTTGAACTCTCGGTGATCCTCCTACCTCTGCCTCCCAAGTGCTGGGATTAAAGGTGTGCGCCACCACACCCGGCTATGTGCCGTTTTTTAATTTTTCCAGTTAGGTTATATTCTCAGATAATTAGGTAGCTAATACTATTCTCTTGTCCCACACGTAGGGTCCTGCCTGAAGGTGGAACATAATTCATGTCTCAGTTTGGTCATCAGTGTTGTCTTTCATCTCTTTGTCAAGGGCTTGTTTATTTATTTGTTGTAATACTGAAGACATTATGCAGTATGGATTTAAATTACTTGTATCACCAACTCATTTCCCAGAGTTAGGCACTAAGACTTTCAAGACCCAGGCTGAGTTAGAGCTTGGTACTACTGTTTACCAGGATCTGAGCCTGATTAAAGATTATCTCTAGAATCAATGAACTCTGATGATGTGATTTCAAGGGCACTTAAGGAATTGGCTTCCTTGGTTCATTATTAGCAAAGCATTAGCTGCTGCTTTAGAGAACTCAGAAAGACACATTTGCTGTCTTGCTTATCTTTAAAAGGGAATACGAATGATCTTGGAAATTATAGACCCGTTAGTTTACTGTGATTCTAGAGAAGATACTGGACCTGATCGTCAGGTAATCAATCAGCAAACAGCTAGAACAGCATGGAATGCTGAGTAATAACTTACATGGGTTTGTGAAGAAGAGCAAATCCTGTCAGATCAATCTAACTTTTTGCAGTGACATAGTGATGGATTTGAGTGGATCTGGAGCAAGTGATAAATGGAACACATCTCAACTTCATTGAGCCTCTACAAGGCTATGATCAACAACAGGTGGGAAGACAAGTTTATATTTACTAGTCTAGCCCTTGACCATCATCAGGAGAGGGATGGGATGCCTGAGACTTCTTGTTGTTGGCAACTTAAAGCCTCCTCCTTGTTTTGGAAGGAGGGGATCTTTAAGATTTCCAGGTAGCAAGATCCTGATAGGATTCAGAGAAAACTTGGAAGATGGATTAGAGAAGTTTTTCAGTTCTAGATGGGATAGCATCCTTCTAGTGAAGTTATCATAAGTCAAGGTCTCATCAGAGGTTCTGCTGTTTTAGGTCTTCTGGTCAGCAAAGGAAGTAGAGAAATTGGAAAAGCTCAGGATAAGAGGAACAAAAATCATTACAAGCAAAAAGTAAGACTAATGAGAAAAGAAATGGAATATAATTTTGACAACTGATTTTTTTGGTCTATTCTAAATAACTTCATGATGTGGAATAGTTATTAGTGTGATAGTATCTTTCTCTTCATTTTAATAAAGACAAAAAGAAATTTAAATGGAAGCAGCAAAGATTGACATTGAGGATAAGAAGGAACTTCCAAAAAAGACAGTAAAAGGGCTAAATTTAGAATGTTATGTGCCTTCCCTTTTCCCTTGTCCAAGATCTCTGCAAAGCTCACTTCTGAATATTGCACAGTATGTCAGATCTTTGGTTATGTAGGAGACAGAAACAGGTTTGAGGCAAAGGCCTGATATGGGGCTCATTTCTCTCTCATTTTCAAAAGTCTGTGAGTCAGCTTATTGAGACTGTCCTAAAGGAATGCTATCATGAAGCACTAACAGGTGTAAGCTCTGTTGTACTTGGGTAAGTAGCAATATTGGTTATAAATGTGGTAAAACATCTGGTACTTTCCATTTGTCATGATTTTTTCTGTTTATTTTTGTACTTTGTTCAGCTAGGTGAAACTGTAGTGGTTGCTTTGCCAGTAATGGGTGTCCTTGTTCTGATTGTGCTCATTTTGTTTGTTTTACATGTTTCTGTTCAGATTAACATGATAGATAGTAGTTTAATATGAGTCTTTTTCATTCATTGGAAAACATTTTTTCTCACTTACATGTTAATTTGGGTGGTTAAAATGTTTCAGAGCCTCTAAATTTTAGCATATGGTTCCTTTCTTGTTTTAAGAATTATTTTCTGGTACAGAAGCTGATTTTTATCTGGCTTGAGAGAACAGTGTCGTCTTTGTCCTCACTAGCAGGAGTTTATGTTGCTCACTTTGGTGTGGATGTGCTGATGTGATGGTGTTGTAGCCCTGGGTCCCAGAGCAGCCTGAAAGCTTTGGTCGGGTCTTTAATTGTGCATCTTTAACCCCCGGGCAAGCGCTCTCACCACCTCAGTGTTCTGAGGAGACCAGAGCAAATGTCAGTGAGGAAAATGAGGATAGGATAGGCCACAGCTAGTGGGGAGGATGAAGTCACCTCAGCTGTCTGGATGGCCAGGGAGGGAGGGGCCGTTAAGCTCTCTGCATCTGGCTGCTGCCTCCATTCTTTCCTGAGTGTCCTCAGTCTTCTGACTAGCCTTTCTTACTGCTTAGCAGTAGCCTGCTGCTGTTTTCCTTCTCATCTGCATTCAAGGGCCCAGAACTTGGAAGAAAATGACCTTTGTGCCTGAGACTTTCTAGTGTTTGGTCTTTGTCCATAGGGGCTCCCCCCTACCACTTTCAGAAACTTGAAGATATTCCATCTGCATTTTGAGTTAGAACTACAGCTGAAGGAGTTTCTCTTTTATAGACAACTGTCCAGACGCTGGGTTATTTTTGGAGGGTAGGGTGCGGGAAAGGGTTGATGGTGACAAAAGAGAAGGAATAAGACAGAAGAGAGGTGTTTGTGGGATGACTTAGAGCTGGCACATCATTGCTAGTCTTTTGTGAAAAGAGACGTTTTAGAAAACTTTATAGGAAATTGGTTAAGATCTCTGTAAATCAAACTACATTGATTCTCTTTCTTCTCCAAGGTTGAAAGATAAGGTGCCCCCACTCCCAATATTTCTCTTCTCTCTGCAATTATCTTCTTTCCTTCTCTTTATTCTTGTTCCTGTAGTCTTCAAGTGGACAGAAAGGCTACTGCTCCAAGAAAATCCAAACTGTCCCTCCCTCCCTGTTAGCTTGTCCTGGTTTTGGCTTCTCCAAAGTGGGAGGGGTTGAGCCATACTTTTTAGCAGAAGAGTCTGGTTGCTGAATTTTGGTCCCTCTGCCTATGGCCCGTTTCACCTACATTGTTTTTTTCTGTACAAATAGGCAAAGGCACTGATGCTATTCTTCTAAACTGGGAAATGAAATGCAAAACCAACGTTAATGTAACATTATGGTTGAGATTAAATGCACCCAAATCAGGAAATTCAAAGTTATGCTTCCCCCAGCAACTATAACTCAGCCTCATCTGGCATGTGTAGTATTTTGTGTTAGTGTGGATGGTGTTATATATTAAGACATTAAAGTTAACACCATAAGCAGAACACAAAATGCTTGAGGGGGCTGAGTTATGATGACTGTGAGCCATAAGTGTTCTTGCACAGGCTCCCGACTCCTAGAATAATTTTTTCCTTGCCTATCAGACCAATTATTGCCTTCCTTTTAGTTATATCTCTGCTTTAACACATCTCTTTTTCCAGGGTCACTGTAAATGAATTTCACTATTGGTAGCCATTAATGGCAGGGAGAATAGGATGGCCCACTAGGTCCTTTTGTCTTTTTTGTCATTGCCTCCATAAATGTGGTGCTTCCCCTTCCTCTCCACAGGCTGTTGTTTCCTTGGTCCCCCACAGGGTTGTACTTCCATGGCTCCTCACTAGTGCTCTGCATGGGAACAAGCTTTGCTCTGTCCAGGTCTTGTAACTCCACATGAGAGCCAAAGGGCCCTCTGTATTTGGAGCAGACATAGCAATGTAGAAGTAAAATATACATCTCAGGGAATGGAGCACTGATGCATGGTGGTGCTGCCTTGAATGTTTGGCATAGCAGAGACACGATCGAAGTGGGTTTATTTGCTCTATCCAGACTGCTTCTCTACCTTCCCCGGGGTTTATACCTTTAAGCTGCCATGATATGTCCTTAGGCTGTGGAGTTGCCTGGGGGTGGGGCCAAGAATTTTCCTTGGAGAGTATTGGGTCACTGGTAACAAAATCACCACATAATTTAGTGCAAATCAGGAAACATCCCCCCTAGCCTCTTATTATCTTGGTGGTCTCCCCAGGGCTGAAACAGCTGTTGGAATGCAGATTTGTTAGGCACTGGGCTAAGTTTGGTGGTAGGGAAGAGCTCTAAAGAATAGGACCATTGATAAATGGTGAATGAAACCAGGGACTGTAAAATAACAGTGCCACTGGGTTGCTTTTTCAAGTTTTTGTTGGACTGACAAAACAACTACGCAAAGGAATGGGAAGGACCTCATTTTAACCACCTTAGAGGTAATGAAAGGGCCTCTTTTTTTTTTTTTTTTTGAAAGGGCCTCTTTTTGCTCTGTGGATAGCAACTACTAGAATCTAAAGATAAGTAAGAGCCAGAGTCAGTCCCTACCCTCAAGGCGCTCAGAATTGAAGAGGGTAGGTTTACCTAACAGGCAGTGCACTACCTGCCTAATGGTTACATAGGCAGGTATTGGTGCAGTGAGGGCATAGTAGATGGGAGTGATCAGTCATGTTTCCAGTGTACAGGAGGGCAAATAACTGTATTTATAAGAAGTTTAAGCAACCCAAAGGGCCATGTAGGCCTAAAACCTCACACTGTTAATGCAAGGATTAAGGGATGGTGTGTGGTGGTAGTGGTGGGGTATCTCACAGAACATAAAACAGGATGTATTGGCCCAATTCTAAAAGGAAAAAAAAAATCACAGAAAAACTGACCTGATTGCAGGCTTGTTTGTGGGAATGTTAAAAATAATGAAGAGAATAAATAATTTGTGTCTAGTGAGTGTTTTCACTGTTGAGTTAGTTGGATTATCTGTGTCTGTTATATGATATTTCTTACATTTGAGTTAGAAGGTCCTGTTGCAATACTATATAAGTGAGAGTATGAAATCTAGAGGAGGCTTAAGGGAATTTGTGCCAGTAATGTCTGGGCACAAAGGGTGAGGGGTCAAAGTGTAGATATGTGAGCTGAGGCTCTGAAATACTGTCAAGGAGGCTAAATTGATGTGTCAGCTGTCACCGAAGGTAGCTGTTGAGTGGAATGCTAGATCTGTAGGGAGCTGTAATGACTAAAGAATGACATGACATCTTTCCCCTTCCTCAGAGTACTGGGAACTTGGGTTTGGATCTGCTAGGACCTACTTTCAATAGACCAGGGAAGGTTTAGACCCCTTAAACAGATAAATATCTGATAGGCTAACACTGAGAGGAGTGAGGAAGGAAGGAGGCAAGAGGGTCTTGATAATGAGCAGATTGGCAAGAGTGGAGGGATGGAAAGTGTGGAGGTGGAGGATGAGCTGTCCAGTTAGCCTCTGCAATAGGTGCGGCACCATAAAAAGCATGCCAGCATGTGGAAGAAGGGTGAGTGGGGAAGTGGTATCCATGGTCAGGAGGAGTGCATGCGTTTTATTTTTCCCACCCCATCCTGTCTTGAATTTCTTCTCCCTCTATTTGATTATGTTTCTTTTTTTTTTTTTTTTTTTTTTTTGGTTTTTCGAGATAGGGTCTCACTCTTGTCCAGGCTGACCTGGAATTAACTCTGTCATCTCAGGGTGGCCTTGAACTCATGGCAATCCTCCTACCTCTGCCTCCCGAGTGCTGGGATTAAAGGCGTGCTCCACCACGCCCGGCTTGATTATGTTTCTTTCTTTTTTTCCTTTGGTTTTTCGAGGTAGGGTCTCACTCTGGCCCAGGCTGACCTGGAATTCACTATGTAGTCTCAGGCTGGCCTCGAACTCACGGCAATTATCCTACCTCTGTCTCCCGAGTGCTGGGATTAAAGGCGTGTGCCACCACGCTTGGCTGATTATGTTTCTTTTGCAGGCTGATCTCAGTTGTTTGATATAAAGAAACTGATACTAGGAGATGCTTTCTCCATCTCTGTGTCTCACTGGGAAAAAGGACTGTATCATTTTGATTAAGATACTATTGGTATGATTATTTTTTATCTTTTTACCCTGGGTGTACATAGTACTAAAAAGCCCCCATAGCATTACATTTATGTGATGAGTTTTGAGCTCTAGCTGTGAAAATTGAGCCTAAAAGCCCGAGACAAGAGTGTTTCTAGACTGCCACTAGTCCCCTCCAACTCCCATCCTCCCTAGCTGGCAAAAGGAGTACAACCCAGACAAAGCCTAAAGCCCCAGTAAGGTGCTAAGAGAATCAGGAGTCTCTGGAGGGAGAGATACACCTCAGGGAAGCTTTTATTGTGAAGTTGAGTTGCCTTAGAATGGTTTGCTGTTTGGGTTCTGTTCCTGCATATAGTTGGCCTGGGAGAGATAGGAATATCTCTGGATCCCAAAACAGGTCCATTAAATGAGTGACTCTGCTATTCTTCTAGGGCTGTGGTCAGTGTCTAGTTCTGGGGAGCCATTCCAGCCAAGAGCGGATCTAAGTGCTAAATCTTGGCGGAAGCTCTTATTTGGAGATGTTTATGCTGCTAAAGGCAAAGAATCCAGAGTGTGTGGTGAGGTTGGAGGCAAGTTAAATGAGTCAGAAAGGGAAGTTTCAATATGTTGTTGAATAGGAAGGTCGAAGCAGAAAGAGCAACCACTGCCCATAGGAAAAGAGAGGAAGATGCTCCAAGCATGACTGTGGAGAAACTTGTTAGATACATTACTTGAGAGAGATCTTAGTAATGGTGGAAATGGAGAGACGTTGTGTGCCCTAACCTTTAGGAATGCTGGGAGAAAAATAAGCTGTTTCACAGCTCATAACTCCATTAGATTCTAATGTGCTGCCTGGGAGTCATGAGTACTAAGAGATTTGATAAGGAACAGAGTAGCACTAGCAGCAGTGAAAGGCCAACTGGTCAACTGCAGGGGATTGGTAGTTAATTGGGGAAGAATGAGGAGGGGATTCATGAATAGGATCAGACATGCCATTTGGAAAAGGTCTTTCACTGGAAATATAACAACTAGAGTAGCAGTGTCAGCCCAAAAGGAAGTTTATGGTAATAGTGTAAGGTATGGTGTTAGTGGTGTTGGCAAGGAGTCTTCACTTAATGGGTCAGGATCTGTAGGAATTTCTTGTAATCCTGTTCCAGATTTGGGCCATTGTTATTGAGGTCTTTCTCAAGACTAGAGGCAGAAAGACAGATTAGCCAAGATCCTGACTTGTGTCTGTGATAAGAGGTTTTCATAGAAAAGGTATCCAAGCCTTGTTTATGATCCATTAGATAGAAGGCTCAGAGAATAGTGTGCTGAGCACTCTGGAGTAGCAGATGCGTTGATCTTGAGAACATTCTAAAGGAGCAGGCATCACCATGACAAGAACTCTTGCTAGTTCCTGACAGAGAGATGTACTACCTCTCTCTATTGAGTTCTGGCTGGGACATGTCAGTTTTTCTCTGTGAACTCTTGGTATTCATGATGAGATGTATAAAGGCAAGAGCCAAAGGCGGCTGACAGATCTAAAGTTTTGTGCCTGGGTACTTAAAGTGAGAGTAAGGGTGTATTCTGAGAGGACCTGGGAGCCTGGGACTCTGATTCTCACTTGTTTGGTACCTCTATTATAAGGAATTAGTCATATTGATGTTGCTAAAGTATGGTATGAGAACCAGCAGCATTCACATCAACTGGGAGCTTATTAGAAATGTAGACTATCAGGCTCTACTCCAGAGCTAAATAGAATCTGCAGTTTGATAAGGTCTTCAGATAATTTGAAGTCTGAGGAATACTGCTGTAGTCTAGACCAATGTTTTTCCAACTTCAGTGACTAGAAAGCTGACTAAAGCCAAGATTGCTGGCCCACACCATGGGGCTTTTGGTTCACAAAAAATCTAGGGTGGGAGTCAGGAACCCCTCCCCCCAACTAAATCATTTAGTTTTGCTTGAAGAAATGGCTGAAAAAAGGTCTAAGATAGCATTCTAACATTGTGTAACAACTGCCCCTTTATGTGACATGATAATAATGCTCATAGGTTTTTTATCTTTTGTGGTGCTGGAATGTGAACCTAGGATTTCATCTAGACAAGTGCTCTACCACTGAAGTGAGCTATATCCTCAGCACAAGAATTTGCGTTTCTAACAAGTTCCCAAGTGGTGGGATGTTGTCAGTGAGGTGGTTTTCCTTGAGAACAGTTGACTGCCTTAGCTTCCTCATCTGTAAAATAGGGGAGTGATACCACCTTAACTGTGTGGTGATGGGGAAAAGATTCATTGCTTTGTGGGCAGGATGTCAGTGTATGTATTGTTTGCTTAGTAGTAATCTTAAGTTTTTAGGGATGTTAAACTAGCACAACTATTTCCTTTCCTGGCTTCTGGCCATCAGGTGTGGACAGAGCAGGGAATCACTGAGGTAGGGATGTCGTCCGTCTTCTGTGTAGTCAGCAGCAGTGGTTGGAGCTGTGGATGGGGATTACTAAGCAAGGCCTTCTGAAGCCCAGCCAGCTTTTCTGGGCTGCTAGCCAAGTTGTCTAACCAGAACACTTTCCTCATGAGAGGGCCTGGTTCTGTCTTGATTACCTGTTACCTCCCACCCCCATCTTTTCACCACCAGCTAGTGAATCTTTAGGGCAGTTTTTGATTGATGGAAAAATAGTCTTTGTGTAACCAAACTGATTCATCTTGGAATCCTGAACAAGTTATATGATTTTTCTCTACTGACCAATTCATGTACCAAAATCTCAGAATGAGGACTTTGGACCTTCAGGATAGGGGGAGCTGATGTAGAAGCTGTTCTGATGATAGTTAAGATAGCATAGTGGTTAGAGCATGGACTCCAGAACTTGACTATCTAGATTTGAGTTTTGTCTCCACCACCTATGAGCAGAATAACCTTGATTAAGTTACTAGTACTCTATATTTCAGTTGCCTTATTGGTAAAATGTAGCTAATAATAGTACCAATCTTACAGGACTCATGGGAAAATAAAATGAACTGGTACATGTAAGTGCTCAGAACGGGCCTAGCATGTGTCTGCACTCAATAACAGAATCAGTGCTAGTGCTGTTCTGACCCATGGCCTCGTAGGAAGCTGTTGGGATACAGTGGTGGCTAGGAGATGAAACTTATTGCTCTGGGAGCACAGAGTCTCCAGGCCTTCTGTCCACATAGACATCTGTTCTTCCTGCACTGGAATCATAAGTTGCCCTTGGCACCCTATTCTAGTTCTATGACTACCCTTAAAGCTACTTCCAGGGGACTTCTGCACACAGCCAGAGATTTATTTAATTACATGACAAGTTTGTGTGTGTGTGTGTGTGTGTGTGTGTGTGTGTGTGTGTGGCTACAAAGAAATAATTTGGTTGTATGCTGGCCAAAAGGGTCAGCTTCACAAAGGCTACTGGTATCTGAAATTACTTACAGTGAGTATGTAAAAATGTTTGAACTGAGGCTGCTTTGGAGTCATGTGCTTACAGAGGAAGACACAGGTGTGCACACCCCTGGGTGTGGATATGCTTTATAAGAGTTTTGATCTCCTTCACTGACTGATATTGTGCTTTTCTGAAAATTTCAGGTTTTAATAATGGTAAATTATAATTCACTTTGTATTCTTTCTCTCTCAGATAAAGAATAGCCACGTCTATTTTCAGCCTCTTTTCTATATTTTAATTGCTTTGGGGTTTGTGGGGATGGGTGGAGAGGGACATGTAGGTGAAAAATCAGCCTTTTAAAGCTCCAATTTTTTTTTTTTTACCCTTTCTTGTCCTGAAACTTCAAGCATCAGCTCTCATCTGTCAAAGTGTAAATCAGCAATTAAAACCCAAACAGCCAAATGCCAAAGATGACCCGAAGCACAAAGCAACTGACAAACAAGTCCGGACAAATCGACGGGTAATTTATAAGCTTTGCCCTAAAATCTAATTATTTGGCAATTCGAATTTGCAGCCAGCCAGGGCTCGGCAATAAATTTAACCCGCCATAAATTATTTAGGAGCAGGCTGTGGTGTAAATCAAAACCACGAGTGTTTGTTTAAGAAATAAGCTCCTTGTGCATAAAATGTCTTTTTTTCCCCCAAGAGAGAAACTGTTATAAGCGAATCATACCCCATTGCCCAGTGTAGTCCTCACTCCATCTAACTCACTTCCCTTCTTTCCTTGGCCAAGGGTGCTCCTTGATTTTCTTTTCTTTCTTTCTTTTTTTTGAGAAAGAGCCACCTTTGCATTGGGTTTTATCCAAAACCAAGTATTTGGATAAACCTCACATGTTTGCCATGCAGTGTTACATTGCCTTTGGATTTTACAAGCCCTTCAGTATGGGACACATAGTTTTTGGAATTTTCTTCAGCTGGTGGAAGCAAGGGTAGCTTACTTATTATTTCTAAATTGAAGGAATGCTGATTTGTTCTTAAATTGAGAGGGACAAGGCAAGAAAAATAATCTTCTCATTCCTTTATTTCAGATGAGACCATAAAAATATCAGTTTAGGGAGATAATCTCTGGGAAGTGGACTAGAATGCTACGCTATTAACAGCTGTCACAAATCCAGCAGTCGAACCTAAGTCCTTTCTGCTTAAAATCATTTTGTTGTTGCTATTCTGTCTTCCAGTATAATCCTATCTCTGCAGACAGTTTAGTTTACAGGGCTTTGAATACCTAGAAAACAACCTACACGTTTATTTCTTATAATCAACTGAGTGGATGTGTGTGAAATTTCATTTGAAATGCCATTGTATTTTTGTCCTCAGTTTCTCAAGTTTTTCATTGGGGTGCCTTGCTGATCAGTTTTAAAGAAAGTAGGTATAAAACTTCTATTCTAACTCACCTAAAAAGTAAAGGTAAATGAATATTTGCTTGGTGTTTCATTTTTATTTCTGTCCTCTCTCCCCTTAAGGAAAGAACAATAATTGCAGCTGGCATTTTATTGAGAGAGGGAGTAGATACAACAGGTTTAGAACCCTAGATACTTTAACAAATCCAGAGTTTGAGGCTTTTGTCCTTAGTTGTCAAGTTGTGGCCAATTCCCAAACACCATCAGTGGACTAGCGTTTTGGATTATTTGCTTTACCCTTGGACAACTTAATAGTGTAGGTAGTTGTAAATGGTCTAGGATAACCACCTGCTACACTTTTAGCACTAGCAGTCCTGTGTTCCCAGAAACCCTTGGTTCCAGGTATATTGGGCAGTTTAAGTAAAATTGGGACTGGATGGGTTGTAGCAGTTAAGGAAGAAAACACCTTAAGAGATGCGAGAGTGGATACATGTAGTAGGAAGTGCTTTGGAATCTGGGCTTGAATCTGGCCTCACTACTTACCTTCTTTATCATCTTAGGTAGATCCCTTCGCTGATCCTGTAGACTGTCCCCTGGAGACAGAGTGTTTTCTGGTTTCATTGTGCATTGGTGGCACATCTGACTCCAGAGTGTTTTCTGGTTGAGCCAGACACTGGTTCTATCTTCTGCTTGTTAGTTCCTTCATGTCTTGCACAACAAAAATTGAGAGAGGGAAGACCAAGTGTCAGATGGGAGCTAGGTGCCAGAGATGCAAATTGAAGGTTCAAGGTTCCTGCTCTCCCCTAGCTCATACCTGGTGCCATCTGTGTGGTTGCAGTCATAGTGGAGGCTGTCCAGGAGCACTCCTCTAGGACTTTCTGCCAAAGGTGCCACATGCCCTGCTGTTAGGTTTTGAGAGCAGCTTCTGTTTAGGAACAGCATACTGAGTTCCATAAGGAATGGCTTTTCAGATCGAGAGCACCAGACTTTTAGCCCTGCAGATGCTGAAAGCTACTATCCTACTTTAAGTCTGTCTGTACCCCACCCCCATCACCACCATTTGAATTTCCAGCTATACTCCTGAGCCTTGGTTTATTGTAAAATAGGAGCTATGATTCTCACCTAAGGAGTTGCTTGGAGGATTGAAATCATTTCTATTAGCACTTAGCACAGTGTCTGCTATCAAATAAGCAAGAAATGGAAGGAATTCTTGTCCATTTTCACATGCCTGAGTGTTGGAGACCATCTCTACTCCACTCTGCCCAGGCTCTGAACATCTGAGAGAGAGGTACAACTATCATGTTGCTTTTATGTCTGTGTCTGTACCTGGCCCCCGGCTTAGTAAAGTAGGTGCTTATGGTATTGGTTTATGATCTGATGATAGTGATGATGACATGACCTTTCTCCCAGGAGTAGTAAGCCTGCAATTAAAAAATGTCTGGCAAAGGACAAAAATCTAACACTTTGTGTGGCCCTCCACTGAGGTATTTAGCATGGCTGCACTGCCCATTATTTGCTCACCTATCTTTTCCACCCTTTAGTTCATATAATTCTCCAAAGCATAGACTACTCATCTGTCAACCTACTCCAACACCTGTATGATGTCTTAAACAAAGCACAGTCAGGTAGTTTAATTCTCCAGTGGCATAAGACAAGGACTTGTAGAGCAATTATTTGGGACAAAAGAAGAAGGCATGTAAATACAAATTGGGTCTTTTTAAAAATCATTATTTTTATTTTTTTATTTATTGAGAGAGAGAGAGAAAAGCATAAGTGCACCAGGACCTCCTGCCACTGCAGATGCATGCACCACTTTGTGCATCTGATTCTGCATGGTTGCTGGAGGATCAAACTCAGGCTGTCAGGCTTTATAAGCAAGCATCTTCTCTTTAGCTCCCCTCCACCCCCCAAAATTAGGTCTTTCTTCTAGGAGAGAAGCTCTCAACTGTTCCTGAAAAAAACCTAGGAGAATAATGAAACTGGGTAAGGGAAAAGGAGAGGGTCAGGGGTAATAGTTTCATTATCTGAGCAACTGGAGCAACAGCTGGCACTTAGACACATCTATACAAATCCTTGGGTTGGAATTGACACCATCAGCCTATAATGTTGGGGTGACATCTCTGATCATTATCAGTTACAAAGTGGTTAAGGATGTGCAGAGCTATGCCAACTTGATGCAGCATAGGGCTCCTGTCCTATGATTGGGCTTTTGGGGTGAGTGTGGTGAGGTCTAGGTTTGCTGGACATGATAGGAAGGTAAGAAGTGCCTAAGCAAGGCCTTTTGTGCCCTGACTTCTCAGAGGGTCTTCTAGCAGAAGGGCCTGTTTGCATTTTCAGTGACTTAACAGAGTAGGTTGTGTCCGATGTGTCTTTACAAGAGCCCTTAATGCTGTAGAGGAAGGGCTCCCAGAATGCCACGTTGTGCTGTGCAGCTGGCTCTTGTAAGTTCCTCTTCTGTTTTGGGGAGTAGGCTGGATGATAGGCTAACAGCCTCACAAGAGATATATTTATGATGATCCCCAGTCTGACATGACTTGGACCTTGGGTCTAGGCACCTCAGGAGTTTAATCTTATTTTATTTATTTATTTTTGGTTTTACAAGGTAAGGTCTTGCTCTAGCCCAGGCTGACCTAGAATTTTCTATGTAGTCTCAGGTGGTCTCAAATTCAAGGCAATCCTCCTACCCCTGCCTCCCAAGTGCTGGGATTAAAGGCATGTGCCACCACGCTCAGCTTAATCTTATTTTTTTAAAAAATTTTAAAAATTTAAATAATGGACCTGAAGCTGGTTCTCAAGGAGGGTAACCCTGAGTTTGAGTACATAGGTTGGCTCCATTTCCCTGTGGCTGAAGATGGCAGCAGTAGGAGAATTTGAATGCTGAGCTGCAATGGGGAAACCCAAGGCCAAGTTTGCATTTTGCTGGGGAAGCTGACTTGGTGCTGGGCAGAACAAGAGCTGAAGCATTTACTATTTTATTATAAATACTAATGAAATTCCAGATCTATAATAGCATTTCAGATATCTAAAACAAACCATGTGCTTGTAAAAAAGTGGAAAGAGATCAACTTTAAGTCATAAATTCTTGGTAATAGAGGTTTTTTTCCTATTTATGTTTGATAGATATTTTTGTTTCCAGAGGAATGTCAACTCCTAATTTCATAATGTATCATAGGCTTAAGAAAATTGAATTTAATAAAAGCCAAAGATGAATGGCATCCTTAAAGGTCCCAACACTTGTCTTTATTAGCAGGACAAACTGCAGGTCTCCAAATACTGCTTCTCTCCAAATGAAAGTTTAAATGAAAAGTACAGTTGTGTCACAGGTTAAATTTCATTGCGGGTCCAGCTAACATTGTTAGTGAGGAACTGGCTGTATTTGTTTCCTGAGACACCAGGGCAGCCAAACTCACCAGGCTGTGGAGCTCTACTGGAGGAAGTACTTCTACTTAGTTGGAGAGGAAGGATTTACACAAATTTAAGAGCCTGAGGAGCCTGACTCAGATGAGCTGCAGCTCAGAGTCGGTGCTTGGAAATCTTGGATGTATGATTTTCCAAGAAGATCAGTGTGTATGTTGTGTGTGCATGTGCTCAGCTTTGTTTTTCACCGCCAAACTCCCCTCTACATGGCAGTGCTTGGTGGGGAACAAAAGGTCTAGTCAGGTGGAACACAAGTACCCTCCTCTCTCTGCATTAGGAAGAGAGGTATCTATCTGCCACCTCACTTGAGTTGCAGCCTGGGCCTCTCCCTACTTTGCTTCAGCCATGTAGCTGCTTTGCCCTTCCTTTGTCTTGTAATAAGCTCCTATCAGCTTCCCCATCTTTGGTGATCAGCCCAGGGTGACCAGGCAACCAGAACCTTTGAATTTCTCTGACATGAAGTCTGACTGCCTTGATTTAGTTTTCAGACCCACTGTTAAGCATTGAATGGAAGTGGATGCTTTAAACAATATGCTCAATATCAGTGGGTATTTTATGTTTGCGGGGTAGAATATGTGGCTTTCCGGGGACATACAGGAAATCGAATGCTTCTTATTTTCCCACCATTCCCTAAGTGCAATCAGATGTCTTCAGTTGCTGTGTTATTTCCCCAGGCTGTCTCTTCAGAGAACCAGTTTACATTTATTTATTTATTTATTTTTGGTTTTTCAAGGTGGGGTCTCTCTCTAGCCCAGGCTGATCTGGAATTCACTATGCAGTCTCAGGGTGGCCTCGAACTCACAGCGATCCTCCTACCTCTGCCTCCCTGAGTGCTGGGATTAAAGGCGTGTGCCACCACGCCTGGCTACTGCTTTGATTTTAATGATGCTGAAAGGGTCCCCTGTAGAATGGGGGTCATGGGAGAAGTATGCCTCTGGAATTGATTGCCAGGGGTCCCTTCATGGGCAAAAGCTCCCTTTCTGTCTCTGCAGTGGAGGCCTTTTCTACATGCTAATTTTACTTGGAGGATTTTGCTTTTATTTATTTTATTATTTCCTATTTGTCTCTTCCAGATGTTTTCAGGGCAGTTTGTGTGTGTGTGTGTGTGTGTGTGTGTGTGTGTGTGTGTGTGTGTGTTGTAAACTAATTCCATTCATGTTTTAAAAATTTATGAAAGCGCTAATAAAAATGTCAAAGTGGTAAAAATGTTAGCTTTTCCTCTGCTTTGATTAAATTTTGCAAACTGTTTTTGAATATTAAAAAGCAATACTTTTTTATTCTCACTCCTTGGTTTCTCTCTTCCCTGGTACGCATGCTCTTTTCTGCCCTTTCCCCCCTCTGGCGCGTCCCTCCCTTCCCAGGGGCGATGTATGAGGTGTGCTGCACAGCCAGCGTTCTGCAAGCCTGTTTGCACACCAGGACCTTGGTGCTGTGCATCTCTATTAAATAACGGAGACAAATTAATCTTAGAGACACCAAACAAATTGTCACTCCTCCTCCTTCTCTTCCATTACGTTCCAGTGGACTGGGAAGGCCTGGCTAAGCGATTGGGTGGGAGAGTGGGGAGTGTGGGGGTGTAGTGCTTGAAAGAAAGGTGGGAGATGCCGTTGCTATTACTTATGTTCTGGTTTTCTTCTTTTTGGTATCCCTTCAGCTTTATTTATTCTTTTTCTCCCCACCCCACCCCCCACAAAAACTAACTGCACTGGCAGTGTTTTAAAGTTCATACAAGGAAGTGTATGAGTGGTGGTTTTGTGTCTAGAGATCCAGACCCTGTCCAGGATGGGAGCCTGGGCAAGATGTAGGAAGGCCTATTAGAGGCTCAAGTGAGTAGGCTTCTGCTAGAGACTTATTAGAAAACTGTTGTTTTCCTTCCCAGAAACAGTGAGGGAGGGCACTTCTGTCCTCAGACTGTAGCAGTAGTAGATTTAGGATTATAACTCTGCTGGCCTCATTTTTCTAGCTTTGGCCTGGCAGAAGTAATGAGCCCCAAACACTCATTCTTTTTTGTTTTTGAGTTATTATTTGAAATGGTTGATCAAAATAACTTACCTTCTTTTCTGTGTCTTTGGCATTCTAGGAAATCATTGAGTTCCCTATCCTGAAGCTAAATGGCCGGACCATGGAGATTGAATCTACCTTTCATATGTATGTCCAGCCTGTAGTCCACCCACAGCTTACCCCTTTCTGTACAGAGGTAAGGGCCACTGGGAGAGGAGCTTTGGGATCTTTGTTCTATATAAGCCACTTAGGGAAAGCCCAGATCTGATCAGTGGTTAGTGCAAGTACACTTTGAGCACAGCAGTTGGCTTTTCACTTGACTTTAGTCTGTGAGTACACAGGTTTCTATGGTCACTGGGTTCACAATTTGCCCTAGCCTTTCAAACATTTTTCCTTCCTTCCTGTGTCTACCTTTTCTGGCAATTGGTCACTTGGAATCAGTCTAGGAGTAGCACGGTACTTCTAGAACTCAAGTTCTTCCCACTTGCATTTCACACAGGGCTCATTGATGAGAGGTAAAGAGTGTAGCTGCTTGGAAGGAAATGTTATATTCAGGCTTTCTTAGCTTTCTGGTGATGATGTTCTGTGTGTGCATCAGCAGAAGATAGGCTGGTCAAGACTGAGGTGTTCTTACTTAGACTAGGACTGCACTTGGCCATTTTGTCAGCAGGTTGGTACTGCAAAATGGGGTCCTATTTTACAGACTGCGACAACTGGGACCAACTGAGATTTTGCTATTCGAAAGAGACAGAGAGGAGGAAGCCCCTGAGAGTTCTGACTACCAAGACTGTGGAGAACCCTCCTGTGGCCGCTTTCTCCTGAGACATGGCATGTTATGTGATGTGTCCACCATGTGCTGGAATCACAGGTTAAGCATTGATGGTAGTGGACAGATGTGATGGGAAAACTTGAATGTTTCTAGAATCTTCTAAGAATTTCGGGCTGAGGTATATTGGAGGCTTTGTGCCTTCATTTAGAGACCTACCTTCTCTACATGTGAATGAAATGGGAGGAAAAAAGTTCTTGAGGAATCCCAAGTGCTTCTTGTGTGGAGGAGGATGGGTAAGGGCCTAACATAGATAGGGTGGTTAGGTCTTAGCCCAGGTGTATGGTCTTGAGGCTGCTCTTTGACTAGAAGCCAGTGTTTGCCATATGCCTTAGGTGGTCCTTTTGATGCAGGCATCCATCTGCTTGAGTGTCTAGTCTTTTAAACCTTTGTTCCAGCTAATGATGTTGAAGTCATTCCTTCTTTTTCTTTCCTGGTTTTCTCCCTCTCCCCTCCAAATTACCTATTCCATTTGAAGCAGAAGGGGGGAAGGGGGAGCTGGGGTTAGGGAACCAATTTTTTCTTAATAAAAACTCCTTCCTTAAGGGAAGTTTTACGCCAGCAGTTACCTGAGCCCTCCAGTGGCCTGAAAGTCAATGTCTTCTTCCTATCCAAGTACTCACCAGGTTGACCCTGCTTAGCTTCTGAGAGCACAGGAAATGAGGACCTTCAGGCTAGTGTGTCCTAGATGCTGTTTCTCATCACCCTCCATGAGGCCAGGCTGCCTGGCATAGACCACTTTTGCTGCCTGTTCAGCAGTGCTGCTAGTGATTAGCTTCTGGTGAGAGCAGATGCTCTGGAGGAGAGTCCTACAGCAGGGCGGTGGCGGCGGCGGCGGCGGCGGCTGCTGCTGCTGCTGCTGCTGCTGCTGCTGCTTTGTGAGACCAAGTGGAAGGGATTGAAGACTGAGGAGCACTGTTTCCTTTTCTGAGTGGTTTCATCCAAGAACATACATAATTTGGAGGGCAGTGCGAATGGTAGTGGGGACCCTGGTTTTTGAAGCCTCTTCTGAAGGTGAAGATCTGCTTGCTCTGTAGGCATTAAGTAGACTATTTTGTCTCGGACTTCTAGAACTCAAAGTTATCCATTTTCATGACTCCTGTTGTATCTTGTGCCTGGCTCTGCTCATAGTGTGTCAGTGTTCATGGTAGTTCCTCTACCTATGCACTGATCCCACTTTGCTCCCTCCTCTATCTTGTCCTCTGGTACTCTACTCAGTACATCTTACCATAGCACTGCACTGGCCAGATACCTCATGCTTTGATCATTTATTTATCTACCCCTAGAATATGCATTCCTTAAGGGCAAAAGCTAGACCTGATCCATCTCTGCTCCGTTGTTAAGGTCTAGTGCCATGCATGCTCCATGAGTGAGGAACTGACAAGGAAGGATTCCCATTTCCCCCAAAACGACCGTATGCTTACTTGCCCTTTTCTAAAGAGTAGTCTCTTTAGAAAACTTATAGTTATCTAAATGCTGTATTGACTCCATGCCAGCTGGAACTGGTATGGGCACAGTGAAGGCCTCATCCACCCTGACAGTAGCTGTCTTTGGGATAGGGATGGTAGTCATCCCATTTAGAGAGAACCTCATGAGTAAGCATGAGCAACAGTCTAAACCTGCAGATTGGACCTCAGCAGCCCCCCAGTAGCATTTTCTTTCTAATGCACAAGAAGTTCTAAAGAATCTTAGCCTGGAAGGGCATGGTGCCTCACACCTGTAATTCCCAGCACTTGGAGGCAGAATTAAAAGGATTTAGGGGTTCAAAGCCAGGCTCCATCCTGGGCTACATGAAGAGCCTATCTCAAATAAACAAAAAGAAGAAGAAAAGAGGTAGATTGGTGATTCATATCTGTAATCCTAGCACTTGGGAGGCTAAAGCAGTACATTTGTTGGAGTCCAGCCTAGGCTACAAAGTAAAACTCTGTCTCAAAAATTAAAAAAAGAAAGAGAAAAAAGAACCCCTAGCCAGGCATGGTTGTACACGCCATTAATCCCAGCACTTGGGAGGCAGAGGTAGGAGTATCACTATGAGTTCAAGGCCACTCTGAGACTACAGAGTGAGTTCCAAGGTCAGCCTGGGCTAGAGACCCTACCTCAAAAAAGCAAACAAAAAAAAAAAAAAAAAAGGAAAGAAAGAAAAAAAACTGTAGTCTCCCTTTGCACGTGTGTGTGCGCGTGCGTGTGCATGTGTGTTTGTGCACATGTATGCATGCGTGTGTGTACACTCATAGGCACTCACGCATGCATGCATGCACATACTTGTGTGGGGGAAAATGGGTGAGTACTGGAGCACATGGAGCAGGATTCGGCCTGAGTGGGTCTTTAGCCCCATGTGGAGCTGGTGCTCCTCTGGGGAGAGCTTGGTGCTCAGCTTCTGGAGTCTTCCTCAGTTCAAGTGTTGTCCAGAGCCTGGTTCTAGCAGAGCTCAGAGGAGAGGCGCCCTGCTGCCACCTGTCCCAGCCCTTTCCCGCAACCCTGAGCATCTGCCCACAGCTCATCAGTGCCTTTCTAGTATCTGGGCTGCTGCACAGCCCCTGACCATGTGTGGTCTTTGTTGTTGTCATGAACAAAACTAGAAAATAACCATTTTGCTAAATGCCAGGAAAGGGCTTTGTCTTGCACCTGTACTTACAGAGGGTGAGATTTATTGGTTTCTTTTTGTGAGAAGAAAGCGTGGGTCTGATTATCAGATTGCACACCAGAGACAAGTGCTTATGTAATCAACAAACTGTCTTGGTGTCAGAGTATGATTGGGCTGGAGATAAACTGTGAAAGGAGAAAGCACTGACTGCTGATGGGCTATTGGCACTGAGTTTCCTGGGCTGCTTCCTGAAGTTGCTAGTGCTGACAAGGAAGCCAGCTCATCCCTGGACAAAGCTCTTGTGTAGGGTAGGGGATATCAGGAGCCTACCATGTTATCAGTCAGGGTCAAAAGCCCCCTGCCTGGTGGTTTCCGAGTCTGGAGAAGTGGGAGTTAATTTGTAATCCCCTCAGTGAAAGGAGCCATAGAGCACACATTAATTCTTCCTCTCACCTCTCCTGTGTTTAAGTGGCTAAGGTCTCTGAGCCCTGTTTAGCCTGTGAGCCCTGGTTCTCAGCTTAATAATACTTGGCTTTGCTCTAGTACCTTTCATGGTGAGGATGTGAAAGCTTTTTACAAACATTAACCCAAGTGGGAATGTGCTTAAAACTGCAATATGAAAGATTTAAGTTAGGCCTAACATAGAACTTTCCAGTGTTCATTTTATAAAACTCTCTCTCCCTTACCACTTCTTTTTAAAATATTTTATTTATTTATTTATTTGAGAGAGAGAGAGAGAGAGAGAATGAATATGGCTGTACCAGGTCCTGTAGCCATTGCAAACTGCAGATGCATGTGCCACTTTGTGCATCTGGCTTTTTGTGGGTACTGGGGAATCGAACTTTGGTCCTCTCTCTTTGCTGGCAAGTGCCTTAATGATTTAAGCCATCTAAGCCATCTCTCCAGCCACCTCACCACTTCTTTATTTTTCATATTTATTTATTTAGTTAGTTACGAGGTAGGGTTTCACTGTAGCCCAGGCTGACCTGGAATTCAATATGTAGTCTCAGGGTGGCCTCGAACTCATGGCCATCCTCCTACCACTGTCTCCCAAGTGCTGGGATTAAAGGTGTGTGCTACCATGCTCGGCTTTTTTTTTTATTTTTTTATTTTTTGGTTTATTGAGGTAGGGTCTCACTGTAGCCCAGGCTGACCTGGAATTCACTATGGAGTCTCATGGTGGCCTCGAACTCACGGCGATCCTCCTACCTCTGCCTCCTGAGTGCTGGGATTAAAGGCGTGCACCACCATGCCTGGCTTCACTTTTTTTTTAATTAAAAACATTTTAATTTTTAAATTTTTTAAATTCTTTTTTTATTGTCAGTTTCCATAATTATAGACAATTACCCATGGTAATTCCCTCCCTCCCCCAACTTTCCCCTTTGCAGCTCCACTCTCCATCACACTCCTTTCCCCTCTCAGTCAGTCTCTGTTTTATTTTGATGTCATCATCTTTTTCTCCTATTATGGTGGTCTTGTGTAAGTAGTGTCAGGCACTGCAAGGTCATGGATATCCAGGCCATTTTGTGTCTGGAGGGGTGCATTGTAAGGAGTCCTACCCTTCCTTTGGCTCTTATTCTTTCTGCCACCTCTTCTACAATGGACCCTGAGTCTTGGAAAGTGTGATAGAGATCTTTCAGCGTTGAGCACTCCTCTGTCACTTCTTCTCAGCACCATGGTGGCTTCTGAGTCATTCCAAGGTCACTGCCATCTGAAAAGAGAAGCTTCTATAACCCAAAGTGAGAGTAGCATTAATATATGGGTATGAACATTAAGAGAAGTGCTTACTGGGTAGTTTGGTGAGCATAGTATACACATTTAGCCAGACATCAGCGGATGTTATGCCCCTAGGGCTCATGACTACCCCTGTTGTAGGTTTTCAGTATCAGGGATGTATTCTCTCCACTCCAATTAGAGAGTAGTTGGTTTCTCCTATAAAAGATGTGCCACCTGTTGGCTCATTTGGCCTGGCTGGCCAAATTTAAGGCTTGTGGTGTCCACTGTTGAGTGTCTGCACTGGCCTTACCACTTTTTTTTTTTTTTTTTTTTTTTTTTGGTTTTTTGAGGTAGAGTCTTGCTCTAGCCCAGGCTGACTTGGAATTATGTCATCTCAGGGTGGCCTCAAACTCATGGTGAGCCTCCTACCTCTCCCTCCCAAGTGCTGGGATTAAAGGCGTGCACCACCACACCCAGCCTCATCACTTCTTAAATGATCTACAGGTTGTTTGTATGAAGTACAGAGACTAACTTTCTCAGCTTTGCCCCTCCTCACCCTCTACATTAGCAGAACTGGTAAAAAGTGGCTCCTTAAGCCGGGCGTGGTGGCACACACCTTTAATCCCAGCACTCGGGAGGCAGAGGTAGGAGGATTGCCGTGAGTTCGAGGCCACCCTGAGACTCCATAGTGAATTCCAGGTCAGCCTGGGCTAGAGTGAGACCCTACCTTGAAAAACCAAAAAAAAAAAAGGCTCCTTTAAAGACATAAATTTCCCCCTAAGGGTGTGAGGCCTTTCCCTTATAAGACTGTTTCTCCTTAAGCCACTATTTAAGCCTTTGTCTCCGAGGGTTCGCTTTAGTTCCTCCAAGAAGTCAGTGGGGAGCCATGCTGGCCACTAGTGAAGGCACCTGTTTTCTGGGAAGTATGGACAGAGCAGTAGCTGACCTCCCAGCTCCTCCTTGCCAGTGTTGTGAGGGTTGCTGAGCCAGGAGTGGTATTCATGATGGCCCAGGATGCTGCATGAGGAGTCCTGCAACCCTACTCCTGAGTGCCTTTAATTTTTTTTTCCTTTATGTTTGGTGTTAGGGATTGAATCCAGGGCCTCAAGTGTGCTAGTCAAGCACTTTGTCACTAAACTATAGTGGGTTTCTCACCCATTCCTGTGATTTTTTTTTCCCCTGGGGCCAGGGCAGGTGCTGTGAGGCACGTGGGTACTGACCTAAGAAGCATCTGCAAAGAGGGAGGTTCTCGCTTTTGTGCCTTTGGTTGTGTGCAAGACTTTCTTGAAGCCTTTGGTGAGCAGCTTACCCAAGTTACCCTTGGTGGGACCTGATAGTGCCCAAGGTCTCTCAGACTAGCCACAGAATGCCATTTGGACCCTATGGTTTTGCAAGAAGAGTGGCTGTGGGCCTTCCTTTCTACAATAGCCCTGACCCTAGCTCAGCTCCATGCCCTAGCAGAATCCAGTAGGAGAGGGGCCAGGGCAGAACAGGCAGCGGTGGTGCTGGGATATTAGTCAGTAATCTGGATGGTAGGCCTAGAGTTGGAAATCAGCCTACTCCTGATTATGTTCCTACAAGCCTGAGACAAAATACAGGGCTATTGCCTGCCTGCTCTGAGTGTGGCTCTTAGTATTGAAGACTAAGGCTCTGGGTACTAGCTGGGCTGGACCATAGAAGGGCAGTGCCAAGAAGAATTGCAAATCCTGTGTTCTTTGCTGCAGGTCCCTGGCTGCCATGTCTGGCACAGAGTAGGCACTGGGAGAATTAACAAGAGGAGGAGTGCTTTGCGCTCCAAGATTAAAGCCGCTGGCTCAGAGCACTGGGCCCTCCTTCCTCCCCAACCAGCCTGCAGCAGACCAGTCTTTTCTTCTCCTTGACTCAGGCCCTCCCTCTGCTGGGCAGTTCTTTGGTCTCCTGAGCAAGGAAAGGGTGTGGAGGTGCCAGCCGGGTGGGCATGCTGTGGGTTAAAGCTTTGCGAAACAACAGTGTAGTTAATCTTTCTAATTTATTTTCCTTTTAGACCATGGGAAGTCTGTAGGCAGCAGCTGTTACCCAATTAAAATACAGATTAATATAAAAACAGTTTCTGGAATATAAAATAGAGTGGCTGTGTCCTTACACTTCCTTAAAATACCACCTAATAATGACTTGATGAACTACAGAAACCCACCTAGAGGAACTCAGCGTTCTTAAAATGAAAATTTCTTCCCTGAAAGGTGTGTATTACCATTCCATGTAAGTCACTATGAGAAAATAACCTTCCCTCTTAGAGCTGGCAGTTTCTGTGAGTTGGGTATTTGGTATTCATTACATGTAATTATAGTTTAATTGAAGTTTTAAACCCCTTCCCTTCACTTAAACAAAAAAGTTGTTTCTAAGCAACCCTGAGATACTACTCTTTTTGGGAATAGCAAAGGACATGTTGGGCATGGTGATTTCCATGTAGTGTCTTGGATGGGGGTCTTATGCCTCTGATCCTCATAGGAAATCTATGCCTAGCCTGTGCTTAAGGGATATTTTTCCTTCAAAAAGTAAACAAAGTTGCCAGGCATGGTGGTGCACGCCTTTAATCCCAGCACTTGGGAGGCAGAGGTAGGAGGATCGCCATGAGTTCAAGGCAACCCTGAGACTACATAGTGAATTCCAGGTCAGTCTGGGCTAGATTGAGACCCTACCTCACAAAATAAAAACAAAACAAAACAACAACAAAAAAGTAAACAAAGTAAAACAATAAGCTTGCTTAAAGCTAGGCCTCATCCAGGCAGAGCAAAGCCTTCTCTAGGACAGATTCTACGCATTAGGCCTTTTTGTCTCAGTTTCCCCATTGGTCATAAGTGGCTTCCCTGCTTGGCTAGGTAGTATTGAAGACTAAGGTATGCAGATGCCCATGAGGCTTCATTGTCTAATAGAGTGCGGTGGGAGAAGTTCTGGATGGACATCAAGGCTCAGAGAGGGGCAGACTTGCAAGCAAGTGCCCCTGTATGGTATGAGCACTCTCCAGGTTTTACAGGATCTTCTCTGAAGCTTGGAGTTGAATATGCATTGGACTAATTTGTGGGAAGTTATTGAGACTGTTGAATACAAAAAGACATGTAAAATCATTTTATTTCTCCCAGATCAAAGCTGGAACAAGTATGGAGCATAGCCTGTGGGGTGTGCATGCGTGTGTGTGTGTGTGTGTGTGTGTGTGCGCGCGCGCGTGTGCGTGTGTGTGCACGCGCACACACATGCTACTCCCATCTCAGAGCAGGCTTTTGTGGGCAAAGCTCACACAGTATCCTGAGATTGATTCCCAAGGCTCCTGGCCTAGTTCTCAGGCAGGTAGGTCACTGCCCTTGGAGTAGAAGGAGACAAAAAGGAAAGGACCAGTCCAGCTTTGAGTCCCTGCACCCTGGCATTCTATCCAAAGGCTGTTTCTCTTTCCTTTCAGCTCACTGGGATTATTCAAGCCATGGTGGATGGCCAGCCAAGCCTGCAGCAAGTGCTAGAGGTAGGTTGAATGACCTTTAATTCCTGATCCCTGACCCCTTTCTGCTGCCTTTCTTTCCCTCCCCTCTGGAGAATGTAGCCTTGTAATTTGACTATGATTATGGCTTGATTAGAATAACATTTGCTGTCACATCAGTGACATGCTGTTGAGAGTATTGAACCATTGATCTGTCATCTCCAGCTGTTCACGTCAGGGTTACTGACAAGATGTCCGAGTGCAGCCAGGAGTCAGGCAGAGGTCCCCCACCCTGCCTGGCCCATGGCCCTGTGCTGGCTGCCACAGAGCCTGTGCTGGGTGGGCTAGGGCATAGGGGAGCTGGCCGCAGCGTTGTGGGATTAGCCCCAGGGACTGGAGGTGTTTTTGTTTAGCTTTAGTGTTGGCTTCTCGTGGCATGTGAGCACTTCATTAACTCACCAGAACTCCCCATCGATGGCTTTTGTTTGCTGTCAGCTCCTCCAGGAGCAGCAGCCGCCACCGGCCGCCTGCCCCACTGCAGCTTGCCACGGGATGCATTGTGCCTGTCGGGTGCAGAGGCTGTGCTGGGTAATGATTCCTAATCAGAATAATTACAACAATTGCCTGTGTGAGGGAAATCAAATTAAAGACTTTAGAACCTTTGGCAGAGACCACACTTCTCCGATGTTCTCCTCAGGGAGCTGGAAAAGGTTAAGACGCTGCTGTTTGTGTGCTAGCCTGAGGGACTAGGGAAGAGGCTGTGCTTGGCCTCAAGTCTGTCTCCCACCCCTCCAGCCTGGAGGTTCTCTGAGGGGAAAAGGTCCCCTTCCAGTCCTGTTCTGTAGGGGGACTGCAGATGACAAAAAGCCTATGGATTTCATTAGGTGCTTTATTTGTGTTTAGGACCCATAAATCCAAGGCTTGGACCTTATCAGTACACAGGAGGAAGCTGAGTGTTCAGGAAGAATAGCAAGGCACATATACTTGGGAGGTTCATAGCCTTGAGGAAGTAAGATATTGGCAGGGACCGGAAGACATCTGTCTTTAGCCAGGAATCCTGTCCCATAAGGGAGAGAGATGCCTACTGAATGTACTGTATCCATTTGAGGTGGAGCAGAGCCAGAGAGGCAGGTGTAGGCTGTCCTCAGTGGCCGCAGGTCCTGGAGCGTAGAGGCTCTGGCATAGTCAGGCTCAATTGGGTCAGGGTGAGGGCACCTGCATTGGATGGGGAGAGTATAAGATGACTTATGGTAAGAGTTGGGAAGATGACTTAGCAGTTAAAGGCACTTGCTTGCAAAGCCTGCTGGCCTGGGTTCAATCCCCAGCCTCTCACATAAACCCAGATGCACAAAGTGGCACATGCCTGGTGTTCATTTGCAGCGGCATCTAGCCCTGGCATGCCCATAGACACACATGCAAATAAATAAAAGTTTTTTTTTCTTTAAATGATGACTCCTGGGATGCCTTCCAATCCCTCTATCATCTGTTTTCATGGGGATATGAATATATATGTGCTAGGACAGAGGGAACTCCTTAGCATGGGCTGTTCCTTGTCAGACAAAACTCAAGAAGACAGAAGGGCAACACTATCCCCAGCCAGAGCCTGGTCCTGGAGGGAGGACAGAAGACAGCAGCTTTTCCTGGGAATGTGGTTGGGATCCTGGCAGAATGCTTGCTCTGGGCTAGCACCAAATTAGGGCTGTCAGGTAATGGTTCAGTTGAAGAGTGATGTAGCCTTCAGATGGCACCCTTCTGCCAACCCCAGGCTGGTCCTGGAGCAGGGTGCTTAGGGCATTTTGCATCTCATACACTTCTGGTACTTTGTGGGTGAAGAGAAGATTGCAGATAGCTTGGGTAGAGAGTCCCTAGCAGGACAGGGATATCAGACCAGTCCTGTGAGTCCTGAGTTGTTTATAGAACTCAAGAGCAAATTTCTTGTCCCTACCACCATACTCAGCAGGCAGCCAGCAAGATGCTTGCCGTGCTTGTTTGTTCTAGGTAGAGCTCAGGACGGCTTGTGACACAGTCAATAACTACAGCTGGCCCAGCTGATTGGGGTTGTCTTGTTCTTCCTCCCCTTTCTGCTTGCAGACAGAGAAGGGGAGAACAGGCCTGATTCTTTGGACAGGCTCATGGTCAAAGATGTTCACTAAGTATCTGCCACATGAGGGCGTGTTAAGCGCTTCCTGGGGTGAAGGCCTGGTTGTGCTGGGTTTGCCCTGCTGACAGTCCTGTTCTGTTCTGCTTTCTTTCTTTTTTTTATTTAATTTTTCTGTTTTATTTATTTATTTGAGAGCAACAGACAGAGAGCGAATGAGGCCGATAGAGAGAGAGAAAGAAAGAGAGAGAGAGAGAATATGGGCGCGCCAGGGCCTCCAGCCACTGCAAACGAACTCCAGACACGTGTGCCCCCTTGTGCATCTGGCTAACGTGGGTCCTGGGGAATCGAGCCTCGAACTGGGGTCCTTAGGCTGCACAGGCAAGCGCTTAACTGCTAAGCCATCTCTCCAGCCCTGCTTTCTTTTCCAACTGTGCATGTTCCCCCCCGAGGATTGCATTGTCCCCTGTAGTATGTAGGACACTTACCTTGGGGACATAGGGCCAGGAAATTGAAACAGAATCATGCACATTTAAGGAGCTCCAGATTCACCTTACTTCTTTTGTATAGTCTGCCTTATTTTCTTTAGGTGACCGTAGGGAAAGGATATGATGGTGTGTGCACATGCCCATAGATGCAAGGGATTAGGCCAGAGAGTTGCAGAGCCAGACCATTCAGCAGTGGAAGCCTCCCACCTCCACAATGTTGGATAGATTGCTGAGCTGAGGAAGATTCTCAGACATACAGACTTGGAGGAGAATCTAGAGACTATGTGGTCTGCATGGTCTGAAACTAGGGAGTAGTTCTGACTTTATGGATGTTGGCCTGATGTAGCCATGGAACTAGAGTGAATACTTGGCCTTACTCCTGACATGGGCCAGGCCTCTAGCTTCTTGAAGGCATCTGGGGAGACAAGTACACCCGCAAGATAGGGTAACCCTTACTTAGAGCTCTACCATGGGCATTCCATTACTGATAGGCACACAAGCACCATTGCAGCCAGGCCTCCCTAGACTCCAGCCTCTTTTTCCTATCCCTTTTTATGTACTATGAGCTTTGCTATCACTAAACTTTTACCTATCCATGTTCTCCATCAGGCCATAGATACCTTCTTTTGTTTGTCTTGTTGTTATTGTTTTGAGATGGGATCCTATGTAGCCCAGGTTGGTTTCAAAACCTTGTAGCCGAAGCTGTCCTCAAACTTGTGATATGGCCACCTCAGCCTTCTAGATGCTGGCATTACAGCTATATGCCACCACACCCAGTAACAAGGTATTGAAAAGGCCCTGTGCTGGGTTAGGGATTAAGGCAGGAAATGAGGCATGGCCCCTGCACTCCTGGTGCATATGGTCTGGAGGGAAGACAGACATTAAGCAATGATTGTATATTAAACACACAGTTATTAAGCCTATGCCATTGCCTCTCCCAGTGGTAGCCTCTTCCTCAGTTGTTACTTCTTCAGTTATAGCTGTTGTGTTGTTTTATGGTGATCTGCCCTTCTCCCCTCTCAGCTTACTGTCTCTTGTGGGGTAGGTACTTGACACATCATCACATTTAAATCTCAGAACAATTCTGTAAGGATTGTCACCCTACCTGTTTTATAGATGAAGGAAACTGAGGTTGAGAGGTGTTAAGTGACTTTTTTTTTTCTGAGGTAGGGTCTCACTCTAGCCCAGGCTGACCTGGAATGCACTATGTAGTCTCAGGGTGGCTTTGAACTCACAGCAGTCCTCCTACCTTTGCCTCCCAAGAATTGGGATTAAAGGCGTGCTCCATCATGCCTGGCTCAAGTGACCTCCCCTGCCCGCACCCCCCCCCCCCCGAGGTAGGGTCTCACTCTGGTACGGGCTAACCTGGAATTAACTGTCTATTCTCAGGGTAGCCTCAAACTCACAATAATCCTCCTACCTCTGCCTCCCAAGTGCGGTGCTGGGATTAAAGGCGTGCGCCACCACACCTGGCTCTCAAGTGACTTTAAAAAAAAATATTTTTATTTATTTATTTGACAGAGAGAGAGGGAGAGAGAGAGAATGGGCAAGCCAGGGCTCCAGCCACTGCAAACGCACTCCAAATGCAGGCGCCCCCTTGTGCATCTGGTTTACGTAGGTCCTGGGGAATCAAACTTGGGTCCTTCGGCTTTGCAGACAAGCACCTTAACCACTAAGCTATCTCCTCCAGCCCATTTTTTAAAAAATATATTTTATTTATTTATGAGAGAGAGAGGGAGGGAGAGGGAGAGGGAGAGGGGGCACTCCAGGGCCTGCAGCCACTGCAAACAAACTCCAGACGCATGTGCCCCCTTGTGCATCTGACTTTCAGTTCTGTATTTTTAAAAATAGTATATTTATTTAAGAGAGAGAGAGAGAGAGCAAGAGAGCGCACACGCGTGCCAGGGCCTCTAGCTCCTGCAAATGAACTCCAGACCCCTGTGCTACCTTGTGCATATGCTCATGTAGATACTGGGGAATCAAACCTGGTTCCTTAGGCTTTGTAGGCAAGCAAGCACCATAACTGCTAAGCTATTTCTCCAGCCCTCAGTCCTGTATTTCAAAAAATATTTTATTTTTTATTTATTTATTTGAGAGAGAGAAAGAGGTAGGGATGGAGGGAGGTAGAGAGAGAATGGTGCACCTAGGCCTCTAGCCACTGCAAATGAACTCCAGACACATGTACCACCTTGTGCATCTGGCTTATGTGGGTCCTGGGGAATCAAAATGAGGTCCTTTGGCTTTAAGGCAGGCAAGTGCCTTAACCGCAAAGCCATCTCTCCAGCCCCTCAGTCCTGTATTTTTAACTACTATGTGATATAGACTTAAAAAATAATCCTCCTACATGAGTAGACGCTGTGATGTGATCAGATGTACTCCTTCCCCGTGCCTGTAACCATCTGAAAGCCAGGCACTGCTTCAGGAGTCCTTATGTTATGTACCTGTTATGTCCTGTTACTACTGACTGGAGCGTTTGTATTTCCAATGTGAGAAACCAACCAGAGGCATGAAGGAAAAGAAAGACAAGGTGTGTTTAGGAGTGATTTCTTCCCCATCATAAGACTTGCGCTCAGCCTGCAAAATATTCTGCTGCATTTGAACCCTCAGCTAGAAAAAGGAGAAGTACACAACTGGGGCCAGTATTAGCTGTACGCAGCTAGAGCAAGATGGGGCTCCAGCCAGCCTAGTCACCTCCTTTGAAGGCATCAAGTTCTCTACCTTCACTTGATGAGTAATCAAATTCGTAATGTACATGGTAGAACAAGTACATGAACAAATAGGCTATGGGTCAGGGTCCCTACATGTAGCCACCTGCCCAGGATAGCCTGTGTCATAGTAGGCTATGCCTTTGTGTGACCACCAATGGCAGGAACAACTAGGTCTGCAGAGAAAGGTCTGCAGATAGATCTGCTGGGCTCTAGGGCAGGCTGCCAGACAGCAGGGCAGACGGGTGGGGGTATGGGGGAGCTCCTTCTCCCACAACACGTGGGCTGTGGGAACATCCCGAAGGTATCCTCCTCCCAGAACCTCTATAGTTCTGACCATGGCTGGGTAAGATTACGATTCTCTCCTGCTCCGATTACATGCAGCTTCTCTGCATTTCACTGTTGTGGCTCTCCACCCCTCAGGGAGGAGAAAAACCTCATCTGTTCTTGTGTACTTTCCAGAGGGTCGATGAGTGGATGGCGAAGGAAGGCCTCTTAGATCCAAACGTCAAGTCAATTTTTGTTACCTGCGGAGACTGGGACTTGAAAGTCATGTGAGTATAGGAGTGTTGCTTTACGGCAGGGCTTGGGGTCTCCCAAGAGCTTTCAGGGGTGTCAATGCTCAAGTCTACTGGGCAGCAGAAATTTCCAGTTCTTGGGGACCACCAGGGTTAAAGGAGGGTCAGGAGTCCTGCTTTCTGCCTCCCTGGAACAGGGTTGGGACAAGTCAAGAGCCTGTCTGGATGGCTGATGTTAGGCCCTCCCTGCCTTTGCCAGGTCTTACTGCTCATCACAGCCCTTCTGATTGCTGAGCTGTATGTCACTGACCTGGAAGAAAGGCATTAAAAGAGAGTCTTGAAAGAAAAAAAAAAATTAACCAGATACATAGAATTGAAGTGCTCTAGAAATAAACATTCATTTACCAGTCCTGTGAAATAGATAGTATTTCCAATTCTGTTATATAGCTAAAGAAATTAAGGCACAGAGAGGTCATGTAACTTGCTCAGGGATACACAGCCATAAATCCAAGCTTCTTGATTTCAGGTTTCTTTCCCTTAACTGTTCTGTGACACCCTTCTGTTTGGCATGTAAGACTCGGATTATCTAATTGAGAGTCTGGTGGTAGGATGAGAGAGAGCTGCTTCCAGGAAGCTGTCCAAGTCACCTGCCTCTTTTCTCCTCCTTTGTCTCATTGCTTTTTCTCCTTTATTTCCTGGTCTGGTTGTGGAAGACAGAACTGGCTCCTCTGCTGGGTTGACACTTCTGCATCTTGTCTGTCCTCATGGATACCTGGCTTCACACATTCCCTGGGGAAGGAAAGAGGGTGGAGGTTGTGGGGGCACTGTTTGCTGAGGATTGATGAAATCGATACCACTGTGTTCTTTGTGACTGAAGCAGCAGCAAGCATTCTGTGTGTGTGCGTGTGCCTGTGTGTGTGTGTGCACACCTGCATGCTCTTGAGCTTTTAAATATAAAGTGGGTGTTGGTAGGATAAGGTATTAAGTATTATCTTGTCACCAAGGTCCCTTGTCTGTCTTTTGGACAGTGGGCATCAAAGTGGACTTATGCCTCCAGGTGGGTGTCAAGCTTGTTATTAGATCCTAACCGTGTAGGGGAGTTAGGAGGCAGAACCCCCAGAACACATAAGCACATGTGCACCTCATTTGCCCCATGCTTGAGGCCGTGTACATACACCATACAGATTACACATCTCTAGGCTTGTTCCACAGGGTGTCTGTCCTCCCAGATGACAGTCACTTGCCAGGGGAATGATACAGGCTGGGACCAGAACAAGACATGAACCAGATGAGGCATCTGTGGAAATAGTGAGAGGGAAGCCTGTTCTTGTTTGTGTGTCCTGTGTAGCTTCAAAGCCTGGAGGGCCTTATGTGGGGCACTGTAGCCCAAGAAAAGCTGTGTGAGGCAAGCTTAGGCTGGTGGCTGGGCTCTGGGGTTCACATGGCCCAGGAACCAGGAGGAGGGCACTTTGGCCTGGTCCAAAGGCCCAGTTCTTCTAGGTAGCCTCTCTAGGGTTCCCAGCCTTCCAGGGTTTTTCTTTGGTAGTTTGATCTTCCAAGGGCCTGTTTCCTAATCTTGTGCTGTGAATGGTGTGCACATATATGCATGCAGAGAACATTCCCGTGTGGGGGCCTGGAGAGCTCCTGATCTTAGAGTTGGCCCCATGAGTTGGACAGGCAATTTCAGAGGGCTATCCTGTTTTGGTCCAGCCTGTTCTGGATTGCAGCACTACTAGTCCAGCCCTCAGGCCCTGTACCACACTGCCGCACAGTGGGCTCAGATAGATGTTAGTGACTCAGCACTCTGTTCTGAATGGTGTGATCCAGAAGGTGGGTTGGGTTTTAGAATCCAAGTGTGTGTGAAGGAAACCAGGTTATAGCAAGCACATGGCTTAACTCATTTGGGCCTCCTAACCTCTGTTTTCAGTAGGAGATGATGTCTTCTTTTTATAGATGAAGCAAACAAACAGACAAAACAGAACAAATCCTTGAGGCTCAGAGAGGTAAAGGTTCATAACCCAACAGAAATAAATTCTAGGGGCTGGAGAGATGGTTTAGCGGCTAAGGCGCTTGCCTGCAAAGCTGAAGAACCCCAGTTCGATTCCCCAGGACCCACGTAAGTCAGATGCATAAGCTGGTGCATGCATCTGGAGTTCATTTGCAGTAGCTGGTGGCCCTGGTACGCCCATTCTCTCTCTCTCTCTCTATCTTTGCCTCTTTCTCTCTCAAATAAATAAATAAATACAACAAAAAAAATTTAAATAAATTCTAGGACCACATAGTTTCCAGGAGAAATTGGGTAGGTGGATTTGTAGCTGCTTTGGGGGAGTTCATGTTCATTTGTGGGTGTGGAGAGAGTTCCAGGGTTGTGCTTTGAAGAAGGGTGTGCTGGAGGAAACAGCTGTTGGGTGGCAGGGTGGGAGAGGAAGGCTCTGAGACTGCCTTCTAGAAGCAGGTCTCTGCATCACTGCTGGGAAGGCTCTTAATTAAATGTGTAACAAAATAAAAGCAGCCAGAGAGGAACCCTAAGTAGTGCGGCGTGACAGTGCACTGCTTACTGGTGTTCCTAGAGCCTCATCAGTGGGTCTCTGCAGAGCCATCACCTTCTGTGAGCCTGGGAAAGGCTGCTGCCCGCCTGACAAGGGTAGTGTTAAATTGACATTCACAACTTGTTAGTATGTGGCTTACTTCGTATTTTGACATCCATTTCCAGATTTAACTAAGTCTAAAGAATTCAGCAAATGTTTTCATTTCACACTCTAGTTTCTGGGCACCATAGCTCCTCATTGCTGCCCTTACCCACGTCCCTAAAGCAGCTTCTCGTCACTTTTGTTAGAAAGGACCTGATTAGTGCCACACTAAGAAATGGGAACTGAAGTGGCAGCAGAAATCCCACCGGAGCAAAGAAATCTGCTCCCATCCTGACAAAATCATTTTGTGTCTATCTTTTGTCACAGCAAGATGAGCTGGTATTCCAGGTTTGTAGGGCTTGCTATTATAGTTGTAGGTCCTGCCAAAGTGGATTTTAATCTAGGGGATGTGGATGTAATCCCCCCCCCCAATTTATTTTTTAAAGAAAAGACAATTTAGCCAGACGTGGTGGCTCACATCTTTAATCCCAGCACTCGGCAGGCAGAGGTAGGAGGAGCACCGTAAGTTTGATGCCACCCTGAGACTACATGGTGAATTCCAGGTCAGCCAGGGCTAGCGTGAAACTCTACCTTGAAAAACTGGAAAAAAAAAAAAAAAAGACAACTTGATATGGGTTTGGCCCCTGATCAGCTTATCTTCCCACCCTGGCTTACCTTTCCTTCATGTCACCTGGTGTTTCTTGAAGCTTCATGGGGTTTAATGATATTTCTCTGTTTACCCAGAATGTAGGGAATATCTCTTGCAAGGAACCTCATCTTTGGTATGGTGGGCAGGAAATCCAGAGGAGTGAGAACTGAACAGGTGGCCACTTGAGGAACTTGGGTTGTAGCCTATATATGAAGATCTGGGCTCACCCAATGAAAGGCATGGCATGGTTGAGAAGCCAGACCAGAGGCTTTCAGGGTCTGAGAAGAGGACAAATCAGGGAGAGGTCAAGACTGGAGGTGAAGCTGTCCAGAGGAGGCCCTGGCTCTTAGTGCCATCTGGACAGAGACTGTTTTGGAGAGGGTTGGGATGATCAGGAAAGCCGGGCATGGTGGCGCACACCTTTAATCCCAGCACTCGGGAGGCAGAGGTAGGAGGATCACCATGAGTTCTAGGCTACCCTGAGACTACATAGTGAATTCCAGGTCAGCCTGGGCTAGAGTGAGACCCTACCTCCAAAAACCAAAAACCAAAAACCAAAAAAAAAAAAAAAAAAATTGAAATTAGGGGCTGTAGAGATGGTTTAGCAGTTAAGGCACTTGGTTGCAAAGCCAAAGGACCCAGGCTCAATTCCCCAGTATACATGTAAAGCCAGATGCATAAGGTGGCACATGCATCTGGAGTTCATTTGCAATGGCTACAGGCCCTGGTGTGCCCATTCTCTGTCTGCCTCTCTCTCTCTCAAATAAATAAATATTTTTATAGTTTATATATTTATATATATATTTTTTATATTTTCTAGTGCAAGAAGGGTTGAGGTCTGCCCAGAGTTGGTTCAGGGGACCTCATCTAGGCTCAGCTCACCTTTGGACAGGAAGTTCTCCCACTACCTGTCAGTTCTGGCCTGACATTAGGCTTTAATTCTTTCCCTGTCTTCTGGGGGTGTGCAGGAATGGACTTGGAGCACATCAGGTTTTAGGAAGGTTTTTGCCCAGTGTGCCTTGTTTTCTGTTGGTGTGGGAAGTATGTACCAGGCTGTAATCAAGTGTCACAGAACATTGTCAAGTGAGACTATTGGTACCTGGAATGAAGCACATGGACAGGGATGGATGGACACACACACACACACCCTAGTGAAAAAAAAAAATTTATTTTTATTTATTTATCTGAGAAAGAAGGAGAGGGAGGGAGGGAGGAAGAGAGAGAGAGAGAGAGAGAAGAAGAACAAAAGATAAAAAGAGACAGAGAGAAAGAAAATGGGTGTGCCAGGACCTCCAGCCCCAAACGAAGTGCAGATGCATGGGCCACCGTGTGCATCTGGCTTACATGGGTCCTGGGGAATTGAACCTGGATCCTTTGGCTTTGCAGGCAAGCGCCCTAACAGCTAGGCCATCTCTCCAGCCCCTCTCACTTTTGAGAAAAAAAATATTTATTTATTTGAGAGAGAGAGAGGCAGACAGAGAATGGGCACACCAGGGCCTGTAGCCATTGCAAATGAACTCCAGATGCATGTGCCACCTTGTGCATCTGGCTTTACATGTATACTGGGGAATTGAGCCTGGGTCCTTTGGCTTTGCAACCAAGTGCCTTAACTGCTAAACCATCTCTACAGCCCCTAATTTCAAATTTTTTTTTTTTTTTTTTTTTGGTTTTTGGAGGTAGGGTCTCACTCTAGCCCAGGCTGACCTGGAATTCACTATGTAGTCTCAGGGTAGCCTAGAACTCATGGTGATCCTCCTACCTCTGCCTCCCGAGTGCTGGGATTAAAGGCGTGCGCCACCATGCCCGGCTTTCCTAATTTCACTTTTGTTGTTACCTCTTTCCTTACTTGTTTCTCAGTGTTGATGTTTGTAAAATATTAGATTTGCTGTGATCTTTGTCCAGGCTGTCTTGTTCTTTTATTCTTGCTCTCATGAGCATCATCTTTTCTTTGCCAGAGCTCCAACTATCCTCTTCCAATCTTTTTCTCCAAATGAGAAATCAGAACTGATATGATCCTGCTGGAGAAGAAAGAAATAGCTGCTCTGTCTGCCACTTGACTCTAAGCCTGCATACCCAGCGGTTTCTCCTCCATCTCCACCTGGATGGCTGTAGGTTCCATGCAGCTCAGCTACTACTTTCTCCCCGACATTCCTTCCAATGACTGGTACCATCCACAGCTGTCCTTTCAGAATTCTCAGAATCTTCCTTGGTCTAGCCACAACCAGTTAATTGCCAAATCCTGTTGATTTTGCCTTCCAGAGGATTCTTTGATTCATTTTCCTTTCCATACCCACTGCCACTGCCCTAGTTAAGATGATTGTATTCCTGCATTATTTACAAGGTTTTCTAACTCGACTTTGACTTCAGTCTTGCTGCTTCTAGTCCCTTTTCCTAGTTGCAGCAGATTATGTCACATCTCTACTTAACACTGCCCCTCCCCCACCTAGGTTTAGCCCTCAAAGTCAAAGCCATACTGTTTGTTAAGACCTTCAAGGTTCTTGCTTACTTCTCTAGTCTCATTTAGACTCACTTATGCATCCCCCATCCATTCAGATGCTCTAGCTGGCCACTTTCTGACACCTTTTACCAAATGCCTTCTGTGTTCCTGAGTTTATATTATTAATTCATGCTTCAGGTTTTATTTCAGTTGAGTCTCACTTGTCTATTTCTTTTAAAATAATATTTTATTTATTTGAGGGGGGGTGGAGAGAGAGATTGGCGTGCCAGCACCTCTAGCTACCACAACTGAACTCCAGAAGCATGAGCCACCTTGTGCAGCTGGCTTTACATGGGTACTGGGGAATTGAACCTGGGTCCTTAGGCTTTGCAGACAAGCACCTTAACCACTAAGCCATCTCTCCAGCCCTGACTTGTCCATTTCTCCTACTAGATTATAAACACTATTGCAATCCTCAGACAAGACTTGATGTGCAGTAGTAAATATTTGTTGAGTCATTATTACTTTTGGTACCAGGGACTGTACCCAACACCTTGCATATGCTAAGCATCAGTTCTACCACTGAGCTATACCTCCCAGCTGAATTATTTGTTGGAGGATCACTAAGCAATGGAGTCATCCTCTAGAATCCCTGCTTTGAAGAATGTTGAGCATTGGGTGGATGCTGGGTGAGATGACCCATAGGCCTGGGCCAAGGAGGAGGAACTTGGTGCTGGGCACAGTGTGAAGTGTTCTCTGGCAGACATTTGTACCTCTGGGACTGCAGGCTGGGGCTTTTGTAAGAATTAAGGTCAGAGAATAAACATAGTTAATGGGGACTACCTACCAGGGACCTTTTTATGCCATATACATACAGGTCATTTAGTCCTTGTCAGAGTTCTATGAAATAGATTCTTTTTATGATACTTAAAAAAAGAACAAAGGAGGCTGGAGAGATGGCCTAGCAGTTAAAGCACTTGCCTGCAAAGCCAAAGGACCCAGGTTTGAGTCCCCAGGACCCACATAAGCCAGATGCATAAGGTGGTACAGCTGGAGTTTGTGTACAGTGGCTGGAGGCCCTGGTGTACTCATTTTTTCTCAAATAAATAAACAAATAAATAATAAAATATTAAAAAATTAAAACAAACAAAAAAATAACGAAGGGAAGAGTGACTTGGCAGTTAAGGGTGTTTGCTTACAAAGCCTGGTGTCTTAGGTTTAATTTACCAGCATCCATTTAAAGCCAGATGTAAAGTGGCACATGTGCCTAGAGTTCATTTGCAGCAGCAAGAGACCCTGGTGTATGCACACACGTGAATAAATAAATAATCTTTTTTTTTTTGGTTTTTCAAGGTAGGCTCTTACTGTAGTTCAGGCTGACCTGGAACTTACTATGTAGTCTTAGGGTGGTCTCAAACTCACGGCGATCCTTCTACTTCTGCTTTAAGTGCTGAGTGTTGGGATTAAAGGTGTATGCCACCACACCCAGCTGTTGGTCTTTTTTTTTTTTTAAAGAATAAATCAAATGGGCTAAGAGTTTGAGGCCAACCTCAAACTATATAATGAGCTCCAGGTCAGCCTGAGCTAGAATGAGACCCTGCCTCGAAAAAACAAACAAACAAACAATAGCAAAAAGAATAAATCAGGAAACTGAGGCCCAGAAAGATAAATAATCTGTTAAGGGTACACATCCATAGCTGAGTGTGGTGCACACCTTTAATTCCAGCACTCTGGAGGCTGAGGTAGGAGGATCGCTGTGAGTTCCAGGCCAGCCTGGAGCTACCTAGTGAGTTCCAGGTCAACCTGGGCTAGAGTGAGACCCTACCTCAAACCCCTCTCCTCAAAAATAAATAAATGAAAAGAAAGTACACACAGCCTGTTTATGGCAGAACAAAGATTTATTTATGTTTTTAAAAAATATTTGAGAAGCTGGGCGTGGTGGCGCATGCCTTTAATCCCAGCACTCGGGAGGCAGAGGTAGGAGGATCGCCATGAGTTCGAGGCCACCCTGAGACTCCATAGTGAATTCCAGGTCAGCCTGGGCTAGAGTGAGACCCTACCTCAAAAAACCAAAAAAAAAAAAAAAAAAAAAAAAAAAATTTTGAGAGAGAAAGAAAGTATAAGCATGTCAGGGCCTTCTGCTATAGCAAAGAAACCCTAGACACTTTCCACTTGGTGCATCTGGCTTTACATGGGTACTAGAGAATCGAACCCTGGGCTGTCAGGCTTTGAAAGCAAGCACTTTTAACTACTGAGCCATCTGTTCAGCCCTCAGAGCAAGGATTAAATCCAGACATTCTGGCTGTAGATCCATGCATTGAACCATGGCTGTCCTGCCATCTGCACCAGTCCTCCCTTATGATCCATAGCTGGTGGGATACCCTTCTTCCTATCCTTTATCTGCATGGAGTGCAAATGGCTTGAACTGTTGGTACCTAGTCAGGTGTTGGAAGTCTAGACTTTGGTTTTCATTTTAGTATGGGGTATGTCATCCAGGAGAGATGGTAGGTGCTTTGCGGCTGCCCAAGAGTCTCCTTCCTAGGCTATAAATGAGTGAACCCTTAGATCTATGCATTTGTGTTTTTTTTTTTTTTTTCCGAGGTAGGGTCTCACTCTAGCCCAGGCTGACCTGGAATTCACTATGGAGTCTCAGGGCACCCTCGAACTCACGGCAATCCTCCTACCTCTGCCTCCCGAGTGCTGGGATTAAAGGCGTGCACCACCACGCCTGGCTGTTTTGTTTTTTGAGACCAGGGTCTCTTGTAGCCCAAGCTGGCCTTGAACTTGCTCGTAGCCAAGGATGACCTCTTGCCTCTCTACCCGGTGTGCCCTGTTTATGTGGTGCTGGGGATTAAACTGAAGGTTTTGTGCATGCCAGGCAAGCACTCTACCAACATCCCCAGCCCCTTCTCCCCCCTTAAAAAAAAATTCCAGACAGTCTCACTGGGTAGCTGAGGCTGGTCTTGAGCTTACCATCCTCTTGACTCAAGCTCAGAGTGCTGGAATTGCAGGCCACCATGCCCAGCTCCTCAGATCTACTTTAAGGAACCCATAGCCAGTATCACTTTGGACATTTCTCTTTGTGTTTATGTATGGAAGCACACTAGGCATCTCATCCTGCCACTAAGCTTACTACCCAAGAAAGTGCCAGTGGGTCCTAGCGCTGAGCTGCATCACCTTTGATTAATAGCCTGGTGGGGGAAGGGGTTGGAGTAAGAACTCCCTGCCAGTCCTGACTTGTCTCATTTCCTGTTACTTTTATCTGTCACTGCAAGTGCTTGGGCTCCCCTCCTGAACTAATTAAGTTTGCATGTGTTTAGACACATTGCCAAATAGGGCTTAGCAAAGCGGAACCGAGCTACATCTCTTTTTGAGTAGGGAAGGAAGGGTATATGAACGCTTCCCACATGGGCCAGGGAGAAGCATGGATGATGTGCACTGAGTACATGTGCAGGTAATGGACACCTACCCTGGCCCTCCTAGGGATATAGCAGGCTGCAAAACTCAGGTGAGAAGCCACCCACTATCTCTCAGTGAATTGGTATTCCAGGAGGCTGAGCATGGAAAGAGGGCGAGTTCTGAAGTGTGCTTTTTCTCCTGTACACAAGCAAAATTAAAAACCATGTTTAGTGGGATCTGCATGAGGCATGGGAGGACTGTATGTTGTTGACAACTTCAGTCCACCTTGCTTCTGGACTTACAGCCACCTAACTGATAAGCAGAGTGTAGTGTGACCTTCTTTTTAAATCTGAGAGAAGTACACTGGAAGGAGGACAGCTGAAGGCATTAGTTTTTTTCTTTTTGCCTAAAGGACCCATTTCCCCTGCTTAGTCTTTGTGATCCACATGAGATAGTGCCAGGGCAAGGTGGAGGCATGGAGTGTAGTGTTGTCCAGAATCTCCCCACTCTGGAGGTGGAATTTAGCCCAGTGGATCACCATAGTGAGGTGGCAGTGGTTGGGGTGTTTTTGTGGCAGATTCATGCCTGCCTTTCCTTGAGCCAGTTGGCCTGATGTCTGAAATGCCCTGCGGCAGAATGTACCTGGGCCCCATCCAGACAGCCAGTGTGGGGCAAGCCATGTTGTGGATCTCTTCTCTGAAGTGAGGAATGAAGGTGTTGCTTGCAGCAGAAGTCATAAGAGCCAGCCAAAGGCCATGGGTGGGGCCTCAGTCCTTTAGCTATGAGGGCAGTGGGTCAGGCTCCCAGTCACGAAGCTCTTGATGGCCAAGACTGCTCAGTCAGTCCAGGCTCCCAATGTACACGATGTGCATGAGGGCAGGGATGGGACATCTTGGAGGTTGTATAGGAATTCTGGGCCTTAGAGTTGTGCTCTGCGCTCAGAGAGAATGGCAGCCAGACCTATGCCCTCCCTTCAGTTTCCCTAGAGCCCTCTCGTCATCAGAGGTGCATTGGGTTGGCCCCAGGAAGGCAGCTTGAGTTGATGGGGTCATGTTTCAGCTGCAGCTAATCCAAGTCACTCGATATAAATCTCTCCCTGCTGCCTCTTCCTCCCTCCCATCCCCAACCCACAGACAGGGAAATGAATCCTCGCCTTCACCCTGAATACATCATGGCAGGCTTGCCTCTAATGAGAGAGGGCCATTCATTGTGGGGTGAAGCTCCCTGCAGAGCCTGGGATGCCATTAATTAAAGAAGAGCCACCTGAAGCCAGTCGTGCGGCGCAGCCTGCCACGCTCAGATGGAGTGGTGGTGGGGTAGCCTCGTTAGCCTGACAGCTCCTTGGGCTGAGAGTTCTTGGGCTTGGAGGAGTAAGGGGTGCCCCCCCACAAGCACAGATGCCCCTGGGGCGGGCCTATTCACAAACATCTCAAAACCCTTCCTGTGGGTCCTCCAGCCTAGAACTTGCAGTGCAGATGCTCCTGAGTTTTGTGGGTTTGGCTGAAGGTTATCCATTTCCCATATGCAGGCTCAAGGCGGGAACATCTGAGTAGGTTTCTCTTTGCATTCTTCAAGGGAGCCAGGAGCTGCAAGTCTACAGGCACCTTACCCTGTGACCTTCCCTCACCGCTTGGTCTGCCCTGGAGGGGCTTGTGGGTGGAGGAGCCCAGGGTTGAAGCTCTGTTGTCTGGTCAACAAGCATAGTATCTGTCTGGCAGACAGAGCCCCTGATGTTCCACTTTCCGGGCACTCCTGGCAAGGGTGGCACTCCACTGGCAGCCTCATCTTACCTACTGCAGAGGGGTTATCATTGTAGTGATTATAGGAACTCCTGAATAGAAGTTCTACCCAGTTAAAACTGGTTAAAGATAAAGATGCTTGCTTAATACCTGATCGGCCTGTGAGATGTTCAAGGCGGTAGCAGCCTTATCCTTTGGCCACCTACAGAACTGGTGCCTGAATGGTTCGTTAATGCTTAATTGGTTGCAAGATGCAAGTGTTGCTACCCAGGTTCTGGCTCTGGCTTTTGATATATGGAGGTCCCTGTGACCATCTATGAGGGTCTTATCACTTCTTCCTTGCTGGCAGAGGGCTAGGTCCTCTGAGACCTTTGTCTTAGCCCAGAGTTGAGCTAGCTCAGCCAGTCTCTTCCTGGCTTGTCAGGAAGACAAATTGGGTCCTATGTCTGTGGTTCTTCAGGGCACAAACTCTGGAAGTCTTGCTTTATTTTCTGTGACAGAATCTGACAGACAGGATACTTCAGAGGGCCTCAGAACTAGCTGGGACTTGATGGGACTGCATGGTCCATCTTTGCCCCCTTGAGCTAACCTGGTATGAAATAGAGTTCCTATGCAGCTTCCTTCCAGGCTACCACCTCCCAGGCCAGAGCTTGGGCCCGCTGCTCAGTTTGTGGAACTTTTTTTTTTTTTATGGTAGGAGCTCACTGTAGCCCAGGTTGACCTGGAATTCACTATGTAGTCTTAGCTTGAGCTCATGGCGATCCTCCTACTTCTGTCTCCTGAGTGATGGCATTAAAGATGTGTGCCACCACACCTGGCTCGGAACATTTTAAATCAGATCTTGGCCATTTGTGTGGGCTTGTCTATTCTCTGTCAGAGAATGAAAGCTGGAGAGTCTTACTTACCTACTAAGTTCTGAGGGGAAGAAGCCATTGGTATTCCTGGAAAATATTTTCTGTTGTGTGAGATATTTTTTATTTCAATTAAAAAATATTTATTTATTTGCAAACAGAGATAGAAGAGAGAAAATGGGCATGATAGGGCCTCTGGCCACTGCAAATGAACTCCAGACGCATGTGCCCCTTGTACATGTGTCTTATATGGGTCCTGGGAAATTGAGCCTGGGTCCTTTGACAAGTGTCTTAACTGCTAAGCCATCTCTCCAGCCCTATCTCATTTTTTTTTTATATTTTATTTTTATTTGAGGGAGAAAGAGGCAGAGAGATAGAGAATGGGCATGCCAAGGCCTGCAGCTGCTGCAACAAACTCCAGAAACATGCGCCACCTTGTGCATCTGGCTTATGTGGGTCCTAGGGAATTGAACCTGGGTCCTTTAGCTTTGCAGACTAGCACCTTAAATGCTAAGCCATCTCTCCAGCCCATGTGAGGTATTTTTAAAATCAGTATTTCTTCTTCAGGGCTTCACCTATTCTTTTTGTGACCCTTAATTATCAGCATTCGGTTTTGGTCTTTAAAAAAGATTGTGGGTCTGGAGAGATGGCTTAGCGGTTAAGGTGCTTGCCTGCAAAGCCAAAGGTCCCAGGTTCAGTTCCCCAGTACCCCCATAAAGCCACACGCATCTGGAGTTGTTTACAATGGCTGGAGGCCCTGGTGAGGCATATTCATTCATTGATTCATTCTCACTCTCTCTTCCTCTTTCTGTCTCTCTCCTTGCAAAAAAAAAAAAAAGAAGAAGAAGAAGATTGTACTAAGATCCCCATGGGCCTTGTTGTTTAGTCCTGTAATCTTAGCTACTTGGGGCTAAAGTGAGAGAATTACAATTTCAAGGTCTTCTTGGGCTACAGAGCAGCTCAAAACCAGTCTGGGGGTGCTGAGCGAGTTTTAAAAGCACTTGCCTGCAAAGCCTGACAGCCTTGGTTCAAGTGACCAGTACCCACATAAAGCTAGTTGTACAAAGTGACAGACACATTTGTCTGTGGTTCTTTTGCAGTAGCATGTGACACTAGCATGCCTGTACTCACTCTCTGTCTCTCAAATGAAAATGACATAAAAAAACAGGCCAGGTGTGGTGGCACACACCTTTAATTCCAGCACTCAGGAGGTAAAGATAGGAGGATCACTGTGAATTCGAGGCCAGCCTAGAACTACAGAGCGGGTTCCAGGTGAGCCTGGGCTAGTGTGAAACCCTACTTTGAAAAAATCAAATCAAACCAAACCAAAACAACAACAACAAAAAAACAAAACAAACAAACAACAGGAAAAAAAAAAACACAGTCTGGGCAACTAAGCAACTTAATGAGACAGTCTCAAAAAAAAAAAAAAAAAAGAAACAAATAATAAAAACAATTAAAAGGGGTTTGAGTGATGGCTCAGCAGTTTGGGTACTTGCCTGCAAAGCCTAAGGATGCAAGTTCAATTCCCCCGTACCCATGTAACACCAAATGTATGAAGTGGTGCATGTGTTTGGAGTTCGTTTGCAGTGGCTAGAGGCCCCTGTGCACCCATTCTCTATCTGCCTCTTTCCCCCATCTGCCTTTCTCTCTTACTCTCTCTCTCTCTCACTCAAATAAATGAGATAAAATAAAAAAATAAAAAAATAAAAAGTGGGCTGAGGATATAGTTTAGTGGTAGAATGCTTGCTTAACCGCTATTTTTAATTAAACAGATTTTATCTTATTTTTAATACTTAAAGAATATTTTTATTTATTTATTTGAGAGAGAGAGGGAGAGAGAGAATGGATACACCAGGGCCTCTTGCCAGTATAAATGAACTCCAGATGCATGTGCCACTTCGTGTATTTGGCTTTTCACTGGGTACTTGGGAATTGAACCTAGACCAACAGGCTTTGCAAGCAAGTGTCTTCAACCACTGAGCTCCCTCCCCAAATTGAAGCATGAAATAGGTGAGATAGGGTACATAAAATATTTGAACATCTACCTTCTTTAGGCATGTTTGTTGAATGAGTATGTGAATATTCAGTTTGATATGGGGCTCTCCCTGTTCCTATCAGTTTGTCCCAACTCCCTTATCTTTTAAAACCCAAATCCAGTCTTCTAGCCTGTGGTCCAGTGATAGGGAAAGGCTGACCCAGGCCTATGAACATGGTCCTTGGGGCATTCTGGCTCATTCACTTTTTTCAGCAGATGTGTAGTAACTACCCACAGTGTGCCTTGAACCGTTCTAGGTATTGAGGGTACAACAATTGAGGGTGAACAAAGAGGGAAGCGCTCTCAAATCTCCTGCTTCATGGAGTTTGTATTCTAGGGCCTGCAGCCGGCCTGTCCCTGACTTTGGACCCTGATGCCAGAAGAATCTTGGTTGACTCCAGCGGAGGCATGTAGGGGCTTGGAGGCTGTGCTCTTGGCAGGCTGCTCTAGGGCTTGGGGCTTTTCATCTTTGCTGCTGATGCTGTACAGGTAGCACTAGCTGCTGCTGCTGCTGCTCCTTGGCAGTGAAAGGGTTTTTCAGTGTTGGTGCTTCCCTTCCACTATCCTGGAGTCTGATTCCCTCTGTGAGAGGAGAGAATTAATCTCCAACTTTCCATGCCTGTAAGGTGAGTGACCTCTGTTTTGTCAGCGCTTGCCAATCTGTCCTCTAATTCCCAGCCAGGGTAATGGAGACATTACTTTGTACTAAAGCAAACCACCAGTTCTGTGCAGATGCTGAGTAGATCCAGGCCTTGGGAAAGAAAGGTCAGCCTGTGGCTTCCTTCTCACAGAGGCACAGACTTGTGGAGGCTAGAAAGGCCTTGACACCTGAGCTGCTCTGCTCTTAAATGTAGTTGGTGGATTCGCAAAAGGAAAAGTCCCTGCCACCCTTTTCTCCCTAACTCATCCATGCCCAAAGGGAAGCTCTATCAGTTTGGTATGAATGAGGTTGCTTTTGTCAGGCTCCTAAGAGACACGAGAGGGTACAGACATACCTGGGAAGCAGAAGAGTCAGCTAGGAGCGTAGGGCTTTTGAGTTGAAGGCCAGGGAACTCTGTACTTCAGTTGGCATGGTGGCCTGTGTGTGAATGATATGTGGACTCTGGAGGCTTAGATTTGTAGAGGTTTGGGAAAGGTGGCTGTGAGTGTTTAGGATAAATTCTCAGTGTCCCTGGCTAAAAGGTGACACGACTCAGACTTGATATTTCTGTGAAACTGTTTCTTCCAAAGCCTGTGAGAATGTTGGTTTGGGGAAGAAAGCCAGGCAACCCAGAGAATCCCGGGAGTCTGACAGGCCTTTTTCTCTGCGATTCTTTTCTTGCAGGCAGCCTGAGGCAGCCTGTCTCTTTGTTAACAGAGTGACAGCAATGTGACACCATGGAAATAATTACTAACAAATCACGGTGCTGACTGCAAACAGCTCTCGGTCTTCAGAAGCATGTCAGGGTGCATTAGAGCAGGACTGGAGGAGCGGCACATGGGGGGGCTGAGGCGCAGCACGCGCTCAGACTGTCCTGTCTATCCCCACCCTGGCCCCTTTCTGCTGTGTCTTACTTTCTTGCTCTTGGTCTTTACACCGATAGCAGGTGAGCTAAGGGCTAGCAGGATCAGCAAGTAGTATATAGTTGGTCTGGCTGCCTATGGGCAGATAGCCAGGGCTACATCTTTGCTACAGAGCACCTGGGTAGTGATGAAATCCTGGAGTTTTCCCAGAGTGAAAGGATGCCCCATTTCTGTTACTTACTGTGCCAGTTGAGACCTGCTTTACCTGCTGTGGTTGGGGTTTGAGGGTGACTCCTTGCTTTAACAGGACCCAGAGGGTGAGGAAAGCCTTGCGTCTTTGTTGGTTCTGTTCCCTTCCCCCACCAGCCCTGGTTTCTTCTTCAATTGCCATAGTCAATTTTTGGTAAGTCGACTTTGTCCATTCCCTCTTGGTTAGCAGAGTGATTGCTCTGACTGTCAGGGCTGTAAATAATGTTCCTGGTGTGTGTGGCTGGAGGCAGCCGCATGAGGTGGGAAAGGAGGGAAGGAGGAGCTGCGCTGTGATGGCTCCCTCTTCTGCCCCCTCCCCTCTCATACAATATTTATCCAGGGATGGGAGTCAGATGCAGCGACCTCAGGGGTCACCCAGTTAAATAGCTTCTGAACCTCCCTGCATTCTAATTGCTGCAGTTGTCCTTTGCTCTGGAGACTTCTCCTCCCCATTGTCTGCTGAGGCACACACTAATGGCTGTCCTCCATGGCCCTGCTGGGAGGCCTAAGGTGGGGGGGGGGTATCACTGCTACCTTCTTCTCCCCAGGGATAAAGGAATGCAGGGCCTATTAACAAGTGGCTTTAGTTAGAAGGACACCATCTCCTGCTTTCCTTCCAAGCCTGGCTGTAGAAGGAGTAGTAGGCAGTGTGCTTGGTTGTTGGGGCCAGTGAAACTTCACCCATTTCCAGTTATATAGTAAAAATTGGACTTGACTCCTTTATAGGCTGCCTGAAGCCGGTGGACAGACCCTTGATGCAGATAAGCATCATCCTATGTTCCCACATTCAGTATTGGGAAACATCTAGTGAGTGATGTTTCCTGTGAAATATGATGCATTTTGCCCAAAGATTGGTCAAAAATACAAAGTCTGTTTGGTCCCCTGGAGGTCAATTTAGATGATGGATCATAGTAGCAGGTGTGTCCCATTTGTTGATTTAATAGTGGCATGTGCCACACATCTTCACTAGGACCTTTCTGTAAATGTCAGTTCTCCTTCACCACAGCTCTTCTGTCCCAGAGAACACTGTTGGAAACTGCCATTGAATGTGCTGACATTCAGCAGTGGCCTCAAGTCAGAGCTACTGTGGACCCAGAAAGTAGAGTGCTAGGGACTATAGCAAGCACCATGTGATCAGGACAGGAAGAACAGCATGTGTATAACTAATCACAGAGGAAGATAGGCTGAAAACACATAAAGAAGACACAAAACACCATGAGGACCCTGAGAAGCACTGTAGAAGCAGAATGGCTAGTAATTTTAGTGGTAAACTTAAAAGAAATATTAAAGCTTACAGTAAAGCTGAGCTGTACTGATTGGAGCTGGGGAAAACCCTATTCTTCCTCTCTAGTCTATGAAGTAGCCTGTAGTCTCTTCTGAGAACCCTAAAGCCCCACTGAGCACAGTTTTAAAACCCCTTTGCCTATTCCAGTGCCAGTGGTGCCAGGACTATGACTGTGTTCAGGCCAAGTGCCTCGGGAAATCTGGAGTCAGGGCAGGCAGAAGACATGAGCCAGAGGGTTAAGGTGAAGCTGTGACCTTCAGCACCTGTGTCAGCAGAAGTCAGGCTGCATCCCTGACCCTGAGTGCTAAGATGCCTTTCTGCAGAACCTCCAGAGGGCATCGTAGGCCACACAGACAGCCTAGGCATAGGGTCAAGATGGTCAAGATGATGGAGGCTGTAGGAGAATATGTTAGGTATCTTGGAGACAGCTCAAACTGTGAAGGAGGTCCTGGTTTCTCTAGCCATAAAGAGAATAGCTCATCAGCCACAATGCCCTGGAAACCTCCTGTCACCTTCTCAGCCTCCTTCCCTACCCCACTCCCTGCCATTCCACAGGTAAAGAGCTCTGGTTTTGTACTTCCTATACAAGTGAGCACTGTGCCCTTCCCTGGAAGAGTTGCCATGGGAAGGACACTAGATAGGTACTTGTCTTATATTTCTCTAGGCAGGGACTGGGGTGGTTCAAATTATAGGATTTAATGGATTATTTGTGGGCACTGGAGAGGTGCATGTCATACTTTCCCATGGAGTGTTTGTGGCACTTGCGTGCTTCCAGTAGGTTCTGAGGGGGTAGAAATGAAAGTAGAGATAGTTGGTAAGTGGACTATAAAAGCTATCGAGCCAGAGGTGTTATATACACAGTGATCACTTTGGAGGCTTTGAACAACTACTTGACACTAGGGATTTGAGGTTGGTTTTCCTTGGGAGAACCAGCATCCTGGCCTAAGGGGCATCCCTTGGCCCTTGCCAGCGTTCTGGTTTCTGTTTGGGAACTCTCCCGAGCAGCATGTCTGGGACCACTTCCAGCTGTGCTGCCAGACCCAGACGCAGGTGACGGCCTTTCGTCTGTACCGTAGGGAAACCAAGAGGAAATTAAATGTCATTTGCCCCCTGCACAGCAGGTCGTTGCCAGATCAGACACTGCTGATCAGAGTCATGCATAAGGCACCCGAGGGAAGTTTTCTGCTGCATCCGTGTCCTCTGAGCTGTGGAGGCTCCCAGGTGATAGCCTGGCTCAATCCCAGAACCTTCTTTGCCTGGCGGGGTTCACCCTGGCCTGGAGCCCAGCCTGGTGCTACATGGCAGCTGTGGCCCATGCCAGGCCAGAGAGGCATGTGTACCAGTGGAAGGGAATGCCACATGCAGCAGTAGAGGACACACAGGAGACAGTGAGGTGACTAGCCTTTTCTCTCAGAAGCCATGTGGAATTACTGGAAGAGCAGGCCTTTCAAATTAAAAGAGACCTGGATTCAAGTCCTGCATCCACTACTTACTAGTAACAGGATCTCAGGAAAGTCACATCAGCACACTCAACCTGCACTTCTTTCTCTATAAAGCAATCAGCACCATCTCTGTTTTCTGACATGGGGAAGTAGCTTCATGTTAGGACTGATGCTGGAGTCTTCCTCATTCCACCTTCCCTAGGTCCAGGAGAGTGGCCTCACACATTGCCGTGGGGCCTTGCTGTATAGTAAACCGAAGGTGCTGGTAAGTGTGATAAGTGTGGTAAGTGGTTATGTCTGGCCAAGAAGGCACATCTGGTCACCTCTTGCCTTCTGGGGCCCTTCCTTCTTGTCCATGTTCTCCCACCAAAGCATCCCAGCTATTATGGGATGAATGTAGGTGATGGTGGTAAGGCAAGGTGGGAGACTTGCCAAAGGTTGCCCATCCTAATTGGGGGATTCAGCTGGCCCCCTCCAGCCTCACACTTGTACTCCCCTTCCTCTTTGAGAGGACAGTGGAATTTGTTCCAGTCTCCGCCTCCCTTGGAAGTCCTGGGTCCATAGTTCTCAGCTCTGCAATAACACATATTAATAGGGCTTTGGGAAAGTGTTTTAATACTGTGAAAGTTATTCCTAGAAAACTCTCACCCTCTGCCTTGCCATCCCCCACCCCATCTGAAGCGTGGTTGTTGGTGGTGAAATTCATTAGTGTTCTCTGACAGGCAGTGGCGACAGAGGCGCTTGCTGTCTGCTTCCCGCTCCCTCGCTCTCAGGCTCCTGCTTTACGCACACTGATATTTAAAGCTGATGGGCTGCTTATAGACTTCTCGTACCGTGACAAGTTTGGGAGGGGACGGGGGAGGAAGAGACAGACAGGGAGCCAGCTGTCATGCTGGTATTTCAAACAGTACTCTCTCCTGACCCTTGGCAGGCTCCAGCAAGTGTATCATCTTTCTGAAGCCTGTGGTTGGAATTGTAACCTGCAGACGTCCCAGAGGATAGGAGCAAGTGTGGGGGCATAGTGGGCTGAGAAGTCAGCAATGCATTCTCCCCAGGCTGCGGGCAAGCAGAGAACAGTGGAGGGACAGTGTGTGCTATGAGTGTGCACAAGTGCTTACTTGAGCAGAGGGCATTGAAGCTGAGAATTTGTAAGTACTCTAGGACTTTGCCTTCCAACCCCAGAATAAAGTCACCCTTTATCAGTAGTTGCTCCTAGATCAATGTGTTAATGTTGTGGTTATCTTCCTGATAGACCTGGAATCCTTGGAACATAGGGTCCTGGGTCTTATAAAAATGTGTGGTGGTTAATTAAAATAGAAACTCCTTCTGTTTTGTGTCTAGAATGGAGTCTTGACTTGTTCCCTGGTATTTGTATGTTTACTTTCTGATTTTAACAATGAGTTCCTAGGTACCTTCTCCATCCATAACTCCTCCCCTCAACCTAAGTGTAGGAATTTATCTGTGAAGTTAGTGAATGATTCTGGAACTTTCCTTTTGCCTTTTAGCCCTGGCAAGGCTTCTGCAGTATCTTTTTCCTAAGTTACTATCTTCTCAATGCAAGTGGCCCAGTACAGGTTGGTGTTAGTTGATCTCCTTCTAGTCAGAACCGGTCCTTGAACTTTTGATTTTAGCACTTGTTTCCCTCAGCTGGCACCTTTAACATTCACAGAGCAAGTGATGTCACTTACTCAAGGACATATAATCACCAAATTGTGTCTTAGTGTAGTGGAGCCGTAGTGCGGGGCTGGAGGTGAACCACACTGCCCACCCTTGGGGAACAGGCCAGGCACCACTCTTCCCTGCTCATTTAGCCTTGTTAGTGCCACCAGTGCTGCCACTCTGGGCACAGCAGACTCTGTCAGTCAGTCAGTCTGGGGTTGCTCATCAAACATACTACACATCTTCTGTTGGAAGGTAGAGTGAGAGTGCTTTTTCAGTCTGCAGACTCAGGTGTATTCAGGAACCATTAAGGACCACCTTTGATTGATCAGTATCTATAATAACCCCCCTCTACCCAGCGCTTCCCTATAGTTTGCCTTATAGGCTTTAAACATGCCCCCCACCTGGTTTCTGGCTTGATGTCTTAGTGTGGTACCTTTTTCTCTGTCCCTGTTCTTGTTATTCCTAGCACAGAGCACTAGGTTTGCCTGGGGCAGACCCATGTTGTGTCTTCTGACATGGTGCACCTCACAGGTGAGATGGAGACTAACAGCTTTGATAAGTAGGAGGCTTGAGCATTAATTTTTAATACATTAGTAGTGGCCAAGTGAGTGAATTCAATTATGAATCTGCTTTCTCTCTAACCTCCTTACCACAATGTGGTAGTTCAGAGCTGAGGCTAAGGAACCTGTTGAAATGAGAAACCCCTATTTCCTAGCTTGACCCCCTCACTAATTCGGGTTAAATTGCTGCGCTACTGCAGTGGTGACACATTGTGTCTGCCTCTGTTTGTATAAGAGGATGCGGTGGGGGAGGAAGGACCAATTTGTGCTGAGATAAAAGGTGTCAACGGGCAGATAACTAACGTCCCAGCCTCATGCCTGCTCTCATTGTTGCTCAATTTGCTCCATGTGTAAGCCCAGCCTTCCCCTCTTTCTTCCTTCCCTCCCCTTGGTCATATTTTACCTCGATGCCACAGTGTAATGATGCCCTGCGTACTGGGGGGAGGAGATAGGCACCTCTGGCTGACAGCCCTTCCTGATAACCAAATTCCAGCCCATCCATCACCAGCTACTCTCCTCAACTTGAGGAAAAGTGATTGTGAAAGGCGGGTCGTTCATCACTCGGGTCTGTTTATCTCCTGGGTGGGGAACAGAAACTGGAGAGACAAAGAGCTGTGTCCCCAGCTAAGTGCTGCCCAGGTTGAGGTGGCTTGCACATGCTGGGTACAGACTCACATCTTGTAGACCATGGGACTTTGACTATGTAGTACTCCCAGATCTGGGCTCCAGGGGCCATGGGATCTTTCCTGAGACTCAGCCTTGGCACTAGAAGAACAGCATAGCAAATTATGGCAGATATGAGCTGTAGGATAGCTGATGATGGATGGAACTCTAAGAGGGTTTGCTTTGGAATGTGAATGTGGGGACTGTGTGACAACAAGCCTCATGTACCTTATAGGTGTCCCTTTGCTCTGACTTCTCTGAGCCCATTCCTTCCCAGGCTGGGCCTCTGGATCTTCATAGTCCACTGATGACTTTGAGGAAGACGGGACCTTCTCCTCTACTCAACAACTCTTATCAGCATGTCACAGCAAAAATGACTTTCTCCTACAGACGAGCACTGTGTTCACATCTCACTGCTGTTGGGCACTAGAACTGGCAGTCCATATCATTCTGAGATCCAGGTCCCAGAGCCTGTTCTGAGAGGCAGAGTGGAGATTGTAAGGTTCAGGAGTGACCAAGACCACAGAGTCCACACGGAGGCAAAGGTGGAAGCTTTTATTCGGGACTGACTCTTAAGAGTGGAGCAGTCAACTTTGATATTATAAATAGTGAGCTAGGTAGAGCTCTTCACTTGGGGGGAGGGTAAGTAAAGAAAAGGTTTCTTTAGGGGAGATCTAAACTAGCGGGGGTGGGACACCAGAACAGTAAGGGGCCAGGAAACCTAGACCTGGGGCATTGTTAGGCAAGGAAGGGATGATGGCTGGGTAGTTCCTTGAGGAATGTGGATGACCCACTTCCTTGTGTCTTTTTTGCTCTCCTGCTGACCTCGGTGACTCCCTTCTGTCCTGACCTAACAGATGACTCCAGTCTGCAGGTCCCTCCTCTTCTTTTTTGTTTTTCCTTGTAAGACATCATTTTATTCTGCAGGCAGTGAAGTGCCTGGCTCAGTTAACAGCATGGGACCTCTGCCTTTACTGTATGGCTTACCTTATGGCTGCAATCAATTAAGAATGTTGAGTTGGGCATGGTGGCACACATCTTTAATCCCAATACTTGGAAAGCAGAGGTAGGAGGATTGCTGGCAGTTCGAGGCCACCCTGAGACTACATAGTGAACATAGTGAATTCCCAGTCAGCCTGGGCTAGAGCGAGACCCTACCTCGAGAAAAAAAAGGAAGGAAGGGAGGGAGGGAGGGAGGGAGGAAGAAAGAATGAATTTCACAGCCAGAGGACCAATGAGCAATGCAGGCAGTCAAGATCGGGCAAAAAAAAAGCTGGATCTGGGTTAGAGAGATGGCTTAGCGGTTAAGACACTTGCCTGCAAAGCCTAAGGACCCAGGCTCGGGTCCCCAGTACCCATGTAAGCCAGATGTACATGGTGGCACAAGCATCTGTAGTTCGTTTGTGGCTAGAGGCCCTAGCACACCCATTCTCTATCTGCCTCTTTCTCTTTCTGTCTCAAATAAATAAAAATTAAGAAAAAAAAAAAAAAAAAAGGAGGCAGCTGGGCGTGGTAGCACATGCATTTAATCCCAGTGCTTGAAAAGCAGAGGTAGGAGGATGGCTGTGAGTTCAGGCCACTCTGAGACAACATAGTGAATTCTAGGTCAGCCTGAACTAGAGCAAGACCTTACCTTGGGAAAAAAAAAGAAAAAAAAAGGAGCTGGATCCAGCCTATCCTGCAAAAGAGGGGAGTACGGAGTTGATAGGAAGAGAAAAGGCATTCCAGGCCCAGAGACTAGGAGAGAAAGAACCTGCAGAAGGCAGGAGATAAGCAAGACTGGGTTGTTATACCTTGAATGACCTGAAGTCACGTGGGTTAATGGTCTCCTGTCCTCTCATGTTCCAGTCCCCAAAGGGGCCATGGGGAACCCTTGCTCTCTCTTTCACAGGTCTTACTCCAGGCTCGGCCTGGTTTATTTACCACAAGTTGGTCCAGCCTGGTCCCTCTTCTTTAACAGCTTGAGTCTGCTAAAAGTGAGACTGATATGCTCCTCTCAAGGTGGATTTGACTGTAAGAATCACTGAGGTTAAAGCATGTTAGGAGTAATGTAACTGACCTTTTCCAGCACAAGTGTCCACTCTGTTGCTGGGCCTGCCTTTCGGTGTCTTATCTGCCAATCTTTCTGTCAGATCTGCATGGTCTCCCTGACTCAAGCCTAGGAGTTTTCCCCCAGCTCTGTTCACCTAATCTTCAAAGCTGAGCCTCAGCTCACAGTGGCTCCACCTTGGCCATTCCCATTAGCAAGGGGTGTTCCCTTAATGAGCTGCTCTCCTGCCTTGACTGGCGCCAAGCTAGACACACCTGTTTGCCATCAGGGCTGTCTGGGCCTAGCCAGAAAACTCAGTTGCAGGTGGTAGGGCAGAATGAGGGGTGGGGGTGGAGGAGGGAGTGGGTTCCTTCTGCTTGTAAGGAAGACAGTTTCCTACACCTCTGTTCCTGGTATTGTTCTCTCCTTCCTAAACACAAGAGGGCTCTCTCTCTTTTGTTATTCAAAAGAAGTACCAGGAACTTGAGGAGTAACCCTTTTTTTCTAATTTACCCCTGGTTGGTGTTCTGTTCTGGTGATGCTGATAATCTGTGTGATAAGAGCAGGGCCACGTGGTAAATGCCAAAGTAGAGGTCCTTTCTGGCCCCAGACCCCACAGTATTTGAAAAGTGATCATGTACCTTGGTGTAGAGCCCACAGGCAGGACTTGGGGGTGGGGGCGGGGGGGCTTCCTTAAAGGAGGCCTCTGTATTCATGAAACTGAAGGAAGTTTTGATTTGGTGGAAAAAAACTCCCATTCCTTTTTATGGCCTGGCCATAATTGGGTCTTTTCTATTGGCCATCAGTGATGTCATTCCGACCCTCATAAAGAAGGGGAAATCACACCTGTGGACTTGGTGCATAAAATTTCATTGGGCAACAGTAATAAGCATGACCAGATGATGTTTGGGCAGTTGGGGAGCTTTGTGCCCAGTGAATCCAGCTGCATGGAGACCTGGGCACCATAAACTTTCCTGCACATTCATGCCCGCAGGCTAGTCCAGGGCCCACTGCCAGTGGCTCTTTGCTCGGGATCAGTATCTGGTAGAAACTTATAGCATTCAAAACCTTTGTGCCCACAGATCCTTTGCCCCTTTATTTTCCAAATTAGTGGAACCATGTATCCATGACTGTCCACCAACTCTAGCCTTAGCTTTCTGAGAACATTAAATGAAGATGTGACCATTAGTAGTAACCACCATTCTACCTGTCTCGTCAGGCCCCAGGCTTTATCTTCCTGGGGACTATCAAGAGCTCTGACAACTGGTACATGTGTAATTAGAAGACTCAGAGTCCATGACTAGCTCTATTCTTGGCTTGGATGACGAGGAAAATCCCTTTTCTTCTCTGATTCTCAGTTTCGTGACCACCCTAACCCACTTGGCTTGCAGGGTTAATCTCTTTGTGCTTTCTAAACTGGATAGAATTGTATGATAGAGACTTATAGCTGCCTTCCCATGAGATACCCTGGAGTTCAAGTTCTGGCACTTAGCTCTATCTCTCATGAAGATAGGGCTGGGCCCTGCTACATTTTGTATTGCTTATTCCTGGAGTAATAGGGCTAGGATATTCAGAGGGCCAATCACTGTGGGGGTTTGATTCAGGTGTCCCCCATAAACTTATGTGTTCTGAAAGCTTGATTGTCATTTCATGGCAGTTTGAGAATTGGAACCTTATTGGAGATGTGTTGTTTGGGGGCAGGCTTATGGGTGTTGTATCCAGCTTCCTTTTGCCAGGTGTTTGGCATATTCTCTTGCTGCTGTTGTCTACCTAAAGTTGGCCAGGAGGTGATGTCCAGCCTCTGCTCATGCTACGGTTTCTCCTGTCATCATGGAGCTTCTTCTCAAGTCTGTAAGCCAAAATAAACCCTTTACTCCCATAAGCTGCTTTTGGTTGGGTGCTTTGTGTTAGCAATGAGAAGTTAAGTGCAACAGTCACCCAAAGGACTATCCGTGAATCTGGAAACTGTCTGTGTAGAGCTCCAGAATGAGACTGATAATCCCAACCCTCTACCCCAAGTCCTTGTTCCAGTCAGACAGAGGGTCCAGGATGACACTCAGGTGATAGCCTATCTTTCTGGTCTCTCCTTAGTGTGGTTCCTCTGGTATAGATACTCTTCCAGGGGAGCAAGCAGATTCTACTGAGGTAGACCTTTCCTAACAGTGGAAATAGCTAGTTATTGTGTACTCTTGACATCCCACTGAGGAGAGAGCCATACCACCCTGAGCATACCTGATCTCGTCTGAAGAGGGAGCCTCTTGTTGCCGAGGGCTATCCAGAGCCAGGAGGACTCCGAACCTGTGTCAACTAAAATAATCAGGAGGTGCTAAGGGAATATAAGACAGGGGTTCCCTGCCTTTCACTGGTCAGTCCCCTGTGCTATTCCTACTTCTGACAGCCTCTTCACTCCCAGACTTCAATATATTGAGTTTTCTAAACTAGCTGAGCCTTGAAGATAAGGAGCATGAAAGAAAGAAGGAAACAAGAAAGTGATTCAAACAGTGGATTACAGTTTTGCTTCCCAGGCATTCTAATGACTAAGGCTCCCTTTCATCCTTAAAAGTCTTTCCTAATGTCTTCCTATCCTTGGTCTTCGGCCTTATGGGCCTACCTTCTCTATTTATCCCATTCATCTACTTTACCTCAGCCAGAAATTCTGTTCCAGAAAACAAGCTAGTTATAGGTGATGTCACTGTGCCACTTGTATATTTGAGAAGGATTGGCCCTGCAAGAAAGATACCTTGAGACTAGAGAGGTGGCTCAGTGGTTAAGGCACTTGCCTGCAAAGCCTAATGACCCAGACTTCCATTCCCCAGTACCCATGTAAAGCCAGATGTACAAAGTGACACATGCATCTGGAGTTTGTTTACAGTGACTAGAGGCCCTGGCATGCGCCTCCCCCCCATTCATTCCTTCTCTCTGATCTCTCATCTCTCTTCCCTCTCTCTGCTTGCAAATAAATACTTTTTTTTTTTAAAGGAAGGAAGATACCTTGGGAGCCTGTGGATATGGCTTAATGGTTAAAGGTGCTTGCTTGCAAAGTCTGCTGGCCTAGGTTCAATTCTCTAGTACCCATGTAAAGCCAGATGCACAGAGTAGCGCATGCATCTAGAGTTCATTTGCAGTGGCAAAAAAAAAAAAAAAAAAAAAACTTGGATCTTAGAAAAGTGAACATTTACTATAGTTCCTAAAACACGGAGGTCAACTTCCTATTAGTATCTGTCAAGTATTTGAAAGTGATAAAGGGAAGGCTGGACTTCTCTTCACCTTCTAGAATGAACTAGTCATTTCATCTGGGTTTTCATAGCCAAATTTCTAAGAAAAGCAGTCTGTACTTGTGTCCATTTTCTTACCTCTCCATTGCTCTTCAACACTACAGATTCCCTCTGCCCTCTTCTATCTGGCCTACTGACACTGAGATCCTTTATTACAAATTCCATTGAGTTTTTTTTAGCTTAGTCTTGTTTGATCACTCTGAGACATTTGATACTAATCTGCATTTTGGCTGAGGAGATGGCTCAGTGGATAAAGCACTTGCTGCAAACTCTTTAAGTGCCTAAGTTTGGATCCCCGGCCCATGTAAAAGCTGGAAGCTATGGTGGGCTTTTATAATTTCAGTGTGCCTGTGGCAAGAAAGGAGGCAGAGACTGGAGAATTCCCTGGAAGCTTGTGAAAAGAGTGATGAACAACAGCCAGAGACCCTGCTTCAAACAAGGTAGAATGTGAGAACTCACCTGAAAATGGTCCTCTGATCTCCACCTGTGCACCATGGCATATATGCATTCAAACACAAGAACATCTGTATTTTAAATACACACACACCCCAGAAAGGGGAATTATCATTCCACAGTTTAGGTTGACTGTAGGTGGTAAGAAGTGAGGTTAAAAGGGTTTGCACTGATGCTCTGACCAGGGTGGTAAGTGGAAGAGGCCTGATGCATGTGTATTGTCTCTGAGGAACTGTAGAACTAGATAAGGGCCAGTGGCTGGAGAGAAGTGTGTGAGAAGCTTTCTAGTCTTTCAGATCTTGGAAGGATTCTGTAAGGAAAAGATGGAAGGTTTGTTCTCGGTAGTTTCTAAAGACATATCAGACTTGTGAGTAGAAGCTATGGGGAGATGGGCTTTGGTTTAGTACTTAAAGAAGGATATTCTAAACAAAAGAGCTGCAGTCGTATGAAGTGTGAATTTTTGTGTGCAGTGATAGTTTCATATTAGTTCAATAGAATAAGGTATTAATCTGGTTCCTCTGCTCACCTCATTCTATACTCTTCCCACTTGATCTTATCTACTCTTGTAGCTTCAATTTACTTAAATTATGTTAGTGATTCAATAATCTGTATATCCCTTATCCAGGTCACTGTACCAAATTGTCTGTCTAGCTGTTCCCTAGACACCTCTCCATTACCAAATGACTTCTTGTAGGCACCTCAAATTCAACCAGCATGGAGTGCTTACCATGTGTCACCATGCATTTATCTAAGGCTATATTCACCAAACCCTGTCTGCTTCTAGGAGTATTCTAAGAGTGGGACAGTGAGCACAGTTTACCCCATTTTGGGTAGTAAAGTGGGTATCCAGATACAGAAAACTCAGAACCAATAACAAAATTGAGCAAGCTGGGCATGGTGGCACATGCCTTTAATCTCAGCACTCCAGAGGCAGAGGTAGGAGGATCACTGTGAGTTTGAGGCCAGCCTGAGACTATATAGTGAATTCCAGGTCAGCCTGGGCTAGAGTGAGACCCTACCTTGAACCCCCCTCCAAAAAAAAAGGAGGGGCTGGAGAGATGGCTTAGCCATTAAGGTGTTTACCCATAAAAATCAAAGGACACAGGTTCAGTTCCCCAGGACCCACATAAGCCAGATGCACAAGGTGGCACATGTGTCTGGAGTTTCTTTGCAGCACCTGAAGGACTTGGCGTGCATATGTATATTCTCCTAGTTGCTAGCCTCCTTGAGTACAATATATGCTCTCTGTATCACTACCTCTTACTTTTTATCTATCTTAGTAGATAACATGAAGCTAGATGTCTTAGTTTGTTTTGTTCTGCTATGACAGAATGCCAGAAACTGAGTAATTTAGAAATAATAGTGTTTTTTTTAAAACAGTTCTAGAGGCTGAAAAGTCCAAGGTTGAGGGGTTCCCATCTGTCAAGGCCTTCTTTATACATCATATCACAATGGAAAGCAGAATTGCATGTACACATGTGAAAGACAGATGATAGACAAATGGACTGAGAGACAGACAGATAAAGGAACCCATGCCCTCTAGAACTAATCACTCCTGTGGTAATGGTATTAATCTTACTTCTTTAATGTCTTTCCTCTCAACACTGTATTACAATGTAGAGATTTTTGCATCTTGGATTAATTTGATGCTTGGGTTTTCTAATTATCTGAAGTATTCTTAGATGTGTAAATCTGACGTTATATATCTACAGGGTAGGAGCTTAAGTTGCCTGATATGGCTGTTATTTTACTCCCAGAGTAACAGCAGAAGTAACCCTATATGTTGGGTTTGCCTGCTATGCAAGTATTTTAGTAGGCGGGGTAGACCAAAATAGAGGCAAATTAAAAAATTCAACTGAGCAAGATACACAGTCAAAACAACCATGGAGTATTTATGTAAGAGTGGGGATTAAAACAGATAATCTAACAAAGTCAGAGTCCCTAAGGGTGTTTGTTAACCCACATCCTTAATCCTGTCAACTGGGAGGCTGAGATTTCTGGTCTATAAAGGGTTCCAGGTCAGCCTGGGGTGAAGTGAGACCCTGCCCCCAACAATGACAGAAGAAGACAAAGGCACTATAAATCAGGAAGCAACAAAGGACAACCCCAAAATGTAGCTTATTTAAAAATGGCAAAGCTGGGGCTATGGAGTTGGCTTAGAGGTTAAGGCGCTTGCCTGTGAAGCCTAAGGGCTCATGTTTGACTCTCCAGATCTCATGTAAGCCAGATGCACAAAAGTGAGGCAAGTGCAGGGTCATACATGCCCACTAGGTGGAGCAAGTTTCTGGAATTCAGTTTCAGTAGCTGAGGCCCTGGCATGCCAATTCTCTGTTTCTCTCTCAAAAATAAAAAGAAAACAATAGCAAAGCTGGCCATCAATTATATCCAACACATAACCAGCCTGGCATGGAAGGTGCGATTAGTGCTTCCAATTCAGACCTATGTACCAGGCTTTGGGGCAGGTATTGACCTGGTGTAAATAGGCCTTTGGGGCACCTATGCTGTGTGCCCACTTGGGTCCCTCTTTACTGCACTGTGAGCTTGACTAGGCTGGCTGGGTCATTGGGTCCGCTGTTTTCATCATCTGTGCTGAATGCTGTGTGGCTGATCTCCCTTCCCCAGGTCTCCAGTGGTTGCCTACACTGGTGGTTGGGGGAGGAGAGGCTGTGGAGAGTGTCTGAAGTTGTACCAGAGCTGCAGAGCTGGTCCCTATGGTCCTCTTCCTCAGGAGCCGCTCAGCTGGTCCCTGCTGTCCTCTCCTTCAGGTTTTTGACTTTGTGAGGAGGCTGGTGTGAGTGGAGAGTCCCCCCACCTGGGTTCTGCTCCTGTGGCTCAGGAAGGGGCATAGCTCTTCACAGTCTGGGACTGGGACCAGGATGGGCGCTGCGGCTGGAGCTGATTCTGGCTGCTTGTATGGTTGTGGGAAGCTCTGGGTCTCTCCTGCTTCTCTGCTATGGTTGATAAATTCTTATACACCTTCACCTTTTGGTAGAAGAGTGTATTGTGGTGTTTTCCTGCTTATTTCTCCCCCTAGGCTGCTTTGGCATGGCTAATACACCACCATCTGAACTGGAAATATCCTCTCAGCACTTGCAGTGGGCATTGTTGCCAGCATATGAACTTCAGGGGATGCAAACCACTGCACTGCACCAAGATACAAACCTTTAACTTGGGCTGCACTGCTTCCCTTCCTGGGCCCAGTTTTTTCTTTTTTTTTTTGGTCACGAAAATCAACTTAAAAAGAAGAAAGGTTTATTTCTGTTCATGATTTCAGAGATGTTACTCTGTGGTCACTTGCCTTGTTGCTTTGGCCCTGTTGGCAGCATAGTACATCGCAGGTATGGGGAGAGTATGTGGCAGGGGACTATTCACCTCCTGGTGTCCACCTCTCTGAAAGCAATAGCAGACTGATGCATTGGAAAGACCTCCTCCCCTTCCTCTTCCCCTTTTCCCTTGCTCCCTCCCCGTTCTTTCCCCCAATTCCCATATTTAGAAAGGGAGACAGGGCTGGACAGATGGCGTAACCAGTTAAGGAACTTGCCTGCAAAGCCAAAGAACCCAGGTTCAATTCTCTAGGACCCACGTAAGCTAGATGCACAAGGTGGTGCATACATCTGGAGTTCATTTGCAGCGATTAGAGGCTCTTGTGCACCCATTCCCATTCATTCTCAGTAAGCTAACTTTCTTCAAGTAGACCCCACCTCTTGAAACTTCTGCCACTTTCCCATAGGTTAGGGACCAAACCTTCAACACATGTGCCTTTGGGGGGGGGTCATTATTCAAAATTCAGATTATAGTAGATTTCACTTCCCCATTGTTTACCAGGTCCTCCTTTAAATGTCATGGCTGTCCTTTGAGCACAATTGCCACCACTTTTATCTCTAGTCTCCTGGTTCTCACCTTGCTTTTTAAAATTTTTGATTCTAGGTCTCATGTAGCCCAGGCTGACCTTAAATTCCTGTATAGCTGGGGATGACTTTGAACTTTTGTTTTTGTTTGTTTTTTCAAGGTAGGTTTTCACTGTAGCCCAGGCTGACCTGGAATTCGCTCTGTAGTCTCACAGTAGTCTCAAACTCATGGCAATCCTACCTCTGCCTCCCGAGTGCTGGGATTAAAGGCGAGGGCCACCATGCCCGGATGAACTTTAAAAACATATTTTATTTACTTGCAAGGAGAGAGAGAGAGAGGAGAGAAATGGCATGCCAGGGCCTCCAGCCACTGCAAACAAACTCCAAACACTTTGTGCATCTGGCTTTATTTAGGTACTGGGTAATCTGGGGAATTGAACCTAGACCTTCAGGTTTTGCAAGCAAGTACCTTTAATGGTTGAGCCATCTCTCCAGTCCCAACCTTGAACTTCTGATCCTCCTACCTCTACCTCCTGAGGGCTTAGATTACATGTGTTCACTACCATACCAGGTTTATGTGGTGCCAGGGATGGAACCCAGGGCTTTGTCCATGTTAGGCAAGCACTCTACAAACCGAACCACTTCCTCTACCTTGTTTTTTGGCTTACTGGTTTTGCTGCCCCAGGACAGTTCTGGTAAATCACAACACCTCTGGATACTGCATTGCCTGTGACCATTTCTTTTAGGAAGAAAACACTGATTTTTCTTGGCTGATCTTTCTAGTAATGTCTTTTTCCATCCTTCCGCATACATGTCCCTGTACTCCAACTTAAGGTCATTAAAATTATTATTTTCATTTGTCATCCATTTCTCTGAACAAACTGGGTTCCTTATAGTCAGTTAAGATTTTCTGGGCCTTACGTTGCTGTCCCTTGTTAGGTATCACACATTTGGTAATCTGATCTACATGGGTAAAGTGGCATCATCATAAGAGGGAAAATGGTTGGTACATTACAATTTAAAGAAAGGGAAAAAAAGAAAAAAAACTAAGCCCCTTGGCTTAAATTTTGACTTTTTCCTATCTTTGTGTGTGGTCCCTTCCCTATCTGAAATAAACGTGCCACTAGAGACTTAAAGGTGAGTTGAGCCCCTGCCCATCCATCTCTGCATCCCACGTACTTACTTTCTTTCTCTTTCCCTAGCTTGAATCTGCCTCTCTGCTCCAGCAAAGCAGTAACAGACTGGTATGTTGGACAGAGCATAGGCTGGTGTCAAAGAGAGCTGAGTTCAGTTTTAGGCACTATTATTTTATAGCTGTGCATAACTTTTTTTACCTTTGGATAACCTCTCTAAATTTCATTTTCTTCTCTATAAAACATAGACAACAGTTTCACTTTGAAGATTAAATGTAAAAGATGTAAGTAAGGCACTTATACTGTAGGTTGTAGAAAATAGTAGCTGCTGATCTTATTCTGCATAGTGTCCCTAGGCACTCAGCATTTAAATCTGAGGTGTCATTCTGCGCCCCGTGTCCATGGCGCTAGAGGTGAGATCCCTTTCTTGGGTGGGTTGGGACCTAAGATGCTGATGCATTAGCTTTTGAGGTCTATTTGTCATGTAGACTTTATTGAACTTTGTAACTTAAGATTCCATACCTGGGACATGTGTGCATCCAAATTGTTTTCTTTTCCTTTTCTTGTAGGCTCCCAGGCCAGTGCCATTACTTGGGATTGCCAGTGGCGGATTACTTCAAGCAGTGGATTAATCTGAAAAAGGTACTGTGTGAGCCCCACCTGGGGCCTTTAGTCCTCCTGTACTGCAGAGCTCCCCTCTCATGTCTGTTGTCTTTCTCATTGCTTTTATACTCTTTTCTCAGTACCCCTTATTTCTCTGGTTAATATGCACTGAAAGGTTGTTATTTCTGGGGATGATAAGGTACTTGAGGATCAGGTGAAGCCCTACTTGGTGTATCCCAGGCAGACACAAAAGTTCTAGTTAAAGGGATTTTTCCAGGGTTCTTAGTCAGATTTGAATCTCTAAGCTGAGCCATGTTGTCACTAGGAGAAATATGGTCCTAACTGAACCTTGGGGAAAGTGTTCTTCTTTGATGTCCTCATAAGTGTCATCTCTGAGCCTCATGTCTCCTCCGTTTGAGAGGAGGGATTTGGCTGTGGTTCCACTTGGCCCCAGCAGAGTCTTGTTCATGTGGAGTATGACCATAGAGAGTAGAGCCTAGTTTTGTTGGGGCATGAGGAGGGAGAGGAGCCTGGCACTAAAGTAGCACCACAGGTCCAGAGAGTTAGTACGAGCCTGGGGTCTGCAAAGGGCCATTCCCAGGCAGGATAGTATCTTGGTAGAGGATGAATTTTCTAGCTGGAAAAGTACTTTCCTAGTGTGTGCTGTGCTTCTAAGGTAAGCAGAGGAAAGAATGTGTAGGATTAGGCTCCCCAGATCCCTGCTCTGGAAGGATTCTTGCTCCAGGGTCCAGTCTACTAGGAGAATGATCCCCATAAGTCATTCTGATATAAGGACAACTCTGAAACAGCCTGAGGATCTTACCCCGGGCCACCAAGGAGCACATTGGAGACCAGGGTAGTAGCTCCCAAGAGAAGCCAAGCTGGGTGTGGTGGCACACGCCTTTAATCCCAGCACAGAGGCAGAGGTAGGAGGATTGCTGTGAGTTCGAGGCCACCCTAAGACTACATAGTGAATTCCAGGTCAGCCTGGGCTAGAGTGAAACCATACTTGGAGAAAACAAAAAAAAAATTAATAATAATAAAATAAAAATTAAAAAAGCCATTGAGCAGTCAGACTAGGAATTATGAGGATTTGGTTCTTAAACTGGGCTATCAAGGAAGGTGGGATACGGATAAGAGGAGGACGAGGAGGAGAATGCTTTCTAGGCAGGGAGAGCAGCAGCATGCTTTTGGTGTGTACAGCTAGAGCTAAGCAAGTATATGAAAGAAGAGTGGGAGAGCAAGTTCTGAAAGTGTTTGGTCCATGCTAAGGGTAACTGTGGGCTTGGTTTCATGCTTTGTGGCAGCATTTGTGAGCTGCTTTGCTTTCCCCTTGTGCAGATCTTTTGCACCCTGGCTTCTACCTCTCCTGCTGAATCTCTGCCACTTACTACTCATCTTTGGCTGAGGAGGCTAGACTCTATCCTACCTCTGATCCTTGGCCTGTGGCCTTCTCCCTGCCTGAAGTGTCTTGCCATTCATCATCATCGGGTCTATTCCTTCTCCTTGAAGGTCCAATTCGGTATCACTTCTTCTGGGCTTTTCTTGCCTTCAAGCTCCTTGGACTTGGTATCTCAGTTCTCAGGGGAAGCTCAGTCCATGTGTGTTGATTCCAGACATGTCTGTCTTGAATAGAGACAGAGTCTGATTCTTTTGTGTTCCATGTGCCTGGACCAGGGAGAGCTGGGCACAGAGTATATGCTATTGCTAGCCACCTAGCTCATCTTTGAGAACTAGCTTCATAGAGCCCTCCTAGATGGAGTTGGGCTTGCCTTTATGGGTAGGCATGCTTCTTGGAAGACAGTGTGCCAGCTGTCAGAGCTCATCTGAGGCTGCTTGCCTACCTCAGCAAATGTAATGTGAAGGCCCGGCCAGGCGAGGCAGGCACTGACCATGAACAATTACTCGTGAAGTTCACTAGACTTTTTGGTGTGTGGATAGCTCCCTGCCTCTAGGTTCCTTGGCATACAGGCAGGAGAACATCTGACTGATGTAGTAACAATGCTACTCAGGGTCACCATGGTGCCGCAGGCCATCTTGAACCTCTTAAGCTTAGTTCTCCACCAAATTGCCAAGCTGTAGAAGGAGGAAATGAGTGAAAGGGGAAATTGAGGACCATGTTCCCAGCTGACCCTGTGCTTTCCTCTTGTGAGATTTTCTAAGCAAGCCTGGAAAAGGTCTAGCCCCATTCTCTACCCTTCAGCTTCATTGTATTCCAGGTGTGCAAGTAAGTGAGCAACAGGGACCCAGTCAGCATCCCCATTTCCTAAGGCTTCTCATCTGAGAAGAAACAAAATGTCTCTCAGCTGCCCTCCCTAGAAATGGTGGGGGCTACGTCAGGAAAGAGCAACTTGTAACTTTGCAACAGCCAAATTTGTACATCTCCCACCTCCATCTACTTCCCCTGTAGCAGAGTGGAACAAGCCAGTGTTTGCTGACATTTGGAATGTCATTGAATGATCTCAGATCTTTATTGAGCTGTCAGCTTAAAGAAGACTTGAGGCCCTGCTCCCCGCTCCTTCCAGGAGGTTAGAACTGTCACTAAGGGGCTAGGAGAATAGATATGCATACTCATATTTGGGCGTGTACATACCATTAGATGCATACATGTATATGTACATGCTCATGTAAGTGTAATCACATGCAGAAATGTTTGGAAATACACATAGACATGAACATATTTATGTGTACATACTAATAATACACATGTGCAGGTATAAAAATATGCACATATATTCATCCAATAAACAGATGTTCTGGGGCTGGAGAGATGGCTTAATAGTTAAGGCACTTGCCAGGTTTGATTCCATAGTGCCCATATAAAGCCAGCTGCCCAAGGTGGCATATGCATCTGGAGTTTGTTTGCAGTGGCTAGAGGCCCTGTCACACCCACTTTTTCCTTCTGTCTCTCTCTGAAATAAGTAAATAAAATATTTTTAAAAAACCCAGATGTTCTGGAATGTCTTCTGTGTGCCAGGTACTGTGCTAGGTTCTAGGAATGTAACAAGAAGTAGATGTTGAACAAATGACTTGACTTAGATTCAGCAACACTAAACAGTTCAGGTGGTGGATACTACAGTAAAGAAAGTTTTCTTGGGTTCAATTCCCCCAGTACCCACATCACATAAAAGCCAGACACACAAAGTGGTGCATGTATCAGGAGTTTGTAACAGCAAGAGGCCCTGACACACCATACTTTCTCTCCCCTCCTTTTGTTCTCTCTCAGATAAATAAATAAATGATAAACCATTGCTGTAGTCCAAGGGGAAGATGATAATTACTTGGATTAGACTGATAGTGGTGGGAAGGTAGAAAAGTGGGTGGGTTGTAGAATGTTGAATGGTATAGTCGATTATGCTATAATATGCAATATATAAGTTCCTAAAAATTCCTGTACTAGTTGGGTGTGGTGGCCCATGCCTATAATCCCTGCTCTTGGAAAGCTGAGACAGGATTGCTTTGAGTTCAAAGTCAGTCTGGGCCACAAAATTCCAGGCCAACCGGGGCTACACGATGAGATTCTATCTCAAAAAAACAAAACAGTGGGCTGGAGAGATGACTTAGCAGTTAAAGCTACTTACCTGCAAAGCCCGATGGCCTGGGTTCAGTTCCCTAGTACCCGTATAAAGCCAGATGCACAAAGTGGTACATGTGTTTGGAGTTCATTTGCAGCACAGGAGGCCTTGGTGTATCCATATATATATTTTTTCTCTCTGTCCTCCCTTTCTCTCAAATAAAATATTTTTTTAATTGTCTTTATGCTAAGGAAAGTTATGTAATAAAAATGTGCTTAGGACTACAACATGCAAAAACATCGTCAGTGACATGTAAAAAAATTAAGAATCTAATTAAAATGGTAGCATAGTTTTATGGTTCAACAATTAAGAAACACATAAATATTCAGGCCAGGGAGATGGCTCAGCAGTTAAAGGTGCTTACTTGCAAAGCCTGATGGCCCAGATTCAATTGCCCAGTACCCATGTAAAGCCAGATGCACAAAGTGGTGCATATACCTGGAGTTTGTGTGCAGTGGCAAGAGGCCTTGGCACACCCATTTTCACTCTCAAATAAATAAAAAATACTTAAAAATACATAAATACTATAATAAGTATATTGCACTTTACCTTGGAAAAGATCTAAGGTTTACATGTAGAAATACATGTAAAAATGTCAGCTTGTGACACATATGGTGACCTGGGAAGCTGTTGGGTATTTCAGGTATATGTGTGTATGCGTTTTGTATAATCTAACACAACTCTGCTCAGTTTTGTTTAGTTTCCTGGGTTTTTTTTTTTTTCCTTTTCTTTTTAAGGCAGGGTCTCACTCTAGTCCAGTCCAGGCTTACCTGGTACTCACTCTGTAGCCCCAGGCTGGCCTTGAACTCATAATGATCCTCCTACCTCTGCTGGGATTAAGGGTGTCTGCCACCATGTTCAGCTTAGCTTTCTGTACTTTTTTTTTTTTTTTAAGTTTTATAAGTGAAGAGAGATGGAGAGAATGAGAATTGGCGTGTCAGAACCTTCAGCCACTACAAATGAACCTCAGATGCATGTACCACCGTGTGCATTTGGCTTACATGGGCACTGGGGAATCGAACCTGGGTCCTTAAGCAAGTACTTTAACTGCTAAGCCATCTCTCCATCCCATAAAGTTTTCATTTTTATTTACTGGAAACAGAGACAGAGAGAAAGAGAGAGAGAATGGGCATGCCAGGGCCTCTAGTCACTGCAGATGAACTCCAGACGCATGTGCCACCATGTGCATCTGACTTATGTGGGACCTGGAGAATTGAACCTGGGTCCTTAGGCTTTGCAGGCAAGTGCCTTAACTGCTAAGCATTCTTTCTAACCCTGTTTATTTGTTTTTAAGAAAGGGTCTCACGATGTAAGCCAGGCTGTCCTGGAACTCCTCTATTCCCTGCATAGCCCAAGTTGACCTGGGATTCACAATCCTCCTACCTCTACCTCCCAAGTGCTGAGATTATAGGCACACATTATGACATCTGGCATGTTTTTAGGAGAAGTGACATATAAACTAATGCAGAATTTGCAATGTACTAAGTTATTCTTTAGTATGTCAGTTACATTGAAACAAATTTGTTCTTTCAAAATGAGTGTCATGACATTGCTGACAGTATAATAGGAAGGAAATAGTGATTAATTGGCAGTGAGGGTTGGGAATGAAAGAAGAGGCCATGGTGACCCCAGGGTTTATGATGTCAGCGCCTAGGTATGTTAAGGGTAGATGTCTTTGAGACTTTCTTGCGAATCTATTGAGGAGGTAGTTGAATATGTAAGCCTGGGGCTCCAGGGTGAGGCCTGGATAAGAGATAGTGATTTGGAGAAGTTACGAGTATATGAATGGCAGTGAAAGCATGGAATTGCATGGCATTGCCAAGGAAGAGTATAAGGGTGGGAAGAAAAGAAACATGGGGTAGAACACAGAAACATCAATATTTGGAGCTAGAAGATCAGTCAGAAATATAGAATAAGAACGAGTAGTCTCTAATAGTAATAGTTATTATTTATTACATATTATGTGCTAGACCCATTGTCTCAGTCTACTTTCTGAGACAGAAAACCACAGACTGGGTAAGCTATAAACAATAGAAGTTTATTTGGCTCACATTTCTTCAGGCTGGAATGCCCATGATCCAGAAGCCAGGACCTTCTGGCTGTATCATATGTGGTGGAATACTTCCAATGACAGTGATCACATGACACAGAGAAAGAGAGGGTCATGCCCCACTATTACAATAACCTCCTCTTGCAATAAAGGCATTAATCCATTCATGAAGGCAGTGCCCCTTCCCCTAGTCACCTCTTCAAGACCCCATCTCTTAATACTCTTACAATAGCAATTAAATTTCAATATGAAGCCAGGCATGGTGGTGCACACCTTTAATCCCAGCAATTGGGAGGCAGAGATAGGAGGATTGCTGTGAGTTCAAGGCCACCCTGAGACTACATAGTGAATTCCAGGTCAACCTGAGCTAGAGAGAAACCCTACATTGAAAACACACACACACACACACACACACACACACACACACACGTGCGCACACAATTTCAATGTGAAGTTTGGAGATGATAGTCTACAACACCTGTGCTGTCCAATATAGTTTCCACTAGTAGATGTGGCAATAGATTGTTTGAAATGTATCTAGTATGATTGAAGAATACATCTTAATTTTTATTTAATGTTAATCTAAACTAAAAAATTCCTTGGGTAGCAGCTGGGTATGGTGGTGCATGCCTTTAATCCCAGCACTCAGAAGGCAGAGGTAGGTGGATTGCTGTGAGTTCAAAGCCAGCCTGAGACTACATAGTGAATTCCAGGACAGCCTGGACCAGAGCAAAACCCTACCTCGAAAAACCAAAACCAAAACTAAAACGAACAAACAAAGTTTCTTGGGCTGGAGAATGGCTTAGTGGTTAAGGTGCTTGCCTGCAAAGCTTAAGGACCTAGGTTCAATTCCCTCGCACTCACGTTAGCCCGATTCACGTGGTAGAACATGTGTCTGGAATTCATTCACAATGGCTAGAGGCCCTGGCTTGCCCTTTCTCTCTCTCTCTCTCTTTGCCTCTTTCTCTCTCTCTCTCAAATTAATTAATTAAATATTAAAAACTTCTTGAGAGACTTTTAAGTATGTTTAGAACCACTTGAATTAGTGATTCTACTTTTTGTTTGTTTTTCCGAGGTGGGGTCTCGTTCTAGCCCAGGTGGATCTGGAACTCACTCTGTAGTCCCTGGCTGGCCTTGAACTCACAGGGATCCTCCTACCTGCCTCACAAGTGCTATAACTCTACATTTCAAACTGTTAATTGCATGAATCTAAATATAGATTATTTCTGGTAACGATTTAATTTTTTTTGTAATTTTTTAAAATATATTTTTTTAATTTATTTGAGAGAGAGAAAGAGGCAGAGAGAAAATGGGCATGCCAGGGCCTCTAGCCACTGCGAGCAAACTCCAGATGCATGTACCACCTTGTGCATCTGGCTTATGTGGGTCCTGGGGAATCAAACCAAGGTCCTTTGGCTTTGCAGGCAAATGCCTTAACTGCTAAGCCATCCTTCCAGCCCTGTAATTATTATTATTATTTTTTTAATGAGAGAGAGAGAGAGATAGACGGAATTGGGGCAGCAGGGTCCAGCCACTGCATTCAAACTCCAGATGCATGTGCCACCTTGTGCACATGTTTGTTCTTGCATGCTTGCTTCACCTTGTACGTGTGGCTTACATAGGACCTGGAGAGTCGAACATGGGTCTTTAGGTGTCACATGTAAGCACCTTAACTGCTATGCCATTTCTCCAACCCAAGACTTAGCCTTTTTTTTTTTTTTTTTTTTTTTTTAAAAGGTAAAGTCTCACTGTGGCCCAGGCTGACCTGGAATTCACTATGTAGTCTCAGGGTGGCCTCGAACTCATGTTGATCCTCCTACCTCTGCCTCCCGAGTGCTGGGATTAAAGGTGTGCACCACCGTGCCTAGCTTAGATTTAGCTTTTTAATTGAAGGGTGTTATAAACATTAACTTACACATTAGGTTTCAAACATAGTATGAAAAAAGGCAAAAGATCTCATAATTTTTATATTGGTTACATGTTGAAATAATACATTGATATAATTAATGAGCAAAATATACTAAAATAATTTCAAGTTTTATATTCTTAATGTGGTCACTATAAAACTTCTGATTTCATATGTAGCATGTTTTATATTTGTTAGGATAGCACTGTGCTAGACACTGCTTTTCTACCTACATTAGTTAATCCTCACAGCAGTGCTATGAGGTTGAGAAACCAAGGCATAGAGTGGCACTAAAATGTGCTCATTGCTTTTTCTCCAGCATGTGGCAGGAGTAGAGCTTAGTTTAGTTTTGTCTGACTGTTCATGGTAGAGAGACAGAGGGGCCATGAGAATATGATATCGCAGAAATAAGGTAATACGGCATTTTTAGTTCTGAGAGGACTACATAATGCCAAGACTAAAATGTGGGCACAGGACTTAGTAACATGGACCTTAGCAACTGTAGTACAAGCTTGTGAGTACATGATAAAGATGGACAAACAGTGATTTGGGACATAAAACACAAGAAGAGAAGTTTTAACATTTTTAGAAATGTGACTGTGAAGAAGAGAGAAAGGGCAAGAGCTGTGATATAGCCTTTGTGGGGCAAATGTGGGTTTTGAGTTTTAAATTTTTATTTATTTGAGAGAAAGGAAGAGAGAGACAGAGAGGGAATGGGTGCACCAGGGCTTTCAGCCACTGGAAACAAATTGCAGATGCATGTGCTACTTTGTGCATCTGGCTTGCATGGGTTCTAGAAAACAAACCTGTGTCCTTTGGCTTTTTAGGCAAGTGTCTTAACCACTAAGCCATCTCTCCAGCCCTTGCTTTTTGAGATGGAAGATGTTTGTGTTTGTTTGTAGGACCTGTTAGAGAAAAAGTAAGAGGGAGTAGTAGGGAGGTTTACAAGAAGGTGAAAGGAGTTGGGGAAACCCAGGTTCCCAAAATTGGCACTCTTTTGGGAAGAAGAGCCCCGCCCCAAGCAGACACACCCTTCGGTCATGATGGAGGAAAGGAGAGGTTGAGTGTGGACCCATGGAGACAGGCTTGTGGGTTTGGTGATGGCAAGTCGACGTAGTTCCCATCTAATGACATTACATTCTCTTGTGAGACAGAAGGTGAGCCATTTGTGGTAACTAATAGAAGAAGGCTGCGTGGGTTCACAGAAGGTAGAAGAGTGAAGCTGTCACTTTAATAAAGAATAGATACATGGGCTGATTTGAGAAGAACAGTAGTAGTTCTAAGCAGTGTTGAAGGTCCAGTTGGGCTGATGATACCAAGTCATGGTGGAGCCACTCTTTTGAGAAGACTGACTTTTCTTTAGTAGAGCTCAGCTGCTTGGCTGGGGGCATATAGAAAGTAGACTTAAATTCATCCAGGATGGAAACTTTCCATGAATTGTGATGCAAGGAACAGGTAGTCTAAGCATTATTAAGACAGCAGTTGACAAGATAGGGTATGGAGTCTAAGCTGGATATTGAAGCTAATGGATATGAAAAAGTAGACAGGGGGGCTGGAGAAATGGCTTAGCGGTTAAGCGCTTGCCTGTGAAGCCTAAGGACCCCGGTTCGAGGCTGATTCCCCAGGACCCACGTTAGCCAGATGCACAAGTGTGCGCACGCGTCTGGAGTTCGTTTGCAGTGGCTGGAGGCCCTGGTATGCCCATTCTCTCTTTCTCTCTCTGTCTGTCACTCTCAAATAAAAAATTAAAAAAAAAGTAGACAGGGCCAGGCAAGGTGGTGCATGCCTTTAATCCCAGGACTCGAGAGGTAGAGATAGGAGGATTGCTGTGAATTCAAGGCCACTTGAAACTACGTAGTGAATTCCAGGTCAGCTGGGGCTAGAGAGAGACGTTACCTCCAAAAAAAAGTAGACAGGTCCAACTAAGATGGGGAATAGATGTAGCAGGTAGACAAGTCCTACTAAGATAAGGAATAGATGTAGCAGGTATAGCTGAGCATGCCAGATTAGTGGGGCTAGAGATGTCTACCTGGGCACGATGGCTCCCACCTATAATCCCAACACTCAGGCAGCTGAGGCAAGAGGATGACTGCAAGCCAGCCTGAGCTACCAAAAAAAAAAAAAAAAGAAAAAAAAGAAAAAAGATTTTTGAGTCAAGCATGGTGGTGTAGGAGGATCAGTTCAAGGCTACAAAGCAAGTTTGAGGCCGGTCTGGGCTTGGGTAGCAGCTGGGCATGGTGGCACATGCCTTCCAGCACTTGAGAGGCAGAGGTAGGATTGCCATGACTTTGAAGCCATCCTGAGACTATATAGAGAATTCCAGGTCAGTCTGGGCTACCGTGAGACCTTACCTTGAAAAACAAAAACAAACAGGGCTGGAGAGATGGCTTAGTGGTTAAGGTGCTTGCCTGCAAAGCCTAAAGACCCAGGTTCGATTCTCCAGGTCCCACATAAGCCAGATACACATGGTGGCGCATGCATCTGGAGTTCATTTGCAGTGTCTAGAGGCCCTGATGTGCCCATTGTCTCTCTCCCTCTCCCTCTGTCTGTCTCAAACAAATAAATAAAAATAAATCAGAAAAAAAAAAATTGGGTAACTAAGGTTGGATGAAAAAGAATGTTATTACTTCAAATAAGGAATCATGAAACAGACCTCCATAAGAATGTAAGTTTGTGGATATACACATGTTGTACACATAAAATATGGTTTAATGCCAGGCATGGTGGCACACGCCTTTAACCTCAGCACTTGGGAGGCAGAGGTAGGAGGATCTCTAAGGGTTCAAGGCCACCCTGAGACTATATAGTGAATTCCAGGTCAGCCTGGGCTAGAGTGAGACCCTACCTCAAAAAACCCAAAAAATAAATAAAATGTGGTTTAACTACTGTATATGCATGGGAACACATGTATAAATGAATGTACAGACGCATGCCTGCACATACGTAAACAATGCTGTGTATACAGACCAAGCCGTATAGGTGTGTACATGTACTTACAAATTGCTAGGAATCTTCTTTTATGCCTCAGCCTGACTGGATGAGTTTTGGGGAAGTAAGCAGGCAGCCGCACAAGGATCCTGCGTCTGGCAGACAGGGCTAGTCCATTCTGCCTGGCAGTTTGCAGGGCCAGGCACTGCCTAGATGAACAGAGCCAGATGTACCAGTATGAGATTGCTGCTCCAGTTTTCCTTTGCCCTGCCACAACTTCTGTGTAATCCAAGAGTAAACTTGGGACCAGCTGTTGAAAGTGAGGAGGAGGAGAAGACATTTTGGGGTCTCTTCAAGAAACATTCTGTTGTCCCCCACCCCCGGGGAGGGACAGCTAGAGAAACTGCTAAAGGGAATGTTGGTGTCTGCAATTGAGTGTGACTTTTCCTGACCTTGGAGCATTCAGAGTCCCAATCAGAGTAGTAATAAATTAAGGGCTTATGGAGGAATAAATTCTCAGCCTTAATGAAGTTCTTTGCTGGGGGCCATAGGCAGGTCAGCAGGTCAGAATGACGCAGATTGGAGGCTCCTGTGTGTGGGCCAAGCTAGCTGGGAAGCCATCAGGCATGCGAGATCCCAAACTGTGCTCTCAGGTCACTGTTTTGGAGCTGTGGGGATAAAGCTGTTCAAGTGACAGGTAGCCAAAAATTCAGACTCTGTAGAAGACTGACTGCATGGTAGGTACAGCCACAGAGCCCTTCTAGAACTAGGTGTTTCTAGAAGCTAATTTGGGAAAAACAAGAAGAAACCCCAAATGAGACTTAAGAGAGATAGTTCAACTGTGTAGAAGGCCTACAGTGCTGAGTCTGAATTGCACTCAGCTGCTGAGCGGGGTCAGAGGTGAAAGGACTGTCATCCAGGAGCAGAGCAGTACCCATGGGGCACTGGACAGTTTAGGCTGGCACCCAGACCCAGAGCACCATGTAAAAATTAGGAGAGGTAGGGCACAGGCACAGCACAGACATGAGGTCAGAAACAGTGAGAAGGGAACAGCCTGATGGTCTGCTGTATATATGGTGCAGAAACACTGGCTGGGCTGGTCTTGAACAGGAGGCTGCTGAACTTGAGCTAAAACTAGAACCCAGGCCTCCAAACTCCAAATGCTGAGTTCTTCACCTCTTACCCTATTCTCTGCACTACCTGGGCCTGAGGCCCAGCTCTTGACATGGTCCACAGGTGGGGGGGGGGGTAGCACTCTGTGAGGTGTGGGTTGCCAGAGCCAGAGGGAATGTCTCCTTTCTTCTCATCTCCCTGCCCCCATGGTGTAGTGCCCAGCCTGGGCTTTTCCTTTAAATATGTCTTACAGCTGTCTGAACTCTGAAATTTCTTTCACTCCTTCCCTTGCCTTGTTAACATGTGTTGCCTTTGGGGTAATCAGGGAAAAAATATTATGTCCTTTTACAATTACCGGGTTTTGGAATATTAAAATGTCTCGCTGCATCGGCACTGTTATTTTGATTGGTATTCTAACCTTTGACTAGCCCATAAAGCGCGCCGCTCCTGAAGCCAATATTGCAGGACTGAAATTTAATTCCGAAATGATTCCAGATAATAGGGAGACAGATAATATATGCATGAAGGATATTATGTTTGGACTAACTGCAGCAGGGCCAGGGCTGGGGAGCTGAATAATAGCCCAGAGTGAGTTATAATCTGTGGGACAGAAATGCCTTACTGTCAGGGCCAGGAGAGGAACTCTTAAATCAAAGGCACAGGAAAGGGTGTGATTGCAGGGTGCTTATTTTGACAGAAAGACTACTAGAGCCAAGAGGGTAGGTATTGAAGGCTTGGTCCCATCCTTTCTCTTGAGCAAGATGCCAAGGGCCTGGATCATCTAGCTCAGTGCAGTATCTCCATCTCATAGTTTCTGTCCCCTTCCCCCCCCCCCCACCCAACATCACAGATTTCTTGCTGCTTTTCAAGTATGCATGACTGCATCACTTTGCTTAGGCTGTTCCCTTCCATTATTTTTCCCCTTTCAGAGTATAGGGAAGACTCCTGTTCATCCTTCAGAACCCTTTTGTGTGACCCCTCTGTGACATCCCACCTCTGGTAGAGGAGTCAGTCGCTTCCTCCTTTGTATGGCTTCAAAACTTTGTTCTAAGCATAGACTATGTTCATACATTTATGTTTCCTACTACCCTATGAGGTCATTGAGATCTGTCTACAAGCTGTCTCTGGATTTTCAGTGCCCAACACTGGACGCTAACCTGCCTTAGGCATTGACCAGCATCTACTGAATCTATACAATGTCCAGGCCTATTTTGGCAAGATGTGTGTAGGATTTCTGTTTCTCGGACAAATGGGCTTAGAGAGATTTAGCTCTTTGCATTAAGGGAACATAGCCAAGAGAGATGAAGCTAGGACTTCAATTGAAGTCAAGCGTGCTCTTTTCCCCACACTGTGTGTCTTAGGTAGGCAAGGTCAAGGAGTTGGTGAGGGTAGGAAAGACAGAAATTCAATCCCCCCAGCTGCCCTGCCCAACAACACACTCCTTCCTCCCTCTTTTCTTCCCTCCCTCCCTTCCTTCTTCCCTACTTTCCTCCCTCTTTTCTCCCTCCCTCTTTCCCTCTCTTCCTCTCTTCCAGAAGCCTGTACTTGAATCCTCTTTGCTTCAGACTGCGCTTGTCCTTAGCATTCCTGCAACTATAGTCCTGGAAGGGATTGTGTCTTTTGTGCTGTAGTTGCCTTTGGACAGTTATCCATACCATCAAAGACTCTTTTCTATGGCCAGTTTATTGCCAAGTATCAGGTGATTTTCATGGGAGAACTCTTAGTGATGTCAGAGAGCTTGATGGACACCCTTTCCCTGTGAGGGCTTGGAACTGTGTTTAGGGTAGATGGTGGTAAAGAAGCACATGATGCAGCACAATGAAGGGGATTTTGGTTGGCTTGAAATAGATTAATTGCAATATTGTCTTTATAATCTTGGAAAGTAGTGTGGCTATGTTCACTTGGTGTCCATAATACACAGTCCATACTGGGCCTTGGGAAGGTGGGGGTACAGCTCACAGGCCAGAGAACACTGTGCAAGAAAAGAGAGCTTTGGAGCCCAGTGGGTCAGGCGAAGACTCTGACATCACTACCAATGAGCTGTATGAGCTGGAGCCTGTCTCTCTCCAGGCCCATAGAAAATGATGGATACTTGACCCATAGAACAAAGACTGTGGAGTCCCGGAAGCCTGGCTTAGGATTTTGGCTCTATGCTTACTAATTATGGAGTTTTTGAAGAGTCACATAACTTTGAGCCTCAGAATCTTATCTAAAACAAGACATGTGGGGCTGGAGAGATGGCTTAGTAGTTAAGGTTCTTGCCTGTGAAGCCTAAGGACCCAGGTTCAATTCTCCAGTATCCATGTAAGCCAGGTGTACATGGTGGCACATGCATCTGGAATTCGTTTGCAGTGGCTAGAGGCCCTGGCATGTCCATTCTCTCTCTTTCTATCTGCCTCTTTCTCTCAAATAAATTAAATTAAACTGAAAATTAAAAACAATATATCTAAAACAAGAAATGTAATACCCTCATCCTAGAGTTGCCCTGAGGATGAGGCAAGAGCATTATGTGCCAACCCTTCCCTTGTCCTGGTACTGACCCTCAGAGATGAGTAGGCTCCAAGGAGAAGAGCTTGAGGTAAGAGTGAGGAATCTTTGGGCAGGAGCTAGGAGTAAGTTCCTGTCAGAGTTAATGTGAGCATGGGGAAGGTGAGCTTAATGCTATTCTCCCAGTTTTGCCTGCCCTCAGCCCTGATGAGGCTGCCTGGCTACCCAGTGGATCACAGAGTCATACACACCTCCTGGCTCTGTCACATACTTGTCACAGGATACTTAACCTTCTCTGACCCTTAGTTTCCTTATCTGTAACGTTATCTGGAGAAAATGAGAAACTAATGAAAACATATGCAGTTCTAAGTGTTGCCAATGGACTAAGTTCCCACACCCTCTCTACAAGTTTGATGATCAGCCGTTGTATGGATGGGAAGCTGAGCAGAGGTTGGGTGCCTTTCACTTGGTGCAGCAGATATCAGAATGTTGGTGGTAGACTCCAGAGTCTGTGCTCTTAAGATTTCATGTTGCCGCCAGGGAAAAGGAGAGAAGAGTTGTTTCTATTTGAGGTGTGGGAGATAAAATCAAGAAAGGTTCCAGCTAGGTGAACCTTGGGTTGAGTTTTGACTCCTTTTTCAGGAGGTAGCATGGAAGGGGCATCCAGGCAGAGGGAGCTGTGGAACAAGGCCTGAAGTGGTGATGCAGCTTGCTGGATTGAGGTACTTGAGGCAGTGTTTTTCAGGTTTATAAGCTGCTGGTGTGGACTCAGCAGGCATACCTTTTACTAGAAGAAAAACAGAGGAAGGGCAATAAGAAGCCATTGTCCAGTGTCTAGAGTGAAACCAACTAAGCTACCTCCTGAGAGGGGCGCAGTAGCTCTAGAAATCTGTCATATTTATGCCCATGCAGGGGGAGAAAGAACTTGTGGATCAGGGACAGGGAAGCTGCTTAACTGTCTGCCTTGCAGTTTATCAGCTGTGGATGCCTTTGAGACTGCTGAGCAGAAGGTCCTGCATCTTTCCAGTGAAGTGTGGGAGTTAGTGTGAGAGAAGTCCTTTAGAGCATGTTAGTAAAGCTCTTAGAAGGGTGTATAACCCTTTGTAGAGTGGACAGCTTGACACACAGTCCACTAGGAACGAGCCCACCTTAGTCTATATCCCTGGTGGGTGTAGCCACAGGGGAAGAGTGAGAGAGGGAATCAGCTGAGGGAAGCAGGGGTCTTTCTTCCTCTGAGTTCTCCTATAGCCTCTGTAGTGCCCTTTGTGGCAAGTCTGCATCCCAGGTCTGCTTCTTAGCCCTGGTCCCACTTTGAGCCACCTTCATCTTGCTTATGTTCTTAAGTGCATTCTGGATTTGTTGTGTAGTACAAACAAGTGGAGCTCTGCTTGGGGCCACTCTGACATAGAGCCTGTGCTCTAACCCTCAGTGCCAGTTACTAGGGCCCAGCATAACCTAGAGTCCATATGTCTTGGTTTTGTGTGCCCTAGTCTGTTCCTTTGAGCCCACGTGAGGAAAGGGACTAGCTTGTATTTCCTCTCCCTCCAGAGCTAAGAGGCAGTGTGGCTTTCAGGAGTTGCTAGACACACACATATTGTGAGAGAGCTACTCTGGACCCTGAAAACTGGGAGTCACTACAGGAAAGTAGAGGCTAGGTAGGACAGGAAGACTTCCTTGAAGACGGGAGGCACAGCCTGTCACACTGTCCAGTAGGCTACCCTGCTGAGATAGACTTGAGCATGCTATTGATATTAGAAATACCAGCATGGATGCATTGAGCTACAGTTAGCACCAGCCTCAGTGTTAAACACTGTGCATACATCACTTTAATCCTCACAGCTACTGGAGCTTGTCTATATCTTATAGGTGCTGAAGCAGAAACTTGGGTTAAGAAGCCTGCCTGAGGCCACATGACCAGGAGGGTATAAAAGGGTATAAATCCAGGTTCTCTCCTTCCAGAACTGCTCTGTCATTTGCCTGGTAGCAGATGCTACCTGAAAGCAGTGCCTATAGTCTGGCCTGATTTGAGCTGGAGACAAACACAGCCCCCAACATTCGATATAAAAGTCATTGACTAGTTTAATGGGGGAACTGAGTGTGTAAGAGGATGTGCCCATGTGTACATGCATGACTGAATGTGTTTAGAGGAGTGTGTTTCCCCATGGGAGGAGGTTTGTGCAGGCCTGAGTACATCTTTGTGTATTCTGAAGTGTGCCTATGGCCACACAAGAAAATACTGAATGGGATGTGTGGTCTGGCTGCAGGCACTGGAAGTGGGCACATGAGGCCTTTGTCTGTAGAGGGCAGCATGGTGCAAGACAAAGAAGCCTGGATGAACTTGAAAGTAAAGACATGGCTCTGGTGTGGGATCACTTGTCCTTCCTGAGGCTTCAGTTTCCTCATCCAACAAATAAAGGAGTTGAATGCGGTAATCTCTTCTCATGGCTTCTACCTTTGCCAACCTGAGATCACCCATGGTACCATAGGTTCCTCTTCTTGCTCTAGCAAAGAGAGAGGATGATGGAAAGAAGGTCAGAGAAGACCTTCTGTCACCCTTACCTACTTTTGTGTGTGTGTGTGTGTGTGTGTGTGTGTGTGTGTGTGTGTGGTTTTTTTGAGGTAGGATCTTGCTCTAGACCAGGCTGACCTGGAATTCACTATGTAGTCTCAGGGTGGTCTCGAACTCACAGCAACCTCTGCCTCCCAAGTGCTGGGATTAAAGGCATGCACCACCACACCCTGGCTTACCCTTACCTAGTTTGGAATTTACCTACTTTGTCCAGAAGAAGCAGGACATAGCCAGACATCAGGTCAAGAGCTAAGAACAAAGCTTCTATGGAGGAGTTTAGATAGCTGGCACTTGTCACAATTTGGGTTGGCTTTTAGTGCAGCAGAGAGCCATTAAGATTTAAAGTTCACCAGGAAAATAGCAGGTGGTAGGAGAAGCTTGTTGTCCCCTTGCTTCTTTAGGGGACAGAAAGGACAGGGCTTTCATTGCCCTAAAGGCAGAGAGCAGCCTGGGCCCTCTTCAGACTTTTTTCTTTTTTAATATTATATTTTTATTTATTTATTTGAGAGAGGGAAAGAGGGAGAGAGAGAGAGGGAGAGACAGAGAGAGGGAGCGAGTGAGCGAGCTTGCAAGCCAGGGCTTCTAGCTAGCCACTGCAAAAGAACTCCAGATGCATGCGCCCCCTTGTGGATCTGGCTTACATGGGTATTGGGGAACTGAACCGACATCCTTTGGCTTTGCAGGCAAGTGTCTTAACTGCTATACCATCTCTCTAGCCCCCTCCTCAGACTTTTGATCCCCTCTGTGACTTGTCTTAGCAGATGCAAGTAGTGGTCAGGTAGAGACCAGGAATGATAGTTTGCTGTGTGGCGTGTTCACCTGGACTTTGCTGGCTTATCCCCTGGTCTTTCTATGAGCAGAGTTGTCCTGCTGTCACTTGTCTCAGGGAGGGTGATTTTTAGCTTGAGGCCTGATCTGATTGACTCCTAGAGATGGGACCTGTGTGGCTTTCTCAGTCTGCAAGTGGGGTTTTAGCAGGGTTTTGTCCCATTGGTTAGCCTTCAGTTCTCTGTGAATTCTGGCTGGGTCCTTAGAGAAGAATGGGAGTGTGTGTGTGTAGACTCAGCATAATGCCTTCAGCTCCATGAGAACTTCTGTGTCTGGGTTCGACTAGCAACTAGCCCTGGGATAACAGGTGGGCTCTGCTTTGTTTGGGCAGAGACACCCATATTTGCAGCCATTAGCTTCTTCCTGAAACACTGTGTGTCAGGACATCTGGACTCAGGCATTAGGCCTGGTATCCCCTTGCATAGAGTTCCTGGTCGAGTCAGGAAGATAAGTGAGTGTAATAATATAGACACAGAGGAGGACAGGCAGTAGAAGTGGTAAGTACAATGACGGAGTTTCTATATCAGGTCTGTATACATCATCTGTTTTTTTTTTTTTTAATCTTTTTATTTATTTGAGAGGGGAGGGGAGAATAGGCTTGCCAGAGTCTCTTGTACTGCAGTCGAATCCCAGATATGTGTACCACTTTGTGCATCTGGCTTCACATATGTACTGGGAAATCAAACCCAAACTGCAAAGCTTTGTAAGCAAGTACCTTTAACCACTGAGCCACCTCTCCAGCCTCCATTGTCTGTTTTAAACACTTATTTACTTACTCATGCTTTTCTTTTTTCTCTTTTCAATTAATTTATTTTTATAAAAATGACATTCTCATGGTCACACAGCTGTTTAAAAGGATTGGTTGATTTGATTGATGGATTTTATATGATTTGATTGAGTTTACATGTATGTGTGGTGTACACATATATATGCATACTCACATATGTATGGTCCATGTGCATACTATGCATGTCTCTGGAGGCCAGAGGTTGATATCACTCTTTATTTATTGAGACAGGGTATCTCACAGAACTCAGAGCTCATTGATTTGGCTAGTCTAGCTAGCCAGTTTGTCTGGAGGTTCTTACTGTCTGCACCTCCTGAGGGCTGGGATTACAGGCATTCACCACCACATCGTGCATTTATATGGGTCCTCACACTTGTACAACAAGCACTTTACCAATAGAGCCATCTCCCCAGCCCCAGCTAGCTTATTTTATTTATTTATTTATTTGAGAAAAGAGAGAAAATAGGTGCCTCAGGGCCTCTAGTCATTGCAAACGAACTCCAGGTGTGTGCACCACCTTGTGCATCTGCCTTTTTATGTGGGTACTGGGGAATTGAACCTGGGTCCTTTGACTTTGCCGACAAGTGCCTTAACTGCTAAGCCCCCTTCCAGCCGCCCTCTAGCTAGTTTATTGCTGATGTAGTTCTTTACTGGGTCAAAATTTCCAAGAGACAGAATCAGTATAGAGCTACCCTGTTGTGCTAGTCCCTGCTTTTGCCTGTGGTGGCTTCTTCAAAAGCCCTCTTGAGACCCTAGGTTGTCCTGTTTGGGAAAGAAGAGTGGTCCTCCTGGGTAGATGAGGCCCTGGCTAGCTGCTTTAGAAATGTGGTGAACAGGCATATTTGTTAGTGTGCACAGGTATAAGCCATTGTTGCATACATTAACTGTTAGAACTCTGTCCCTAGCATCATGATTAGTCTTATGGTGCTAGGCCAGGGCTTGGCACCTACTTGCTTTCAAGCAGGCAGGCAGGCAGGCTGTAGGCAGATCCCAGAGCAGGCCTGGGGCCTCCCCAGTGGAGTGTTTGCTGTGCCTAATTACCCGGCAGTTGTTTAACTATGCAAGCTGCATGCCTGCCTTTATTGCTCTGTGATTGCTGAGCTGCCTATGGGGAGTGTCATAAAAAGATATAAAATGCCCATTATCTGTCTGACGCCCTCCTCCTGGACTGTGGGTGTTTGTGTTTTATTTTATTTTTATGGCTCGAGGGAAGCTCTGCAGGAAGAGACAGGAGGGGGAGGCCCTGTAGGAATTGGGGGTTGGGAGACTAAGGAGCCCCTTCGTGCCATGCTCCGAAAGGCTATCCTAACCAAAGGAGAAATAGGGAAATGACATCTCCAGAGTCAGGACAGAGTGCTGAGGAAATAAGGCCCAGATTTCCCTCCTTCTGTCCATCTGCGAGTCTTGTACCTCACTTAGGTTTCCACCTTACCTATGCTGGTTTACTCCTTGTAGGCCCACTGCCTTGAGTGCAGGACATTCCACATCAGTTTTGGGGATGGGTTGTGGGAATGATCTCTCATTGCCAAGCTTTATGACTTAAATTGTCTTTCTAGAGCATCATGGCTGGCTTTGGGGCAAAGATTATGGGCACTGCCACCCAACTCCTGCCGAAACCTTTTATCCCTACAGCTTCGGCTTCCATTTCCTGCCAGTCAGTGATGTGTTAGGCTGAGCCTATGCAAAAATTCGCTGGGTCTTAAGAAGCCTAGACCAGAAGAAGGAAAGGGCTTACTTCAGATTGAACACCGGCCCTATGCCAAACTTAGAACCTCTGTTATGTCTGAGGCCAGAGATCTTACCCTTGGAGAACTCACACTATATAACTAGAGTGCTAAGGTTCATGACATGTTCCGTAAGTTTGTCAGGTGAGACTGAGTTCTACACAGTCATTCATTCACCCATACTATTGAGTACCTACTGAGTCAGGAACTCCACCAAGCACTGAGGAGAAAAAGAAAGAGCAAAACAGACAAATCCACCAGGCATGGTGGCATACACCTTTAATCCCAGCACTCCAGAGGCTGAAGTAGGAGGATCACTATGAGTTCAAGGCCAGTTTGAGACTACATAGTGAATTTCAGGTTAGCCTGGGCTAGAGTGAGACTCTACCTTGACACCCCCCCCCCCCACAGCCCACCAAATAGACAAAATCCTAGCCCTTGCTACTCATGTAAGAGTTTATTGCAGGAAGGGCTAATGGATTTCAACTCTGTATATTGTAACCCCAAAACCATGGCCTTTCAACTACAACATGTTGTTTCTCATGCTTGAGCCATCAAATCCCAAACTATGGAATACTAACGTTTTCTACTTTAAAATCTTGATTTCTCTCAAAGGAGATATAAATTCTCTAGAAAGCACCTGTCAGCTACACCAAGATAACCCTATATGGGATACTTCCAAGCCTTGCTTACATTCCTTCTGTTTGCCTGGAAAGGCATTTGCTGCATTCCTGCCTAGTGAACTCTTAAGACTTAACTCCTCTTCTATCCTTTGTAAAACCTTTGGTTTCCCAGTGCACCTTCCACCTTCTTGACACTTATTTAAAAAAAATTTTTTTTTAATTTATTTGAGAGAGAGAGAGAGAGAGAAAGGAGGGTGCACCAGGGCCTCCAGCCACTGCATACAGACTCCAGACGCATGCACCACATTATGCTTCTGGCTTATGTGGGTCCTGGGGAATTGAACCTGGGTCCTTTGGCTTTGTAGGCAAGTGTCTTAACCTCTAAGCCATTCCTCTAGCCCTTGACAGTTAGTTTGAGTGCCTTTGGAGTGCTAGGCATTGTGCTGGGGTCTTGCTTGACTGTTCACTACTGATGAGTCTGCTGTGGGCTTCTTATACTTTGATCATAGTATACATTTTAAAAATAATTTTACTGAGATATATAATTTATATTCCATATAGTTCACTCATTTAAGTTGTAGAGTTTGTTTAGTATGTTCACAGAATTGTACAGTCATTATCACATCTAAGTTAGAATACCTTTATCTTCTTTTAAGGAAACTCCATTAATTAACAGCCACTTGATATTTCTCCCTCAAATACTCTAGCCCTAAGCAACTACTAATCAACCTTCTGTCTCTGTGGATTGGTTTATTCTGGCATGCTGGGAATTTTGTGTATGTGGTCTTCTATGACTACCTTCTTTCACTCCTCAAATGGGCATGCCAGGGCCTCCAGCCACTGCAAACAAACTGCAGATGCATGTGCCCCTTGTCCATCTGGCTTACCTGGGTCCTTTGGCTTCATAAGCAAATGCCTGAACTGCTAAGCCATCTCTCCAGCCCCCAGGGTTCATTCTTGTTGTGCCATGTATCAATCAATCAGCTCCCATTTCTTTTTATTGCTGACTAATATTCCTTTGTATCACATTTTCCTTTTTTCCTCCCTTCCTCCTTCCCTCTCTGCCTTCCCTCCCTTCCTTCTGAGATAGGATCTCACTTAGCCCAGGCCAGCCTGAAACTTGTGGTGATCTCCTGCCTCAGTCACCTGAGTGCTAAGGTTATAGGCCTGTGCCACTACACCTGGCTCACATTTTCTTTATTTGTTCATCAGCCAATGAACATTTAGATCTTTTCTGCTCTTTGGCCCTTACAGGTAATTGTGCTAAGAACATTCATAAACAAGTTTGCTTTGTTGCTTTTTTCTTTTTTTAAATATTTGTCTCTTTTTCTTAGTAGTAGATTGTAAGCCCCATGAGAGTGGAGTCAGTTCCATATTGTCACTGCTGTATCCTCACCATTTATCTCAGTAAATGTTAGTGAATAAAAACTTGCATTCCAGGATGTGGTGGCACATGCCTGTTATCTCAGCAGTTGGGAGTCTGAGGTAGGAGATGGCAAATTTGAAGCCAACCTGGACAAACATAGTAAGACTGTCTGCAGAAGCAGAGAGAGAAAGAGGGAATGCTAATTCTCTTTTCCCCCAGGATGTAATAATAGCAAATTGTTGGAACCTATTTAATCCCACAGCCCACTTACTTGAAGTATAACTATACATAGAATTGCCACCATGCTGGAGCTTTAAGTCCATTCATCAGTATCCTGGACCAAGGCATTTTTGTTGCTCCACTGGCCTCTTGAGAATAAATTCTTGCCCAACAAAGCTGATGTGAGAAACTTCTCTCATTTGCCACCAGGTGGTAGGTATGGCCTCTAGCTAACTGGACACTTACTCTTCCTCTCCTCACCTCTTCTGAGGGGCTCTGGGTTGTTTTATACATGAAGGGCTAGATCTATGGGAGGACCTTAGAGGGACAGAATGCTAGGCTGGATGGCCTCCTGGCTCAAGGCCAGGCTTACTTGTAGTTGCCCCAGATAACCCTGTGTCCAAAGAGAAGAGGCTGCTCTGGCCATCCCATTCAGTAGCCAGTGCAAACCAGCTTCATGGAAGAAAAGGGACTTTGAAGACCACTGGCTTCTGAGAGATTAGTAAAGCCAGTATTTCTCTTTTCTTTGTACTTACCCTAATAGTTGAGCCTATAATTAGAATTAGGCTTTATTAGGCTAATTAGGAGGTACTAATGATGGCAGGAGGGCATGTGGAGATGCATCAGGGCAGTGGGCAGTAAATCTAGGGTTTTAATAGGTTTGTTCCATAATCAGATGCTTTGGAAGGTGTACTAGGCCCCCTCCCCTTCCTTATATTCCCACCACTCCTTGAAGTGGCCTTCACACGTTGCGTCCTTGTCCTCCTGCCGGCAGTAACAGCAGTGACGTTGGGATGGGGTGGGGGCTCAAGAAGGAGGGAGGAGACCCCACCCGGAGCTTCATTGCCTATGCACGCGCCGTCCAGCCTGGCGGCATGATTATCTTGCTGAGAAATCCGTCCAGGCGCAGGGCTGCTGATAGCAATCATTGATTAAGAGGGTAATTGTCCTGAAAATTCAGATTGATCAGAAGGCAGAAATGATAACTTGTGTAACTGTGTTTAAAGCCACGTCCTGTCAATAGAAGAGACTGAGATGTATCACTCCAAGAGGGGGGCAGAACAGATGGGTGTGTGCGGGCGGGTAGGTGCTGCCATCCTTCTCTCAGGGCTGAGCAGGATGTTTCTTGTCAGTAACCTGGAGTATTGGAGATTCAATCACTTTTATCTCCCCCTCTCTCTCAATCCAAATGCCTTTTCATATTAGGAAATTAGAATTGGCCCTGCTCATGCAAGATTTATTAGCTCTGCTGAGCAGTCGCACTGAAGAGTAAATGATTTTGCTTTGCTGGAGGTTTTTACACATTAGGCCCCAACTTCTTCCTTGCTCTGTGTCACTGGCTGCCTAGAGGAGTGAGTTCTAGAACCAGTTAGTCAGAGAGTAAGGGGAAAGCAATGCTAGGGTCTGGTATCTTGATCTTCTAGAGACACTTTAGTGTCTGACTGACATCCTTCTCTTTGATCCCCCAACAGACCCCTTTCTGGGATCTAGGGCTGTTTCTTTAATGGAAGAGCAAAGACCCCTGAAGAGATGAGGTTTGTCCTTCAGACTTACATGACCTAGTGGGGTCATTTACCTTGGAAGGAGGGATTTAAAGAAGCCTAGTTGACTTGGAGAAAGCCAGGGGAGGACCAAAAGGGCATGTTAGGTAAGGACTGGCTGTAGAGGCAGATGATAGAACTCTGTGTGATTTTCCTAGGCTTGTCCACTTGTCAGAGGTGGGGCTGCAAGGGATGCAAAGTATCTTTCTGAATCTGGGGAAGCTGACCAGGAAGTGGTCCAATTGCTTAGATACAGGAGGGTAACAGGGTTCAGTCTGGCTGATGGTATGGCTTAGAGAAGAAAGGGCCTGGGGCCATGTTCCTGGAACCCTGCTGTGATCTTAGATTTGGAGGAAGTGTGGCCCATTGTGGTCAGTTAGACTAAGCAGGGTACCAGTAGATTAGGTTGGGCATAGGGAGGATTAGTCCCTGTCACCAAGACTGTATAATTCTCTCTCCTTGCTGTTTCTCCCCAGATCTCCTAACTCCTTGGGACACTTGGCCCGTGGAGGAACATGTTACTGCCACCTTCCTGTTGTGATCTGATTCGAGAGGCTTGGTGGAAGAAAAGCACAGGGCGAGGGAAGGTTTTTTGTCAAGGGATCCTAAAGACTAATCTCGGTCTGCTTCAACCTCCTTTCCCCTTGTGAATTTTTTCCTTTACTGGGCCCTGTGAAGCTGTCTTTTCTCTAAGCTTTCAAGTTATTTCCCCAAGTGGAGATGTAACTGGGCAAACTTGAGAATTAGATTGGACTTGGGCTAAAAGTGATAAGGTCCCTAGGAATGAATGGTGCATGGAGATTGCAGCCATTTTGGCCCAAAAGAAGAGGTGTGTTGGAAGCCGGGCGTGGTGGCACAGGCCTTTGATCCCAGCACTCAGAGGAAGGAGGATCACTGTGAGTTCAAGGCCACCCTGAGGCTACATAGTGAATTCCAGGTCAGCCTAAGCAAGAGTGAGACCCTACCACAAAAACCAAAAAACAAAACAAAACAAAACAAAAAAAGAGAAGAGTAGTGTTGGGAGACAGGCAGCAGAGGGCAGAAAGAGGCTCTGGAAAGTGTAAGAATTCTTTAGATAGGGGATCTGGGATGTTGTTGGTAGAGTGCTTTCCTAGCATGCACAATGCTCTGGGTTTGATCTCCATCACCCTATAAACTTGACATGGTGACACATCTGTACCAGCACTCAGCAGGTGGAGGCAGGAGGATCAGAAATTCAAGGTCATTCTCAGCTACATAGGGAGCTCAAAGTCAGCCCAGGGATACATGAGATGTTATCTCAAAAAAAAAAAAAAAAAAAAAAAAGTGGGGAGGGGATATGAAGGAGAATGGAATTTCAAAGGGGAAAGTGGGGGGAGGGAGGGTATTACCATGGGATATTTTTTATAATCATGGAAGATGTTAATAAAAATTGAGAAAAAAAATAAATAAAAACTAATTTACAGAGCCGGGCGTGGTGGCGCACGCCTTTAATCCCAGCACTCGGGAGGCAGAGGTAGGAGGATCACTGAGAGTTCGAGGCCACCCTGAGACTACAGAGTGAATTCCAGGTCAGCCTGAGCTAGAGTGAGACCCTACCTCGAAAAACCAAAAAAAAAAAAAAAAAAAAAAAAAAAAAAAACTAATTTACAAAAAAAAAAAATCTGGCTGGAGAGGTAGCTTAGCGGTATTTTGCCTGCAAAGCCAAAGGACCCAGGTTCAATTCACCAGGATCCATGTAAGCCAGATAGATGCACAAGGTGGCATATGTGTCTGGAGTTTGTTTGCAATGGCTGGAGGCCCTGGCATGCCCATTCTCTCTATATATCTGCCTCTTTCTCCCTCTCTCTCTTTCTCAAATAAAATTAAATTTAAATTAAAAAAAACTAGACAGGACCTAGTGGACCACCACCGTTACCTAAGTGGACCACCAGCTTTCTACTAAGGGTGGGCTTCAGAGCATTCCTATCTACCACCACCAGGCATGCTGTCCTTGGAAAAGCCTTGACTCTCGGAAGGCTCCTCCCATGAAGCTGAATTGAGAAGGCTAGAATAGGGCTCCGTTCTGCGTGCACCAAACCCTTCCTTGCCCTTTTTTTTTTCAGGGGCGCCGGGGGGAGGGGTTCAAGGTAGGGTCTCACTCTAGCCCAGGCTGACCTGGAATCCACTGTGTAGGCTCAGGGTGGCCTTGAACTCATAGTGACCTTCCAACCTCTGCCTCTTAAGTGCTGGGATTAAAGGCGTGCACCACCATGCCTGGCCCCTTCCCTGCCCTTCTGCCTGCGATGAATATACTAAGAGATGGTGTGGTCCAGGAAGCTAGCTGCAGTCCTCCTCTGACTCTGATGGACTATGAAAGCAGTGGATGCACAGGACCACTGGGGCTTCCTGATATTGTGGTGTACTTTTGCTTCTGCCTCTAAGCCAGGCCAGCTGGCAGCCAAGGAATACTTTGTAGTTCAGAGGGAGGGTCAAGCCATGTTTGTCTAGGGCTAATTTGGGCAAAGAAAGGAAAGACTGTAAGTACTGTGGGCAACTTGTGCATGTGAATAGACAAATGAGAAGACAGACCTTCCCCTGCCCCAAGTGGAGTGAGAGAAACAATTACTACAGAGCCCAGAAGAGGGAGTGGCTGAATTCCTCTTGAAGAGCTCAGGTGGTATCCAGGAAGAGCCCCTCAGTGGAGTCTGTGCAGAGCAAGGAAGTGTACTGTGAAGACTAGTGTGGGTGATCACTTCCAGGCAGAGGAGAACAAGACGGCCAGAAATCAGTTGTGTCAGTTGTGTTAGGGTAGGACTAGGTCCCAGTGAGTTTATTGACCCTGTCATACTTCATCATAATTTGGAGATGTGGTCCATACCTCTTTTTTTTTTTTTTCTTTCAGTTTTTCGAGGTAGGGTCTCACTCTAGCTCAGGCTGACCTGGAATTCACTATGTAGTCCCAGGTTGGCCTGGAACTCATGATGATCCTCCTACCTCTGCCTCCCAAGTGCTGAGATTAAAGGATGCCATGCAAACTAGGGCTGTCTGCTTCCACTAGCCGGCTAAACTCTGAGAGCTAGGGATTCTGCACTGGATTACCTGGAGCCATTAGGTGGCAAGATTGTGTAAAGACAGTGCCTTAGGGATTCGACTCCAGGCTTCCCTCTGTTCTCTTCCTTTTCTGATTCTGCCAAGATAGCAAAGAAGGGCTTCCTCAGGGCAGGGTCACTGATGAAGCTTCAGGCAAGCCGGCAGCCCCTTTGCTTAAGTCGTTCTTGGCCCATCCTGTGCCCAGACCCAGCCTTCTGGAAGGGCCAAGCTGGTTCTCTGGGCCTGGTCAGGAGGCTGAGGGGAGAGCAGGAAGCCAGAAGACTCATTTTCACTAGAATTTGACCTAATGCAGGATTGGAAGGGAAGAAAAGAATTTGAACAAAAGTGCAGGCAGGAAGGAGCTGTTAACGAGCCTTTCTTTCTCTTTGGGGACAGAGCTAAGCATAGCAGGGTGCAGCTGCCAGCTCTCCTCTGAGCGGCTCTCCTCAGAGCAGCTCTCTGAGGTAGCTGCAGTCTCTGGCCGCCGCCTGCTCACGCTCGCTCTCTTTTTTCTCTCTCCTCTTTCTCGGCTCTCTCTATTATGGGGACTTGCTCCAGCTCTTTCTCTCTCTTCTGTCTCTCCTTTTGTTCTCTCTTTGTCTATTTATCACACTGTGAAGGTTGAAAGAGATGTTATTAATCTGGGAGAATGAAGGCAGGATTAGTGGTATGAATCGGATTTTGAGAGGTGTAATGATAGAAAGACTCGCTCGGCTGGCGGTCTGCGTGAGCTTGATAAATGGGGAGCACTCCAGACTGACTCTCGCCTTCCTCCGCGCTGTGCGCCCTGCCCGCTGGGGCGTGCCGCGCTCTCAGATCTGCCAGCCGGCCCACCCGCTCCTACCTGAACCGGAGCAAAAAGCCAAGGGTAAAGCAGACACAAATATCTCCCATTGCACTTGGAGACATCATTGGTTTTAGCACCCTTTTCAAGTGGAGGCCTGTTGAGCTCCCAGACTGTGGGCAGCAGGAAGGGGACCTAGACTTCAGACTGGAACAGCATCAGCCTGCTTCTGGGGCCTGTGTAGAGCTTTCTCCTGTTTCTGAAATGGCAGTCAGAGGTCAGAGAGACCCTAGACCAACCAAGTGAGAGTAGCAGGCTGTATGTGACACATGATTAACTGAAAGTGCTGTGAGGGGGATTGGGTGGGGCGGTCAAAGAGGGTTATGGGAAAAGGGAAAAGCTCACAAAGTGAGGTAAGGATCAGGAAGACAATCAAGAAATTAAGTAAGCAAGGCCCTCATTTCCAGTGAGGAAACTGAAATCTGAGGAGTTGCCATTTCCTGAAGCAATTTTCTATTCATGTCCTCCTCCCACCCCTGCTTTATTTATTTATTTATTTATTTATTTATTTGAGAGTGACAGACAGACACAGAGAGAAAGAGGCAGATAGAGAGAGAGAGAATGGGCGCGCCAGGGCTTCCAGCCACTGCAAACGAACTCCAGACGCGTGCGCCCCCTTGTGCATCTGGCTAACGTGGGTCCTGGGGAATCGAGCCTCGAACCGGGGTCCTTAGGCTTCACAGGCAAGTGCTTAACCGCTAAGCCATCTCTCCAGCCCCCACCCCTGCTTTTTAAATGGTACTAGGTTCAAACCCAGAGCTTTATGCATGCTAGGTAAGTGTTTTGCCACCAGGAACCTCCCGAGTCCTATTTGTGTCAGAATCTTGCTGTGTTGTTTAGACTGGCCTCCAATCAGTGATCCTTCTTCTTTAGCTACCTAAGTAGCTGGGGTCCCAGGAGGTTCTAAAAGTTCTGTGTCAAACGTCCTGGGACTGTACAGTGAATCTCTCTCTTCATCACTTCTGTGGCTTTGATCACATCTTTTCAGTCTTTCACTTTGTCGCCAGATCCCAGTTTAGGTTCACTGCTACTTGATCTCCAGCCTCTTCCCAGGAGCCTTGGCTCAAGTCTCCTCACAGACCTGCCACTGCTCAGTCTGCAGTGTGTGTGGGGTCTGCTGTCTGAGCCCACTATCCTCTGCTTGTGTGGCAAGGCAAGGAGCAGGAAGCAGTACACCTGGTTTGGGGCTCCACCTATTCTCCTTTGGATCCCTGCTGTGGTTTTCTCTACTTACTTGTTACTGCAGCTATTGAATACTTCTTGGTTTCTGTTTCTGTGTCCCTCAGACAACCATAAGTCTTGTGAGGGCAGGGTCTACATGTAATTCCATTTGAGTTGCCTTCAGAGATTGTATGACTATTCAGAGTGAATGCTCATGCATTTTCTTCCTCTTCTGTGTAAAAAATGGTCTTGGTTCTGTATTATTATTTTTTTTTTTTTTAGGCATAGCTGCCCTTAGGAATGGGAGGAGTAGATATGCAAAGCAGCTTAACATTTAATGTTGGTAGAACACTCCAAGATTGCATGGTGTGATAGGGGGAGGCCTTTAAGTGTCTTTAGGAAGGGGTACAAAGCTCTTATGGTGTTTTCTGAGGCCGCATGTGCTGCATCCCTGTGTCCTCATCAGCTACATTTCACACTTGCACTCTGTGCTCCAAGCTTTACACTGGCCTTAATTTTATTCCTTCTAGGTGCTGAGGCGTATTTGTCGCTAAGGCTTTAGCGAACTCACAGATGCTGCACCCTATCAATTAGTCAGTTTCTGCTTACCTTTCTTCAGGGAAGTAGTTCTCAATTAGGTCAACTCCTCTCTTCTGTTATAACAACTTACATTTCTTCTTTGAGCTCTTATTATAGCTGCAACTTAATTATCATTTATGCTGCTTTCTCCAGTAGACTGCAAGCTCTGAGGACAGTACTGTCCTTGTCGCTGTGTGCATTTATATAGCCTGGCAAGTAATAGGCTTTCAGTCGATGTTGTGAACTAGTCATTGTGACTCCAAAGCTTAGATTCTTTCATTCTGTTACACCTGGGAAATGCAGGGACTGGTATGGTGTATGTGCTCCAGAGAGAAGGTTCTATGGGTCCCAGTTCTGGAAGCCCAGACTCTTACCATCTCTCAGCCTTCTTTTGGGGGGGGGGGTGGGTGCTTCATTTGACTACATGGGCTTCTGTTCTTTTCAGTGATCTGAGCCACCTTAAGTTTCATCTGGCACTTAGCTGCTTTCTTAGGACTTTATTGTTTTACCCTAGACTAACTGAATTTCTTGCCTGTGTGGCATTCTACCTCGCTAGTATGTCTCACTGAAGGTCACGTGGATGCCTTCTCAGTGATCTGTCTCCAGCCTTCAGTTTCTCCTTTGGATCTCTTGGAGGATGTTGACCTTTGCTGCATTGCTTTCTAAGTGGGTTTTCTTTCTTTTCTTTTCTTTTCTTTTTTTTTTTTTTTGTTTTTTTTTTTTGGTTTTTCAAGGTAGGGTCTCACTGTAGCCAAGGCTAACCTGGAATTCACTATGTAGTCTCAGGGTGGCCTTGAACTCACGGCGATCCACCTACCTCTGCCTCCTGAGCTCTGGAATTAAAGGCGTGTGCCACCACGCCTGGCTGTAAGTGGGTTTTCATGTCTCTCTTAGCTCATGACTCTTTGGAGGTGCTAGCTTGGTCCTGTACATCTGTGTATCTCTAGGCAGGGCTTGGTATAGGGTATTTGCCTAAAAACTGTGTGCTACATGAGCAATCAAGACAAGAGGGAGGATCTAGGATGAGCATCCTTCTCTATTTTCCTGGGGAGAAAGAAAGTGAGGTGTGTAGTGTGTGCAAGAATGCACATACCTTTGTATCTGAAGGATGAGCAGATGGTGGTGTCATGTGCTCAGTAAAGGATTATATTTTAATTTGGAAAGCACTTTAGAAACTTAAAGTGCTTTGCTTAAGTGCTGACTGCTATTAGTGTCTCCTTTTTATTAAGAAAAAGGACATGGTTTTTGTCTTTTATCTTTAGGCTTGTCCAACTTCTGAGAGTCAAACTTAGCAAAATGCCTGCCCCTCACTGAGGACTAGTTACATGCCAGGTTCAAAGCTTTGGACTTGAAACACAAAATTCTGCTTTGCAGACTGGTTTTGACACCCCTGAGAGAATTAGCCCTAACAGCTCAGTACCAGAAAGGGGTTAGAAAAGACAGGGTCATTTGACATAGTTCAACCATAGTCCTCAGCCTCTCTCTCTCCATCTAGGCCTGGGTGGGAGGGTGTAAGAACTTTGACTGTTTGGAGGATAGGGGAACAACCTGGTGGTTATCAAAAACCTACTTATCATGTAACATGAAGGGCCAGACTGAGAGAGAGCAAGAGAGAGAGAAAAACTGGAAGGAATGACCCCAGGAAAAGTTGGGTTTGGGTTTGTTCTGCTATTGTCAGGGCTGATGGGACCAAAGGACAGAGACATCAACTGCTGGACTGGTGATGTAGAGGCCAGGTCAAAGAGAGACAATCTATGCAGCAGCAGGAGGAGGAATTGTGGTATGGGAGGCGGGACTTGCCTTGTGCCTTACCAAGCACCTGAGGGCCTTGCCGGTTGGAAGGAAAGGGAACACCTCTTCCATGGCAATGATTTGGTGCTGCCAGTGGCAGGAAGTCCAGAAGCCCCGCTGAGTTTTATGGTTGGGCTTCTCTGTGTGGCCTCTGCCCCAGGTTTGTCCTGAACAGCCACAAGATAGACATCCTGGTCTAAGTCTGGACTGTCTCTGTCAGTCCTGGATGCTGAGGGTTCTGCCTGTGGCTGAGGCAAAAGGAAGAAAAGGCTTTGGCCCAGTTTGCTAGTGTCCTATATTCTCCATCTTCTAATCTGGTTCTAATCTGGGGGAGCTAGGATGGGGGTGGGGGGCATACTACATTGAGCCTACTGCCTTAACTGAATTTCCATACCTCCTGTTGTTAATTATAGAGATGTAATAATGCGATTAGTGCACGATTAAAAAAAATCCCTGATATGATTACCATGGATTTAATATCACATGATATATCATTATATCCTTATGCAGTGACAGATGTAATTGAAATACACTTATTGGAGCCTGGGGTGGTGTTTCATTCAATCCCCAGCACCCCGGGGAGGAAAAGGCTGGCTAAAAAGAAGTGGTAGAAAAGGAAATTGTAACAAAAACAAAGAAAACTCACAATGTAGCTTTCATTCTGGGCAGCTGGCTCAGACTGACCTGCTGCCTTAGTCTGTAACAGTGCACATGCAGCTCCAGACAGGTCAGCCTCTGGCCAAGGCACCTTATCTTAGGAGCTTCTTATCTTGTTCTCGTCCCAGAAATCTCAGTGTCCCCAAGTCCCCTCTGACTCAGCAATCAAGCCAAGAGATCTGAGGACAGGAGGATTATTCCACCTGAAAATACTCAAAACCCTAATGTGATCAAGCTGAGCTGGCAGCTGTCCTCCCATCCTGGGACCCTAGAGTCTGAACCTGTGGCACAACCCCTGCCTTTGCTGTGGTGGTCCAGCATCCTAGAGACAGCTGTCTTCTTGTAGGCAGTGAGCAGTAAGGTTAAGTACACAGAGAGATCATTGTCCCACTTAAATTCTGTTGATTGAAAGAGACTCTAGAGCTCCTGAAGTGTTTTGGTTGCTAGAAAGCATAGTTCACCCAGCAAAAGCTACCAGCTGGGATTGGGAAGGATGGGTTCATGTTGCCTGATGTAAGAGCTCATCTTTTTGCTTCTACTGGTATGTTGGCCAAGCCTCTGCTGGGCCTGAGGAATGGGGTGGGAGTCCCCTCATGCTGAAGCATTCAGAAAAGGAGAAGGGGAACAGTTTTCTTAAAGTTAGCAGAGGGCCCAGTTCCAAGAATGGCTGTGGAAGATTCCTGTTCTGCTGAGCAGGAGTCAGAGCTCTGAAAACCAGGCCTTGTGCTTGGCAGAAGTGTGCCCAAAGAGATGTCTTTCCTTCTACCCTCCGTTCTCTTTCCTCCAGGGGAGATCATCCAGAGATGCCCTAATAGCATATTAGATTCTTAAACAAATCTAATATGCTATTCGGACTATGTGTGTATTTAAAGGCAAGATGAGTAACAAAAGACTTTAAAGGAAGTTTTTCAAACATATTTTATTACTTATTTACTTATTTGCAAGAAGACACAGAGAGAGAGAGAGAGAGAGAGAGAGAGAGAGAGAGAGAATGGGCACTAACCACTGAAAACAAACTCCAGACACATGTGCTACTTTGTGTATCTGGCTTTGCATGGGTACTGGGGAATCAAACCTGGGTCATTAGGCTTTGCAGGTAAGTGCCTTAACCACTGAGTCATCTCTCCAGCCCTAAAGGAACTATTTTTTTTTTTTTTTCGAGATAGGGTCTTACTCTAGCCCAGGCTGACCTGGAATTCACTATGTAGTCTCAGGGTGGCCTCAAACTCACGGTGATCCTCCTACCTCTGCCTCCTGAGTGCTGGGATTAAAGGTGTGCGCCACCATGCCCAGCTTAAGGAAATAATTTTTGAGGTGCATGTCAGGGAGGAGTATATGTCCACAGAAAAAATCAGGCAATGCAGAGGGCATTCTGTGCAGGCTGAAGGAATTCTTTGGGTAAGCTTGACGTGTGAAACAAGAGGATTTGATGGCAATAAGGAAGAGAATGGAGTCCTGGTCCGCTCCCACATTTCTGATTTAGCAGACTAGTTTGATGGTGGCAGCTTACGCTGGGATCTAGAAACCCAGAAGCAGCAGCTGGACAAGGAGGTGTTGAGATGCATTCTAACCACACTGAGACTCAGATACCTGTGTGAAAGCAGGTAGAAATGCTAAGCAGACAATAGAATATATATATATATATATATATATATATGCTTGACAACTCAAGGGGCAGTAAGAAATGTAGATTTGGAAAATCGACAGGTTGAAGACAAGGGAGGTAAGAAAATCACTGGAGGAGAGTACTAGTAAGTAGGAAAATAAGAAAGGAGAATACAGAGTATGTGTATCACACAGTCAATGGCCAGTGCAGAGGAAACTGTGAAGGAACATGGCAGAGCAAGGAAACCTGAAAGAATCAGATGTCAAGAAAACTTTGGTGGGGCATGGTGGAGCACATCTTCAATCCTAGCACTTGGTAGGCAGAGGAAGGAGGATCTCCGAGTTTGAGGCTACATAGTGAATTTCAGATCAGCCTGGGCTAGAGCAAGACCCGACCTTGAAAAACCAAAAAAGAACAAAAGAAAACTTTGGTTTGAAGGGCTTCAAAGACTAAGTAGGCCATAGAGTGGTGAAGACAGGTCAGAACCTGAACCGGTGATAGACAAGGGCAGCATGGCGGGGATGAGAGAGGTGAGTTGAGATGAGAGGAAAGAATCTTGACAAGTTTGATTATTAACAGGACAGGCTGTAGATGGATAGGAATGTGGAGGGAATGGAGGACTTCTTTTTTTTTTTTTTTTTTTTTTTTTCGAGGTAGGGTTTCACTGTAGTTCAGGCTGACCTGGAATTCACTATGTAATCTCAGGGTGGCCTTGAACTCATGGTGATCCTCCTACCTCTGCCGGGATTAAAGGTGTGCACCACCATGCCCAGCTTTTAGAATGGAGGACTTTTAAAAAATCCAAAACTTGGGGCTGGGAACTTTGCTCAGCAATTAAAGACTCTTGCTTGCAAAACCTGTAGGCCTGGTAAAGCCAAATGTACAGAGTGGTACATCAGGAGTTCATTTGCAGTGCAAGAGGCCCTGGTACAACTATTTTCTCTCTCACTCCCTCTCCCTGCTTACACATAAATAATATTTTTTAGCTGGGCATGGTGGTGCACACCTTTAATCCCAGCACTCAGGAGGCAGAGGTAGGAGGATCGCTGTGAGTTCAAGGCCACCTTGAGACTATATAGTGAATTCCAGGTCAGCCTGGGCTAGAGTGAGACCCTACCTCGACAAACCAAAATAATAATAATAATAATAATATATTTTTTTAAAGATTTTTTGTTTATTTTTATTTATTTGAGAGCGACAGAGAGAGAGAGAGAGAGAGAGAGAGAGAGAGAGAACGGGCATGCCAGGGCCAACAGCCACTGTGGACAAACTCCAGATGCGTGCGCCCCCTTGTGCATCTGGCTAACGTGGGTCCTGGGGAATCAAGCCTCGAACCGGGGTCCTTAGGCTTCAGAGGCAAGCGCTTAACCACTAAGCCATCTCTCCAGCCCATAATAATATATTTTAATCAATTTATTTTTATTTGAGACAGAGAAAGGAAGAGAAAGAGAGAAAGAGAATGGGTGCGCTAGGGCCTCTAGCCACTGCAAACGAACACGAGATGCATGCACTACCTTGTGTATCTCACGTGGGACCTAGAGAATTGAACCTGGGTCCTTAGGCTTCACAGGCAAGCACCTTAACCACTAAGCCATCTCTCCAGCCCAGTAATTTAAAAATTTATTTATTTTTATTTATTTATTTGAGAAAAGGAGGGATAGACAGAGAAAGAGAGAGAAAGAGAGATAGGGCACATCAGGGCCTCCAGCCACTGCAAACGAACTCCAGACACATGCGCCACCTTGTGCATCTGGCTTATGTGGATCCTGGGGAGTTGAACCTGGGTTCTTTGGCTTTGCAGGCAAGCACCTTAACCACTAAGCCATCTCTCCAGCCTCCCCCCCACCAAGTAATATTTTTTAAAACTCTGAAACTTGAGCCAGACATGGTGGCACATGGCTTTAATCTCTGCACTCTGGAGGCACAGGTAGGAAGATCACCATGTGTTCTAACCAGTCTGAGTTACAGAGTGAATTCCAGGTCATCCTGGGCTAGAGTGAGACCCTGCTTCAACTACCACCCCCCCCAAAAAAATCCAAAACTTAGATAGCTAGTAAGGAGCTGGACATCATTTTAAACACTTTACATACAATACTTCATTTAATTCTCACTCCAGCAATGATGTGTTATCCTTATTTTCAAAGAGGAAATGAGATACAGAGACTCTATAAATATGGTAGAGATTCAAGAACATGCTTCAGTGCAAAAGGAAACAAGCCAACAGGTTGAGGATTCAGCAAGAAAGGAACAACGGCCTGAGGAGGTGGGAAGGAGAGAGCGACATGAAAGCTCAAATATGGGATTGGTCACAGTCAAGAAATGAAGTACAAAAGGGGAGGTGAGGAACAAGTGAGGAAGGACACAGGTACTGTAGCATGCACTTGAAAAAATTCTCCCCGGTGGCTCTCATTGTGTTTATGAAAATAGGAAGGGAATAGGCTTATTGGATGCTATTGAGGGGTGCCAGGGTTGTGATTTTGTAGTTGTTGTTGAGGGTGGTGTTTTTTGTTTTGTTCTCAAGGTAGGGTCCTGCTCTAGCCCAGGCTGACCTGGAATTCACTATGTACTCTGGGGGTGGCCTTGAACTCATGGCAATCTTTCAACCTTGGCCTTCTAAGTGCTGGGATTAAAGGTGTACACCACCACACCTGGTCCTGTTGTTGTTTTTTGAGGTAGGGTCTCACTCTAGGCCAGGCTGACCTGGAACTTAACTCTGTAGTCTTAGGCTAGCTTCAAACTCACAGCGATCCTCCTACCTCTACCTCCCGAATGCTAGGATTACAGGCGTGCATCACCACATCCGGCTCAGGGTTGTGATCTTATATTTGAAGTGACCATTTCCTACAGATAACTTCCTGTCATCACCCAGCTCAAGGGTAAATGTGGCAAAACGGTGTCATGCTTGGGCATTTTCAGGGAAGGTATATAAGACAAGTGGGTAGAAAATTGAAAATTGCGAAACGGATGGTTAAAGTATTAGAGTCGAGGTCCAGGAGTAGGTCAGAAGGAATGAACGAACTAGGAGAAAAAGCAGGAGTAGAAAGAGAGTGATTACAAAATCTGGAAAGATAGGTGGCTTGGGTCAGGGGAATCTGTCACTGTGAAAGTTCAGGGGGAAAGCAGTTCTAGGTGATGACAAGACCCAGGGTATGGCCCTGGGGAAATACAGCAGGAAAATAGGTTGGAGAGCTCATTAATGAAGGTCATTAATGAGCAGAGTACCACGAATGAAGGAATTGAGAGGCAAATTTTCTGGGCTGGGTTATTCTATACTGGAGAGTGATGACGTTTTTTTTTTTTTTCTTTCTTCGAGGTTGGATCTGATTGTAGCCCAGGCTGGCCTGAAATTCACTATGTAGTCTCAGGTTGGCCTTGAACTCACAGCAATCCACCTACTTCTGTCTCTCATGTGCTGTGATTAAATGCATGCACCACCACACCCGGCTGTGATGAGAATTTTGAATGAAGTCCTAAAGGGAGAGGAAGAGTCTGGAAGCAACAGAATAAAGAACTTTGATACTATCTCTAGAATATATCCAGAAGTGAGTCCGTCCTGGATTTCAGTTATTATTACTGCATCACTAATCATCTCCAAGTTTAGTGAGTCCAACAACAAATGCTTTATTATCTCTCCTGGTTTCTGTGAGTTACAAATTCAGAAGGGTTCAGTTTTGTGAGGGCACAAGCTTTCTTTTGCTGTAGTCTAGCAGTGACTTGACCTGACACACTGTGGTTGGAGCAGTGGGGAAGGGTTGGGTATCTCCTCATCCAGTCTTGTGGCATCACTCAGTTAATTTGGACTTCCCCACATTATAGCTGCCTGAAGATAGTCTGACTACTGAACACAACAGTTTAGGGCCAGGGCATAATTCCTGCAACCTAAGAACTGTTAACCTAAGCAGTTCTTCAGTAGCCTTGACATTGCATTACTTCTGCATTATGCTATTGAAATAGTCACCAAAACCTACCCTGTTTCTAGAACAGGGGAAGAGATATAAGACTCCCTCTTTTTTTATGAAAGAGAGAGAGAGAGAGAGAGAGAGAGAGAGAATTGGCACACCAAGGCCTCCAGCCACTGCAGTTGAATTCCAGGTGCGTGTGCCATCTTGTGCCTGTGCATCTGGCTTACATGGGATTTGGAGAGTAGAACATGGGTCATCAGGCTTCACAGGCAAAAGTGCCTTAACCTTAGCTGGGCGTGGTGGCGCACGCCTTTAATCCCAGCACTCGGGAGGCAGAGGTAGGAGGATCGCCGTGAGTTCGAGGCCATGTCAGCCTGGGCTAGAGTGAGACCCCACCTCGAAAAACCAAAAAAAAAAAAAAAAAAAAAAAAAAAGTGCCTAAGCTATCTTTTCAGTCCTTTTTTTTTTTTAAAGGTAGGGTTTCACTCTAGCCCAGGCTGGCTTTGAACTTACAGTGATCTTACCTCTGTCTCCTGGGCTTAAAGGTGTGCACCACCACCCCTGTCAAGAATCCCTCTTTTTTTTTTCTAATGGTCATGCCAGGGCCTCCTGCCACTGCAAACAAACTCCAAATGCATGTACCATATGGGTTCTACAGAGTCGAACCTAGGTCCTTAGGCTTTGCAGGAAGCACTTTAACCACTAAGCCATCTGTCCAGTCCAAGATTCCCTCTTTTTAAAAAAAAATTATTTATTTATTCACTTGAGAGAGAGAGAGAGAGAGAAAGAGGCAGATAGAGAATGGGCACATCAGGGCCTCCAGCCACTGCAAATGAACTCCAGATGCATGTGCCCCCTTGTGCATCTGGATTATGTGGGTCCTGGGGAGTTGAACCTGGGTCCTTTGGCTTTGCAGGCAAGAACCTTAACCACTAAGCCATCTCTCCAGCCCCAAGACTCTCTCTTTTGCTGACAGAATGGGAGACAGTGTTGCCGTCATCCCTGGAAACTACCCTCTGCTACAGTTGGTGTTGGGCTGAGCTTGTAAAAGGTAGAGGGAGCAGTGTTCTCAAAGGAAGTGTGTGTTTTAGGTGATGGCCCCACACTATCTGGAGGCGGCAGTGGGAGGGGTGCTCTTGGGTGAGTGCAAGTATTCCTGGGGAAAGTACTGCCATTTGTTTTGTAGTACAGAACACTGAGGCTCAGAGAAGTTTAATAACTCACTCAATTGTGAGTTATGGTTATGGTACTCCTAACTGGCAGAACTGAGTCAAATGCAGATTTGTCTGCCACCTGAACTCTGAATATAGTGCCTTTCTGCAGTCATGGGCTGCTGGGTGTGCCCTAAGTATGTATGGCATACACCACCCCTGTTAACCAGTGGTACTCAGCTCACTGGCTGTAAAAGTGTTGGTCAGAGCCAGGGATGTAGAACGCCTGTCTAGCATGCACAGGCTCCAAGTTTGATTGCCAACACCTCCCCCTGCCCCGCAAGACAAAGAAGTGTTTGGTCAGTTAGGTAATGTGTACATCTGTCAGACTTTCTCTCCCGCATTCTGAAGAACATTAGTACCTTCTCAGTTTCCTCTGTGCTGGGGGTTAGGGGAATAACAAGTGCTTGGAATTGGTCCCAGACCTTAGAAATGGCCCATCGGCCTTAGGTCTATTGGGTGACAAGTCATCCAGAGGTATGATTAAATGCCTGCACCTTCCCACCTCATGGGGAGACTGGGTATGCTGGTGCCAGGTTGGAGCTCTGGATTTTCTAGAAGTTCTAGAGTAGTCTGCATTTCTGTGTGCAGTCTGAGCTGGGTTCTAGCCTTCTACCCAACCCCTAGTCCTACCTGTGTCCACCCCTTCTAAAGATGTGATAGGTAGGGTATGGGTGGGCAGAGACACCAGAGCAGCTGTTGGTGCCTCTTCTTTCCTCTTTAAAGGATCTGCTGCTGTTGCTGTTGAGGGCTACTTCATCTATTAAACCCAATACACTTGTCGCAGCTGCTAAGCCCCCGTAAGCCGCCGGGCGCCGTGTTTGTGATGGGACTGACAGTGCATGGAGGAGGCTGATTATACACGATTCCATTTCGCGGGCCCAGCAATGTAATTTCACAGGGCGATCAGCGTTTGCATGTAATAGCAGGCTGTGCTGAGGTGTCAGAATATTAAAGGCGCTAATGGCAAAGCTCCCTGTTACACAGGGGGCCACCCGCCGCGCCTACAGCAGGGCTGTGTGGCAGGCCCGTCGCAGATGGCTGGCCACTAAGCTAATGGGGCAGCAGCCAAGGCGGGCAGAGCCACGAGAGGAGAAAGCCAGCCGGGAGCAGCTCGGCACCTGCTTCCCAGCGCATGGAAATTATAGCAGCCCAAGGGAAGGGAAGTGTGCTTGCCTGCCTGACACAGGTTAGGGTGGTTGGGTGGGTTGGTTGGTTCAATAGACACACCATCCTTCAGCCCAACTCCACCTGTCTTCATGGCTCAGCATGAGTGCCTGCTGTAGACCCATCATCCCTGCACTGGCCCGTCCTCGGCCAGTAGCTCCAGGAGTTAGGTACTGACTACATAGCTGGGCAGGTGGGCCTTGATGGCTGAGGTGCCATGGAGAAGCAGCACCCAGAGAATTAGGAACCAGCAGTGGGGGAGGGCTCAGACTCAAGGGCTTGGAGAGAACTCTTAATTGGATTTCTGTCCCACACTGGTGAAGACTGGGAAGCTTCTGGCCTATAGGCTGGCAGGAGAAAGGAAGGGAGCAAAGAAAAGAAGCCGATGGGAGTGAGGGGTAGACCTGAGGCTCTTGGATGTTCCCACCATTCTCCTTTATCTTTGTTGTGTCTTCCACCTGGAGTCTCATATTGGCTGTACTGTACTTTGGCCTCCAATACCACTCCCTTCAGATTTTCCTAACATCCTCCAACCCCACATGGTCCTACTTGTCTTTGTTCACCCCTGTGGGCAACTTAAAGGGCTCAGCCTTTTTCATTCTCTTTCTTTGATTGAGTCCCTAGGGGTTATCCTTGACTTCCCAGCCAAAATCCTTGCCATAGTGTGTAGCACCTTTCCCTGAGATGGACTTCCAGAAGGGCTCTGCTAGCTGTTGTGCAAAGATACAATCTCTTAAACAGGATGTCTGGAGAGAGCTAGGGATGGCAGCATGAGCAGTTACAGGAGGGAGAGTCTAAGGCAGGTATTGAATGGTGAGCATACTTGTACTTAGGTTATTTCATGGTGTATATAACTTGGGGTATAGGGGTCTTGAGAAATGAGCACTAGGGGTGGTGGGTGTGGGTGCACATGCAGAGACGCAGCAGATGCTAGGTCCAGACTATTCAGGGACAACATCATCAGTTCTGTTACTGGGTGGCTGTGACTGCTGGCTATGCCTGACAAGTACCCAAGATGGCAGGAGTCTGGAGGGAGTGGGTTATTGAGGTGTTGGACTTTGGTACTGAGTCTAGGTTCTGTGAGGCTGGTGGTCATGTCTGAATGTTAAGCTTTACAGGAGTAAGTGTCAGTACATAGGGGAAATGTGCCATGGTTCTCAGCAGGGGCAGCAAGAGATCCCAGACTGGAGGAGAGCAGTTTTAATTAACCGTTTTTAATATCATTTTGGACGTTGGCTGGTATGTGAAGGCCCCGCTGGAAGCAGCATTTGTAAAAATTAAATCCCTCTTATTAGTAGCTTGGCAGACCCATGTGCACATACCACCCCTCCTCCTGCCCAGTGCCCCCTGAGGAAGTGCTGGATGAGGCCATGTCACAGCGGCAATTGGTTATCGTGCCTTATCTGGGAATATGAAACTGTGTGGCATGACACCACGGTCACAGTGGAGACGCCAATTCATCTCACCCTCGCTCTGACAAGCTAGACTGCCCTTCCTGAAAGGCATCCGTCAGGCGGGACCAGGCTGCACCTTGCTTCGTACCTCTGCTCTCCTGCCTGTGGCTCCAGCTTGCCTTGGTCCAGCCTGGCCTTCCTGTGTTCTTCTACCCTCCATTCCCCTTCCACAGGTCCCAGTCTATGAACGATCTGGGGAGTCATAATTACAATAATAATCTAATCATGGTGGCGCATAGGGGCAAGCATCTAATGTTATCTGAAGTGGTCTTCCCGCTTAGCTGCGATAAGACTCAGGATGACGTGCAGATAACGTTGAGCTGCCCTGTCCCCGAGCTGCGAGCAGAGCAGAGGGGCCTCAGCAGCCCTGCTGCCCGCCCGCTGCTTTAAGCCGGGAAGCGGCAGCACCTGCTAATGCAAGTGTTTAATATTTGATGGGCTGGGATAAAGCAGGATCACCTTCGAATTGAATTGAGTGTCAGCCGAGAATCTATTACTGAAATTCGGGTGTGATTTGACAGCAAAGTAGACGATGTTATTCTTCACTAGTTACTGCAATCTTCTCCCCGACATCACTTAAATATTTTTTTCTTTGCTTGAGTAAACACACATTATCCTTCTTTTTTCCCCCTTCCTTCCCTTTTTCCTTTTTTTGAGGGGGGAAAAAAAAAACCCTATCCAGCTCGCCTCCTCCAGGCTGATGGAGTAGATTGTTATTTCTTTATTTGTCCTATTAAATGGAATTTCTGATCGTTTAATCCGGCCTTTGTAAGTGATTTTAAAGTACTTGAAAGGCAGCCGCCAGTGCTCTGGCCCACTGCACTTCAGCCTCAGCTGGCCATGCTCCGCCTACTGACTATATCCCCTTGCTGTGTGTCCTGGCTCTGCCACCTTGCTCCCCACTGTCCTTGAGTTCCACGCTCAGTCCCTCCCCCCCCCATGTGTGAGTACAGCTGTGGCCTGGAAGAAGGCAGAAGAAGGTTGGCTGGGAATTTGAGCTATGGCAGGTCTCTCTGTGGTCAAGGAAAATGGCTTTGGAAGATGCTGAGTTTTAAATACACTGGCTCCTAGTCTCCTAGTTGGAGGGCTGGTTCCTGTATCTGGGAAAGAAGGAACTTGGCCCTCTGCCTAGCCCCTGGCCCCTGGACAAACTGTTTCCAGCTTCATGCCTTGTTTCTGACCCTGTATTTGGTCTTCTCTATATGGGACCTCCTGGACCCATCAATGGGGGAGAAGGCTGGGGAGGGCTGCAGTACAGCCAACACCTGTTTAAGCATGGCTGGCAATCATTTTGGTCCCATCACTGGACCACCATCAAGTTTCTGGGAACTCGCCCAAGTTTATCCACACTACCACTGTCCTATATGCTGTCACATTCCTGCCATTGGGAGAAGGGCTGCCTAGTACGTAGTGACTGCTAACGTAAAGGGATAGATGATGTTTAGCTAGCTACCAGACCATTGGCAGAAACCTTGGACTTTCGTGGCAGGCTGAACAGGAATTAAATCCCCTCAGCCACATTATAGAGATCATACCCATGCAAGCCACCTCTTTCTGGGCCTCAGTTTCCTCATCTGTGACATCAGACCAGTCACGCCAATAAGGGGAGGTGATATCCACAGATGGAGGTGGCTGATAGAGATGGAGGTGGCATAAAGGGAATGGTGGAGGGGCAAGGGAGTGCTGGGGGCCTGAACAGATCGATGCCCCCAGCACTTCCATCCCCAACCCCAGGAAAACAATTAAGTACAGATCGATGGGTGGCCGCTTTGAATATGCATAAGTGAGCACTTGACCTTCAACAGAGCATCTGCTCCCCCCACCACACACACACACACACACACACACACACTTTCTCTCTTACTGACAACACATCTTGTACTCACCTCACAGCTGCCTGAGTTGACCAGGTGACCTTTCTCCCTTCCTTCACTGAGCTCCCACACAGCACTCAGAGCCTTCCACAGCCTTGTCTGCTCAGAGTCAAAAGCATCTTGACCACTTGGACAGTTCTCATTTCATTATTCCTATCTGTAGAGTGAAATTTGGATAAACTGATCTCCTGGGTTCTTCCTGAGGTTAGTCTTTGTGAGCAGTAATGTAGGGGAGCTAGCTTAGCAAACTTCTGGGTACTCTAGGAGAATGGAGATCTATGGAGGGATGCTGCATGGGGGATGGGTGACTCTTCATAAGGAAGACTACTTAGCACATGGTAGCTCTCTAGAGAGGAAATCTGGTGAGGACACCCAGTAAAGGACAGGGGATGCTAATGGGGAGATGCTCAGGATAAAGAAGATTCTGGAGACAGAAGGGGTTTTCTGGTGGGGAGGAGCCTTAGTGAAAAGGGACTCTGATGAGGTGGTATTATATTACTAAGTCCTTGGGGAAAGAAAATAGAGGGCTAGGGGAGACTTGGTGACTAGGGTTGGTTTAGGCATCAGGGCCTCTGTTAACCACTCTTGCCTCCTGTCTTCCAGGCTTACAGCTTCGCCATGGGCTGCTGGCCCAAGAATGGACTACTAGACATGAACAAGGGCCTCAGCCTGCAACACATAGGCCGGCCCCACAGCGGCATTGGTCAGTCCCTCCACAAATCCCCCTGGCAACTCGGTCAGTCCCCTGCCCTCATTCCCCAGTACCCTGGCACATGGGGTTTCCATGGTTCCTTCAGTACCCCCACCCTGTGAAGGGGTGTCTCCACTAGGTGGGAAGGGTGAGGCGATTATGGATTCAGACTAACTATTGGAAAGGACCTCTCAAAACAGTCTTTCAGAGGGCTGGGATCTGGGCTTTGGGTGAGTCACAGGTGGCATTGGATTGAAGCCAAGATCCCCTGTCCCCATTGCCTGCATCCCTAGTGACCAGTGTCTTTAGAGATGTGAGTATATGTCAGCTAACCTACCCCCCGTAGAGCTGGTGGAGGCTGTTTAATATTGTTTTAAGTCTGTGGCCACTAAACTGGACGATCAATGGGAGTTAAGGAGATGAATTATTTAAACCTCACCAGCTTTTAATTAGTCGAGGTCCTTCTGACCGATGGCTTCGTCCACAGGGTATTGAGGCCCCCGCTGGAGCAGCAACCTCCATTGAGCAGTGCCTGGGTTGGGAGGGGACACTTGGGGTACCAGGTAGGGTACACCCTCGGGGGGATTCCTGCTTGGGGACAAGTGGATTGGCTGTATGGAGGCTCTGAGCTTCCAGTCTATCAGTATGAATGTGTGTCTGTGTGAATATCACTGTGTCTGCCTGTGTGTGACACTCTGTCTGTATGTCTCTGTGTGTCTTTGTATAGTGTGTTCACCATTGTGCATATCTGTTAGAGGGGTGTGTATGCCTAAGAACACATCTGTATTTTTCTGAGGGCATGTGTCTGATTATGGAAGCAACCACTAGTCTGCGTGTCAGAAGAATGTCTGTCTCTGTGTATCTTATTGTGTGTGCATATGAATACATATGCATGCAAAGACTTTCAAGGGGCTCACCTGATGGCCATAGGCTTTGTTCCAGTCTGGGAGGAGCCAGGATATTCCTGGGTGGTGCTATGACCTTGTCAAGACCTGATTACTTTTGACAAGGTATCATTGGTGGGGGCTGGAGAGAGACACAAGAAGGGTAGAAGGACCCAGCCACCTGCTGTAGACTAGCTCCTTACTTACATAAGCTATTCCACATCCATTGGTACCTAGTGAGTGCTGAGCATGCTGAAGAGAGGTCCTCAGAGCACTTACAGCCCTGAGAGAAGATGGAGACTGAATGGACGCTTGCCAGCCGGGGCGCTCCCAGCTGTGGCAGAAGCACCTGGACTGCCTGGTCTGCTCTGGAAAGCTGCCAAGTAGCTTCTACTCTGTCTGCGCCTCACTGACCCTGACAAGCCCCATGCCATTTTGATGCTCCTTCCCATGCACCTTAGGGACGACAGGAAGTTTACTAAAGAAGGGGCTCCTTGTGCTGGGATCCTTGAAGGATGAAGAAGAGTTTGGTAGGCAGAACAATGGAGGAAGGGTATCCTATGCAGGGAGGATGCCTATGTACAAAGCCTGAGGGCAGACAAAAACCTAGCATATTGAGAGAACAAGGTTAGACATCTGCAAGTAGTTTGACAAGATTGGAGTAGAAAGTTAGGTTAGGGCCCAGTGTGGCAGTGCATGCCTTTGATCCTAGCACTTGGGAGATTGAAATAGGAAGATCACTGTGAGTTCAAGGCCAGCCTGAGACTACATAGTGAATTCCAAATCAGCCTAGGCTAGAGCCAGACCCTACCTCGAAAAACAACAAAACAAAACAAAAAATCCCAAAACAAGCCAAAAAAATAGGTGGGGGGGACTGCTAGAAAATAAAGGAATAAGAGACTTAAATGCCAGATTTAAAAGTGGTTTTCACCCCTCTCCCCACCCCTAAGGTTTAGAGGAGACCTAGAGAGTTTGTGAGTGAGAGAGTAATGTGATCGGGTCTGATTCAGAATCAGTAAGACCATTGGCACTGCTCAAAACTAGTTCTTAGTAGATACTCAATAAAGCTTACATATGGGTGAATAAAAGGCTGGGAAAGGAAGAGCCTGGAGAGATAGGAAGATTTGCATTGGTTCAGGGGAGGAGAGCTGCCAGCAATAGCGTCTGCGGGTAGGTAGAATAGCAGGATTAGGATGGGCATCCATGGAACCTTGAGCTAGAGGATATGCGTCTGTGTCCCAGAGTGTGCTTGTGACAGAAACAGCTCTCTGCCCACTCTTGGCTGCCACTTAAGGCTCATTGGTGCTCCCTTTGCCTGTTTTTCCTTGTTGACCTAGCTTAGGCTTCTGAGTTGTCCTCTCCTTTAGAAAAGGAAGTTTTCCCTCTAGTCCAGAGGAGTAGCCCAAGGCTCGGAGTGACAGTGAAGCCAGAGGTAGCTGTGGTTCTGCTTTGCGGAACTCTAGAACACTAGGTAAGGGGCAGCACTGCCAGACTCTTGGAAGGTTCAGTAAGCAATTCGTATGATGGCTTGTGTAGTGCCTGGTCCACAGTGGGTGCTCAGGGAGTCCCCTTTTGTGTCCCTGCCAATGCAAGAGGCCTCCAGGGCACTAGCAGTTTTGGGCACTTAATCTCTGCAGTCTGAATGAAGAGGACTGCCCTGCCAGCTCCTGGCTATCTGAGGTATGGGCAAGGGTGCTTGGAAGGGAGGGAGGATGCGGGGCATTAATTGGGCTGGGAGAGGCAGGGAGGGAAGGCATGGGTTTTGAGCAGTGAGGTTAATGGCCCTCGCGCCAAAGAGACAGCTTTAATGAGCTTCAGCTGGCGGTGCCCCGAGTTACTGTGCGTGCTAAAAGGGTCGTGCTGTAAGAGTTTGATGTGGACTGCTTCCCAGCCCTGGGGTCGGAGGTCAGCTCCTGTCACTGGCCACTCAGGCTGGTCCTCAGTGACATGGTGCTAATTAACTGTGTGAGGAGCTGCCAGCCTAGAGTGGGGAGTGGTGAGTATATTGGTGTGGCGGGGGTGGGGGTGGGGATGAGGCAGCATTGGGTGATGTTGGGCAAGGAGGGCTCTGCAGATCCCACTGTTAAGCCATCTCCAGGGTCTGATTGGTTCTCCCATAGTGTCATGGAGGCATGGCATTGGTATTGTGCAGGTACTGAGAGAGCAAGGAGGAAAGCTTGCTGAAGAGTTGGAGCAACGCTGGTATAGAGCATGGAGAAATGTCTGTGGTGGGGAAAAGGTCAACCTGGATAGTTGTGCATCCTGAGGTGTTTGAAGGGAGCCGTGGATGTGTTTAGGGGAGGGAGAGGGAGGGACTTGGTCAGAGTTGCACACCAGTTAGAACAATCTGCTACCTTGTTCAGGACAGGCTACAAACAGAGTGGTCAAAAGAAAGGCACAATAAGGTAAGCAATTGGTGGTAGATAGTTCTGAGCCCCAGTAGTGCTGTGAGAAGAGGCAGGAGACCAGTTAGACTGTCAGTCATTAAATGCTTACCTTATACCTACTGTGTGTCAAGAATTGTGACCGGGGATAGAATAGAAGTGAATTGATATAGATGACACAATGCCTTGCCTCCACAGAGCTTACAGGTAAAATTGTGAGGTTGGCACTGGAGACTGAGGGAGAGACGGCTCAGGAGCATCTGGAGATAGTGGAGCACTGAGCAGAAAGGTTGTGGGAATCTTGTGAGTAGACATCTTAATAGGGACACTTCCTCCTGGAGTGATGGATTTGTCCTAGGGAACCTGGCACATAGGGTGGAGCTGGAGTGGGGCTTGCTTGAGGAGGAAATGCTGACTGTCAAGGCTTCATGGCTCTGTCAGTATCCTAAGTGTGAGCCGAAGTCTCAGGTAGGGCAGTCTCCATAGCTAAGTGGTTTGTCTTTCACTGAAAAGGTCAGCAAAGTGCTTCCACTGTTTTACATTCACTGATTTTCACAACAGGCTTGTATAAGCAGGTATCACAATTCCCTTTTTATAGATGAGAAAACTGAAGCTCAGAAAAATGACTTGTCTAAAGTCACACAGCCAGTTAAATTGGATAATCAAACATCCAAGCACACAGCCCATTGCTGACCTATGAGGCACCTTTTTAGTGTTGGCCTCATTTCCTTCAGGGTCATGTGCAACTCACAGGCCTTAACAAAGCTCCGTCAGCACCAGCTGAGGAAGAAAAGGAGAGAGATGTCACTTACTAACATCCATCAGCCCTGTGGCCTGGACAGTTCTCACTCTGTGATTGCGGTTTACTCTACCTCTCAGCCCAGGGTTCTTGCTCATCTTCCAGGGGCTGCTCCCTCTGGGACTTCCCTTACCCTCACAGCGTAAGTGTACAGAAGACACTTGTTGTCCCCATATGATTTGTTGGAGTCAATAACCAGGCCCTTTGGGCTGGGGGTATAACTTAGCAGTCGAGCATTTACCTGCCATGTGTAAGTCTCTGGGTTCAATCCCTAGTACTGATAAGTAAATAAATGGGTGGATGGATGGATGATAAAGAGAAAGATTAGGGCTGGAGAGATGGCTTAGTGGTTAAACGCTTGCCTGTGAAGCCTAAGGATCCCAGTTTGAGGCTCAATTCTCCAGGACCCATGTTAGCCAGATAAGGGGGCACACAGGTCTGGAGTTCATTTGCAGTGGCTGGAGGCCCTGGTGTGCACATTCTCTCTCTCTGCCTCTTTCTCTATCACTCTCAAATAAATAAATTAATTAATTTAATAAAAATTTAAGAAAGAGAAAGATTATATGCATGCATGCACACTGAATCCCTCATACTTGTGCTCTCTGAGGCAGAGACAGAACTCTGCAGATTGCTAGTTTCAGCTGGCTAGGAGAATAACTGGAATCCTCCCTGATCCCTGGCTGGGTGGTCCTGCCCTGAGAGCTTAGCCCTTCTGCTCTGGGACTGAGGAGGATCCTTCTGAGGCTCATGGTATAGGTGGCATGGCCAGAGATCAAATGGACTCTCAGGAGCTTGCTGCCTGGCACAGTTTGGCCAGAGAGCTGGACTAGCAAGTGGTGAGGTGGGGGAGGACTCGCCTGTGGTCTCTCCCCGGCGGCAGGAGTGGGGTGTCTATCAGAGTCCAGTCAGAATGCATTAGTTCTGTGGCACGGATCTCATTAGTGCCCGAGAGAGGTGTCACTGCGGGAGAATCGTCGGCTCAGGGAGATGCTTGCACCAAAAGGAAGAAAGGACAGTGACAGCCTTTTCTCTGCCGCCTCTGCCGCCACACTCACTGGGCTGCCCGCCCTCCTCCTCGTGGGGGGGTGTCGGGGGTGCTGGCTAATGAGCTCGGCTGCAGTACAGCTTTGCCTTCCCCTCCTTGAAGTTTCCCAGGTCCCTCTGAAAACCTCAGGCCCTGGATTAACACACACCAAACACCAGCCCCCCTTTAGCCCAGCAGGGAGTTCCTTCTGATCACCTGCTCTTGCTACCATAGGAAGGGAAGAGAGGAGGGGCCAGGATGGGGGGGTTGCACCCCTGGGGACACTCAAGCCCTCTACATCCCTTGACAGTGACCATGTTCTTCTCTCTTCAGAGGGCTATTGCTTGCTGGAGCTGCATTCCTTACCTCCTGTTATCCCATGACATCTTCTGGCCTGACATTCCCTGACCAAGGGGTTAGTAGGTAACATTTGGACGTGACATGACATGAGACTTTCTGGCTCAGCTAGAGGGCTTCAGAATAGGCAAAGCCCAGTGTGTAGTTTTCGAATGGCTTGGGAATATTGGTGTGAGGTCCCTGTAGACTTTGGTGTCCCTCTTCCCACCTGTCCTTGCCAGGTGTCTCACTATCACCATCACTTCTCTGACTATGACACCTTCACAGCTTGGTGGGCCTAGGACCCAGCCCAGCTGCCCTATGATAGAATACTACTAGAGTATCATTTTCAATACCTCCCACTCCCATTTTGTTCTTTCTAGTGTGGCCTTGAGAAAGTGAGGAGCCAGGTATCAACAGAGTCTCCTCTGGCCTGACTGGATGGCACCTGGGGGAGACAGGTACTGGCAACTTCCTCCCTGAGCTGCCTCCCTTGGAGCCATAGGGGTGTCCAAGGAACTGGCTCTTCCAGACACTAGGCTCTAGTCTTCTGTAGTAACCTCAGATGGAAAAATGGGTAGATACGGATGAGTTGTTAAGATAGATGGAGAAAAGGTTCTGGTCTGTGTACGTTTGTGTTCCTGGTGGGTGATGCAAGGGGAAGTACAATCTTTGTTCCTCTACCTTCCTAGCCCCAGGCTGGCCTGGCCTCCCCTTGTCTCTCTCTCTGTATCTCCTGTCAAACCATCCTAGACATAGATGACAAAGAAATCAGAAAGACAGATCAATGCTGGCCAAATTAGCACTTGCAGATAGACTGTGCGGGGATGTCAGCGCCCTGACCCCTGATGATCTTGCAGCCTTCACTGCTGATATTATGCAAATTGCACCCATCTGGCAGGACCTGCGTGCTTGCTGCTCCTACTCAGAGGAGTAATGGGCTGGGGGTGGGCGGGAGTGTTGGAGCAAGAGTCAGTGGAGTGCCTGTGTACATGTGAGCCTGTGTGCGTGTGAGCATGTGTTACGGGTGTGTGTAGTGCTCACCAAGTACTGGGCGGTGATTGAGTGATTGACAGGGCAGATAAGGGGCTGCATTGGATTCCTTTGGGCTGGGGGATTAAGAGCAGCCACAGATGGGAGATAACTGGACTTCATTTCAGTTTATTTTCCTCCTTATCCCCTCTCCCCACCTTCACTCCCAAAAACACAATCTGTAGTTTGTGCTTTCATCAATATTTGCAAGTCATTACTACTGGTTTAAGGTGAGAGACAATGTCAGGGCCCAGAACAGGCCAGCCCCTCCCCCAATCCAGAACAGGCCTGGTATCCTAAGAATTAATCCCAAGAGCAGCGTCCACAGCCTTCTCTCCAGGGGAGTTCACAATAGGCCTCTTCCTGGCCTCCTGGGACAATGCACGACGCATGGGTCCTTCCATGATGACGTACCTTATTTGACCCAATGCCATGTGACATTCCCTAAGCGGGGCCTGCTCCTCACCTGAAAGCTGCTGTGTGACATCCCTGCTCCTGTATTTAAGCTCCAGCACTGGTGCTTTGGGCCCTGGCATTAGCTTGGCACCCTGGGATAACTGCTGCCCTGTTGTAAGGCTGTTTGTGAGGAGAGCAAGGCTCAAAAAGGTTGTCATTCACTTCAGGCTGTGTAAGTGACAGAGTCAGGAATTGAACTCAGATCTCTGTTACAGAATTTGAGCCCTTCACCACTCTACCCTCCTGCTTCACTGCTCCACCACCCACCTCAACACTGCATGTCACCACACCTGGATCCACTGAATGAACCATCACATATGGTAGATGGATGAATTCTTTTAGCTCCTAGCCTGTGGACAAGGGCTGTCTCTGACCCCTTGCCAGGCTGAGCCAGCTCATGCCAGGCCACAGAGGACAAGAGCCAAACAAATCCTTCCCACAGAGGATGTGTGTCTGAGTCAGTTGGACTAGAACAAGAAGGACACACAGAGGACAGAATGCACCCAGCAGCTGAGCTAGCCCAGGAATCTGTCACAACACATGACACCAGGTCCTGAAGTTCAAGAAGGACTTGAAATAGCTCTGGCTGGCTAACTGTGGCAGCCGAGGATATAGCTATGGCAGGGACCCCTCCAAAACTGGGTCCCTGTTGTATCCTTCCACCAGTCAGACTTGGGAGCTAGGAGTGCTGGGGACATGTCCGGGGACACGTGTGCAAGGGGAGCTTGTCCTAATGAGGAGAACATGGCTGCTAGTTAGGCAAGGGGCGGGCGGGAGCCGCAGAGCTGATTGAAGGCAGGGGCAGGGGTCAGACAATTAGGCCCAGATCCGGCTGTTTGATGTGAGTTCTGAGGCCTCAAAGCCTCCCTTCAGCCGGCTCTCTCTACTCCCTCCTCTCCCTCCTCTTTCCTTTCTTCTTCTGCCCAAAGGCAGGAAGGATGGAAACGCTTACACTCACTGTTACTATTATTAAACCCTGTGGCAGGCTGGCTAGACCCCAGGACTCTGGCCCACAGGGGGCACTCCAAGCCCCCAGGAGTCTCCTTGGGCCCCAGAGGGGGCATCTTGCAGAGGTGGAGGCCAGGCCTGCTGAGCCTGAAGCAAAGAAGCCCTGCCTCTCTCTTGCTTCCGAGGCAGGAGAGTGAATGGGGCTACCCAGTGGGAATTTGGACTCTAGGTTGCTAGGGCCACATTCCAGGCCTGCTTTTGGCCCATCACCTCCTGGCAGCCACTTAGTTCTTTTCAGTTCTTTTCTGTCTTATCCTGGGGCTGGGTGTGAGGGTGTGGCACATGCCTGGTTACATACTGTCATCTGCAGCAGTCACTCCAAAACCTTGCCTGTGGCCGGGCGTGGTGGTGTGTGCCTTTAATCCCAGCACTCGGGAGGCAGAGGTAGGAGGATCCCCGAGAGTTCAAGGCCACCCTGAGACTACACAGTGAATTCCGGGTCAGCCTGGGCTAGAGGGAGACCCTACCACGGGGGGGGGGGACACCTCTCCTGTGAGATAACTATAGAGCCCCACAGACCCACAGCATTATTGTTCTCACAGCGCAGAGCAGAGTCCCTCCATCCAGATGTAGTAGCCATACCTGCCCTCTTCTCTTTAGTCCTAGTCACCGGATCTTGCACAAAACCCCAACTCTTCTGCAGCAGGAACCTAGGCTCTAAGTCCCACCTCTAGAATGACTGGAAACAGTGGTCAGATCTTGAGTGGGGGTATACCAGGCCCTACAAGCCCCTATTCCTAATACAGATGATACTGACCACAGAATGAAAGAAACCCAGAATGGGGGGGGGGCAGTGGGGAGAGGGAGGGTGGGAGTAGAGATAAATGTTAGCTCATTTCTTCCGTAATTAGTTACTCCCTCATCCCCGCGTTGTAATTGTGAACAAGCTGTAATGTTTAATTAGTCTGTAAATGAAACCCCAATTTCATAATGGCCTGGCTGACAGGGCTAAGTGAGCAAGGAGGAGGCGGAGGGGAGGTAACGGAGGGCCTGTTGGGGACTGGCAGTGGGTTCACTTCCTTTTCTTTTCAGTCCCAGCCAGGCCCCTGTGGGAGGAGGCTGTGTGTCTGAGCCCAGCCCTGTGTGTGTGTGCACTTCCCCTTCAGTCTCTTCCTGACACTTCTTACCAAGGAGTGGGAAGGAGGGAGGCTCTCACAGAGCCCTCTCCCCTAAGTCCCCTCAGTTCTCCTGTTGGGTTCCACAGTCCCAGCCCAAACCAGGTGCTCTTAGTTGAGGAAGCTGACTCAGGGCGACCTCAGGCTTGTGAATCCCAGCAAGGGTGATGCTTACACTAGAACTGATCCTCTGCTCCACCTTCCTGGTTATCTCACTTAGCACCTGGACCCTGAAGATCTGCTCCCACACACCCGAAGAAGCCAGTGCTTGGCTCAGGCCCTTCCCCATCCAGTTCACTGTCTGGTGGAGTCTTGCATCCCTGCTCTGTTACACCCCTGGCCAGACCAGTTCTGGAGGTGTCCCAGCAGCCTGTGGTGAGCTGGAGCTGCCGCAGGGGGGAGCTCGTGGACCCACTCCTGCCTCATTGGTCTCTCCCCATCTCCCCTACAACATCCTCAGTGCTGCACACGCCTCCGCCCCGCCTGCTGCAGCCATAAATCTCAATTTACGAGGGCGGCTCTGGTGGGGGGAGGGCAGCAGCATCACTAATGATGGCTCCTCAGCCGGATTTTTCATGTTGCACAGTCATAAATTTTTAAGAACAGCATGAGCAGCACGTTAGCAAGTTATCGAGGTTGCCTCCGTGCTGGCTGCCCAGCTCCAAGAGCAAAGACAGGTAGAGCAAACGAGGCATTTGCAGCAGGGGTGGGTAGAGTGCAGGTGAGTGGCTGAGTCGGGAGGTGGCTCGGAGGCTGGTGTGAGCCCTTGCACAGGATGGGACATGCCAGAGCAGTGGGATTCAAGGAGGAGTACCAGGGTGGGATCAGGAATATGGGCACACAGATCACAGCGTTTGGGAGCTGCTGATGGATGCCTCTGCTCCAGGACTTGACACCATGATATACGGGGAGCCCGGAGACATATGGATTTTCCAAGTGGCCACTTGGAATAGAATTACAAACCCTGAGCCCTGGCAGAGCTGCACTGGCTTCATAAACCAGGGCCTTTTCATCATCGTTCTCAGGAACTCAGGTCCTTGGTCATCAGAGAGATCCCTATCTCAGATATGCTGGAGCCAGGCTGACCTCATTCTGGCACAAGCTTGTTCTTTCCAGGTTGAGTGGTCCTGGGGAAGTCATTCTCTCCATCTGAACTTGTCTTTCTTCTTCAAATTTAGGGTTGACAATGGTTCCTAATTCTCAGGTTTACCAGGGAAGAATGTGTCAGCTCTTTTCCTATTCACATCTAGAGAAGTTTCTGGAGGAGTTGTCCTGGGAAAAGATTCTTGTGGGTGATGGTTTGGTCTTCCATTTGTGCAATTGTCCATTCAGAGAATGCTTGCCAAGTATCCTGACCAAACTATGCCTTCTGGAAGGTGAGGGGTGCCCTTTTGGTTGAGGCTCCAGCATTTTACCACCCCAGGGTTGAGGGACCAAATCCAGCTCAGTCCTTCATGGGGGCCCCCAAGCCTTCAGGGTGCTGAGAGGCCCACATAAGCTTCAAGCCAAGTGCTCACCTGCTTCCTGATGTGTACACTTGGGACTGATGATCTTGACTTCCTTGATGCTACACAAGCAGCAGCCAGTAGGAGCCTTGTTGACATCCTTGGGTGAGTGGTTCATCACCAAGGGATAGCCTCAGGAGGTCACAAGTACAAGGTCAAGAAATCAAGCTGAGGCTAGAGAGATGGCTTAGCGGTTGAGGTACTCATCTGTGAAGCCTAAAGACCTAAGTTCAACTCCCTAGGGCCCTCTTAAGCCAGATTTACAAGGTGGCACATGTGTCTGGAGCTGCTCAAGTCAGCTATGGCTGTGTGAATCTCTGTTTCTCTTAGGGTGTGGCTAGTGAGAAACCTGTGTTCAGGTTGACTGTGGTGACCCATCAGGACAGAAACTGGGCATATGGGCAGAAGGGCCCCCTGGCTAAGTCCTGTTGGGTAAGGAACAGCCCCTGTCTCTCTGGGCTCAGTTTCTCAACCTTTATCCCTACTGACCTCTCCTGCCTCCACTCTACAGGACCTTCCCTTGACTCCCACACCCTCCACCCACCTTCTCCTACCTGAGCCATCCCCACCCCCACCCCTGCTTGGTTTATTTTCCTTGGTTGCACATTCCTACCCCTTGGCCTGATTAACTCCTGCTCATCCTTCAGACTCAGCCTAGATTTGCTTCCTCAGGGACACCTTCCTTGACTCCTAGATCTGGATAAGTCCCTTCCATAACATCCTGTACAGCATTTAATCATGGTTGTAATTGAGAATTACTGGCTTGTACGTTGTTAATGCCTCTCTCCTCGCTAGACTATAAGTTCCCTGTGGGCAAGAACTGATGTTTGTTCATCTTGTATCCCCAAAGCATGCACATGGTCCATGTCTGACAAGTGTGGGCAAATAATAAATAAAGTGTGCTGATTTGAATTAAGTTAAATTGAGTTGAGATGGCTCTGGCCCACCCCTGGGTGCTGGGCCAGACTAGAGAAGTGCCTGGAGCTGAGGTGGTGCCCATTAGTCCTTATGACTAATTCACAGCCACACTGTGATGGAGTAGGTTTGTCCCCAGTCATCCCCTCCGCTGGGGCCCACCTGTTAGCACAAACAAACAAAGAGGATAAATAATGCATTGGGAGCCAAGCCAGGCAAGGCAGCAGTATTGAAATTAATAGGGATTAGCTGAGCAGCTTGAGGATGAAATATTTACCAAGTGGGACTGGGCTTAGTGAGGGTGATCCGCACTCCCCACCAAGAGTCCCTAGGCTTAGCTAGGCCCTTCTACAAGCTTGTCCAAGGCATCATTCCTAGGACTGGGAAGCCCCAGCACCGCCGCTCCCACCCCTGCTACTGATGAGGGCCCAGGCAACCTCCTGGCACAGCAAGTCTTGGGGAAATGAAGATGCTAGAGGTGACAGAGGTGAGAAACAGAGACAGTGCTTTGGAAGTTAGCAACAAGGACCACGACTGTTTCTGAGAGCTGGGCATGTGGAGTCTTTTGTTGGCAAGTGTCAGGCTGGAGGAAGTTCCCCTGTGATGATGTCCTTCTGCCTTTCCCCTTCTTCCAGTCCTTTCTTGCTTCCTCTTCATATGTATGTCCCGAGGGACCTCTGTGGTGGCTATCCCCTTAAGGGGTCTGGGATCTAGCAGGACATGGCAGAGGCAGTCATGCTAAGGAGCACATTGAGTGCTGTGGAAATGCACAGAAGAGGTCCTCACAAAGACAGGGCCCGTGGTGAGGCAGCCCATAGGGGAAGCAAATCCACATGAGTCCCCGGAGGCGAAGGAAGCACCAGTGAGGATGCCATTTGTAGGCAAAGGAAGAACATATGGAAGGGCAAGAGCCTGAACTGGGCCATGTCACAGCACCACACCTGAGGGTTACTCAGCAGAAGGGGGAATTCAGGGCCAGGCATGGTGGCGCATGCCTTTAATCCCAGCACTTGGGAGGCAGAGGTAGGAGGATCACTGAGTTTGAGGCCACCATGAGACTACATAGTGAATTCCAGGTCAGTCTGGGCTAGAGTGAGACCTTACCTCAAAAAAACAAAAAAAAAGGGGGGGGGGCGGATTCACAGGATGGGATGAAAGCAGGAGTGATGTCACAGAAGCCGTGGGAAGATTATGAGTCAAGCCTGAGAAGCTCCGCCTGGTGAACCCACCAGGGCATAGATGAGGCCAGACAGATCCCCAAAACCTCCTAAAGTAGTTTGATTTGTATGTTGTCCTGGGAGTAGTGTGGAGCCATTAGAAGGGGTACTGGGATGCTTTTATTCTTACTTTTTTAGACAGTCTCATGTAGACCAGCTCTTGAGCTAATCTCTTTCTTTTTTTAATGATTTTTTAAAAATTTTATTTATTTATTTGCAAGCAGAGAGAGAGAGAGAGAAGAGAAGCAGACAGAGAGAATAGGCACACCAGGACCTCCAGCCACTGCAAACGAACTCCAGATGCATGTGCCACCTTGTGCATCTGACTTACATGGGTCCTGGGGAATCGAATCTGGGTCCTTTGCCTTCACGGGCAAATGCCTTAACCACTAAGCCTTTTCTCTAGCCTGAACTAATGATCCTTTACTCTCAAGTACTGGAATTATAGGCATGTTCCACTATGCCTGTCCTTCATTCTTAATTCTTAAACTTTTACTTTAAACTAATTTTGTATTTTCAAGAAAGTTTCTTTTTCTATGTTTTGTTTTGAGACAGGGTCTCATGTATCCCAGACTGGCCTCAAGTCAATATGTAGCCAAAGATGACCTTGAACTTGATCCTCCTGTTTCCACTTCCCAAATGCTTGGATTACAAGTGTATGCCACCAGCCTGGTTTATGTGGTGCTGGGGATCAAACCCAGGGCTTTGTGCGTGCTAGGCAAGCACTCTACCAACTGAGCTACATCCCTGGCTCCCTTGAAGGGAAGTTTCTGTCTTTCACTCACCTTGCTTTTTCTAATGATTCTTGTAGAATATCAGTAGTATGGTTAGCCCTAGGAAAATGAACCTTAGTCCTGTACCCAGTTTTAGTTATACCATGGTTTCCATTAATCCTTCTTCTTCTGTAGGATCACCAGAGAGTTTAAGACAGAGTGAAATGACTAGATTCTTGATTTGAAAGGACACCATTGGGGAAAAAAATGGCAAGAATGTTGCCATTACCCATGAGGGATTATGTGTCATGGAGGTAGTGGGAGTAGATACAGAAATTATTGGAAAATCTATAACTCAAGCCCCAAGGGCAGAAGAAAGGGAGAAGGGACGGTGACCAGCAATATCACTGAATAGCACCACACCTAATGGGTGGTCAGCAGAAAGGAGGAACTCACCAGAGCCAATAGGGTGGGATTAAAGCAGGGGTGATGTTTTAGAAGCCACAGGAAGGGAGTATGAGTCAAACCTGAGACACTGTATCTCGTGAACCCACTCAGGTCATTAGAGAAAACAGCATGGGCAAGTAGATTGCAAAGGGGGAGAAGAGGAAAGGAGGCTTGGGGTGTCCCAAGCTCTGAGGCCTGCCTCTAAAAGGGAGGAGAGTCTAGGTACTAAAGTGGGAAGGACTGTTCAAGGGAGCTTGGCTCTCAGATGAGAACCATTTATATATTCCTGTGCTTAAGTGAAGGAGCCAGGGACTTGGAGAGCACTGGGGCTGTATCAGAAGGCAAAGGGGCTGGAGTGCCAGACCCTGGAAAGCCTGGGTGCTGGGCTGGACTCCGGATCCTGGGTAGAGTGGACAGAAGGGCTCAGGAGTGATGGCAGGGTTGGTCCCTTTTGAGACAGGTGCAAAGATAAGAGATTGAAGTTTGTGGGGAGGAAAGAAGCTCATAAAAGGACAGAGTGCATACTGGGCAGGAACATTGAGATTGTCTGGCTGGGCAGTTTACAAACCCATGGAGGCTGGTGCTGGTCTTATAAGTGGCACTAGTGTGTAGGGTCACAGTTTTCTCTAGTTATAGTCAGCCCAGATACAGGCTTAGAGAAAGAAGGCAGTTTTTTCTAGGCCAGGGTACCAAAAGGAAAAGAAGGTGGAGTTGAGGATATTGCCAAGAAAAAGTCCTTCATGATGGACTGTAGAATCCAAGTCTTAAAGGTGAGTATCTGTTAGGTTGCTAGGACAGACCTCAGTACACGTTCAGTATCCATTTTCCCTTCATCCTCAACCACTTAGTATGTAAGGTTAGTATGTTTGAAATGGTGTGTCACTATGTAGCCCAGCCAGATTACTCTTGAACTTGGGATCTTCCTGCCTCCACTTCCCAAATGCTGGGATCATAGGCATATGCCATCAGGCCTGGCTAAAGTCTGCTGCTCACTTTGCTAGGTATGGCCATGTCTCTGAGCTCTGCCAGTGAGCTAAAAGGAATCTGGTCTTTGGGGCCTCCAGGAATGATGCTTAAAGGCTGGGAAGCGTACTGTTCTTGTTTTCCTTGTAATCCCTCTTCCTTTTTCCTGGAACACAGGGATGACAGAGCTCTAGCAGCTCTTTCAAAATAGCTTATTTATTTAGTTATTTATGAGAGACAGAGAGAAGGAGTGTGCCATGGCCTCTAGCCACTGCAAACGAAATCCAGATGCATGTGCCACCTTGTGCATCTGGCTTATGTGGGTACTGGGGAATTGAACCTGGGTCCTTAGACAATGCAGGCAAGTGCCTTAACCACTAAGCCATCTCTCCAATCTCCTAGAGAAGTCTGAGGATGTTAGGGCAGATAAAAGGAAGAAGCCTGAACCCAAACCCTGCTGTGGAGCTGGGGGGTTTTGGTCAGCTGTCATTGCAGGTCACAGAATAGACACCTTTCTCAGTCAAGTCTTATTTTCTCCCCAGGTTTCAGTCTAAGTTTGACTCTTAGCTTTCTAGTACCATATCCTGTGTCCCAAGATGCAGCAAGAGACAATTTGGTCAAATGTTTCAAGAGCATATAAGGGTGGTCAGCTTCCCACCGGAAGCAGCAGAGCCCTTCACTCTGCACTACCTCCTCCATTTCTTTGCCCTCCTTCCTTCACACCTTATAGCAGCTAGCACATTACTTGTTTCCTTGTTGTAACAAAATGCCTGATAAAAGCAACAGGATTGTTTCCCTTTTAGTGTGTTGTGTGTGTGTGTGTGTGTGTGTGTGTGTGTGGGTGGTGGTGTATGTGAGGAGTTCCTGGCATGTATATATGTCTGTGTGTGACCACAAATGGTGGGTGCACATCCACACGTGTGGAGGTCATAGGTTGATACTGGGTGTCTTCCTAATTACTTTTCACCTTAAAAAAAAACAAAAAAAAAAAAACTTCCAGCCGGGCGTGGTGGCGCACGCCTTTAATCCCAGCACTCGGGAGGCAGAGGTAGGAGGATTGCCGTGAGTTCGAGGCCACTCTGAGACTCCATAGTGAATTCCAGGTCAGCCTGGGCTAGAGTGAGACCCTACCTCAAAAAGCCAAAAAAAAAAAAAAAAAAAAAAAACGTGTCTGTGTGTGTGTGTGTGTATTTGTATGGGTGCACCAGAGCTTCTTGCCACTGCAAATGAACTCCAGATGTATGTACCACTCCTTGTATCTCGCCTTACATGGGTATTGGGGATTCAAACCAGAGGCTTTGCAAGCAAGTGTGTTTAACCACTGAGAAATCTCCTCCGCCCCGCCTCCTTTTTTTTTTGTTTGTGTTGTTGTTTAATTTTTCATGGTAGGGTCTCACTGTAGCCCAGGCTAAGCTGAAATTCATTATGTAGTCTCAGGGTGGCCTTGAACTCTGGACAGTCTTCCTACCTCTGCCTCCTGAGTGCTGGGATTAAGGGTGTGTGCTGCTGCCACACCTGGCCCACCACCTTTTTTTTTTTTTTTTTTTTTTTTTTTGGTTTTTGGTTTTTCAAGGTACAGTCTTGCTCTAGCCCAGGCTGACCTGGAATTCACTATGTAGTCTGAGGGTGGCCTTGAACTCATGGCGATCCTCCTACCTCTGCCTCCCAAGTGCTGGGATTAAAGGTGTATACCACCACGCCCAGCTCCTTTTTTAAAATGAAAATGTGCTTTACTTTTATCATTACAGCTTTTTTATTTCTTAATTAACATACAAGGTATTAAGGAATTTTTAATTTTTTGGAATTTTTAATTTTTTAACTTATTTATTTGAGAGAAGGTGTATGTGTGTATGCATGACCCCACCAGGGCCTCTTGCTGCTGCAAACTAATTCCAGATGCATGCATCACTGGGTGTTATCTGGCTTTATATGGGTACTGAGGACTTGAACTCTGGCTGGCAGACTTCCTAAGCAACCACTGAACCATCTCCCCAGTCCCTCATTATAAACTTTTTGTTGTTGTTTCCTCGAGGTAGGGTCTCATTCTAGCCCATGCTGACCTGGAACTCACTTAATAGTCTCAGGCTGACCTCAAACTCATAGTGATCCTCCTACCTCTACCTCCTAAGTGCTGGGATTGAAAGCATATGCCACCATGCCAAGCTCATTATAGAATTAAAAAAATATATTTTTATTTATCTGAGAGAGAGTAAGGCACCAGGGCCTAATGCCACTGCAAACAAACTCCAAATGCATGTGCCACTTTGTGCATCTGGCTTTACTTTATCTAGCTTTATGTGGGAACTGGGGAGTCAATTGAACCTAGACCAGCAAGCTTTGCAAGCAAGTGCCTTTAGCTGCTGAGCCATCTCTCCAGCCCAGACTTTTAAGCACAGTTTATTTTAGTTGATTCTTCCCACCCTATTTTTAGAGAGAGGGTCTCTCACCTGGAGTTCACTGATTTTGCTAGACTTGGTAGACAGAAAGCCCCAGGGATCCCTTATCTCTGCCTCCCCAGTGCTGGAATTATATGGGTACAGCTTTTATGTGGGTGCTAGGGACCCAAGCTCACATCCTCATGCTTGTACAGCAAGCACTTTACAAACTGAGCCATCTCCCAGCCATACTTTTGGTGTTTTGAGACAATCTCACTGTGTAGCCCAGGCTGACCTTGAACTAACTCACAAGTATAAACCACCACACCCCACACCCAGCAAGGGGGAGGGATTTATTTTGGCTCACAGTTTTAGAGTGCTGTCCATCATGATGAGGAATATGTACAGTCAGTCACATGGCATCTGCAGTCAGGAAGCAGAGACATGGCTACCTGTGCTCGGCAGGCTTCCTCCTTTTTTTTTTTTTCCAGTTCAGGACCCTAGCCCATGGGCTGGCACCTCCCACATGCTTTTAGGGTGGGTCTTGTTTCCACAGTTAAACCTCTTTGGAAACTCCCTCACACATATCGCAGACGTGTGTCCTAAGTGATTCCAAATCCAGTCAACTGTACAGTGAAGATTGACCACATTATTTCAGTTGGAAGGAAAGATTAGCAATAGGCCCCCATTTGAAAACATCTTTAATAATAAATGGATTTGGCAGGAGAAATTGCAGGGGAAGTGACGACATGAACAATGCTTATATGGCTAGCCTGACAACCAGCCCCAGGTTGATGGTGACAAACACAGTGATCAATCAAAACCTATCAGAACAGAAATCCAGAGGCTATAGGGAACTCAACACTAAATCAGACTGCCAACAGGTCTGCTATGGCTCAGGGAACATTATGAAAGAAGGGGCAGAAAAATTCTAAGAGCCACAGAGTAGACAAGATTACCCTGAGGCATAATTCCCTGCTACCCCACAGAGACTGACTGAAACTTTCATGACCCTTCACTGAATACCATAACCCCACTGATGAGGTAATAGGAGCTGGGTCAAGTGATAAAAGATATAACCTGTTATAATTAATATAAAATAAAAATTAATACAAAAAATAATAAGGGGGTTTGTTATAAGAGAAATCTGGAGGCAAGGTCCATTACCTCAGGCTGGTTGATCTGGCTTCTCAGCATTATGATCAAAGATCCAGGTTCTTTTTTTAAAAATATTTTTTGAAATTTTTATTTCTGAGAGAGAGAGAGAGAGAATGGGCACACCGGGGCCTTCAGCCTCTGCAAATGAACTCCATGTGTGTGTGCCACCTTGTGTATCTATCTGGCTTACATGGGTCCTGGGGAATAGAACCTGGGTCCTTTGACTTCATAGGCAAGTGCCTTAACTGCTAAGCCTTCTCTCAGGACCTTTTAAAATTTTTATTTATTTGCTTATTTTGAGAGAGAGAGAGAAAGGCAGATAGAGAGGATGGGCATGCCAGGCCTCCAGCTACTACAAATGAACTCCCGACGCTTGTGCCACCTTATGCATCTGGCTTATGTGGGTCCTGGGGAATTGAACCTGGGCCCTAAGGCTTCACAGGCAAGTGCTTTAACTGCAAAGCCATCTCTCCAGCCCAATTCTTTTTTTTGCTTTTATCGTCAGCATGGTCTTCATAGGCTAACTTGACTCTAGGCTAAATGATGGCTTTGGCAGTCCCAGATACTATGCAGATATGGAAACATCCAGCAAATACAAAGATCTTTTTTATTGTTATTTATTTATTTATTGGCACACAGAGACAGAGAGAGGGCACTCCAGGGCCTTTAGCCACTGCAAATGAACATGTGCCACTTTGTGCATCTGGCTTTATGTGGGTACTGGGGAATCAAACCTGAGTCATTAGGCTTTGCAGGCAAGTGCCTTAACTGTTGAGCCCTCTCTCCAGCCCAAAGATCCTTTCTTCTTCTTCTTCATGCTTCTCTTCATAACAGTGAAAAAATTTTCTTGAAGGCCTTTTAGTAAACTTACCCTCAGGGTCTTAATAGCCAGAGTACTTGCCCACCTCTAACTCAGTCACTGACAAGGATGGTAGAATCATCAAAACCAGCTCCAACCAAGTAGCATTGTGCTGGCCATGTGAGGGCATAGTGGGCTTTGGCCAAGAGGCCAGAGTGGGCACAGGATAGATGAGGTGCATGGAGAGAAGACATGGGCATGGCATAAGGTTCCAGTGAGTGAAAGCACTCACTTTGGCTGTCAGAGCCTAGGGGATATTTGAACTTAATTCTCTCAAGGGAGGAGCAGTAGGACTCTTGACAAGGTTAAGGTGTTACTATGGAAATGGGTAGACAAAATGCCCGAAAGAGAAATGTTAGTGCTAAGGTGAAAGAATGGAGAGACTGGCAAAACAGTTTCTCAGAGGTCAAGATGGAGGCTGGGCAGCAGGTCTCTCAGGAAGGAGGTGGTCAAGGCAGGAATGACAGCACTTGCTCACAAGAAGGCTCCAGCTAGGCTGCTGGTACACAGCTGCCAGGGCATAGGCCCTGGGGCTCCAGGTGTCTGGGCAGCATAGGCAAGTAGCCCAGCCACTGTATCTCAGTGTCCCCACCTTAAATATTTTTATTTACTTATTTGAGTGAGAAAGGGAGAGAGAGAGGAAGAGAGAATGGGCACACCAGGGCATCCAGTCACTGCAAATGAATTTCAGATACATGCGCCACCATATGTGGATTCTGGGGAATTGAACCTGGGTCCTTTGGCTTTGCAGGCAAGTGCCTTAACTGTTAAGCCATCTCTCCAGCCCCAGTATCCCCACTTTAGAAAGATACTGCCCTTGGTATTCAGGGTATTGTGGGATGTTGAGGTCCTGACATCTTCCTGTTAGAGCTGCTGAAGGCCCCAAATGACCGTTCCATAGGCAAGCCCTAGGGACAGGGTCTTGGTTGAGAATGGTAAGTTTGCTCAGCTGTTCTCTGCAACGAACTCTTTCCCTCAGACCTCCCAGGCTTGGCCATGGGTTACCTGAGTCTACTCTGCCACTTTTAACTGAGGCAGACCCTGGCTGTTGGGCCCCTCCACCTGGATAGGGCCTGGTGGGGGGAGGCGGGTACCCATTGTAATGGCCATCCTGTTACTACGGCGTATTTCACTTTTAATTCTGACATATAATGTAATGATCTTTTTTAAGGCCCGATGATATTATCTGCCTGACTAGATTATTGAGTCTTCATCATCTCCAGATAAATTTATGGCCAAGACGAGGCTCAGGATTTATCATCAGTCAATAGAGCTCGATACTCTAACAAGGCGTGTAATAAGATATACATATTTAATGATCCAAGGGGAGGAGCGCTAATGGGAGCCCAGAGTAAGTGGTCCAGGGGGCTGGGGCTCTGCTTTAGGGCTGCCATGGCTGTGGGGCCCTATGATCCCAAACTCTTCCTCAGGTCTGCCTCACTCACATTCCTGAGACCCTAGGGGGAGGTAGACAGGGAAAGGGACAAGTGGCACTGGACAGTGCCTGAACCAGGGCCTTTTGAACACACAGGGTGTAGGCACCCCTGGAACTACTCCCACTTCCAAGTCCTAGAAGGGCTACAGTGTCTTCAGAGCAGCCTGCCCCGGTCCCTGAGCATCAGGGCAGCCCACAAGGGAGGGAGTGCCGGGGCTGTGTGCCCAGGCCACACTGATGGTGACGGATGGTTTTTCATTATAGCCTCTCAGGTCCTGCCCGCGCCCTGTGTGGAAATTCTATTTATTCCCTAATTTGTAAAAATTCCCTCTTTATCTGATCCCAATCAGGGCGGGGTAATTGGCTCTCTGGGGCAGCGGCTGGGGTCCTTGATGAAGAGCTATGTGGATGTACCCAGCCAGGCCCCCACCCAGCCTGCCACCAGGGCCCACAATTAATAATGATTTGCAAATGGCAGACAAGCAATAACACAGAAAGATGTGGCGTCCGTGCTGCCTCTTCATTTCCTCCTCTCTCAGATATAAATGGCCACAGAACAAAAACCCAGCACTATAAATTCTGGAATTAGTTATTCACTGGGATAAATGGGGTCTGGAGCCACCAGCCCCTCTCCTTGCCACCCTTCACACTTGCTTTCCCTCACCCAGGTTCTGTCCCCAGGTCTGCCTCTTTGGCTTCTGGATCAATTCCTCAGCTTCCTCTCACCACTCACAGGATCCCTTCTTGTGTGGCCCACACTGGGGAGTAATCACCTGGTCTGGGTCTCTCCCTCCCTCTTCAACTCGGACCCAAGCTAGCAGGTGAGATTCATTTCCACCTCTGCTTATTGACCTCCCTGGCTTCCTGACCTAGCTTCCGTTCCCATTCTGTGCTGGGTTTGAGTGGTTCTGGCATATCCTACCAGGCCTGGGAGTCTGGTCTTCTTTAGTACTCGAGACCAATCCGGTCAGCTGCCTGGCCAAGTCTGTGTTGGGCTCATAGCAGCCAGATGCAGTATTATAAGTAACTTAGGGGTTGCTGTTGTGCTTGCTGGTCAGGTATCTCTGGGAGGTTGGTAGAGGCATTTCCGGGCACCATGCCCTCTCGGCCAGGCACATCCTCCCTCCCCCGCCCCCCAAGTGGCTGTGAGCTGGCGGGTAATGGGCGTGTAATGGCCTCATTTCCATGCCCAGCCTCCAGGAGCGGCGGTAAGTGTTTGATTGCCTTAATTTCCAAACACATCATTATCCCAGCTTTACCAGCGCTTAATAAACACTTTATGAGGATTTTTTTAAAAACATCTTCGGTCCGCATACTTCTCTAAAGTGATAAACTCTAATTAAGTCTAATATTTAAAAATATGGTAATGGTGAGTTGTTTGAATAAGTGGACTGCATTTCTGTAATTTCATTATTACGTAAAACACGCTAATTATTTGGAGCACGCTTATTACAGAGAGAGAAATCGCCTGCTAATCAAGATGAAATTGCCTTTTCCCCTTATTGTGGAACCACCGTCATCCTTCACCATCAGCCCTATGGCACCTCCAGGCACCTCTGTGGGGTGGAGGGGGCCAAGGGGAAGAGCTGGAAGAAGAGGTCACTTTGGAGTCGAGGTTAGAAAGACCCTGACTAAGGAAGGATAGGAAGCTATGAGCTCTGAATGTCTAGAAAGAGTTGCATGCAGGCCAAAGTGGCCCTGAACAGAAGGACCAAAGGATTGTGGGTCAAGTTTGGGACAAGGGACATCTGACTGAGCTTAACAGGACATTCAAGTTGGAATAACAATATTATTGCATATTAATGGATTAACATTAATGATAACACTGGCACTGTTTTTAAACTTCTTAAATAAACTTGTTTCATCTTTTTAACAATCCTTTGAGAGAAGTACTTGCTATAACTTTAGAGAAGAAGCCAAAACACAAAAATGTAACAGTTCCAGGCTGGAGAGATGGCTCAGCCATGAAGGTACTTGCCTACAAAGCCAAATGACCAGGGTTCAATTTCCCAGTACCCATGTAAATCCAGATGCACAAAGTGATTCATGCATCTGGAGTTCATTTGCAGTGGCTAGAGGCCCTGGCACACCCCCTTGCAAATAAATATCTTTTTGATGTTAAAGTTAAATACCTTGTTCAAGTTAGTTATTAGGTGTTGAGTTTGGATTTGAACTCAGAATTTGAGGGTAAAAGGGACCCTCTGCTGTTTCAGCTCTAGTTCAGTGCTTTGGCCCCTTTTGGTCTAGGTTGTGATGCTGAACATTGAGCTGCAGTCAGGTGAGCCCCATCTCGCAGTTGCCAAAAACCAGTACTGTGTGTCGCTCATGGGGCTGGTACAGCATTTAATCTGGCAGTCCTTTCAAGTAGGCCTAGGGGGAACCTGCAGCACTGTGCAGTCAGGATGGCTACTGCTACCAGGATGTCCACATAGATATGGTCACAAAATGAGATTCTGGAAGAGCATCCAGACCCAGGGTTCTTGCTGTTTCATCCTTCTCGTGCATAGTTCCTGCTCATTGCACTCTTCTCTCTCTACCTGCCCAGCCCTGCATCCCAGCCCATCTTTGTGGTCCCTGCTCCATGACCTCTGGCCCCATCCCTCACCCATTCTTGGAGATCACTTATCAGACAGAGGGTTTTAGTAAGGAGACAAGCAGCCTTGACATTTGTCTGCCACACTAGTTCATAAGGACAGCAGTATGTCGCTATTTTCCCCCAATTTGATTTATTCCTTTGATCATTTTACGTTCTCTTTCATGGCTCCAATAGACTCATGTGTGAGAACTGTGTATTGCTAAAAGGGTCATTTCAAAAGAGTATGGCTCAGTGGTTAAGTTGCTTGCCTGCAAATCCTGAGTTTGATTCCCCAGTACCTATGTAAAAAGCCAGACACATGAAGTGGTGTATGCATCTAGTGTGTGTTTCTACTGGCAAGAGACATCAGTGCACCCACACTCCCCCCTTCTCAAATTAATTAATTTTTTAAAAAAAGCTGGGCATGCCACCTTTAATCCCAGCACTCAGGAGGCAGAGGTAGGAGGATTACCATGAGTTTGAGGCACTCTGAGATTACATAGTTAAAGGCTGATGCCTGAGCTAGAATGAGACCCTACCTTAAAAACTTGAGGGGCAGGGGGGGGGAGGGGGACAGGTGCCAGGCATGGTGGTGCACACCTTTAATCCCAGCACTCAGGAGACAAAGGTAGGAGAATCGCTCTGAGTTTGAGTCTAGCCTGATTCCAGGTCAGCCTGGGCTAGAGTAAGACCCTTGAAAACAAACAAAAAATGGGTGAATGAGTGCTGGAGGGAAACACCTGACATTCTTCTCTGGTCTCTGCAGGCACATGCACATATATGTACATATATCAGCACATTTATGTACATGCGCCATATATGCCATGACACATGCAATACATACACACATGCAGAAAAAGGGTGTTCAAGTAATCCTTAGGGAAATGCAAATAAAAACTACATTGGCAGGCTGGAGAGAGAGATGGCTCCATGGGTAGAATTGCTTCTCAAGCACGAGGACCTGAGTTCAATCCCCAGCACCTATGTAAAAAAGGGAGTGTTACCGGGCGTGGTGGCGCACACCTTTAATCCCAACACTTGGGAGGCAGAGGTAGGAGGATCGCTGAGAGTTCGAGGCCACCCTGAGACTACATAGTTAATACCAGGTCAGCCTAGACCAGCCTGAGACCCTACCTTGAAAAACCAAAAAAAAAAGGGGGGGGGGAGTTGTGAAGGGGCTGTGGAGAGACGATTTATCCGATAAAGATATTTGGCTTGCAAATCCTGCTGGTTCAGGTTTGATTTCTCGATACCCACGTAAAACCAACTGCACAAAGTGAAGCATCTGTCTGGAATTCATTTGCAGCAACAAGAGGTCCTGTCTCATATTTATCCCCCCCAATAAATAAATAAAAATTTTGAAAGTCAGATGCACAAAAGGGACAGGTCAGTCCATGGTGGTAGGATGATGAGCTATTCATCAGAAAAAAGTCAGAGCCTCTTTTTTTTTTTAAGTTTCATGTAGCCCAGGCTTGAACTCAAAGATGACTTTGAACTCTTGTTCCTCCTATTCTTACTTCCCAAATGCTAGGAATGCAGGTATGTGCCATCATACCCAGTTTAGAGGCTTTATTTCTTACCATACACAAAAATAAATTCCAGCCAAGTGTGGTGGCACACACATTTAATCCCAGCACTCAAGAGGCTGAGGTAGGAGGATTGCTGTGAATTTGAGGCCAGGCTAGGACTACAGAGTGAGTTCCAAGTCAGCTTGGGCTAGAGTGAGACTCTACCTTAAAACCAAAATAAGATCCCAGACAAATTAAAAAGTATATATGAAATACAGCTGAAAGTATTAGAAAATACAGGATGTTTGTTGGTTTTGCTTCAATTTTTAACCCTGCCAGAGAGTAAGTCTCAACGTTCTAACAGATTTAAATGACCCATAGGAATCCTGCTTAATTTATTCAAAGCTACCTCCTTTGGGATTACTTACCTCATAAGTGGCACTAGGATCCTATACTCACTTCCCTCCCTGTCCTCTCATGAACGTTTGCTTATACTGTTTTTGCTTCCATCTTCTTCATCTCCATCACCATAGGACTAGTTCTGGGTCAGCCTTTCTGACCTGGACCATAATACAGTCTGCTCACTCTTTACCCCCCTCTCAGGTTAACCCTCTAGTTATGTCTTCACATCCTAGGGTGACAATACTGAAGACCTGATGTGGTCTTGTCAGTCTCCCACAACATGTCAGTGTCTCTGCAGCATTACCACAATCAAACTCTCAAGCTCTTTTAGCACTGGGGCCCCTCTAGTCACTCATGACTTTACCAGCTTCATAACTTGTCACTTCTTACTATTACTTCCCCCACCCACCTACTTGGTGAACTTCATTTTTTTTTTTTTTTTACATTCCCCATACCACCTCCAGTAATGTGTCTATATGATTCATTCATCTGCCAACACCTACCTCATGGTAACCAGGCTTGCTGGGTTAGCCCCCTCCCCCATCCACTAAGACTTCTGCTTAGCTTCATTCTTCTTGCGGTCCATTTCTGAGACTCCAGGGGAAGAAGTGACTTTTCTATGCCTCCTTTTCTCATAGCACTACACTCCTGGGGCCACTCCTCTGAGCTGCTTGCACACAGGGAGTTAGTGTCTTGCATATCCTGTAGACCAAGTATGGCCCATGTGTACCCAGCACACAGAAGGGGTTAGCATGCTTGCTGAATGAATCACATGCATGACTGGATGGCTTTAAAAAAAATATTTGTGAGAGGAGAGTGTATAGGTGTGCCAGGGCCTCTTGCGGCTGCAAGCGAACTCCAGATGCATGTGCCACTTTATGCACCTGTCTTTCTGTGGGCACTTGGGAATGGAATCCAAGCTGGCAGGCTTTGCTTGCAAGCAAGCACCTTTAACTCTCATGCCATCTTCCCATGCCTGGATGTGCTCTTCAAGAGGTTCTTAGGCAGGGCGTGGTGGTGCACGCCTTTAATCCCAGCACTTGGGAGGCAGAGGTAGGAGGATTGCTGTGAGTTTGAGGCCACCCTGAGACACCATAGTGAACTCCAAGTCAGCCTGGGCTAGAGTGAGACCCTACCTCGAAAAACCAAAAAAATAAAAATAGAGGTTCTTAGACCTTTCCTCCTGAAGGCCTTCCTGGCCCAGGCTCAACTTCTTCTCCAAGGTCCTACTTCATTTCCCAGACCTGTGCAGCTAGCAAGCTTCCATGCCAGCCTCAGGTGGTTTGTTCTATGTGTACTGTCACTGGATGTCCTGAGAGATTTGAATATCAGTCCAGTAGCAGCTTCTCTGCCCAACAGAAGTGTGTCTACTCTGTGCCCCAGCTAACACGCCTACCCCCCTTGCTAGATGCTTGTCCTGCCCACCTCCTCAAGGGATTTAAGCAGCTATGAGCCTTCCACTATCTTTCCAACATCAAGAATATTAATGTCCCTCAAAAAGAAAGGGCTCATCTTTTCTCAAGATGATGTGGTTAACCTTCTACCTCCATTGTGCAGAGCTGTGCTCTGCTATCCCCATGCCATAGCAGCCTCCGCTGGTTTCATTAGCTCAGAGAGGTGCTAGAAGGCAAGCTGCTAACCCGAACGGCCTTGGAGCTTTAAGCAGAAGTGGTGCTGTCACTGAGCTTACCCCGGTAGCTGCTGTCTCTGAACTTTTAGCTTATGTTTTAGAGTACCAGATCTGTCTCTGGTATTTCTTCTACCAAGTTTCCTCATTTTCTAATTGTGCCATTGGCTTTTTTTTTTTTTTTTTTTTGAGGCAGGGTCTCATTCTAGCGCAGGCTGACCTGGGACTGGAACTTATTCTGTATCCCCAGGCTGGCTTCAAACTCACAGTGATCCTCTCACTTTGGCCTCCCAAGTGCTTGAATCACCACACCTGTTTTTTTCTTTTGGTTTGGTTTTTTGAGGTAGGGTCTCACTCTAACCCAGCTGACCTGGAATTCATTATGTAGCCTCAGGGTGGCCTTGAACCAACTGCAATCCTACCTCAACCACCAGAGTGCTGGGATTAAAGGTGTGTGCCACCACACCCAGCCGTGGTTTGTTTTGTTAAATATTTTATTATTTTATTGTTATTATTTTTGGTTTTTTTTTCAAGGTAGGACCTCTATCTAGCTCAGGCTGACCTGGAATTCACTATGTAGTCTCAGGGTGGCCTCGAACTCATGGTGATCCTCTTACCTCTGGCTCCCAAGTGCTGGGATTAAAGGCATGTGCCACCACACCCAGCTATTTTGTTAAATATTTTATGTATTTGAGAGAGGAGGAATATGGGCATGCTAGGGCCTCCTGCCACTGCAAGTATATACAAGACACATGCACCACTTTGTGCATCTGTCTTTATGTGGGTACTGGAGAACTGAACCCAGCTGGCAAGCTTTGCAAACAAGTGCATTTAACCACTGAGCAATCTCTCCTGCCCTATTTTGCTTGGGGTGTTTTTTGTTTTGTTTTGCTTGTTTGTTTGTTTTGAGACAAGGTCTTATTCTAGTACAGGCTGACCTAGAACTAATTCTGTAGCCAGGCTAGATTACAACTCATGGTGATTCTCCTATCTCAGCCTCCTTGTTTTTGCATCTGTATACATGATCATGAGTATGTGCTAGTGCACACACACACATAAATGTGCATGGGAAGGCCAGAGATTGATGTCAGAGGTCTTCCTCAACCACTTTCCACTTCATTTGAGACAGAGGTCTCTCACTGAACCCAGAACTCACCAATTTGGCTAGTCTAACTAGCCAGCTTGCCCCAGGGATCTGTCTCTGCCTCCCAAGTGCTGAAATTACACACTACTATGCTCAGATGTATGAGTGCTGGAGATCCCCGAACTCAGGTCCTCATGTTTGTACAGCAAGCACAATACTCATGGAGCCATACCCCCAGCCTAGCTTTCATAGTTAACCAATCATTAGTTTGCATTGACTCTGATGAAGACTCTAAGGGAGCTAGAGAGAACTCTAAGCTGACAGACTACCCATAACTACTATTCTGCCAACTTGGAAGGTGAACTGGGCCAAGCTTCTTCCCCACTAAGTTTGTATTAGAGTGAGCCAATTGCAACAAATTAGACTGCAGAGTCACCCATAAACAGGATAGAAGTCAGTCTGTAGAGTGAGGGGCAACCGGTTTCATCAAGCATGCCAGCCAGCCATCTAAGTCCTGGACTGTACAGCACAGGCTTTCTTACCACGGGGTCGTCCAGATAACTAGCACATTGGCCACATGAATAGAGGTATTCTGAGAACAAAGGACAGCTAGGCAAAGATGTGGGGTACAGTACTCAGTTTAATGCTCAGTGAAACTGCTCATTATTCCATCACCCCTAGTGGAGGAACCTGGAGCTTAGAGAAGCAAAAACCTTGCCATACATTCGCATGACCTTTGACTATTTGAGGAAGTTGAGACTGGAACAAGTTTGCCTGGCTCCAAAGCCTACTTTGGCATTTTCAGAAAAGAGTAAGTGGCTCCTCGAGATTAGAGTACAGAGACTAGGGATAGACAGGGTGAGACCAGGAATAGCAAAAATCAATTTTCATAGAGGCTTTGAGTCTCCAGGGGCCTGGTGGTGTAGACCTATAATCCCAGCTACTTGGGAAGCAGAGGCAGGATAATGGATTCAAGGTCTTCCTTGGTGACTTAGTGAGACCCCACTGAAAAAGTAGAAAGCATAGACTTTGTAAACAGAGGACAGGGAGAGCCAGTGAAAGAATTTAAAGAGGGAAAGATGTGGGTCAGATTTGTGTAAGAAAAATCATGTTGGCTACAAGAGGTGGATCAGAGGGACAGGATGGGCTATTGTAGTGATTAAAGCAAAAGGTGACAGGGTGTGGACTCAGGTGGCTGCTGCCAGAGAAGGGAAGCAGATTCCAGCATGAGATGTGAGGAGGAGCAGGGAGAGAGACGCCTAGCCTCGCAGGTACCTTTGGGCACTTGAGCAGGTTGTGGTATCATTCGCTGGTGGAGCAATGAGGAAGGAGAGGAAACACACAAGAAAACTCACTCATTATTGGGGCATTTGAGATATCTGAAGAGAGATGTTTGAGTGGTATCTGAATGTGTGATATATAGCTTAATAGAGAGATCCTGGCTGGAGAGGCTGCCCTTCAGGGGCAAAGGGAGCTCAGGATTTGGGTGAAGCTATCCAATGCATAGCATGGGGAGAGGCCAGGACTGGGTATGTGGGTGCCTGCCAACACAGGGACTGTGCTTACCCAATGATGCTGGTAGCCTAGGGGTCTAGGCTGGGACATTCACTTGGGCCAAGGGAGGCAGATTGAGCGATTTGTCCAGCAGTGAAGGAGGAGCCTGATGAAGTCAATAGAAAACTAATTTTCTTTTCTGCTGGAAGAAATGAGGTGTGTGGCCGCTGGGTAATTGCAGATAACGAGGGGACTTATTCTTAATATGCACAACAGCCATGGTCCCCAGAGTACAAGAGACAGAAAGGATTTGAGGTGCCATGACAGGGCTAGGCTTATCTGGGAAGAAAATCCCCCTATCATAGCTATTCCATCAGTGCCATCATAGACCCTAGGTCCCATTATAACCCCTTCCCCCAGGTCCCATCCTGTCCTATTCCGTCAACTGCCTAGCTCTTCCTGCTGCAGCCCCTCCCTCCACCCTCTACCACCACAGCACAGGCATACTCACTAAGGGAGACAAATGACAGGGCCTCAGCTGAGCAGGGTGCGTGTCCGGCCCATAAACCACGGGAATGGGTCACGTCTGGAGTTGCCATGGCCGCCACTAGCCACCCATCTGTCTTCCCACCATTCTGCCTCCTACCAGACAAGCCCTTGTGGCTTCCTGAGTCCCTGAAGGAGCAAGGTGTCACCTCTCCACACCGATATCCACCAACAGTACATGTTGGGCTCTACAAGAAGGAGCCCCTCCCCCATCTGATTTGCCTGTCCAAAACCCTTGGCTAACCAGACTCCTCCCCACCCATAGTCCTTAACTAGCTGTGAGTGCTCTCCTGGCCTAGGCCAATGTCCCAGCAGGGGCAAGCATGGGGTGCTCAGTGGAAGGGGACAGATGCAGAGGCCTCCTGACCCTACCTTGACCTCACCACCAGCCCTCACTTGATTATGACATCAATGCACGATATTTCTGCTATCACAGCATTGATCCACGAGGGCAGGTGGCAGCTGAAGCCCCAGTCATGGCCCAGGAGCATGGAAGGGGGATGAGAGGAGGGAGAGGCAGGTAAGATGACAAGTTGGTGACTCCTCTGGGCAAAACATTTTTTAAAAACCCACATAGGCAGGCGGTTTCTGTGCTAGGCTTGCTCTAAAACAAACTTTGGGTAGCTGTCTTCCTGACTGTAGTGGTAGGGTGAGTCCTGGCCAAGTCCTCAGAGTCCCCACAGCCTCTAGGCTACCAGGACATTTTGGAGCTTCAAGTTTTCTGAGACTAAAACCAGAGAAATTGATGGGGTCTGGCAGCACTTGTATTTAACCTCATGTCTGGGCAGACAGGGTCCAGCATGACCACACCTAGCATCGAGTACTAAGAGCGAGGCAGGATGTGGTCTGATGACAGAGTGCATTGCTAGGGCTGACAGCCCATAAACTTGGGCCCTCCCCAGATTGTCTGTTGCTACACAGGAACAAGTATGCAATCTTGTTGCAAGTATTTCCCAGGGTCCTGGCCCAGTGTGCCAAGCCTTGTGCCTTGTCACTAGTGATTACAGCCTGGGCCACACTCCCCCACACATGCAAGTGCCGGCAAAGTCACCCTGGCCATGGGTGTGATAAATGGCTACACAGTAATGAAATGGAGACATCAAGGCGGGTGGCGGGAAGACGGAGTGTGGCGGACGGGCCGTCCCCACACAGCAGCAACAAGAAGGATCGCCCAGCGGCCGGGGGCCGTCAAGGGAGAAATTACACATTTACTCTGCCTTTTTCTTACTGCGACGGCGCCCATACATCACCGCTGGGGCTGGAACGGGACATGCTGGCCAATTTCCAGCATGAATTATGGGACTGAGAAGCATCAAGACCAGGCTTCCTGCTGGCCTGGTATCACCCAGCCCAACCTGAAACTGAAGATGTTGCCACCAGGGGACCTCCCCACCCCCACCCCCCATGCCTCAAGGCTGTGGTTCCTGAGTCTTGACTCTGCTTCCTAACCCCCCACCGGTGGGCATGAAGGGAAAGATCTGGGCCCCATCTGAATGTCTTCTCTTCCTCTCTTTAGATGACTGCAAGAACATTGCCAACATCATGAAGACACTCGCGTACCGAGGCTTCATCTTCAAGCAGACATCAAAGCCATTCTGATCGGCCGAGGAAGGGATGGGACAGGACAGGATAGCTGCTTGGCCCAGCCCAGAATCATCCTCTCCCTCACCAGAGGGGAAAAGGGAGAGTGGCACAGCCCTGAGGCCAGAGTTTCCCCAGCTGCCCTGGGGGCTTGTGTGCCCTGGGCAAGGGCTTGACCACTTGGCCCCTCTGGAACAGGCACTTTGTGCCCCCTCTGCCCCTACCCCTCAATTTCAGCCCAGTATTAGCCCCTGCCATTGTGGGCCTGGGCTAGGGGGAACCCAGGCACTCACTGCCTTCTCCCTGGTACTCAGGCTTCTACTGGGGCCAAGACCCCTGTGCCCCTTCCCATCCATAGTGCATGGTATGTGGTGCCCTCAGGGCTCCAGGACAGATCAGGCCCCACCTTGTGTCCACCCCCATCCCCGCTGTGAATGTGCCACTGAATAAAGTCGGGGAAATGAGGCCCTGGTGTGTGCAGAGCCATCTTTGTGTGTGAGGCTGTTGCCGTGCTAATGCTGTAAGCATGGGACCAGCTTGGTGTGAAGACGCTCTAAACACAAAGCTGCTATCTGAGGCCACTACTGTGTGCAAAGCCATTTTGGGTATAAAAACCACAGGTGGCCAGGCGTGGTGGCATACACCTTTAATCCCAGCATTCGGGAGGCAGAGGCAGGAGGATCGCCGTGAATTCCAGGCCACCCTGTGACTACAGAGTGAATTCTAGGTCAGCCTGGGCTACAGTGAGACTCTACCTCAAAAAAACAAAAACAAATACAAAAACAAACAAGAAGAACCGCACAGTGTTCAGAGTGGAGGTTGGGCAACACTGGTAGGTTAGAAACCGCTAAAGGCCGGAACACTGGCACGCTCCCGCTGCCGTCCTCCCAGCTGGGGCTGAGAAGTGCCGAAAAGGAAGCCGAAGCGGCCTGTGCACCTTAGCAGCTCTGTTTACACCACAGCACCCGACACCCTGGAGGCTCCTCACGGTTTCTTGGCTTTCTTCACAGAAGATGAGCTGGAGGCCGATTCCCGGCGCTTCCGCTGAGGAGACACAAGGTGTAGACGTCAGTGGTCTCCAAAGGCCTGACTCAGTCTTGGTGCCTGTTGCACTCAGGAGACCCACTAGTCAACCGACCGCTGCCCTCATCCAGTGGTGACCATCCCTCTGCAGACACTGGAGGTTAGGGGCCTGCATATACACGTGCTCCCTTCCAGGGCCAGGGCATGCTCCCACAGCCTGTCCGGGGTCTTACCGAATTGGGTGTGAGGGGTGCACCCACTACATCAATGATGGTGTCCTTGCTGGGGTCAGTGCCAAGTCCAGGTTCCGACACAGCAGGCTCAGCAGAGGCTGGGGCTGGGCCCGCTGCTGGTGTGGTGGGACCCCCCAGTGCACCTGCCCTGGCAAGTGCCTCGTGCCGGTGCCGAAGCATCTGCAGCTCATATTCACAGTTGGCACAGGCCTGCTTGAGCTCGTAGAGCAAGACCAGGTCACTCCGCAGCTCATTGAACATGTGCACCAACTCCTCTGTGGGCGTGGGGCTCAGCTCTGTGGGCGTGGCAGGGCAGGGCTGAGTTCAGACGTCTGTTATGACCTGCCCTCCCCCTGCACCCAGGTGAAAGGGAATTATGGGGGTTCTGCCCCACACTTACCCACACCAAGCTCCAGCAGCATCTGTTCTAAGGCCTTGGTCTTCTTCTGACCCACAGAGCTAGGCAGCTTCATCTGCAATGACCCAGGCAGCTAAGTCCTCACCCTGAGGTCAAAGCTTAGGGTAAAGGGGCTAAAGGCAGTAGATGTGGGGTAAGCCCCCAAAGTAGCAGTGACCAGAGAAGAAGACAGCTTGGAAATAGAATACAGTGAAGGGTATGACCTCAGCCTAGTGCTGGGAAGACCAGCTCTGTACACAGCCATCCCTCCACCTGCTCTGCTCTCACCTGCACAGCCCTTGTCTGGAGGCCAAATACATGGAGTGAGACGATGTACGTACCCGCTGGCTCCGTAGTGTGACCCCTGCAGATTTAAAGTCTGGGAACTTGATGCCTGCAGTCTCAGGGACGGCCTGAGGGAGAAAGTTGCAGAGCAGAGTGTACCCCAGGGTCAGTTGCCCGGGAGCCTGCCAGCTCTGGGTGCTCTCAGGGTGGCCCCCACCCGAGTGCAGCCTGCCTCCGCACCGGCTTCTCGGCCTCTTTCCTCTGCGGCAGCTTCTTCTTGGGCGCCTTGCGCTCTGTGCGACGCTGTTCGGCGGTGGTGTCTGCCGCCGTGATCAGCTTCTGCAGGTCCTGGCTGCGCTTCTCCCGCTCCTTTTTCCGGGCCTCAATCTTCCGGAGCTCTTGTAGTAGGTACTCCTCCTCTGCCACCTGCAAAAGCAGGAAATGAAGAAAAACAGAGGGCATCATGGAGGGAGCAGTTCTAGAGAGGTGCAGGACGCTGGCTGACGGAGAGAGGGCTGGAGGTGGAGGGGAGCAGGGCGAGGTGGGAATGACCTGTCGGCAGGAGGGAGGGAGCTGAAGCCATGGAGGGTGGGGAGGAAAAGGTTTGGGTTTGGAGAATTATGACCTGCTCTGGGGTCCGGTTGTAGAGCCGCTCCAGCTGTTCCTTTCGCCGCCGCTCATGCCCAGCATCAAACACTGGTATCTTGAGGTCTGTGCCTGGCACAGCCCGCACATTGGCAAGCTTGGCACAGATATGGTAATACCGCTCCTTCAGGTCCTCCACAGAACGTTTCTGAGGATCATGACAGGTGGGGATGAACACTTGGGCATGTGGAAGGGATGGCATGGATAGTGCCTCCTAGACACAAGAACCAAGGCCCTCATGGAAATATGCATACCAGCTCACCTTGAACTGCTGGTGGTCATACCGGTCATGGATAACTACAAAGCGCAAGTCAAAGCGGCGGCTGAGGTCAAAGAGGTGGTCAGTCTCTGCTTTAGTCCAAGCATCGTCATGAAGATACAGCTGGTACTCCTGCTCTGAATACACAGGCACCTGCACTGTCTACGACACAGAGACACTGTGAGGGCATGCCCACGTCATGGTATGTCCAGTATGCTCCGGCGCCATGTCCACAGCCCTTCCTGTTTATTAGCAATCCTTGGGCTGAGCAAAAGCTAACCCTCTGCAGATGCATTTACAAGAGGGTGGCCTGTGGAGTGAGAAAAGAGGTCCTAGCAGGCTCTGGGACAGTAGCTTGATTCACTTTGGGAGCAACTTAACCCTGTCTTCAGGAACAAGGCACCTGCTCCTGGCCCACTCTTAAGAACTTCTGTGGAATCTAAAGGTCAACTCTTGAGTCAGGCAGAGGCTACAAACTAGTCAGCTGGAGAAAGGGCCAGTTCATGCAGCTCTTAGCTGAAGCACTACTGCCACCCAGTGGTTACAATGGGACTTGCAGATGTCCAGAACTCTCCAAGGTAGGGCAGGAATGAGGTCTGAATCAGCAAGAGCGAGGTTGATCCAGGTCATTTCCTACCTTAAAGACACAGCACACCATAGGTACGAAGGCAATGTGACACTGCCAGTGCCCTTTCCTCCCTGTGCCATGTTTTATCCCCAAAGTATCCCCCATTGACAAACACCATCATCACCATCTGGCTCTGTGGAGTCAGATACAATGAAGCAGTCAATGCTGGCCTGGAACAGGGACATTTACAGGAGCTCAAAACCACAACTGGCTCTTTTCAACTATGTCTTAGACACTTCTGCCTGGAGGTCCTGCACACCTCACTACAGAATTCATCCCTCTCTTCAATGTCACCACATCCTAATCCAGTTGCCCACACGAAAACCTTCAGACATTGCTTTTGTTATTGTTTTGAAATAGTTTATAGCTGTCTTGGTATCACTGTATAGCCCAAGTTGTTATCTAACTCACAGCAATTCTCCTGTCTCAGTCTCTCAAGTGCTTGGATTATAGGTACATGCCATCATTCCCAGCTTTGTGAGGCAACTTAAATTTTCACCCACCTTTCACCAAATCTGTGGCTTTTCCTCTAAAATTCCTCCTTATCTCCACTGTCACATCCCAGGTCAGGTTAGCACAGTGCCATCTGCCTACATCAGAGAGAAATCTAACAACCTCCCCACCGGTCTCTGCCTCCAGTCAGTCCTCCTCCAATCAATTCTCCATCTCCAGCCAAGATGTGACCTCTACACAGTGCTAGCTAAAGGGCAGTATGCACGCCAGCTGTGTGCAGACTGTCATCACTGACCTACGACAAGTACAGAAATTAAAATGAGGTACTGAACAACTTTTATAAAGCAACTATGTGCCGCTAACTGTAATATGAACAAGGACTTGTGCTATCTTCTTTTTATTGAGCACTTTAATATATGAACATATTGCAATTTGGTCATATTCCCATTGGGTTATATGTCCCCTTTCCCCCACCCCCATATGTTATCTTTTCTTATAATATCTTCACTAGTTCCTGCCAGGCTGCAAACAGAAAAACAACTTTCACAACAGGTATGAGATCCACTATTCTAGATGTTACCAGGTGTCCCTTATCCACCTCAAAGCCTCCCACCTCCAGGATAAAGTACCTTCTAGACAATTCATGGACTCAAGAGCAAGGGGTATCCAAATAACCCTCAGGGCTCAGCACACCGCAGGCGGCAATGACTATCCACTGAACAGACTCATGAACACAAGGCATGGTCTCCAGTGGTTACTATCCTCATGGACCAGAGTTCCAGCTTAAATGAGCAGATTCTGGAACATACCGGGCTCTTCCTTGCATTCACGTGCATTTCTACATTCCATCTACCAACATAAGTCTCATCTTTGGATCTCGTTCAGATATTTCCTCTAGAAATTTTTTCTGGTTTCCAAAACTTAGTTACATATCTACCCCCTATGCATTTAATTCCTTTTTTTTTTTTTTTTTTTTTTTTTGCTTTTTGAAGTAGGGTCTCAATCTAGCCCTAAATGACCTGGAGTCCCAGTCTGGACTCAAACTCACAGTAATCCTCCTACCTCTGTGTTCCGAGTGCTGGGATTAAAGGCATGTGCCACGATGCCTGGCTCTATTCCATATTTTTGTATTTTATTTTATCTTATTTAAGAAATTTTTATTGATAGCTTTCATAATTATAGACAATAAACCAGGGTAATTCCCTTTTCTCCCCACTTTTACCTTCACAACTCCATTCTCCATCATCAGTCTCTCTCCATTCCATTTTTTACAAGTAAATGCCTTTAACCACTGAGCCATCTCTCCAGACCCCCATTATATTTTTAAAAAAATTTTTTTAACATGTTTTAATTTACTTGCAAGCACAGAGAAATAGAAAGAGACAGAGAGAATGGGTACACCACGGCCTCTAGCTGCTGCAAACAAACTCCAGATGCATAAGCCACTTTGTACATCTGGTCACATGTGGGTACTGGGGAATCAAACTTGGATTGTTAGGCTTTGCAGGCAAGCACCCTAACTGCTGAGCCATCTCTCTAGCCCTCCATTCCATTCTTTCAATTATTTATTTATTTTTATTGGAGAGAGAAACAGTGTGTGTTGATGCACCAGGACCTCGGCCACTGCAATTGAACTCCAGACGCTTGCACCACCTAGTAGGCATTTGCAACCTTGCGCTTGCCTCACTGTGCATCTGGCTAATGTGGGATCTGGAGAGTCGAACATGGGTCCTTGAGCTTTACAGGCAAGCCCCATAACTACTAAACCATCTCTCCAGCCTCCCTCTTTTTTTTTTTTTTTTAATTGCAAGGAAAGACAGATGGGTGCACCAAGGCCTCTAGCCACTGCAAACAAACTCCAGATCCATGCACCACTTTGTGCATCTGGCTTTATGTGGGTACTGGGAATCAAACCCAAACCATTAGACATTGCAAGGAAGTGCCTTAATTGCTGAGCCATCTCTTCTCCACTCCATTTTTTAAAAGCCTCAAAACTCAAGGTTCTCACAGTCAGTTCAGGAAGACCTATTCATTCCTTCAACAAGTATTTATCATGGGCCTATTATACCTATGCTGGAAACACAGTACTGGCATAGGTCTTTGCCTTTTAGATCCCACCATAAAACTAAAAAAGAGACATTTTAGTACAATGTGGTGAGCTTGGTGACAAAGATATGCCTAGGGTGTAACAAGAAATATCAAATACAACCTGGGGGACAAGAGTCAGTCAGAAGAGGTAACCGAGGCCTAGTTAAGTGTTTCATTTTTTGAGGGTATCTTGTACCCCAGGCTGACCTTGAACTCCTGATCCTCCTGCCTCCACCTCCCAAATTCTGAGATTACAGATGAGGCTAGTACACTGGGCTCTCTTAAAACGAGCAGAAGTGAACTAGTGAGGGACGGCAGAGGAGACAGTACAAGCAGAGCATGAGAAAGAAACCAGCCTAATGTGTAGGTCCTGCAGCAGGGAGCATGCTGGGAAACAAAGGGTGAGATGGAGCGACATGAAGAGTGGTAGGTGAGCAGAAGCCAGCTGTGCACCCTACCATGGGGTCCGGAATTGTCCTGAGGGAGACAGGAGCCAACAAACCTAGTTGTAAAAGGCTGTGTGTACCGTATCAAAAACCAGTCTGGGATGTGAGGGCGATCTGGCTACGATATCTGTCACCCCATTGATCGCCAGGGTTGATTCGGCTGATCCGGCTGGCTAGGCGGGTGTCCTCTTCCTCCCTCACCGCTCTGTGTGCGTCCCTCCTGAAGCTGCATGCTCAGTCAAAGAGGATGACCTTCCCCAAATAGAGGAGGACCGGTCTTGGATCAAGGGTATAAGAGTAGCTGCACTCCCCTGCTAGAACCTCCAAACAAGCTCTCAAAGACTTATCTGGTGGCACAGAAGATGGGAGACCATCAGGCCAACCAGCAGTGCTGCAGGTGAGAACTGGAAGGCCGGCCCTAAAGCAGCACTGAGGGTAGAGAGACGACCCAGAGTGTAAGTATGAAGGGCAGGGAGTATGTCACCACTGATGACTCCTGAAGGCACAGTATTGGAAAGGACTATCAATTCTTTTTTTTTTTTTTTTTTTTTTTTTTTTTTGGTTTTTCGAGATAGGGTCTCCGTCTAGCCCAGGCTGACCTGGAATTCACTATGGAGTCTCAGGGCAGCCTCGAACTCACGGCGATCCTCCTACCTCTGCCTCCCAAGTGCTGGGCTTAAAGGCATGCGCCACCATGCCTGGCTCATTTTCCACCTTGTAGTCACCCAGCTCTTCCTAAAACTATCAGATCCTGACACTACTCTGCTTAAAAATCTGTCAGTGAAGCTGGGCGTGGTGGCACACACCTTTAGTCCCAGCACTCAGGAGGCAGAGGCAGGAGGATCACTGTGAGTTTGAGGCCAGCCTAGGACTACAGAGTGAATTCCAGGTCAGCCTGGGCTACAGTGAGACCCTACCTCGTTTAAAAATAAAAAGTCAGTGACTCTATCCAATGACATTAGGGCAAAGCCTAAGTTACTGAGCCTGGTTGCCAAGGTCCTGCCAGACCTGGTCCCTGCTGACCATTCAGGTCTCACCTCTCATCATGACCTACCTTAGGCTTTAGTCTCTATAAGCATGGGAATGCCAAGAGCACTGAATATGCATGCCCCTGTGAATTTTTTCTTTATATCTTTTCTCATGGTATTCTACCTGCATGAAAGCCAATGCACTGACTTTAATACCACCTGGTGACATCGTCCATGACCTTCAGGCCTTCCCAGGATAGTATATATCCCACCAAACTGTAATTTCCTGTACCTTCCTCCAATCCTCCTCAACAATACAGAGTTTTCTGAAGACAGACATTGTGCCTCACTTCATTTTGTGTTTTCGATACTTAGGCCACAATTTATATGGGGGAGAAGGTACTAAAGAAAGAATAAGTATTCTTTTTTTCTTCACATTAATTCGCCTCATCCATCCTCCCTCCTTCTACCTCAGATGCCTCACCACTTTGCTGTCTATTCTCAATCTTGTATTCCAGCTCTTCCTTTGCTGGACTTGATGGGCCTAAGGATGATAGGTAGGATAAAGGAAACCCTGGCTTGTGATGGTGTTAATAGATTCACACTTGGCTGTGCTCGCTCAGTCTAAGAATCTGTGAACTAGGCTGGGGAGATGGCTCAGTGACTAAAGAAGTTTGCTTACAAAGCCTGCTGGCTGGGGCTTAATTCGCCAGTACCCATGGTACATGCATCTGGAGTTCATTTGCAACACCAAGAGGTCCTGTATGCCCATACTCTCTCCCAAATGAATAAATTTTTATTTTTACTTATATTTATTTATTTATTTTGGTTTTTTGAGGTAAGGTCTCACTCTAGCTCAGGCTGATCTAGAATTCACTATGTAGTCTCAGGGTGGCCTTGAACTCATGGCGCTCCTCCTACCTCTGCCTGAGTGCCACCATGCCCAGCTCCAAATAAATAAATTTATTAAAATATTTTATTTGGGCGCTGGAGAGATGGCTGAGTGGTTAAGGCACTTGCCTGTGAAGCCTGAGGACCCAGGTTCAATTCCCCAGTTTCCATGTAAACCAGATGCACATGTATCTGCAGTTTACTTGTAGTAGCTATAAGCCCTGGCACCCTCATTCTCTCTCTCTCTCTATCTGCCTTTCTATCTCTCTCCAATAAATAAATGAATAAAATATTTTAAAAACAAATAAATAAATAAATAATATTTTGTTTATTTATCTGAGAGAGAGGCGGGGGGAGGGGAGGGGCAGACAGAGATAATGGGCATGCCAGGGCTTCCAGCCACTGCAAGCGAACTCCAGATACATGCGCCACCTTGTGTATCTGCTTATGTGTGTACTGGAAAATTGAACCTGGGCCCTTAGCATTTGCAGGCAAGCAGCTTAACCACTAAGCTATCTCTCCAGCCCTAATATTATTTTAAAAGAGGGATTTTCCAGCTCTGGGATCCTCTCTTCCCAGAGTAGTCTGTTCTCTCTGCGTTCTTTATGCCTTGCTTTGAAATAAACTTTATTCTTTTACACAAACAAAACAGAGAATCTGTGAACTATCCAGGGGAAATTGTCCAAATACAACCAGATATACTGGGCTCACACGAGTTCTAGGTTTCAGCCCCTAGTTTTGGGCTCTAAGTCTACATTGTTTCAAGCCACGTCAGTGTCTTAGGTATGGGCTAGGAGATCTTAACCCCGTCTAGTTTTGTCTCTCACTGGCTAGGTGGGACTGGAAAAGGCCCTGCTCAGGCTGAGCCTCAGCAATCTCAACCCAAAATATTTGAGCCTGGTTTAAGTGCTGGCATAGAAGATAAAGAATACAGGCAGAGATGTGATTTGTATTAGAATTAGCTGGGCATGAAGGCACACACCTTTAATCCCACACTCAGGAAGTAGAAGAAGCACTGTGAGTTTGAGGCCAGCCTGGGACTACAGAGTGAGTTAAGTCAGCCTGGGCTAGAGTAAGACTGCCTTGGAAAAAAAAAAAGTGTGTGTGGGGGGTGGGGGGTGGGGAGACAGGGGGAGAGAATCAGCAAGACTCAATGACTGGACACGTCACTGAGGTAAGGTTGAAGCTGAAATGCCACCTTCTCAGAAAGACCCTCTCCAACTGCTATCTCACACCTATGAATTCACTCTACTTCATTTCATATGCATCCCAATACTGGTTACATTGTATTGGAAAGAGTCCATTTTACGGAACTGGAGCGACAGTGTAGTGGGTAATGTGTTTGCCTGCAAAGCCTAAGGACCTGGGTTCTATTCCCCAGTACTCATGTAAAGCCAGATGAACAAGGTGTTGCATGCATCTAGAGTTCATTTGCAGTGGCTAGGGTCACTGGTGTGCCCATTCTCTATCTCTCTCTGCCCCTCTCTCTATCAATCAATAATAATTTTTAAAAAAGAGTCCATTTTATTTCATCTCTTCACATGGTTGTCACCTGTCTTCCCGGTCACTACCTTCTTTGTCCTGGTATTGAGAGCTAAGGGAGAAGACTAAGTCAAAGATGATTCCAGGCTGGCAAGATGGCCTGGGTTCGATTCCCCAGTACCCACATAAAACCAGAGTTTGTTTGCAGTAGTAAGAGGCCCTCACGTGCTTGTGCTCCCGTTCTCTCTCCCTCCCCTCCCCCACCATGCAAATAAATAAACAAAAAATATTTTTTTAGAAAGATGATTCCCAAGTTTCTAATACGGATGGATAATAGTGATATTCCCTGAGTGGGGAGTATGTTTAGAGGTGAGACTACGGGGAAGCTTATGAGTTCTGTTCAAGGGTACCTACGTGATGTGAGGCACCTGGGGAACATTCAGAAAGGGACGTTAGTACACTGAGATATTAAGTTGGGGTCACTAGCTTAGAGAGAAAAACTGAAGCCACGGGGTAAATAGGTCACACTAGTAGGGAGAAAATACAGAAGAGGAAAGGACCCAGGCTATCTCTCTGAGGAACAGCAATATTTGAAAAGTCAAGAGAAGTGTCTCAACCCCAGAGTAGGTTCATGGAAGGCCAGGAGCCCAGAGTCTCACTCTGCAGACCTATGACACAGGACTGAGTAACCAAGGCTGGACCTGAGTACGCTCTACAGAACTCACGCAAGTGGCTCAGATGAGTGAGCAATGTTGCTCTGTGTCCACACAGCAGTAGCTCACCTTATTGAATCTGGCAAAAGGGTAGTCCTTGCCCTCCTCTGCTGCACGCCGCCAGTGGAAGAACATGGCTCCATCCTTGCGGGCTGGGTTGGTAAATGGCATCCACTTCCAGGGCCGTACCTTCTTGGACCCCAATTTGGCCTTCACTGTACGGTAGCCCTGACCAGTGTCACTGGGTAGCAGTGGGGGTGCATCCCTGGCAGTGGAGTTTAGATAGATGGGAGGTTAGCATCAGGTGAGTGGAGAGCCTCTGGGCCTAAGGAGTCTGATTTACCCTTGACCAGGGATGTCATGTCCTGGAGCAAGACATCAGAGACCCTTCTGCATCCTGCTAAGCAAGGAGGAGCCCTGGATGGGGGAAGGGAAGTGGGGAAAGAACTGGAAAAAGGTGAGTATGGTGGTGCAGACCTTTAATCCCAGCACTAGGAAGGCAGAGGTAGGAGATTGGTGTGAGTTCGAGGCCACCCTGAAACTATGTAGTGAATTCCAGGTCAGCCTGGGCTAGAGTGAAACCCTACCTCAGAAAAAGAAAACAAAAACAAAAACTGGGAATTAGGGACATGCCAGGTCAGGGGCCAGAGCATGGGGGACTTGAGGTCCCAATACTTGCTTCTTGTCAGAATAGAGCAGTGCATAAACCTCCCGATGCATGCCTTCAGGTCTCTTGAAGGTCAGTGTCTCAGAGGACTTCTTGGACTTTTTCTGGGAAGGAAACCAAAGTAAAAACAAACAACAACAAAAACCCATCTCAGCCTAGACGTCCTTTCCTGAAAGTTCTTTACATAGCACAATCTCTAAACAAACCATCACCTTCAGATACCACCTTCTGAAAGCACAGAAACCCACTCACCGAAAACCTCACCCAGCCTGAGCAGGTCATTCCCTGCTCCACCCCCATCTCATCTCGGTAGAGCCCTGACCTGTTAGAGCAGAAAATCCTTCCCCCACCTCCCAGATTGTCACGCTGTCTTACAAGTGTCGCATTCTCTTGTTGCTCTCATCTCTTGGAGCTTTCTCACCCTCTCGGTCCCCACTATCTCGCAGTGTCCCACCTCCTCCACCATCTCATCAAGGACGACACATTCTTTCTGTCCCACTGTGTCACTTATATCATGCATCTCACTGGATGACTAGCGCCCCATCTCTTTCCCGTGGTCACCCTTCTGTATTCCTTCCCAGCCATCACAACAATCACCCAAAGCCTAGTAGTACCTTGTCCGGGTTGATAATATCCTTCTTGCTGATTGTCCCGGAGGCTGCATCCCCCTCTGGACCCCCGAGTTCTAGAATGTCGCGTACATCTGCGCCTGTAGCCATCGCGCCTGAGAGATGGGGAGCACCCCGGGGTCAAGGGTCAGTACCTGAGGGGAGACCAGGCTCAGACCAGGGGGCGGGGCCCCTCCAGATTCAAGTGAGGGCGGGATGAAGAGGCGGGTCGCGAGCAGAATAGCCTAGGTCAAGTCAGGGTTTGACGGACGTCCCGCTGCGCAGGTATCCCTCAGGGCCCCACCATCCTCCCTGCCCCAAACCCAGGCTTCCACACCTGGATACCCGGGCTGCGACCGCCGCTACCCCAAACCAACACAGCCACTAGCAGAAACTTCCGGTTGTGCGTTGTAGAAACCCGACCGACAGAAACACTTCCGGCCGGTGCTTTGACGAAAAGAAGCCGTCTAGCAACCCAGCGTGAAAGGTACCGGCCGCGCTGAGCCTGTCACGGTCCTATGCTCCCCAGAGGCGCGCGAGTGGCACTGCTTGTTTTAAGGCATTTAACATCTGTGTTGCTACGTAACAACTCGAGCAATGAAAAAGACGTCCAGAGAAACTCTGTGACATTGGAAAGTCACTTAATTTCTCAGAACCTCTTTCTTTCTTTTCTTTTTCGTAAAAATATTTTATTTATTTATCAGAAAGAAAGAGGGAGAGAGAGTGTGAGACCATGGGTGCACCAGGGCCTCCAGCCACTGCAAACGAACTCCAGACGCATGCGCCAATTTGTGCATCTGGCTAAGGTGGGTCCTGGGGAATCAAACCTGGATCCTTTGGCTTTGCAAGCAAGCGCCTTAACCACTAAGCCATCTCTCTAGCCCAGAACCTGTTTCTTTGTTTACAAAATGTAAATTGACCGGGAGTAGTGGCGCACGCCTCTTATCCCAGCACTCAGGAGGCAGAGATAGGAGGATCACCATGAGTTCGAGGCCACCCGGAGACTACATAGTGAATTCCAGGTCAGCCTGTGCTAGAGCCAGACCCTACCTTGAAGAACAAAGAAAAAAAATGCAAATTGGAGTAGTGCCTGCTTAAATGAAATACCAATTACCCATGTAAAGCAGCACAGTGCCTAGGACATTAGTTTGTTTAGCTGAATTAATGATTGTGATTGTCCCTGCTCATTAACTGTTACTATACACCAGGCATTGTGCTAAGCTTGCAAGCGGCCAAGATGGAGTCTGGACCCTCACACCTTCTCAGATAGAAGGTGTCTGTGGATTGGCGCCTTGGGACTTTCCTGGAGTCCAGCTCCCTGAAACATTACTGCTCCAGGAGCCAACTGCAATACTTTGAATTATAAAGAGACTCAAAGCACAACTCCAAGCAGGGGCCAGAAGTATCCTCAAAGAAAGACATTTGCTGAAACTCCTTGGAGAGAGAGGTGGTCAGGGGATCCTGAGGAAGCAGAAAGGACAGAAGAAACAGTCCGTTCACCCTCAGCTCCTGTAAACATGGAAAATATACAGTGTGACAGCATGGGTTGGGTTACAGGATTAAGGACCCCAGAGCAGGACCTTCCAAAGATCCCATATAGAAATACTGCTTCAATTTTCTACTAAGGTTAAATAAATATACATAAACTTGCTGGGTGGAGCAGCACACACCTGTAGTCCCAGCACATGGGAGGATGAGGTAGAAGGATCCCTGTGAGTTCGAGGCCAGCCTGGAGCTATAGAATCCCAAAATCTGGGCTGAAGAGATGGATTAGCAGTTAATAAGGGGCTTGCCTGCGAAGCCAAAGGACCCATGTTCTACCCTACAGATGCCACTTTAGCAAGACGCACAAAGGTGAGGCAAGCACAAGGTTGCACATGCTCACTAGATGGCGCAAGCATCTGAAGTTCCATTTCAGTGGTGGAGGCCCAGGTGCGCCCATTGTCCCTCCCTCCCTCTTTCTCTCTCTCTCTATCTCTCTCAATCTCTCTGTCTCTCTCTCCATCTACCCCCCCCCCACACACATACCATGTGTCTCTTTCTACAATAAATAAATAAAAAATATTCTTAATATTTTATTTATTTATTTGAAGAGAGAAAGAGAGAGAGAGAGAATGGGCACTCCAGGGTCTCCAGCCACTGCAAACAAACTCCAGATGCATGTGTCACCTTGTGCATCTAATTTACATGGGTACTAGGGAATTGAACCTGGGTCCTTAGGCTTCACAGACAAGTGCCTTAACTGCTAAGCCATCTTTCCAGCCCTAAAATAAATATTTTTTTAAAAAAAGAATCCCCAGGACTGGGGAAATGGCTTAGCGGCTAAGGCATTTGCCTGCGAAGCCTAAGGACCCTGGTTTGATTCCCCAGGACCCACATAAGCCCGATGCACAAGGTGGCACATGCGTCTGGAGTTTGTTTGCAGTGGCTAGAGGCACTGGTGTGCCCATTCTCTCTCTCTATCTGCCTCTTACCCCCCCCCCAAGTAAATAAATACAACATTTTTTAAAATTTTTTTCTTCATTTTTTCTTTATTTATTTGAGAGCGACAGACACAGAGAAAGAGGCAGATATAGAGAGAGAGGGAATGGGCGCGCCAGGGCTTCCAGCCACTGCAAATGGAACTCCAGATGCGTGCGCCCCCTTGTGCATCTGGCTAACATGGGTTCTGGGGAATCGAGCCTCGAACCGGGGTCCTTAGGCTTCACAGGCAAGCACTTAACCGCTAAGCAATATCTCCAGCCCAAATAAACATTAAAAAATATTTTTAAAAAAGAATCCCTAAATCCCAGACCAGCCTTGGCTAGAGTGAGACCCTACCTTGAACCCCCCACCCTGCAAATAAAAATAAAAACAGGGGACTGGAGAGATTGCTTAGCGGTTAAGGTACTTGCCTGCAAAGCCTAAGGACCTGGGTCTGATTCTCCAAGTCCCACAGAAGCCAGATGCAGAAGGTGGCCCATACATCTGGAGTTCATTTGCAGTGGCTAGAGGCCCTAACATGCCCATTCTCTCCCTCCCCTCTCTTTCTCTGTCCCTCTGTCTCAAAAATAAATAAATAAATAAAATAACATACATACACATGATATCACAGAACTTTACTTCTAGGTCTATTCCCAAGAGAAATAAGTTCTTATGTTCATCAAAAGATATGAACAAAAGGCCGGGCATGGTGGCGCATGCCTTTAGTCCCAGTACTCAGGAAGCAGAGTTGAGAGGATCACTGTGAGTTCAAGGCCACTCTGAGACTACCTAGTGAATTCCAGGTCAGCCTGGGCTAGAGCGAGACCCTACCTCGAAAAAAAAAAAAAAAAAGATATGAACAAAAATAATCATAGAAGTTTACTGACAGTTGTTTCAGCTAAAAATAGTTCAGATGTCTCAGCAGTAGAACTGAATTGTGATATACCCACCACTGAAATACTACCAGCAAGGAGAAAGAATAAACTACTGGAGAAGAAAACACAAGTGAATACATCCTATATGATTTTATTTGCATGTTAGTCATAATAAGGAGAGCTGATCTCTGTCATGTCAGAGGTCAGAATCATGGGAGGGATGTCAAGAGAGAGGAGCCATGAGGATGTCTATTAGAATGCTGGGAATGGTCTATATATTGTGGGAGGTGCTACTGAGAATTGAACCCAGGGTCTTGAGCATTCTATGCATGCACTCCAGCCCTATTCTATATCTTCGTCTAGGTGGAGACATGTGGTCACACACACATATATGCAAACATCCATTGAGCTGTCACATTTAAGAACATATACTTTGGGGAGGGAGACTGGAGAGCTGATTCAGCAGTTAAAGATGATTGCTTACAAAGCCTACCAGCCTGGGTTCAATTTCCCAGCACCCACATAAAGCTGGATGCAAAAAGTAGCATATGTATCTGATGTTCATTTGCAGTGGCAAGAGACCCTGGTGCTGTAAGGGTCTGAGAATCGCTGAAGAAAGACCCCAGACTCAAATAGTATGTAGAAGCAAAGAGCATTTATTCTGCAGAATCAGCCAGCATGCGGGGGGGCCAACCATTCATACAAAATGGCGACCCTGAGAGGAGCTTGCAGGCTCCTTTAAGCATAACTAAGGAAGGTTTTGGAGGGCAATTCTACAGTTTGATTGGCTAATTTGAACAAGGGTTGCATTTGATTGGTTTTAAGATCTTCGAGCCTGGGTTTTAAGGGGAATTTTGAGTAGGTGAGGTAACCCTTATTATGATTGGTTTACAATTACATCTGTACATCCTTGATTGGTTGGGGCTGAGAGGCCTTGAATTTCCAGGAAGTGGCTCCGCTTTTCTCCAGCCAGGACAGTCACTGATTAATGGCCCTCTGTTCTAATTTTAGGCCTAGCCTGGGAGGTGTTATGCTGAAGCCTATCATGGCATCGATTTAGTTCTTTCAGTGCCCACACACACACAAATACATACATACTAACGTAATACATCACACTTTTAAAATATTTTATTTATTTATTTATTTGAGAGAGAGCAAGTGAGAATGGGCACACCAGGGCCTCTAGCCACTGCAAACAAACTCCAGACCCATGAGCCACCAAGTGCATCTGGCTTTGCGTGGGTACTGGGGAATCAAATTTGGGTTGTTAGGCTTTGCAGGCAAGTGCCTTAGCCACTGAGCAATCTCTCCAGTCCCACATACACTTTTTTTTTAAAGATCATATGCTTGGGGAGCTGAAGGCAGAGCTCGGTTGGCAGCATGCTTGCCCAGCATGCACAAAGCCCTAGGTGCCATCTCTACCACTGAATAAATCAAGCAGGGTAACACACACACACCTGTAATCCTAGCACTTGGGAGGTTGAGGCAGGAGGATCAGGGATTCAAGGTCATCATCCTCAGCTACATAGCAAGATTGAGTCTAGCCTGGGATGCATGAGGCCATTTCAAAACAATGAGCAGTTATCACTGAACAACTTAGGCGAGCTGATTTGTGCTTACAAATAGGATAGCAGGGGCTGATTGAGTAGTTAACGGGACTTGCTTGCAAATAGGAATGGACCCCAAAGAAAGATTAAAGCAAAATTGACATCTTTTGGGGCTTCCGCTTTGATAGATGTGTCAATCACTTCCCCTAGTTGGGGTTGGGGAAGTATTTTGTTCTTCAAAATAAAACACAAAATGTCGGGCATGGTGGCCTTTAATCCCAGTACTGAAATTCACTACAGCAGCCAGGCATGGTGGTATATGCCTTTAATCTCACCACTCTACTTGAGAGGCAGAGGTAGAAGGATTACTGTGAGTTTGAGGCCAGCCTAGGACCACAGAGTGAGCTCCAGGTCTACCTAGGCTAGAGGGAGATCTTAACTCAAAAAAATTCAAACATACACACACACACACACACACGCACGCATGCACGCAAGCACGCACACATGTACGCACACATGTTTGCACTGGCCAGTTCTAAACCTCAACCAAATGAAACTTTGAGCCTTTGCAATGCATACTGACTCCCTAATAACAACCACTTTATTCCTGATCTTTGCAATGGTGACATCTGACAAGATATGAGGAACTTCAGTTATGATCATCATGTGAGAAATGCTATTTTCCTGCCATGAACACATGGGTAAGCTTGCTGGTGTTCATTTTGCTGTATTATTTACTTGCTGAGCCAATCCTTCTTAAGTCTGGATTCCCTTATAAACTTCTTTGTTCAGGCTTTTGCGTTTTTAAGCTAATGAGATCAATACAACTGAAATAAAAGATTAAGGCATTATACCTTGTACATGCACCTGAAGAAAGAGTTACCTATCTTTGGATCTGAAGGCAGCATGTGCTACATTCAGTCATGCTCTGACTGACTTGTCCAGAAACCTGTAAGATTTGGAAGAGCTCTGATCAAGAAGGGTTGGATGGGGCTGGAGAGATGGCTTAGCAGTTAAGCGCTTGCCTGTGAAGCCTAAGGACCCCGGTTCGAGGCTCGATTCCCCAGGACCCACGTTAGCCAGATGCACAAGGGGGCGCACACGTCTGGAGTTGGTTTGCAGTGGCTGGAGGCCCTGGCGTGCCCATTCTCTCTCTCTCTCTGCCTCTTTCTCTCTCTGTCGCTCTTAAATAATTAAATAAATAAATAAATATAAACAAAAAGTATTTAAAATAAGCCATTTATTTAAAAAAAAAAAAAAGAAGGGTTGGATGTATGGAGCCAGACATGGTGGTGCACACCTTTAATCCTAGCACTTGGGAGGCAGAGTAGGAAGATCACCATGAGTTCAAGGCCACCCTGATACTACATAGGAATTCCAGGTCAGCCTGAGCTAGAGTGAGACCTTATTTTAAAAACAAAAGAAAAAAAGAAGAAGAAGAAGCATTGTATGGCAGATCTGGTTAATCAAACCCAAGATGTTGGAAGCATTTTGTGACAAAAGTGTAACATGTCAATCTCAGTAGGAGACTCACAGTGCAGATGCCCAGGGTTCTGAAGACTATGATCTCACCTGCAAAAAATTGACCATTGCTTAAAAGGCAGCTTCTGACTTACAGTTGGGCCCAGTAAAAACTGATGGTCTGACCATGAAGTATTGGCACTGGCTAACATGAACTGAATGTACTCTCAACCAATTGCACTGTGAAGTGGGCATGCAAGTCAGCCTTACATACTTATGGGATCTTTCTTCTTTCCCACTGTAATGGGTTTTTATTTATTTATTTATTTATTTATTTATTGAGGTTGGATCTCACTCTAGCCAAGGCTGACCTGGAATCCACTTTGTAGTCTCAGGCTGGCCTCAAATTTACAATGATCCTCCTACCTCTACCTCCCAAGTGCTGGGATTAAAGGCATGTGCCGCCATGCCTGGTCTGAGTATTTTTAGAGACCTTATATTAATGATATATAATTTAATTCCACTGTGTTTAGAAAATTAATTCCATATGATTTCAATTCTTTTAACTTTATTGAAACTTGTTTTATAGCCTAACATAAGGTCCATACATGAATATACCAAGTATACTTGAAGAAAATGTTTATCATGCAATTGTTTGATATAGTGTCCTAGAAGCATCAGTTAGATCAAGATGATTGTCAGAGCCAGGCGTGGTGGTGCACACCTTTAATCCCAGCACTCAGGAGGCAGAGATAGGAGGATTGCTGTGAATTCGAAGCCACCCTGAGACTCCATAGTAAGTTCCAGGTCAGCCTGGGCTAGAATGAGCCCCTACCTCGAAAAACAAATAAACAAAAAAAATTTTTTAAATAAAAGTTAAAGTCCAAAGTCTCTTCTAAAACTCAAGATAGTCTCTGAACTGTGAGCCTGTAAAACCAAAACACAAGTAACATATACATAATGGCACAGAGTAAACATTCCTACTGCAAAAGAAAGCATAACAAGAAAATATTGAGCCAATGTGAGATCTAAAACAAGCAGGGCAAATATCAAGTCATGTAGTACCATGTCTGTCTGGCATCTGGAACCTGCAGCAAAGTCTCTGGGGTTCTGTGGTAATTTGAATTGATATCCCTCAATAGATTCAGTTTTATTCAAATTTGTAACTTGGCAGCACGGTGGGTCAGTCCCAGGGTGTGGCCCTAAGGTGTGGGGGCAGATCTGGAATTCCAGTCTACAGATATGCAGAGTGCTTGAGCTCTGCCTGGGGGGTCTTGGAGCATGTTTGCTTGTGGTGCTGCTGGTGGTATTTCTCTCTGCATGGACCTGTGAAAGGAGGCCAGCTTCTTCCACCATTATGGAACTTCACCTGGATCTGTTCCTCCTGTAAACTGTATGTGGCTTGGAGGTTCATCCAGCAATGTGAAGCTGACTACAAGTTCCAATTCTGCCCCTCCATCTGGGCTGCCCACAGCCCAGGGAAAACTTCATCCACCCAAGCCAGAAATTCTCCTTGGCAGCCAGCCCCATGGCCTTCCAGAGCCTCCACACAAGGTCAACCACCCTGCCTCACATCACCCAGTGGCCACCTCCAAAACCAACAATAAATAAATAAAATAAATAAAGACTGTAAAGCTGGGTGTGGCAGCACACGCCTTTAATCCCAACTCTCAGGAGACAGAGGTAGGAGGACTGAAGTGTTGAGGGTGAGGCCAGAATGGAACTGCAGAGTGAATTCCAGGTGAGCCTGGGCTAGAGCCAGACCCTACTTCAAGGAAAAAAAAAATGATTGTAGGGCTGGAGAGATGGCTTAGCGGTTAAGGCGTTTACCTGAGAAGCCTAAGGACCCAGGTTAGATTCTCCTGGTCCCATGTTAGCCAGATGCACATTGTGGCACATGCATCTGGGGTTCGTTTGCAGTGGTTAGACGCTCTGGTGTGCCCATTCTCTCTCCCTCCGTCCCTCTGTCTCTAATAAATAAATGAAAATGATAAAAATAAATAAATAAAAATAAGTAAATAAAAAAGATTGTAAAGCTGGGCATGGCGGCACATGCCTTTAATCCCACCACTCAGGAGGCAGAGGTAGGAAGGTCACTGTGAGCCAGCCTGGGACTAGAGTGAGTGGTGCCAGGTCTGCCAGGGCTAGAGTGAGACCCTACCTTGATAAAAACAGAAATAATAACCAAAAAGAAAAATTGCAATTCCAACGACTCTCTCTCTCTCTCTCTCTCCTTCCTCCCTCCCTCCCTTCTTTCTTCCTTTCTTTTGGTCTTTGTGCAAGATTTTATTAAATGTCTTTACAGAGCAACATTCGGCCTCCAGATGCAGCTGCCGGCACGCTGTGGGGACTGGCTGAGGCATGACAGGTGGCTCTGGCTTCCCACCCTTCTATTCTGGGGGTGGTGGGCAGGATCTCATCTTTGTGATCCACGATGCTCACGTGGTGAGGCAGGGGCTTCTGAGGGCCAACCTTGCCTCTTGGATCCCAGGGCAGCACGGTCTTCACTTTGATGTCCGGCACACCTTGCCTGAGCAGCACATGCGGCGCAGCGGGGTCAACGTAGCAGTTAACAGGATCTCCACTGTGGATCATCGGGCCGTCCACAAACTTCATGGATTTTGCCCTCTGTCCTCGGAGTTTCCCAGACACGACAACCCCGCAGCCCTTGGCCCGGCTCTCCACGACGAGCCGCAGCACCATAGCGGCCCTCCGCACCGCAAGCCCTGCTAGGAGGCTGTGACGCAGGGCAGTGCCCGGGCAGTGGCACACAGCCCTCTTGCGGCCACCTTTTCTGCAGAAAGCTCTACGCGGCCCTCAGGAAAGCCAAACCTCTCTGGACCACTGCAGTCAGTTCCCATTCTGTGAAGATTCCGTGTCCTGGTGGCTGAGATAAGGATCTCTGTCCTGGTGGGTGTGTCTGGGACCTCCACTCCAGGGTAGCCATCTCCAGCCAGCTCGTGTGAGAAACTCATTCAGCTCCGCTTTGAAGACACCATCAGCAACAAATTTCCTCTTGGAAAACTGCACCACCGTCGCGCGCCGCCGAAAAGAAAGCTCCAGTGACTTTCTTTCCTGCATCTGTTATGCATATATCAGGAAGAAAGGAAGCAAGGAAGAGCAGGAAGAAAGGAAGCAAGGAAGAGAAAGAGAAGAAAGAGAGAGAGGGGGGGGGAGGGAGAGAGAGAGAGAGAGGGAGAGAGAGAAAGGGATGAAGGAAAGGAGAAAGGAAGGAAAGAAGGCATATATCAGAGCTGTGCATATAACTTGGTGTTAAAATGTATTTGTCGGGGGCTGGAGAGACGGCTTAGCGGTTAAGCGCTTGCCTGTGAAGCCTAAGTACCCTGGTTCGAGGCTCGATTCCCCAGGACCCACGTTAGCCAGATGCACAAGGGGGTGCACGCGTCTGGAGTTCGTCTGCAGTGGCTGGAGGCCCTGGCGCGCCCATTCTCTCTCTTGCTCTCTATCTGCCTCTTTCTCTTTCAGTCTGTCGCTCTCAAATAAATAAATAAAAATAACAAAAGAACGTATTTGTCTAACGCGTGAGGCTCTGGGTTCCACCCCCCAGTGCCACATTTATTATATCAATTCAAAATATGATTATCTTAATAAATTCAACTCTCATTAATTACATAAAAGAAATAGATTGAACAAACTAGAAGCAGAAATAAGAATATAATTTGACATATAGTTTGTTTTCAATAAAACAGTGAGTAAAACCTATGGCAAATGCCACACTTAATGATGAACAATAGAATTCCAAGCGACGTTAGCGACAAGAACAACCTTTACACCACTATGCTCCAAAACGGTGCCAGGTGCCCTCACTAAAGCAATCGGAGAAGGAAAGCAATAAGAAGCACAAACATTCCCTAAGAAGAGGCAAATGGTGGTTATTTGCAGGTGACACTAACACTTACATAGATAATCCCCCCAAAATCGATTGGCAATTACCACTAATAAGAAAATTCAGCAAGGTGACCATATACAAGATCAGTGTACAAAAATCAATAGCCTTCTTATATACCAGCAGTAACCAATTAGAAATGTGATGGGGAATAAGATTCTTCTCACAATAGCAACAAAACTATTAAGCACCTAAGGATAAGACTAGAAAGAGAATTTCGGATCCTCAAGGATAGTTTGGAATTACTAGTTAATCACATTGATCAAATAAAATTGAAAAGTCCAGGGCTGGAGAGATGGCTTAGCGGTTAAGCACTTGCCTGTGAAGCCTAAGGACCCCAGTTCGAGGCTGGACTCCCCAGGACCCACGTTAGCCAGATGCACAAGGGGGCGCACGCATCTGGAGTTCGTTTGCAGTGGCTGGAGGCCCTGGCGCGCCCATTCTCTATCTGTCTCTATCTGCTTCTTTCTCTCTCTGTCTTTCACTCTCAAAATAAATAAACAAATAATTAAAAAAAATAAAAAATAAAAAATAAAAATATAAAAAAATTGAAAAGTCCATAATTGTATTGGATAACAGCAGAGAAAACATAAGAATCATTGCTGGCAAAAATACTAAGTAAAATGAGAGAAAGGATATTTTCTAACTATAATAAAGAGGTGTAGGGTCAGGGAGCATTTTGCTTTTAAACTGAAAGCAAGTATCATAAGAAACTGTGGAATACTGAAGTCACTGCCAGTAAATTAAAAAACAAAGCAGGAGCCATTACTATCCTTCAAGATTATTTTGTTTAAAAATGAAATGGAAGGATGACTTAGCGGTTGAGGCATTTGCCTGCAAAGCCAAAGGACCCAGGTTCGATTCCCCAGGACCCACGTTAGCCAGATGCACAAGGGGGTGCACGCATCTGGAGTTAGTCTGCAGTGGCTGGAGGTCCTGGCACACCCATTCTTTCTCTCTCTCTCTCCCCCTCTTTGTCTGTCAAATAAATAAATAAATAAATAATTTAAAAAAATGAAATAGAGGATTTGATAGCAGGAGCAAAAATCTCATATGTGTTCCCAGGTATGCCAAAATTAGGAATACATCCCTTCCACACACAAGACTGCTTTGTTTTCATATTACAAAATAGGATGGAGGGGCTGGAGAGATATCTTAGTGGTTAAGGTGCATGCCTGAGAAGCCAAAGGACCCAGGTTCGATTCTCCAGATCCCACATAAGCCAGATGCACTGGTGGTGCATGTGTCACGTCTGGAGTTTGTTTGCAGTGGCTAGCGGCCCTGATGCATCCATTCTCTCTCTCTCTCTCTCTCTCTCTCTCCCCCCCCCCTCTCTGTCTCTAATAAATAAAAAAAAAATAAATAAATCTTAAGGAAAAAAAAAAAAACCAGAATAGGATGGAGACTAAAATCTCACCAGGAGACAGAGACTGATTGCAAGGTTCTTTCTTTTTCCATTTTTTTTTTTTCCTGTTAAATCCATTATAAAGCATAGCTAGAGACTACTTGCACAGCTATCCTGTGATTGAAGGAAAGATTTATTTTTTTCAGTTTTTTGAGGCAGGGTCTCATTCTAGTTCAGGCTGACCTGAAACTCATGGCAGTTCTCCTAACCACAGCTTCCCCAATGCTGAGGCAGGAACCACCATGCCTGACTTTGAAAGGAAAAACAAAAACAAAAACAAACAAAAAAACCTTTTTTTTTTTTTTTGAGGCATGGTCTCACTCTAGCCCTGACTGACCTGGAACTCACTCTGCAGTGCCAGGCTGGCCTCAAATTCATGGTGACCCTCCTACCTCTGCCGCCTGAGTGCTGAGATTAAAGGCGTGCACCACCACCACACCTGGCTCAGAAAAAAAAAAAAAAAAAAAAAGTTTGTTTGGTTTTTTTGAGGTAGGGTCTCACTCTAGCCCAGGCTGACCTGGAATTCACTACGGAGTCTCAGGGTGGCCTCGAACTCACGGCGATCCTCCTACCTCTGCCTCCCGAGTGCTGGGATTAAAGGCGTGCGACACCACACCTGCCTGGAAAAAAATTTTAATTAGTGTTTGGAGCGCTTTTGCTCCTATGGCAGTGGGGTTGAGCCACAGAGAGGTGGGCACCAGCAATGCAGCCAAGCATTTGTGGGCACAAGCAGCTGCCAAACAGATGGGTCAGGGTTGCAACACCTGTCATGACTTTGCCATGCTCAGAAATTGTATGTTGTTTTGGATACCATGGGCCAGCATTTCCTTTTCAAGCCAATGCTTTAATCCTTGAAGCATCTCCTCAGCCCCTTCTTTTCTTTTTCAATGCTAGGGCTTAAGCCCTGAGCCTCATCCATGCTAGGGCAGCAGTCTGTCACCCCATCTCCCCAACCCGATTGAATTGTTCTTGGGACACAGTCTCAGGCATCCCAGACTGACTTCATGCTTTAGTGAGAACGCTTTTCCTGCTTACAGGAGACAATTCTACATTAGAGTGAGGCTGGGCAAGGCTGGTTTCCCTTGCTTCCTGGCTCTACAGGTCTTTTGCCTGTTGTCATTGGAAGTATTCGGGTATATTTGGTCCGTGTAGCCACCTCGCCAATGCTCTCACACATCTCCTTCTGCTGCTGCCAACAAACACCTGAGCAGCCCCCTTTCTTTTTTCAAAGATTTTAAAAAATATATTTTGTTTATTTATTTGAGAAAAGGGGGGAGAGAGAGACAATGGGTGCACCAGGGCCTCCAGTCATTGTAAACGAACTCCAGATGCATGCGCCCCCTTGTGCATCTGGCTTACTGGGTCCTGGAGAGTCAAAACGGGATCCTTTGGCTTTGCAGGCAAATGCCTTAACCTCTAAGCCATCTCTCCAGGCCCCCTCTTTTTTTTCATATATATATATATTGGTTTTTCGAGGTAGGGTCTCACTCTGGCTCAGGCTGACCTGGAATTAACTATGTAGTCTAAGCGTGGCCTTGATCTCATGGCGATCCTCCTACCTCCCGAATGCTGGGATTAAAGGCATGCGCCACCACGCCCGGCTTTTTCAAAGAGTTTAAAAAGAATATTTTTATTTATTTGCAAGGAGAGAGAGAGAGAGGGGGGGGGGAATGGGGGGAGAGAGAGAGAGAGAGAATGAGCACACCAGGGCTTCTAGCTGCTGCAAACGAACTCCTCCAGATGCATGAGCTACTTTGTGTATCTGACTTTACATGGGTATTAGGGAATCAAACCCTGGTCGTTGGGCTTTGTAGGCAAGTGACTTAACAGACGCATGCGCCCCCTTGTGGCTCATGTGCAACATTGCATGCTTGCGTCGTGCGTGTGGCTTACAGGAGACTAAGCCATCTCCAGCCCACGGTTTTTTTTTTTTTTTTTTTTTTTTTTTTTTTTTTTTGAGACAGGGTCTCTGGTAGCCCAAGCTAATCTGGAACTCACTCCGTAGCTGGGATTAAAGGCATGTGCCACCGGCCTTTCTTCTTCCTCCCCCTCTTCTTGACAGAGAGAGAGGGAGAGAGAAAGACAGAGAGAGAGAGAGAGAGAGAGAGAGAGAGAGAGAGAGAATGGCCAAGCCAGGGCCTCCAGCCACTGCAAACAAACTCCAGACACATGTGCCACCCTGTGCATCTGGACGTAGTACCTAGAGAATTGAACCTGGTTCTTTAGGCTTCGCAGGCAAGTGTCTTAACAGCTAAGCCATCTCTCCAGCCCTTCTTTTTCTTAAATAAAATATTTATATTTGTTTGGAAGTGGGTGAGAGAAAGAATGGGTGTACCAGTGCCTCCTGCCTCTGCAAACAAGCTCTAGGTGCATGGACCGCTTTGTGCGTGTGGCTTTGCGTGGGTACTGGGGAATTGCAAACAGGCCATCAGGCTTTGCAAGCAAATGCCTTTAACTGCTGAGCCATCTCTGCAGTCCTGTTTTTTTTTGTTTTTTTTTTTTTCAAGGTAGACTTTGGCTCTAGCCCAGACTGAGCGAAACCCTACCAGGAAAAAACAAAACACAAACAAAACAAAACAAAAAAACATGTCCACCACACCCAGCCTGTTTTATTTTTATTTTTGTTTTTTGTTTTTTGAGGTAGAGTCTTCCCCAGTCTGAAGTGGAATTCACTATGTAGGCCCAGGCTGGCTTGGAACTCACAACAATCCTCCTACCTGGGCCTCCTGAGTGCTGAGATTAAAGACATGCACCACCATCACACCTGGCTATTTTTATTTATTTATTTATTTGAGAGAGAGATACTGAAATAGGCAAGTAGAGAGAGAGAGAGAGAGAAAAAAAAAATGGGTGCGCCAGGGCCTCCAGCCACTACAAACGAATTCCAGATGTGTGTGCCCCCTTGTGCATCTGGCTTACATGGGTCCTGGGAAGTCGAACCTGGGTCTTTTGACTTTGCAGGCAAGCTTCTTAACCACTAAGCCATCACTCCAGCCCATGCCTGGCTATTTTTAGAGACAAAATCTCAAATTGTAGATCACTTGGCTTGGAACTGAACTTGTGGTGATCCTCCTGCCTTTGCCTCTCAAGCACTGTGATTAAAAATGTGAACCAGGGACCTAGCATGGTGGCGCACTCCTTTAATCCTAGCATTCAGGAGGTAGAGATAGGAGGATCGCCATGAGTTTGAGGCCACCCTGAGATTACATAGTGAATTCCAGGTCAGCCTGAGCTAGAGTGAGACCCTACGCAGAAAAACAAAAACAAAAATGTAAAGCAGGGGCTGGAGAGATGGCTTAGTGGTTAAGGCGCTTGCTTGTGAAGCCTAAGGATTCACTTTAGATTCCCGAGGTTCCATATAAGCCAGATACACAATGTGGCACAAGTGGGCAAGGTTGCACATGCCCACAAGATGGTGCATGCGCCTGGAGTTGGATTACGTGGCTGGTGTGTCTATTCTCTCTCTCTCTCACACACACACTCTCATAAATAAATAATTAAAATATTTTTTAAAATCTAAAAAGTGGACTTGGATTAACAGAAAAACAACCATGTCTTTAGTTTTTCTTTAGTTTTGTTTTTATAAATTTATTTGCAAGCAAAGAGAGAGATAGAGATAAGAGAGACAGACACAGAGAATGGGTGTGCCAAGGCCTCCAGCCACTGCAAACGAACTCCAGAGGCATCTACCACTTTGTACATATGGCTTTACTTGGGTACTGGGGAATCGTGCCTTAATGGTTGAGCCATATCTCCAGCCCTTGTTTTGTTTTTTGAGGTAGGGTCTCACTCTAGACCAGGCTGATCTGAAATTCACCATGTAGTCTCAGGCTGGTCTTGAACTCACAACGATCCTCCTACCTCTGCCTTCTAAACGCTGGGATTAAAGGCGTGCACCACCATGCCTGACAGTCTTAGCTTTTTTGCAATGCTGGGGATTGAACTTGGGACCTCGTGCATACTAAGCAAGTACTCTACCACTGAGTCACATCCACAGTCCCAATAATCGCTTCCTTGATAAGAAAATCCAAAATCAGAAAGATACCAATAGCCTTGAAGTTCACATTTATAAACTTAATATGATTTTGGTAACAAAAAAGCTTTATGTGTTTTTTCCTGAAATCAGATAAATAATTATAATGTTAATTTAGAAAATAAATAAACATGAGACTAGCCAGGAGTCCCTTAAAAAACAAGAGCAGTGAGAAGCTATGTCTGCCACACGTGAACCCTTTACAAAGCCTCTCTATTAAAGTATAAGGGAACTGGTACAGAAGTTGGTCAATGGGCTAATAGATCAGACAGAAAATGCATGAATTCAAAGACATGCAAATTTACTGTGTGATTAAGTGTTGGGATAATTGGTAGCCATGTGGATAAAAATTAAGTGGAGCCATTTCTCGTCCCTTACACTAGGACAGACTCTAAATGAGCTATTATATCTAAATGCAAAATAATAATAATTGTAACTTCATGGGGCTGGGGAGATGGCTCAGTGGTTAAGAGTGGTGCTTGCCAAGCCTGTTAGCCTGGATTTGATTTCCCCGACACTCACGCAAAGCCAGGCCCTAAAGGTGGCATATGTGTCTAAGCTTGTGGTGGGAAGAGACTCTGGCATGCCTGTACACACACACATGCAGAATAAATAAATAAATAGGGTTTTATTCCCTCCTGCTTTCTCGTGGGCAGAGCTTCATACATCTCCTCATTCTTTCTCTTAAACAAAGTCTCTCTGAACTTTAATATAAATAAATAAATAAAAATAAAAATAGGACTGGAGAAAAGGCTTAGTAGTTAAGGCACTTGCCTGCAAAGCCTAAGGACCCAGGTTCAATTTCCTAGTACCCATGTAAGCCAGATGCACAAGGTGGCACATGTGTCTGGAATTAGCTTGCAGTGCCTAGAGGCCCTGGTGTGCCCAGTCTCTCTCTCTCTGCCTCTTTCTCTGTCTCATAAAAATATTTTGAAAAATAAATAAATTTAAAAAATTCAAGCAAATATTAGAAAAAAAATAGGTGAATATTTTTTTATGACTGAAGAATGAGGACAACTTTCCTCACTGTAATATCACATTCAGATTCAATAAAGGAAAAGTGGAAATATTCGTATACCTAAAGATTTTTTAAGTGTATACCAAAAATACCATAAGCAGGATTAAAACTTATCTGAGAACTAAAGAGGTGTTTTTATGGCTAAAGGTGCTTGCTTACAAAGCCAATGGCCCGGGTTTGATTCTCCAGTACCCATGTAAACCCAGCTGTACAAAGTGGTGCATATGTCGGGAATTTGTTTGCAGTGGCAGGAGGTCCTGGTACACCCATTCTTATATTCTCTCTCTCTCTCTCCCTCTTTCTTTTCCATTCTCCGTGTCTGCTTCCAAATAAATAAATAAAAACATTTTTTAGCCATGCATGGTGGCACGCACCTTTAATCCCAGCACTCAAGAGGCAGAAATAGGAGGATCACCATGAGTTCAAGGCCACCCTGAGACTACATAGTGAATTCCAGGTCAGCCTGGGCTAGAGTGAAACCCTACCTCAAAAAGCAAAAACAAAACAAAACATTTTTTAAAATTTAATTAATTTATTTGCAAGGAGAGAGAGAGAGAGAGAAAGAGAGAGAGAGAGAGAGAGAGAGGAGACAGACAGAGAGATAATGGGCGTGCCAGGGCCTCCAGCCACTTGTGCCACCTTGTGCATCTGGCTTACGTGGGTACTGGGGAATCGAACCTGGGTCCTTTGGCTTTACAGGCAAGCGCTTTAACGATTAAGCCATCTCTCCAGTACCCCCCCCCCCCGCCGCCGCCAAAAAAAAAAAAAAAAAAAAACCAACCATTTTTTAAAAGAGCTTAACTGGGCCGAATGTGGTGACGCACACCTTTAATCCCAGCACTCAGGAGATAGAGGTAGGAGGATCCCTGTGAGTTCAAGGCCAGCATGGGACTACATAGTGAATTCCAGGGCAGTCTGGGTCTAGAGTGAGAACCTACCTCAAAAAACAAACAAACAAACAAAAAACAAAGATGCTTGCTGTATGTACCAGCCTGGCAACCTGAGTTCAGATTCCCAGAACCCGCGTGAGGTGGGACACAAGTAGCGCACAGTCGGTAATCCCCACACTGAGGGGAGATGGAGTCGGGAGAATCTGGAAGCCTGTGGGCCAGCGAGTCTTACATTCACAGTAGAAAACAACAAGGGAGATCCTGTCTCAAACAAGGTGGAAGGGGAAGAGTGATGCCCCAAGGTTGTCCGCTGACCTCCACAGGGAATGACACAGGTGCTTATGCCATTACAAATGAACTCTAGACATATGTGCCGCTTTGTGTATCTGGCTTACTTGGGTACTGGGGAATCAAACCAGGGCCAGAATGATTTGCAAGCAAGTGCCTTTAACTGCTAAGCCATCTCCCCAGCCCCTAAAAGAAACTTTCTGTGCTATCTTCTCTGTCTCTCTCCGTCTCTGTCTCTCTTGTGTGTGCATGTAGGCATGTGTGCAGGTACACACTATTTATTTATTGCAAATAAAGAAAGAAAGAAAAGAAGTGGGTGCTATATGACCTTTGATAGATTAAATAAAACAAGTTGGGCTGGGGAGATAGTTCCGTACTTAAAGGCACTTGCCCACCAAGATGGCCCAGGTTCAATTCTTTAGCATCTACATCAAGCTGCATGCAAAACAGTCCCAATGCATCTACAATGATGGGAGGCAGAGCCAGGAGAATCCTAAGCAAGCAGACGAGCTAGGCTCACATTCCTTTGCAGCCTGGCAATTTGCAGCAGTAAGAATGTCACAAAGAGGGCTGGAGGGATGGCTTAGTGGTTAAGGTGTTTGCCTACAAAGCCAAAGTACCCAGGTTCGATTCCCCATTATCCACGTTAGCTAGATGCACAAGGGGCCGCATGCATCTGGAGTTTATTTGCAGTGGCTGGAGGCCCTGATGTTCTCTCCCCGCCCCCTCTCCCTCTTTCTCTGTCAAACAAATAAATAAAAATAAAATATTTTTAAAAAAGAATATCACAAAGAAAGAAAGTGGAAAAAATAACATCAAAATAGTAAACTAAAGCCGGGCGTGGTGGTGCACGCCTTTAATCCCAGCACTCGGGAGGCAGAGGTAGGAGGATTGCCATGAGTTCAAGGCCACCCTGAGACTCCAGTGAATTCCAGGTCAGCCTGGGCTAGAGTGAGACCCTACCTCGAAAAATCGAAAAAAAAAAAAATAGTAAACTAGTTGAAAAGAAGACGGAATTCAGGGGAGGGAAGATTTGGGAGGGAAAAGAGGAGGGTGGCTGGAGGGGTAGATCATCTGTATTTATAAGAGTTGTCAATAAAAAGTTAATATTGGGGCTGGAGAGATGGCTTAGCAAATAAGGTGCTTGCCTGCAAAGCCTAAGGACCCAGGATCAACTCCCCAGTGCCCACATAAGCCAGATGCACATGCATCTGGAGTTCGTTTGCTGTGGCTGGAGGCCCTGCTGTGCCCATTCTCTTTCTCTCTCTCTCTCTCTCTCTCCCTCATTCTTTCTCTCAAATACATATTTTTTGAAATTAATATTTTGGGCTGGAGAGATGGCTTAGTGGTTAAGACACTTACCTTCAAAGCCAAAGGGCCCTGGTTCAATTCCCCAGTACCCACTTAAATCCAGAAGCACAAGATGGCGCATTCATCTGGAGTTCATTTGCAGTAACTAGAGGCCATGGCCCACCCATTCTCCCTCTCAAATAAATAAATAAAATATTTTTTAAATTAATAGTTTTATTTGTTTGCATGCAGACAGAGACAGAGAGAAAAAAAGAGAGAAGGAGAGAGAGAAAATGGGCTCACCAGGGCTTTAGCCACTGCAAATGAACTCCAGATGCATGTGCCACATTGTGCATCCAGCTTTTTGAGGGTACCGGGGAATCATACCCAGGTTGTTAGGCTTTACATGCAAGTGCCTTAATTGCTGAGCCATCTCTGTAGCTCCAATAAAAAGTTAAGAAAAGAAAGAGGAGCACAGACAGCTGGAAGTTGTTCTCTGACCTCCATACGCATGCTGTGGCATGTGTACCCACACACAAATAAATAAACAATAAAGAATTTAGGCTGGAGAGATGGCTTAGAGGTTAAGCGCTTGCCTGTGAAGCCTAAGGACCCCAGTTCAAGGCTCGATTCCCCAGCACACACATAAGCCAGATGCACAAGGTGGCGTATGCATCTGGGATGCGTTTGCAGTGGCTGAAGGCCCTGGTGTGCCCATTCTTTCTCTCTTTCTCCCTCCCTCCCTCTTTCTCTTTCTCTGTCTGTCTCAAAAAAAAAAAAAAAAAAAAAAAAAAAAAAAAAAAAAAAAAGCTGAGCTGGAGAGATGGCTTAGTGGTTAAGGCATTTACCTGCAAAGCCAAAGGACCTTAAAAAAAAAGAATTTAAATAATAAGAACATATACTGTGATGCACACATCTTTTAAAAGTGAGAGCATTCCAACCCCTTTGGCTCCCATGTTGCTGCCTAAAAGCTACAGTTCTGTTCTAATCGCATACTCTTACTTGTTCAGGTTAATTTACTCACATCATTCGTTTTCATAGGCTTGTCTATTTCTCTTAATTTAATAAACAGCTCTTTGGCTGGAGCAATTTTCTTGTTTAATAATCTGACATTTGTTTTAGGATCTGACAAAAATACAGATTATTTTAGTATAAAGGCTTTATTTGGGCTGAAGAGATACTCAATGGTTAAGATGGTTGCCTACAAAGTGTAATGACCCACGTTCTGTTCCCCAGGACCCATGCAAAGCCAGATGCACAAAGTAGCACATGCATCTGGAATTTGTTTGCAGAGGCTAGAGGCCCTGATGTGGCCATTATATCTCTCTTTATTCTTGAAAATAAACAAATAATATTTTTATTTATTTATTTATTTGAAAGAGGGAGAGAGAGAGAGAGAGAGAGAAAATGGCCACACCAGGGCCTCCAGCCACTGCAAACAAACTCCAGACACATGTGCCACCTTATGCACCTGGTTTACGTGGTTCCTTTGGAATTGAACTTGGGTCCTTTGGTTTTACAGGCAGATTCCTTAATTGCTAAGCCATCTCTCCAGCCCTAAATAATTTTTTTTGTTTGTTTTTTGGAGGTAGGGTTTCACTCTAGCCCAGGCTGATCTGAAATTTTCTATATAGTCTTTGAGTGGCCTCAAACTCATGGTGATCCTCCTATCTCTGCCTCCCCAGTGCTGGGATTAAAGGCATGCACCACCACCCCTGGCCTAAGTAATATTTTTCAAAAGGCTTTATCTGAGAGAAAGAGAGAGAAGAAAGATAGAAAGAGAGAAAGAGAAGAGACATAGCAACCAAATGAAATATGTAGATCTGTTTTAGGCCCTAACTATAAAAAGACATTTTGGGCCGGGTGTGGTGCACTCCTTTAATCCCAGCATTTAGGAGGCAGAGGTAGGAGGATTGCCATGAGTTTGAGGCCAGCCAGAGTCTACATAGTGAATTCCAGGTCACCCTAGGCTAGGCTAGAGTGAGATCCAACCTTAAAAAACCAAAAAAAAAAAAAAAAAAAAAAGAAAAAAGGGACATGTTGACACAACTGAACATGGACTAGTCACTAGATTATATTAGGTAATCATTGTTAGTTTTAATGAGCATGATAATAAAGTTGTGGTTATATTGTGGTTATGACATTGTGGTTATAACAATTGGTTATATTGTGGTTACAGGTTTCTAATGAGGAATATACAAGTGAAATGACACAATGTCTTAGAGTGTTTTCAGATACTCCAGCCAGCTGGGCCTGATGGCTCATACTTATATTCCCAGTACTTAGGAAGATGGGGCAGGAGGCTTTCCACACAGTTTTAAAATTTTTATTTTATCTATAACAAGTTATATTCTTTTAATCCCTTTCCCTGAGTCCTGTTATTCTGAGGTCCCTCAGTGGGGTTATGGTATTCACTGTTGGGTCATAAAGGCTTCAGTCAGTCCCTATGGTGTAGCAGTGGGTATGGGCACTGTGTCTCAGGGTATTCCTACCCACTCTGTGGCTCTTTCAATCGTTCCATCTCCTCTTCCACAATGTTCCCTGAGCCATGGCAGGCCTGTTGGCAGTCTGATTTAATGTTGAGTTCTTGGTAGCCTCTGGATTTCTGCCTTGATAGGTTTTGATTAATCATTGTGTCTGGATTGCCACAAGTTTAAGACTAGCCTGGGATATGGTGTGAGACCCAATTAAGAAAAAAAAGAACCATCATAATAGGAGAAAAAGATAATGATATCAAAACAAAACTGGGACTAAAGCAGGGTGTTGTGATGCATACCTTAAATCCTCACACTTGGGAGGCAGAGGTAGGAGAATCTCTGAGTTTGAGGCCACTCTCAGACTACATAGTGAATTCCAGGTCAGCCTAAGTTAGAGTGAAACCCTACCTCGAAAACAAACAAACAAACAAACAAAAAGGCTAGAGAGATGGCTTAGCAGTTAAGACACTTGCCCGCAAAGCCAAAGGAACCAGATTTGATTCCCTAGGACCCATATAAGCCAGATGCTTAAGGTGGCACATGTGTGTGGAGTTTGTTTGCAGTGGATGGATGCCCGGGCACACCCATTCTCTCTGTTTCTCTCCTACCTATGTCTCTTCCTCTCAAATAAATAAAATTTTAAAAAAAGAACAACAAAATAAATTATTCCAGCCAAGGCCACGCATGGTGGCACATACCTGTAATCACCTTAAGAAATGGAAGCAAGAGAATCAGTTTGAAAGTATCCTTGGCTTCATAGCAAATTCGAGGTCAGTCTGGGATATAGGAGACCCTGCCTCAAAAAAAAAAAAAAAAAAATCTGGGTGTGGTGGTACACACCTTAATCCCAGCCTTTGGGAGGCAGAGGTAGGAGGACTGCCACAAGTTCAAGGCCACACTGAGACTACATAGTGAATTCCAGGTCAGTCATAGCTAGAGAGAGAGACCCTATATTGAAAAACCAATAAATAAATAAAGACATAAAACAAAGGCCCATGATGCCCCTAAAACATTACAAGATATTGTCAAGGCTCTTGGTTGCCCATCAGAACTAGAGGGTAAGCCCCTATTCCTGAAGACTCCACATGCTTGGACTACAGGACACAGAGAAATCAAGGTGGGGCTGAGCTAGAAGCCCTGTTGACTAGCTGTCAGGATGTTGGAAAGACCTATGCAGCCTGTTGGAGGAGAAAAGTCATCATTGGTATTAACCAGGAGTGGACCCTGCAAGCTTTATGGCTAGCAAGCCAGGCCAAGTATACCAAGGGGTGCAGTAGCAGCATGTCTGTTAGGGGGAAACAAACTGCTCTGTGATTAGACTTGAGGCCCACTCCACTGCAGGAAGTGGCACTGAAAACCTAATCAAAAGCCTATGGCTAGGGAGGTCAAACCCCTAGGGGGGAATCACTACTATTGTCTGGCTAAACAGATATATTATGCCCACCAAACTGACCTCTAATTACCTATGTTTATGTCCATATATCAATGATACTCTCACTTTTGATTCTTAGGGCCTTTGTCTTTTTCTTCTGTCATTTTTGGGAACAGGGCCCAGGCTTATGTGGAACCCCTTTCAGACCAAAAATCTCAGCTCCCCAGTCCATAGGATTAAGGGTGTAGGGCAACACCCACCCTTAGGGACTTTGACTTTATTATATTATCTGTTTGTATTAATCCCAGCTCCTGCATAAATACTCTGGTCTGGTTTTGATTGAATGTGTATATTGCTCAGGTGAATTTCAGAATTTGCCATTAATTTGCTCTACCCAGCCTACTAGAAAACTTGCAAAGCAAAGCAGGCAAACTCAACACCTAGGGTCACTTCTGCTGTTACTCTGGAGTGACATTATATATATATGCCACACCAGGCACCTTAAACCCCTACCCTGAATATATATAAAGGCAGATTTACATATCTAAGAATACTGCAGATAATTAGAACACCCAAGCATCAAATTAACTCAAGATGCAAAAATCTCTACATTATATGCCGGGTGTGGTGGTGCATGCCTTTAATGCCAGTACTCTGGAGGCAGAGGTAGGAAGACTGCCATGGGTTCGAGGCCACCCTGAGACTACATAGTGAATTCCAGGTCAGCCTGAGTTAGAGTGAGACCCTATCTTGAACCTCCCCCCAAAAAAACCCAAAACAAAACAAAACAAAAAAGCTCTACATTATAAGAAACATAAAAAATCAAGATAACACAATTCCATCAAAAATTACAAATCTGCACTGGAGAGATGGTTTAGCAGTTAAGGCCTTTGCCTGCAAAGCAAGAGGGTCCTGGTTAAATTCCCCAGGACCCATGTAAGCCAGTTACGCAAGGGGGCACATGCATTTGGAGTTCATTTGCAGTGGCTGGAGGCCCTGGCATGCCCATTCTCTCTCTCATAAATAAATAAATAAATAATATTTTAAAAATCTTTAAAAAATTATAAATCCATCAAAAATGACCTCCAGTGAGACTGATTTAGATGAAATACCTAACAAAGACATGAAAAAATGATTATATCTATGTTCAAAGAAACCAAAGAATTAAAAGAAGAAAATAAACTCCTGAAGGAATCCCAAGAGAACGCAGGAACCCAATGTAATGAAAAAGGAGGCCAACACAAGACATGAGTAAGGAAATAGAAATAATGAAAAAATACCAATCAGAAATACTAGAAAGGCAAAAGAGAGTAAGCCAAACAGAATACTCTGTAGAAAGTCTCACCAGTAGAATTGATCAAGGAGAGGACATAATATTTAAACTAGAAGACCAAGTGGCAGACCTAATACAGTCCAACAAAGAGAAAGACAAACTAATAGGAAGGCATGAATGGAAATTTCAAGACATTGGGGATACTATGAAGAGATCAAACATAAGAATTTAGGGTATAGCAGAAGGAGAAGAATTTCATTCCAAAGTTATATTAGATATTTTCAACAAAATCATAAAAGAAAAATTTCCCCAAATAGTGAAAGAGATGCCAATATGAATACAGGAAGCCTTTAGGATGCAAAACAGACAAAATCATGAAAGAACCTCTCACCGTCATATTATAATTAGACTACAAAACACACAAACCAAAGAAAATATATTGAAAGCAGTTAGAGAGAAAAATCAAGTCACATACAAAGGCAAGCCCATCAGAATAAGAGCAGATTACTCAGCACAAACTTTAAAAGCCAGAAGGTCTTGGACTGATGTATTCCAAGTTCTGAAAGATAACAACTGTCAACCAAGGTTACTTTATATAGCAAAGCTATCCATCCAAATAGACAGAGAAATAAGGACATACTACAACAAAAATAAGCTAAAGGAATAGAGGAAGAAAAGCATACACATATGGAACTAGGAAAAAAAATAAACCATTCTCAAATAATAGTTAATAGAAGAGAGTAAAGGAAAAACAGGAAGAACTACAAAATGAGAAGAATGGCAAGAATAGATTCACACCTTTCAATAATAACTCTTAATATCAATGGCCTCAATGCCCCAACCAAAATACACAGGCTTGCAGATTGGATTAAAAGGCAGGATCCAGGGGCTGGAGAGATGGCTTAGTAGTTATACACTTGTCTGTGAAGCCTAAGGATCCTGGTTTGAGGCTTGATTCCCCAGTACCCACCTAAGCCAGATGCACAAGGTGGCACATGCATCTGGAGTTTGTTTGCAGTGGCTAGAGACCCTGATGCACTCATTCTCTCTCTCTTTCTCTCTCGCTGTCTGTCCCTTTCTCTCTATATATGTTGCTCTCAAATAAAAAAAATAAAAACATTAAAAGGCAGGATCCTTTTATTTGTTGCCTCCAAGAAACTCACCTTTCCACAAAAAACTGACAGTATCTTAGGGTGAAAGGATGGAAAACAATATTTTAAGCAAATGGGCCTAGCAGGTGGTATTATCCTAATATCTGACAGTATAGAATTCAAATGAACATTAGTGAGGAAAGGTAAAGAAGGTCACTTTATATTGATTAAAGGAATAATTCAACAGGAGGGCATTACAATTCTAAACATATATGCACCAAACATGGGGGTTCTCAATCTCATCAAACAAACACTATTAGACTTAAAGTCACAGATAACACTAAACACAATTGCAGTGGGTGACTTCAATCCCCAACTCTCATCAATTGACAGTTCATCCTGGGAAAATATAAACAGAGAAGTATCTGGATTACAGGAGCTCATACAACAAATAGACCTAACAGATATCTACAGAACAGCCCATCCAAATGCTGCAGAATACACATTCTTTTCAGCAGCACATGGAACATTCTCTAAAATAGACCATATATTAGGACACAAAGCAAATCTTAACAAATACAAGAAAATTGAAGTAATTCCCTACACTCTGTCTGATCACAATGGGATCAAACTACAAATCAACAGCAAGAAAAGCTATAGAGCATACACAAAATCATGGAAACTAAACAACACACTACTAAATGATAAATGGGTCAATGAAGAAATCAAGAAGGAAATAAAAGGATTGTAGTGCAGTCTCAGAGGGTGCAGGGCCAGCATCAAGCAGGGAATCATATTCTGTCCAGTTGCAGACACTGTGAGATTTGGATATGTCCTTCATATTTGGTTGGGTTTATAGTGATTTCAGCAGTATGCTACGGTTTTTAGGATTATGTAAGAAAACTGGTCAATTGGCGTTTCTTAGATTGGATAATGCAGGAAAAAAAAACAAAACTGCTGCACATGCTGACAGATGACAGACGTGGACAGCATGTCCCAACATTACATCCCACTTCAGAAGTCATTATTGCTGGCAGGACTTTTACAACTTTTGATCTGGGTGGACATATTCAAGCCCAAAGACTATGGAAAAACTACCTTCCTGCTATCAATGGCATTGTATCTCACGTTGATTGGGCACACCATGAGAGGCTGTTAGAATCAAAAGAAGAATTTGAGAGTCGGGCGTGGTGCTGCACACCTTTATTCCCAGTACTCAGAAGGCAGAGGTAGGAGGATCACTGTGAGTTCGAGACTACAGAGTGAATTCTGGGTCAGCCTGAGCTAGAGTAAGATTCTACCTTGAAAAACCAAGAAAGAGAGAGAGAGAAAGAGAGAGAGAGAAAGAGAGAGAGAGGGAGAGAGAGAAGAGTTTGATTCACTAATGACAGATGAAACCATTGCTAACGTACCTATACTGATTCTTGGGAATAAGATCAACAGATCTGAAGCGATTAGTGAAGAGAAGTTTGGTTTTTATGGCCAGACAACAGGAAAGGGCAATGTGTGACTGAAAGAACTGAATGACTGGCCTTTAGAAGTTTTCATGTGCAGTGTGCTCAGAAGACAAGGCTATGGAGAAGGTTACCACTGGCTGGCATAGTACATTGATTAACAACAACCTGCACTCATTAGGGATTTGTGTCTCCTCAGAGATTTGATCACCCAACATGCATAACTTGAATTCAATAGATGTTTTTTGGCTTAAAAAATAGGTGATTTTGCTGGGCATGGTGGCACATGCCCTTAATCCCAGCAGACTGTGGTGGTTTGATTCAGGTGTCCCTCATACACTTAGGTACTCTTAGTGCTAGTCTCCCCAGCTGATGGTAATTGGAAATTAAAGCCTCCTGGAGGCAGTGTATTGTTGGGGGGGGTGCTTATAGATGTTATAGCCAGTTTCCCCTTGCCAGTGTTTGACACATTCTCCTGTTGCTATTGTCCACCTTATGTTGGCCAGGGGGTGATGTCCACCCCTCTGCTCATGCTATTATTTTCCATGCCATTGTGGAGCATTCCTTTGAGTCTGTAAGCCAAGATAAACCCTTTTTTCCCAAAAGCTGCTCTTGGTTGGGTGATTTTTGCCAGCAATGTGAACCTTACTGTAACAGTAATGTTGGTACCAAGAGTGGGGCTGCTCCTACACACCTAACTATGTGGTTTTGGCTTTTTGGAGCTGATTTTCAAGAGGAATGTGGAAGTATTTGAAACTTTGGCCTAAGAGATGCCTTGCAGTGCTGTAAGTACAGCTTGTTGGACTATTCTGGTCAGAGTTGAAAGACCTGAATGCAGTAAGAAATATGGACAGTGAGGTTTGGCTTGTGATGGTGTGGTGGTTTGATTCAGGTGTTCCCCATAAACTTAGGTATTCTGAATGCTAGGCTCCCAGCTTATGGAGATTTGGGAATTAATACCTCCAGGAGGCAATGTATTGTTGGGGGCGGGCTTATGGGTGTTATAGCCAGTTTCCCCTTGCCAGTGTTTGGCACACCCTCCAGTTCCTGTTGTTCACTTGATGTTGGCCAGGAGGTGATGTCCACCCTCTGCTCATGCCATTGTTTTCCCCTGCTATCGTGGAGCTTCCCCTCGAGCCTATTAGCCAAAATAAACCTCTTTTTTTTTTTCCCCACAAGCTGCTCTTGGTTGGGTGATTTCTACCAGCAATATGAACCTGACTGCAACAGATGATGAGAAAGAGCTTTGCCTGGACTGGGCTAGGAGCAGTTTGTGTGAGAAGCTTGCTATTATGGCCATGTCCTGAGAAGTTGTGCAGGGTTGCACTGCTTAGAAATGGACTGGTATGAGCAGAGGAAATGGCCCAGACAAAATGATCTTTAGGCCTATAGTGCTGCCCTTTCATCTGCAATTGTTTGAGAGATTACAGCCATTAAGATTGGGCCAGCTGACCTGCACTGGGGCAATAGGAAGAAGGGGCCTGAGTGCTCAAGGAGTGTCCTGTTCTTCAAAGTCTGCTTATTCTTCCCTGGATTAATAAATTGGCACCCTACCTGGTATTATGGAGTATAAGAAATGCAGGAAAGCTGGGTGTGGTGGTGCACGCCTTTAATCCCAGCACTCGGGAGGCAGAGGTAGGAGAATTGCCATGAGCTCAAGGCCACCCTGAGATTACGTAGTGAATTCCAGGTCAGCCTGGGCTAGAGTGAGACCCTACCTCGAAAAACCAATGAATAAATAAATAAAATAAATGCAGGAAAGAGAGGGTCATTGAATTTGCAACACAGTCTTGTGTTTTGGAAACAGCCATGGGAAGTGTGTAGCAGGTTTGGTGGATGCCTGCATGGAGACATGATGGAGCTGTAAAGATGAACCATAGGTTGCAGTGGAGACCCAGTGGAGATGCTGGGAGCATGAGATGGCTGTCAAGGAAAGCTGCCAGCCCTGGTTGAAGTTTTCCAGGACTGTGAGTAGCGTAGCTAGAGAGGTGGAATTGGAACTCCAGAGACTTGTTGCTGGTTAGAATTATTAGACTTGGAGATTTATCATTGACTAGAGTTTTTGGTCTTTAGAGCTGTAGAGTTTGATGTTTGTTCTGGTTGTTTTAAATCTTGTATTGATTGAATATTTGTTTGTTATGCCCAATGCCATCTTTTTCAGTGTGAATGTTCATTCTGTGCCATTATGTGTTTTTTTCTGGGGGGGGGGCACTTTTTGGTATTATGGCTCAGTTAAAAGACTTTGGACTATGAGAATGTTTGAACATCATTAGGATTTAGAAAAACTATGGAGACTCTTAAAGTCATACTGAATGCATTGTATTTTATATCATGTATGGGTATCAGTTTATGGGGGCCAGGGGCAGAATGTGGTGGTTTGATTCAGGTGTCCCCCATAAACTTAGGTATTCTCGATGCTAGTCTCCCCAACTGATAGCAATTGGAAATTAAAGCCTCCTGAAGGTGGTATATTGTTGGGAGCAGGCTTGTGGGTGTTATTGTCAGTGTCCCCTTGCCAGTGTTTGGTACAGTCTCCTATTCCTGTTGTCCACCTTATGTTGGCCAGGGGGTGATGTTCACCCTCTAGTCGTGCAATCATTTTCCCTGCCATCATGGAGCATCCCCTTGAGTCTGTAAACCAAAAGACCCCCCTTTTTTTTCTTCCCCCAAAGCTGCTCTTGGTCAGGTGATTTCTGCCAGCAATACCAACCTGACTTTAACACAGAGGAAGGAGGATCGCCATGAGTTTGTGGCCAACATGAGACTACATAGTGAATTTCAGGTCAGCTTGGGCTACAGTGAGACCCTATCTCAAAAAACCAAAATAAATAAATTTTTAAAAATAGGTGATTTTTAGATAATTAATATATCTACTTAATTTGAATGAGAATTGAAAACTGATTCAAACAACTTTGAATATCACAATGTTAGCTTTCTAATTCCATAAAATAGTTTTAAAAAATAGTTTATATTCTGACATCCAATATCCCCAGAGCACTTATAAAGGGCAACTTTACAATGGTACATTTGAAGCACTTTTTAACAATATGAACTGCATAGATAAAGCATATTTAAAACTCATCATGTTCAATTTTTATGTACTTTTTGGAACTAATTTTTCAATTTTAGATTGTGTGTCTACCTACCTTAAGTGTGCAGTTAATTATTCACTTATAAATGATTGCATGATGCCATACAATTTTCAGTAATACTTTTTCTTATGTGAACGTCATGTAATAAAACAAACTAATGTTTGGCATCTTTAAAAATAAGTAATAAAAAAATTCATAGAATCAAATGATAATGAGAACACAACATACCAAAACATTTGAGACACAATGAAGGCAGTCGTAAGAGGGGAATTTATAGCTTTAAGAGCCTATATTAAGAAATTAGGAAGGGTCAGGGATGGTGGCACATGCCTTTGATGCCAGAACTCCAGAGGCAGAGGTAGGAGAGTCACTATAAGTTCAAGGCCACATGAGACTACATAGTGAATTCCAGGTCAGCCTTGGCTAGAGTGAAACCCTACCTTAAAAAAAAAAAAAAAAAAAAAAAAAAAAAAAAAAAAAAAAGGTCACAAGTAAACAACTTAATGCTTCACCTTAAGTCCTTGGAAAAATAAGAACAAGGCAAACAAAAAATCAGCAGATGGGGAGAAATAATAAAGATTACAGCAGAAATTAATGAAAATATACAAAGAATCAATGAAATAGTTCTTTGAAAGGTTAAATAGATTGATAAATCCTTAGCAAATTTGACCAAAAGAGAGACACAAATCAATAAAATTAAAGATTAAAAAGGCACCATTACAACAGATACCAATGAAATACAGAAAATCATAGGGATATACTTTAAGAACATATACTCCACTAAGTTTGAAAATCTGAAAGAAATGGATGATTTCCTTGATTTATATAACTTAACAAAACTAAATCAAGATGAGATAAACCATTTAAACAGACTATAACAAGAATGGAGATCAAAACAGTTATAAAAAATAAAATCTCCCAACTAAAAAAGTTTAGGTCCAGATGGATTCACTGGTGAATTTTAGCAGGCTTTCACAGAAGAACTAACAACAATTCTTTTCAGCTTTTCCATAAAATAGAAAAGGAAGGAAGACTACCAAACCAAATTCAATACCAAAACCAGATAGAGACAGAATAAAAAGGAAAATTACAGACCAATATCCTTCATGAACATAGATGCAAAAATTCTCAATAAGATACTGGCAAACAGAATATAAGAATATATCGAAAAGATCTTTCACCCAAACCAAGTAGGCTTCATTCCAAAGATGCAGGGGTAGTTCAATATATGAGAATTGATAAATATAATACACAATATAAATGGACTGAAAGACAAAAAGCCACATGATCATCTCAATAGATGCAGAAAAGGCGTTTGACAAAATCCAACATCCCTTCATGGCAAAAGTCCTAAATAAACTTGGAATAGGCAGAACATATCTCAACATAATAAAGGCTGTTTATGACAAACCTACAGCCAACACAATATTAAATGGGGAAAAACTTGAAGCTTTTCCACTAAAATAAGGAAGAAGACAAGGTTTTCCACTATCTCTACTTTTTAAAAAAATCTAGTACTGGAAGTCTTAGCCATAGCAATAAGGCAAGAGACACACATAAAAGGAATACAAATTAGAAAAGAAGAGATCAAATTATCATTATTTGCAGATGATATGATCCTATACATAAAGGAACCTAAAGATTCTACCAGCAAATTATTAGACCTGATAAACACTTTTAGCAACAAAAATCAGTGGCCTTCCTATATACCAACAACAAACATGCTGAGGAGGAAATCAAGGAAACACTCGCATTCACAATTACTTCAGAAGAAAAAAAACATACAAAGTACCTTTGAGTAAACCCAACAGAGAAAGTGAAGGATCTCTACAATGAAAACTTTAAAACACTCAAGAGAGAAATTGCAGAAGACACTAGGAACTGGAAAGACATCTCATGTTCTTGTATTGGAAGAATCAATATTATGAAAATGTTAATCTTATCAAAAGCAATCCATACATTTAATGCAATCCTCATCAAAATTCCAATGGCATTCTTCATGGAAATAGAAAAAAAAATCCTAAAATTTATTTGGAAGCACAAAAAAATTTGAGTAAGAAAACTAAGGCTGGTGGTGTCATCTAATTTTAAGTTATATTACAGAGCTATAGTAACAAAAACAGCAAGGTCCTGGCACAAAAACAGACACATATATCAATGGAATAGAATAGATGACCCAGATGTAAATCTAGGCAGCTACAGCCACCTGATTTTTGACAAAAATATTCACTGGAGAAAAGACAACCTCTTTAACAAATGGTGCTGGGAAAAGTGAATATCTATATGTAGAAGAATGAAAATAGATCTTCATCTCTCCATGCACAATAATCCAGTCCAAATGGACCAAAGAACTTAATATCAGACCTGAAACTATGAAACTGTTAGAGGAAAAAGTAGTGGAAACTCTTCAACATACTGACATAAGCAATGACTTTCTGAATATAACCCCAGTTATTCAGGAAATAAAACCATTAATCAACCACTGGGACCTCATGAAATTACAAAGCTTTTGTATAGCAAAGGACACTGTGAATAGAGCAAAGAGACAACCTAAAGAATGGGAGAAAATCTTTGCCAGCTATACATCTGACAGAGGATTAATATCCAGGATATAAAAAGAACTCAAAAAGCAAAATAATAAGAAATTAAACAACCCAATTAAAAAATGGGCCATGCACTGAGAAATCTTGCTGGATCTGAGCTAATAACCTCCTCCATGTAGACCAGCTGACAGAAAGCTGGAAGAAGACATTCTGCATGCAGTTCAATGGGAGAAAGAGAAATCACCAGTGAAGATACTCATCAGTGGACACTGCAAGCCTTATAATTGGCCATCCAGGCCAAATGAGCCAACGGGTGCAATAGTGGCACATCTGTTATGGGGGAAACCACTGCCCTCTAATTGGACTGGAGGCCCACTCCATGGGAGGGAATATATCCCTGATACTGAAGACTTAAAACAGGGGTAGTCATGAGCCCTAGGGGTGTAACGTCTGCTGTTGTCTGGCCAAATATATATACTATGCTTATCAAACTGCCCAGTAAGCACTTCTGTTAATGTTCACACCCTTATATTAATGGTACTCTCACTTTTGGTTGAGAATCTTCTCTTTTCAGATGGAAGTGACCTTGGGATGACTCAGAAGGTATCATGGTGATGGAAAGAAATGACTGCAGTGCTCAGTACTGCAATACTGGTATCACACCTTCCAAGGCTCAGGGTCTAATACGGAAGAGGTGGTGGAAAGAATGTAAAAGCCAAAGGAAGGGCAGGAATTCAAACAACATGCTCCCTCCAGACACAAAATGGACTGGATATCCATGGTCTCACAGTGCCTGACACTACCTGCATAAGACCATCATAAGAGGAGGAAAAGATCAAGACATCAAAAGTAAAAGAGAGACTGATTGAGATGGGGAGGGGGTATGATGGAGAGTGGAGTTTCAAAGGGGTAAGTGGGGGGAGGAAGGGTATTACCATGGGGTATTTTTTTATAATCATGGAAGTTGTTAATAAAAAAATAAAAAAAGAAAATTAAAAAAAAAGAAAAAAAATGGGCCATGGACTAAATAGAGAGTTTTCAATAGAAGAAATACAGATGGCCTATAATCATCTAAAAAAAAAAAAATCTACATCCTTAGCCATCAGGGAAATACAAATTAAAAGTATTTTGAGATTCCATCTCACTCCTGTCAGAATGGCTATCATCAAGAAAACAATGACAATAAATGCTAGTGAACATGTGGAAAAAGAGGAAGCCTTCTATACTGTTGGTGGGAATGTAAACAGGTACAGCCATTGTGGAAATCAATGTGGAGGTTCCTGAGATAGGTAAAAGTAAATTTACCATATAACCCAGCTATACCACTCCTTGGCATATATCCTAAAGACTCATCTTACTACCTTAGTGATACTTGAATATCCATGTTTATTGCTACCTTATTCACAATAACTAGGAAACAGAACCAACCTAAATGTCCCTTAACATATGAATGGATAATGAAGATGTGCTGCATTTATACAGTGGAGTTCTATTCAGCAGTAAAGAAAAAATGAAATTATGGAGGCTGGAGAGATGGCTCAGTGGTTAAAGTGTTCACCTGCAAAGCCAAAGGATCCCAGGTTGATTCTCCAGGACCCACATAAGCCAGATGTACAAGGGGGCACATACATACATCTGGAGCTTGTTTGCAGTGGCTGGAGGCCCTGGTGTGCACCCATTCTCTCTCTCTCTCTCTTTCAAATAAATTAACTATATTTTAAAAAAAAAATGGGGACTTCCAGTTAAGATGGTGGCGTAGGAACCACACCAAAGCAGCCTAGGGGAGAAAAAGCCAAAAAAAAAAAAAAAAGAAAGAAATTTGCAGGGAAAAGGATGGATCTGGAAAGGATTATACCAAGTGAGGTAACCCAAGCCTAGAAAGCCAAACTGCATGTTTTCTCTCATATGTGGATCCTAGATACAAATGTTTAGATTTTGATATGGGTTGGGGTAAAAATAAGTAGCAGAGGCAGTAAGCTAGAAAGGGGCTATAAGTGAGGGAGGAGAGGGGAGGACTTAAGGGGATGGTGTTGTATATATGTAAGTAGATGAACAGATTACCAGGGGTAGAGTGGCCTAAGTGAGGTCATGGGAAGAGATTGAGTAAAGAAAGGGTGGGGAATCAAAATTGAAGAGGGTATGAATAAGCCATATGGAAACCTATTTTTTTGGACAATGGCACACCTAGAGCCATAGATTGTTACTAGAAAAATTTCAGTGCCAGGGGTGGGATACCTTTCAGTGACTTGTTGGCTTGGGGGGGAATCCCTGATTACCCCAAAACATTACAGGCCATTGCTAAGGCTCTTGGTTTCCCACCAGAAATAGAAGGTAAGACCCTACTGCTGAAGACTCCACATACTTGGGCTGTAAGGTCACTGAGAAATCAACCTAGAGCTGAGCTGAAAATCTCTCTATGGAAAAAACTGCACTGCTTACAGTCCTATGGGAGAGAGAAGTCTTCAGCAGAGATAAACAACAGTGGACACTGCAAGCCTTAAGTTGGGCCAGCCAGGCCAAATGAGCCATCAGGTGCAATAGTGGCATGTCTGTTATGGGGGAAACCAACTGCTCTCGAATTGGACTGGCGGCACGCTCTGTGGGAGGGAATAAATGCCTGGTACTGAAAACCTATGATGGGGAAGGTTTTGAGCCCTACGAATGTAACACCTGCTGGTGTCTGGCTAAATGCATGTATTATGTTCACCAAATTGCCCAGTAAGCACTTCGCTTAATGTTAATATCCATGTATTAATGCTACTCTCACTGTTGAGTATCTTCACTGGCGATTTCTTTCTTCCATTGAACTGCATGCAGAATGGCTTCTTCCAGCTTTCTGTCAGCTGGTCTACATAGGGGAGGTTATCAGCTCAGTTCCAGCAGGATTTCTCAGTGGCCTTGCAGCCCAAGTATGTGCAGTCTTCAGCAACAGGGTCTTACCATTTATGGGAAACCAAGGGCATTGGAAATGGCCTATAATGTTTTGGGGGCATCAGGGACCTCCCTGGCCAACAACTCACTGGAAGGTATCCCATCCCTAGCACTGAAAATTTTCTAGCAACAATCAATGGCTCCTGAGTGTTCCATTGTCCAAAAAAGTAGGTTTCCATATGATTTATTCATATCCTCTTAGATTTTGATTAGCCCTCCCTCCAGGTTTCCTTTATTTAATCTCATCCCCTGACCTCACTTTGGGCCTTTTCATCCCCATTAATCTATTCTTCTACTTACATGTATACAATACCATATCATTAAGTACCCCCCTCCCTTCCTTTCTCTTCCCTTTATATCTCTTTTCTAAGTTACTGGCCTTTGCTACTCAGTTTTCTTCCTCCTCACACAGAAATCCAATCATCTGTAGCTAGGATTTACATATGAGAGATAACATGTGATGCTTGTCTTTCTGGGCCTGGGTTACCTCACTTACTATAAAGTTTTCCAGATCCATCCATTTTCCTGCAAATTTCATAACTTTATTTTTCTTTACTGCCAAGTAGAACTCCATTGTATAAATGTGGCATATCCTCATTATCCACTCATCAGTTGAGGGTCATCTAGGCTTGTTCCATTTCCCAGCTATTGTGAATTGAGTGGCAATAAACATGGTTTAGCAAATATCTCTAAGATAATGAGATGAGTCCTTAGGATATATGCCTAGGAGTGCTATAGCTGGGTCATATGATAGATCTATTTTTAGCTGTTTTAGGAACCTCCACACTGATTTCCACAATGGCTGGACCAGAATGCATTCCCACCAACAGTGTAGAAGGGTTCCTCTTTTTCCACATCCTGACCAGAATTTATGGTCATTTGTTTTCATGATGGTAGCCAATATGACAGGAGTGAGATGGAATCTCAATGTAGTTTTAATCTGCATTTCCCTGATGACTAGGGATGTAGAACATTTTTTCAGATGCATATATGCCACCTATATATCTTCTTTTGAGAACTCTCTATTTAGTTCCATAGCCTTGTATAATTATTTATTTTTATTTATTATTATTATTATTATTATTATTTTGTTTTTCTTTTTTGTTTATTTATTTATTTGAGAGCGACAGAGAGAAGGAGGGAGAGAGAGAGAGAGAAAGAGAGACAGAATTGGCGCGCCAGAGCTTCCAGCCTCTGTAAACGAACTCCAGATGCGTGCGCCCCCTTGTGCATCTGGCTAACGTGGGTCCTGGAGAATTGAGCCTTGAACCGGTGTCCTTAGGCTTCACAGGCAAGCACTTAACTGCTAAGCCATCTCTCCAGCCCTTATTTTGTTTTTCGAGATAGGGTCTCAGGGTGGCCTCGAACTCACAGCAATCCTTCTACCTCTGCCTCCCAAGCACTGGGATTAAAGGGGTGTACCACCATGCCTAGCCTCCATAGCCCATTTTTTAATTGGCTTCTTTGATTTCTTATTATTTAATATTTTGAGTTCCTTGTATATCCTATATATTAATCTTCTATCAGATGTATAGCTGGCAAAGATTTCTTCCCATTCTGTAGGTTGCCACTTTGCTTTATTCACAGTGTCCTTTGCCATACAAAATCTTTGTAATTTCATGATATCCCAGTGGTTAATCTGTGGTTTTATTGCCTGAGCAATTGGGGTTATATTCAGAAAGTCTTTGCCAAGACCAATATGTTGAAGGGTTTCCCCTACTTTTTCCTCTAGCAGTTTCAGAGTTTCTGGTGTGATGTTAAGGTCTTAAATCCATTTGGACCTAATTCTTGTGCATGGAGAGAGAGAGAAGAATCTATTTTCATCCTTCTACAGATACATATCCAGTTTTCCCAGCACCATTTGCTGAAGGGGCTGTCTTTTCTCCAGTGAGTATTTTTGGCACTTTTATCAAATATCAGGTGGCTATAGGTACCTGGACTTACATCTGGGTCCTCTATTCTGTTCCATTGATCTACATGTCTGCTTTTGTGCCAGTACCACGCTGTTTTTGTTACTATGGCTCTGTAGTATAGGTAAAAATCAGGTATGTTGATACCACCAGCCTTATTTTTGTTGCTCAGTATTGTTTTAGATATTCGAGATGTTTTGTGATTCCAAATGAATTTTTGGATTGTTTTTTCTATTTCCATGAAGAATGCCATTGTAATTTTGATGGGGATGGCATTAAATGTGTAGATTGCTTTGGTAGGATTGCTATTTTCATAATATTGATTCTTCCCATCCAGGAACAAGGGATGTTTTTCCATTTCTAAGTGTCTTCTGCAATTTCTTGCTTGAGTGTTTTAAAGTTTTCATTGTAGAGATCCTTCACTTCATTGGTTAGGTTTATTCCAAGGTACTTTATTTATTTGTTTATTTTTTGATGCAATTGTAAATGGGAGTGATTCTCTGATTTCATCCTCTGTGTGTTTGTTGTTAGCACATAGGAATGCTACTGATTTCTGTGTATTTATTTTGTATCCTGCTACATGGCTATAGGTGTTTATCAGCTCTAACAGTTTGCTGCTAGAGTCTTTAGGGTCCTTTATGCACAGAATCATGTCATCTGGAAATAATGATAACTTGACCTCTTCCTTTCCAATTTGTATACCTTTTATGTGCATCTCTTGCCTTATTGCTATGGCCAAGCCTTCCAGTACTATGTCAAATAAAAGTGAGGACAGTGGACACCCTTGTGTTGTTCCTGATTTCAGTGGAAAAGCTTCCAGTTTTTCCCCATTTCATAATATGTTGGCTGTAGGCTTGTCATAAATAGCCTTTATTATATTGAGATATGTTCCTTCTATTGCCAGTCTCTGTAGGACTTTTATCATGAAGGGATGTTGGATTTTGTCAAATGCTTTCTCTGCATCTAATGAGATGATCATGTGATTTTTGTCTTTCAGTCCATTTATATAATGTATTACATTTATTGATTTGCATATGCTGAACCATCCCTGCATCCCTGGGATAAAGACTATTTGGGCAGGGTAAATGATCTTCCTGATATATTCTTGTATTCTGTTTGCCAATATTTTGTTGAGAATTTTTGCATCTATGTTCATGAGGGAGATTGGTCTGCAATTTTCTTTTGTTATTCTATCTTTGCCTAGTTTTGGTATCAGGGTGATGCTGGCTTTGTAGAGGAGTTTGGTAGGATTACTTCTTTTTCTATTTTATGGAAAAGTTTGAGAAGCAATGATGTTAGTTCTTCCCTGAAGGTCTGTTAAAATTCACCAGTGAATCCACCTGGGCCCGGAATTTTTTCGATTGGGAGATTTTTGATAACTGCTTGGATCTCCATACTAGTTATAGGTTTATTTAAGTGATTAATCTCATCTTGATTTAATTTATGTAGGTCATATAAAATGAAGGAAACCATCCATTTCTTTCAGATTTTCATACTTAGTGGAGTATATGTTTTTATATTATGTCCCTATGATTTTTTGAATTTCTGTTGTATCTGTTGTGATGTTGCCTTTTTCATCTCTAATTTTATGAATTTGTGTCTCTTCTCTCTTTCTTTTGGTCAGATTTGCTAAGGGTTTATCAATCTTGTTTATCCTTTCAAAGAAAGAACTCTTTGTTTCATTGATTCTTTGGATTTTTTTTTTTTTTTTTGGTGTCTATTTCATTACTTTCTGCCCTAATCTTTATTATTTCTTCCTGTCTAATGATTTTCAGTTTGCCTTGTTCTTCTTTTTCCAAGGCTTTAAGGTGAAGCATTAGGTCGTTTACTTGAGACCTTTCTAATTTCTTAATATAGGCACTTAAAGCTATAAATTTACCTCTTAGGACTGCCTTCATTGTGTCCCAAAGGTTTTGGTATGTTGTGTTCTCATTATCATTTGACTCCATGAATTTTTTGATTTCCTTCTTGATTTCTTCATTGACCCATTTATCATGTAGTAGTGTATTATTTAGTTTCCATGAGTTTGCATATGCTCTATAGCTTTTCTTGCTATTAATTTGTAGTTTGATTCCATTGTGATCAGATAGAATGCAAGGAATTATTTCAATTTACTGTATTTGTTAAGATTTGCTTTGTGTCCTAATATATGGTCTATGTTAGAGAATGTTCCATGTGCTGCTGAAAAGAATGTATATTCTGCAGCATTTGGATGAAATGTCCTGTATATATCTGTTAGGTCCATTTGTTCTATGACGTCATTTAGTCCAGATGCCTCTCTTTATTTTTTGCCGGGATGACCTGTCAATTGATGACAGTGGGGTGTTGATGTCACCCATTACAACTGTGTTTGGTGTTATCTATGACCTTAGTTATAATAGCATTTGTTTGATGAAGTTGGGAGCCCCCATGTTAGGTGCATATATGTTTCGGATTGTCCTCCTGTTGGAGTGTGCCTTTAATATAAAGTGACCTTCCTTGTCTTTCCTAACTAATGTTGGACTGACGTCTACCTTGTCAGATATTAGGATAGCAACCCCTGCTTTTTTTATAGGCCATTTGCTTGAAACAACGTTTTCCAACCTTTCACCGTAAGATAGTGTCCATCCTTTGTAGAAAGGTGAGTTTCTTGGAGGCAAAAAAAAATTGAAGGATCCTGCTGTTTAACCCAGTCTGCAAACCTATGTCTTTTGGTTGGGACAGTGAGGCTTCTGATATTAAGAGATATTATTCAAAGGTGTGTATTTATTTTTGCCATTTTTTGTAGTTCTTCTGGTTTTACCTTTGCTCTCTTCTTTTAAGTAGTAATTGAGTATTGTTTGTTTTTTTTTTCCAGGTTCCTTGTATGTGTGCTTTTCTTTCTCTTCAGCATGGAGGATTCTTTCAAGTATTTTCTGTAGAGCTGGTTTTGGCTTCAAATATTCCTTTAGCCTGCTTTGGTTGTGGAATGTCCTTATTTCTCCATCTATTTGAATGGATAGCTTTGCAGGATAAAGTAAGCTTGGTTGACAGTTGTTATCTTTCATAAGTTGGAATACATCCCTCCAAGCCCTTCTGGTTTTTAAAGTTTGTGTTGAGTAATCTGCTGTGATCCTGATGGGCTTGCCTTTGTATGTAACTTGATTTTTCTCTCTAACTGCTTTCAATATATTTTCTTTGGTTTGTATTTTTGGTAGTTTAATTATAATATGGTGAGGAGAGGTTCAGGTTTTGTCTGGTTGGTGTTCTAAAGGATTCCTGTATCTGCATTGGCACCTCTTTCCCAATTTGGGGAAGTTTTTTTCTATGATTTTGTTCAAAGTGCCTGCTATGCTTTTGGAATGAAATTCTTCTCCTTCTACTATACCCTGAATTCTTATGTTTGATTTTTTCATAGTGTCCTGAATATCTTGAAATTCCCATTCATACTTCCCTATTAGTTTGTTTTTCTCTTTTTTGGACTATATTAGATCTGCCACCTGGTCTTCTAGTTTAGATCTTCTGTCCTTTCCTTCATCCATTCTACTGGTGAGATTTTCTATAGAGTTTTTTTTATTTCATTAACTGTGTTCTTCATTGCTAGTAATTCTGACTGGTTTCTCTTTATTATTTCTATTTCCTTATTTTGACCTCTTTATTTCATTAAATTGGTTTCCTGTGTCTTCTTTGATTCCTTTGATTTCCTCTTTCATTCCTTTGATTTCCTCTTTGACTTCTTTGAGCATATTTATAATCATTCTTTTGAAATCTTTCTCTGGCATTTCCTCTAACTCATTCTCACTGGAGGTCATTTCTGATGCATTAATACTTTTTGGTGGATTTATATTGTCTTGATTTTTGGTGTTTCTTGTGTTATAATGTATATGTTTTTGTATCTTGGGTTAATTTAATGCTTGGATTTTCTAGTTAGGTGGGTATTATGAGATGTATCAATCAATCTGATGTTATATATCTTCAGGGTAGGAGCTAAAGGTGCTAGATGTGGCTCTCAAGACTCTCAAAGTATCTACAAAAGTGACCCTAGGTGTTGGGTTTGCCTTCTATGAGAATATTCCAGTAGGCTGAGTGGAACAAAATACAGGGAGATTCTAAAATTTAACTAAACAATGTACATATTCAATGAAAAACAGCACAGAGTGTTTATGCAAGAGTAGGTATCATGACAACCAGATCCTATAACAAAGTCACTGTCCCTTAGGGTGTATGGTGCCCCATACCCTTAATCCTGTCAACAAGGAGGTTAAGATTTCTGGTCTGTTGAGGTTTCCAAGTCAGCTTGTGACTAAGTGAGATGCTTCCCTAATGTACAACAGAAGAGGAAGCAAAGCCACTATAAATCAAGAAGCAACAAATACAATCCCAAAATATAGCTTATTTAAGAATGGCAAATCCAACCATCCATCAGATTTAACAAATAATTTATCGTAATATGGAAGGTGCAATTAACACTTCTGGTTCAGGCCTATATACCAGGCTTATTTGGTGGGTACTGACCTGGTGTAATCCCAGTTACCTTTTGGGATGATTTTGGTCTCAGTTATGCTGCACTCCTTCTTGGGTCCCTCTTTGGTGCACTATGGGTTCAAGTAGGCTGGCTGGATCATTGGATCGCTGCTCTGGTTGCTGGTGCTGGGTGCTGTGAGCTCCTTTCCCCTGGTCTTTGGTGCTTGCTGCACCTGCACTGGCGGTGAGGGACAGGAGGCTGTGGATGGTGGTTCTAGTTCTCCCTCTGGTGCATGTGATCCTCTACCTTGTAATATGGTCCTCCGTTGTTCACTGCCTTTCTCCCTTCACGTTTCTTGAGTTTGCGAAGAGCTTCAATGTGAGTGGAAAGTCCTGTCACCTGGCTTTACCTGTGGCTCAATCCAAGCCTTGCAGCTGTCGCCCTGCGGACCTGGTGCCGCTGCTGCTGGAGCCACTTCTGCCTGCCTTTGTGGGCTCTCCTAATACTCTGGACCCTGGATCTCTCCTACTTCTCTGCTGCCATTGGTAATTTTTTACACACCTCACTTTTTATTAGAAGAGTTTATTTTTTTTTTTGTTTTCTTTTTCTTTTTCTTTTGGCTTTTTCTCCCCTAGGCTGCTTAGGTGTGGTTCCTATGCTGCCATCTTAACCGGAAGTCTCTTTTTGGTTTTTTGAGGTAGGGTCTCACTCTAGTCCAGGCTGACCTGGAATTCACTATGCAGTCTCAGGGTGGCTTCGAACTCCAAGCAATCCTCCTTCCTCTGCCTCCCAGTGCTGGAATTAAAGGCATGCACCTGGCTTAAAAAAAAAAAGGTAAAAAAAAAAAAACCCATTGTAGTGACCACTGGGTAGACTCAAAGCTCACTGAAGTGACAGTGGAGTGTTTAGCACTAAATGAGACATCTCTGGAACATACCCTCTAAGGCTCAGAGACCACTGTGGAAGAAGTGGCAGAAAGAATGTCAGAGCCAAAAGAAGGGAGGAGCGCTTTGCAACACTGTAGTCCACACACAAAGTGGATGTGGTATTCATGCCCTCACAGGGGCTAATGCTGCCTACACAAGACCTGCATAAAAGGAGGAAAAAATGATGCCTTCAAAATAAAAGAGCTGGAAAGGGATACAGTGGAGAGGGATCTGGGAAGGGGGAAATTGATGGTGGAAGATTATAATCATGACATATTGTCTATATGTACAGAGTTTGTCAATAAAAAGACATGGGCTGGAATGATGGATCAGTGATTAAAGCGTGATGGTCAGAGTTTGATCCCAAGCACCCCTATAAAGCTAGATGCACAAAGTGGCACATGTGTCCAGAGTTCATTTGCAGTGGCAGGAGGTACTGATGTGCCCATACTCTCCCTCTCTCTTTCTCTCTGCCTTTCTACTTTCTTCTTCTTTCTTTCTTTCTTTCTTTCTTTCTTTCTTTCTTTCTTTCTTTCTTTTTTTCTTTTTTTGAGATACGGCCTCACTCTAGCTCAGGCTGACCTGGAATTCACTATGTCATCTCAGGGTGGCCTCGAACTCACAGTCATCCACCTACCTCTGCCTCCCAAATGCTGAGATTAAAGGCATGTGCCACCATGCCTTGCACTGCCTCTTTCTTAAATAATAAATACACTTAAAAAAAAGTTTAAAAAAACAGCCTGGCATGGTGACATATGCCTTTAATCCTGATACTCAAGAGGCAAAGGTAGTAGGATCACTGTGAGTCCTTAAGTCTGGGACTACAGAGTAAGTTCCATGTCAGCCTGGGCTAGAGTGGGTTATACCCCACCTTGAAAAAAAATTTTTTAAGTTAAAAATAAAATAGGGAGCTGGGCGTGGTGGCGCATGCCTTTAATCCCAGCACTCAGGAGGCCTAGAGGTAGGAGGTTTGTCATGAGTTCGAGGTCACCCTGAGACTACATAGTTAATTCCAGGTCAGCTTGGTCCAGAGTGAGACCCTACCTTGAAAAACCAAAACAAACAAACAAAAAATAGGGACTAGGCCACCCTGAGACTACACAGCAAATTCCAGTCAGCCTGGGCTAGAGTGAGACCCTGCCTCAAGAACAAAAAGGGGAGACTGAAGAGATGGCTTAGTAGTTAAGGCACTTGCTTGCAAAGCCTAAGAACCCAACTTCAATTCCCCAGTGCCCATGTAAGCCAGATGCACATGGTGGCACATGCATCTAGAGTTCTTTGGCTAGAGGTGCCGTGTGCCCATTCTCTCTCTCTACCTCTCTCTCTCTTTCTCATCTATCTGCCTCTTTTTCTATCTCAAATAAAAAAATAAAGTTTAAAAAATAAGATAAAATATCACTCCACCGGGCTGGAGAGATGGCTTAGCGGTTAAGCGCTTGCCTGTGAAGCCTAAGGACCCCGGTTCGAGGCTCAATTCCCCAGGACCCACGTCAGCCAGATGCACAAGGGGGCGCACGCATCTGGAGTTTGTTTACAGAGGCTGGAAGCTCTGGCGCGTGCATTCTCTCTCTCCCTCTCTCTCTCTCTCTCTCTCTCTGCCTCCTTCTCTCTGTCGCTCTCAAATAAATAAATAAACAAAAAAAAAATTAAAAAAAAATCACTCCACCTCCCACAAATGTGATGGTGGCAAGAATATGGTATAATGTAGAGCAGTAGAATGTTGGTAATTGTCCCAGCTGTGATAGCCGCATGGAGGCTTCTTACAGGATCCCCTGTAGTCTGGTATGTTGGAAGTTTTCCATTATAAAAAGGTAGGAGTAGGACTTCCCTCAGTCCCATGTCCTCCCATGTGAAGCCAATGAACTTAAATGATCAAGTGTCAGATCAAATAAAAAACTTAATACAAATTACTTTCTTTAAGTTGCTTTATTTGGTTTCAGAAGTCTCTTAACAGACAAAAAGTTAAAATATTATGGAAAAATAAAAGACCATCGTCACAGTTTGTTAATCCCATATGCTTCCCGTGGGAAGGATAAATTGCTATATGGCAGCTTTATGGGATTCAGGCCCCAATTTCCCAAAGGGCTCTCTGAACTGATTTTACCCTCAACACTTCTAATACTAATGTGTTTGTATTTTACACACAACCAACCAATTCTCCAACTCCCCAAACACTAACTGGTCCCTACAATTCCATTCTGAGACTACCTGGAGTCGGCACAGACTCACAGGGCTGTCTCCATTTCAGATGCCAGTTGAAAGTCCCAGGTCGCCATCTGTACTTATCAACCAAATATAATTCAAGGGTCCCACAGTTTCCTCTTCAGGTTTTATCAATTGCTAAAAATGGCTCATAAAAGTCATGGAAACAGTGCATTTATGCTTGTTGGCTGATTATAAAGGATTCCAATGGCTAGGAATGGTGGCACAAGCTCTTAGCCCAGCACTTGGGGTGGAAGCAGGAGGATCAGGAGTTGAAGGTCATCCTCAGCTACATAGTGAGGTCTAGGCTACCTTGGGCTATATGAGACACTGTATAAACGAATTAGCTAACTAACAGATGAACAGTCAAATGAAGAGGCGCACAGGACGAGATCCAAAAGAGTCCTAGGCATAGAAGCTGCTTTCCCACTGGTGTTCAGGGTGAACCGTCCTCCTGGTACATGGATGTGTTCCTCAACCCAGACACCTCTCGGAACGCTGTTGTTTAGAGGATTTTATAGTGATCCTGTTACATAGGCATAGTTGATTGAATCCTAGTTACAAATGATAAACTTGGGATGAAGGGATGGCTTAGCAATTAAGGCGTTTGCTTGCAAAGCCAAAGGACCCAGGTTCCATTCCCCAGGACCCAGGTTAGTCAGATGCACAAGGGGGCGCAAGCATCTGGAGTCTGTTTGCAGTGGCTAGAGGCCCTGGCAATTCTCTCTCTCTTTCCCCCCCTCCTTTCTCTGTCAAATAAATAAATTTTTTAAAAATGACAACCTTAATCTCCCATTCCTCCTCACCTTTCAGAAGGGCTGAAAGTCCCAACCCTCTAATCACATGGTTGGTTCCTCTGGCAACCAGGCCCGCCTGAGCTGTATCAAGGGGCCTACCAAGAGTCACCTTGTTAGCATAAATTCAGAAATGATTAAAAAGAGATTTGTTGTTATTGTTGTTGTTTTGGTTTTTCAAAGTAGGGTCTCATTCTAGCCCAGGCTGACCTGAAATTCACTCTGTAGTCTTCTGGCCTCCAGCTCACAGTGATCCTTCTTCCTCAGCCATAGCCGGCCTGGAGTCGGTTTTTAAGGTATATCCTTATTGTTTTCTGATCTTCGTTGGTTGAAGTGGTGTGACTATGTGGCTTTTGTACTCTTCTGAAGCTCAGTAGCAAGTCAGATGCTAATTGTCAAGAGATAAGGATGCCAAAGAGGATGTGGCTCTAAACAACACTATTTACCAGGAAAAATCTAGCCTTGCCTGAAGATGTCAGTGTTTGTCCTTGTAGCCTTAACGTATTGTAATTGTTGGAATCAGATACCCCTTATAAACTCCTGTGTTTGGGGTGCTTAGTCCTCAGCCGGTGGCAGTTGGGAGGTAGAGTCTTGCTGGAGGAGTTGTGTTAGTAGGAGGAGGCTTTGGGGTGTTGCAGCCAGCTCTCTACTGCCAGAGTTTGGCTCAATTTCTTTTTCTTTTTTGTAATTGTTTTATGATAACATGATTGTTCCACACTTGTATTCACAGACTCTCTTGGGCTCTTTTCCAAAAGCTGAGCATGAAGTTTTACAAGTTTAAGAGCAAACAGGATATTGTATTTCTTTGACTATAATGTTTTTAGGAATGAAGATAACACAGTTTCTAGAAAAGGAGAGAAAATACTTTTTAAAAAGTCCTACACATAGAAAAGTTAACTAGTTAAACTCAATGTTCAGTACTCCAGAATATGCTTGTTGTTTATGTTTTAAGAAATGTAAGATTTATACTTTATTTTCTTCTATTAAGTACATAGTTAAGATCAAAGGTCTGAGTTTTAATCTGGACCATACAGTTGTATAATTTTGGCTTTAGTTTCTGAAACTGTGAGATGGAGAGATAATGAGCCCTTTCTCAAATGGTTAGTGTAGATGGAGTGCTTAGCACAATGCCTTCTTGACACATTGCAAATGCTCAGTAAATGTCAACTATTATTATTATTGTTTAATTTACATGTAGCATATTTCCTCCAGCATAACAACATATATATATACTTATTTATTTTCTTGCTGTAGCCCAGGCTGATGTGGAATTCACTATGTAGTCTCAGGGTGGCTGAGATTAAAGGCATGCGCCACCATGCCCAGTTATAATTATTTTTAATATATATTTTAAGGCTGAAGTAAATAAACACTCCCAACATCTAGAAACCCTGACCAGGGAAGAAATATTAAGCCATGAGAATCTTTTGTTTTTAAAAAATATATTTTTCAAAGTAGGGTCTTGCTCTAGCCCAGACTGACCTGCAATTCACAATGTAGTCTCAGGGTGGCCTTCAACTCATGTAGATACTTCGACATTGGCCTCACGAGTGCTAGGATTAAAGGTGTGCAGTACCACTAAAACCAATTTTTATTCATTTATTTATTTGCAAGGTGGGGGTTGGAAGAGAATGGGTGTGTCAGGCCCTCTTGCCAATACAAATGAACTACATATGAATGTGCCACTTTGCACCTGTCTTTATGTGAGTTCTGAGAAAATGAACCCAGGCTGTGAGGTTTTGCAAGCAAGCACCTTTAACTGCCGAGCCTTCTCTCTAGCCCATGAGAATCTTTTTTTTAATTTTCTTTTTATTAACAACTTCTATGATTATAAACAATATTCCATGGTAATGCCCTCCCTCCCCCACTTTCCTCTTTGAAACTCCATTCTCCATCATATCCCCTCCTCCTGTCAATCAGTCTCTCTTTTATTTTGATACATGATCTTTTCTTCCTGTTATGATGGTCTTGTGTATGTAGTGTCAGGCACTGTGAGGTCATGGATATCCAGGTCATTTTGTGTCTGGAGGTTTATGTTCTTTCTTTCTTTCTTACTTATTTTTTTATTGACAGCTTCCATAATTGTAAACAATATCCCGTGGTAATGCCCTCCCTCCCCCACGTTCCCCTTTGAAACTCCATTCTCCATCATATCCCCTCCTCCTCTCAATTAGTCTCTTTTATTTTGATGTCATGATCTTTTCTTCCTATTATGCTGGTCTTGTGTAGGTAGTGTCAGGCGCTATGAGGTCATGGATATCCAGGCCATTTTGCGTCTGGAGGAGCATGTTGTAAGAAGTCCTACCCTTCCTTTGGCTCTTACATTCTTTCTACTACCTCTTCTGCAATGGACCCTGAGCCTTGGAAGGTGTGGTTGGGATATTTCTGTGCTGAGCACTCATCTGTCACTTCTTCTCAGCACCATGGTGCCTTCTGAGTCATCCCAAGGTCACTGCCATCTGAAAAGAGAAGCTTCTCTAACCAAAAGTGAGAGTAGCATTAAGATACAGGTATGAACATTAAGATAAGTGATTACTGGGCAGTTTGGTGAGCATAGTATATACATTTAGCCAGACATCAGCAGGCATTACATCCCTAGAGCTCATGACTACCCCTGTTGTAGGTTTTCAGTATCAGGGATGGGCCTCCAGTCCAATTAGAGAGTGGTTGGTTTCCCCCACAACAGACATGCCACTATTGCACCCAGTTGGCTCATTTGGCCTGGCTGGCCAAATATAAGGCTTGCAGTGTCCACTGTTGAGTATCTTCACTGGTGATTTCTCTCTCTCCCATTGAACTGCATGCAGTGTGGAAATTTTCCAGCTTTCTGTCAGCTGGTCTACATGGAGGAGGTTTTCAGTTCAGCTTCAGCAGGGTTTCTCAGTCACCTTGCAGACCAAGTATGTGGAGCCTTCAGCAATAAGGTATTACCATGTACCAAGGGCTTTAGCAATGACCTATAATGTTTTGGGGGCATCAGGGACCTCCCTGGCCAACAACTCACTGTAAGGTATCCCATCCCTGGCACTGAAAATTTTCTACTAATAATCTCTGGCTCCTGTGTGTTCCATTGTCCAAAAAGGTAGGCTTCCATATGACTTATTTATATCCTCTTAGATTTTTAAAAAAATTGTTTGTTTTATTTATTTGAGAGCAACAGACAGAGAGAGAAAGAGGCAGATAAAGGGAGAGAGAGAGAGGGAGAGAGACAGAATAGGCATGCCAGGGCCTCTAGCCACTGCAAACAAACTCCAGATGCATGAGCCACATTGTGCATCTGGCTTATGTGGGTCCTGGGGAATCTAGCCTCAAACTGGGGATCCTTAGGCTTCACAGGCAACACTTAACTGGTAAGCCATCTCTCCAGCCCCTCCTCTTAGATTTTGATTAGCCCTCCCTCTATCTTTCCTTTACTCAATCTCTTCCCCTGACCTCACTTAGGCCTTTTTACCCCCATGAATCTGTTCTTCTGCTTACATACAATACCATCCTATTAAGTCCACCCCCCTTTCTATTCCCTTTATATCTCCTTTCTAGCTATAGCCATCTCTTGCAGTGTGAGTGTTTACTCTCTGCCATTATAACATGAGTGTGGTTTTACAGCTGACAGTTAAGAGAATTTGGACTATGGGAGCATTTGAACAGTGTTGGGATTCATAAAAACTGTGGGGCCTTTTAAAGTTGGACTGAGTGCATTATAATTTACATCATGGGTAGTCATCAGTTTATGGATCCAGGGGAAGAATGTGGTGGTTTGAATCAGATGTGCCCCATAGACTTGTGTATTTTGGGTGCTTAGTCCCCAGCTGGTGGCAATTTGGGAGGTAGAGTCTTGCTGGAGGAGTCATGTGGCTGGGGGTAAGCTTTGGGGTGTCATAGCCAGCTCCCTGTTGCCAGATCTTGGCTCACTCTCCTGCTTCTGTTTTCCACTTGCTGTGACAGAGGTGATGTCCAGCCTCTGCTCTGCCATGTTTCTCCTACCATCATGAAGCTTCCCTTCAAGACTGTGAGCCAAAATACAAACTTTCCTCCCACTAGCTAGTTTTGGTCAGGTGCTTTGTTCCAGCAATGGCAAGGTAATTATAGCATACACTTATGTTAAAACCAAACAAGAGTATCATATATATATATATATATATATATATATATATATATATATATATATATATTTTTTTTTTTTTTCTGGCAGTGCTAGGGATCAAACTCAGGGCCTCATGCATTCTTGGCAAGTATATCCACAGCTAAACCAAAGTATCTTAAACCAAAGGCCATAAGTCTCCATGTTTACTCTGCTTTAATTAGTCAAATAAGAACTTACTGGATCTCCGGGCATGGTGGCGCATGCCTTTAATCCCAATACTTGGGAGGCAGAGATAAGAGGATTGCCATGAGTTCAAGGCCACCCTGAGACTACAGAATAAATTCCAGGTCATCCTGAGCTAGAGTGAGACCCTACCTTGAAAAAAAAAAGCCAAAACAAACAAACAAACAAAGAAAACCTTACTGGACTGGGAGTGTAGCTCAATAGAGTGCTTGCCTAGCATGTAAGAAGCCTTGGGCTCCATCTCCAGTGATGCAAAAAGAAAATGATATTGCTGGCTGGGTGTGGTGGTGCGTGTTTTTAATACCAGCACTTGGGAGTCAGAGGTAGGAGGATTGCTGCCAGCCTGAGTCTACAGAGTGAGCACCAAATCAGCGCCTGGGCTAGAGTGAGACCCTGCCTTGAAAAAACAAAAAAACAAAACAAAACAAACAAACAAACAAAAAAAAAATATATATATATGGCTTCATGCCTCTAATTCTCTTCTTATCTGTCTTCCTTGATTAAAAGAAGACAAGAAAGGATAGAGTGTTTCAGAACCTGTGGTGCAATAAGAAATATATATCTGGTTTTTGTCTCTAGACACAGAACCTCCGTAACCCATGAAACTTCTCAAGTGATAAAAGTGTTAGGAAAGCATTTGTTATGAGAGATGGCTTAGCGGTTGCCTGCAAAGCCTAACAACCTGGGTTCGGTTCCCCAGTACCTATGTAAAAGTCAGATGCACAAAATGTCACATGCATCTGGAGATCGTTTGCAGAGGCTAGAGGTCCTGGCACATCCATTCTCTCTCTTTCTCTCTGTCTCTCTCTGCTTGCAGATAAATAAAATATTTCATTTTTTTAAAATCTCCTTTTACCAGGTGTAGGTGATGCATGCCTTCAACGCCAGCACTCAGGAGGCTGAGTTAGGAGGACTGCCATGAGTTCTGGCCCACCCTGAGACTACATAGTGAATTCCAGGCCAGCCTGGGCTACAGCAAGACCCTACCTTGAAAAACTAAAAATAAATAAATAAAATTTTAAAAAATCAGACTCCACTAAGTTGGAAAATCTAAAAGAAATGAATGAATTTCTACATTTATGCAACCTACCAAAATTAAATCAAGATAAGATAAACCATTTAAACAGACCTATACCAAACAATGAGATCAAAGCACTTATAAAAAAAAAAAAACAACCAAAAATCTCTTAACCAGGCCCAGATGGATTCATTGATGAATTTGACCAGATCTTCAAAGAAGAATTAACACCAATACTTCTCAAGCTATTCTATAAAATTTAAAAAGGAAGAAACACTACCAAATAAATGCCTTTTATGAAGCCAGTATTACCCTGATACCAAAACCAGATCAAGACACAACAAAAAAGAGAATATTACAAACCTAACTCCTTCATGTACATAGATGCAAAAATTCTCAACAAAATACTGACAGAATATAGAATCACATCAAAAAGATCATGAACCCTGATCAAGTGGGTTTTATTCCAGAGATGCATGGATGATTCAACATACACAAATCAATAAATGTAATACACCACATAAATGGACTAAAGACTAAAGGACAAAAATCACATGATCATCTCAATAGATGCAGAAAAGGCATTTGACTAAATCCAACATCCATTCATGATAAAAGTCCTAAAGAAGCCTGGGCTAGAGTGAGGCCCAACCTTGAAAAACCAAAATAAAAAGTTCTGGAATATAAGGAACATATCTCAACATAATAAAGGCTCTTTATGACAAACCTATAGGCAACGTTATACTAAATGGGAAAAAACTTGAAGCATTTCAGTAAAAGTCAGGAACAAGACAATGATCTCCACTTCCTCCACTCCTATTCAGTGTAGTCCTGGAAGTCTTAGCTACAACAATAAGATAAGAGACACAAATAAAATGGTTATAAATAGGAAGGAGAAAAGTCAAATTATTGTTATTTGCAGATGATATGATTCTATACATAAGCAACCCTAAAGACTCTATCAGAAAACTGTTAGAGCTGATAAACACCATCAACAGAGTAGTGGGATACAAAATTAACATACACAAATCAGTAGCCTTCCTATGCATCAATAATGAATATGCTGAGGGCGAAATCAGAGAAACAGTCCTATTCACAATCACCTCAAAAAGAAAATAATCTTGGACTGGGAGTGGTGGTGAATGCCTTTAATCCCAGCGTTGTGGAGGCAGGCAGAAGTAGGAGGATCACCCTGAATTTGAGGCTAGACTAAGACGACTGAGTGAGTTCCAGGTCAGCCTGGGCTACAATGAGACCATACCTTGAACTCCCCCCTCCAAAAAAGGCTGGAGGTATCACCACAGCTGATTTTAAGGCATACTACAGAGCCATAGTAACAAAGACAGCAGGGTACTGGTGCAAAACAGACATGTAGATCAATGGAACAGAATAAAGGACCCAGATATAAATGCAGACAGCCACAGTCATCTGATTTTTTTTCCAATTTTTTAAATTAACAACTTCCATGATTATAAAAAATATCCCATGGTACCCTTGCCACACTTTCCCCTTTGAAACTCCATTCTCCATCATATCCCCTCCCCATCTCAACCAGTCTCTCTTTTATTTTGATGTCATGATCTTTTCCTCCTATTACGATGGTCTTCTGTACGTACTGTCAGGCACTGTGAGGTCATGGATATCCAGAACATTTTGTGTCTTGGGGGAGCACTTTATAAGGAGTCCTACCTTTCCTTTGGCTCTTACATTCTTCCAGCCACCTCTTCCTCAACAGACCCTGAGCCTTGGAGGTGTGATAGAGATATTGCAGTACTGAGCACTGCGGACACTTTCCAGCACCATGATGCCTTCTGAGTCATCCAAGTTCACTGACATCTAAAAAGAGAAGATTCTCTACCAAAAGTGAGAGTAGTATTAATATAAGGGTATGAACATTAGGAGAAGTGCTTACTGTGCAGTTTGGTAAGTGTAGTATATACATTTAGCCAGACAGCAGCAGATGTTACACCCCTAGGGCTCATGACTACCCCTGTTTTAAGTTTTCAGTATCAGGGATGTACTCCCCCCCATGGAGCGGGCCTCCAGTCCTATTGGAGGGCAGTTGGTTTCCACCATGACAGACGTGCCACTATTGTACCCGTTGGCTCATTTGGCCTGGCTGGCCAAATATAAGGCTGCAATGTCTACTGTTGAGTATCTTCACTGGTGATTTCTCTCTCTCCCACTGAACTGCAGGCAGAATGGCTTCTTCCAGCTTTCTGTCAGCTGGTCTACATGGAGGAGGTTTTCAGCTCAGTTCCAGCAGGATTTCTCAGTGGCCTTGCAGCCCAAGTATGTGGAATCTTCAGCAATAGGGTCTTACCATTTATTCCTGGTGGGAAACCAAGGGCCTCAGCCATGGCCTATAATGTTTTGGGGACATCAGGGACTTCACTGGCCAACAACTCACTGGAAGGTATCCCATCCCTGGCACTGAAAATTTTCTAGCAACAATCAATGGCTCCTGAGTGTTCCATTGTCCAAAAAAGTAGGTTTCCATATGATTTATTCATATCCTCTTAGATTTTGATTAGCCCTCCCTTTAGCTTTCCTTTACTCAATCTCTTCCCCTGACCTCACTTGGGCCTTTTCACCCCCATTAATCTATTCTTCTACTTACATATATACAACACCATCCTATTAAGTACCCCCTCCCTTCCTTTCTCTTCCCTTTATATCTCCTTTCTAGCTTATTGGCCTTTGCTACTGAGTTTTCTTCCTACTCATACAGAAGTCCAATCATCTGTAGCTAGGATCCACATATGAGAGAGAACATGTGACGCTTGGTTTTCTGGGCCTGGGTTACATCACTTAGTATAATCCTTTCCAGATCCATCCATCTTCCTGCAAATTTCATAACTTCATTTTTCTTTACTGCTGAGTAGAACTCCATTGTATAAATGTGCCATATCTTCATTATCCACTCATCAGTTGAGGGACATCTAGGCTGGTTCCATTTCCCAGCTATTGTGAATTGAGCAGCAATAAACATAAGCAAGTATCTCTAAGGTAATGAGATGTGTCCTTAAGATATAAGCCTAGGAGTGCTATAGCTGGGTCATATGGAAGATCTATTTTTAGCTGGTTTAGGAACCTCCACACTGATTTCCACAATGGCTGGACCAGCTTGCATTCCCACCAACAGTGTAGAAGGGTTCCTCTTTTTCCACATCCCCGCCAGCATTGATGGTCATTTGTTTTCATGATGGTAGTCAATCTGACAGGAGTGAGATGGAATCTCAACGTAGTTTTAATCTGCATTTCCCTGATGACTAGGGATGTAGAACATTTTTTCAGATCCTTATATGCCATCCGTATATCTTCTTTTGAGAACTCTCTCTTTAGTTCCATAGCCCATTTTTTAACTGGGTTGTTTGATTTCTTATTATTTAATTTTTTGAGTTCTTTGTATATTGTAGATGTTAATGCTCTATCAGATGTATAGCTGGCAAAGACTTTTTCCCATTCTGTAGGTTGCCTCTTTGCTTTATTCGCAGTGTCCTTTGCAGTAAAAATCTGTAATTTCATGAGGTTCCATCCATGGAACCATAAAATCTATGGTTTTATTGCCTGAGCAATTGGGGTTATATTCAGACAAGTACTTTAACCAGTGAGTCATCTCTCCAGTCCTATTGAGGTTATATTCAGAAAGTCTTTGCCAAGACCAATATGTTGAAGGGTTTTCCCTACTTTTTCCACTAGCAGTTTCAGAGTTTCAGGTCTGATGTAAAGGTCTTTAATCCATTTGGACTTAATTCTTGTGCATGGAGAGAGAGAGAAGAATCTATTTTCATCCGTGTACAGATACATATCCAGTTTTCCCAGCACCATTTGCTGAAGGGGCTGTCTTTTCTCCAACAAATATTTTTGGCATTATTATCGAATATCAGGTGGCTATAGTTACCTGGACTTACACCTGGGTCCTCTATTCTGTTCCATTGATCGACAAGTCTGCTTTTGTGCCAGTACCATGCTGTTTTTTTTACTATGGCCTGTAGTATAAGTTAAACTCATGTATGTTGATACCACCAGCCTTATTTTTGTTTCTCAGTATTGTTTTAGATATTCGAGATTCTTTTGTGATTCCAAATGAATTTTTTGATTGTTTTTTTCTATTTCCGTGAAGAATGCCATTGGAATTTTGATGGGGATTGCGTTAAATGTGTAGATTGGTTTTGGTAAGATTGCCATTTTCACAATATTGATTCTTCCTATCCAGGAACAAGGGATGTTTTTTCATTTCCTAGTGTCTTCTGCAATTTCTCGCTTGAGTGTTTTAATGTTTTTGTTGTAGAGATCCTTTACTTCCTTGGTTAGGTTTATCCCAAGGTGCAAGGCTTATTACAAAATGCAATTGTAAATGGGAGTGATTCTCTGATTTCATCCTCTGTGTATTTGTTGTTAGCATAAAGGAAGGCTACTGATTTCTGTGTATTTATTTTGTATCCTGCTACGTGGCTGTAGGTTTTATCAGCTCTAACAGTTTGCTGGTAGAGACTTTATGTATAGAATCATGTCATCTACAAATAATGATAACTTGATCTCTTCCTTTCCAATTTATATATCTTATATGTGTGTCTCTTGCCTTATTGCTAGGGCTAAGATTTTCAGTACTATATTAAGTAAAAGTGGGGACAGTAGACACCCTTGTCTTCTTCCTAATTTTAGTGGAAAAGCTTCCAGTTTTTCCCCATTTAGTAATATGTTGGCTGTAGGCTTGTCATAAATAGCCTTTATTATGTTGAGATATGTTCCTTTTATTCCCAGTCTCTGTAGGACTTTTATCATGAAGGGATGTTGAATTTTGTCAAATGCTTTTTCTGCGTCTAATGAAATGATCATGTGATTTTTGTCCTTCAATCCATTTATAAAATGTATTGTATTTATCGATTTGCATATGTTGAACCATCCCTGCATCTCTGGGTAAAGCCTACTTGGTCTGGGTGAATGATCTTTCTGATATATTCTTGTATTCTGATTGCCAATATTTTGTTGAGAAGTTTTGTATCTATGTTCATGAGGGAGATTGGTCTGTAATTTTCTTTTTTTGTTCTATCTTTTCCTGGTTTTGGTATCAGGGTGATGCTGGCTTTGTAGAAGGTGTTTGGTAGGATTCCTTCTTTTTCTATTTTATGGAAAAGCTTAAGAAGCAGTGGTGTTAGTTCTTCTCTGAAGGCCTGGTAAAATTCACCAGCAAATCCATCTTGGCCTGGACTTTTATTAGTAGAGTGGTTATTGATAACTGCTCATATCTCCATACTTGTTATAGGTCTATTTACATGATTAATCTCATCTTGATTTAATTAGGTATGTAATATAAATCAGGGAAATATCCATTTTTTTTTCAGATTTTCATACTTAGTGGAGTATGTGTTTTTATAGTATGTCCCTATGATTTTTTGAATTTCTCTGATATCTGTTGTGTTGTTGCCTTTTTCATCACTAATTTTATTAATTTGTGTCTCTTCTCTCTTTCTTTTGGTCAGATTTGCTAAGGGTTTATTAATCTTGTTTATACTTTGAAAGAACCAACTCTTTGTTTCATTGCTTCTTTGGATTTCTTTTGGGGGGGTTTATTTCATTAATTTCTGCCCTAATCTTTATTTCTTCCTGTCTACTGATTTTCAGTTTGCCTTGTTCTTCTTTTTCCAAGGCTTTAAGGTGAAGCATTAGGTCGTTTACTTGAAACCTTTCTAATTTCTTAATATAGGCACTTAAAGCTATAAATTTACCTCTTAGGACTGCCTTCATTGTGTCTCAAAGGTTTTAGTATGTTGTGTTCTCATTATCACTTGACTCTATGAATTTTTTGATTTCCTTCTTGATTTCTTCATTGACCCATTCATCATTTAGTACTGTATTGTTTAGTTGACATTATTTTGTGTATGCTCTATAGCTTTTCTTGCTATTGATTTGTAGTTTGATTCCATAGTGATCAGATAGAATGAAAGCATTTGGATGAAATGTCCTGCATATATCTTTTAGGTCCATTTGTATTATGACCTTATTTAATCCAGATGCCTCTCTGTTTATTTTTTCCTGGAATGACCTGTCAATTGATGAGAGTGAGGTGTTGAAGTCACCCACTATCACTGTGTTTGGTGTTATCTGTGATGTTAGTTCTAATAGTGTTTGTTTGATGAAGTTGGGAGCTGCATGTTAGGTGCATATATGTTTAGGATTGTAATGTCCTCCTGTTGTCCTCCTTTAATCAATATAAAGTGACCTTTCTTGTCTTTCCTAACTAATGTTGGACTGAAGTCTACCTTGTCAGATATTAGGATAGCAACCCCTGCTTGTTTTCTAGGATCATTTGCTTGAAACACCATTTTCCAACCTTTCACCCTAAGATAGTGTCCATCCTTTGTAGAAAGGTGAGTTTCTTGGAGGAAACAAATTGAAGGATCCTGCTTTTTAACCCAGTCTGCAAACCTGTCTTTTGGTTGGGACAGTGAGGCTTCTGATATTAAGAGATATTATTCAAGGTGTGTATTTATTTTTGCCATTTTTTGTAGTTCTTCTGGTTTTACCTTTGCTCTCTTCTATTACGTAGTAATTGAGTATTGTTTGTTTTTTCCAGGTTCCTTATATGTGTGCTTTTCTTTCTCTTCAGCATGGAGGATTCTTTCAAGTATTTTCTGTAGAGCTGGTATTGTCTTCAAATATTCCTTTAGCCTGCTTTGGTTGTGGAATGTCCTTATTTCTCCATCTATTTGAATGGATAGCTTTGCAGGATAAAGTAACCTTGGTTGGCAGTTGTTATCTTTCAGAACTTGGAATACATCACTCCAAGCCCTTCTGTCTTTTAAAGTTTGTGTTGAGTAATCTGCTGTGATCCTGATGGGCTTGCCTTTGTATGTAACTTGATTTTTCTCTCTGACTGCTTTCAATACTTTTTCCTTGGTTTGTACGTTTGGTAGTTTTATTATAATATGGTGAGGAGGTTCTTTCCAGGTTTTGTCTGGTTGGTGTTCTAAAGGATTCCTGTATCTGCATTGGCACCTCTTTCCCAATTTGGAGGAAGTTTTCTTCTATGATTTTGTTGAAAATGCCTACTATGTCTTTGGAGTAAAATTCTTTTCCTTCTGCTATACCCCGAATTCTTATGTGTGATCTTTCCATAGTGTCCCAAATATCTTGAAATTCCCATTCATACTTTCCTATTAGTTTGTCTTTCTCCTTGTTGGACTGTATTAGATCTGCAACCTGGTCTTTTACTTTAGGTATTCTGCCCTCTCCTTCATCCATTCTACTGGTGAGATTTTCTACAGAGTTTTTTATTCTATAAACTGTCTTCTTCATTGCTAGTAATTCCTACTGGTTTTTCTTTATCATTTCTATTTCCTTATTTATGTGTAGTATTGACCTCTTTATTTCATTTAATTGGTGTCCTGTGTCTTCTTTGATTCCTTTGATTTCCTCTTTCATTTGTTTGATTTCCTCTTTGACTTCTTTGAGCATATTTATAATCATTCTTTTGAAATCTTTCTCCGGCATTTCCTCTAACTCATTCTCACTGGAGGTCATTTCTGATGCATTAATACTTTTTGGTAGATTTATATTGTCTTGATTTTTGGTGTTTCTTGTGTTATAATGTATATATTTTTGCATCTTGGATTAATTTAATGTTCGGACTTTCTAGTTAGCTGCAGTATTATTAGATGTATCAATCAATCTGATGTTATATATCTTCAGGGTAGGGGCTTAAGGTGCTAGGTGTGACTCTCAAGACTCCCAGAGTATCTACAAAAGTGACCCTAGGTGTTGGGTTTGCCTGCTATGACAGTATTCAAGTAGGCTGAGTGCAACAAAATACAGGCAGATTCTAAAATTGAACTAAACAATGTACACTTTCAATGAAAAACAGCACAGAGTATTTATGCAAGAGTACGTATTATGACAACTAGATCCTGTAACTGTCCCTTATGGTGTGTGGTACCCCACCCACACCCTTAATCCTGTCAACAAGGAGGTTAAGATTTCTGGTCTGATGAGGGTTCTAAGTCAGCTTGTGACCAAGTGATTCCCTTCCCTAATGTACAACAGAAGAGGAAGCAAAGTCACTATAAATCAAGAAGCAACAATAATAAGCCCAAAATATAGCTTATTTAACAATGGCAAATCCAACCATCCATCAGATTTAACATATACTTTATCCTGATATGGAAGGTGCAATTAGCACTTCTGGTTCAGGCCTATATACCAGGCTTATTTGGTGGGTACTGACCTGGTGTAATCCCAGTTACCTTTTGGGATGATTTTGGTCACAGTTATGCTGCACTTCTTCTTGGGTCTCTCTTTGGTGCACTGTAGGTTCAAGTAGGCTGGCTGGGTCATTGGATCACTGCTCTAGTCTCCAGTCCTGGGTGCTGTGATCTCCCTTCCCCTGGTCTCTGGTGCTTGCTTGCACTGGCGGTGGGGGAGGGGAGGCTGTGGATGGTGGATCTAGTTCTCCTGCTGGTCCACGTGATCCTCTACCTCGTGATCTGCTCCTTCATTGTTCACTGCCGTTCTTCCTTCACGTTTCTTGAGTTTGCAAAGAGCTCGCTTGTGAGTGGGAAATCCCCTCATCTGGCTTTTCCTGTGGCTCAAGCCGAGCCTTGCAGCTGTGGCCCTGCGGACCTGGTGCCGCCGCTGCTGGAGCTGCTTCTGCCTGCCTGTGTGGGCTCTGGATGCTCTGGATCTTTCCTATTTCTCTGCTGCCATTGATAATTTCTTATACACCTCACTTTTTAGTAGAAGAGTGTATTTTGGTGGTTTTTCTTCTTTTCTTTTCTTTTCTTTCTTTCTTTCTTTCTTTCTTTCTTCTTCTTCTTTTTTTTTTTTTTTTTTTTTTTTGGCTTTTTTCCCCCTAGGCTGCTTTGGCATGGTTCCTACTGTACCATCTTATTTATTTATTTATTTATTTGAGAGCGACAGACAGAGAGAGAAAGAGGCAGAGAGAGGGGGAGAGAGAATGGGCGCACCAGGGCTTCCAGCCACTGCAAACGAACTCCAGCTTGCGCCCCCTTGTGCATCTGGCTAACGTGGGTCCTGGGGAGTCGAGCCTCGAACCGGGGTCCTTAGGCTTCACAGGCAAGCGCTTAACCACTAAGCCATCTCTCCAGCCCCTACTCTGCCATCTTAACTGGAAGTCCACCATCTGATTTTTTTATAAAAATGCCAATAATATTCATTGGAAGAAAGAACAGCCTCTCTAACAAATGGTGCTTGGAAAACTGGATATCTATCTGTAGAAGAATGAAACTAGATCCTTATCTCTTTTCTTTCATAAGAATCAACCCCAATGGATCAAAGGCCTTAACATCAGACTTGAAACTTTGAAACTACTAGAGAAAAAATTAGGGAAAACACTTCAACATATTGGCATAGGCAAGGACTTTTTGAATAGAACCCCAGTCACTCAGGAAATGAAACCACCAATCAACCATTGGGACTTCATGAAATTAAAAAGTTTTAGTACAGCAAAGGACACTATTAATCAAGCAAATAGACAACCTACAGAATGGAAGAAAATTGTTATCAGAAACATATCTGACAGAGGATTAATATCTAGGATATATGAGGAACTCAAAAAACTAAGAAACCAAAACAACCAATCAGAAAAATGGGCTATAGGGCCTGGAGAGATGGCTCAGCTGTTAAGGTGCTTGCTTGCAAAGCCTGAAAACCTGGATTTGATTCCCCAGGACCCATGTAAAGCCAGATGCACAAAGTGGCACATGTGTCTGGAGTTCATTGGCAGTGGCAGGAGGCCCTGGTGTGCTCATTTTTTCTCTCTCATCATTTCTCTCTTCTCTCTCAATCTGCTTGCAAATAAATATTTTTTTTAAATAGGCTACAGAACTGAACAGAAAGTTCTCAAAAGAAGAAATACAACTGGCTAAGAAACATATATTTATTCATTTATTTGTATCTATATATATATTTTTAAATTTTTTGTTTATTTATTTATTTGTTTGAGAGTGACAGACAGAGAGAGAAAGAGGCTGATAGATAGATAGAGAATGGGCACGCCAGGGCCTCTAGCCACTGCAAAGATCCTCCAGACACGTGTGCCCCTTGTGCATCTGGCTAACGTGGGTCCTGGGGAATTGAGCCTCGAACCGGGGTTCTTAGGCTTGACAGGCAAGCGCTTAACCGCTAAGCCATCTCTCCAGCCCTGTATTTGTATTTTTATAGCTCAGGCTGACCTGGAATTCACTGTATATTCTCAGGGTGGCCTCGAATTCATGGTGATCCTCCTATCTCTACTTCCCAAGTGATGGGATTAAAGGCATGTGCCACCACAGCCAGCATAAGCATATTTAAAAAAATTATTTATTAATTTGCAAGGAGAGAAAGAATGGGCATACCAGGGTCTCTAGCCACTGCAAAGGAACTGCAGATGCATGCACCACTTTGTGCATCCAACTTTACATAGGTACTGGGGAATCGAGTCCAGGTCATTAGGCTTTGCGGGCAAGCACCTTAGCCAATGAGCCATCTTTCCAACCCTAATATATTTTTTTAAATGTTCAACATCCTGAGCTATCAGAGATATGCAAATTAAAACTACTTTGAGATTCCATCTCATTTCAGTATGAATGGGCATTATCAAGAAATAAAATGGCAATAAATGCTGGAAAGGCTTTTGGGAAAGAACTCATCTCTACAGCTGATGGGAAAGCAAGCTGGTGCAGCCATTACGGAAATCAGTGTGGAGATTTCTGAGACAGCTAAAAATAGATTTCCCATATGACCCAGCTACATCACTCGTGGGTATAAACACATATATCTACACATTACTACAGAGATACCTGTTCATTCATATTTATTGTGCTCTATTCACAATAGCTAGGAAGTTAAACCTGCTTAGATGTCCATCAACTAATGAATGCATAATGAAGCTATGGTAAATACACATGAAGGATTTTGATTTAGAGGTAAAGAAGAATGAAATTCTAAAATGTGCAGGACAATAGATAGATCTGGAAAATATATACTACGTGAGGTAACCCAGGCTCAGAGAGTCAAATGCCACATGTTCTTCCCATATGCAGGACCTAGCTTTAAATGTTTAGAGTTGTATGGGTGTTGGACTAAGAGTCAGTAGTAGAGGTCAGGAAGCTAGAAAGGAGCCATGGCAGAGGGAGGAGAGGGGAGGACTTAAGGGGAGGGAATAATAGATATGTAAATACAGGAGCAAACTACTGGAAATAGAAAGGTCTGAGTGGGGTCAAAGGAGGGGGATGGAGAAGAGGAGGGGGTTGGAAGAGGATTAATTAAAATTAAAGAGGCTGGACTGTAGAAATGGTTCAGCAGTTAAGGCACTTGTCTGCAAAGCCTAAGGACCCAGGTTCAATTCCCCAGTACCCACATAAAGCCAGATGCACATGGTGGCACATGTGTCTGGAGTTTGTTTGCAATGGCTGGAGGCCCTGGTGCTCCCATTCTCTGTCTCTCTAAAATAAACAAAAATGAAAACAACCTTGAAAAGGGGGCTGCAGAGATGGCTTAGCAGTTAAGGAACTTGCCTACAAAGCCAAAGGACCCAGCTTTGACACCCCAGGACTCATGTAAGGCAAATGGACAAGGTGGTATATGTGTCTGGAGTTTGAATGCATCTGGAGTTCATTTGCAGCAGCTGGAGGCCCTAGCATGCCCATTCTCTCTTTCTCAAATAAACAAAAATAAAAAGAAAACCTTAAAAAACTAAAGATGTTACGAATAAGCCATCTAGCTAACTAATATATATGTTTTTTTTTTTTTTTTTTTTTTTTTTTGGTTTTTCGAGGTAGGGTCTTGCTCTAGCCCAGGCTAACCTGGAATTCACTGTGGAGACTCAGGGTGGCCTTGAACTCAGCAATCCTCCTACCTCTGCCTCCCAAGTGCTGGGATTAAAGACGTGCACCACCACGCCCGGCTCTAATATATATGTTTTAAAAAAAAGAGTTTGGGGGTTGGAGAGATCAGTCGCTGAAGGCTCTTGTTTGCAAAGCCTGATGATCCTGGTTCAATTCCCCAGTATCCATGTAAAAGCCAGATGTACAGTGGCACATGCATCTGGATTTCATATGCAGTGGCAAAAAAGCCTGGTGTTTTCTCTCTCTCTTTCTCCGTCTCTCTCTCTCTCTCTCTCTCTCACACACACACACACTTCTCTCCTTGTAAATAAAATAAAATAAGCTTGAGTACAAGTACCCAGTGAGGATAGATAAGGCTACAATCCCACACCTAGATTGTTACAGAAGAATTTCAGTGCCAGGAATGAGATACCTTCCAGGGAGCTGTTGGTCAGGGAAGCCCCTGAGGTCCCTAAAACAACATGGTCTATTACCACAGCTCTTTGTTGCCTGCTGGAACTAGATAGTAAGATCCCATTGCCGAAGATTCCACATTCTTGGGCTACAGGTCACTGAGAACTCAAGCTGGAGCTGAGCTGACAGCCTTCTCCTTGTTGACTGTCATAGTGCTGGAAAGTACTATACAGCCTGCTGGGACAGAAATCATCAGTGAGCTCGACCTGAAGTGGACCCTAGAAGTTCTACAGCTGGCCAGCCAGGCCAAATGTGCCAGCTGGTACAATGGTGGCATGGCTGTTATGGGGGAAAGCAACTGCTCTCTGATTAAAGTTGAGGCTCACTCCATGGGAGGGAATTCATGCCATGTGCTGAAAACCTAATCAAAAGCCTGTGGCTAGGGAGATCATAAGCCCTGGGTGGAGGAAGATTACTGCTGTTGTCTAGCTAAATGGATACCCACCAAATTGCTCTCTGAATATTTATATTTATGCTCCTATACAGTGGAGTGTTCAGCACTGAGAGACATCTCTGTCACACCCACCAAGGTTCAGGGACCATTGCAGAAGAGGTGGCCAAAAGAATGAATCAAAGAAAGGGGAGGACTGCTTTGGAATGTGGCCTGCCAGACACAAAGTTGCATTTATGACCTCACAATTCATGATGCTACCTACACAAGACCTGCATAGTATGAAGGGGAAAATAGATGATGTGAAAATAAAACAAAAACAAGTAAATAAATAAATAAAATTAAAAAATATAAATAAAATTCTCTCTCTGACCAAATTAACTGTATCTCAACAGAACCCAACACTTGGAGAAAATAATCCCATCCTGCCTTGGGATTTGTGGGCAACTTTGGCCCAGATGGAATCCAGGACCTCATGGAGAACAATTTAGTCTCAAGTCAAGGTCAATATCACCATTTTTTTTTTTTTTTGAGGTAGGGTCTCACTTTAGCCCAGGCTGACCTGAAATTCACTGTGTAATCTCAGGGTGGCCTCAAACTCATAGTGATCCTCCTACCTCAGCCTCCTGAGTGCTGGGATTAAAGGCGTGTGCCACCACGCCCGGCAATATCATCGATTTTAAGAAAGGATAAGTAGGCAAGGCGTGGTGGAAAGACTGTAAGAGCCAAAGAGTGGGGAGGAGTGCTGTGGAATGCTGACTTCCAGACACAAAGAAGTCATTGTGTTCATGACCTCATAACAGCATAATATTGGGCCCTCCTACAGGTTATCGTGGATGATGGATGAGGGTAAAAAGTGATATTAAAATAGAAAAAGGAATAGTAAGGATGTAAAGGGTTTTTGTTTTTTCCAAGGTAGGGTCTCGCTGTAGCTCAGGCTGACCTGGAATTCACTATGTTGTCTCAGGTTGGCCTTGAACTTTTCCTACCTCTACCTCCTGAGCATTGGGAGTAAAGGCATGTGCCACCATTCTATTTTGGATGAAAAAATTATAGAAGTTCTCCATGAGCTGACAGGTGTAGACTGTGTGTGGATAGCATATGATGGTACTAGGCGTGCACCACCATGCTTGCCTATTTATATTTTTTAAATTATTTTATTTACTTATGAAAGAGAGAGAGAGAGAGAGAGAGAGAGAGAGAGAGAGAGAGAAAATGGACATGCCTGGGCCTCAAGCCACTGCAAACGAACTCCAGATGTGTGTGCCCCCTTGTCATTCAAGCTTACATGGGTCCCGGGAATCAACCTGGGTCCTTTGGCTTTGCAGGCAAGCACCTAAACCGCTAAGCCATCTCTACAGCCCCAGAGAGAGGATTTTTGGACAAAAGAAATCTATGTGGATGTTAGTCCTAGTTCATTTTGAAGGCAAATTTCTTCCTCTGTCTGTCAAAGAGTTCTCTCCTTCCAAAACTCCAGTGACTTCAGGGAGAAGGTTGTGGAATAAATTGTCTCTAGACTAATAGGGAACGATATAATATGCTAAGATGAGGAAAAAGGGAGATTGTAAATTAATAAGGAGACACAATAGGAAGTTTAAAAAAGTATTGTATTTAGGCAGAGGTAGGAGGATTGCTGTGAGTTCAAGGCCAACCTGGAACTACAGAGTAAGTTCCAGGTCAGCCTGGGTTAGAGTAATACCCTACCTTGAAAAAACAAGCAACAAAAAAAGTTGAGCTGGCCAGGTGTGGTGGCGCACGCCTTTAATCCCAGCACTTGGGAGGCAGAGGTAGGTGGATAGCCGTGAGTTCGAGGCCACCCTGAGACTACATCATGAGTTCCAGGTCAGCCTGGACTAAAGTGAGACCCTACCTCAAAAAACCAAAAAAAAAAAAAAAAAAAAAAAGTTGAGCTGGGTGTGGTGGCACACACCTTTAATCCCAGCACTTGGGAGGCAAAGGTAGGAGGATCACCATGCGTTCGAGGCCACCTGAGACTACATAGTGAATTCCAGGTCATCCTAAGCTAGAATGAGACCCTACCTCGAAAAAATATTGTATTTATTTGCACGTGTGTGTGTACGCACCAGAATCTTTTGCCACTGCAAATAAACTCCAGATGCATGTGCCACTTTGTACATCTGGCTTTACATGGACACTGGGAAATTGAACTTGGGTCATTAGGCTCTGGAAACAAGTGCTTTAACCTCTGAGCCATCTCTCCAGCCATTTTATTTTATTTTTATTTTATTTATTAGAGAGAGAGAGAGAGAGAGAGAGAGAATGAGCACACCAGGGCATCTAGCCACTGCAAACGAACTCCAGATGCATGTACCATTTTGTGCATGTGGCTTTATGTGGGTACTGGGGACTCAAACCCTGGTCGTTAGGCTTTGCAGGCAAGTGCCTTAACTGCTGAGCCATCTCTACAGCCCTCCATTAAATCTTATCATTTACTTCAAGTGTAAAGAGCCAGATGCACAAAGTTCTGCATGCATCTAAAATTCATCTGCAGTGACAAAAGGTACTGGCATGCCCATTCTCCCTCTCTCCCCCCAATACAAAAATAAATTTTTCTGAGGCAAGTCCAACAGGTTGGCCTGTTTTTCTATGTGAGAGAACGAGAGCAAGAGAGAGAGAATTGGCACACCAGGGCCTCAGTCACAATAGTCAAGCTCTGGACACGTGTGCCACCTTGTTCATATGTGCAACCTTGTGTGCTTTTGTCATCTTTTGTGTGTCTGGCTTACGTGGGACCTGGAGAGTCAAACATGGGTTCTTAGGCTTTTCAAGCAAATGCCTTAACCTCTAAGCCATCTCTCTAGCCCAAATTAAAAAAAAAAAAAAAAAAGAATTGTTTTTCCAGGTAGGGTCTCACGCTAGTTTAGGCTGACCTGGAATTCACTATGGAGTCTCAGGGTGGCCTCGACCTCATGGCGATCCTCCTACCTCTGCCTCCCGAGTGCTGGGATTAAAGGTGTGTGCCACCACGCCCAGATCAAATAAAATATCTTTAAAAAGGAAAGTCAACTAACATTGATTGAATTGCCTTGGTCAAGGTAGCACTGTTGGATTTACTAGCAAACATGTTCAGTCTCATTGGAAAAAATACATTGACCCTATGTGAAATAGTCTATACTCCTCAAGTAGAACTGCATATATCCTGTGCTCTCCTAAAATCTTATTTAACCAGAGATGGAGAGATGGCTTAGCAGTTAAGGCGCTTGCCTGCAAAGCCTAAGGACCCATGTTTGACTCTCCAGATCCCATGTAAGCCAGATGCACAAAGATGAGGCAAGCACAAGGTTGCCCACTAGGTGGCACAAGCGTCTGGAGTTTGATTTTGGTGGCTGAGGCCCTAGCACACCAATTCTCTCTCTCAAAAATTAAAAATTAAAGAAATAAAAAGCTTATTTAACTAAATATTGTTTAAAATTTTGTTTGTTTGTTTGTTTTATTTGTTTGTTTTTAGATAGGGTCATGCTCTACCTCAGGCTGACCTGGAATTCACAACTACACCCAGCCTGACCTTGAACTTATAGCAATCTTTCTACGGCCTCCTCCCAAGTGCTGGAATTAAAGGCTTGTGCCACACGCCTGGCTTATAAAGGTTTAATGTATGATGCTAAAGTATATTTCACCAGTTAAAGAATGTTTTATGAGCTGGGTGTGGTGGTGCACGCCTTTAATCCCAACACTCATAGGCAGAGGTAGGAAGACCTCCTACCTGAGACTACACCCTGAGACTACATAGTGAATTCCAGGTCAGCCTGGGCTAGAGTGAGACTCTACCTTGAACCCGCCCCCCCCCCAAGAAAAGGAAAGCTTTATGAGATCAACTACTATAAGACAATCAAACACTTCCTGCGAGGCCAGGCGTGGTGGCACACACCTTTAATCCAAGCGCTCAGGAGGCAGAGGTATAAAGATACTGTGAGTTTGAGGCCAGCCTGGGTCTACATAATAAATCCCTAACCCTACCTTGAAAAATCAAAAATCAAAAACTAAAACAAACAAACAAACAAACAAAAACCCTTCATCGTCTAGAACTGAGACAGGGTTTTCTGGAAATGACAACCTTGGACCCAATTAGGAGGAACCATGCCAAGTTCTCCTCACACACATGACAGTAAAGCCTCAAGCTCTTGAGGCTTGGAAAGGGCCCCTCTAGACTCTTGGGACTGTACACCTGTTAGAGACTTGAAGGTAAATTTGTCCACAGAACCTTTTCTGGACACACTCAGTAGAAAATGGCATCCCAGATATGGACGTTTTTCAAAAGAACATGGGTCAGGACTTCTACCATTATGAAGACATTATCATTTTTAAAATTCTTATTAATCTTTCCCCTTTCCTTACAAAAAAAAAAAAAAAAAAAAAAAAAAACGCCATAGGTCCATAATCTATGGTAGTTTTAGCTAAAGGTTATGAGTTAGCACAAAGCACAGTTGTTGGTCATATAGTATTGCCATATTGGTATTATTGGTCATTGCCAAACAGTCATTGGAAACAATTGCACTAAGGGCAGTGCTTCAGTGAGAGTCACCCTGAGCCGCCAAGACAGCTATCCTATTGACATCGGTACTGCTTGTTTTCCTATACCTGATGAAGGAAAGATTCAAGGGGCTGGAGAGATGTCTTAGTGGTTAAAGCACCTACCTGCAAAGCCAGAGGACTCACATAGGCCCAATGTACAAGGTGATGTATGCCTTTAAAGGCTCAGGGTTCATTGCAGAAGAGGTGGTGGAAAGAATGTAAAAGGAAGGGTAGGGCTGTTTACAATGCAATCTTCCAGGCACGAAATGGCCTGAATATCCATGACCTTGCAGTGCCTGACACTACCTATACAAGACCTCCATAACAGGAGAAAAAAATGATATCAAAATTCTTCAATTTATTTATATTTATATTTATATTTATATTTATATATAATATATTTATACTTATTGAGAGGGTAAGGGGATATGATGGAGGGTGGGTATGTGAAGGGGAAGTAGGGGAGAGTTTATTGTCTATAATTATGGAAGTTGTCAATTAAAAAAAAAAAACAAGCTGGGTATGGTGGAGTACGCCTTTAATCCCAGCACTCGGGAGGCAGAGGTAGGAGGATTGTCCTAAATTCAAGGCCACCCTGAGACTACACAGTTAATTCCAGGTCAGCCTGGGCCAGAGTGAGACCCTACCTCAAAAAAAAAAAAAAAAAAAAAGCAAAAAGGGTCTGGAGAGATGGCTTAGAGGTTAAGGCACTTGCCTGCCAAGCCAAAGGACCCGGGTTCAGTTCCCCAGGACCCATGTGAGCCAGATGCACAAAGTTCTGCATGCATCTAAAGTTCATTTGCAGTGACAAAAAGTCCGGGCATGCCCATTCTCTCTCTCTTTCTCTCTCTCTCTCCCCCTCCCTCCCTCTCTCAAATAAATAAAAATAAATATTTTTCTTTTTTTTAAGAAAAAGGGCTGGAGGACTGGGGAAATGGCTCAGCAATTAAGGGCTGGACAAGGGATGGGATACCTTCCAGTGAGTTGTTGGCCAGGGAGGTCCCTGATGTCCCCAAACATTACAAGCCATTGCCAAGGCCCTTGGTTTCCCACCAGGAATAGATGGTAAGAAGACTCCACATACTTGGGCTGTAAGGTCAATGAGAAACCCTGCTGGAGCTGAGCTGATAACCTCCTCCCTGTCAGACCAGCTGACAGAAAGCTGGAAAAAGCTACTCTGCATGCAGTTCAACTGGAGAGAGAGAAATCACCAGTGAAGATACCCAACAGTGGATAGTGCAAGCCTTATATTTGGCCAGCCAGGCCAAATGAGCCAATGGGTGCAATAGTGGCACATCTGTTATGGTGGAAACCAACTGCCTTCTAATTGGACGAGAGGCCCACTCCATGGGGAAGGAATACATCCCTGCTACTGAAAACCTACAACAGGGGTAGTCATGAGCCCTAAGGGTGTAATGTCTGCTGTTGTCTAGCTAAATGTATATACTATGCTCACCAAACTGCCCAGTTATTCTTCTCTTAATATTATACCCATATATTAAAGTTACTCTCACTTTTGGCTAGAGAACCTTCTCTTTTCAGATGGCAGTGACCTTGGGATGACTCAGGAGGCACCATGGTGCTGAGAAGAAGTGGCAGAGGAGTGCCCAGCACTGAAATATCTCAATCACACCTTCCCTGGCTCAGGGTTCATTGCAGAAGAGATGGCAGAAAGAATGTAAGAACCAAAGGAAGGGTAGGACTCCTTACAACGTGCACGTCCAGACACAAAATGGTCTGGATGTCCATGGCCTCACAGTGCCTGATACTACCTACGTAAGACTATCATAATAGGAAGAAGAAATCATGACATCAAAATAAAAGACTGATTGAGAGGGGGAGGGCATATGATGGAGAATGGAGTTTCAAAGGAAAAAGTAGGGGGCAGAGTTGCCATGGGATATTTATAATTATGGAAGTTGTCAATAAAAAATATTTATTAAAAAAGGGGGGCTGCACATGGTTTTGAAGCATCATGTATTGGTAATTTGGAAAATAGTAGAGCATAGTGTTATATAATTTTTCCAGATGTTGGCCCATTTCATCATACAATTTCAAAAACTCCTGTTAAATAATAGTATTGGTTTTGGTTTTATCAGCAAAGTCTTTAAGTATTGGAAAGCTGTCATACCATTGTGGCATTTATATGTTTGTATAATATTCTAATTTTTCTACTGAATGCTTAAATTTTTATTACTGGCAATAAATACTATTAGTTTATTTTTCAACAAAGCTCATTTTATCTATTTTTAGCCAAATAAGCACATTTGGAAAAACTTCAGTATTCTTGTCAACTATTCTTTCAAGTAAAACCTGTGTTATAAGACAAAAAAAGGCGGGGGGGACTGGAGAGATGGCTTAGCAGTTCAGGCACTTGCCTGCAAAACCACAGGACTCTAGTACAATTCCCCAGGATCCACATAAGCCAGATGCACAAGGTGGCACATGCATCTGGAATTCATTTGCAGTGGCTGGAGGCCCTGGCATGCCCATTCTCTTTCTATCTGCCTCTTTCTCTCTCTCATGCTCTCTCTCAAATAAATAAATAAATGTTTTTTAAAAAGCAAAGAAGGCCGGGCGTGGTGGTGCATGCCTTTAATCCCAGGACTCGGGAGGCAGAGATAGGAGGATCACCATGAGTTCCAGGCCACCCTGACATTACATAGTTAATTCCAGGTCAGCCTGGACCAGAGTGAGACCCTACGACAAAAAGAAAAAAAGCAAAGAAAAGTCAGGTGTAGTGGCACATGCCTTTAATCCCAGCACTCGGAAGGCAGAGGTAGGAGGATCACCATGAGTTCAAGGCTACCCTGAGACTACATAGTGAATTCCAGGTCAGCCTTAGCTAGAGTGAGACCCTACCTCAGAAAACTGGAAAAAAAAAAAAAAAGGCAAAGAAAAACTCTCCAAGCAAGGCCTGCAGATATACTGTGCTTGCAGACGTCACTTACGTAATCCCACTACCTTGGATCTAGTAGGCTTCTGCTTTGTTGAATATGGCCCCCTCAAAGCATTCTATGAGGGAACCAACAAAAGACTTCCCTTGGGGCTGGACAGATGGCTTAGCAGTTAAGGTGCTTGCCTGCAAAGTCTAAGAACCTAGGTGTGATTCCCCAGTACCCATGTAAGCCAGATGCACATGGTGGCACATGTGTCTGGAATTCATTTGCAGTGGCTAGAGGGAGGCCCTGGCGTCGTGCCCATTCTCTTCCTTCCTTCCTTCCTTCCTTCCTTCCTTCCTTCCTTCCTTCCTTCCTTCCTTCCTTTCTGTCTGTCGGTCTTTCTTTCTTTCTTTCTTTTTTTTTTCTTTCTTTCTTTCTTTCTTTCTTTCTCTCTCTCTCTCTCAAATAAGTAAATAAAAATAAAATAATTTTTTAAAAGACTTCCTATTGGATTTTTTTTTAGGTGATTTTAAGATTTGCAAGCAGACAAATTTTCTCCCAGGGCCCATGTTAGCTCTGTAGAAAATTTGCTTACATATATTCTTTGGTTTCCTGGCTAGTTTAGAACATGCTTCATGACAGGGCTTACATGTGCCTTTTGACTAGCTTTCCCACAGTTCAGATAGGAAGAATCGACTCTCTAAAAGGTTGATGTTGAGTGACATGTTTAATAGAAACACCTAATAGAACAAAATGTAGCTCCAGAGCTCCTCTATTCTTTTTTTTCTTTTCTTTTTTTTCCCAAGGTAAGGTTTCACTCTAGCCCAGGCTGACCTGGAATTCACTATGTAGTTTCAGGGTGGCCTCCAACTCCTAGGTAGGAGGCAATCCTCCTACCTCTGCCTCTTGAATGCTGGGATTAAAGACATGCACCACCACGTCCAGCTCTCTATTCATGTTTATTACTATTATTTATTTTATTTGACAGAGAGAGAGAGAGAGAGAGAGAGAGAGAGAGAGAGAGAGAGAGAGAGAGAATGGGCGTTCCAGGGTCTTCAGTCACTGTAAATGAATGCCAGATGCATGCACTACCTTGTCCATCTGGATTACTTGGGTCCTGAGGAATCGAAACCTGGGTCCTTTGGCTTCACAGGCAAACACCTTAACCTCTATGCCATCTCTCCAGCCCTCTCTATTCATTTTTTAAACTTTTTGTTTGGTTTGGTTTTTGGAGGTAGGGTCTCACTTTAGCCCTTACTAACCTCAAACTCCTAGCAATCCTTCTACCTCTGCCTCCTGAGTGCTGGGACTAAAGTCATGTGCCTTCATGCTTGGCATTTTTAACTATTTTCTATAATATTTTTATTTATTTATTTGCAAACCGAGAAAGACAGGGAGAATGGGCACACCAGGGCCTCATGCCACTGCAAACAAACTCCAGCTACACGTGCCACTTTGTGTATCTGCCTCAAGAAAAAAAAAAAAAGGAGGCAGGCGTAGGAGTCTGAGGCCAGCCTGAGACTACATAATGAATTCCAGTTCAGCCTCGGATAGAGTGAGACCCTACCTCGAAACACACACACACACGCACGCACGCGCGCGCGGTATTATTTCTAGAACTGGAGAGTTGCACAGAGGGGCGCACGCATCTGGAGCTCAAGTGCAGTGGCTGGAGGCCCTGGCCTGCCCATTCTCTCCCTCTCTCTCAAATAAATAAATAAAAATATGTTTTTTAAGAGCCAGTTGTGGTGGTGCACACCTTTAATCCCAGCACTCAGGCAGAGGTAGAAGGATCCCAGTGAGTTCGAGGCCACCCTGAGACTACATAGTGAATTCCAGGCCAGCCTGGAATAGAGTGAGACCTTACTTCAAAAAACCAAAAAAAAAAAAAAAAAAAAAAAAGTATTTAAAAAAAATACTATTTCTAGAAACTGCTTCCAAGTACATTAAGAAATTTCTCAAGAGAAAGGATAGGTTTATAGGATCAACTAACAGTTGATTGACTCAAAGTATGGCAAGATGGGATTTTGATTTTTTTTTTTTTTTTTTTTGAGGTAGGGTCTCACTTGAGCCCAGGCTGACCTGGGACTCACTGTAGCCTGAGGCTGGCCTTAGACTCCTACCTCAGCCTCCACCGTGCACCACCACCCTCAATTAAGATTGTATCCCCCAAACTGGGCGTGACAGCCCACGCCTTTAGTCCCAGCACTCAGGAGGCAGTGGTAGGAGGATCGCTGTGAGTTCGAGGCCACCCAGAGACTACATAGTGACCTCAAAAAACCAAAAGAAAAAAAGAAAAAGATTGGATTCCTCCCCTACCCCCAGGTAGGGTCTCGCTGTAACCTAGGCTGACCTGGAATTCACTATGTAGTCTCTGGTTGGCCTTGAACTCACATTGATCCTCCTACCTTGGCACTCCAGAGTGCTAGGATCAAAGGCATGTGCCACAATGCCCAACCTAAAATTGTACTTATTCGAAGGTGTTTTACCGCTGCTGTTTGTTTTTGTGGTACTGAGGATAGAAGTCGAGGCCCAGGGCATACAAGGCAAGCATTCTACCAACCCGGCTAAAGCCTTTGCCCAGGTTGTCTAATCTTTATATTTCTGCTAGTGGGTCTCCAGACTACCATGACTTGTGTGTTCCAAGGTTAAAAATAGAACCACTGGGGCTGGAGAGATGATTCAGCAGTTAAAAACACTTGTTTACAAAGCCTAACAGCCAGGGTTTTATTCCCAGTACCCACATAAAGCCAGATGCACAACGTGATGCATGCATCTGGAGTTCTTTGCAGCGGCAGGAGTGGCAAACCCATACTCATTCTCTCTCAGTCTGCTTCTTTCTCTGTCAGTCACTATCTCTCTGCCACCAGCTGAGGACCAAGCCTTCAACATGTGAGCCTTTGGAGATGTTTTCTATTCAAATAATAACAGTGTCTAACACGGCCGGGGGGGTTTTTTTTTTCCCCCCGGGGGGGGGGGGGGGGGCCCCCCCCAAAAAACCCTTTCCCAAAAAAAAAAAAAAAAAAGGGGCCCCCCCCCAAAAAAAAAAAAAAAAAAAATTTTTTTTTTTTAGGGTTTTTAATTTAAGGAAAAAAGGCCCCAAGGGGGGAAAAAAGGGGGGCCCCCCCCCTTTTTTTTTTTTTGGGGGGGTTTTTTTTTTGGGTTTTTGGGGGGCCCCCCGGGGATTTTCCCCCCCCCCCGGGGGTTTTAAAAAAAATTTTTCCCTTTTTTTTTTTTTTTGGGGGGCCCCCCCGGGGGGGGGAAAAAAAATTTTTTCCCCCCCCCCCAAAAAATTTTCCCCTTTTCCCTTTTTTTTGGGCCCCCCCCCCCGGTTTTTTTTTTTGGGGGGGGTTTTTTTCCCCCCCCCCCCCAAAATTTTTAAAAAAATTTTTTAACCCCAATTTTTTTCCCCCCCCCAAAAAGGGGGGAAAAGGGGAAAAAAAAGGGGGGGGGGTTTTTTTGGGGGGTTTTTGGGCCCCCCCCAAAAAAAAAGGCCCCCCTTTAAACTAAAAAACCCCCCCGGGGGGGGGGGGAAACCCTTTTAAAAACCCCTTTTATTTTTTTTTTTTTAAAAAAAAAAAAAAAAGAAAAAAAAAAAAAAAGGGGAAAAAGATTTGGGGGGGCCCCCCCCAAAAACCCCCCCCCAAAAACCCCCTTTTTTTTGGGGGTTTTTTGGGGTGGGAATTAACCGGGGGCCCTTTTTAAAAAAACCCCCCCCCCAAAACCCCCCCACCCTTTTTTTTAAAATTTTAAATTTTTTAATTTTTAAATTTAAATTTTTTTCCGGGTTTTTTAAATTTTTTTTTAAAAAATTTTTTTTTTTTTAAAAAAAAATTTTTTTTTTTTTTTGGGGGGGTTATTTTTTAAAAAATTAAAGAAGAAAAAAAGGGAAAGGGGGGGGAGAAGAGATTGAGATAAAGGGAAAGGGAAAAAAAAAAACCTAAGAGGGTATGAATAAGTCTTATGAAAACCTAACTGTTTTTGGACAATAGGCGCACCCAGAAGCCATAGATTGTTACTAGAAAATTTTCAGTGTCAGGGATGGGATACCTTCCAGTGAGTTGCTGGCCAGGGAGGCCCCTGCCCCCAAAACATTACAGGTCATTGCCAAGGGTCTTGGTTTCCCACCAGGTTAGATAGTAAGACCTATTGCTGAAGACTCCACAAGCTTAAGCTGTAAGGTCACTGAGAAATCCTACTGGAGCTGAGCTGAAAACCTCCTCCCTGTAGATCAGCTGACAGAAAGCTAGAAAAAAAATTATACTGTGTGCAGCTCCATGGGATGAGTGAATTCAGCAAAGGAGATAAACAACAGTAAGCCTTAAATTTGGCCAGCCAGGCCAAATGAGCCAATGAATGCAATAGTGGCATTTCTGTTATGCAGGAAACCAGCAGCTCTCTACTTGGACTGGAGGCTTGCTCCATGGGAGGGAATACATCCCTGATACTTAAAACCTATGATGGGGGAAGTCACGAGCCCTAGGGGTTTAATGTCTGCTGGTGTCTGCCTAAATGTACATATTAAGTTCACCAAACTGCCTGGTAAGCACTTCTCTTAATGTTCATACTATATTAATGCTACTCTCACTTTTGGTTAGAGAAGCTTCTCTTTTCAGAAGGCTGAGACCTTGAGATGACTCAGAAGGCACCATAGTGCTGAGAAGAAGTGACAGAGTGCTCAGCATTGAAATATCTCTATCACACCTTCCAAGGCTCAGGGTCCATTGTGAAAGAGATGGCAGAAAGAATGTAAGAGCCCAAAGAAGGGTAGGACTCGTTATAATGCATTCTTCCAGACACAAAATGGCCTGGATATCCATGACCTCACAGTGCCTGACACTACCTGCATAAGACCATCATAATAGGAGGAAAAGATGATAACATCAAAATAAAAGAGAGACTGATTGAAAGGGGGAGGGGATATGATGGAGAATGGAGTTTCAAAGGAATGTGGTGGGGGGGAATTGCCATGGCTTACTGTCTATAATTATGGAAGTTGTCAATAAAAAAATTTTTTTATGGGCTGGAGAGATGGCTTAGTGGTTAAGCGCTTGCCTGTGAAACCTAAGGACCCCAGTTCGAGGCTTGATTCCCCAGGACCCACGTTAGCCAGATGCACAAGGGGGCGCACATGTCTGGAGTTCATTTGCAATGGCTGGAGGCTCTGGCGTGCCCATTCTCTCTATCTGCCTTTTTCTCTCGCTGTCTGTCACTCTCAAATAAATAAATAATAATAATTTAAAAAATTAAAACAATAAATTTTAGGCCCAGGTTTGGTGACATACCCATTTAATCCCAGCCCTTGGAAGGTAGAGGTAGGAGGATCACTGTGAGTTCAAGGCCAGCCTGAGACTACATGGTGACTTCCAGGTCAGCCTGGGCTAGAGTAAGATCATACCTTGAAAAAAGAAAATTTTTTTTAGGGGCTGGAGAGATTGCTTAGTGGTTAAGGCACTTGCCTGAAAAGGCCTTAAGTTCAATTTCCCAGTGCACAGGTAAACCAGAGCATGTATCTAGAGTTCGTTTTCAGTGCTGGAGACCCTGGCACACCCATCCTATCTCTCTCAAATGAATAAATAAATAAGTAAAATATTAGAACACACACACACACATATATATACTTTGTTTGTTTGTCTCTTTCTTTCTTTCTTTCTTTTTTTTTTTTTTGAGGTAGGGTCTCACTCTAGCTCAGGCTGACCTGGAATTCACTATGTAATCTCAGGGTGGCCTCCAACTCACAGCGATCCTCCTACCTCTGCCTCCCAAGGGCTGGGATTAAAGGCATGCACCACCACGCCCGGCTTGTTTGTTTGTTTCTTGATGTAGGGTCTCGCTCTAGCCCAGGCTGACCTGGAATTCACTATGTAGTCTCAGGGTGGCCTCGAACTCATGGCAATCCTCCTATCTCTGCCTCCCTAGTGCTGGGATGAAAGGCATGTTCCACCATACCAGACTCTAAAAAATATATTTTAATGACTCCCTTTTCCCAGCAACAATCAGCTTCCACTAGCTACTCTAAGAGGACTTGGGGATCTCATGAACCTGCCCCCATCAATGGTGAAGTATTGATAGGTCCAGTCTTCTATAGGAAACCATAGCTACTGTGAGTTGATGAGTTTCATGGCCATGTTGTATCCAGAAGACAACATTCTACAGCCCTCCTCCCCCATCCTCCTTCTCTAACATTCTTTCTGCCCTCCTCTTCTGTGAGGTTCTTCCAGTTCTGTTTGAGGTTGAGCACACAGTAATCATTTATTCTCAGTAATTGTGCCAGCTAGGCCCCTCTGCACTAACCACTACCTATTGTAGTAATAAACTTCTTTGATGGAGGCTTCAAGCAATACTAATCCTCAATTAAAGGAGGTGGATAAGGCCAAATTAGCCAACAGGTACAATAGTGGCACGTCTGTTATGGGGGAAACCAACTGCCCTCTAATTTGACTGGAGGCCTGCTCCATGGGAGGGAATACATCCCTGATACTGATAACCTACAATAGGGGTAGTCATGAGCCCTAAGGGTGTAACGTCTGCTGGTGTTTGGCTAAATGTATATACTACGCTCACCAAATTGCCCAGTAATCACTTCTCTTAATGTTCATACTCATATCTTAATGCTACTTTCACTTTTGGTTAGAGAAACTTCTCTTTTCAGATGGCAGTGACCTTGGGACGACTCAGAAGCCATCATGGTGCTGGAAAGAAGTGACAGGAGTTCTCAGCACTGCAATATCTCTATCACACCTTCCAAGGCTCAGGGTCCATTGCAGAAGAGGTGGCGGAAAGAATGTAAGAGCCAAAGGAAGGGTAGGACTCCTTACAACGTGCTCCTCCAGACACAAAATGGCCTGGATATCCATGACCTCACAGTGCCTGACACTACCTACACAAGACCATCATAAGAGGAGGAAAAGATCATGACATCAAAATAAAAGACTGATTGAGAGGGGGAGGGGATATGATGGAGAGTCAGTTTCTAAGGGAAAAGTGGGGGGAGGGAGGGAATCACCATGGGATATCATTTACAATCATGGAAGTCTTCAATAAAAAATTTTAAAATGGCACCATGGTGCTGAGAAGAAGTGACAAAGGAGGAAAAGATCATGATATCAAAGTAAAAGATTGATTGAGAGGGAGAGGGGATATGATGGAGAGTGGAGTTTCTAAGGGGAAAGTGGGGGGAGGGAAGGAATGACCATGGCATATTGTTTACAATTATGGAAGTTGTCAATAAAAAGAAGTGGACAGACCAGACTGATATATCCAGTAGAAAATGAAGAAAGCTTAATCCTAAAAACCAAAGGTTACAACTTGTGAATTCTAGGACCAAACTCGGTTACCCCCACAGTGAGCAGTTGGCCAGGGAAATCTGAAATCCCCAAAATAATTTAAGCCATTGCCAAGTACCTGGTTACCCAACAGAAATAAATAGTAAGACCATGTTACCGAAGACACCACAGGCTGCCATCCCAGGACACCAAAAGACCAGTAGAACTGAGAGGAAAGCTAGTCTTCTCTTCATAAGCCCTCCTGGTGCTGGAAAGTGCTATGGGAGCTACTAAGTGACAATGGTCGCCAACAGCACAGCTAAGCAGGAAACCTTGCAATCTACTGGGGAATCTACTGCAATCTACTGTGATCTTTGGCTTTGCAGGCAAGCATCGTAACTGCTAAGCCATCGCTCCAGCCAGATTGCACTTTGTGTTGTGCTCATTTATGATCTGGGAGAGGAAGCCAGGTAAAGAGGGTACTACCACAATGCCCCAGCCAACCAAGAGAGCAAATAAGTCCACTGCACTTTCTTTCTCTGAGATATAAAGTCTGTAAAAGCCAGCACAATAAGGTGGAATATATGCTTCTCAACCTTTTCCAGAGCCTTTCTGTCCAATTGTTGCTGGTGAATGATGGATGACAAAGCAAGCGAAGACGAGGGCTATACCACACCCACCACAGCCCCTTCAAAATTCCAGAATAAGTGCTGTTCCATCAGGGTTGAGCAGTAGCTTTTTTTAGAAAAAAATATTTTATTTATTTGAAAGAGAGAGAGAGAATGGGCATGCCAGGGCCTCTAGCGACTGCAAATAAACTCCAGACACATGTGCCATCTTGTACATCTGGCTTACGTGGGTACTGGGGACTCAAACCTGGGTCCTTAAGCTTCATAGGCAAGTGCTTTAACCGCTAAGCCATCTCTCCAGCCCCCAGAGCAGTAGCTTTTGAACTCACTCCCTTTAGCAAGTGGCTTTCTCCTCATGCCCTGTGAAAGCCCCCTCAGAGGTGATTTTCACGTGGAAATTAGAACATGGGGCACACTCTTCTGTCACCAACCAGCAGGGCACAGCTGAGGTCCTCACTGACTGCTTCTCCGCCCCTGCAGAAGCCTCTGCTCGGAAGCGCTTTAAGGCGATCACGCACAGCTACCCGCAGAGGAGGCCTCACGTCTCACCTGCAGGCCCTGAGGGTCTCTGCAGAACCTGCGGCCACAGAAGGACCTGCTCCTTGAGCCTGCTGCCTCCCTCTGCAGCCCCAGGACGTCCTGTGAGGGCCACTGCCAGAAGGGTCCATGTGGCTCCCCAGGGGCACAGGGTGTGGTAGAAAGGCTGGGGAGGCGCCAAAAGGCCTAGCACCAGACTGAGTCTCCAGGAGCCCATCATGACCCCGGAGGATCTTGGGGCCCCCTCATTATATCTGTTTGCCTGTTTGTTTGAGAAAGGGTCTCCCTATGTAGCCCAGGCTGGCCTCAAATTCATTATGTCTAAAGAAAAGAGGAAGTGAGAGCATCATAAAAGATAGCAATTAGAATAAACATAAAAAACTAAAATTACCCAGGCGTGGTGGCACAAGCCTTTAATCCCAGCACTCGGGAGGCAGAGGTAGGAGGATTGCCATGAGTTCGAGGCCAGTCTGAGACTACATAGTGAATTCTAGGTCAGCCTGGGCTAGAATGAGACCCTACCTCAAAAAAAGAAAAGAGAGAGAGAGAGAGAGAGAGATAGGTAGAGAGAGAAAATGGGTGTGCCAGGGCCTTTAGCCACTGCAAATGAACTCCAGAAGCTTGAGCATCTGGCTGATGCGGGTACTGGGGAATTGAACCTAGGTCCTTAGGCTTCACAGACAAGCGCCTTAAGCACTTGGCCATCTCTCCAGCACCAGAGCAAATTTAAAAGAGAAAATATAAGCTTCCTTCATGAGACTCAGTTTAGATTCAAGGATACAAATAAAGTGAAAGCAAAAGCGTAGGGCTGACATCACAGCTCAGTGGTAGAGCTGTTGCTCTGCATGTACAAGGCATGGATTAGACTCCCAGTGCTTGAAAAGAACAATTAAAGTTTAAGTAGCCACAACTGGTACTGTTTGCCTATAACCACTGCACTAGAGAGGCAGAAGCAGGAAGACCAGAAATTCCAGGCCAGCCCAACCTACATAGTGAGACCCTGTTTTAAGAAAACAAAACTGGGGCTGGAGAGATGGCTTAGCAGTTAAGCACTTGCCTGTGAAGCCTAAGGACCCTGGCTCCAGGCTCGATTCCCCAGGACCCAAGTTAGCCAGATGCACAAGGGGGAGCACGCGTCTGGAGTTCATGTGCAGTGGCCAGAAGCCCTGGCGCGCCTATTCTCTCTCTCTCTCTCCTTCTCTCTCTGTCTGTCGCTCTCAAATAAATAAATTAGAAAAAGAAAACGGGCTGGAGAGATGGCTAAGCGCTTGCCTGTGAAGCCTAAGGACCCTGGTTTGAGGCTCGATTCCCCAGGACCCACATTAGCCAGATGCACAAGGGGGCGCACGGCATCTGGAGTTCGTTTGCAGTGGCTGGAGGCCCTGGCGTGCCCATTCTCTCTCTCTCTCTCTCTCTATCTCTCTATCTGCCTCTTTCTCTCTATGCCTGTCACTCTCAAATAAATAAATAAAAATAAGCAAAAAAAAATATTAAAAAAAAGAAAACAAAACTAAACTAAATTAAATAGATTAAATTAAAAAAATTTAAGCTGGGTGTGGTGGCTCACACCTTTAATCCCAGCACTTGGGAGGTTGAGGTAGGAGGATCACTGTGAGTTTGAGGCCAGCCTGAGACTACAGAGTGAGACCCTACCTTGAAAAACCAAAACTAAAACAAAACAAATAAAATATAAAGGCTGGAAAGATGGCTCAGTGGCTAAAGGCACTTGATTTCAAATTCTGCTAATGCAGGTTTGATTCTCTATACCCCTATAATGCCAGATGCACAAAAGTGGCTCATTCATTTGATGTTTGTAGCAGGAAGAGGCCCTGGCATACCACTCATTCTCATTCTCTTTCCCTCTCCCCCCTCTCAAAATAAATTTATATTTAAAAATCAAATTAAAATTAAAAAGTTAAAGAGGGAGTCAGGCACAGTGGCACAGGCTACTTGGGAGGCTAAAGCAGGAGACTCTTATGAGTCCAGCCTGGGCACTGTAGTTAGGCATATGGCTTCACAAGAAAACAAGAAAACAGAGCCGGGCATGGTGGCGCACGCCTTTAATCCCAGCACTCGGGAGGCAGGGGTAGGAGGATCGCCGTGAGTTCGAGGCCACCCTGAGAATACAGAGTGAATTCCAGGTCAGCCTGGGCTAGAGTGAGACCCTACCTTGAAAAACCAAAAAAAAAAAAAAAAAAAAAAAAAAAAAGAAAACAAGAAAACAGAATATATAAATACATTCCTGTAATCCCAACCAACACTCAGGAAGCTGAGACAGAAAGATCCATTTAAGTGTGAGACCCTGTTTAAAAATAAATCAATAAATAACCAGGCATGGTGGGACATGCCTTTAATCCCAGCATTCTTCAACAAGTGGCGCTGGAAAATCGGATAGCTATATGTATAAGGATGAAAATAGATCCTTGTCTTTCTCCATGCACAAGAATCAAGTCCAAATGAATCAGGGTCCTTAATATCAGGCCTGAAACTCTGAAACTGCTAGAGGAAAAAGTAGGGGGAAACCCTTCAACATATTGGCATAGACAATGACTTTCTGACTGTAACCCCAATTGCTCAGGAAATAAAACCACTATTCAACCACTGGAATCGCATGAAATTACAAAGCTTTTGTACAGCAAAGGACACTGTGAGTAGAGCAAAGAGACAACTTATAGAATGGGAGAAAATCTTTGCCAGCTACACATCTGACAGAGGATTAATATCCAGGATATACAAAGAACTCAAAAAACAAAACAATAGGAAATCAAACAACCCAGTTAAAAATGGGCTATGGAACTAAATAGAGAGTTCTCAAAAGAAGAAATACAGATGGCATATAAACATCTACAAAAGTGTTCTACATCCTTAGCCATCAGGGAAATGCAAATTAAAACTACTTTGAGATTTCATCTCCTATCAGAATGGCTATCATCAAGAAAACAAATGACGGGCTGGAGAGGTGGCTTAGCGGTTAAGCACTTTCCTGTGAAGCCTAAGGACCCCGGTTCGAGGCTCAATTCCCCAGGACCCACGTTAGCCAGATGCACAAGGGGGCACACGCATCTGGAGTTCGTTTGCAGTGGCTGGAAGCCCTGGCACGCCCATTCTCTCTCTCTCTATCTGCCTCTTTCTCTCTCTATGTCTGTCACTCTCAAATAAATAAATAAAAATAACAAAAAAAATTAATAAAGAAAAGAAAACAAATGACAATAAATGTTGCTGGGGATGTGGAAAAAAGGGGAACCTTTCTACACTGTTGATGGGAATGCAATCTGGTACAGCCATTGTGGAAATCAGTGTGGAGGTTCTTGAGACAGCTAAAAACAGATTTACCATATGATCCAGATATAGCACTCCTAGGCATATATCCTAATGACTCTTCTCATTACCTTAGAGATACTTGCTCAACTGTGTTTATTGCTGCTGTATTCACAATAGCTAGGAAATGGAACCAGTCTAGATGTCCCTCACCAGATGAATGAATAATAAAGATGTGGTACATTTACACAATGGAGTTCTATTCAGTGGTGAAGAAAAATGAAATTATTAAATTCGCAGGAAAATGGATGGATCTGGAAAGGATTATACTAAGAGAGGTAACCCAGGCCCAGAAAGCCAAACATCACATGTTTTCTCTCATATGTGGATCCTAGCTACAAATGTATACACTTGTGTGTGAGCTGGAACCAAAAATTGGTATCAGAGGCCAGTAAGCTAGAAAAAGGCTATAAGGGAGGGAGGAGAGGGAAGGATGTAAGGGGATAGTATTGTATATATGTAAGTAGAAGAACAGATTATAGGGAATGGAATGGCCTAAGTGAGGCCAGGGGAAGAGAGTGAGTAAGAGAAGGGTGGGGGAAGGGTCAATCAAAGTTCAAGATATTCTGAATAAAACATATGAAAGCCTGTTTTTTTTTTTTTTGGATAATAGCACATACAGAAGCCATAGATTGTTACTAGAAAATTTTCAGGGCTAGGATGGGATACCTTCCATTTAGTTGTTGGCCAGGAAGCACCCTGTGGCCTCCAAAACATTAAGGGCTATTGCCAAGGCACTTGGTTTCCCATGATAAACAGATGGTAAGACCCTATTGCTAAAGGCTTCACATGCCTGGGCAGCAAGGTCACTGAGAACTCAAGGTGGGGCTGAGGTGAAAATCTCCTCTCTACAGACCAGCAGACTGAAAGCTGGAAAAAGCTGCACTGCATGTAGCCTTGTGGGAGACAGAAGTCATCAACAGTGAAAACAGTGGACACTGCAAGCCTCAAGTTTGGCCAGACAGGCCAAATGACTGAACTGGGGCATGTCTGCTCTGGGGAAAACAAACTGCTCTCTAATTTAAGTGGATGCTTGCTCTATGGGAGGGAATACAAGCCTGATATTGAAAACCTACTCAAAAGCCTATGGCAGGGGTGGTCAAGAGCCTTAGGGGTGTAAAGCCTGCTCTTGTCTAGCTAAATGCATATATTATGCTCACCAACCTGCCCTGTAAGTACTTCACTTAATGTTCATACTCATATATTAATGCTACTCTCACTTCTGGTTAGAGAAGCTTCTCTTTTCAGATGGCGATGACCACTGGGATGACCCAAAAGGCAACATAGTGCTGAGAAGATAGGATGGAGGAGTGTCCAGCACTGAAACATCTCACGCCCTCCAAGGCTCAGGGTCCATTGCCAAAGAGGTGGTGGAAAGAATGTAAGAGCCAAAGGAAGGGACACTCCTTACATACAACTGTCCAGACAGAAATTGGCCTCGATATCCATGACCTCACAGCGCCTAGCAATACTTTCACAATACCTCATAATAGGAGGAAAAGATGATGATATCAAAATAAAAGAGAGACTAATGGAGAGAGGGAGGGATATGATGGAGGGTGGAGTTGTGAAGGAGAAAGTGGGGGAGGGAAGGGAGCTATCATTGTTTATTGTCTGTTAGTGTAGAAGTCATAAAAACAACACAACAGCCGGGCGTGGTGGTCACACCTTTAATCCCAGCACTTGGGAGGCAGAGGTAGGAGGAGCGCTGTGAGTTCGAGGCCACCCTGAGACTACAGAGTGAATTCCAGGTCAGCCTGGGCTAGAGTGAGACCCTACCTCGAACCCCCCCCCCCGAAAAAAAACACACAAATACATTTCTCTCTCTCTCTCTCTCTTTTTTTTTTTTTTTTTTGAGGCTTACATGGAATTCACTATGTGTTATCAAGCTGGTCTTGAACTGAAATCCTCCTGCCTCTGCCTCCCGAGTGCTGGTATTAAAGGCGTATGCCACCACACCCAGCTTAGCAAATATATTTCTATGTTATCCTACAATTTATCATAAAACCTCACATCAAAGAAACTAACAATTTGCATATATATTGTCCTAAGGAAGGGAAATTTAAGGTATTTAAGGATTCTCACTGTAAAAGCTGCCTGTTTTTCTGAGTTCAAACTCAAAACTGTAACTTTTCCTTTTTTCCCCTGCTTTCTTTCTCTTCTTTGGAATCCCTCTGAAATCCTAATACCCATCCTTGCCTGACCCTCTGAGCGTATTCCACCTTTTTTTTCTTCAATAAATTTCTTTTGCCTTACTCAAGGGGGGCGGTGCAGAAAGCTTCGGGAAGAAAAGCTGAGAGAAAGCCAGGCATGGAGGCTCACAGCTGTAATATTAGCTCTAGAGAAACTAAAAGGCAGGAAGATTAGAAATTCAAGTCAGTCTGTGAGGCTGTCCAGAGCTACGTGAGACCCTGTCCCAGAAATCCAAAAGAATGTATATATATATATGAAGAGGGGCTAGGAATTTAGCTTATCAGTTAAAGGCACTTGTTTGCAAAGCCTGCCGACCAAGGTTCAATTCTCCAGAACCCACATAAAGCACAAAATGATGCATGTGTCTGGAGTTTGCAGTGACAAGAGGTCCTGGCATGCCAATATTCTCTCTTTCCCTTTCTCTCTCTAAAAAAGTCAAAGAGGAAAGGAAAGAAGTACTGAAAGCACTGTTACCAAGTTCCAGCAGACGCCCACTTCCCAGTCTCGCTACCTCCACCCTTCTCTCTACGTGCCACATGTTCAACCTATGCATACTGTCCATCTTCCTTTTTGTTTGTGTCTTTTGAGGTAGAGTCTGGTTCTAGCTCAGGCTGACCTGGAATTCACTCTGTAGTCTCAGGGTAGCCTCAAACTCACAGTTATCCTCCTACCTGTGCCTCCCAAGCGCTGGGATTAAAGGCGTGCGCCACCACGCCCAGCTTCTGTCCATCTTTCTACCTATCTTAGCGTCAGAACACAGAAGTGTGATGGTGTCAGGAGTGTATATATTAGCGTGTTTGAGTTGAAAAATGAAGTCAGATACAGGTCGCTATCTAATTTTTTTTTAATTGGAAAAAATGACATTTTCAGTCACATCATGGATGTAAATATGTAGACATATTTTGGGCCAAGGTGAACCTACAGATTTTACTCTTTCCATTTATGGAATATATACATTGTATAATCTGAACAGCTGGGTTGGGTGGGGTCAAGGATGATGAATGGAATGAGCTAGAAAGAAATCACATGGCTGAGGGGCCAGGAACCTCAAAAGGGGGGGGGGGGGTGCAGCCTCATTTGGTGATACACACCTTTAATCCCAGCACTGGGGAGGCAGAGGTAGGCTGATTCCTGAGTTCTAGGCCAGCCTGGAACTCATTATTATTATTGTTGTTATTTTGAAACAAGGCCAGGAGTAGCACTGACTTGCCTGGAACTTACTTTGTAGTTGAAGATGGCCTTGAACTTCTGATTCTCTTGACTTCACCTGCCTCGTGCTGAGATTACCGGTGTGGGGGATGGAAAGCAGGGCTTTGTGTACACACTTTGTGCATGCCAGGCAAGCACTCTACCAACTGAGCTACATCCCCAGCCCCGTTTTCTTCTCTGAAGCAGGAGTAAATTTGTTTGATTACTAATTAATATAATTAATTATATTAATACATTAGTACAATTAATATATTATGTTTATTAACAACAAAATATATATATATATATTATGTTTGTTACTTAGAATTTTTTTTTTTTTTTAGGTAGGGTCTCACTCTAGCCCAAGCTGACCTGGAATTCACTATGTAGTCTCAGCCTGGCCTGAAACTCAGGGCTATCCTCCTACTTCTGTCTCCCAAGTGCTGGGATTAAAGGCATACATCACCATGCCTGGCTTTTTTTCTTAGTTTTTTTTTTAAATGTTCTATTTTTATAACATTTATTTATATATTTATTTATTAGAGACAGAGAGAAGGAGAGAGAGACAATGGGCGCACCAGGGTCTCTAGCCACTGCAAACAAACTCCAGACCCATGTGCACCTGGCCTACATAGGACCTGGAGAATCAAACCTAGGTCCTTAGGCTTTGCAGGCAAGCAACTGAATGCTAAGCCATCTCTCCAGCTCTTATATTCTAATTTTTAAAAGAAGGTTCAAAAACAGAAATCCAAAGTCTATTACTATTCACATATATTTAGGCTTTTTAAAAAAATATTTTATTTTTCTTCATTTATTAGAGAAAGAGAGAGAGAGAGAATGGGCATGCTTGGGCCTCCAGCCGCTGCAAACAAACTCCAGACGCATGTGCCACCTTGTGCTACTGGCTTACATATGTACTGGGGAATCCAATCTGGGTCCTCAGGCTTAACCAGTAAGTCATCTCTCCAGCCCTAGTTTTAAAAAGCCAATATATTTATTCATTTGTAAGCAGGGAGAGAGAGAGGGGGGATGGGATAGTAGGGCAACTTGCCATGGAAAATGAATGTGCCACTTTGTGCGTCTGGCTTCATTTGGGCACTGGGAAATTGAACAGGAGCCGCTTGGCTTTCCAAAAAAAAAAAAAAAAAAAAAAAAAAAAAGCCGGTGGGGGGGGGCGTTAACAGCTGAGCCATCGCCAGCCCTTCCGGGTATGTTCTGAATCCACTGGTAGGTGGCGAGTGGTGTAAGCAAACAGCGTGGAACAACTAAGTGTTGGCTGCATCTGCGGAGTCACCTGTGGCACTCTGATCCTGGACACCCCAGACACCTCTATGTAGGGAGCGAAAGGATGCCTGGCTGTCCAGAGAGAGGGGCATTAGTGAAAATTTTCAGGCACCAGGTGAGGTGGCCTTGATGCCACTGGTGGTTGTAAATCGCTAGTCTTACTGGCTTGCTGAGCGCTCCAGATAAACTGAAAAGCTCTGAAAGGGGATCAGAGAACGCTGTTGGGACTCCAGGGTGTGTCCGTCGCTGCAGGGATGAACCGGTCATGGGAGCAGGGAAAACACTGAGGTCAAAATCCGCTATTGTCGCCTAGGGCAGTGGCGCGTGCCGATCCCAGCACCGGGGAGGCCCGGGTGGGACGACTGCTGCAAGCTGGAGACGGCCTGGACTACAAAACGGGGTCCACGCCGTCCTGGGCTACCCTCCATTTCAAATCGAAACAAATGCAGTATTGCCGGGCTTGGTGACGCGCGCATCTAGTTCCTGGCGCAGGGGAGGCTGAGACAGGAGAAGTGCTTGATCCCAGAAGCTGAGACCAGCCTGAGCGATATAGAAAGACTCAGGGCTGAAGAGATGGCTCAGAGGTTTAGGCGCTTGCCTGTGAAGCCTGAGGGCCCAAATTTGATTACCCAGGACCCATGTAAGCTGATGCACAAAGTATCACGAGCGTCTGGAATTAGTTCGCAGCAGCTGGAGGCCCTGGAGGACCCATTCTCTCTTTCTCGGTCTGAAAATAAATAAAAATATTTTTCAAAGCTTTAAACATATAGAAATACCCCAAGTCTAGCGCTGCAGAGATTGAGACAGAAATATCCCGACTTCACAGCCAGCCTGGGCAGCAGCGAAATCCCGGCTAAGAAAAAAGTCCAGGAAGGAGACGGCTCAGTGGCTAAGGCATTTGTCTGCAAAGCCTAACGACCAGCAATTCCCCAGTGCCCATGTGAGACCACAAGCACAGAGGTGCACACATCTGGAGTTCCTTTGCAGTGGCTAGAGGCCTCCGTGCTCCCATTCTCTCTCCCTCTCTCTCTTCTATCTCTCTCTGCTTCCAAATGAATTTTTAAAAATATTTTTATTTATTCATTTATTTGACAGAGAAAGAGGGAGAGAGAGAGAGAGAGAATGGGCGCGCCAGGGCATCCAGTCACTGCAAACGAACTCCAGACGCATGCGCACCCTTGTGCATCTGGCTAAGGTGGGTCCTGGGGAATCGAACCTGGGTCCTTTGGCTTCGAACCTGGGTCCTTTGGCTTTGCAGGCAAACAATGCCTTAACCGCTAAACCATGCCTCCAGCCCCCAAATGAATTTTTTAAAATTGCCCTCTAAGACTTCGATGACTTAAGTGGTCTAAGGCTCATGGTTTTCCTACACCGGTGGCATTGCAGTAAAATGATATGGTTGGCTTGGAGGTACATCAGCTGGGACATTGACTCGCCCTTGGGAGTTAGAAGGGGATTTCTGATAGGGTGCTGGGTTCCAGAGGGCGTGGTCTGCCCAGCGAGCCAATCACATGCAGAGCCCTGCGGCCAGGCACTATAAAGGTCCTGCTCAGCGCTCAGAAGCTCAGTGGGTTTCTCCCCGTCCAGGCTTGCGATCAGCCGGGTGTGGTGGCGCAAGCCTTTAATCCCAGTACTCGGGAGCGAGAGGTGGGAGGATCACTACGAGTTTGAGGGCACCCTGAGAGATCAGTCGTTGGCTGTTCCCGAGGCTACCCGTTCCCAGAGCGCGCAGGCCTTGGATCTTCCACCTGAATCTACTGTTGGTAAGTCTATGCCTCCACCTACATGGGCAAAGGCTGGTGGTCTGGGCTGGGAGATGAGAAAGTCCAAGGTGGGGGGCATAGGAATGCCAGGATGGGGTCAGGCCAACGAGCGGGACGAGTCTGAAGCGTTTGGAAAGGAAGGCTTCTTTTTGTTTTTAAATTTATTTATTTATTTGCAAGCAGAAAGAGTGGAGAGAAAAAGAAAGAGGAGGAGAGAGAAAGAGAGGGGGCACCAGGATATTTTGTTGCTGCAAATGAATTCCAGACGCATGCATCGCTTTGTGCATCTGGTTTATGTGAATACTGGGGACACAATCCCCTGGCTTTCCAGCTTTGCAAGCAAGCTCCATTAACAACGCAATCTGAAAGGTCTTTTTTTTTTTTTTAAGGACTTTTTTTGTTGTTGTTTATTATTTATTCGTTTGAGAGTGGCAGAGAAAGAGGCAGATAGAGAATGGGCACACCAGGACCTCCAGCCACTTCAAACGAACTCAAGATGCGCTACCTTGTGCATCTGTCTTCCGTGGGTCCTGGGGAATCGAGCCTCGAACCGGGGTCCTTAGGCTTCACAGGCAAGCGCCTAAACCGCTAAACCATCTCTCCAGCCAAAGGTCTTTTTTTTTTTTTAATTAATTTATGGGACACTGTGCAACCAGGCAGGGCTTCCACCAGACAAATGGGCCTGTTCAGGTAGCCATTGATGGCCTAGTCTTCCTAGCTGCTTTTTTTTGTTATTGTTGTTGTTTATTTTTACTTGAGAGCAACAGAGAGAGAGAGAGAGAGAGAGAGAGAAAGAAAGAAAGAAAGAAAGAAAGAAAGAAAGAAAGAAAGAAAGAAAGAAAGAAAGAGAGAGAAAGAAAGAAAGAAAGAAAGAAAGAAAGGGTGCACCAGGGCTTCCAGCCACTGCAAACAAACTCCAGACGTGTGCGCCCCCTTGTGCATCTGGCTAACGTGGGTCGTGGGGAATCGAGCCTCAAACCGGGGTCCTTAGGCTTCACAGGCAAGTGCTTAACCGCTAAGCCATCTCTCCAGCCCTCCTTGTTGTTTTTTTGAGGTAGGGTTTCCCTCTAGCCCAGGCTGACCTGGAATTTACTCTGTAGTCACGGGTTGCTCTTCAACTCACACGGGTCCTCCTACCTCTGTCTCAAGTATGGGATTAAAGGCGTGCACCGACACGCCTGGCAATTTTAAGGCCATAGTGGCAAACTAGCCCAAGGGAGTCTCTATGCCACGGCCTGGTATAGGTACTCTGAGTTTAGTGGATTGCCTGGCAGGATGCATGGGAGAAACCCTGAAAGGTTTGACTAAAAGCCTGTTAGAAATTTAAATAAGAAAATTTAGCCCCAAGGTGAAAATGGATATTTTTTTTCCCAGAATAATTTAAACTGAAACAGAAACAAAAAAACCTTGGCTTTCCTAAGGGCAGAAGCATTAGGGACCTCAGTTGGGATTGTAGTGCAATGGAAACCCATAGCCCTTCATTGGATTCCAGGGGAACTTTTTTTTTTTTTTTCCGTTTTTTCGAGGTAGGGTCTCACTCTGGCTCAGGCTGACCTGGAATTCACTGTGGAGTCTCAGGGTGGCCTCGAACTCATGGTGATCCTCCTACCTCTGTCTCCCGAGTGCTGCAATTAAAGCCATGCTCCACCACGCCTGGCTTCTGGGGGAATTTTTGTTAGTGGGGTGGGTTCTATGTGGTATCTGGCAGGCCCTACTGGACAAAATGGAGTTTTTTGGCCCTGTGGAGCTTCCAAACCTGGGGGAAGTGGACAGGAGGGCAGAAATGGTTGGAGAAGTGCAAGAATAAGAAGTTATTAGAGAGTGAACTTTTTTTCCTTTTAATTTATTTTTATTTTTTTTCTGAAGTAGGGTCTCACTCTAACCCAGGCTGACCTGGAATTCACTACGTAGTCTCAGGCTGGCCTCGAACTCACTGCGATCCTCCTACCTCTGCCTCCCGAGTTCTGGGATTAAAGGCGTGTGCCACGACACCTGGCTAGTTTTTATTTTGTATATTTTGTTTTCTTGTGGTGGGGACTGTAGTCCAGGTTGAAACTCACTCTGTAGCCTAGGCCAGGCTGCTACCTCAGCCTCTGAAATGTAGGGAGTAAAGACATGTGCTACTAATTAAAGGGTAACTTTAATGAGACCTTCATCACATAGCATCCCAGGGTCAGGAGTAGTGTTTTTTGGTGGTGAAGGTTGTTTTTTGCTACCCCTCACTTTATTGCAGTTGAGTATACAAATAGCTTTTTATTTTCTGCATACCCTGCCGTCGCCTCCTCCCTGCCCTCCAACCTAACATCCCTGTCACAGCTAAGGGTCTTGAGTGGCCAGGTCACTGGATGGGGACAGTTTTGGGTCAATTATGGTGTGTCTAAGAAAGATGTCTGTTGGCACTTTTGGTCTGGGACACTTTCTTTGCCGGTGGAAAGAGTAGGAAGGACGCTGGGGGAGGGGAGGAGTCTGGGATGCTGTTTGGGTGTGGCACTTGTGGACCATGCAAGTGGCCCTGGATATTCCAACCCCAGCGTCTGCTCAGCATGTATGAAGCCTTAGAGCCTATTAAAATAACAGTTTTGACTTTTTCAGGTTTTTTTTTTTTTTTTTTGGTTTTTCGAGGTAGGGTTCACTCTAGTCCAGGCTGACCTGGAATTCATTGTGCAATCTCAGGGTGGCCTCAAACTCATGGTGATCCTCTTACCTCTGCCTCCTGAGTGCTGGGATTCAAGACATGCTCCACCATGCCTGGCTTCTTTCAGGGTTATTTGTTTGTTGTTTCTGAGGCAAGGTGTGTGTGTGTGTCTCAGGCTGACCAGCTCAGGTTGACCAGGAACTGACAATCTTCCTGCCTCAGCCTTTTGATTGATGAGTTTACAGCGATAGGTCAGCTTACTGTCATGTTAACCTTGTCTTTTATAGACGTTTCTGTTTTTGATTTGTGACAAGGTCTCACTGCACTTCTTGTTTGCCTAGATGTGCTGTGTAGACTGGGCTGTCCTCAAACTTGCGGCCATCCTTCTGCCTCTGCTTCCTGAGTGCAGGGGTTTAACTATGCAGTTCAGTGGAGCTGTGAAGTGCATCCATAATATTACGCAAACATCACCACTGCTCATTTCCACACTTTTTAATCTTGGTCTGTGTGTGAGCATGTGTATCTTGAGATAGGCCTTCTATTGTAGCCCGGGCTGGCCTAGAGCTGGATGAGTACATCGGGCTGGCTGCCTGTGCCTACCGTAGTGCTGGGATTACACCAGGCAGGCCCAGCTCCACAGCTCTTCATCTGATGCTTAGTACCCACTAAACCATAACTCCTCAACCCTCTCTCACCCTTCAGCCATCATTTTCTGTCTCTATGAATCTGACTGACTACTTTTAAGTGTGGCTAATAAGTGTCTTTTTTTGCATTTGATTTATTTCACTAAGCAGAGTGCCCTGAAGGCTTATCCATGATATAGCATATGTAAACGAGCATTTCCTTCCCTTTCATGCCTGAATAAAAGTTCATTGTGTACATATACAATTCAGGTACCCATTCATCTGGTGGACCCTTGGGTACTTTCACAGGCTTTTTTTTTTTGAGGTTGGGACTCACTCTAGCCCAGCTGTCCTGAAACTCACTGTGAGTCCTAGGCTAGCCTCAGGATCCTCCTACCTCTTCCTCCCCAGTAGAGTGCTGGAATTAAAGGTATGCACCACCATGCCTGGCTGCTGTAGTGAATTTCAGGCCCTTAAGAATCTCATCTTGGGGGCTAGAAAGATGGTTCAGTGGTTAAAGCTTGTCTGCAAAGCCAAAGGACCTAGGATCGATTTCCCAGGACCCCAGTCAGCCAGATGCACAAGGTGTGGCATGCTTCTGGAGTTTATTGCAGTGGCTGCAGGCCCTTGTGTGCCCATTCTCTCTATCTATCCTAAGATTACATAGTGAATTCCAGATCAACCTGGGCTAGAGTGAAACCGTACCTTGAGAAAACAAAACAAAAAAATTATTAATTAAAACACACTGGGCTGGAGAGATGGCTTAGCGGTTAAGCGCTTGCCTATGAAGCCTAAGTACCCCGGTTCGAGGCTCAATTCCCCAGGACCCATGTTATCCAGATGCACAAGGGGGCGCACACATCTGGAGTTCATTTACAGAGGCTGGAAGCTCTGGCGTGCCCATTCTCTCTCTCTCTGCCTCCTTCTCTCTGTCACTCTCAAATAAACAAACAAACAAACAAACAAAAACACACACACACACAAAAAAAATGGGCCAGTCATGATGGCGCATGCCTTTAATCCCAGCACTTGGTAGGCAGAGGTAGAAGGATCACGGAGAGTTCGAGGTCACCCTGAGACTACATAGTGAATACCAGGTCAGCCTGGGCTAGTGTGAGACCTGACCTCGAAAAACAAAACAAAAAAGAATCTGTCAGTAGATTGTCTCCACTGTGGAGAAACTGTGGAAGTGGGGTCAGCCCACACTTCCTGGTCAAAATGGCTTTTCTTTTTTTTTTTTTTTCTCAATTTTTATTAACATTTTCCATGATTATAAAAAATATTCCATAGTACTACCCTCCCTCCCCCCACTTTCCCCTTTGAAATTCCATTCTCCATCATATCCCCTCCCCACAAAATGGCTTTTCTTAAGGCTATCTCTTCCGGTCCTTGGAAATTTTTGTTTATTTCTAAGCATGATTATGCATAGCTTCTGCACATTTGGTATAGATGAAGAGGATTTCAGAGGGCTATACCATACTATACTTAATGGCGGTCCAGTTATACAATTTGAATATAGCCTGGGGTATTGTCATGGTGTATCTTTGTCCTGCATCAGAGCAGGGCAGAAGGGACTGGACTTTGCTGTCAGGGACAAGAAAGAGCATGCTAGAGAGGGCAGCATGGAATTTGCGTGGGTAGGCTAGGTTGAGTGAGGGGTAGGGTAGACACCTGAGTGGACTGGTCTGGCTAAAGTAAGAAAGAGCCAAGAAGTGGCACACAGGATAAAAGAGATGCAAAACTTTACATTCTGCTTTGGGAAATAACCAAGAACTAGATACAGGATGGAAAGCCCGAACTCTCTATATGGCAAGTATAAGCCTTCATATATGCAAGGCTAGGCTTTTGTGTCAAGATTCATGTTCCTGTGGGGGGAAAAAAAAAACATTCTGGGGCTGGAGAGATGACTTAGCGGTTAAGGTGCTTGCCTGCAAAGCCAAAGGACTCAGGTTCAATTCCCCAGGACCCACGTAAGCCAGATGCACAAGGTGGTGCATGCGTCTGGAGTTTGCAGTTGCTGGAGGCCCTGGCCTGCCCATTCTCTCTATTCTCTCTCTGTCTGCCTCTTTATCTTCCTCCTTCCCTCTCTTAAATGTAAAGACTATTTTTAAAAAATTGTGTGGTACTGGGAGATGGCTCAGCAGTTCAAAGTCAGCCAGTCAGAGTTCATGTCCCCATGAAGCCACATAGAGCCAGACCAAAAAGTGGCTCATGTGTCTGGCATTTATTTGCAGGGACAAAGTACCCAGACCTGCCCATACACATATACCTGCAAGTAAATAAGTAAACTAATGAACAAATTCTGTAAGCTAGGCAGTATGTAAAAAACAGACAATTATTTCTCACTGCTCTGGAGGCTGGAAAGTTCAAGGTCAAGGCACCAGCAAGATTCCACTTCTGCTGAGGACTCTGCCTTCTGGTTCATAGATGGCGAAGTTAGCTGCGTCCTCACATGGTGACAATGACGTTCTCTTTCCTCCTGAGTCACAATGCAGAGCAGGGCGATTCCTGGAAGGCAGCATTCTGCTCTCCAAGTTGGGTCTCAAACCTAGATAGATGCCTTGAGAGCATCCAGGGAGGTCTCTCTTCAGACCTTTGAGAACTCAGAGCAAGCTAAGTCCACTTCAAGTTAAGAGTCTTTCACATTCACCTTCTTTTGCCTCTTCTCCTCACCACCTCCCTATTTGTGTTTTGGTTTGGTATAAGACCTTGTAGTTTAAGGCTGGCCTGGAAATCACTAGGTAGCCCTGGCTGGCCTTAAACTCCAAATCCTCCTGCCTTGCCCTTTTGAATGTGGGGATTACAGGAGTGTACCACCACACCTTTTTTCTCTTTAAAATGGTACGAATGCTCCTGGGGAGAGGACTCAGCAGTCAAAGACACTTGTTTGTAAAGCCTAATGAACCAGGTTCCATTCCCCAGTACCTACATAAAGCCAGATGCACAACGTGGCTCAAGTGTCTGAAGTTTGTTTGCAGTGGCAAAGAGACTGATGGGCTCTTATACACACACATACACATGCACACACATTCTCTCATAAATAAATAAAAAAATATCTAGAATAAGTGACTAGAATAAAAATCTTTGTCATGACTCTTCTCCTGAGTCAGGGCTGTGGAGAGGCAGTGCATTTTTGGAATAGGCTCTGGGGTGAGGTCTATGCAGTGTAGAGTGCACTGGAGAGATAATTGCAGTCAAGGAGGCAGTTGAGAGTTAATCTGTGGCTTGTAGACCTGTGGTCCTGTGCACTACAATGGTGTCCATGGGGATAGAGAAGGGTGTAAGGACTAGACTCCAGCTAGAATTGACCCTTGATCTTTTAACTTTTTCCACAGGCTTCACAATTGGGGATCCAAGCCAGTTCAGCAAAAACATGAATCGCTTCTTCCAATCCGTTGAAAGCATTGAAGCTTTTCTCAGGGACTACTCTGATCTACCTTTGAGCCAGGCACAAAACACCGCTGGGTCAGAGGCACAGCCCTGTAGGCCCCTCACTGCCCATGTGGAGAGCAACCAACATGGGTCAACTCAGAGCCAGGCAGTGTCTCCTGGGAGGCCTGAAGGGACGACTTCAGAATCATCTAATGTCCCTGGGGTGGTTCTCACCCAGAATGCTAACAGGGGCCCTGGTAAAACCCTTGGAAAACTAAGTGAGACTGTGCCTGTGAACCAGCAAGGTGAGTCTTCAGATGCAAGTGAAGCTTCATCAGATTACTGGGCCACCATCAATGACAGCCTCAAGGCATTGCTCGCTGATTGCCAGAAGACAACAGTCACTGAAAGCATGGTGACGCGCTCCCATGAAGGGAGCCAGATGAAGACGCAAAGAGACGCAGAGACTGGAGATGAACTCCACAGAAACGGCCATGGTGGGAGGCAAATGAAGACCCCCAGTGAACGTCAAACTGACTGTGGAAGCCAGCCAGGAGCTCGTGAAGGTCTCCATGGGATGACCGCTTATGGCAATCAGAACGCATTTGAGAACCGCACAATTCCTCCCAGACGTGGCCAGACCTTCTATGGGGGTCAGATGACAACCCCTATTGATAACCATGTCCTCAATCAGGTCCAGATGACAATGCCCAGTTATGGCCAGACCTCCTATGGGGGTCAGATGACAACCCCTACTGATAACCATGTCCTCAATCAGGTCCAGATGACAATGCCCAGTTATGGCCAGACCTCCTATGGGGGTCAGATGACAACCCCTACTGATAACCATGTCCTCAATCAGGTCCAGATGACAATGCCCAGTTATAGCCAGACCCTCTATGGACACCAGATGATGACTCCCAGTGATGGACAGACCCTCTACAGGGAGTACATGATAAGCCCCAGTGGTAGTCAGACCTTTTATGGGGGCCAGGTGACAGCCCCTAGTATTAGCCCACCCTTCTATGGGAGTGAGATGATGACCCCCAGTGGTGGCCAGGTGATGAGCACCAGTAGTGGCCAGACCTTCTATGGGGGCCAGATGACAACTTCCAGTGGTGGCCAAACCGCCTATGGGGAGCAGATGATGAGCCCCAGTTATGTCCAGAGCTTCTATGGAGCTCAGATGACTACTAATACTGGCCAAACACTCAATAGGGACCAGATAATGAACTTTGTTAACAACCAGACCCACTATGGGCACTATACCATGAATCCAGAATTCCTATACGTTTCTCCATTGGCCCAAGGACAGCTGTCAAGTTTCTCTATGGACAACTATGGACATCTCCCAGGAAAGCAGATGCTGAAGACCAAGAACCAGAAGTTCCTAAAAAAATCTGGTACTTTGAAGCCCTATGTCTGCACATATGAGAACTGTGGAAAATCTTACTCCAAGTCTTCCCACCTCCAGGTTCATAAGCGCAAACACACAGGTGAGTGACAGCCCAAGAATCTAGGGGGAGGGACAAGTGATTTCAGCCTTGTGTCTTTACAGAGCTTTAGAATCAATTTTCAATTGTTGCAGCCTTCTTTAAGTCTGAGGTATCCACAAGACCCAAGGGAAGCTTGGCCAATTTCCAATTTGTTTTGTTTGGATTTGGATTTTGTTTTGTCCAGGTAGGGTTTCACTCTAGCCCAGTGATCCTGGAATTCACTATGTAGTCTCAGGGTAGCCTTGAACTCATGGCAATCCTCCTACCTCTGCCTCCTGAGTGCCGGGATTAAAGGTGTGCACCACCATGCCCAGCTTTTTTCTTTTTGAAATATTTTTACTTTTACTTATTTATTTATTTATTTATTTATGAGAGGAGTGGAAAGAATGGGTGTCCCTGGGCCTCTAGCCACTCAAATGATCTCCAGACACAAGCGCCTCCTAGTGTGTTTGGCTGTATGTGGGTACTGGGGAATTGAACCTGGGTTTTTAGGCTTTGCAGGCTAGCGCCTTAACCGCTAAGCCATCTTTCCAGCCCCAGCTTTTTCTTTTAAAAAAAATATGTTTTAGTTTTTCATCAGAGAGAGAATGCTCATCAAGGTCTCTAGCCAGTGTAAACAAACTCCAGATTCATGTGCCACCTTTTGAACCTGACTTATGTGGGTATTGTGGAATTGAACCTGGGTCTTTAGGCTTCGCAGGCAAGTACCTTAATCACTAAGCCATCTCTCCAGCCCTCATTGACTTATGTGAAATTAATTTTATTTTATTTATTTGAGAGAGAGAGAGAATGGGTGCACCAGGCCCTTCAGCAACTGTAAATGAACTCCAGACCATGTGTCACCTTGTGCACCTGACTTACAGGGGTCCTAGGAAATTGAACCTGGGTCCTTTGCCTTTTTAAAAATTATTTTCATTTATTTATTTGAGAGAGAGAGAGAGAGGCAGAGAGAATGGGCACGCCAGGGCCTCCAGCCACTGCATACGAACTACAGATGCCTGCGACCCCTTGTGTATCTGGGAAACGTGGGTCCTGGGGAATCGAGCCTAGAACCAGAGTCCTTAGGCTTCACAGGCAAGCGTTTAACCACTAAGCCATCTCTCCAGCCCGGTCCTTTGGCTTTTGCAGGCTAATGCCTTAACTGCTAAGACATTTCCCCAGGACCCCAATGACTTTTTTTGATCCCTACCTTTCCTCCCTCTTTTTCTTTCCATCCTTAAACATTTTCTCCTGTCTCTCATCTCATCTCACCCTCTAGCTATTCCTCTTTTACTATTCCCAGTCTCCTTTATTCTCCCAGTGCAACATGCACAACCTTTGCCCTGTTCCCTTTCAAAATCCCCGTCCCACCTTCCCTGAAGTACTAACCCTCTCCTTCTCTCTGGTCCAGGGGAGAAGCCCTATGTATGCAACCAGATAGGATGCACCTGGAAATTTGCCCGCTCAGATGAACTCACCAGACATAAGAAAAAGCACAGTGGGGATCGACCCTACTTGTGCATGAAGTGCAACAAGAATTTTGCAAGATCAGATCACCTCAGGCAGCACTATAAATGCCACGTGTAATTCTCAACCAGCAATGGAGCCCCTCAGTCCATGAGGAAATGTGTACAGCTAAGCTTTTCACTGTATAAATTGTTCTCTTCATACCTAGCACTCGGTCAGCACAAGGCAGATGGCGTGGTGGTGTTCGTGTTTACCTCTGTGCGTGCAGAATCAAAGGAAGTGCGAAAAACGCCAGAGCTTCCACCAGACTAAGACCAGAGTGGAGATGGAGGTGATGGGACGAGAAGAATATCAAAGGCTTTCTTTATGCACATATGTCGACAATAAGGACGATTATAAAAAATCTCTGAAAGAACAAAATTCCATATAAATTTCTTCCATGAAGACTTCACTAGGGATGAAGAGAGGGCTCAGCAGTTAAGGTGCTTGACAACAAAGCCTAATGGGTGCCCATTCTCTCTCTTCCTCACTCGACCTGCGTGCAAATAAATAATTTAAAAACAATAAACTACCAGTCACCACCTCCAAGTCTCTGTGAATTTATTTCAAGACAACTTGTCTGAACCACCTTTCTAAAAAAATGTTTGTCGTTATTATTAACAGGACGTTTCATATGGACACATGATGTGTTGGTACCTCTTTCCCCTGGTCCCGGCTCCCATTCCGTTGGGGACGCTCCTCATTAAGGTTGCAGGTGTTCCTCACGGGGTTGTAGTTTATGCGTTATGGGAGCAGTAGTCAGTTATTTGGGACATGGGGAGGGACAGGGAATGCCTCTGGCCATGATGTCTCAACTTGTGGCTCTTAGTAATCTTTCTGCCCCCTCTTTCACAAAATGCCCTGAGCTGTGGTGGGTGAGTTTTAAGTCTACTTCAGTGATGAGCTCTTAGCCTCTGGATCTCTGCTTTGGGGAGTGTTGAGTATCCCCAGGGTCTGTCTCCTACACCCTGGCGCTGATTATCAGGAAGAGCATGGAAGCAGCACTGTTGCTCCTCTCCCCAATTCCTCTATGGATTCTGCTCTGTCTTGGCTGAATTGTGAGGGGTAGTTTATCTCCTCTGGTCTTCCTACCTTTTGAAAAAGAAGAACCGAGTCACCAACAGAGACTTAATAGTTAAGCACTTGCCTGTGAAGCCTAAGGACTCCGGTTCGAGGCTCAACTACCCAGGACCCACGTTAGCCAGATGCACAACGTGGTGCACGTGTCTGGACTTCGTTTGCAGTGGCTGGAAGCCATGGTGTGCCCATTTTCTGTCTCTCTCTATCTACCTCTCTTTCTGTCTGTCTGTCACTCTCAAATAGATAAATAAAAATTTTAAAAATATTTTAAAATTCATCAATGCAGAAGCTAAAGCAATTCTAAGTAGTGCATGTAAAGCACACCATCAAAATAATGCAAAGCATAGAAAATAATTTTAACACAAATGGAGCATGGTGGTGCACTCCTTTAGTCCCCGCCCTTGGGAGGCAAAGATAAGAAAATGATGTCAAAAATATTTTATGTGAGCGCTGGAGGGGTGGATTAACAGTGTAAGTGTTTGCCTGCAAACCCAAAGGACCCAGGTTCGATTCCTTACGACCCACATTACCCAGATGCACACATATCTGGCGTTCGTTCGAAGTGGCCGGGGGACCAGGCATGGCCATTCTCTCTCTCTCTCTCTCCCTTGCTCTTTTTCTGTCAAATAAATAAATAACTACAATATTTTAAAATATATATTTAATATGAGCCAGGCGTGGTGGTGCACACTGTTCATCCCAGCACTTGGCAGGCAGAGGTAGGAGGATGGCAGAGAGTCTGAGGCCACCTTCAGACCACATAATGAAATCCACATAAGCCTGGGCTAGAGTGAGACCCTATCTCCAACCTCCCCCAAAGTAATAATTAAAAAATAAACATGTGCAGACTGGAAACATGGCTTAGCAGTTAAGGTGCTTGCCTGTGAAACCTAAGGACTGATGTTTTACTCTCCAGACCCCACATAAGCCAGATACACAAAGATGAGGCAAGCGCAAGGTTGCACATGCCCACTAGGTAGCACAAGCATCTGCAGTCCAATCTCAGTGGCTGGGGCCCTGGCTGACTATCTCTCACACCCTCTGTCTTTCTCTCCTTCTCCCTCTAAAAATCAAATTAAGAAATGAACATATGAAGCAAGCTGGGCATGGAGGCTCACATTTTTTTGAAATTTATTTTTATTTGAGTGAGGGAGCAAGAAAGAGGCAGATAGAGAGAAAGAGTAGAGAATGGATATGCGACGGCCTCTAGCCACCGCCAATGAACTCAAGACACATGCGCTTGCCTGTGAACATTAAGGACCCTTGCTGGAGGCTCCATTCCCCAATACCCATGTAAGTCTGATGGACAAGTTGGTGCATGCATCTGGAGGTCATTTACAGTGGCTGATGGCCCTGATGCACCCATTATTTCTCTCTCTCTCCCTCTTTCTCTGTCTCAAATAAATAAATAAAAATAATTTAAAAAAAAAAAGAAAAAAGAAACGATGGGTATGGTGTCTCACACCTTTAATCTCAGCACTCAGGAGGCAGAGGTAGGAGAATCTGTGTGAGTTCAAGCACTGCCTGAGAATACATAGTGCATTCCAGGTAAGCCTGGGCTAGAGTGAGACCGTCCACTGGAAAACCAAATGTATATGCTGAGGAGATGGCTCAGCAATTAAAAACACTCTCTTGAAGACAAGGCCTGCTGGCCTAGGTTCAATTCCCCCGCAGCAATGTAAAGCCAGATGCACAAAGTAGCACATGTATCTAGAGTTCCTTCGCAGGATCAGGACGCCTTGGTGTGCCCATACTCTCCTCCTGGCCTCAACAAATAAATGAAAATATTAAAGCCCTGATGTGATAGTTAACGTGTTTTCAACTTGATCTGTTTAGTAATCCACAGAAATCCCTTTCCGGTGGGTCTCTGAGATTGCTTCCAGGAAGGATTAACTGAAGGAGGTAGTCAGATGTGGTGGTGCATGCCTTTAATCCCAGCACTTGGGAGGCAGAGGTAAGAGGATCACCAGGAGCTTGAGGCCACCCCAAGACTACATAGTGAATTCCAAGTCAACCTGAGCTAGAATGAGACCCTACTGCCAATAGCATTGGAAGAAGAAATGGGCAGGTCTATCATAATTGAGGATCAATGCTTGGCTCTCATCCCTGGACAGAACAAATAGAACATAAGCAAATGGAGGATTTGCAGAGCACCCTAAACAAATGACATCAACTCAAGGGAATCGTGACACGGGCCTATAATACCAACACTTGGGAGGCTGACATAGGAAGATGGGGAGTTCCAGGCCAGCTGAAACCATTTCCGTTTCTTTTAAGCTAAATACATTTCTAGCTTATCCTAAGATTTATCATAAAACCTCACAAGGAAAGTAACAATGTGCAAATATTCTGGCCCAAGAAAGAGAACCTTAAGGCACTTGCTCATAGATCCTCACTGTTGAACCTGCCCGCTTTTCTGAGGTCAAACTCAAAAAAAACTAACTTTTCCTGCCCCTCTCTTTTTTTCTGTTCTTCAGATGTCCATTGAGATACTAATACTAATACTAATACTAATACTAATACTAATACTAATACTAATACTAATAAGCATGCTTGCCTGACACTCTAGGGTTTTCCACCTTTTTTTCTTCAATAATTTTTTTTTTGCTTTGCTCAAGAGAGGGGGCAGGAAGAAAACTTTGGGAGCAATGTTGAGAGAGAGCCAAGCATGGTGGCTCCCAATTATAATGTTAGCACTAGAGAAACTAAAAGGCAGGAGGGTCATTACTTCAAGGTCAGTCTTTGTTACATAGTGAGTATGAAGCTGGCCAGGACCACACGAGACCCTGTCCCAGAAATCCAAAACAAAATTAAAATAAAGAGGTGCTGGGAAGTTGGCTGATCAATTCAAGGTACTTGCTTGCAAATCCTGCGACCTGGTTTCAATTCTCCAGGACCCACATAAAGCACAAAGTGATGCATGTGACTGAAGTCTGTTTGCAGTGACATGAGACCCTTCTATTCCCATATTGTTTCTCTCTTTCCCTCTAAGAAAAGAAAAAAAAACCTGTAAAGCGAAAGAAAATAAGTAGTGGAAGAGGGACAGAGAGATGGTTTAGCAGTGAAGGTGCGTGCTATGAAGCATAAGGACCCAGGTTCAATTCCGAGTGCAGAGTCACATGCACAAGGTAGAGCTTGCATCTGGCCTTCATTTGTACTGGCTGGAGTCTCTGGTATATCCATTCTCTCTCTCTTTCTCTCTCTATCTATCTGCCTCTTTCTATCTCTCAAATATATAAATAAAATATGTTTTTAAAAGTACTGAAAGAGCTGTTACCACCTTTCAGCCATACTCCCAATTCCCAGTGCTCTGCCTGCTACCTTCCTATCTACATGTCACATGTTCACCTATACATCCTGTGATCTTTCTACCTTTCCTAGTGTCAGACACAAAAGTGTGATGGTGTCATGAGTGTGCTTACTAGTACATTAGAGTTGAAAAATGAAGACAGATTCAGGTTGCTGTCTAGAGTTTTTTAATCGTTTACTTGGAAAATGACATTTTCAGTCATAACATGTATGTAAATATATAGACGTATTTTGGGCCAAGGTGAACTTGAGCACGTACGTGGGGTGGGGTCACAGATGATGAACAGAATGACCCAGAAAGAAATCACATGGCAAAGCGGCCAGGAACCTCAAAAAGGGGATTGGGAACTCAGACAGACATCTACCACATGCTTTATCTCATATGTGAAAATTAAAAAAAAATATTTCCAGTTGGAGAAATGGCTCAGCATTTAAGGAGTTTGCCTAACAACTAGGGTTTAGTTCCCCAGTACTCATATACAACCAGATACACAAGGTGTCGCATGCATCTGGTGTTCATTTGAAGTGGCAAGAGGCTCTGGTGTACCCATTCTGTCTCCCCTGCCCCTGTCTTCTCTGCTAGCAAATAAATGAATAAGTAAATAAAATATTTTTAAAACATTCAAGTACACCTTCCAAGATCATGGTCTATTGTGGAAGAAATGGTGGAAAGAATGTAAGAGCCAGCGGAAGGGTAGGACAATGAAATCGTCCACACATAAAGGGTCTGGATATTCATGACCTTGCGGTACCTGGCGGTACCTATACAAGGTCTTCATAATAGGAGGAAAGATGATGAACTCAAAATACAAGAGAGACTACTTCAGAGATGGTAGGGATATGATAGAGGGTGGATATGTGAAGGGGAAAGCTAGATATCTACACGTATGTAGAAGGTTGGAAATAGATCCTTATCTCTCTCCAAGCACATGAATTAAGTCCAAATAAATCAAAGACCTTAATATCAGACCTGAAACTGAAACTGCTAAAGGAATAAGTAGAGGAAAACCTTCAACATATTGGCTTGGGCATCAACTTTCCAAATGTAACCCCACTTGCTGAGGGAATATAACCTCTAATCAACCACGGGGACCTGATGAAATTAAAAAAGCTTTTGTACAGCAAAGGACACTGTGAATAGAGCAAAGAGGCAACCTATAGAATGGGAGAAAATATTTGCCAGCTATACATCTGACAGAGGATATATCTAGGATATACAAAAATCTGAAAAAACTAAAAAAGTAAGAAATCAAACAACTCAAATAAAAATGGGCTATGGTTGAGCTGGGCGTGGTGGCTCACGCCTTTAATCCCAGCTCTTGGGAGGCAGAGGTAGGAGGATCATAGTGAGTTCAAGGCCACCCTAAGGCTACACAGTGAATACCAGGTCAGCCTGGGGCAGAGAAAGACCCTACCTCGAAAAACCAAAATTAAAAAAAAAGGATTATGTGGGCTGGAGAAGCCTATGGACCCAGTTTGATTCCCCAGGTCACTTGTAAGCCACATGCACATGGTGCTGCATGCGTCTGGAGTTCGTTTGCAGTGGCTAAAGTCCCTGGTGCACCCATTCTCTCTCTCTCTCACTCTCACTGTCTTAAATAGATAAATAAATCACAAAAAAAAATGGATTATGGAACTAAAGGGTTCTCAAAAGAAGAAATACAGATAAGATATAAACATCACAAAAATTGTTCTACATCCTTACCCATTAGGGAAACTCAAAATAAAACTACTTTGAGATTCCATCTCTCTCCTGTCAGAATGGCAGTGGCAAGTGACCCTGGCCTGCCTATTCTCTCTCTCTCCCCATCTGCTTCTCTCTCTCTCTCTCTTTCTCCAAATTAGAAAATAAAGGGGTAGAGAGATGGCTTAGCATTTCAGACACTTGCCTGCAAAGCCACAGGACCCACATTTGGGTTGCCAAGACCCACGTAAGTCAGATGTGAAGGGTGGCATGTGTCTTGAGTTCGTTTGCGATGGCCTGAGGCCCAGGCACGCCTATTCTCTCTCTCACTCTTTTTCTGTCTTCCTCTGAAATAAATAAATGTAATAAAAAATTTAAGTAGTAAATAAATCAAATAAAATATTTTAAAATATATATAAAGAGTCATTATCCCCCAACACACACACACACAAAACCGAGTGCAAAGGGGCTACTGGAATCCTAAGCTCCTGACACTGAGACAGGAATATTAACTCCTTCATGGTCAGTCTGTGCCACAGTGAAACCCTGGATCCCACCCGCTCAAAAAGTGCTGGGAGATAGCTCAGGATTAAAGAGGCTTCCTTACAAGCCCCCTGCTACCTGGCTTTGCTCAGGTTTGTTTGCCCAGTACCCACCTAAAGCCAGATTCACAAAGTGGCATATGCATCTGGGGTTCGTTTGCAGTGGCAAGAAGCCCTGGCACACACCTCTGCTTGGAAATAAAGAAATAAAAATATAGTTCAAAAATAAAAAGTGTCAGGGAAGATACTCAACAGTGTACACTATAAGCCTTATATTTGGCCAGCCATGCCAAATGAGCCAACGGGTGTAATAGTGGCACGTCTATCTATCATGGTGGAAACCAACTGCCCTCTAATTGGACTGGAGGCACGTCCCATGTGAGGGAATACATCCCTGATACTGAAGACTTAAAACAGGGGTAGTCATAAGCCCTAGGAGTATGACATCTGCTACCATCTGCCTAAATATATATACTATGCTTATCAAACTGCCCAGTAGGCACTTCTCTTAATGTTCATACCCTTATATTAATGCTACTCTCACTTTTGGTAGAGAATCTTCTCTTTTCAGATGGCAGTGACCTTGGGACGACTCAGAAGGTATCATAGTGCTGGTAAGAAGTGACCACAGTGCTCAGTACTGCAATATCTCTATCACAACTTCCAAGGCTCATGGTGAAATGCAGAAAGAATGTAAGAGCCAAAGGAAGGGTAGGACTCCTTACAACATGCTCCCTCCAGACACAAAATGGCCTGGATATCCATGACCTCACAGTGCCTGACACTACCTACACAAGACCGTCACAAGAGGAGGAAAAGATCATGACATCAAAATAAAAGAGACACTGATTGAGAAGGGGTGGGGATATGATGGAGAATGGGGTTTCAAAGGAGAAAGTGGGGGGGAGTGAGGGTATTACCATGGGATATTTTTTATAATCATGGAAGTTGTTATTAAAAGTTTGAAGAAAAAAAAGAAGATGAAATCATAAATTGAAAAAATTAAACAGAGGCAAAAACCACTGCAGAGCAAGAAATGACAAGGCAGTAATAAGGAACCACCACACACTTCACTGTTCCGATATGTAAAATAAATGTCCATGCTATACAACAAAAACAAATTTGAAAAAAGTAAAAGAAAAGATTGCCCGGAGTGTTGGCGCACACCTTTAATCCCAGCACTGTGGGGGCAGTGGATGGAGGATCACTGTGAGATCGAGGCTACCCTGAGACTATATAGTGAACTCCAGCGTGACCTAGACTGGGACCATACCTCGAAAAATAAAAAAAATAAAAAGATCTATTATCATTTCCAAGATGACCTGATCGATTTCTCAGTATTTTGATCAAATATTCAAATTGCAGAGATGGAAATTGCATAATTCGGTAGCTAATTAGAAGTATAAATTCTAGTCAGAGGTGTCGAGAGACTCAATTCACAAGAGCGAAACCATATGAGTTCAAATCTAGGGTGTGTGATTAACTCTCAATGCCCAACATTTCCTGCGTCACATAACCACAGTAACATTGTCCTGTAAGACTGTGATGGAATGGACAAGGCACGTGGCTTTCCTACAAGGGCGCCATTGTATGTAGTAAAATGGTAAGGTTTCCTTGGAGGTGCATTATCCGGATCATTGAATCACTCTTGGGAATCTGGGAGGGTGCTGGGTTCCAGAGGGTGTGGTCTGCCCAGCGAGCCAATTACATGCAGAGCCCTGTGGCCAGGCACTATAAAGGTCCAGCTCAGAGCTCAGAAGCTGAGTGGGTTTCTCCCAGTCCAGACTTGAGGTCAGCCTGGCTGTTTCCGAGGCTGCCGGTTCCCAGAGCGCGCAGGTCTTGGATCTTCCACCTGAATCTACTGTTGGTAAGTCTGTGCCTCCACCTACGTGGGCAAAGGCTGGTGGTCTGGGCTGGGAGATGAGAAAGTCGAAGGTGGGGGGGGGGGATAGAAATGCCAGGATGGGGGTCAGGCCAACGAGCGGGACGAGTCTGAAGCGTTTGGAAAGGAAGGCTTCTTTTATTTACTTATTTATTTGCAAACAGAGACTGGGAGAAAAAGAAAGAACGTGTGAATATGGGCATGCAAAGGCTTCTTGCCTATGCAAATGAACTCCAGATGCACGTGTCACTTTGTGCATCTGACTTTTTGTGGGAACTGAGAAACTGAACCCCGGGCTTTTGGACGTTGCAAGCAGTCTCCACTTATAGCTGAGCGGCCACTACAATCTCACAGGGATTTTTAAAAAAATTTTGTTCATTTTTATTTATTTAGTTGAGAATGACAGAGAGAGAAAGAGGGAGAGAGAGAGAGAGAGAGAGAGACAATGGGCGCGCCAGGGCCTCCAGTCCCTGCAATCGAACTCCAGATGGGTGCGCCCCCTTGTGCATCTGGCTAAGGTGGGTCCTGGGCGAATCGAGCCTCGAACCGGGGTCCTTAGGCTTCACAGGCAAGCGCTTAACTGCTAACACAGCTCTGCAGCCCTCAAACGGATTTTTGTTTTTTGTTTTTTTGTTTTTTTGATTGAGAGAACACATCGACTGGGCAGCAGGACAGTCCTTCCATCAGAGAAACAGGTCTGATCAGGGGCTATCGTGGGCCTCTTTTAGGGTCATAGCGGCAAAACAGGCCTGCCCTTCTGCACTAGTGCCTACCCCGTGCCCTGGTATGGGTTGTCTGAGCTTAGCGGGTTCCCTGAAACCCTGAAGGGTTTGACTAAAAGTCCTGCTAGAGATTTCAATAAGGAAATTTACCCCAAGGCTATAATAGATTTTTTTCAGAGTCTTTCAGCTGAGACCAAGGGCAGGGGGTCTGGAGTAAACTTGGCTTTGCTGAGTGCAGGAGCCTTAGGGACCTGAGTTAGGATGGATGAAGTGGAAACCCGAAATCCTTCACTAGGTTCTGGGGGTATTTTTGGTAAGCGAAGTTTCGTTGTGGGATCTGGCAGGCACACCTGGACAAAATGGAGATAATTTATTTGGAAGGTTTTTTTTTTTTTTTCCGCCAATGTAGAGTCTCACACTACCCAGGCTGACCTGGAATTCACTATGTAGTCTCAGGCTGCCTCCCGGGTGATGAGATTAAAGGAGTGTGCCACCACGCCCAGCTTTTTTTTTTGTTTACTATTTTTAGATGGGTCTCACTCTAGCCCAGGCCATCCTGGAGTTCACTGTGCAGTCGCAGGTTGGCATCGAATACACAGTAATCCTTCTACCTCTGCCTCTCCAGGACTGAGATTAAAGGCATAAACCTCCATACGTGGCTTATATTGAAAGTTTTTTCAACTGATATCCAGAGAGGGCTTTGGGGAGGCAGTGCATTTTTGGAATAGGCTCTATGGTGAGGTCTCTGCAGGGAGAGGTGGGACACTCATGCATCCCTCTGGTCACCCACTACCACTGGTAGATAGGAGTGGCTTGGTGAGAGAGGGGGAATCTCTGGGTGTGTAGATTGCACTGTATAGATAATTGCAGTCAGGGAGGCAAGTCTTCCCACCTCCAGGTTCATAAGCACAAACACATGGGTGAGTGACAGCCCAAGTATCTGCGGGAGGGACAAGTGATTTCAGCCTTGTGTCTTTACATCGCTTTAGAATCAATTTTCAATTGCTGCAGCCTTCTTTAAGCCTGAGGTACCAGAAGACCTAAGGGAAGCTTGACCAATTTCCAATTTATTTGGTTTGGATTTGAATTGTTTTTAATTTTTATTTTATTTTTATTATTTTTTTCAAGGTAGGGTTTCTCTCTAGCCCAGGCTGACCTGAAATTCACTATGCAGTCTCAGGGTAGCCTTGAACTCACAGCAATTCTCTTACTTCTGCCTCCTGAGTGCCGGGATTAAAGGCGTGCGTCACCATGCCCAGCTTTTTTCCTTTTTAAATATTTTTACTTTTATTTATTTATTTATTTATTTATTTCTGAGAGAGGAGTGGAAAGAATGGGTGTTCCAGGGCCTCTAGCCACTCAATATGAACTCCAGACACATGTGCCACCTAGTGTGTCTGGCTTTATGTAGGTACTGGGTATTCAAACCTGTGACCTTAGGCTTTGTAGGCTAGCGCCTTAACCACTAACCAGTCTTTCCAGCCCTAGCTTTTTATTTCAAAAAATAAATATATTTTATTTATTTATTTGAGAGAGAGAAAGAGAGAGAGAGGCAAATAGAGAGAGGTAACCCAGGCCCAGAAAGCCAAGCACCACATGTTCTCCCTCATATGTGGATCCCAGCTACAGATGATTGGGCTTCTGCGCGAGAAGGTAAAAAATCAGTAGCAGAGGCCAGTAAGTTAAAAAGATAGAAAGGGAAGAGAAAGGAAGGGAGGAGGGTATTTATTAGGTTGGTATTGTATATATGTAAATAGAAAGATTGAGATGGGGAGGGGATATGATGGAGAATGGAATTTCAAAGGGGAAAGTGGGGGGGGGTGGGAAGGTACTGCCATGGGATTTTTTTTTTTTTTTTTTTTTTAGAGAGAAATACTGATTTTAATGAAACAGAATAAGGTAAACTCTAGGCATCTGTCAACTTCTGAAACAAGGCATGGGTTTCCCATGCACTTGTTACATGGCTCCAGTTTCAAAAATAGTCAACATAAAAATAAAATTCTGAGAATTTTCTAAAAAGTGTATAAAAAGTCCCCCCTCCTCAAAAAACGTGTTAAGGTTGTTCTTATTCTACAAAATAGCACCAGTAAGAGTAAAAGGTGTTAAAACTATTATGATAGCATTTCAGAAATGCACCTTCTGAACTTCCATGCCCCCTAAAAATTATAGTGTAGAATTTTTTTTTTAAAAAAAGTGTTTTTAAAACCTCCAGAGGGAGGATCAAGCTTTTAGTTCAGTTGTCCCCCTACCATCTCTCAGATGGGGAGGAATTGGGGGAAATGTGCTTTGGGGCCCTGGCTTTCTGACCTGAAGAAAGGAGGAAGAATTAGGGGATCATCCATATTTGGGGGTCTATGCCTGTCAGGGAGCCACCTCTAGGTGAGCAGGTAGGGTGAGGCACTTTACCTAAGCCCTCTCCTTCATGTCCCTCATAAGGGAGAGGGAATAGTAAAGATTTGGGGGGCTGGCTTATATTAACTCAGCCACCCCTTCCTTAGCTCCCCAGGGGCTTCTACTGCAGTCACCTCGAGGATTAGCTACTGGTGGGCCCAAAGGACTAATAGTGAAGGAAATAGCTCATCATGAGATGCAAACTGCAGTCCTTGTTCCAAGGCAAGGGGAGGTTTGTTAAAAAAAAAAAAAAATCAAGAAAGATATATATCACCATTCCTTCTGTTGCTTATCCCTAGTGAGGAAAAAAAAAAAAAAAAAAAAAAAAACTTTCTGGGCCCTAACCATGTTCCTGAACTACATGTTTAAATTGCATCTTCCGGGAACATGCAGAGCCGGCATTTAAAAAAGCATCATCTTGGGTCATTTTGCAGCATTTGTTAACCTGAGTAGGAGAGCAGTTCTCACTGGGGTTTTGGTGTCTTAGCTATTGTAAACCCAGGAGGGGATATAAAAGCCATTTGACTTACTAGCTACTTCAAGTTTTCAAGTTTTAAGTTTCAGTGAAAACATGAGCAACATGCTGGCAGCTCTGAGCAGCCAGGTCTGACATGTGCACGGGAGGCAGCAGCACCTCGGGTCCCCTGCAAGACAGGGACAGCTGGCTCTGCTCCCATGGCCCAGGAGAGAGCTGAGGTACTATGCAGTGAGGCCCCACACGGGAGAGGAAGGGCAGAGCTGCGGTGCCCTCCATGCGCAGGGTTCCACCTGGGCACTGGCTCTGTCCCAAGACCCCAGGGCTTCCGCAGCCCTGTGTGGAATTTATTCGCAGGCAAAGTAGTCCTTCAAGGGGGCGAAGAGGTGTCTGATGACAGGGACACTCCAGGACCTCCTGAGCAGCTTCTGGCGGGCGTTACGACCCATGTTGGACACGTCCGTGTAGTGCACAGGAAAGCCGAAAATCCTTTCGAGCTCAGTGCACCACAAAACGTCTTCTTTGCCGTTCATGACTACTGGGAAAAGCTGATTTTTCCCTTCTTTAATGGAGTTTGACTTGGTGGTTATTGTCTGTACTTTCTTTAACTTTGCTGTCCTACTGAATTCCAAGCAGTCTTGAAGCTCGAGTTTATCATTCTTTGATGCTATCACGGGCCTGTTCATCCCAGGTAGGTTGCCCCAGAAGTATCTTGCCCTGTGAGCAGCAGAAACCTTGATGGCATCAATCATCACTGGATTACACTCCAAGAACCGTGATATGTCCCTCTTGTCACCAACTTCCATGGCTACGACATTCTCAAACATCCAGAAGAAGGGCCGGTCATCATCCTCCTTGGGGCCGTGCGTAATTCAGCAAGTGGTAGAATTCAAAGAAGAGGCGGCCAGTGCCCTCATATAGGCCTTTCCTGGCAGGATTCACATTGGAGAGGTCATTGTACGGGCTCCCGCCAATCACCATTTATCGCTGAGCCGCCACTACAATCTCAAAGGGATTTTTTAAAAAAATGTTGTTCATTTTTATTTATTTAGTTGAGAATGACATAGAGAGAAAGAGGGAGAGAGAGAGAGACAATGGGCGTGCCAGGGACTCCAGCCACTGCAATCAAACTTCAGACATTTCTGCCCCCTTGTGCATCTGGCTAAGGTGGGTCCTGGGCGAATCGAGCCTCGAACCGGGGTCCTTAGGCTTCACAGGCAAGCGCTTAACTGCTAACACAGCTCTCCACCCATCAAAGGGATATATATATACATATTTTTTTTTTGGTTGAGAGAACACATCCACTGGGCAACAGGACAGTCCTTCCATCAGAGAAACAGGTCTGATCAGGTGGCCATCATGGGCCACTTTAAGTGTCATGGTGGCAAACCAGCAATGCCCTTCTGCACTAGTGCCTACCCCGTGCCTGGTATGGGTTGTCTGAGCTTAACGGGTTCCCTGAAACCCTGAAGGGTTTGACTAAAAGTCCTGCTAGAAATTTGAATAAGGAAATTTAGCCCTAAGGCTATAATGGATTTTTTTCAGAGTCTTTCAGCTGAGACCAAGGGCAGGGGTCTGGAGTAAACTTGGCTTTGCTAAGTGCAGGAGCCTTAGGGACCTGAGTTAGGATGGATGCAGTGGAAACCCGAAATCCTTCACTAGGTTCTGGGGGTATTTTTGGTAGGTGGAGGCTCTGTGTGGGATCTGGCAGGCCCTCCTGGACAAAATGGACATGTTTGGCCCTGAGGAGCTTCCAGACCTGGCAGATGTGGACAGGAGGGCGGAAATGGTTGTTGAAGTACAAGAAAAAGATGTCATTAGAGAGTGAATTTTTGTTTGTTTGTTTGTTTGTTTGCTTTCTGGTTTGGGTTTTTTGAGGTAGGGTCTTGCTCTAGCTCAGGCTAACGAGGAACCGACAATATTCCTGCTTCAGCCTCTTGAGTCATGGGATTACAGGGACAGGTCATCTTACTATCATCCTAAACTTGTCTTTTTTCCACTGTTTTACTTTACTTGTGTGTGTGTGGTTGTTGTTGTTGTTGTTTTTCAAGGCAGGGTCTCACTCTTGCCCAGGCTCACCTGGAATTCACTATGTAGTCTCAGGGTGGCCTGGAACTCACAGTGATCCACCTACCTCTGCCTCCCCAGTGGTGGGATTAAAGGCCTGAGCCACCACAAAAGGCCTGTTTTGTTTTGTTTGAACAGTTTATTTATTTGAGAGTGAGAGAGAGAGAGAATGGGTGCTTCAGGGCCTCCAGCCATGCAAACAAACTCCAGATGAGTGTGCTACTTTGTGCATCTCACTCTGTGTTGGTACTCAGGAACTGAACCCAGGTCACAAGGCTGTATAGGCAAGCACCCCAACTGTGGAGCCATCTCTCAAGCCACCCCTTTTTCTGTGCTTACCTGGATGGGTCTCAAAGCTAGACCCCTTGGGTGCCTCCAGGCCTCCAGGCAGATCTTGGTTCAGACCTCAGAGAACTCAGAACAACATAGGTCTAGTTCAAGTTAAGAGTCCTTCACCTTGGCCAAGTCACTTCACACTTTACCTCTCTGGCCTCTTCCCCCACCTCTTCCCCACACATACACTCTGACTTTTGGTTTCATTTAAGACCATGTAGTCCTGGCTGGCCTTGAACTAAATCCTTCTGCCTCAGTCTTTTGAGTGCTGGGATTACAGGAGTATAAAATGACTCCTGTCTTTTTTCTCTACTTTACAATTGTACTAGATCCTGGGGAGATGACCCACATACTCTCTCTCATACAAGTGAATAAAGAAAATTTGAAATACATGAATAGAATGAACTGATCTTAGTCATGATTCATCTCTTGGAATTATGGTAGAAATGATGTAAGAAAATTTATTTGGAAGGGTTTTTCTTTTCCCCATGATAGAGTCTCACACTACCCAGGCTGACCTGGAATTCACTATGCATTCTCAGGGTGCCTCTCGGGTGATGAGATTAAAGGAGTGTGCCACCAACCCAGCTTTTTTTTTTTTTTTACTATTTTAGATGGGTCTCACTCTAGCCCAGGCCATCCTGGAGTTCACTGTGCAGTCGCAGGTTGGTCTCCAATACACAGCAATCCTACCTCTGCTCTCCAGTACTGAGATTAAAGGCATAAACCTCCATGCGTGGCTTATATCGAACGTTTTTTCAACTGAAATCCAGAGAGGGCTTTGGGGAGGCAGTGCATTTTTGGAATAGGCATGGGGTGAGGTCTCTGCAGGGAGAGGTGGGACACTCATGCATCCCTGTGGTCACCCACTACCACTAGTAGATAGGGGGGCTTGGTGAGAGAGGGGGTTTCTCTGGGTGTGCAGAATGCACTGGATAGATAATTGCAGTCAGGGAGGCAGTTGAGAGTTAATCAGTGGCTTGTAGACCTGTGGTCCTGTGCACTAGAATGGTGTCCATGGGGATAGAGAAGGGTGTAAGGAGTAAACTCCAGCTAGAATTGACCCTTGATCTCTTAACTTTTTCCACAGGCTTCTCAATTGGGGATCCAAGCCAGTTCAGCAAAAAGAGGAATCCCTATCTGCAATCCGTTGAAGGCATTGAGGCTTTTCTCAGGGACTACTCTGATCTACCTTTGCGCCAGGCACAAAACACAGCTGGGTCAGAGGCAGAGCCCTGTAGGCCCCTCACTGCCCATGTGGAGGGCAGCCAACATGGGTCAACTCAGAGCCAGGCAGAGTCTCCTGGGAGGCCTGAAGGGATGAGTTCTGAATCATCTAGCGTCCCTGGGGTGGTTCTCACCCAGAATGCTAACAGGGACCCTGTTAAAACCCTTGGAAAACTAAGTGAGACTGTGCCTCTGAACCAGCAAGGTGAGTCCTCAGATGCAAGTGAAGCTTCATCAGATTACTGGGCCACCATCAATGACAGCCTCAAGGCATTGCTCGCTGATTGCCAGAAGACAACAGTCACTGAAAGCATGGTGACGCGCTCCCATGAAGGGAGCCAGATGAAGACCCGAAGAGACGCAGAGACTGCAGATGAACTCTACAGGAACGGCCGGGGTGGGAGGCAAATGAAGACCCCCAGTGAACATCTACCTGACTGCGGAGGCCAGCCAGGAGCTCGTGAAGGTCTCCATGGGATGACCGCTCATGGCAATAAGAACGCATTTGAAAACAGCACAATTCCTCCCACACATGGTCAGATCTTCTAATGGGGGTCAGATGACAACCCCTACTGATAACCATGTCCACAATCATGTCCTGATAACAATGCCCAGTTATGGCCAGAGCCTCTATGGGCGACAGATGACAACTCTCAGTGTTGGCCAGACCATCTATAAAGATCAGATGATGACTCCCAATGATGGACAGTACCTCTACAGGTAGCAGATGAGAAGCCCCAGTCGTAGTCAGACTTCTCATGGGGGCCAGGGGACAACCCATAGTATTAGCCCACCTTTCTATGGGAGTGAGATGATGACCCCCAGTGGTGGCCAGTTGACGATCACCAGTAGTGGCCAGACCCTCTATTGGGGCCAGATGACAAGCCCCCGTGGTGGCCAGACCCTCTATGGGGAGCAAATGATGAGCCCCAGTTATGTCCAGAGCCTCTATGGAGGTCAGATGACTACTAATACTGGCCAAACACTCAATAGGGACCAGATGATGACCTTTGTTAACAACCAGACCCACTATGGGGGCTATACCACGAATCCTGAAATCCAATACGTTTCTCCATTGGCCCAAGGACAGCTGTCAAGTTTCTCTATGGACAACTATGGACATGTCCCAGGAAAGCAGATGCTGAAGACCAAGAGCCAGAAGTTCCCAGTGAAATCCAGTACTTTGAAGCCCTATGTCTGCACATATGAGAACTGTGGAAAATCTTACTCCAAGTCTTCCCACGTCCAGGTCATAAGTGCAAACACACGGGTGAGTGACAGCCCAAGTATCTGCGGGAGGGACAAGTGATTTCAGCCTTGTGTCTTTTCAGAACTTTAGGATCAATTTTTAATTGCAGCAGCCTTCTTTAAGCCTGAGGTACCAGGAGACCCAAGGGAAGATTGGCCAATTTCCAATTTATTTGGTTTGGATTTGTTTTTAATTTTTATTTTATTTTTATTATTTTTTTCAAGGTAGGGTTTCTCTCTAGCCCAGGCTGACCTGAAATTCACTATGCAGTCTCAGGGTAGCCTTGAACTCACAGCAATTCTCTTACCTCTGCCTCCTGAGTGCCTGGATTAAAGGCGTGCGTCACCATGCCCAGCTTTTTTCCTTTTTAAATATTTTTACTTTCATTTATTTATTTATGAGAGAGGAGTAGAAAGTATGGGTGTTCCAGGGCCTCTAGCCACTCAATATGAACTCCAGACACATGTGCCACCTAGTGTGTCTGGCTTTAGGTAGGTACTGTGGATTCGAACCTGTGACCTTAGGCTTTGTAGGCTAGTGCCTTAACCATTAACCACTCTTTTGAGCCCCAGCTTTTTATTTCAAAAAATAAATATGTTTTATTTATTTATTTGAGAGAGAAAGATAGAGAGGCAAATAGAGAGAGGTAACCCAGGCCCAGAAAGCCAAGTGCCACATGTTCTCCCTCATATGTGGATCCTAGCTACAGACGATTGGGCTTCTGCGTGAGAAGGTAAAAAATCAGTAGCAGAGGCCAGTCAGTTAAAAAGGAGATATAAAGGGAAGAGAAAGGAAGGGAGGAGGGTATTTATTAGGTTGGTATTGTATATATGTAAGTAGAAAGATTGAGATGGGGAGGGGATATGATGGACAATGTAATTTCAAAGGGAAAAATGGGGGGGGAGGGGCAGGTGGGTACTACCATGGCATATTTTTTATAATCATGGAAAATGTTTAAAAATTTGAGAAAAAAATAAAAAAAATCTGTGATAATATTAAGTACTATTAAAGCTAGAGATAAGCAAATAATTCAATGTATATCTATTGAAAACATAAACCCCGTGCACTGCATTGCTGATTAGAATGTAAATGAGAACAGCTCTTCTCATGTGGTCATTTAGTAGTAAAAGTATCTTCTCTTTGCCTTAGTGATTCTACATATCTGTATTCATACTACAGAATCTACAACTCATGTGCAAAGGATGAACTGTAAAATTCTGTGCTCTGTTTTCTCTGTTTGCAATAAAAAAAATAGTGAATAGAAAAAAAATACAAGAGAGACTAATTGAGAGATGGTGGGATATGATAGAGAGTGGATATGTGAAGGGGAAAGCTAGATATCTACGCGTATGTAGAAGGTTGGAAATAGATCCTTATCTCTCTCCAAGCACAAGAATTAAGTTCAAATGGATCAAAGACCTTAATATCAGACCTGAAACTGAAACTGCTAGAGGAATAAGTAGAGGAAAACCTTCAACATATTGACATTGGCATCAACTTTCTAAATATAACCCCACTTGCTGAGGAAATAAAACCTCTAATCAACCACTGGGACCTCAAGAAATTACAAAGCTTTTGTACAGCAAAGGACACTGTGAATAGAGCAAAGAGACAACCTATAGAATGGGAGAAAATATTTGCCAGCTATACATCTGATAGAGGATATATCTAGGATATACAAAAATCTCAAAAAGCTAAAAATGCAAGAAATCAAACAACTCAAATAAAAATGGGCTATGGTTGAGCTGGGCGTGGTGGCTCACGCCTTTAATGCCAGCTCTTCGGAGGCAGAGGTAGGAGGATCACAGTGAGTTCAAGGCCACCCTGAGGCTACATAGTGAATCCCAGGTCAGCCTTGCCAGAGTAACACCCAACCTCGAAAAACCAAAAGAAAAAAACAAGGATTATGTGGGCTGGAGAAGCCTAAGGACCCAGTTTGATTCTCCAGTTCCCTGGTCAGCCACATGCACATGGTGCTGCATGCGTCTGGAGTTCGTTTGCAGTGGCTAGAGGCCCGGGTGTACCCATTCTCTCTCTCTCTCTCTCTCTCTCTCACTGTCTTAAATAAATAAATCTTAAAAAAAAAATGGGTTAGGGAACTGAAGAGTTCTCAAAAGAAGAAATACAGATAACTTATAAACATCATAAAAATTGTTCTACATCCTTAGCCATCAGGGAAACACAAAATAAAACTACCTTGAGATTCCATCTCACTCCTGTCAGAATGGCAGTGGCAAGTGACCCTGGCCTGCCTATTCTCTCTCTCTCCCCATCTGCTTCTCTCTCTCTCTCTCCAAATTAGTAAATAAAGGGCTAGAGGGATGGCTTAGCATTTCAGACACTTGCCTGCCAAGCCAAAGGACCCATATTTGGGTTGCCAAGACACACGTAAGTCAGATGTGAAGGGTGGCATGTGTCTGGGGTTCGTTTGCGGTGGCCTGAGGCCCAGGCATGCCTATTCTCTCTCTCACCTTTTTTATGCCTTCCTTTGAAATAAATAAATGTAAAAAAAGTTTAAATAGTAAATAAATCAAATAAAATATTTTAAAATGTATATAGAGTCATCATCCCCCAACACACACACAAAACCGAGTGAAAAGGGGCTACTGCAATCCTAAGCTCCTGACACTGAGACAGGAATATTAACTCCTTCATGTCAGCCCATGCCACAGCGAAACCCTGGATCCCTCCCCCTCAAAAAGTTCTGGGAGACAGCTCAGGATTAGACAGTTTTGCTTACAAACCCCCTGCTACCTGACTTAGCTCAGTTTCATTTTCCCAGAACGTACCTAAAGCTAGATTCACAAAGTGGCATATGCATCTGGGATTCATTTGCAGCAGATAGAAGCCCTGGCACCCACCTCTGCTTGGAAATAAAGAAATAAAAATCAGCACACTTCAGGAACTCCAGCTAGGCACACTATGCATATCTTTAGATTGAAATCTCAAACCCACCACCACACCTTAAGATCCACACAATGGCACTGACTCCAGCCAGGTGGCTAAAGATGCAAACTACAAACAAATAAACAACTGAATATATTGGGGCCATCTATTCTATTCAAACCACCACATTCCGCCCCTGGTCCCCAATAGATTTATAACCATCACACATTGTAAATTGTACTCAGTTCAATTTCAAAGGTCCCCACAGTCTCGACCAATTTAAGATATTAAGACCTGTAAAATCAAACAAGTTAAACATTTCTAACATATAAAGGCACAGAGTAAACATTTTCAACTGGTATGATGCATAGCAAGGAGAGACTAAAACAATGCAAACTCAACCACCATCAAACAAACATCAAACTTCTGCAGTTCAAGTTCAGTATATCCAGAGACTAACAGTCTCCAGACTTTCCAATTCTGCCCCTCCAGCTGGGCAGAGTAGCTGGGGAACACTTCCATCCCAGGCCAATAGTGTGCTCTATGGTAGCCCTTGCATAGTCCTGGTATATCCAAAACATCTTGAGGTCTTCATGCAAACCACGGTCCATCTTCCAAAGGCTCTTTCAGCCTATCAGGGCATCATGCCCTGCCTCATGCCACATCTCAGCAGCAGCTCCTGGAACCATGTGTAATTCATGACCACTCCTCATATTTTCCAAAGGCTCTTTCAGCCTATTAGGGCATCATGCCCTGCCTCATGCCGCATCTCAGCGGCAGCTCCTGGAAGCATGTGCAATTCACGACCACTCCTCGCATTTTTCATGCTTCTGAAACCAATACCAGGTGTGCAGGACACAGCCATATTCTTAATTCACAGACAAAATAAATCATAACCTTGAAAAGCAGGTTCATTCTCCAGTCAACTCTTTCCAAAAGTGTCTGCATTTCTATGATAGTCTTTCCTCAGGCATCCTTTCCATTGTTTTAATGTAAAGCAATTGGACCATCTTCCTTTAAGATTGCTAATGTGTTTGACAATAGCAGATTCAATAACCTAAAACCAGTCTCAGTGCCTGTAATTTTAACTTCCTTGAGGTTTTCCAGCTTAAAATCTTAAATCTCTCAGTCCAGTATCTCTAGCCAAGCACATCAGTCCATTACAAATTTAACCTTGATCAAACTCTCTGGGCCTGGGCAGCAGGACGCAGCCAGCCCTTATGCCAGTAGCCCAGTTCCAACAAAGTCCTCTGCAGTCTTTCCTTCCCCTTAGAAAGCTCATAAGCCAAGCCTAGAAGTTCAGTGCTGTCTGCACTTAGCATTCTCAGACTCTCATCAGAATAGTCCATAAAACTTGGCTTACCACTCCAGACGACATCTTCAGTTGCAAGCACCAAATCCATGCCTATTCCTCCAAAACAAAGGTTCCAAAAGATCAACATCCACATAGTCAGGTTCATCTCACCCCAATTCTGGTACCAAATTCTGTCGCAGACAGCTTCGGTATATAAAAATTAAAAAGTGTCAGGTAAGATACTCAACAGTGTACACTATAAGCCTTATATTTGGCCAGCCAAGCCAAATGAGCCAACAGGTGTAATAGTGGCAAGTCTATCTATCATGGTGGAAACCAACTGCTTTCTAATTGGACTGGAGGCCCGCTCCATGTGAAGGAATACATCCCTGATACTGAAGACTTAAAACAGCGGTAGTCATAAGCCCTAGGAGTATAACATCTGCTACCGTCTGCCTAAATATATATACTATGCTTATCAAACTGCCCAGTAGGCACTTCTCATAATGTTCATAGCCTTATATTAATGGTACTCTCCCTTTTGGTAGAGAATCTTCTCTTTTAAGATGGCAGTGACCTTGGGACGACTCAGAAGGTATCATAGTGCTGGTGAGACGTGACCGCAGTGCTCAGTACTGCAATATCTCTATCACACCTTTCAAGGCTCATGGTCTGATGCAGAAGAGGTGGCAGAAAGAATGGAAGAGCCAAAGGAAGGGTAGGACTCCTTACAACATGCTCCCTCCAGACACAAAATGGCCTGGATATCCATGACCTCACAGTGCCTGACACTACCTACACAAGACCGTCATACGAGGAGGAAAAGATCATGACATCAAAATAAAAGAGACACTGATTGAGAAGGGGTGGGGATATGATGGAGAATGCGGTTTCAAAGGGGAAAGTGGGGGGGAGTGAGGGGATTACCATGGGATGTTTTTTATAATCATGGAAGTTGTTACTAAAAGTTTGAAGAAAAAAAAAGAAGATGAAATCATAAATTAAAAAAATTAAACACAGGCAAAAACCACTGCAGAGCCAAGAAATGACAAGGCAGTAATAAGGAACCACCACACACTTCACTGTTCCGATATGTAAAATAAATGTCCATGCTATATAACAAAAACAAATTTGAAAAAAGTAAAACAAAAGATTGCCCGGAGTGTTGGCGCACGCCTTTAATCCCAGCACAGTGGGGGCAGTGGATGGAGGATCACTGTGAGATCGAGGCCAACATGAGACTATATAGTGAACTGCAGCGTGACCTGGACTGGGACCATACCTCAAAAAATAAAAAAAATAAAAAGATCTATTATCATTTCCAAGATGACCTGATCGATTTCTCAGTATGTTGATCAAATATTCAAATTGCAGAGATGGAAATTGCATAATTCGGTAGCTAATTAGATGTATAAATTCTAGTCAGAAGTGTCGAGAGACTCAACTCACAAGAGCGAAACCATTTGAGTTCAAATCTAGGGTGTGTGATTAACTCTCAATGGCCAACATTTCCTGCGTCACATAACCACAGTAAAATTGTCCTCTAAGACTGTGATGGAATGGACAAGGCACGTGGCTTTCCTACAAGGGTGACGTTGTGGTAAAATGATTAGGTTTTCCTGGAGGTACATTCTCCGGATCATTGAATGACTCTTGGGAGTTGGAAGGGGGTGTCTGGTGGGGTACTGGGTTCCAGCGGGTGTGGTCTGCCCAGCGAGCCAATCACACTCAGAGCCCTGCGTCCAGGCACTGTAAAGGTCCTGCTCAGAGCTCAGAAGCTGAGTGGGTTTCTCCCTGTCCAGACTTGAAGTCAGTCTGCACTGTTTCTGAGGCTGCCCATTCCCAGAGCGCGCAGGTCTTGGATCTTCCACCTGAATCTACTGTTGGTAAGTCTATGCCTCCACCTACATGGGCAAAGGCTGGTGGTCTGGGCTGGGAGATGAGAAAGTCGAAGGTGGGGGGGATAGGAATGCCAGGATGGGGGTCAGGCCAACGAGAGGGACGAGTCTGAAGCGTTTGGAAAGGAAGGCTTCTTTTATTTACTTATTTATTTGCAAGCAGAGACTGGGAGAAAAAGAAAGAGCGTGCGAATATGTGCATGCAAAGGCTTCTTGCCTAGAAAAGGAACTCCAGATGCATGTGCCACTTTGTGCATCTGACTTTTTGTGGGTACTGAGAAACTGAACCCCGGGTTCTGTTCTTTGCAAGCAAACTCCAAATATCGCTGAGCCACCTCTCCAATCTCAAAGGGATTTTCAGTTTTTGGTTTTTTTTTTTTTTTTTTTGGTTGAGAGAATACATCGACTGGGCAACAGGACAGTCCTTCCATCAGAGAAACAGGTCTGATCCGGTGGCCACAGAGGGCCTGGCTGCTTTTAAGTCCACTTTTGGGTCCTAGTGGCAAACCAGCCCTGCCCTTCTGCACCAGTCTCTACCCAGTGCCCTGGTATGGGTTGTCTGAGCTTACCGGGTTCCCTCAAATGCTGAAGGGTTTGACTAAAAGTCCTGCTAGAGATTTGAATATGGAAATTTAGCCTCAAGGCTAAAATGGATTTTTTTCAGAGCCTTTCAGCTGAGACCAAGGGCAGGGGGTCTGGAGTAAACTTGGCTTTGCTGAGTGCAGGAGCCTTAGGGACCTGAGTTAGGATGGATGCAGTGGAAACCCGAAATCCTTCACTAGGTTCTGGGGGTATTTTCGGTAGGTGGAGGCTGTGTGTGGGATCTGGCAGGCCCTCCTGGCCAAAATGGAGATGTTTGGCCCTGAGGAGCTTCCAGACCTGGCAGATGTGGACAGGAGGGCGGAAATGGTTGTTGAAGTACAAGAACAAGATGTCATTAGAGAGTGAATTTTTTTGTTTGTTTCTTTTGTTGTTTGGTTTTTTGAGGTAGGTTCTCGCTCTATCCCAGGCTGACTTGGAATTCACTATGTAGTCTCAGGGTGGCCGTCAACTCAGGGTGATCGCCAACTCAGGGTGATCCTCCTACCTCTGCCTCCCGAGTGCTGGGATTGTGTTTCTGAGGTGGGGTCTTCAGTTCAGGTTGAACCTCATTCCCAGTCTGGCCTTGAACTCAAGGCAATCGTCTTAACTCAGCTTATGGAATGGAGGGTTTACACACATGTGTCATTAATTAAAGGATGACTTTGAGCTGGGCGTGGTGGCGCATGCCTTTAATCCCAGCACTTGGGAGGCAGAGGTAGGAGGATCACCGGGAGTTTGAGGCCAACCTGAGACTCCGTAGTGAATTCCAGGTCAGCCTGGGCTAGAATGAGACCCTATCTTGAAAAAGCAAAAAAAAAAGAAAAAAAAAAACAAAATAAAATAAAACAAAGGATGACTTTGGTGACATCTTCATAACATAGGATCAAGAGTAGTAGTATTTTCTTTCTTTTTTCTTTTTTTTTTTTTTTTTCAGGCAGGGTTTCACACTGTAGTCTCAGTGTAGCCTCAAACTCACAGTTATCCTCCTACCTCTGCCTCCTTAGTGCTGAGATTAAAGGCATGTAGCACCACGCCCGGCTTTGTTTTGTTTTGTTATTTTTTTATATTTACTTATTTGCAAGCAAAGAGAGAGAAAGAAATAAAATGGGCACCACAGGGCCTCCATGTGTGTGTGAATAAACTCCAGATACATGGACCGCTTTGTTCATCTGGCTTTGATTTACATGGGCAGTGGATAATCAAAACCAGGTCTGGCAGTGGGCGTGGTGGGGGGAACCCAGGCCCTTTGGTTCTGCCTGCAAGCACCTTAACTGCTGAGCCATCTCTCCAGCCCCAAGTAGTTTTTCGTGGGGGGTGTTGCTTCTGTTTTCGTCACCCCCTTTTTATTGTATTCATGTATACAAATAGCTTTTTATTTTCTGCATACCCTGCCGTCGCCTCCTCCCTGCCCTCCAACCTAACATCCCTGTCACAGCTAAGGGTCTTGAGTGGCCAGGTCACTGGATGGGGACAGTTGTGGGTCAATTATGGTGTGTCTAAGAAAGATGTCTGTTGGCACCTTTGGTCTGGGACACTTTTCTTTGCCCCTGGAAGAACAGGGAGTAAGCTCCGGAGGGCGGGGAGCGGGGGGAGGGGACGCTGTTTGGTGGGGCACTTGTGGACCCTGCAAGTGGCCCTGGATTTCCAACCCCAGCGCCTGCTCAGCATGTTTAGTTTTGTTTTCCTCACAGCCCATAAAACAACAATTTTGACTTTTTCAGGGTTTTTTATTTGTTTGTTTCTGAGACAAGGTCTATGTATCTCAGGATATGTAGCTCAGGCTAATGAGGAACTGACAATCTTCCTGCCTCAGCCTCTTGAGTCAAGGGATTACAGGGATAGGTCATCTTACTGTGATCCTAAACTTGTCTTATTTCCCCTGTTGTATTTTATTTTATTTTATTTTATTTTATTTATTTTATTTTGTGTGTGCGTGTGTGTGTGTGTGGTTGTTGTTGTTGTTGGTTTTCAAGGTAGGGTCTCATCTTAGTCAGGCTGATCTGGAATTCACTATGTAGTCTCAGGGTGGCCTGGAACTCACAGTGATCCACCTACCTCTGCCTCCCCAGTGGTGGGATTAAAGCCCTGCGCCACCACAAAAGGCCTGTGTTGTTTTGTTTTGTTTTAATAGTTTATTTATTTGAGAGTGAGAGAAGGAGAGAATGGGTGCTTCAGGGCCTCCAGCCATGCAAACAAACTCCAGATGAGTGTGCTACTTTGTGCATCTCACTCTGTGTTGGTACTCAGGAACTGAACCCAGGTCACAAGGCTCTACAGGCAAGTACCCCAACTGTGGAGCCATCTTCCAAGCCAACCCTTTTTCTGTGTTTAGGTGGATGAGTCTCAAGGCTAGACCCCTTGGGTGCCTCCAGGCCTCCAGGCAGATCTTGGTTCAGACCTCAGAGAACTCAGAACAACATAGGTCTAGTTCAAGTTAAGAGTCTTTCACCTTGGCCAAGTCACTTCACACTTTACCTTTCTGGCCTCTTCCCCCACCTCTCCCCCACACATACACTCTGACTTTTGCTTTGGTTTAAGACCATGTAGGCCTGGCTGGCCTTGAATTAAATCCTTCTGCCACAGCCTTTTGAGTGCTGGGATTACAGGAGTATAAAATGACTCCTGTCTTTTTTCTCTACTTTACAATTGTACTAGATCCTGGGGAGATAACCCACATACTCTCTCACACACAAGTGAATAAAAAAAAATGTTAAATATATGAATAGAATGAACTGATCTTAGTCATATTTCCTCTCCTGGAATTATGGTAGAAATGATGTGAGATAATTTATTTGGAAGGGTTTTCTCCCGCCCCTAAGGCAGAGTCTCACACTAGCCCAGGCTTACCTGGGTTTCACTATGTAGTCTCAGGGTGCCTCCCGGGTGATCAGATTAAAGGAGTGTGCCACCACGCCCAGTTTTCTGTTTTGTTTTGTTTTGTTTTGTTTTTACTATTTCGAGATGGGTCTCACTCTAGCCCAGGCCATCCTGGAGTTCACTATACAGTTGCAGGTTGGCCTTGAATATACAGCAATCCTTCTACCTCTGCATCTCCAGTACTGAGATTAAAGCCATAAACCTCTATGCCTGGCATATTTTGAAAGTTTTTTCAACTGAATCTCCAGAGAGGGCTTTCGGGAAGCTGTGCATTTTTGGAATAGGCTCTATGGTGAGGTCTCTGCAGGGAGAGGTGGGACACTCATGCATCCCTCTGGTCACCCACTACCCCTAGTAGATGGGAGGGGCTTGGTAAGAGAGGGGGTTTCTCTGGGTGTGTAGAGTGCACTGGATAGATAATTGCAGTCAGGGAGGCAGTTGAGAGTTAATCAGTGGCTTGTAGACCTGTGGTCCTGTGCACTAGAATGGTGTCCATGGGGATAGAGAAGGGTGTAAGGAGTAGAATTCCAGCTAGAATTGACCCTTGATCTTTAACTTTTTCCACAGGCTTCACAATTGGTGATCCAAGCCAGTTCAGCAAAAAGATGAATCGCTTCCTCCAATCCCTTGAAAGCATTGAGGCTTTTCTCAGGGACTACTCTGATCTACCTTTGAGCCAGGCACAAAACACAGCTGGGTCAGAGGCAGAGCCCTGTAGGCCCCTCACTGCCCATGTGGAGAGCAACCAACATGGGTCAACTCAGAGCCAGGCAGTGTCTCCTGGGAGGCCTGAAGGGATGACTTCTGAATCATGTAACGTACCTGGGGTGGTTCTCACCCAGAATGCTAACAGGGGCCCTGGTAAAACCCTTGGAAAACTAAGTGAGACTGTGCCTGTGAACCAGCAAGGTGAGTCTTCAGATGCAAGTGAAGCTTCATCAGATTACTGGGCCACCATCAATATGAGCCTCAAGGCATTGCTCGCTGATTGCCAGAAGACAACAGTCACTGAAAGCATGGTGACGCGCTCCCATGAAGGGAGCCAGATGAAGATGCGAAGTGACGCAGACTCTGGAGATGAACTCCACAGGAACGGCCATGGTGGGAGGCAAATGAAGACCCCCAGTGAACGTCAACCTGACTGTGGATGCCAGCCAGGAGCTCGTGAAGGTCTCCATGGGATGACCGCTTATGGCAATCAGAACGCATTTGAGAACCGCACAATTCCTCCCACACGTGGTCAGATCTTCTATGGGGGTCAGATGACAACCCCTACTGATAACCATGTCCTCTATCAGGTCCAGATGACAATGCCCAGTTATGGCCAGACCCTCTATGGGGGCCAGATGACAACTCAGAGTGGTGGCCAGGCCATCTATAAAGACCAGATGACGAATCCCAATAATGGACAGACCCTCTACAGGGAGCAGATGATAAGCCCCAGTGATAGTCAGACTTCTGATGGGGGCCAGGTGACAACCTCTAGTATCAGCCCACCCTTCTATGGGAGTGAGATGATGTCCCCCAGTGGTGGCCAGGGGACGAGCAACAGTAGTCTCCAGACCCTCCATGGGGGCCAGATGAGAAGCCTCAGTAGTGGCCAGACGCCTTATTGGGGCTAGATGACAATTTCCACTGGTGTCCAGACCCTCTATGGGGGCCAGATGACAACCCCCATTGATGGCCAAACCTTCTATGGGGAGCAGATGATGAGCCCCAGTGATGTCCAGACCCTCTATGGGGGCCAGATGACACTTTCCAGTGGTGGCCAGACCCTCTATGGGGGCCAGATGACAATTTCCAGTAGTGGCCAGACCCTCTATGGGGGCCAGATGACACTTTCCAGTGGTGGCCAGACCCTCTATGGGGGCCAGATGACAACCCCCATTGATGGCCAAACCTTCTATGGGGAGCAGATGATGAGCCCCAGTGATGTCCAGAGCCTCTATGGAGGTCAGGTGACTACTAATACTGGCCAAACACTCAATAGGGACCAGATAGTGAACTTTGTTAACAACCAGACCCACTATGGGGGCTATACCACGAATCCAGAATTCCAATACGTTCCTCCATTGGCCCAAGGACAGCTGTCAAGTTTCTCTATGGACAACTATGGACATCTCCCAGGAAAGCAGATGCTGAAGACCAAGAGCCAGAAGTTCCCAGTGAAATCCAGTACTTTGAAGCCCTATGTCTGCACATATGAGAACTGTGGGAAATCTTACTCCAAGTCTTCCCACCTCCAGGTTCATAAGCGCAAACACACAGGTGAGTGACAGCCCAAGTATCTGCGGGAGGGACAAGTGATTTCAGCCTTGTGTCTTTACAGAGCTTTAGAACCAATTTTCAATTGCAGCAGCCTTCTTTAAGCCTGAGGTACCAGAAGACCCAAGGGTAGCTTGACCAATTTCCAATTTATTTGCTTTGGATTTGGATTTTTAAAAATTTTTTTATTTTATTTTTATTATTTTTGTCCATGTAGGGTTTCACTCTAGCCCAGGCTGACCTGACATTCACTATGCAGTCTCAGGGTAGCCTTGAACTCACAGCAGTTCTCCTACCTCTGCCTCCTGAGTGCCGGGATTAAAGGCGTGCGCACCATGCCCAGCTTTTTTCTTTATTCAATATTTTTGCATTTGCTTATTTATTTAAGAGAGAGGAATAGAAAGAATGGGTGTTCCAGGGCCTGTAGCCACTCAATATGTACTCCAGACACATGTGCCACCTAGTGTGTCTCGCTTTATTTAGGTACTGGGGATTTGAACCTGTGACCTTACACTTTGCAGGCTAGCGCCTTAACCGCTAAGCCATCTTTCCAGCCCCAGGTTTTTATTTGAAAAAATAAATATGTTTTATTTATTTATTTGAGAGAGAGAGAATGAGAGAGAGGCAAATAGATAGAGAATGCTCATCAAGGTCTCTAGCCAGTGTAAATCAAGTCCAGATTCATGTGCCACCATGTGAACCTGATTTATGTGGGTTCTATGGAATCAAACCTGGGTCTTTAGGCTTCGCAGGCATGTGCCTTAATTGCTAAGCCATCTCTCCAGCCTTCATTGACTTATTTAAATTTTGATATTATTTATTTGAGAGACAAAGAGAGAATGGGTGCACCAGGCCCTTCAGCTACTGTAAATGAACTCCAGACCATGTGTCACCTTGTGCATATGACTTACAGGGTCCTGGGAAATTGAATCTGGGTCTTCTGGCATTTGCAGGCAAATGCCTTAACTACTAAGACATTTCTCTATGCCCCTTCATTGACTTGTCTTGATTCCCTACTTTTCCTCCCTCTTTTTCTTTCTTTCCATCCTTAAACATTTTCTCCTGTCTCTCATCTCATCTCACCCTCTAGCTATTCCTCTTTTACTATTCCCAGTCTCCTTTATTCTCCCAGTGCAACATGCACAACCTTTTCCCTGTTCCCTTTCAAAATCCCCGTCGCACCTTCCTGAAGAACTAACCCTCTCCTTCTCTGTGGTCCAGGGGAGAAGCCCTATGTATGCAATGAGATAGGATGCACCTGGAAATTCGCCCGCTCAGATGAGCTCAACAGACACTACAAAAGGCACAGTGGGGATCGACCCTACTTCTGCATGACCTGCACCAAGAACTTTGCAAGATTAGATCACCTCAAGCAGCACTATAAATGCCACGTGTAATTCTCAACCAGCAATGGAGCCCCTCAGCACATGAGGAAATGTGTACAGCTAAACTGTTCACTGTATAAATTGTTCTCTTCATACCTAGCACTCGGTCAGCACAAGGCAGATGGCGTGGTGGTGTTCGTGTTTACCTCTGTGCGTGCAGAATCAAAGGAAGTGTGAAACACGCCAGAGCTTCCACCAGACTAAGACCAGAGTGGAGCCAGAGGTGATGGGACGAGAAGAATATCAAAGGCTTTCCTTATGCACATATGTCGACAATAAGGACGATAACAAGAACTCTCTGCAGGAACAAAATTCCATATAAATTTCTTCTATGAAGACCTCACTTGGGATGAAGAGATGGCTCAGCAGTTAAGGTGCTTGACTACAAAGCCTAATGGGTGCCCATTCTCTTTCTTCCTCTCTCTTTCTGCTTGAAAATAAATAATATAAAAAAATTTGGGGTGTGGTAGGTGTGTTGCCCTGACTTTGAGGCAACCCTGAAACTACATAGTGAATTGCAGGTCAGCCTGGATTAGAGTGAAACCCTACTTGAAAAAAACAAAACAAAGCAAAAAAAAAAAAAATCACTGTCGTTACACTGTGTTAACAATAAACTACCAAACACCACCTCCAAGTCTCTGTGACTTTAGTTTAAGACAACTTGTGTGAACTATGTTTCTAAAAAATGTTTGTTGTTATTATTAACAGGGTGTTTCATATGGATACATGATGTGTTGGTACCCTCTTTTCCCTTGCCCCTGCCCCTGTTCCATTGGGGATGCTCTTCATTAAGCTTGCAGGTGTTCCTCACGGAGTTGTAGTTTATGCGTTATGGGAGCAGTAGTCAGTTATTTGGGACATGGGGAGGGACAGGGAATGCCTCTGGCCATGATGTCTCAACCTGTGGCTCTTAGAATCTTTCTGCCCCCTCTTTCACAAAATTCCCTGAGCTGTGGTGGGTGAGTTTTAAGTCTACTTCAGTGATGAGCTCTTAGCCTCTGGATCTCTGCTTTGGTTGGTGTTAAGTATCCTCAGGGTCTGTCTCCTACACCCTGGCGCTGATTATCAGGAAGAGCATGGAAGCAGCACTCTTGCTCTTCTCCTCAATTCTTTTCTGGAATCCGCTGTGGCTAGGCTGAATTGTGGGTGGTAGTTTATCTCCTCTGGTCTTACTACCTTTTGAAAAAGAAGAACAGAGTCCTCAACAGAGAGGGAAGTCTGCATATTTACATGGTATAAGCATGATTAATTTAGGGAGGTAGGCAGATTGCTATGAGTTTGAGGCCATCCTGAGACTACAGAGTGAATTCCAGGTCTGCCTGGGTTAGAGTGAGACCCTAACTTGAAAAACACAAATAGATTGAATGTGAAAGGGTGGGGCTGAGAGAACACTTCAGTGACAGAGTTACTGCTCTGCATGTAAACGTCATGGATTAGGGGCTCCAGAAATGGCTTAACGGTTAAGGTGCTTGCCTGAAAAGCCTAAGGACCCAAACAACAAAAGAAACAAACAAAAAAATTCACTCTCTAATGACATCTTGTTCTTGTACTTCAATAACCATTTCTGCCCTCCGGTCCACATCTCCCAGGTCTGGAAGCTCCTCAGGGCCAAACATCTGCATTTTGGCCAGGAGGGCCTGCCAGATCCCACGCAGAGACTCCACCTACCAAAAATACCCCCAGAACTTAGTGAAGGATTTCGGGTTTCCAGTGCATCCATCCTAACTCAGGTCCCTAAGGCTCCTGCACTCAGCAAAGCCAAGTTTACTCCAGACCCCCTGCCTTTGGTCTCAGCTGAAAGGCTCTGAAAAAAATCCGTTTTAGCCTTGAGGCTGAATTTCCTTATTCAAATCTCTAGCAGGACTTTTAGTCAAACTCTTCAGTGTTTCAGGGAACCCGGTAAGCTCAGACAACCCATACCAGGGCACGGGGTAGACACTGGTGCAGAAGGGCAGGGCTGGTTTGCCGCTATGACCCTAGAAGTGAACGTAAAAGCAGCCAGGCCCTCTATGGCCACTGGATCAGACCTGTTTCTCTGATGGAAGGACTGTCCTGTTGCCCCGTCGATGTATTCTCTCAACCCAAACAAAACAAAACAAAACAAACAAACAAACAAAAAAACCAAAACTCAAAATCCCTTTGAGATTGGAGAGGTGGCACAGCGATAATTGGAGTTTTCTTGCAAAGAACAGAACCCGGGGTTCAGTTTGTCAGTACCCACAAAAAGTCAGATGCAGAAAGTGGCACATGCATCTGGAGTTCCTTTGTATAGGCACGAAGCCTTTGCATGCCCGTATTCACACGTTCTTTCTTTTTCTCCCAGCCTCTGTTTGCAAATAAATAAGTAAATAAAAGAAGCCTTCCTTTCCAAACGCTTCAGACTCGTCCCGCTCGTTGGCCTGACCCCCATCCTGGCATTTCTATCCCCCCCACCTTCGACTTTCTCATCTCCCAGCCCAGACCACCAGCCTTTGCCCATGTAGGTGGAGGCATAGACTTACCAACAGTAGATTCAGGTGGAAGATCCAAGACCTGCGCGCTCTGGGAACCGGCAGCCTCGGAAACAGCCAGACTGACCTCAAGTCTGGACTGGGAGAAACCCACTCAGCTTCTGAGCTCTGAGCAGGACCTTTATAGTGCCTGGCCGCAGGGCTCTGCATGTGATCGGCTCGCTGGGCAGACCACACCCTATGGAACCCAGCACCCTACCAGAAACCCCCTTCTTTTTTTTTTTTTTTTTGTAAATTTTTTATTTATTTTTTTGAAAGTGACACAGAGAGAGAGAGAGAGAGAGACAGAGAGAGACAGAGAGAGAGAGAGAGAGAGAATGAGCGCGCCAGGGCCTCCAGCCACTGTAAACGAACTCCAGACGCATGAGCCCCCTTGTGCATCTGGCTAACGTGGGTCCTGGGGAATCGAGCCTCTAACCGGTGTCGTTAGGCTTCACAGGCAAGTGCTTAACCGCTAAGCCATCTCTCCAGCCCCAGACACCCTCTTCTAACTCCCAAGAGTGATTCAATGATCCGGAGGATGCACCTCCAAGAAAACCTTATCATTTTACCGCAACGTCACCCTTTTACGAAAGCCACGTCCCTTGTCCATTCCATCACAGTCTTAGAGGGCAATTTTACTGTGGTTATGTGACGCAGGAAATGTTGGCCATTGAGAGTTAATCACACACCCTAGATTTGAACTCAAATGGTTTCGCTCTTGTGAGTTGAGGCTGTGGACGCTTCTGACTAGAATTTATACATCTAATTAACTACCGAATTATGCAATTTCCATCTCTTCGCTTTGAACATTTGATCAAAATACTGAGAAATTGATCAGGTCATCTTGGAAATGATGATAGATCTTTTTTGTTGTTGTTGTTGTTTTTGTTTTTCGAGGTAGGGTCTCCACTCTAGGTCACGCTGGAATTCACTATATAGTCCCAGGGTGGCCTCGATCTCACAGCGATCCACCTGTGCCTCCACAATGCTGGGATTAAAGGCGTGAGCCACCACTCCCAGCAATCTTTTTATTTATTTATTTTTCTTTTTTTTTTGTTATATAGCATGGACATTTTATTTTACATATCGGAACATAAAGCCATCTTACAACAGTGAAGTGTGTGGTGGTTCTTTACTACTGGCTTGTCATTTCTTGGCTCTGCAGTGGTTTCTGCCTCTTTTTTTTAATTGATGATTTCATCTTCTTTTTTTTTTTCTTCAAATTTTTTTTAACAACTTCCATGATTATAAATAGTATCCCATGGTAATACCCTCCCTCCCCCCACTCTCCCCTTTGAAACTCCATTCTCCAACATATCCCCTCCCCTTCTCAGTCAGTGTCTCTTTTATTTTGATGTCATGATCTTTTCCTCCTCTTATGACGGTCTTGTGTAGGTAGTGTCAGGCACTGTGAAGTCATGGATAGCCAGGCCATTTTGTGTTGGAGGGAGCATGTTGTATGGATTCCTACCCTTCCTTTGGCCCTTACATTCTTTCCACCACCTCTTCCCCATTAGACCCTGAGCCTTGGAAAGTGTGATAGACATATTGTAGTTCTGAGCACTCCTGTCACTTCTTTCGAGCCCCCTGATTCCTTCTGAGTTGTCCAAAGGTCTTCGCCATCTGAAAAGAGAACATTCTCCACCAAAAGTGAGAGTACCATTAATATGAGTGTATGAACATTAAGAGAAGTGCTTACTGGGCAGTTTGACAAGCAGAGTATATACATTTAGGCAGACAGTAGCAGACGTTATACTCCTAGGGGTCATGACTACCCCTGTTTTAAGTTTTCAGTATCAGGGATGTATTCCCCCCCATGGAGCGGGCCTCCAGTCCAATTAGAGGGCAGTTCGTTTCCACCATGATAGACGTGCCACTATTGCACCCGTTGGCTCATTTGGCCTGTGTGGCCAAATATAAGGCTTGCAGTGTCCACTGTTGAGTATCTTCACTGAAATTTTTAATTTTTAACTGTATTTTTATTTATTTATGTGCAGCAGAGGTGGGTGCCAGGGCTTCTTGCCACTGCAAACGAACCCCAGATACATATGCCACGTTGTGAATCTAGCTTTAGGTGGGTACTGGGCAAACGAACCTGAGCTAAGCCAGGTAGCAGGGGGTTTGTAGGCAAGCCTCTTTAATCCTGAGCTATCTCCCAGAATTTTTTGAGGGGGTGGGATCCAGGGTTTCGCTGTGGCACGGGCTGACCATGAAGGAGTAATATTCCTGTCTCAGTGTCAGGAGCTTAGGATTCCAGTGGCCCCTTTGCACTCGGTTTTGTGTGTGTGTGTGTTGGGAGATGATGACTCTTTACATATATTTTAAAATATTTTATTTGATTTATTTACTACTTTAAATATCTTTTTTACATTTATTTATTTGAGAGAGAGAAAAAAAAAAGGGAGGGAGAGAATAAGCATGCCAGGGCCTCAAGCCACCGCAAACGAACTCCAGGCACATGCCACCCTTTACATCTGACTTACGTGGGTCTTGGCAACCCAAATATGGGTCCTTTGGCTTTGCAGACAAGTGTCTGAAATGCTAAGCCATCTCTCTAGGCCTTTATTTACTAATTTGGAGAGAGGGAGGGAGAGAGAAGCAGATGGGGAAGGAGATAGAAAGCGTAGGCCAGGGTCACTTGCCACTGCCACAAACTCCAGACGCATGCTCCACCTTGTGCATCTGGCTTAAGTGGGTGCTCTGAATTGAATCTGGGTCCTTAGGCTTCACAGGCAAGTGCCTAAACTGCTAAGCCATTTCTTCAGCCCTGCGTCTGTCTATGTCAATCAGGCTGGACTCAAGTTTCAGGTTAAAGCAATTCTGGTCTCAGCCTCCCCAGCACCAGGAACAAGAGGTGACTCTCATCAAGTCTGGCAATACTGTATTTGTTCAGTTTTTATTTATTTTTTATTTTTTTTTATTTTTTTATTTTATTTATTTATTTTTTATTTTTTTTTGTACTTCTTTTTTTTATTTTTTTATTTTTTTTTCTCCATTTTTATTAATATTTTCCATGATAACAAAAAAAAATCCCATGGTATTACCCTCCCCCCTTTCCCCTTTGAAATTCCATTCTCCATCATATCCCCTCCCCATCTCAATCTTTCTACTTACATATATACAATACCAACCTAATAAAAGCCCTCCTCCCTTTCTTTCTCTTCCCTTTCTATCTCCTTTTTTAACTTACTGGCCTCTGCTACTGAGTTTTTTCCTTCTCACACAGAAGCCCAATCATCTCTAGCTAAGATCCACATATGAGGGAGAACATGTGGCGCTTGGCTTTCTGGGCCTGGGTTACCTCACTTAGTATAATTCTTTCCAGATCCATCCACTTTTCTGCAAATTTCATAACTTCATTTCTCTTTACTGCTGAGTAAAACTCCATTGTATAAATGTGCCATATCTTCATTATCCACTCATCAGTTGAGGGACATCTAGGCTGGTTCCATTTCCCAGCTATTATAAATTAAGCAGCAATACACATGGTTGAGCAAGTATCTCTAAGGTAATGAGATGAGTCCTTAGGATATATGCCTAGGAGAGCTATAGCTGGGTCATATGGTAGATCAATCTTTAGCTGTTTTAGGAACCTCCACACTGATTTCCACAATGGCTGGACCAGATTGCATTCCCACCAACAATGTAGAAGGGTTCCTCTTTTTCCACATCCCCGCCAACATTTATGATCATTTGTTTTCATGATGGTAGCCAATCTGACAGGAGTGAGATGGAATCTCAATGTAGTCTTAATCTGCATTTCCCTGATGACTAGGGATGTAGAACATTTTTTTAGATGCGTATATGCCATCCTTATTTCTTCTTTTGAGAATTCTCTATTTAGCTCCATTTCCCATTTTTTGATTGGTTTGTTTGATTCCTTATTATTTAACTTCTTGAGTTCTTTGTATATCTTAGATATTAATCCTCTATCAGATATATAGCTGGTGAAGATTTTTTCCCATTCTGTAGGTTGCCTCTTTGCTTTCTTCACCGTGTCCTTTGCAGTGCAAAATCTTTGTATTTTCATGAGGTCCCAGTGGTTAATCTGTTGTTTTATTGCCTGAGCAATTGGGGTTGTATTCAGAAAGTCTTTGCCAAGACCAATATGTTGAAGGGTTTCCCCTACTTTTTCCTCTAGCAGTTTCAGAGTTTCAGGTCTGATGTTAAGGTCCTTAATCCATTTGGACTTAATTCTTGTGCACGGAGAAAGAGAAGAATCTATTTTCATCCTTCTACAGATATATATCCAGTTTTCCCAACACCATTTGCTGAAGAGGCTGTCTTTTCTCCAATGAATATTTTTGGCATTTTTATCAAATATCAGGTGGCTATAACTACATGGGGTTACATTTGGGTCCTCTATTCTGTTCCATTGATCTACGAGTCTGCTTTTGTGCCAGTACCATGCTGTTTTTGTTACTATGGCTCTGTAGTATAGGTTAAAATCAGGTATGGTGATACCACCAGCCTTATTTTTGTTGCTCAGTATTATTTTAGATATTCGAGGTTTTTTGTGATTCCAAATGAATTTTTGGATTGTTTTTTCTATTTCCGTGAAGAATGCCTTTGGAATTTTGATGGGGATTGCGTTAAATGTGTAGATTGCTTTTGGTAAGATTGCCATTTTCACAATATTGATTCTTCCAATCCAGGAACAAGGGATGTTTTTCCACTTCCTAGTGTCTTCTGCAATTTCTCGCTTGAGTGTTTTAAAGTTCTCCTTGTATAGATTCTTTACTTCCTTAGTAAGGTTTATTCCAAGGTACTTTATTTTTTTTGATGCAATTGTGAATGGGAGTGATTCTCTGATCTCATCCTCTGTGTGTTTCTTGTTAGCATATATGAAGGCTACTGATTTCTGTGTATTTATTTTGTATCCTGCTACATGACTGTAGGTTTTTATCAGCTCTAACAGTTTGCTAGTAGAGTCTTTAGGGTCCTTTATATATAGAATCATGTCATCTGCAAATAATGATAACTTGACCTCTTCCTTTCCAATTTGTATCCCTTTTATGCATGTCTCTTGCCTTATTGCTATGGCTAAGACTTCCAGAACTATATTAAATAAAAGTGGGGACAGTGGACATCCTTGTCTTGTTCCTGATTTTAGTGGAAAAGCATCCAGTTTTTCCCCATTTAGTAATATGTTGGCTGTAGGCTTATCATAAATAGCCTTTATTATATTGAGATATGTTCCTTCTATTCCCAGTCTCTGTAGGACTTTTATCATGAAGGGATGTTGGATTTTGTCGAATGCTTTCTCTGCGTCTAATGAGATGATCATGTGCTTTTTGTCCTTCAACCCATTTATATAATGTATAACATTTATAGATTTGCGTATGTTGAACCATCCCTGCATCTCTGGGATAAAGCCTACTTGGTCAGGGTGAATGATCTTTCTAATGTATTCTTGTATTCTGTTTGCCAATATTTTGTTGAGAATTTTTGCATCTATGTTCATGAGGGAGATTGGTCTGTAATTTTCCTTTTTTGTTCTATCTTTGCCTGGTTTTGGTATCAGAGTGATGCTGGCTTCATAGAAGGAGTTTGGTAGAATTCCTTCTTTTTCTATTTCATGGAAAAGCTTAAGAAGCAATGGTGTTAGCTCTTCCCTGAAGGTCTGGTAAAATTCAGCAGTGAATCCATCTGGGCCTGGGCTTTTTTTAGTTGGGAGATTTTTGATAACTGTTAGGATCTCCATGCTTGTTATAGGTCTATTTAAGTGATTAATCTCATCTTGATTTAATTTAGGTAGGTCATATAAATCAAGGAAATCATCCATTTCTTTCAGATTTTCATACTTTGTGGAGTATATGTTTTTATAATGTGTCCCTACGATTTTTTGAATTTCTCTGGCATCTGTTGTGATATTACCTTTTTCATCTCTAATTTTATTAATTTGTGTCTCTTCTCTCTTTCTTTTGGTCAGATTTGATAAGGGTTTATCAATCTTGTTTATCCTTTCAAAGAACCAGCTCTTTGTTTCATTAATTCTTTGTATTGTTTTTTTGGTTTCTATTTCATTAATTTCTGCCCTAATCTTTATTATTTCTTCCCGTCTACTGATTTTTGGTTTGCCTTGTTCTTCTTTTTCCAAGGCTTTAAGGTGAAGCATTGGGTCATTTATTTGCGACCTTTCTAATTTCTTAATATAGGCACTTAAAGCTATAAATTTACCTCTTAGAACTGCCTTCATTGTGTCCCAGAGATTTTGGTATGTTGTGTTCTCATTATTGTTTGACTCTATAAATTTTTTGATTTCCTTCTTGATTTCTTCATTGACCCATTCATCATTTAGTAATGTATTGTTTAGTTTCCATGATTTTGTGTATGCTCTATATCCTTTCTTGCTATTGATTTGTAGTTTGATTCCATTGTGGTCAGATAGAATGCAAGGAATTATTTCAATTTTCCTGAATTTGTTAAGATTTGCTTTGTGTCCTAATATATGGTCTATTTTAGAGAATGATCCATGTGCTGCTGAAAAGAATGTATATTCTGCAGCATTTGGATGAAATGTCCTGTATATGTCTGTTAGGTCCATTCCTTCTATGACCTCGTTTAGTCCAGATGCCTCTCTGTTTATTTTTTCCAGGGATGACCTGTCAATTGATGAGAGTGGGGTGTTAAAGTCACCAACTACCACTGTGTTTGGTGTTATCTGTGACCTTAGTTCTAACAGTGTTTGTTTGATGAATTTGGGAGCCCCCATGTTAGGTGCATATATGTTTAGGATTGTAATGTCCTCCTGTTGGAGTGTGCCCTTAATCAATATAAAGTGACCTTCCTTATCTTTCTTGACTAATGTTGGAGTGAAGTCTGCTTTGTCAGCTATTAGGATAGCAACCCCTGCTTGCTTTCTGGGTCCATTTGCTTGAAACACCGTTTTCCAACCTTTCACCCTAAGATAATGTCCATCCTTTGTAGAAAGGTGAGTTTCTTGGAGACAACAAATTGTAGGGTCCTGCTTTTTAACCCAGTCTGCAAATCTATGTCTTTTGGTTGGAGCATTGAGGCCATTGATATTAAGAGATATTATTGAAAGATGTGTATTTATGCTTGCCTTTTTTTTTTTTTTTTTTTTTTGTGGTTCTGGTTCTACCTTTGCTCTCTTATATTAACTAGTATTTGAGTGTTGTTTGTTGTTTTCCAGGTTCCTTATATGTGTGTTTTTCTTTCTCTTCGGCATGTAGGATTCTTTCAAGTATTTTGTGTAGAGCTGGTTTTGTCTTCAAATACTCCTTTAGCCTGCTTTTGTCATGGAATGTCCTTATTTCTCCATCTATTTGAATGGATAGTTTTGCAGGATAAAGTAGCCTTGGTTGACAGTTGTTATCTTTCAGAGTTTGGAATACATCACTCCAAGCCCTTCTGGCTTTGAAAGTTTGTGTTGAGTAATCTGCTGTGATCCTGATGGGCTTGCCTTTGTAGGTAACTTGATTTTTCTCTCTAACTGCTTTCAATATTTTTTCTTTGGATTGTGTGTTTGGTAGTTTGATTATAATATGGCGAGGAGAGGTTCTTTCCAGGTTTTGTCTGGCTGGTGTTCTAAATGCTTCCTGTATCTGCATTGGCACCTCTTTCCCAATTTGGGGGAAGTTTTCTTCTATGATTTTGTTGAAGATGCCTACTATACCTTTGGATTGAAATTCTTCTCCTTCTACTCTACCCTGAATTCTTATATTTGATCTTTTCATAGTGTCCCGAATATCTTGAAATTCCCATTCATACTTTTCTATTAGTTTGTCTTTCTCTTTGTTGGATTGTATTAGATCTGCCACCTGGTCTTCTAGCTTAGATATTCTGTCCTCTCCTTCATCCATTCTACTGGTGAGATTTTCTACAGAGTTTTTTATTTCATTAACTGTGTTCTTCATTGCTAGTAATTCTGACTGGTTTTTCTTCATTATTTCTATTTCCTTATTTATGTCTTGTATTGATTTCTTTATTTCGTTAAATTGGTGTCCTGTATCTTCTCTGATTCCTTTGATTTCTTCTTTGAGTTCATTGAACATATTTACAATCATTCTTTTGAAATCTTTCTCAGGCATTTTCTCTAACTCGTTTTCACTAGAGGTCATTTCTGAAGCATTGATGCTTTTTGGTGGATTTATATTGCCTTGGTTTTTGGTGTTTCTTGTGTTATAATGTATATATTTTTGCATCTTGGATTAAGTTACTGCTTAGATTTTCCAGTTAGCTGGGTATTCTTTGCTGTATCTATTGATCTGATATTGTATATCTTCTATGTAGGAGATTAAGATGTTAGGTGTGGCTCTTACCACTCTCAGAGTATCTAGACACGTGGTCCTAGGGGTTAAGTTTGCCTGCTATGGGAGTATTCAAATAGGTTGAGTGGAATAAAATACAGGTATATTCTAAAATTTAACTAAACCCTATACACATTCAGTCAAGAACAGCACCGAGCATTTATGCAAGATTAGGTATTATAAAAACCACATCCTCTATCAACAAAGAAGTTAAGATTTCTGGTCTGTTGAGGGATCCAAGTCAGCTTGTGACCAGGTGAGACCCTTCCCTGGTTCAATCCCAGTTACCTCTTTGGATGCTTTTGGTCTCAGTCAAGTTGCTGGCTGGGATGTTGGGCCGCTGTTCTGCTTTCTGGAACTGGGTACTGGCTTTTCCTGTGGGGCAAACCAAGCCTGGCAACTGTGGCCCTGCAGATTGGCACCCCTGATGCTGGATCCCCGCTGCTGCCGCTGGAGCTGCCGCTGCTGGGACCACTGCTGCTGGATCCGCCACTGGAGATGCCGCTGCTGGGTCTGCCCCCGCTGATCCGCTGGAGCTGCCGCTGCTGGGTCCTCCGCCTCTGATCCTCTGGTGCTGCCGCTGCGGGATCCGCCTCTGCCGCTGAAGCCGCTGGAGCCTCCGCTGCTGGATTCGCTGCCCTGAAGCCGCTATGGCCGGTACCGGAGCAGCTGATGGTGTTTTTGGGGCTGGAGTCACGGCTTCCACCGCCGCTTCCGGCTTCCACCGCCGCTTCCGCTGCCGGGGTCTGAGCCGCAGCTGTTGGATCCCAAGTCGCCACTGCCGGAGCCCGTGATGCAGCTGCCGGTGCCCGTGCTGCTGCTGCCGCTGCCAGAGTCCGAATCGCCGCTACCGGGTCCCGAGGTGCCGCTGCCGGAGCCCAAGTCGCCGCTACCGGGTCCCGAGCTGCCGCTGCCGGATCCCGAGCTGCCGCTACCGGGTCCCGAGCTGCCGCTGCCGGAGCTGCTTCGGCCTGCCCGTGTGGGCTCTGGATATCTCCTACTTCTCCGCTGCTGTTTTAATCTCTTATACACCTCCCTTGTGTATTTTGCTGGGTTTTCTTTGGCTTTTTCTCCCCTAGGCTGCTTAGGCGTGGTTCCTATGCTGCCATCTTGACCGGAAGTCCTTGTTCAGTTTTTAAATGGTCTTCTTGGGTAGCCTAGTACAGTATGAAAACCATTTTGTAGTCCATGCTATCTCTAACTTACCTTAGGCTATAATGGCAGTGTTTTTAAAATTTTTAAAAAAATTTGTTTTTTTGAGGCAGGGTTTCACTCTTGCTCAGGCTGACCTGGAATTCACTGTGTAGTCTCAGGGTGGCCTCAAACTCTTAGCGATCCTCCTACCTCTGCCTCCCGAGTGCTGGGATTAACGGCGTGCACAACCACGCCTGACTAAATTTTAAATGACAACTTCCATAATTATAGACAATAACCCATGTCAATTCCCTCCCTTCTCCACTTTCCGCTCAGAAATCGACTCTCCATCATATCCCCTCCCACTCTCAATTAGTCTCTCTTTTATTTTGATGTCATCATCTTCCCTCCTATTATGAGGGTCTTGTGCAGGTAGTACTTAGCCTGTGACACTTGCAACACCTTGTGCATCTGGCTGATGTGGATGCTGGGGAATCAAACCTGGGTCCTTTGGCTTTGTAGGCAAGTGCCTTAACCACTAATCCATCTCTCCAGCTCCTGTCATTTGTTTTCTTTTCTTTTCTTTTCTTTTCTTTTCTTTTCTTTCTTTCTTTGTTTCTTTCTTTCTTTCTTTCTTTCTTTCTTTCTATTTTTTTTTTTTTTTTTTTTTTTTTTTTGATGTAGGCTCTTAAGCTAGCCAATGCTGACCTGGAATTCACTATGTTATCTCAGGGTGGCCTCGAACTCATGGTGATCCTCCTATCTCTGCCTCCCAAGAGCTGGAATTAAAGACATGTGCCACCACACCCGGCTCATTTGTTTTCTTGATGATAGCCATTCTGACAGGAGTGAGATGGAACCTCAAATAGTTTTATTTTGTGTTTTCCTGATGGCTAAGGATGTAGAACAATTTTTATGATGTTTATATGCTATCAGTATTTCTTCTGTTGACATAAGTTCCATAACTCATATTTTAAAGATTTATTTATATATTTAAGACAAAGAGAGTGAGAGAAAGAGAATGGGTGCACCAGGGCCTCTAGCCACGGCAAACGAACTCGAGACGCATGCAGCACCATGTGCATCTGGCTTACAAGGGAACTGGAGAATCAAAATGGGTCCTTAGGCTTCTCCAGCCCACATAACCCTGTTTTTTCTTTTGGTTTCTGCAGGTAGGGTCTTACTGTGGCCCAGGCTGACCTGGGATTCACTATGTAGCCTCAGGGTGGCCTTGAACTCACTGTGATCCCCCTATCTCTGCCTCCCAAGAGCTGGCATTAAAGGTGTGAGCCACCATGCCCAGTTCAACCATAGCCCATATTTATTTGAGTTGTTTGATTTCTTACTTTTTTAGTTTTTTGAGATTTTTGTATATCCTAGATATATCGTCTGTCACATGTGCATGTGGCACCATGTGCATGTGGCTTACGAGGGAACTGGAGAATCAGAATGGGTCCTTAGGCTTCTCCAGCCCACGTAACCCTTTTATTTTTTCTTTGGGTTTGTCGAGGTAGGGTCTTACTCTGGCCCAGGCTTACCTGGGATTCACTATGTAGTCTCAGGGTGGCCTTGAACTCACTGTGATCCCCCTATCTCTGCCTCCCCAGAGCAGCCATTAAAGGCATGAGGCACCATACCCAGCTCAACCATAGCTCACTTTTATTTGAGTTGTTTGATTTCTTATGTTTTTAGTTTTTTGAGATTTTTGTATATCCTAGATATATCCTCTGTCACATGTGCATCTGGCACTACGTGCACGTGGCTTACGAGGGAACTGGAGAATCAGAATGGGTCCTTAGGCTTCTCCAGCCCACGTAACCCTTTTATTTTTTCTTTGGGTTTGACGAGGTAGGGTCTTACTCTGGCCCAGGCTTACCTGGGATTCACTATGTAGTCTCAGGGTGGCCTTGAACTCACTGTGATCCCCCTATCTCTGCCTCCCCAGAGCAGCCATTAAAGGCATGAGGCACCATACCCAGCTCAACCATAGCTCACTTTTATTTGAGTTGTTTGATTTCTTATGTTTTTAGTTTTTTGAGATTTTTGTATATCCTAGATATATCCTCTGTCAGATGTATAGCTGGCAAATATTTTCTCCCATTCTATAGGTTGTCTCTTTGCTCTATTCACAGTGTCCTTTGCTATACAAAAGCTTTTTAATTTCATGGGGTCCCAGTGGTTGATTAGAGGTTTGATTTCCTCAGCAAATGGAGTTACATTTAGAAAGTTGATGCCCAAGGCAGTATGTTGAAGGTTTTCCTGTACTTATCCCTCTAGAAGTTTCAGTTTCAAGTCTGATATTAAGGTGTTCTGTTCATTTGGACTTAATTCTTGTGCTTGGAGAGAGATAAGGATCTATTTCCATCCTTCTACATATGTGTAGATATCTACTTTTCCCCTTCACATATCCACCCACCATTGTATCCCCAACCTTTCAATTACTCTCTCTTGTTTTGATGTCATCATTTTTCCTCCTATTATGAAGACCTTATGTAAGGAGTATCAGGTGGTGCGAGGTCATGAATATCCAGACCCTTTTATATGTGGAAGATTGCATTAGAAGAAGTCCCACCCTTCTCTGGCTCTTACATTCTTTCCACTGCTTCTTGCACAATAGACCGTGAGCCTTGGTAGGTGCACTTGCATGTTTTAAAAATATTTTATTTACTTATTCATTTATTTGCAAGCAGATAAAGACAGGGGTGGGGGAGAGAGAATGGGTACACCAGAGCCTCTTGCCACTTCAAATGAGTGCCAGATGCATGCTCCACCTTGTGCATCTGGTTGTATGTGAGTACTGTGGAATTAAACCCCACTTGTGAGGCAAACACCTTAAATGCTGAGCCGTCTCTCCAACCGCAAATGTTTTTTTGTTGTTTTTTTTTTAAATTTTCACAGATAAGATAAAGCATGTGGTAGATGTCTGTCTGAGTTCCCAACCCCCTTTTTGAGGTTCCTGGCCTCTTTGCCATGTGATTTCTTTCTGGGTCATTCTATTCATCATCTGCGACCCCACCACACCTAGTTGCTCAAGTTCACCTTGGCCCAAAATATGTGTATATATTTACATGCGTTTTATGACTAGAAATGTTTTTCCAAGTTAACTGTTCAAAAAATCTAGACAGCAACGTGAATCTGTCTTCATTTTTCAACTCAAATGTACTAGTAAGCACACTCATGACACCATCAGACTTCTGTGTCTGACCCTAGGAAAGGTAGAAAGATGGACAGGATGTGTAGGTGAACATGTGACATGTAGATAGGAAGGTAGCAGGTAGAGCACTGGGAATTGGGAGTATGGCTGAAACGTGGTAACAGCTCTTTCAGTACATTTAAAAACATATTTTATTTATTTATTTGAGAGATGGAGAGAAAGAAGCAGATAGATAGACAGAAAGAGAAAGACAGAGAGAGAGAGAGGGAGAGAGAGAGAATGGGCACACCAGACCACTCTCCAGCCAGTACAAATGAACTCCAGATGCATGCTCCACTTTGTGCATCTGACTTACATAGGCACTGGGGAATTCAACCTGGGTCCTTATACTTCATAGGCCAGCACCTTAACTGCTAGACCATCTCTCTGTCCCTCTTCCACTACTTATTTTCTTTCAATTGTACAGTTTTTTTCTTAAGAGGGAAAGAGAGAAACAATATGGGCATACCAGGGTCTCAGTCACTGCTAACAGACTTCAGACACATGCATCACTTTGTGCTTTATGTGGGTTCTAGAGAACGGAGCCCAGGTTGGCAGGCTTTGCAAGCAAGTACCTTTAATTGATCAGCCAACTTTCCAGCACCTCTTTGTTTTAATTTTCTATTGAATTTTTGGGACAGGTTCTCATGTAGCTGTGGCAAGCCTCATAGTCACTATGTAACCTAGACTGACCTTGAAGTTCTGACCCTCCTGCCTTTTAGTTTCTCTAGTGCTAACATTACAAATGGGAACCACCATGCTTGGCTCTCTCTCAACATTGCTCCCAAAGTTTTCTTCCTGCCCCCTCTCTTGAGCAAGGCAAAAAAATTTATTGAAGAAAGAAAGATGGAAAACCCGTAGAGTGTCAGGCAAGCATGCTTATTAGGATTTCAGGGGACATCGAAAGAACAGAAAAAAGGGAGGGGGAGGAAAAGTTACTTTTTTTGAGTTTGAACTCAGAGAAGTGGGCAGGTTCAACAGTAAGCATCTATGAGCAAGTGCCTTAAGGTTCCCTTTCTTGGGGCAGTATATTTGCAAATTGTTACTGTCTTTGTGAGGTTTTATGATAAATCTTAGGATAAGCTAGAAATGTATTTAGTTTTAAAAAAAACTGAAATGGTTTCAGCTGGCCTGGAACTCCCCATCTTCCTATGTCAGCCTCCCAAGTGTTGGTATTATAGGCCCGTGCCACTGTTCCCTTGAGTTGATGTCGTTTGTGTAGTGTGCTCTGCAAATCCTCCATTTCCTTTGTGTTGTATTTGTTCTGTCCAGTGTTGTGAACCAAGCATTGACCCTCAATTATGATAGACCTGCCCATTTCTTCTTTCAATTCAATTGGCAGTAGGGTCTCACTCTAGATCAGGTTGACCTGGAATTCACTATGTAGTCTTGGGGTGGCCTTGAACTCATGGTGATCCTCTTACCTCTGCCTCCCAAGTGCTGGGATGAAAGGCATGCACCACCACATCTGACTTTATCCATCAGTTAATCCTTCCTAGAAGCAAACTCGGAGAGCCACCAGAAAGGGGTTTCTGAGGATTACTAAACAGATCAAGTTGAAAACACGTTAACTGTCACATCAGGGCTTTAATATTTTTATTTATTTGTTGAGGCCAGGAGGAGAGTATGGGCACACCAAGGAGTCCTGCTCCTGAAAAGGAACTCTAGATACATGTGCTAGTTTGTGCATCTGGCTTTAAATGGCTGCTGGGGAATTGAACCTAGGCCAGCAGGCCTTGTCTTCAAGCGAGTGTTTTTAATTGCTGAGCCATCTCCTAAGCATATATATTTGGTTTTACAGTGGAGGGTCTCACTCTAGCCCAGGCTTACGTGGAATTCACTATGTATTCTCAGGCAGTCTTTGAACTCACAGAGATTCTCCTACCTCTGCCTCCTGAGTGCTGAGATTAAAGGTGTGAGCTACCATGCCCACCTTTTCCTTTTCCTTTTCCTTTTTTAAAAAAATTTATTTTTATTTATTCATTTGAAACAGAGAAAGAGGGACAGAGAGAGAGGAAAAGAATGGGTGCATCAGGGCCACCAGCCACTGTAAATGACCTCCAGATGCATGCAACAACTTGTGCATCTGGCTTATGTGGGTACTGGGGAATCGAACCTCCAACTGGGGTCCTTAAGCTTCATAGGCAAGCACATGTGTCTGGAGTTCATTTGTAGTGGCTAGAGGCCCTTGCATGTCCATTCTCTACTCTTTCTCTCTATCTGCCTTTTTCTTGCTCCCTCTCTCAAATAAAAATAAATTTCAGA